>JAOCZM010000168.1:1302674-2605348 GCA_026122235.1 Vinca minor
ACAATGCTCTTGTGGCTCAGGTATTGATAGTTTTGAACACATATTCCTCCATTGTCCCCTTGCATTTTTTTTGTGGCGATCAGTCTGTGGGTTGTTGGGTTTAAATTGGGATTCTTTCCGATCCCCTTCCCCTGTTTCATTGTTGAAGAGATTATGGTGGAAGAGACAAGGGTCACAGCTCACTATTTTTTCCATTTGCTTTGGTGGCGTGTGTTGGATATTATGGAAAGCTCGATGTAAATTTGTTTATGAGGGGATAAAATCTAATGGACGAGGTCTGCTTAGTGAATATGAATACTATACTCGTCCAATTCTTCAGGCTAGAGATCTTTATGCTCAATATATAGGCACACCCTCTCGGTCTTGGTCTTCCCGCCAGCCTGTGCAGCTAGTTAAATGGCTTGATAGTGACCGCTCATCGCCTACCATTATTCTAAATGTTGATGGAGCTTCCCGCGGTAACCCGAGACTATCTGGGGCTGGCGGCATCTTACGACACAGTGATGGTACTTTCATTGCAGCTTTTTTTCATTTTCTTGGACAGCATGTAACCAACACAATGTCTGAGATGGAGGCTATGGTTAAAGGACTGCAACTTATGAATCGGTTGGGCTATGAATCAGGACTGGTGTAGACATATTCAAAGGTTTTAAGCCACTCTTTAAATACTCGCAACATTCACAACTGGCGACTAGATTCTCTTTTTCAACACCTGCTGAGGCTTTCAAAAAACTGTCAAGTGCTTCATGTTTTTCTTGAAGCTAATCAAGCTGTGGGCAACCTTGCTAATTCAGCTTGTGATACTCGGACTTCCAAGTATTTCTATGACCTTCATTCCCTCCTCCGCCTCACCCGTGGTTATTGTCATCTGGATTTACTTGGTACACCACAGATCCGGGTAAAGCGGTGATTATTTGATTATTTTCCCTTTTGCATTAATGTAAACTATAGGTAAACACTGGTTTATTATTATTGGTTTGCATTCTAAACTAGACTTATTGTTTCACCCTTGAGCATAATTATAAATGCTCTTGGTTGCATTTAGCCAATTCACATGTATTCGGGAGGTTTTGGTCCTTGTCCCCCTCCCACTTTTATTATTGCCGTTTGGCCATATTACTAAACGGGGGTCCACCCCACCACGCTGGTGGCTTCTCTAAAAAAAAAAAAAGATGATTTAATAATATATTATTCAAAATACTTGTTTTTTTCTTTTCTTAACGGATTATTATGAAAGAAATAATTAAGTCATTGTCATCACTTGTCTTTTGAGCTACATTTTTCCTAGCTTATAATTCACATTATTCCAGGGAAAAACATGGTTACTCTTTCTGTTTAGCGCATGTACTCAAGCTATTTTTGGACACGTCTTTAAATAGAAGACGTAGTTGAAATATAAGAAAATGATCTTATGTTTCATTCACGTCTTCAAATAGAAATTGGTATGTAAATTGTTCCCTCTGTATTAGAAAATACAATTATCTTTTTTCATAACTAAAATTATGATATTTCCACAAACTAATGCAAAAATGCAATACTCCCTAACTATCTACCTTAATATCTGTAGTGAATACGAAGATAACTATTAAATTTTAAACGAAAAAAATAAGTACAAAAATCTTAATCCAAAGGCATATTAATACTAAACAAGCGATGAGAATTTCTTTCTCGAATCTTTAGATGAATGAACTCTGAATCCATAACTTTGAGCTATTAGAAAAATCTTTAAATAACATATAATGATGGAGGATTTTCTGGTTAAGGCAGAGGCAGTGAGTGAGGATTATGTTAGGGCTTCCACTCCTGCTCCTCTACTGGTGCCGGTGGGGTATGGAGTTGAGCAGGTGATGAATGTTCAGTTACCGGTGGCTCCAGGTCCAATGTTATAGATGAAGAATGGTCCTACTTGTGCATTTGGCTTGGACTCAACGTTGGGGTTTGACAATGGGGTGATAGCAGCAGCTGCATCTGTTGTAGCTCTAGGAGGAGATGGCGGTGCGAATTGTTCGGCGATTGGGAGAGGAAAAAGAAGGGAAGTGCCGGTGGAGGAGGTGGCTCTTTATAAGACCACTCAGCAAAACCAGAGACGAATGATAAAAAAAATAGGGAGTCTGCTGCTAGGTACAGAGAGAGAAAGCAGGCATACACAGTGGAATTGGAGTCATTGGTGACTCAGTTGGAACGGGAAAAGGCAAGGCCGATAAGGGAAGAGACTGAGCTAGCCAGGGAGAAGAATAGGCAGCTCATGGAGAACCTGACAGTTGTGGTAGAAATGTTGCTGAAGGGATTCATGGGCGGAAACTCGTTCCAAACACCCATGAGTCCTCCCCTGAAGGATCCGCTCATACAATAGGAATCGAAAAATTACAAGAAATGGACTTACGTTTCCTGGCTCAAGAATCTGATTCTTGAATGAAATATTCTCTCTTTATGCTCTCAGCAACGATCACCTTGAGTCTTCCCTTGTGGAACTACTCCCTACCGGTATCCACGCGACGAAACGGGCAGCGAGTGCTAGCTCTTCGATTTTTCTGAATTTCGGGAATTAGGGAGTAAGGGAGGCAGAAACAGTTTTCTGGATTTCTTGGTATTTCGTCTGAAATAATGTCTATCCCTAGGGTTTCGGCCAAGAGAGGTTTATATAGGGAGTGAGAGGTTGTTTCCAGAACAACTCCCACGTCCGCTCCACCTCTTCTGGCAATGGGAGTCTTTAACTCCCACGTCCCCTAGACTTCTGCAGGTAGTGGGAGTCCTTATCGGATAATAACTCCCACGTAATCCCAGCTATACCGAAAATGCCCCTTATCTCTAATTCGAATAATAACTCTTTATTATTCTCAGAAAAATGAATGTCAGATACAATGAACCTAGACACATTCCAGATTCATTGAATATGGACATGAAGCTCGTTAGCTCGTCTATGCGTGTGACTCTGTAGGTTCATATCACAATGAAAATGAAAACACACTTAGTAGAAGTGTGTGTTCACACTTAGTAGAAGTGTGTGTTCATAAATCACAAGCGGTCCCTAGCAGGACATTGTGACTACCCAAAGTGAATGAATTTACGGTGGAACCTAATATCAATCCACTATTTAATCCCTTTGTCTCGCGATATCCTAATTAAGCATAAGGCATGGTAGTCGTCACCCTTATTAAGCTTAATTGTATTTATGCTCGATCTCCAGGTAGATTGTTCCAACAAATAGTATCTGATAACCACTTTATCAAATACATTTGAGCACGGCCATGCATTTAGACAGTCTTTCCCTATCGAGAGGCCCATGGATATCTCTATCTAATAAGAGAGGGACAAATTCCTTACGATGCCTCTCACATTCAAGCCATGATAGGACACTACATCCGATCATCACTCGTATTGATTACTCGATTAAAAGCAACGTACGACTGAGTCAAAACGTGGCTCCATTCATGCTAGAATCAATGGAGACATAAGGTCTAAGGATTCTAAAATAGTATTGAGGGAGTAATACTTATGACTAAGGACCATGAATTATTACTTCTTTAATGGATCACGTCCGATATGATATATCTCAATATATTGCATCTATGATATGATTTGTACTCATTACACATGATTAGTAAAACGTAGTCATCAATCAAACATCATACTAGTTTTATTTCATTGTAAAGTAGATTACATAAAACTAGGGACAAATAGAATAGAATTACATAAGCAAATGAGTTTTACTATCAAATCACGCATTTGATGTTCATAAGCAAAACTAACTATTCAGATGAAATGCTCAAAAAGATATAAAACATACAACATATGCTAATGGTCCTAGAGCACTACTAACAGTTGCACAAGTCGAACTCCTTATAGGTTTGCGAAATAGCAATTATAGGAAAAACTCTTCGCTGTCTGTTAGGAATATCTGGTTAAGAAGTTGAGAGATAGAAGACCATTGGGACCTAGAAGAATTTGCTTCCTGGGAGCACCTGTAAATGTGGAGATGAAGGGGGATATATGAAGCTCCATATTTGGGCACTTGCAGAGAGAAGAAAAGTTTTTCTTGTTGTTTTAAGTGGTTGTAAGATTTTCCTTCACCGTTCATGCTTGTTGGAAACGACGACGATAAAATTTGACTAATTTTTCTTACATTTCCTTTGTTCTCAAAATTCTTCTATTTAAGCACCGGAATGAAATTATATGAGATCACAACAATGATAGAATTTATTTGGTGGATGGTGTGAAATTCTACATCTTAGAAAAAGTTAACTTAAATATCACGTGCGAGCGCACATATTCGCACGTAGTTGATCCTAGTCTTTTATGAGCGGAAGAAAAAAGATTTGTCTAGAAAATATTACCATATATAACGTACTAAAAAAATCTAACTATGTAAATCGGACTATTAAAGTTTGTGTAAGTTGAAATAAGGTAATGACATAATTATCAAATTCAACGTTATTAAATGATAATTTTGAAATTAATTTGTAAATTGGGCCCAAAGTATTAGAAATTGAAATGATCTTTTTTCTGACTACAATATGTTATTTCCACAAAAACAATGAAAAAAAGAATTACAAGAGAGGAAAAAAGAAGACATAAAAGATGATTTAATATATTTCATTCAAAAACTTGTTTTTTTCTTTTCTTAACGGATTATTATGAAAGAAATAATTAAGTCATTGTCATCACTTGTCTTTTGAGCTACATTTTTCCTAGCTTATAATTCACATTATTCAAGGGAAAAACATGGTTACTCTTTCTGTTTAGCGCATGTACTCAAGCTAATTTTTGGACAACTATGCATCGTATGTTAATAAAAAAATATAGATCATAAAAAACGTTTATTTTAAGTAGTTATGATTTCAATAGATCCCCTTGAAAGTTTTCTGCCATTTTCTTTGTTATCTAAATTCTTCTATTTAAAGACGTGAATGAAATATAAGATCACCGCAATGATGGAATTTATTCGTTGGATGGTGTGAAGTTTTTCATCTTAGAAAAAATAAACAAAAGTTTACTAAAATAACACGTGCGAGCGCACGTATTCGCACGTAGATGATCCTAGCCCTTTATAAGTGAAAGAAAAAATATTTGTCCAGAAAATATTACCATTTATAATGTAATAAAAATCTCACTATGTAAATTAGACTATTAAAATTTGTGTTATTTGCAATAGGGTAATAACTTAATTTTTAATTTCATCGTCATTAAATGACAATTTTGAAATTGGAATGTAAATTGTTCCCTCTGTATTAGAAATTACAATTATCTTTTTCCATAACTTAAATTATGATTTTTTTTTTTTTATGAACTAACTAAAATTATGACATTTCCACAAACTAATGCAATACTCCCAAACTATCTACCTTAATATCTGAAGTGAATACGAAGATAACTATTAATTTTTAAACGAAAAAAATATGTACATAAATCTTAATGCAAAGGCATATTAATACTAAAGAAGCGATGGGAATTTCTTACTCGAATCTTGAGATGAATCAATTCTGATTCCATAACTTTGAGCTACTAGAAAAATCTTTAAATAACATATAACGATGGAGGATTTTCTTACAAAGGCAGAGGCATTGAGTGAGGATTATGTTAGGGCTTCCACTCCTGCTCCTCTACCGGTGTCGGTGTGGTACGGAGTTGAGCAGATGATGAATGTTTAGTTTCCGCTAGCTCCAGGAACAATGTTATACATGAAGAATGATCCTACTTGTGGATTTCGCTCGGACTCACAACTAGGTTTGACAATGGGGTGCTAGCAGCAGCTGCATCTGTTGTAGCTCTAGGAGGAGTTGGCAGTGCGAATTGTTCTGCGATTGGGAGAGGAAAAAGAAGCGCAGTGCCGGTGGAGGAGGTGGCTCTTGATAAGACCACTCAGCAAAACCACAGACGAATGATAAAAAAAATAGGGAGTCTGCTGCTAGGTATAGAGAGCCAAAGCAGGCATACACAGTGGAATTGGAGTCATTGGTGACTCTGTTGGAACGGGAAAAGGCAAGGCCGATAAGGGAAGAGACTGAGCTAGCCAGGGAGAAGAATAGGCAGCTCATGGAGAACCTGAAATATGTGGTAGAGATGTTGCACAAGTCGAACTCCTTAGAGGTTTGCGAAATAACAATTATAGGAAAAACTCTTCACTGTCTGTTAGGAATATCTGGTTTAGAAGTTGAGAGTTAGAAGACCACTGGGACCTAGAAGAATCTTCTTCATGGGAGCAACCTGTAAATGTGGAGATGAAGGGGGATATATGAAGCTCCTTATTTGGGCACTTGCAGAGAGAAGAAAAGCTTTTCTTGTTGTGTAAAGTGGTTGTAAGATTTATCTTCACCGTTCATGCTTGTTGGAAACGAAGACGAAAAAATTTGACTAATTTTTCTTACATTTCCTTTGTTCTCTAAATTCTTCTATTTAAGCACCGGAATGAAATTTTATGAGATCGCAACAATGATAGGATTTATTTGGCGGATGGTGTGAAATTCTACATCTTAGAAAAAGTTAACTTAAATATCACGTGCGAGCGCACATATTCGCACGTAGTTCATCCTAGTCTTTTATAACCGAAAGAAAAAAGATTTGTCTAGAAAATATTACCATATACAACCTACTAAAAAAGTCTAACTATGTATATCGGACTATTAAAGTTTGCGTAAGTTGAAATAAGGTAATGACATAATTATCAAATTCAACGTTATTAAATGATATTTTTGAAATTAATTTGTAAATTGGGCCCAAAGTATTAGAAATTGAAATGATCTTTTTTTATGTCTACAATATGTTATTATGTAAAAAAGAATTACGAGAGAGGAAAGAAGAAGACATAAAAGATGATTTAATAATATTTTATTCAAAAGCTTGTTTTTTTCTTTTCTTAACGGATTATTATGAAAGAAATAATTCAGTCATTGTCGTCACTTGTCTTTTGAGCTACATTTTTCCTAGCTTATAATTGACATTATTCAAGGGAAACACATGGTTACTCTTTCTGTTCAGCGCATGTACTCAAGCTATTTTTGAACAACTATGCATCATATGTTCATTAAAAAATATAGATCATAAAAAGCGTTTATTTTAAGTAGTTATGATTTCAGTTGATCTCCATGAAAGTTTTCTGCCATTTTCTTTGTTATCTAAATTCTTCTATTTAAAGACGTGATTGAAATATAAGATCACCGCAATGATGGAATTTATTCGTTGGATGGTGTGAAGTTTTTCATCTTAGAAAAATAAACAAAAGTTTACTAAAATATCACGTGCGAGCACAGGTATTCGCACGTAGATGATCCTAGCCCTTTATAAGTGAAAGAAAAAATATTTGTCCAGAAAATATTACCGTTTATAATGTAATAAAAATCTCACTATGTAAATTAGACTATTAAAATTCGTGTTATTTGTAATAGGGTAATAACTTAATTTTTAATTTCATCGTCATTAAATGATAATTTTGAATTTGGTATGTAAATTGTTCCCTCTGTATTAGAAATTACAATTATCTTTTTTCATAACTAAAATTATGATTTTTTTTTTGATGAACTAACTAAAATTATGATATTTCCAGAAACTAATGCAAAAATGCAATACTCCCTAACTATCTACCTTAATATCTGAAGTGAATACAAATATAACTATTAATATTTAAACGAAAAAAATATGTACAAAAATCTTAATGCAAAGGCATATTAATACTAAAGAATCGATGAGAATTTCTTTCTTGAATCTTGAGATGAATCAACTCTGATTCTATAAGTTTGAGCCACTAGAAAAATCTTTTAATAACATATAACGATGGAGGATTTTCCTACTAAGGCAGAGGCATTGTGATACGGTACCAACCTTGGGGCTGCCCAACTCAAGGGGACGTGTGTTACAATACAAAGAGGACTCTAAATTACATCTAGGAATGTTTCCCAAGTCAATCTCTTAAGTATCACAAGTGTACAAGGAATGGACAGCTTTGCTACTGTTTGGTATAATGATCATATCTTTCGATATAGGCATCCAATGAAGCTGATTCCAATTGCATATTAAAGATAAGAGGCAGATCTACAACTTCTATAAAACATCACGGTTTCGCATCACATTGAGTGAGGATTATGTCAGGGCTTCCACTCCTGCTCCTCTACCGGTGCCGGTGTGGTACGGAGTTGAGCAGATGATGAATGTTTAGTTTTAGCTGGCTCCAGGTACAATGTTATACATGAAGAATGATCCTACTTGTGGATTTCGCTCGGACTCACAGCTGGGGTTTGACAACGGGGTGCTAGCAGCAGCTGCATCTATTGTAGCTCTAGGAGGAGTTGGCGGTGCGAATTGTTCGGCGATTGGGAGAGGAAAAAGAAGCGCAATGCCGGTGGAGGAGGTGGCTCTTGATAAGACCACTCAGCAAAACCATAGATGAATGATAAAAAAAATAGGGAGTCTGTTGCTAGGTATAGAGAGCCAAAGCAGGCATACACAGTGGAATTGGAGTCATTGGTGACTCTGTTGGAACGGGAAAAGGCAAGGCCGATAAGGGAAGAGACTGAGCTAGCCAGGGAGAAGAATAGGCAGCTCATGGAGAACCTGAAAGTTGTGGTAGAGATGTTGCACAAGTCGAACTCCTTAGAGATTTGCGCAATAGCAATTATAGGAAAAACTCTTCACTGTATGTTAGGAATATCTGGTTTAGAAGTTGAGAGTTAGAAGACCATTGGGACCTAGAAGAATCTTCTTCATGGGGGCACCTGTAAATTTGGAGATGAAGGGGGATATATGAAGCTCCATATTTGAGCACTTGCAGAGAGAAGAAAAGCTTTTCTTGTTGTGTAAAGTGGTTGTAAGATTTACCTTCACCGTTCATGCTTGTTGGAAACGAAGACGAAAAAATTTGACTAATTTTTCTTACATTTCCTTTGTTCTCTAAATTCTTCTATTTAAGCACCGGAATGAAATTTTATGAGATCACAACAATGATAGAATTTATTTGGCGGATGGTGTGAAATTCTACATCTTAGAAAAAGTTAACTTAAATATCACGTGCGAGCGCACATATTCGCACGTAGTTCATCCTAGTCTTTTATAACCGAAAGAAAAAAGATTTGTCTAGAAAATATTACCATATATAACCTACTAAAAAAGTCTAACTATGTAAATCGGACTATTAAAGTTTGTGTAAGTTGTAATAAGGTAATAACATAATTATCAAATGCAACGTTATTAAATGATAATTTTGAAATTAATTTGTAAATTGGGCCCAAAGTATTAGAAATTGAAATTATCTTTTTTTATGTCTACAATATGTTATTTCCACAAAAACAATATAAAAAAGAATTACGAGAGAGGTAAAGAAGAAGACATAAAAGATGATTTAATAATATTTTATTCAAAAACTTGTTTTTTTTCTTTTCTTAACGGATTATTTTGAAAGAAATAATTAAGTCATTGTCGTCACTTATCTTTTGAGCTACATTTTTCCTAGCTTATAATTGACATTATTCAAGGGAAAAACATGGTTACTCTTTCTGTTCAGCGCATGTACTCAAGCTATTTTTGAACAACTATGCATCATATGTTCATTAAAAAATATAGATCATAAAAAGCGTTTATTTTAAGTAGTTATGATTTCAGTAGATCCCCGTGAAAGTTTTCTGCCATTTTCTTTGTTATCTAAATTCTTCTATTTAAAGACGTGATTGAAATATAAGATCACCGCAATGATGGAATTTATTCGTTGGATGGTGTGAAGTTTTTCATCTTAGAAAAATAAACAAAAGTTTACTAAAATATCACGTGCGAGCACAGGTATTCGCACGTAGATGATCCTAGCCCTTTATAAGTGAAAGAAAAAATATTTGTCCAGAAAATATTACCGTTTATAATGTAATAAAAATCTCACTATGTAAATTAGACTATTAAAATTTGTGTTATTTGTAATAGGGTAATAACTTAATTTTTAATTTCATCATCATTAAATGATAATTTTGAATTTGGTATGTAAATTGTTCCCTCTGTATTAGAAATTACAATTATCTTTTTTCATAACTAAAATTATGATTTTTTTTTTTGATGAACTAACTAAAATTATGATATTTCGACAATTTATGCAAAAATGCAATACTCCCTAACTATCTACCTTAATATCTGAAGTGAATACAAATACTACTATTAATTTTTAAATGAAAAAAATATGTACAAAAATCTTAATGCAAAGGCATATTAATACTAAAGAATCGATGAGAATTTCTTTCTCGAATCTTGAGATGAATCAACTCTGATTCCATAACTTTGAGCTACTAGAAAAATCTTTAAATAACATATAACGATGGAGGATTTTCTGACTAAGGCAGAGGCAGTGAGTGAGGATTATGTTAGGGCTTCCACTCCTGCTCCTCTACCGGTGCCGGTGTGGTACGGAGTTGAGCAGATGATGAATGTTTAGTTTCCGCTGGCTCCAGGTACAATGTTATACATGAAGAATGATCCTACTTGTGGATTTCGCTCGGACTCACAGCTGGGGTTTGACAACGGGGTGCTAGCAGCAGCTGCATCTATTGTAGCTCTAGGAGGAGTTGGCGGTGCGAATTGTTCGGCGATTGGGAGAGGAAAAAGAAGCGCAATGCCGGTGGAGGAGGTGGCTCTTGATAAGACCACTCAGCAAAACCATAGATGAATGATAAAAAAAATAGGGAGTCTGTTGCTAGGTATAGAGAGCCAAAGCAGGCATACACAGTGGAATTGGAGTCATTGGTGACTCTGTTGGAACGGGAAAAGGCAAGGCCGATAAGGGAAGAGAATGAGCTAGCCAGGGAGAAGAATAGGCAGCTCATGGAGAACCTGAAAGTTGTGGTAGAGATGTTGCACAAGTCGAACTCCTTAGAGGTTTGCGAAATAGCAATTATAGGAAAAACTCTTCACTGTATGTTAGGAATATCTGGTTTAGAAGTTGAGAGTTAGAAGACCATTGGGACGTAGAGGAATCTTCTTCATGGGAGCAACCTGTAAATGTGGTGATGAAGGGGGATATATGAAGCTCCATATTTGGGCACTTGCAGAGAGAAGAAAAGATTTTCTTGTTGTGTAAAGTGGTTGTAATTTTCCTTCACCGTTCATGCTTGTTGGAAACGAAGACGAAAAAATTTGACTAAGTTTTCATACATTTCCTTTGTTCTCTAAATTCTTCTATTTAAGCACCAGAATGAAATTTTATGAGATCACAACAATGATAGAATTTATTTGGCGGATGGTGTGAAATTCTACATCTTAGAAAAAGTTAACTTAAATATCACGTGCGAGCGCACATATTCGCACGTAGTTCATCCTAGTCTTTTATGAGCGGAAGAAAAAAGATTTGTCTAGAAAATATTACCATATATAACCTACTAAAAAAGTCTAACTATGTAAATCGGACTATTAAAGTTTGTGTAAGTTGAAATAAGGTAATGACATAATTATCAAATTCAACGTTATTAAATGATAATTTTGAAATTAATTTGTAAATTGGGCCCAAAGTATTAGAAATTGAAATTATCTTTTTTTATGTCTACAATATGTTATTTCCACAAAAACAATGTAAAAAAGAATAACGAGAGAGGAAAGAAGAAGACATAAAAGATGATTTAATAATATTTTATTCAAAAACTTGTTTTTTTCTTTTCTTAACGGATTATTTTTAAGGAAATAATTAAGTCACTGTCGTCACTTGTCTTTTGAGCTACATTTTTCCTAGCTTGTAATTGACATTATTCAAGGGAAAAACATGGTTACTCTTTCTGTTCAGCGCATGTACTCAAGCTATTTTTGAACAACTATGCATCGTATGTTCATTGAAAAATATAGATCATAAAAAGCGTTTATTTTAAGTAGTTATGATTTCAGTATATCCCCTTGAATGTTGTCTACCATTTTCTTTGTTATCTAAATTCTTCTATTTAAAGACGTGATTGAAATATAAGATCACCGCAATGATGGAATTTATTCGTTGGATGGTGTGAAGTTTTTCATATTAGAAAAATAAACAAAAGTTTACTAAAATATCACGTGCGAGCACGAGTATTCGCACGTAGATGATCCTAGCCCTTTATAAGTGAAAGGAAAAATATTTGTCCAGAAAATATTACCGTTTATAATGTAATAAAAATCTCACTATGTAAATTAGACTATTAAAATTTGTGTTATTTGTAATTGGGTAATAACTTAATTTTTAATTTCATCGTCATTAAATGATAATTTTGAATTTGGTATGTAAATTGTTCCCTCTGTATTAGAAATTACAATTATCTTTTTTCATAACTAAAATTATGATTTTTTTTTTTATGAACTAACTAAAATTATGATATTTCCACAAACTAATGCAAAAATGCAATACACCCTGACTATCTAACTTAATATCTGAAGTGAATACAAATATAACTATTAATTTTTAAACGAAAAAAAAATGTACAAAAATCTTAATGCAAAGGCATATTAATACTAAAGAATCGATGAGAATTTCTTTCTCGAATCTTGAGATGAATCAACTCTGATTCCATAACTTTGAGCAACTAGAAAAATCTTTAAATAACATATAACGATGGAGGATTTTCTGACTAAGGCAGAGGCAGTGAGTGAGGATTATGTTAGGGCTTCCACTCCTGCTCCTCTACCGGTGCCGGTGTGGTACGGAGTTGAGCAGATGATGAATGTTTAGTTTCCGGTGGCTCTAGGTCCAATGTTATACAAGAAGAATGGTCCTACTTGTGGATTTGGCTTGGACTCAGCGTTGGTGTTTGACAATGGGGTACTAGCAGCAGCTGCATCTGTTGTAGCTCTAGGAGGAGCTGGCAGTGTGAATTGTTCGGCGATTGGGAGAGGAAAAAGAAGCGCAGTGCCGGTGGAGGAGGTGGCTCTTGATAAGACCACTCAGCAAAACAATAGACGAATGATAAAAAATTAGGGAGTCTGATGCTAGGTACAGAGAGCCAAAGCATGCATAAACAGAGGAATTAGAGTCATTGGTGACTCAGTTGGAACGGGAAAAGGCAAGGCCGATAAGGGAAGAGACTGAGCTAGCCCGGGAGAAGAATAGGCAGCTCATGGAGAACCTGACAGTTGTGGTAGAGATGTTGCACAAGTCGGACTCCTTATAGGTTTGCGAAATAGCAATTATAGGAAAAACTCTTCACTGTCTGTTAGGAATATCTGCCATTTTCTTTGTTATCTAATTTTTTCTATTTAAAGACGTGATTGAAATATTAGATCACCGCAATGATGGAATTTATTCGTTGGATGGTGTGAAGTTTTTCATCTTAGAAAAAATAAACAAAAGTTTACTAAAATATCACGTGCGAGCACAGGTATTCGCACGTACATGATCCTAGCCCTTTATAAGTGAAAGAAAAAATATTTGTCCATAAAATATTACCGTTTATAATGGAATAAAACTCTCACTATGTAAATTAGACTATTAAAATTTGTGTTATTTGTAATAGGGTAATAACTTAATTTTTAATTTCATCGTCATTAAATGATAATTTTGAAATTGGTATGTAAATTGTTCCCTCGGTATTAGAAATTACAATTATCTTTTTTCATAACTAAAATTATGATTTTTTTTTTTGATGAACTAACTAAAATTATCACATTTCCACAAACTAATGCAAAAATGCAATACTCCTTAAATATCTACTTTAATATCTGAAGTGAATACGAAGATAACTATTAATTTTTAAAAGAAAAAAATATGTACAAAAATCTTAATGCAAAGGCATATTAATACTAAAGAATCGATGAGAATTTCTTTCTCGAATCTTGAGATGAATCAACTCTGATTCCATAACTTTGAGCTACAAGAAAAATCTTTAAATAACATATAACGATGGTGTATTTTCTAACTAAGGCAGAGGCAGTGAGTGAGGATTATGTTAGGGCTTCCACTCTTGCTCCTATACCGATGCCGGTGTGGTACGGAGTTGAGCAGATGATGAATGTTCAGTTTCCGGTGGCTCCAGGTCCAATGTTATGCAAGAAGAATGGTCCTACTTGTGGATTTGGCTTGGACTCACCATTGGGGTTTAACAATGGGGTGCTAGCAGCAACTGCATCTGTTGTGGCTCTAGGAGGTGCTGGCGGTGCGAATTGTTCGGCGATTGGGAGAGGAAAAAGAAGGGTAGTACCGGTGGAGGAGGCGGCTCTTGATAAGACCACTCAGCAAAACCATAGACGAATGATAAAAAAATAGGGAGTCTGCTGCTAGGTACAAAGAGCCAAAGCAGGCATACAAAGTGGAATTGGAGTCATTGGTGACTCAGTTGGAACGGGAAAAGGCAAGGCCGATAAGGGAAGAGACTGAGCTAGCCAGTGAGAAGAATAGGCAGCTCATGGAGAACCTGACATTTGTGGTAGAGATGTTGCACAAGTCGAACTCCTTAGAAGTTTGCGAAATATAAATTATTGTAAAAACTCTTCACTGTCTGTTAGGAATATCTGGTTTAGAAGTTGAGAGTTAGAAGACCATTGGGACCTAGAAGAATCTTCTTCATGGGAGCACCTGTAAATGTGGAGATGAAGGGGGATATATGAAGCTCCATATTTGGGCACTTGCAGAGAGAAGAAAAGCTTTTCTTGTTGTGTAAAGTGGTTGTAAGATTTTCCATCACCGTTCATGCTTGTTGGAAACGAAGACGAAAAAATTTGACTAATTTTTCTTACATTTCCTTTGTTCTCTAAATTCTTCTATTTAAGCACCGGAATGAAATTATATGAGATCACAACAATGATAAAATTTATTTGGTGGATGGTGTGAAATTCTACATCTTAGAAAAAGTTAACTTAAATATCACTTGCGAGCGCACATATTCGCACGTAGTTCATCCTAGGCTTTTATAACCGAAAGAAAAAAGATTTGTCTAGAAAATATTACCATATATAACGTACTAAAAAAGTCTAACTATGTAAATCGGACTATTAAAGTTTGTGTAAGTTGTAATAAGGTAATAACCTAATTTTCAAATTCAACTTCATTAAATGATAATTTTGAAATTAATTTGTAAATTGGGCCCAAAGTATTAGAAATTGAAATTATCTTTTTTTATGACTACAATATGTTATTTCCACAAAAACAATGTAAAAAAGAAATACGAGAGAGGAAAAAAGAAGACATAAAAGATGATTTAATAATATTTTATTCAAAAAATTTCTTTTTTCTTTTCTTAACGGATTATTATGCAAGAAATAATTAAGTCATTGTCGTCATTTGTCTTTTTAGCTACATTTTTCCTAGGTTATAATTCACATTATTCAAGGGAAAAACATGGTTACTATTATTGTTCAGCGCATGTACTCAAGCAATTTTTGAACAACTATGCCTCATACGTTAATTAAAAAATAAAGATCATAAAAAACGTTTATTTTATGTAGTTATGATTTCAATAGATCCCCGTGAAAGTTTTCTGCCATTTTCTTTGTTATTTAAATTCTTCTATTTAAAGACGTGAATGAAATATAAGATCACCGCAATGATGGACTTTATTCGTTTAATGGTGTGAAGTTTTTCACCTTAGAAAAAATAAACAAAAGTTTTTTAAAATATCACATGCAAGCGCACGTATTCGCACGTAGATGATCCTAGACTTTTATAAGGGAAACAAAAATATTTGTCCAGAAAATATTACCATTGATAATGAAATAAAAAATCTCACTACGTAAATTAGACTATTAAAATTTGTGTTATTTGTAATAGGGTAATAACTTAATTTTTAAATTCACCGTTCATGCTTGGTGGAAACGAAGACGATTAAATTTGGCAAATTTTTCTTACATTTCCTTTGTTCTCTAAATTCTTCAATTTAAGCACCTTAATGAAATTATATGAGATCACAACAATGATAGAATTTATTTGGTGGATGGTGTGAAGTTCTACATCATCGAAAAAGTTAACAAAAGTTAACTTAAATATCACGTGCGAGCGCACGTATTCGCACGTAGTTGATCCTAGTCTTTTATAAGAGAAAGAAAAAAGATTTTTCTAGAAAATATTACCATATATAACGCACTAAAAAAATCTAACTATGTAAATCAGACTGTTAAAGTTTGTGTAAGTTGTAATAAGGTAATAACAAAATTATCAAATTCAACGTCATTAAATGATAATTTTGAAATTAATTTGTAAATTGGGTTCAAATTATTAGAAATTGAAATTATCTTTTTTTATGACTACAATATGTTATTTCCACAAAAACAATGAAAAAAAGAATTGCGAGAGAGGAAAGAAGAAGACATAAAAGATGATTTAATATATTTCATTCAAAAACTTGTTTTTTTCTTTTCTTAACGGATTATTATGAAAGAAATAATTAATTCAGTGTCATCACTTTTCTTTTGAGCTACATTTTTCCTAGCTTATAATTCACATTATTCAAGGGAAAAACATGGTTACTCTTTCTGTTTAGCGCATGTACTCAAGCTATTTTTGGACAACTATGCATCGTATGTTAATAAAAAAATATAGATCATAAAAAACGTTTATTTTAAGTAGTTATGATTTCAATATATCCCCGTGAAAGTTTTCTACCATTTTCTTTGTTATCTAAATTCTTATATTTAAAGACGTGAATGAAACATAAGATCACCGCAATGATGGACTTTATTCGTTGGATGGTGTGAAGTTTTTCATGTTAGAAAAAATAACCAAAAGTTTACTAAAATATCACGTGCGAGCGCACGTATTCGCACGTAGATGATCCTAGACTTTTATAAGGGAAACAAAAATATTTGTCCAGAAAATATTACCATTGATAATGTAATAAAAAATCTCACTACGTAAATTAGACTATTAAAATTTGTGTTATTTGTAATAGGGTAATAACTTAATTTTTAAATTCATCGTTATTAAATGATAATTTTGAAATTGGTATGTAAAATGTTCCCTAAGTATTAGAAATCACAGTTATATTTTTTCATAACTAAAATTATGATATTTCCACAAAATAATGCAAAAATGCAATACTCCCCAACTATCTTCCATAATATCTAAAGTGAATACGAAGATAACTATTAATTTTTAAACGAAAAAAATATGTACTGAAATCTTAATCCAAAGGTATATTAATACTAAAGAAGCGATGAGAATTTCTTTCTCTAATCTTGAGATGAATAACTTCGAATCCATAACTAATGAGCTACTAGAAAAATCTTTAAATAACATATAATGATGGAGGATTTTCTGACTACGGAAGAGGCAGTGAGTGAGGATTATGTTAGGGCTTCCATACCTGCTCCTCTACCGGTGACGGTGGGGTACGGAGTTGAGCAGATAATGAATGTTCAATTTCCGATGGCTCCAGGTCCAATGTTATACATGAAGAATGGCCCTACTTGTGATTTTGGCTTGGACTCACCGTTGGGGTTTGAGAATGGGGTGCTAGCAGCGGCGGCATCTGTTGTAGCTTTTGGAGAAGCTGGCGGTGCGAATTGTTCAGCGATTGGGAGAGCAAAAAGAAGGGCAGTGCCAGTGGAGGAGGTGGCTCTTGTTAAGACCACTCAGCAAAACAAGAGAAAAATGATAAAAAAAAATAAATAGGGAGTGTTTCTCGGTCCAAAGAGCGAAAGCAGGCTTACACAATGGAATTGGAGTCATTGGTGACTCAGTTGGAAGGGGAAAGAGCAAGACCTATAAGGGAAGGGACTGAGCTAGCCAGGGAGAGGAATATGCAGCTCATGGAGAACCTGACACTTGTGGTAGAGAGGTGAAGACCGCCTCCGCCTAAAGTGTTGCACAAGTCAAACTCCTTATAGGTTGACGAAATAGAAGTTATAGGAAAAACTCTTCACTATCTGTTAGGAATATCTGGTTTAGAAGTTCAGAGTTAGAACACCATTGATACCTACAAGAATCTGCTTCATGGGAGCACCTGTAAATGTGGAGGTGAAAAGGGATATATGAAGCTCCATATTTGTGTTCTTGCAGAGAGAAGAAAAGCTTTTCTTGTTGTGTACAGTGGTTGTAAGATTTTCCTTCACCGTTCATGCTTGGTGGAAACGAAGACGATAAAATTTGGCTAATTTTTCTTACATTTCCTTTGTTCTCTAAATTCTTCAATTTAAGCACCTTAATGAAATTATATGAGATCACAACAATGATAGAATTTATTTGGTGGATGGTTTGAAGTTCTACATCATAGAAAAAGTTAACAAAGGTTAACTTAAATATCACGTGCGAGTGCACGTATTCGCACGTAGTTGATCCTAGTCTTTTATAAGAGAAAGAAAAAAGACTTGTCTTGAAAATATTACCATATATAGCGCACTAAAAAAATCTAACTATGTAAATTAGACTGTTAAAGTTTGTGTAAGTTGTAATAAGGTAATAACATAATTATCAAATTCAACGTCATTAAATGATAATTTTGAAATTAATTTGTAAATTGTGCCCAAAGTATTAGAAATTGAAATTATCTTTTTTATGACTACAATATGTTATTTCCACAAAAACAATGAAAAAAAGAATTGCGAGAGAGGAAAGAAGAAGACATAAAAGATGATTTAATATATTTCATTCAAAAACTTGTTTTTTTCTTTTCTTAACGGATTATTATGAAAGAAATAATTAATTCAGTGTCATCACTTGTCTTTTGAGCTACATTTTTCCTAGCTTATAATTCACATTATTCAAGGGAAAAACATGGTTACTCTTTCTGTTTCATTCACAATATCACGTGCGAGCGCATGTATTCGCACGTAGATGATCCTAGACTTTTATAAGGGAAACAAAAATATTTGTCCAGAAAATATTACCATTGATAATGTAATAAAAAATCTCACTACGTAAATTAGACTATTAAAATTTGTGTTATTTGTAATAGGGTAGTAACTTAATTTTAAAATTCATCGTTATTCAATGATAATTTTAAAATTGGTATGTAAAATGTTACCTAAGTATTAGAAATCACAGTTATATTTTTTCCTAACAAAAATTATGATATTTCCACAAAATAATGCAAAAATGCAATACTCCCTAACTCTCTAACTTAATATCTAAAGTGAATACGAAGATAACTATTAATTTTTAAACGGAAAAAATATGTACTGAAATCTTAATCCAAAGGTATATTAATACTAAAGAAGCGATGAGAATTTCTTTCTCGAATCTTGAGATGAATCAACTTCGAATCCATAACTAATGAGCTACTAGAAAAATCTTTAAATAACATATAATGATGGAGGATTTTCTGACTACGGCAGAGGCAGTGAGTGAGGATTATGTTAGGGCTTCCACTCCTGCTCCTCTACCGGTGACGGTGGGGTACGGAGTTGAGCAGATGATGAATGTTCAATTTTCGATGGCTCCAGGTCCAATGTTATTCATGAAGAATGGTCCTACTTGTGGTTTTGGCTTGGACTCACCGTTGGGGTTTGAGAATGGGGTGCCAGCAGTAGCGGCATCTGTTGTAGGTCTTGGAGGAGCTGGCGGTGCGAATTGTTCAGCGATTGTGAGAGGAAAAAAGAAGGGCAGTGCCAGTGGAAGAGGTGGCTCTTGATAAGACCACTCAACAAAACAAGAGAAAAATGATAAAAAAAAAATAAAAATAGGGAGTCTATTTCTAGGTCCAAAGAGCGAAAGCAGGCTTACACAAAGTCATTGGAGTCATTGGTGACTCAGTTGGAAGGGGAAAGAGCAAGACCTATAAGGGAAGGGACTGAGCTAGCCAGGGAGAGGAATATGCTGTAACACCCACCCCGCTCCGTAAGCACTTTTAAGTATATCAATTTTGAGATGGTAATTTTTATAAGAGACAAGGGATATAATGGTCATTTGAAATTCTATAACTATAAATAAAAAGAAAATTATATAAGAATACTTAGAAAACAAGTTCTTGGCAACCAAGGAAAAGAAAATAAGTTTAATATTCAAAATATTTCCATGCTAGCCACGTAGCTACATGACTAATCCATTTCTTTGACATTTTGATAGGCGACTTCTTCTATATATATATATATATATATATATATATATATATATATATATATACATTCCCTTCCCCCATTTCCTTATTCGTCTTGATAAGGAGCTCAGCTCCACTATTTCGTTTTCCTTCACAGTAAGCAAATTTCATATATGATATATTTGTATTTTAACAAGTTAATTCAATCAATCTTCCCCGTATTATATTCTTTGGTTTCTTCTACTTTGTCTCACCAAGACTTTATAGCTTGTTAGTTAATTTTGGAACTTTGTCCATTTGTTTGGTACCCTGGTAACTAAGGACACTAATCATCTTGGATTAAGGCTATAGACAATTTATCAGGTGAGTGGTCCTAACCATTTTGTAAAATTATATATAAGTATTGTGTATTCATTTATTCATTGCACTCATGATCTGGATCCACTCATGACATGCATTGTTACATTTATTTGTCACTATGAAATATCTTTGTGAATTGGGGCTTTGTTTTGAAATACTGTTTTATTGCATTGGAAATGATAAATTTGACTGAATCTTATACAGATTTGTCCTGTAAATATTGACATGGCATGATAAGATTATGAGTCTATTGAAACGGGTCCAATTATTTGATTTGAAGGAGCTAAGTGCTACACCAAAGGGTGTGAGCCACCTCTAGAGTCCTGATTCTGAACATCTGTATTTGGGGGCCCGTATGAAATGTGATATGTTGTTATTATCATGCCTATGTCAATTTCACCTCGACAGTCCCGGAAAAAGTGTTTAGAAAATCAGGCCCCTTATTATAATCAATATATATGTGGTTTTCTCATTGTGCGAACTATTTTATGAATATAAAGTACTTTGGAAGGAAAATGGTTTTAAAAGACATACGCACCACTAGCACGGCCCTCACTGAGCTTCGGCTCACGTTTTCCAACTGTTTTTCCCCTCCACAGGTATCTGAAGGTGGTGCAATAATTTGGGTATCAGAGTGCGCAGCGGAAGCTTGGGATTAGCAATCTGAATAAATGGATTTTAGTCGTGTATTTTATTGAATTTCATTGTAATCATGTGGATATATTATATTTGGGTAATAGAATGTTTGTTTAGAGCCTTGGCGTTTGTAAAAGATAGAGCCCAGTGCCGAGAGGCACGCGACTTTCCCAGCCCGAGAGGGCCGGGGCGTCACATTTGGTATCAGAGCTAAACTGGAGTGGGTAGTGTGTCCACTAAGCTTGAAATTGCGTGAACGTCTTTGATATATATAAGGCCACATGTAGTGTGAGATTCCCAAGATTTTGGAATGATTACGATGACTACTAAGTTTGAATTGTAGTCGTAAGCTTAAATACGTGAAGTAAGCTTGAACATGATGTGACATCTTTCTATTGACATTACGTTTGATGTACGATGTACCATAGGCTTGAATAATATTTTGAATTGCTAGGACGCAATTCTTTTTAAGGAGGTGAGATTGTAACACCCCGATCCGTAAGCACTTTTAAGTATATCAATTTTGAGCTGGTAATTTTTATAAGCGAGAAGGGTATAATAGACTTTTGATATTCTAAATATATATATATATATATATATATATATATATATATATATATATATATATATATATATAATAATTATATTACAAATTATCCTTGAATATCAAGGAAGCAATTTCAAAGGCTGCCACGTTTTTCCTATTACTCACCCATCTCCTTGACACTTGCACGGATTTCTTTGACCATTTGGTCCAAAGATTTTAAAAATAATTAAAAAGCCTTACCTAAATGAACTTGATCCCCAAGTTGAAGTAGGGAGCAAGGAAAATAATTCCTATCAAAACTACCAAAATGCCACCATATTTTCCCTATATAAACAAAGGCTTCAATAGCCATTTTGGATACACATTGAAAACCATTCCTTTATTTGAAAATCACATCATTGACCAGAGACATTTCACTTTATACCATACTCATATTTTGCTAATTTCTTCAGTCCCTATATCAATACTTTGGTATTCTTCCATCTCTCATCTTTGTTCGATCGCGAGATATAGGGAGTGAATGTACTTTCAAGTTTCTGCAATTTGGATTATTCATAGTTTATCAGGTGAGTGGTCCTAACCATTTTGTAAAATTATATATAAGTATTGTGTATTCATTTATTCATTGCACTCATGATCTGGATCCACTCATGACATGCATTGTTACATTTATTTGTCACTATGAAATATCTTTGTGAATTGGGGCTTTGTTTTGAAATACTGTTTTATTGCATTGGAAATGATAAATTTGACTGAATCTTATACAGATTTGTCCTGTAAATATTGACATGGCATGATAAGACTATGAGTCAATTGAAACGGGTCCAATTATTTGATTTGAAGGAGCTAAGTGCTACACCAAAGGTGTGAGCCACCTCTAGAGTCCTGATTCTGAACATCTGTATTTGGGGGCCCGTATGAAATGTGATATGTTGTTATTATCATGCCTATGTCAATTTCACCTCGACAGTCCCGGAAAAAGTGTTTAGAAAATCAGGCCCCTTATTATAATCAATATATATGTGGTTTTCTCATTGTGCGAACTATTTTATGAATAGAAAGTACTTTGGAAGGAAAATGGTTTTAAAAGACATACGCACCACTAGCACGGCCCACACTGAGTTTCGGCTCACGTTTTCCAAATGTTTTCCCCCTCCACAGGTATCTGAAGGTGGTGCGACATTGTGGTATCAGAGTGCGCAGCGGGAGCTTTGGATTAGCAATCTGTATTTATGAATTTTAGTCGTGTATTTTATCGAATTTCATTGTAATCATGTGGATATATTATATTTTTGGGTAATAGAATGTTTGTTTAGAGCCTTGGCGGTTGTAAAAGATAGAATCCAGTGCCGAGAGGCACGCGACATTCCCAGCCCGAGAGGGCCGGGGCGTCACATATGCAGCTCATGGAGAACCTGACACTTGTGGTAGAGAGGTGAAGACCGCCTCCGCCTAAAGTGTTGCACAAGTCAAACTCCTTATAGGTTGACGAAATAGAAATTATAGGAAAAACTCTTCACTAGCTGTTAGGAATATCTGGTTTAGAAGTTGAGAGTTATAACACCATTGATACCTAGAAGAATCTGCTTCATGGGAGCACCAGTAAATGTGGAGGTTAAAAGGGATATATGAAGCTCCATATTTGGGTTCTTGCAGAGAGAAGAAAAGCTTTTCTTGTTGTGTACAGTGGTTGTAAGATTTTCCTTCACCGTTCCTGCTTGGTGGAAACGAAGACGATAAAATTTGGCTAATTTTTCTTACATTTCCTTTGTTCTCTAAATTCTTCAATTTAAGCACCTTAATGAAATTATATGAGATCACAACAATGATACAATTTATTTGGTGGATGGTGTGAAGTTCTACATCATAGAAAAAGTTAACTTAAATATCACGTGCGAGCGCACGTATTCGCACGTAGTTGATCCTAGTCTTTTATAAGAGAAAAAAAAAGATTTGTCTAGAAAATATTACCATATATAACGCACTAAAAAAATCTAACTATGTAAATCAGACTGTTAAAGTTTGTGTAAGTTGTAATAAGGTAATAACATAATTATCAAATTCAACGTCATTAAATGATAATTTTGAAATTAATTTGTAAATTGGGCTCAAATTATTAGAAGTTGAAATTATCTTTTTTTATGACTACAATATGTTATTTCCACAAAACCATGAAAAAAAGAATTACGAGAGAGGAAAGAAGAAGACATAAAAGATGATTTAATATATTTCTTTCAAAAACTTGTTTTTTTCTTTTCTTAACGGATTATTATGAAAGAAATAATTAAGTCAGTGTCATCACTTGTCTTTTGAGCTACATTTTTCCTAGCTTATAATTTACATTATTCAAGGGAAAAACATGGTTACTCTTTCTGTTTAGCGCATGTACTCAAGCTATTTTTGGACAACTATGCATCGTATGTTAATAAAAAAATATAGATCATAAAAAACGTTTATTTTAAGTACTTATGATTTCAATATATCCCCGTGAAAGTTTTCTACCATTTTCTTTGTTATCTAAATTCTTATATTTAAAGACGTGAATGAAACATAAGATCACCGCAATGATGGACTTTATTCGTTGGATGGTGTGAAGTTTTTCATGTTAGAAAAAATAACCAAAAGTTTACTAAAATATCACGTGCGAGCGCACGTATTCGCACGTAGATGATCCTAGACTTTTATAAGTGAAACAAAAATATTTGTCCAGAAAATATTACCATTGATAATGTAATAAAAAATCTCACTACGTAAATTAGACTATTAAAATTTCTGTTATTTTTAATAGGGTAATAACTTAATTTTTAAATTCATCGTTATTAAATGATAATTTTGAAATAGGTATGTAAAATGTTCCCTAAGTATTAGAAATCACAGTTATCTTTTTTCATAACTAAAATTATGATATTTACACAAAATAATGCAAAAATGAAATACTCCCCAACTATCTAAAGTGAATAAGAAGATAACTATTAATTTTTAAACGAAAAAAATATGTACTGAAATGTTAATCCAAAGGTATATTAATACTAAAGAAGCGATGAGAATTTCTTTCTCGAATCTTGAGATGAATAACTTCGAATCCATAACTAATGAGCTACTAGAAAAATCTTTAAATAACATATAATGATGGAGGATTTTCTGACTACGGCAGACGCAGTGAGTGAGGATTATGTTAGGGCTTCCACACCCGCTCCTCTACCGGTGACGATGGGGTACGGAGTTGAGCAGATGATGAATGTTCAATTTCCGATGGCTCCAGGTCCAATGTTATACATGAAGAATGGCCCTACTTGTGATATTGGCTTGGACTCACCGTTGGGGTTTGAGAATGGGGTGATAGCAGCGGCGGCATCTGTTGTAGCTTTTGGAGAAGCTGGCGGTGCGAATTGTTCAGCGATTGGGAGAGCAAAAAGAAGGGCAGTGCCAGTGGAGGAGGTGGCTCTTTTGAAGACCACTCAGCAAAACAAGAGAAAAATGATAAAAAAAAATAAAAAATAGGGAGTGTTTCTAGTTCCAAAGAGCGAAAGCAGGCTTACACAATGGAATTGTAGTCATTGGTGACTCAGTTGGAAGGGGAAAAAGCAAGACCTATAAAGGAAGGGAATGAGCTAGCCAAGGAGAGGAATATGCAGCTCATGGAGAACCTGACACTTGTGGTAGAGAGGCGAAGACCGCCTCCGCCTAGAGTGTTGCACAAGTCAAACTCCTTATAGGTTGACGAAATAGAAATTATAGGAAAAAACCCTTCACTATCTGTCAGGAATATCTGGTTTAGAAGTTGAGAGTTAGAACACCATTGATACCTAGAAGAATCGGCTTCATAGGAGCACCTGTAAATGTGGAGGTGAAAAGGGATATATGAAGCTCCATATTTGTGTTCTTGCAGAGAGAAGAAAAGCTTTTCTTGTTGTGTACAGTGGTTGTAAGATTTTCCTTCACCGTTCATGGTTGGTGGAAACGACGACGATAAAATTTGGCTAATTTTTCTTACATTTCCTTAGTTCTCTAAATTCTTCAATTTAAGCACCTTAATGAAATTATATGAGATCACAACAATGATAGAATTTATTTGGTGGATGGTGTGAAGTTCTACATCATAGAAAAAGTTAACAAAAGTTAACTTAAATATCACGTGCGAGTGCATGTATTCGCATGTAGTTGATCCTAGTCTTTTATAAGAGAAAGAAAAAAGACTTGTCTTGAAAATATTACCATATATAGCGCACTAAAAAAATCTAACTATGTAAATCAGACTGTTAAAGTTTTTGTAAGTTGTAATAAGGTAATAACATAATTATCAAATTCAACGTCATTAAATGATAATTTTGAAATTGATTTGTAAATTGGGCTCAAATTATTAGAAATTGAAATTATCTTTTTTTATGACTACAATATGTTATTTCCACAAAAACAATGAAAAAAAGAATTACGAGAGAGGAAAGAAGAAGACATAAAAGATGATTTAATATATTTCATTCAAGAACTTGATTTTTTCTTTTCTTAACGGATTATTATGAAAGAAATAATTAAGTCAGTGTCATCACTTGTCTTTTGAGCTACATTTTTCCTAGCTTATAATTCACATTATTCAAGGGAAAAACATGGTCACTCTTTCTGTTTAGCGCATGTACTCAAGCTATTTTTGGACAACTATGCATCGTATGTTAATAAAAAAATATAGATCATAAAAAACGTTTATTTTAAGTAGTTATGATTTCAATATATCCCCGTGAAAGTTTTCTACCATTTTCTCTGTTCTCTAAATTCTTATATTTAAAGACGTGAATGAAACATAAGATCACCGCAATGATGGACTTTATTCGTTGGATGGTGTGAAGTTTTTCATGTTAGAAAAAATAACCAAAAGTTTACTAAATTATCACGTGCGAGCGCACGTATTCGCACGTAGATGATCCTAGACTTTTATAAGGGAAACAAAAATATTTGTCCAGAAAATATTACCATTGAGAATGTAATAAAAAATCTCACTACGTAAATTAGACTATTAAAATTTGTGTTATTTGTAATAGGGTAAAAACTTAATTTTTAAATTGATCGTTATTAAATGATAATTTTAAAATTGGTATGTAAAATGTTCCCTAAGTATTAGAAATCACAGTTATCTTTTTTCATAACTAAAATTATGATATTTCCACAAAATAATCCAAAAATGCAATACTCCCCAACTATCTTCCTTAATATCTAAAGTGAATACGAAGATAACTATTAATTTTTAAACGAAAAAAATATGTACTGAAATCTTAATCCAAAGGTATATTAATACAAAAGAAGCGATGAGAATTTCTTTCTCGAATCTTGAGATGAATAACTTCGACTCCATAACTAATGAGCTACTAGAAAAATCTTTAAATAACATATAATGATGGAGGATTTTCTGACTACGGCAGAGGCAGTGAGTGAGGATTATGTTAGGGCTTCCACACCTGCTCCTCTACCGGTGACGGTGGGGTACGGAGTTGAGCAGATGATGAAAGTTCAATTTCCGATGGCTCCAGGTCCAATGTTATACATGAAGAATGGCCCTACTTGTGATTTTGGCTTGGACTCACCGTTGGGGTTTGAGAATGGGGTGCTTGCAGCGGGCGGCGGCATCTGTTGTAGCTTTTGGAGAAGCTGGCGGTGCGAATTGTTCAGCGATTGGGAGAGCAAAAAGAAGGGCAGTGCCAGTGGAGGAGGTGGCTCTTATTAAGACCACTCAGCAAAACAAGAGAAAAATGATTAAAAAAAATAAAATAGGGAGTGTTTCTAGGTCCAAAGAGCGAAAGAAGGCTTACACAATGGAATTGGAGTCATTGGTGACTCAGTTGGAAGGGGAAAAAGCAAGACCTATAAGGGAAGGGACTGAGCTAGCCAGGGAGAGAAATATGCAGCTCATGGAGAACCTGACACTTGTGGTAGAGAGGCGAAGACCGCCTCCGCCTAGAGTGTTGCACAAGTCGAACTCCTTATCGGTTGCCGAAATAGCAAATATAGGAAAAACTCTTCACTATCTGTTAGGAATATCTGGTTTAGAAGTTGAGAGTTAGAACACCATTGATACCTAGAAGAATCTGCTTCATGGGAGCACCTGTAAATGTGGAGGTGAAAAGGGATATATGAAGCTCCATATTTGTGTTCTTGCAGAGAGAAGAAAAGCTTTTCTTGTTGTGTACAGTGGTTGTAAGATTTTCCTTCACCGTTCATGCTTGGTGGAAACGAAGACGATTAAATTTGGCAAATTTTTCTTACATTTCCTTTGTTCTCTAAATTCTTCAATTTAAGCACCTTAATGAAATTATATGAGATCACAACAATGATAGAATTTATTTGGTGGATGGTGTGAAGTTCTACATCATAGAAAAAGTTAACAAAAGTTAACTTAAATATCACGTGCGAGTGCACGTATTCGCACGTAGTTGATCCTAGTCTTTTATAAGAGAAAGATAAAATATTTGTCTAGAAAATATTACCATATATAACGCACTAAAATAATCTAACTATGTAAATCAGACTGTTAAAGTTTGTGTAAGTTATAATAAGGTAATAACATAATTATCAAATTCAACGTCATTAAATGATAATTTTGAAATTAATTTGTAAATTGGGCTCAAATTATTAGAAATTGAAATTATCTTTTTTTATGACTACAATATGTTATTTCCACAAAAACAATGAAAAAAAGAATTACGAGAGAGGAAAGAAGAAGACATAAAAGATGATTTAATATATTTCATTCAAAAACTTGTTTTTTTCTTTTCTTAACGGATTATTATGAAAGAAATAATTAAGTCAATGTCATCACTTGTCGTTTGAGCTACATTTTTCCTAGCTTATAATTCACATTATTCAAGGGAAAAACATGGTTACTCTTTCTGTTAAGCGCATGTACTCAAGCTATTTTTGGACAACTATGCATCGTATGTTAATAAAAAAATATAGATCATAAAAAACGTTTATTTTAAGTAGTTATGATTTCAATATATCTCCGTGAAAGTTTTCTACCATTTTCTTTGTTATCTAAATTCTTCTATTTAAAGACGTGAATGAAACATAAGATCACCGCAATGATGGACTTTATTCGTTGGATGGTGTGAAGTTTTTCATCTTAGAAAAAATAAACAAAAGTTTACTAAAATATCACGTGCCAGCGCACATATTCGCACGTAGATGATCCTAGCCTTTTATAAGGGAAATAGCACGTGCTAGCAGCGGCTGCATCTGTTGTAGCTCTTGGAAGAGCTGGCGGAGCGAATTGTTCAGCGATTGGGAGAAGAAAAAGAATGGCAGTGCTGGTGGAGAAGGTGGCTCTGGTTAAGACCACTCATCAAAACAAGAGAAAAATGATAAAAAAAAATAAAATAGGGAGTCTGCTGCTAGGTCCAAAGAGCGAAAGGAGCTTTACACAATGGAATTGGAGTCATTGGTGACTCAGTTGGAAGGGGAAAAAGCAAGACCTATAAGGGAAGGGACTGAGCTAGCCAGGGAGAGGAATATGCAGCTCATGGAGAACTTGACACTTGTGGTAGAGAGGCGAAGACCGCCTCCGCCTAGAGTGTTGCACAAGTCGAACTCCTTATAGGTTGCCGAAATAGCAAATATAGGAAAAACTCTTCACTATCTGTTAGGAATATCTGGTTTAGAAGTTGCGAGTTAGAACACCATTGATACCTAGAAGAATCTGCTTCATGGGAACACCTGTAAATGTGGAGGTGAAGAGGGATATATGAAGCTCCATATTTGTGTTCTTGCAGAGAGAATAAAAGCTTTTCTTGTTGTGTACAGTGGTTGTAAGATTTTCCTTCACCGTTCATGCTTGGTGGAAACGAAGACGATAAAATTTGGCTAATTTTTTTTCCATTTCCTTTGTTCTCTAAATTCTTCAATTTAAGCACCTTAATGAAATTATATGAGATCACAACAATGATAGAATTTATTTGGTGGATGGTGTTCAGTTCTGCATCATAGAAAAAGTTAACAAAAGTTAACTTAAATATCACGTGCGGGCGCACGTATTCGCACGTAGTTGATCCTAGTCTTTTATGAGAGAAAGAAAAAAGATTTATCTAGAAAATATTACCATATATAACGTACTAAAAAAATTCTAACTATGTAAATCAATTTATTAAAGTTTGTATAAGTTGTAATAAGGTAATAACATAATTATCAAATTCAACGTCATTAAATGATAATTTTGAAATTAATTTGTAAATTGGGCTCAAATTATTAGAAATTGAAATTATCTTTTTTATGACTACAATATGTTATTTCCACAAAAACAATGAAAAAAAAGAATTACGAGAGAGGAAAGAAGAAGACATAAAAGATGATTTAATATATTTCATTCAAGAACTTGTTTTTTTCTTTTCTTAACGGATTATTATGAAAGAAAGTAATTAAGTCGGTGTCAAAACTTGTCTTTTGAGCTACATTTTTCCTAGCTTATAATTCACATTATTCAAGGGAAAAAGCATGGTTACTCTTTACGTTTAGCGCATGTACTCAAGCTATTTTTGGACAACTATGCATCGCATGTTAATTAAAAAATATAGATCATAAAAAACGTTTATTTTAAGTAGTTATGATTTCAATATATCCCCGTGAAAGTTTTCTACCATTTTCTTTGTTATCTAAATTCTTCTATTTAAAGACGTGAATGAAACATAAGATCACCGCATTGATGGACTTTATTCGTTGGATGGTGTGAAGTTTTTCATCTTAGAAAAAATAAACAAAAGTTTACTAAAATATCACGTGCCAGCGCACATATTCGCACGTAGATGATCCTAGCCTTTTATAAGGGAAATAGCACGTGCTAGCAGCGGCTGCATCTGTTGTAGCTCTTGGAAGAGCTGGCGGAGCGAATTGTTCAGCGATTGGGAGAAGAAAAAGAATGGCAGTGCCGGTGGAGAAGGTGGCTCTGGTTAGGACCACTCATCAAAACAAGAGAAAAATGATAAAAAAAAATAAAATAGGGAGTCTGCTGCTAGGTCCAAAGAGCGAAAGGAGCTTTACACAATGGAATTGGAGTCATTGGTGACTCAGTTGGAAGGGGAAAAAGCAAGACCTATAAGGGAAGGGACTGAGCTAGCCAGGGAGAGGAATATGCAGCTCATGGAGAACTTGACACTTGTGGTAGAGGCGAAGACCGCCTCCGCCTAGAGTGTTGCACAAGTCGAACTCCTTATAGGTTGCGAAATAGCAAATATAGGAAAAAACTCTTCACTATCTGTTAGGAATATCTGGTTTAGAAGTTGCGAGTTAGAACACCATTGATACCTAGAAGAATCTGCTTCATGGGAACACCTGTAAATGTGGAGGTGAAGAGGGATATATGAAGCTCCATATTTGTGTTCTTGCAGAGAGAATAAAAGCTTTTCTTGTTGTGTACAGTGGTTGTAAGATTTTCCTTCACCGTTCATGCTTGGTGGAAACGAAGACGATAAAATTTGGCTAATTTTTTTTCCATTTCCTTTGTTCTCTAAATTCTTCAATTTAAGCACCTTAATGAAATTATATGAGATCACAACAATGATAGAATTTATTTGGTGGATGGTGTTCAGTTCTGCATCATAGAAAAAGTTAACAAAAGTTAACTTAAATATCACGTGCGGGCGCACGTAGTTGATCCTAGTCTTTTATGAGAGAAAGAAAAAAGATTTATCTAGAAAATATTACCATATATAACGTACTAAAAAATTCTAACTATGTAAATCAGACTGTTAAAGTTTGTATAAGTTGTAATAAGGTAATAACATAATTATCAAATTCAACGTCATTAAATGATAATTTTGAAATTAATTTGTAAATTGGGCTCAAATTATTAGAAATTGAAATTATCTTTTTTTATGACTACAATATGTTATTTCCACAAAAACAATGAAAAAAAGAATTACGAGAGAGGAAAGAAGAAGACATAAAAGATGATTTAATATATTTCATTCAAAAACTTGTTTTTTTCTTTTCTTAACGGATTATTATGAAAGAAATAATTAAGTCAATGTCATCACTTGTCGTTTGAGCTACATTTTTCCTAGCTTATAATTCACATTATTCAAGGGAAAAACATGGTTACTCTTTCTGTTTAGCGCATGTACTCAAGCTATTTTTGGACAACTATGCATCGTATGTTAATAAAAAAATATAGATCATAAAAAACGTTTATTTTAAGTAGTTATGATTTCAATATATCCCCGTGAAAGTTTTCTACCATTTTCTTTGTTATCTAAATTCTTCTATTTAAAGACGTGAATGAAACATAAGATCACCGCAATGATGGACTTTATTCGTTGGATGGTGTGAAGTTTTTCATCTTAGAAAATAAACAAAAGTTTACTAAAATATCACGTGCCAGCGCACATATTCGCACGTAGATGATCCTAGCCTTTTATAAGGGAAATAGCACGTGCTAGCAGCGGCTGCATCTGTTGTAGCTCTTGGAAGAGCTGGCGGAGCGAATTGTTCAGCGATTGGGAGAAGAAAAAGAATGGCAGTGCCGGTGGAGAAGGTGGCTCTGGTTAGGACCACTCATCAAAACAAGAGAAAAATGATAAAAAAAAATAAAATAGGGAGTCTGCTGCTAGGTCCAAAGAGCGAAAGGAGCTTTACACAATGGAATTGGAGTCATTGGTGACTCAGTTGGAAGGGGAAAAAGCAAGACCTATAAGGGAAGGGACTGAGCTAGCCAGGGAGAGGAATATGCAGCTCATGGAGAACTTGACACTTGTGGTAGAGAGGCGAAGACCGCCTCCGCCTAGAGTGTTGCACAAGTCGAACTCCTTATAGGTTGCCGAAATAGCAAATATAGGAAAAACTCTTCACTATCTGTTAGGAATATCTGGTTTAGAAGTTGCGTGTTAGAACACCATTGATACCTAGAAGAATCTGCTTAATGGGAACACCTGTAAATGTGGAGGTGAAGAGGGATATATGAAGCTCCATATTTGTGTTCTTGCAGAGAGAATAAAAGCTTTTCTTGTTGTGTACAGTGGTTGTAAGATTTTCCTTCACCGTTCATGCTTGGTGGAAACGAAGACGATAAAATTTGGCTAATTTTTTTTCCATTTCCTTTGTTCTCTAAATTCTTCAATTTAAGCACCTTAATGAAATTATATGAGATCACAACAATGATAGAATTTATTTGGTGGATGGTGTTCAGTTCTGCATCATAGAAAAAGTTAACAAAAGTTAACTTAAATATCACGTGCGGGCGCACGTATTCGCACGTAGTTGATCCTAGTCTTTTATGAGAGAAAGAAAAAAGATTTATCTAGAAAATATTACCATATATAACGTACTAAAAAATTCTAACTATGTAAATCGATTTGTTAAAGTTTGTATAAGTTGTAATAAGGTAATAACATAATTATCAAATTCAACGTCATTAAATGATAATTTTGAAATTAATTTGTAAATTGGGCTCAAATTATTAGAAATTGAAATTATCTTTTTTTATGACTACAATATGTTATTTCCACAAAAACAATGAAAAAAAGAATTACGAGAGAGGAAAGAAGAAGACATAAAAAGATGATTTAATATATTTCATTCAAGAACTTGTTTTTTTCTTTTCTTAACGGATTATTATGAAAGAAGTAATTAAGTCAGTGTCATCACTTGTCTTTTGAGCTACATTTTTCCTAGCTATTCAAGGGAAAAACATGGTTACTCTTTCTGTTTAGCGCATGTACTCAAGCTATTTTTGGACAACTATGCATCGCATATTAATTAAAAAATATAGATCATAAAAAACGTTTATTTTAAGTAGTTATGATTTCAATATATCCCAGTGAAAGTTTTCTACCATTTTCTTTGTTATCTAAATTCTTCTATTTAAAGGCGTGAATGAAACATAAGATCACCGCAATGATGGACTTTATTCAGTTGGATGGTGTGAAGTTTTTCATCTTAGAAAAAAAATAAACAAAAGTTTACTAAAATATCACGTGCGGCGCACATATTCGCACGTAGATGATCCTAGCCTTTTATAATGGGAAATAGCACGTGCTAGCAGCAGTTTGCATCTGTTGTAGCTCTTGGAGGAGGCTGGCGGAGCGAATTGTTCGGCGATTGGGAGAGGAAAAAAGAAGAGGCGGTGCCGGTGGAGAAGGTGGCTCTTGTTAAGACCACTCATCAAAACAAGATAAAAATGATAAAAAAAAATAAAAAATTAGGGAGTCTGCTGCTAGGTCCAAAGAGCGAAAGGAGCTTTACACAGTGGAATTGGAGTCATTGGTGACTTTGTTGGAAGGGGAAAAAGCAAGACCTATAAGGGAAGGAGGCCCGAGGCTAGCCGAGGGAGAGGAATAGGCGGCTCATGGAGAACTCGACACTTGTGGTGAGAGGCGAAGCCGCCTCCGCCTAGAGTGTTGCACAAGTCGAACTCCTTATAGGTTGCCGAAATAGCAATTATAGGAAAAAACTCTTCACTATCTATTAGGAATATCTGGTTTAGAAGTTGAGAGTTAGAAAACCATTGTGACCTAGAAGAATCTGCTTCATGGGAGCACCTGTAAATGCGGAGGTGAAAAGGGATTTATGAAGCTCCATATTTGTGTTCTTGCGAGAGAGAAGAAAAGCTTTTCTTGTTGTGTACAGTGGTTGTAAGATTTTCCTTCACCGTTCATGCTTGGTGGAAAGCGAAGACGATAAAAATTTGGCTAATTTTTTTTCCATTTCCTTTGTTCTCTAAATTCTTCAATTTAAGCACCTTAATGAAATTATATGAGATCACAACAATGATAGAATTTATTTGGTGGATGGTGTTCGAGTTCTGCATCATAGAAAAAAGTTAACAAAAGTTAACTTAAATATCACGTGCTTGGGCGCACGTATTCGCACGTAGTTGATCCTAGTCTTTTATGAGAGAAAGAAAAAAAAGATTTGTCTAGAAAATATTACCATATATAACGTACTAAAAAATTCTAACTATGTAAATCGAGTTTGTTAAAGTTTGTATAAGTTGTAATAAGGTAATAACATAATTATCAAATTCAACGTCATTAAATGATAATTTTGAAATTAATTTGTAAATTGGGCTCAAATTATTAGAAATTGAAATTATCTTTTTTATGACTACAATATGTTATTTCCACAAAAAACAATGAAAAAAAAGAATTACGAGAGAGGAAAGAAGAAGACATAAAAGATGATTTAATATATTTCATTCAAGAACTTGTTTTTTTCTTTTCTTAACGGATTATTATGAAAGAAGTAATTAAGTCGATGTCATCACTTGTCTTTTGAGCTACATTTTTCCTAGCTTATAATTCACATTATTCAAGGGAAAAAGCATGGTTACTCTTTACATTTTAGCGCATGTACTCAAGCTATTTTTTGGACAACTATGCATCGCATGTTAATTAAAAAAATATAGATCATAAAAAACGTTTATTTTAAGTAGTTATGATTTCAATATATCCCAGTGAAAGTTTTCTACCATTTTCTTTGTTATCTAAATTCTTCTATTTAAAGGCGTGAATGAAACATAAGATCACCGCAATGATGGACTTTATTCGTTGGATGGTGTGAAGTTTTTCATCTTAGAAAAAAAATAAACAAAAGTTTACTAAAATATCACGTGCGGCGCACATATTCGCACGTAGATGATCCTAGCCTTTTATAATGGAAATAGCACGTGCTAGCGGCGGTTTGCATCTGTTGTAGCTCTTGGAGGAGGCTGGCGGTGCGAATTGTTCGGCGATTGGGAGAGGAAAAAAGAAGGGCGGTGCCGGTGGAGAAGGTGGCTCTTGTTAAGACCACTCATCAAAACAAGAGAAAAAATGATAATTAGGGAGTCTGCTGCTAGGTCCAAAGAAGCGAAAGGAGGCTTACACAATGGAATTGGAGTCATTGGTGACTTAGTTGGAAGGGGAAAATGCAAGACCTATAAAGGAAGGAGGCCCGAGGCTAGCCGAGGGGAGAGGAATAGGCGGCTCATGGAGAACTGACACTTGTGGTAGAGAGGCGAAGACCGCCTCCGCCTAGAGTATTGCATAAGTCGAACTCCTTATAGGTTGCCGAAATAGCAATTATAGGAAAAAACTCTTCACTATACATTAGGAATATCGGGTTTAGAAGTTGAGAGTTAGAAAACCATTGTGACCTAGAAGAATGCGCTTCATGGGAGCACACTGTAAATGTGGAGGTGAAAAGGGATTTATGAAGCTCCATATTTGTGTTCTTGCGAGAGAGAAGAAAAGCTTTTCTTGTTGTGTACAGTGGTTGTAAGATTTTCCTTCACCGTTCATGCTTGGTGGAAAGCGAAGACGATAAAAATTTGGCTAATTTTTCTTACATTTCCTTTGTTCTCTAAATTCTTCAATTTAAGCACCTTAATGAAATTATATGAGATCACAACAATGATAGAATTTATTTGGTGGATGGTGTTAAGTTCTACATCATAGAAAAAAGTTAACAAAAGTTAACTTAAATATCACGTGCTGGGCGCACGTATTCGCACGTAGTTGATCCTAGTCTTCTATGAGAGAAAGAAAAAAAGATTTGTCTAGAAAATATTACCATATATAACGTACTAAAAAATTCTAACTATGTAAATCAGTATTAAAGTTTGTATAAGTTGTAATAAGGTAATAACATAATTATCAAATTCAACGTCATTAAATGATAATTTTGAAATTAATTTGTAAATTGGGCTCAAATTATTAGAAATTGAAATTATCTTTTTTATGACTACAATATGTTATTTCCACAAAAACAATGAAAAAAAAGAATTACGAGAGAGGAAAGAAGAAGACATAAAAGATGATTTAATATATTTCATTCAAGAACTTGTTTTTTTCTTTTCTTAACGGATTATTATGAAAGAAGTAATTAAGTCAGTGTCATCACTTGTCTTTTGAGCTACATTTTTCCTAGCTTATAATTCACATTATTCAAGGGAAAAGCATGGTTACTCTTTACATTTTAGCGCATGTACTCAAGCTATTTTTGGACAACTATGCATCGCATGTTAATTAAAAAAATATAGATCATAAAAAAGCGTTTATTTTAAGTAGTTATGATTTCAATATATCCCAGTGAAAGTTTTCTACCATTTTCTTTGTTATCTAAATTCTTCTATTTAAAGGCGTGAATGAAACATAAGATCACCGCAATGATGGACTTTATTCGTTGGATGGTGTGAAGTTTTTCATCTTAGAAAAAAAATAAACAAAAGTTTACTAAAATATCACGTGCGGCGCACATATTCGCACGTAGATGATCCTAGCCTTTTATAATGGAAATAGCACGTGCTAGCGGCGGTTGCATCTGTTGTAGCTCTTGGAGGAGGCTGGCGGTGCGAGTGTTCGGCGATTGGGAGAGGAAAAAAGAAGGGCGGTGCCGGTGGAGAAGGTGGCTCTTGTTAAGACCACTCATCAAAACAAGAGAAAAAATGATAAAAAAAAATAAAAAATTAGGGAGTCTGCTTTGCTAGGTCCAAAGAAGCGAAAGGAGGCTTACACAATGGAATTGGAGTCATTGGTGACTTAGTTGGAAGGGGAAAATGCAAGACCTATAAAGGGAAGGAGGCCCAGAGCTAGCCGAGGGGAGAGGAATAGGCGGCTCATGGAGAACTGACACTTGTGGTAGAGAGGCGAAGACCGCCTCCGCCTAGAGTATTGCATAAGTCGAACTCCTTATAGGTTGCCGAAATAGCAATTATAGGAAAAAACTCTTCACTATACATTAGGAATATCGGGTTTAGAAGTTGAGAGTTAGAAAACCATTGTGACCTAGAAGAATGCACTTCATGGGAGCACTGTAAATGTGGAGGTGAAAAGGGATTTATGAAGCTCCATATTTGTGTTCTTGCGAGAGAGAAGAAAAGCTTTTCTTGTTGTGTACAGTGGTTGTAAGATTTTCCTTCACCGTTCATGCTTGGTGGAAAGCGAAGGCGATAAAATTTGGCTAATTTTTCTTACATTTCCTTTGTTCTCTAAATTCTTCAATTTAAGCACCTTAATGAAATTATATGAGATCACAACAATGATAGAATTTATTTGGTGGATGGTGTTAAGTTCTACATCATAGAAAAAGTTAACAAAAGTTAACTTAAATATCACGTGCGGGCGCACGTATTCGCACGTAGTTGATCCTAGTCTTCTATGAGAGAAAGAAAAAAGATTTGTCTAGAAAATATTACCATATATAACGTACTAAAAAATTGTAACTATGTAAATCAGAGTATTAAAGTTTGTATAAGTTGTAATAAGGTAATAACATAATTATCAAATTCAACGTCATTAAATGATAATTTTGAAATTAATTTGTAAATTGGGCTCAAATTATTAGAAATTGAAATTATCTTTTTTTATGACTACAATATGTTATTTCCACAAAAACAATGAAAAAAAGAATTACGAGAGAGGAAAGAAGAAGACATAAAAGATGATTTAATATATTTCATTCAAGAACTTGTTTTTTTCTTTTCTTAACGGATTATTATGAAAGAAGTAATTAAGTCAGTGTCATCACTTGTCTTTTGAGCTACATTTTTCCTAGCTTATAATTCACATTATTCAAGGGAAAAGCATGGTTACTCTTTCTGTTTAGCGCATGTACTCAAGCTATTTTTGGACAACTATGCATCGCATGTTAATTAAAAAATATAGATCATAAAAAACGTTTATTTTAAGTAGTTATGATTTCAATATATCCCCGTGAAAGTTTTCTACCATTTTCTTTGTTATCTAAATTCTTCTATTTAAAGACGTGAATGAAACATAAGATCACCGCATTGATGGACTTTATTCGTTGGATGGTGTGAAGTTTTTCATCTTAGAAAAAAAATAAACAAAAGTTTACTAAAATATCACGTGCGGCGCACATATTCGCACGTAGATGATCCTAGCCTTTTATAATGGAAATAGCACGTGCTAGCGGCGGCTGCATCATGTTGTAGCTCTTGGAGGAGGCTGGCGGTGCGAGGTGTTCGGCGGTGGGAGAGGAAAAAGAAGGGCGGTGCCGGTGGAGAAGGTGGCTCTTGTTAAGACCACTCATCAAAAGAAGAGAAAAATGATATAAAAAAAAAAATTAGGGAGTCTGCTGCTAGGTCCAAAGAGCGAAAGGAGGCTTACACAATGGAATTGGAGTCATTGGTGACTTAGTTGGAAGGGGAAAATGCAAGACCTATAAGGGAAGGAGGCCAGAGCTAGCCGAGGGGAGAGGAATAGTCGGCTCATGGAGAACCCGACACTTGTGGTAGAGAGGCGAAGACCGCCTCCGCCTAGAAGTATTGCATAAGTCGAACTCCTTATAGGTTGCCGAAATAGCAATTATAGGAAAAAACTCTTCACTATACATTAGGAGTATCGGGGTTTAGAAGTTGAGAGTTAGAAAACCATTGTGACCTAGAAGAATGCGCTTCATGGGAGCACACTGTAAATGTGGAGGTGAAAAGGGATTTATGAAGCTCCATATTTGTGTTCTTGCGAGAGAGAAGAAAAGCTTTTCTTGTTGTGTACGGTGGTTGTAAGATTTTCCTTCACCGTTCATGCTTGGTGGAAAGCGAAGACGATAAAATTTGGCTAATTTTTCTTACATTTCCTTTGTTCTCTAAATTCTTCAATTTAAGCACCTTAATGAAATTATATGAGATCACAACAATGATAGAATTTATTTGGTGGATGGTGTTAAGTTCTACATCATAGAAAAAAGTTAACAAAAGTTAACTTAAATATCACGTGCTGGGCGCACGTATTCGCACGTAGTTGATCCTAGTCTTCTATGAGAGAAAGAAAAAAAGATTTGTCTAGAAAATATTACCATATATAACGTACTAAAAAAATTGTAACTATGTAAATCGAGTATTAAAGTTTGTATAAGTTGTAATAAGGTAATAACATAATTATCAAATTCAACGTCATTAAATGATAATTTTGAAATTAATTTGTAAATTGGGCTCAAATTATTAGAAATTGAAATTATCTTTTTTATGACTACAATATGTTATTTCCACAAAAACAATGAAAAAAAAGAATTACGAGAGAGGAAAGAAGAAGACATAAAAGATGATTTAATATATTTCATTCAAGAACTTGTTTTTTCTTTTCTTAACGGATTATTATGAAAGAAGTAATTAAGTCGGTGTCAAAACTTGTCTTTTGAGCTACATTTTTCCTAGCTTATAATTCACATTATTCAAGGGAAAAGCATGGTTACTCTTTCTGTTTAGCGCATGTACTCAAGCTATTTTTGGACAACTATGCATCGCATGTTAATTAAAAAATATAGATCATAAAAAACGTTTATTTTAAGTAGTTATGATTTCAATATATCCCCGTGAAAGTTTTCTACCATTTTCTTTGTTATCTAAATTCTTCTATTTAAAGGCGTGAATGAAACATAAGATCACCGCATTGATGGACTTTATTCGTTGGATGGTGTGAAGTTTTTCATCTTAGAAAAAAAATAAACAAAAGTTTACTAAAATATCACGTGCGGCGCACATATTCGCACGTAGATGATCCTAGCCTTTTATAATGGAAATAGCACGTGCTAGCGGCGGTTGCATCATGTTGTAGCTCTTGGAGGAGGCTGGCGGTGCGAGGTGTTCGGCGGTGGGAGAGGAAAAAAGAAGGGCGGTGCCGGTGGAGAAGGTGGCTCTTGTTAAGACCACTCATCAAAACAAGAGAAAAAATGATAAAATTAGGGAGTCTGCTTTGCTAGGTCCAAAGAAGCGAAAGGAGGCTTACACAATGGAATTGGAGTCATTGGTGACTTAGTTGGAAGGGGAAAATGCAAGACCTATAAGGGAAGGAGGCCCAGAGCTAGCCGAGGGGAGAGGAATAGTCGGCTCATGGAGAACCCGACACTTGTGGTAGAGAGGCGAAGACCGCCTCCGCCTAGAAGTATTGCATAAGTCGAACTCCTTATAGGTTGCCGAAATAGCAATTATAGGAAAAAACTCTTCACTATACATTAGGAGTATCGGGGTTTAGAAGTTGAGAGTTAGAAAACCATTGTGACCTAGAAGAATGCGCTTCATGGGAGCACACTGTAAATGTGGAGGTGAAAAGGGATTTATGAAGCTCCATATTTGTGTTCTTGCGAGAGAGAAGAAAAGCTTTTCTTGTTGTGTACGGTGGTTGTAAGATTTTCCTTCACCGTTCATGCTTGGTGGAAAGCGAAGACGATAAAATTTGGCTAATTTTTCTTACATTTCCTTTGTTCTCTAAATTCTTCAATTTAAGCACCTTAATGAAATTATATGAGATCACAACAATGATAGAATTTATTTGGTGGATGGTGTTAAGTTCTACATCATAGAAAAAAGTTAACAAAAGTTAACTTAAATATCACGTGCTTGGGCGCACGTATTCGCACGTAGTTGATCCTAGTCTTCTATGAGAGAAAGAAAAAAAGATTTGTCTAGAAAATATTACCATATATAACGTACTAAAAAAATTGTAACTATGTAAATCGAGTATTAAAGTTTGTATAAGTTGTAATAAGGTAATAACATAATTATCAAATTCAACGTCATTAAATGATAATTTTGAAATTAATTTGTAAATTGGGCTCAAATTATTAGAAATTGAAATTATCTTTTTTATGACTACAATATGTTATTTCCACAAAAACAATGAAAAAAAAGAATTACGAGAGAGGAAAGAAGAAGACATAAAAGATGATTTAATATATTTCATTCAAGAACTTGTTTTTTCTTTTCTTAACGGATTATTATGAAAGAAGTAATTAAGTCGGTGTCAAAACTTGTCTTTTGAGCTACATTTTTCCTAGCTTATAATTCACATTATTCAAAGGGAAAAGCATGGTTACTCTTTCTGTTTAGCGCATGTACTCAAGCTATTTTTGGACAACTATGCATCGCATGTTAATTAAAAAAATATAGATCATAAAAAACGTTTATTTTAAGTAGTTATGATTTCAATATATCCCCAGTGAAAGTTTTCTACCATTTTCTTTGTTATCTAAATTCTTCTATTTAAAGGCGTGAATGAAACATAAGATCACCGCATTGATGGACTTTATTCGTTGGATGGTGTGAAGTTTTTCATCTTAGAAAAAAAATAAACAAAAGTTTACTAAAATATCACGTGCGGCGCACATATTCGCACGTAGATGATCCTAGCCTTTTATAATGGAAATAGCACGTGCTAGCGGCGGTTTGCATCATGTTGTAGCTCTTGGAGGAGGCTGGCGGTGCGAGGTGTTCGGCGGTGGGAGAGGAAAAAGAAGGGCGGTGCCGGTGGAGAAGGTGGCTCTTGTTAAGACCACTCATCAAAACAAGAGAAAAAATGATAAAAAAAAATTAGGGAGTCTGCTTTGCTAGGTCCAAAGAAGCGAAAGGAGGCTTACACAATGGAATTGGAGTCATTGGTGACTTAGTTGGAAGGGGAAAATGCAAGACCTATAAGGGAAGGAGGCCCAGAGCTAGCCGAGGGGAGAGGAATAGTCGGCTCATGGAGAACGACACTTGTGGTAGAGAGGCGAAGCCGCCTCCGCCTAGAAGTATTGCATAAGTCGAACTCCTTATAGGTTGCCGAAATAGCAATTATAGGAAAAAACTCTTCACTATACATTAGGAGTATCGGGGTTTAGAAGTTGAGAGTTAGAAAACCATTGTGACCTAGAAGAATGCGCTTCATGGGAGCACACTGTAAATGTGGAGGTGAAAAGGGATTTATGAAGCTCCATATTTGTGTTCTTGCGAGAGAGAAGAAAAGCTTTTCTTGTTGTGTGCAGTGGTTGTAAGATTTTCCTTCACCGTTCATGCTTGGTGGAAAGCGAAGACGATAAAATTTGGCTAATTTTTCTTACATTTCCTTTGTTCTCTAAATTCTTCAATTTAAGCACCTTAATGAAATTATATGAGATCACAACAATGATAGAATTTATTTGGTGGATGGTGTTAAGTTCTACATCATAGAAAAAAGTTAACAAAAGTTAACTTAAATATCACGTCTTGGGCGCACGTATTCGCACGTAGTTGATCCTAGTCTTCTATGAGAGAAAGAAAAAAAGATTTGTCTAGAAAATATTACCATATATAACGTACTAAAAAAATTGTAACTATGTAAATCGAGTATTAAAGTTTGTATAAGTTGTAATAAGGTAATAACATAATTATCAAATTCAACGTCATTAAATGATAATTTTGAAATTAATTTGTAAATTGGGCTCAAATTATTAGAAATTGAAATTATCTTTTTTATGACTACAATATGTTATTTCCACAAAAACAATGAAAAAAAAGAATTACGAGAGAGGAAAGAAGAAGACATAAAAGATGATTTAATATATTTCATTCAAGAACTTGTTTTTTTCTTTTCTTAACGGATTATTATGAAAGAAGTAATTAAGTCGGTGTCAAAACTTGTCTTTTGAGCTACATTTTTCCTAGCTTATAATTCACATTATTCAAAGGGAAAAGCATGGTTACTCTTTACTGTTTAGCGCATGTACTCAAGCTATTTTTGGACAACTATGCATCGCATGTTAATTAAAAAAATATAGATCATAAAAAAGCGTTTATTTTAAGTAGTTATGATTTCAATATATCCCAGTGAAAGTTTTCTACCATTTTCTTTGTTATCTAAATTCTTCTATTTAAAGGCGTGAATGAAACATAAGATCACCGCATTGATGGACTTTATTCGTTGGATGGTGTGAAGTTTTTCATCTTAGAAAAAAAATAAACAAAAGTTTACTAAAATATCACGTGCGGCGCACATATTCGCACGTAGATGATCCTAGCCTTTTATAATGGAAATAGCACGTGCTAGCGGCGGTTGCATCATGTTGTAGCTCTTGGAGGAGGTGGCGGTGCGAGGTGTTCGGCGGTGGGAGAGGAAAAAAGAAGGGCGGTGCCGGTGGAGAAGGTGGCTCTTGTTAAGACCACTCATCAAAACAAGAGAAAAAATGATAAAAAAAAATTAGAGAGTCTGCTTTGCTAGGTCCAAAGAAGCGAAAGGAGGCTTACACAATGGAATTGGAGTCATTGGTGACTTAGTTGGAAGGGGAAAATGCAAGACCTATAAGGGAAGGAGGCCCAGAGCTAGCCGAGGGGAGAGGAATAGTCGGCTCATGGAGAACCGACACTTGTGGTAGAGAGGCGAAGACCGCCTCCGCCTAGAAGTATTGCATAAGTCGAACTCCTTATAGGTTGCCGAAATAGCAATTATAGGAAAAAACTCTTCACTATACATTAGGAGTATCGGGTTTAGAAGTTGAGAGTTAGAAAACCATTGTGACCTAGAAGAATGCGCTTCATGGGAGCACATGTAAATGTGGAGGTGAAAAGGGATTTATGAAGCTCCATATTTGTGTTCTTGCGAGAGAGAAGAAAAGCTTTTCTTGTTGTGTACTGAGTGGTTGTAAGATTTTCCTTCACCGTTCATGCTTGGTGGAAAGCGAAGACGATAAAATTTGGCTAATTTTTCTTACATTTCCTTTGTTCTCTAAATTCTTCAATTTAAGCACCTTAATGAAATTATATGAGATCACAACAATGATAGAATTTATTTGGTGGATGGTGTTAAGTTCTACATCATAGAAAAAAGTTAACAAAAGTTAACTTAAATATCACGTCTTGGGCGCACGTATTCGCACGTAGTTGATCCTAGTCTTCTATGAGAGAAAGAAAAAAAGATTTGTCTAGAAAATATTACCATATATAACGTACTAAAAAAATTGTAACTATGTAAATCGAGTATTAAAGTTTGTATAAGTTGTAATAAGGTAATAACATAATTATCAAATTCAACGTCATTAAATGATAATTTTGAAATTAATTTGTAAATTGGGCTCAAATTATTAGAAATTGAAATTATCTTTTTTTATGACTACAATATGTTATTTCCACAAAAACAATGAAAAAAAGAATTACGAGAGAGGAAAGAAGAAGACATAAAAGATGATTTAATATATTTCATTCAAGAACTTGTTTTTTTCTTTTCTTAACGGATTATTATGAAAGAAGTAATTAAGTCAGTGTCAAAACTTGTCTTTTGAGCTACATTTTTCCTAGCTTATAATTCACATTATTCAAGGGAAAAGCATGGTTACTCTTTCTGTTTAGCGCATGTACTCAAGCTATTTTTGGACAACTATGCATCGCATGTTAATTAAAAAATATAGATCATAAAAAACGTTTATTTTAAGTAGTTATGATTTCAATATATCCCCGTGAAAGTTTTCTACCATTTTCTTTGTTATCTAAATTCTTCTATTTAAAGGCGTGAATGAAACATAAGATCACCGCATTGATGGACTTTATTCGTTGGATGGTGTGAAGTTTTTCATCTTAGAAAAAAAATAAACAAAAGTTTACTAAAATATCACGTGCGGCGCACATATTCGCACGTAGATGATCCTAGCCTTTTATAATGGAAATAGCACGTGCTAGCAGCGGTCTGCATCTGTTGTAGCTCTTGGAGGAGGTGGCGGTGCGAGGTGTTCGGCGGTGGGAGAGGAAAAAAGAAGGGCGGTGCCGGTGGAGAAGGTGGCTCTTGTTAAGACCACTCATCAAAACAAGAGAAAAAATGATAAAAAAAAATTAGGGAGTCTGCTTTGCTAGGTCCAAAAGAAGCGAAAGGAGGCTTACACAATGGAATTGGAGTCATTGGTGACTTAGTTGGAAGGGGAAAATGCAAGACCTATAAGGGAAGGAGGCCGAGCTAGCCGAGGGGAGAGGAATAGTCGGCTCATGGAGAACGCGACACTTGTGGTAGAGGCGAAGACCGCCTCCGCCTAGAAGTATTGCATAAGTCGAACTCCTTATAGGTTGCCGAAATAGCAATTATAGGAAAAACTCTTCACTATACATTAGGAGTATCGGGTTTAGAAGTTGAGAGTTAGAAAACCATTGTGACCTAGAAGAATGCGCTTCATGGGAGCACACTGTAAATGTGGAGGTGAAAAGGGATTTATGAAGCTCCATATTTGTGTTCTTGCGAGAGAGAAGAAAAGCTTTTCTTGTTGTGTACGAGTGGTTGTAAGATTTTCCTTCACCGTTCATGCTTGGTGGAAAGCGAAGGCGATAAAATTTGGCTAATTTTTCTTACATTTCCTTTGTTCTCTAAATTCTTCAATTTAAGCACCTTAATGAAATTATATGAGATCACAACAATGATAGAATTTATTTGGTGGATGGTGTTCAGTTCTGCATCATAGAAAAAGTTAACAAAAGTTAACTTAAATATCACGTGCTTGGGGCGCACGTATTCGCACGTAGTTGATCCTAGTCTTCTATGAGAGAAAGAAAAAAAGATTTGTCTAGAAAATATTACCATATATAACGTACTAAAAAAATTGTAACTATGTAAATCAGAGTATTAAAGTTTGTATAAGTTGTAATAAGGTAATAACATAATTATCAAATTCAACGTCATTAAATGATAATTTTGAAATTAATTTGTAAATTGGGCTCAAATTATTAGAAATTGAAATTATCTTTTTTATGACTACAATATGTTATTTCCACAAAAACAATGGAAAAAAAGAATTACGAGAGAGGAAAGAAGAAGACATAAAAGATGATTTAATATATTTCATTCAAGAACTTGTTTTTTTCTTTTCTTAACGGATTATTATGAAAGAAGTAATTAAGTCAGTGTCAAAACTTGTCTTTTGAGCTACATTTTTCCTAGCTTATAATTCACATTATTCAAGGGAAAAGCATGGTTACTCTTTCTGTTTAGCGCATGTACTCAAGCTATTTTTGGACAACTATGCATCGCATGTTAATTAAAAAATATAGATCATAAAAAACGTTTATTTTAAGTAGTTATGATTTCAATATATCCCCAGTGAAAGTTTTCTACCATTTTCTTTGTTATCTAAATTCTTCTATTTAAAGGCGTGAATGAAACATAAGATCACCGCATTGATGGACTTTATTCGTTGGATGGTGTGAAGTTTTTCATCTTAGAAAAAATAAACAAAAGTTTACTAAAATATCACGTGCGAGCGCACATATTCGCACGTAGATGATCCTAGCCTTTTATAATGGAAATAGCACGTGCTAGCAGCGGCTGCATCTGTTGTAGCTCTTGGAGGAGCTGGCGGTGCAGGTGTTCGGCGATTGGGAGAGGAAAAAGAAGGGCGGTGCCGGTGGAGAAGGTGGCTCTTGTTAAGACCACTCATCAAAACAAGAGAAAAATGATAAAAAAAAATTAGGGAGTCTGCTGCTAGGTCCAAAGAGCGAAAGGAGGCTTACACAATGGAATTGGAGTCATTGGTGACTTAGTTGGAAGGGGAAAATGCAAGACCTATAAGGGAAGGAGGCCGAGCTAGCCGAGGGGAGAGGAATAGTCGGCTCATGGAGAACCCGACACTTGTGGTAGAGGCGAAGACCGCCTCCGCCTAGAGTATTGCATAAGTCGAACTCCTTATAGGTTGCCGAAATAGCAATTATAGGAAAAACTCTTCACTATACATTAGGAGTATCGGGTTTAGAAGTTGAGAGTTAGAAAACCATTGTGACCTAGAAGAATGCACTTCATGGGAGCACTGTAAATGTGGAGGTGAAAAGGGATTTATGAAGCTCCATATTTGTGTTCTTGCGAGAGAGAAGAAAAGCTTTTCTTGTTGTGTACTGATGGTTGTAAGATTTTCCTTCACCGTTCATGCTTGGTGGAAAGCGAAGACGATAAAATTTGGCTAATTTTTCTTACATTTCCTTTGTTCTCTAAATTCTTCAATTTAAGCACCTTAATGAAATTATATGAGATCACAACAATGATAGAATTTATTTGGTGGATGGTGTTAAGTTCTACATCATAGAAAAAAGTTAACAAAAGTTAACTTAAATATCACGTCTGGGCGCACGTATTCGCACGTAGTTGATCCTAGTCTTCTATGAGAGAAAGAAAAAAAGATTTGTCTAGAAAATATTACCATATATAACGTACTAAAAAAAATTCTAACTATGTAAATCGAGTATTAAAGTTTGTATAAGTTGTAATAAGGTAATAACATAATTATCAAATTCAACGTCATTAAATGATAATTTTGAAATTAATTTGTAAATTGGGCTCAAATTATTAGAAATTGAAATTATCTTTTTTATGACTACAATATGTTATTTCCACAAAAACAATGAAAAAAAAGAATTACGAGAGAGGAAAGAAGAAGACATAAAAGATGATTTAATATATTTCATTCAAGAACTTGTTTTTTTCTTTTCTTAACGGATTATTATGAAAGAAAGTAATTAAGTCGGTGTCAAAACTTGTCTTTTGAGCTACATTTTTCCTAGCTTATAATTCACATTATTCAAGGGAAAAAGCATGGTTACTCTTTCTGTTTAGCGCATGTACTCAAGCTATTTTTGGACAACTATGCATCGCATGTTAATTAAAAAATATAGATCATAAAAAAGCGTTTATTTTAAGTAGTTATGATTTCAATATATCCCCAGTGAAAGTTTTCTACCATTTTCTTTGTTATCTAAATTCTTATATTTAAAGACGTGAATGAAACATAAGATCACCGCAATGATGGACTTTATTCGTTGGATGGTGTGAAGTTTTTCATCTTAGAAAAAAATAAACAAAAGTTTACTAAAATATCACGTGCGGCGCACGTATTCGCACGTAGATGATCCTAGACTTTTATAAAGGGAAACAAAAATATTTGTCCGAGAAAAATATTACCATTGATAATGTAATAAAAAATCTCACTACGTAAATTAGACTATTAAAATTTGTGTTATTTGTAATAGGGTAATAACTTAATTTTTAAATTCATCGTTATTAAATGATAATTTTGAAATTGATATGTAAAATGTTCCCCTAAGTATTAGAAATCACGAGTTATCTTTTTTTTCATAACTAAAATTATGATATTTCCACAAAATAATGCAAAAATGCAATACTCCCCCAACTATCTTCCTTAATATCTAAAGTGAATACGAAGATAACTATTAATTTTTAAACGAAAAAAAATATGTACTTGAAATCTTAATCCAAAGGTATATTAATACTAAAGAAGCGATGAGAATTTCTTTCTCGAATCTTGAGATGAATAACTTCGAATCCATAACTAATGAGCTACTAGAAAAATCTTTAAATAACATATAATGATGGAGGATTTTTCGACTACGGCAGAGAGCGGTGAGTGAGGATTATGTTAGGGCTTCCACACTGCTCCTCTCTACGGTGACGGTGGGAGTGCGAGTTGAGCGAGATGATGAATGTTCAATTTCCGATGGCTCCAGGTCAATGTTATACATGAAGAATGGCCCTACTTGTGATTTTGGCTTGGACTCACCGTTGGGGGTTTGAGAATGGGGTGCTTGCAGCGGCGGCGGCATCTGTTGTAGCTTTTGGAGAAGCTGGCGGTGCAGGTGTTCAGCGATTGGGAGAGCAAAAAGAAGGGCAGTGCCAGTGGAGGAGGTGGCTCTTATTAAGACCACTCAGCAAAACAAGAGAAAAATGATAAAAAAAAATAAAAATAGGGAGTGCTTTGCTAGGTCCAAAGAGCGAAAAGGAGGCATACACAATGGAATTGGAGTCATTGGTGACTTAGTTGGAAGGGGAAAATGCAAGACCTATAAGGGAAGGGAGCTCGAGCTAGCCGAGGGAGAGGAATAGTGCGGCTCATGGAGAACTCGACACTTGTGGTAGAGAGGCGAAGACCGCCTCCGCCTAGAGTATTGCATAAGTCGAACTCCTTATAGGTTGCCGAAATAGCAATTATAGGAAAAACTCTTCACTATACGTTAGGGAGTATCGGGTTTAGAAGTTGAGAGTTAGAAAACCATTGATGACCTAGAAGAATGCGCTTCATGGGAGCACCTGTAAATGTGGAGGTGAAAAGGGATTTATGAAGCTCCATATTTGTGTTCTTGCAGAGAGAAGAAAAGCTTTTCTTGTTGTGTACAGTGGTTGTAAGATTTTCCTTCACCGTTCATGCTTGGTGGAAACGAAGACGATAAAATTTGGCTAATTTTTCTTACATTTCCTTTGTTCTCTAAATTCTTCAATTTAAGCACCTTAATGAAATTATATGAGATCACAACAATGATAGAATTTATTTGGTGGATGGTGTTAAGTTCTACATCATAGAAAAAGTTAACAAAAGTTAACTTAAATATCACGTGCGGGCGCACGTATTCGCACGTAGTTGATCCTAGTCTTCTATGAGAGAAAGAAAAAAGATTTGTCTAGAAAATATTACCATATATAACGTACTAAAAAATTCTAACTATGTAAATCAGAGTATTAAAGTTTGTATAAGTTGTAATAAGGTAATAACATAATTATCAAATTCAACGTCATTAAATGATAATTTTGAAATTAATTTGTAAATTGGGCTCAAATTATTAGAAATTGAAATTATCTTTTTTTATGACTACAATATGTTATTTCCACAAAAACAATGAAAAAAAGAATTACGAGAGAGGAAAGAAGAAGACATAAAAGATGATTTAATATATTTCATTCAAGAACTTGTTTTTTTCTTTTCTTAACGGATTATTATGAAAGAAGTAATTAAGTCAGTGTCAAAACTTGTCTTTTGAGCTACATTTTTCCTAGCTTATAATTCACATTATTCAAGGGAAAAGCATGGTTACTCTTTCTGTTTAGCGCATGTACTCAAGCTATTTTTGGACAACTATGCATCGCATGTTAATTAAAAAATATAGATCATAAAAAACGTTTATTTTAAGTAGTTATGATTTCAATATATCCCCGTGAAAGTTTTCTACCATTTTCTTTGTTATCTAAATTCTTCTATTTAAAGACGTGAATGAAACATAAGATCACCGCATTGATGGACTTTATTCGTTGGATGGTGTGAAGTTTTTCATCTTAGAAAAAATAAACAAAAGTTTACTAAAATATCACGTGCGAGCGCACATATTCGCACGTAGATGATCCTAGCCTTTTATAATGGAAATAGCACGTGCTAGCAGCGGCTGCATCTGTTGTAGCTCTTGGAGGAGCTGGCGGTGCGAATTGTTCAGCGATTGGGAGAGGAAAAAGAAGGGCAGTGCCGGTGGAGAAGGTGGCTCTTGTTAAGACCACTCATCAAAACAAGAGAAAAATGATAAAAAAAATAAAAAAAAATTAGGGAGTCTGCTGCTAGGTCCAAAGAGCGAAAGGAGGCTTACACAATGGAATTGGAGTCATTGGTGACTTAGTTGGAAGGGGAAAATGCAAGACCTATAAGGGAAGGAACTGAGCTAGCCAGGGAGAGGAATAGGCAGCTCATGGAGAACCTGACACTTGTGGTAGAGAGGCGAAGACCGCCTCCGCCTAGAGTATTGCATAAGTCGAACTCCTTATAGGTTGCCGAAATAGCAATTATAGGAAAAACTCTTCACTATCTGTTAGGAATATCAGGTTTAGAAGTTGAGAGTTAGAAAACCATTGTGACCTAGAAGAATCTGCTTCATGGGAGCACCTGTAAATGTGGAGGTGAAAAGGGATTTATGAAGCTCCATATTTGTGTTCTTGCAGAGAGAAGAAAAGCTTTTCTTGTTGTGTACAGTGGTTGTAAGATTTTCCTTCACCGTTCATGCTTGGTGGAAACGAAGACGATAAAATTTGGCTAATTTTTCTTACATTTCCTTTGTTCTCTAAATTCTTCAATTTAAGCACCTTAATGAAATTATATGAGATCACAACAATGATAGAATTTATTTGGTGGATGGTGTTAAGTTCTACATCATAGAAAAAGTTAACAAAAGTTAACTTAAATATCACGTATGGGCGCACGTATTCGCACGTAGTTGATCCTAGTCTTTCTATGAGAGAAAGAAAAAAAGATTTGTCTAGAAAATATTACCATATATAACGTACTAAAAAATTCTAACTATGTAAATCAGAGTATTAAAGTTTGTATAAGTTGTAATAAGGTAATAACATAATTATCAAATTCAACGTCATTAAATGATAATTTTGAAATTAATTTGTAAATTGGGCTCAAATTATTAGAAATTGAAATTATCTTTTTTTATGACTACAATATGTTATTTCCACAAAAACAATGAAAAAAAGAATTACGAGAGAGGAAAGAAGAAGACATAAAAGATGATTTAATATATTTCATTCAAGAACTTGTTTTTTTCTTTTCTTAACGGATTATTATGAAAGAAGTAATTAAGTCAGTGTCAAAACTTGTCTTTTGAGCTACATTTTTCCTAGCTTATAATTCACATTATTCAAGGGAAAAGCATGGTTACTCTTTCTGTTTAGCGCATGTACTCAAGCTATTTTTGGACAACTATGCATCGCATGTTAATTAAAAAATATAGATCATAAAAAACGTTTATTTTAAGTAGTTATGATTTCAATATATCCCCGTGAAAGTTTTCTACCATTTTCTTTGTTATCTAAATTCTTCTATTTAAAGACGTGAATGAAACATAAGATCACCGCATTGATGGACTTTATTCGTTGGATGGTGTGAAGTTTTTCATCTTAGAAAAAATAAACAAAAGTTTACTAAAATATCACGTGCGAGCGCACATATTCGCACGTAGATGATCCTAGCCTTTTATAATGGAAATAGCACGTGCTAGCAGCGGCTGCATCTGTTGTAGCTCTTGGAGGAGCTGGCGGTGCGAATTGTTCAGCGATTGGGAGAGGAAAAAGAAGGGCAGTGCCGGTGGAGAAGGTGGCTCTTGTTAAGACCACTCATCAAAACAAGAGAAAAATGATAAAAAAAAAATAAAAATTAGGGAGTCTGCTGCTAGGTCCAAAGAGCGAAAGGAGGCTTACACAATGGAATTGGAGTCATTGGTGACTTAGTTGGAAGGGGAAAATGCAAGACCTATAAGGGAAGGAACTGAGCTAGCCAGGGAGAGGAATAGTCAGCTCATGGAGAACCTGACACTTGTGGTAGAGAGGCGAAGACCGCCTCCGCCTAGAGTATTGCATAAGTCGAACTCCTTATAGGTTGCCGAAATAGCAATTATAGGAAAAACTCTTCACTATCTGTTAGGAGTATCAGGTTTAGAAGTTGAGAGTTAGAAAACCATTGTGACCTAGAAGAATCTGCTTCATGGGAGCACCTGTAAATGTGGAGGTGAAAAGGGATTTATGAAGCTCCATATTTGTGTTCTTGCAGAGAGAAGAAAAGCTTTTCTTGTTGTGTACAGTGGTTGTAAGATTTTCCTTCACCGTTCATGCTTGGTGGAAACGAAGACGATAAAATTTGGCTAATTTTTCTTACATTTCCTTTGTTCTCTAAATTCTTCAATTTAAGCACCTTAATGAAATTATATGAGATCACAACAATGATAGAATTTATTTGGTGGATGGTGTTAAGTTCTACATCATAGAAAAAGTTAACAAAAGTTAACTTAAATATCACGTGCGGGCGCACGTATTCGCACGTAGTTGATCCTAGTCTTCTATGAGAGAAAGAAAAAAGATTTGTCTAGAAAATATTACCATATATAACGTACTAAAAAATTCTAACTATGTAAATCAGACTGTTAAAGTTTGTATAAGTTGTAATAAGGTAATAACATAATTATCAAATTCAACGTCATTAAATGATAATTTTGAAATTAATTTGTAAATTGGGCTCAAATTATTAGAAATTGAAATTATCTTTTTTTATGACTACAATATGTTATTTCCACAAAAACAATGAAAAAAAGAATTACGAGAGAGGAAAGAAGAAGACATAAAAGATGATTTAATATATTTCATTCAAGAACTTGTTTTTTTCTTTTCTTAACGGATTATTATGAAAGAAGTAATTAAGTCAGTGTCAAAACTTGTCTTTTGAGCTACATTTTTCCTAGCTTATAATTCACATTATTCAAGGGAAAAGCATGGTTACTCTTTCTGTTTAGCGCATGTACTCAAGCTATTTTTGGACAACTATGCATCGCATGTTAATTAAAAAATATAGATCATAAAAAACGTTTATTTTAAGTAGTTATGATTTCAATATATCCCCGTGAAAGTTTTCTACCATTTTCTTTGTTATCTAAATTCTTCTATTTAAAGACGTGAATGAAACATAAGATCACCGCAATGATGGACTTTATTCGTTGGATGGTGTGAAGTTTTTCATCTTAGAAAAAATAAACAAAAGTTTACTAAAATATCACGTGCGAGCGCACATATTCGCACGTAGATGATCCTAGCCTTTTATAATGGAAATAGCACGTGCTAGCAGCGGCTGCATCTGTTGTAGCTCTTGGAGGAGCTGGCGGTGCGAATTGTTCAGCGATTGGGAGAGGAAAAAGAAGGCCAGTGCCGGTGGAGAAGGTGGCTCTTGTTAAGACCACTCATCAAAACAAGAGAAAAATGATAAAAAAAAAAAAAAAATTAGGGAGTCTGCTGCTAGGTCCAAAGAGCGAAAGGAGGCTTACACAATGGAATTGGAGTCATTGGTGACTTAGTTGGAAGGGGAAAATGCAAGACCTATAAAGGGAAGGAACTGAGCTAGCCAAGGAGAGGAATAGGCAGCTCATGGAGAACCTGACACTTGTGGTAGAGAGGCGAAGACCGCCTCCGCCTAGAGTATTGCATAAGTCGAACTCCTTATAGGTTGCCGAAATAGCAATTATAGGAAAAACTCTTCACTATCTATTAGGAATATCAGGTTTAGAAGTTGAGAGTTAGAAAACCATTGTGACCTAGAAGAATCTGCTTCATGGGAGCACCTGTAAATGTGGAGGTGAAAAGGGATTTATGAAGCTCCATATTTGTGTTCTTGCAGAGAGAAGAAAAGCTTTTCTTGTTGTGTACAGTGGTTGTAAGATTTTCCTTCACCGTTCATGCTTGGTGGAAACGAAGACGATAAAATTTGGCTAATTTTTCTTACATTTCCTTTGTTCTCTAAATTCTTCAATTTGAGCACCTTAATGAAATTATATGAGATCACAACAATGATAGAATTTATTTGGTGGATGGTGTTAAGTTCTACATCATAGAAAAAGTTAACAAAAGTTAACTTAAATATCACGTGCGGGCGCACGTATTCGCACGTAGTTGATCCTAGTCTTCTATGAGAGAAAGAAAAAAGATTTGTCTAGAAAATATTACCATATATAACGTACTAAAAAATTCTAACTATGTAAATCAGACTGTTAAAGTTTGTATAAGTTGTAATAAGGTAATAACATAATTATCAAATTCAACGTCATTAAATGATAATTTTGAAATTAATTTGTAAATTGGGCTCAAATTATTAGAAATTGAAATTATCTTTTTTTATGACTACAATATGTTATTTCCACAAAAACAATGAAAAAAAGAATTACGAGAGAGGAAAGAAGAAGACATAAAAGATGATTTAATATATTTCATTCAAGAACTTGTTTTTTTCTTTTCTTAACGGATTATTATGAAAGAAGTAATTAAGTCAGTGTCATCACTTGTCTTTTGAGCTACATTTTTCCTAGCTTATAATTCACATTATTCAAGGGAAAAACATGGTTACTCTTTCTGTTTAGCGCATGTACTCAAGCTATTTTTGGACAACTATGCATCGCATGTTAATTAAAAAATATAGATCATAAAAAACGTTTATTTTAAGTAGTTATGATTTCAATATATCCCCGTGAAAGTTTTCTACCATTTTCTTTGTTATCTAAATTCTTCTATTTAAAGACGTGAATGAAACATAAGATCACCGCAATGATGGACTTTATTCGTTGGATGGTGTGAAGTTTTTCATCTTAGAAAAAATAAACAAAAGTTTACTAAAATATCACGTGCGAGCGCACATATTCGCACGTAGATGATCCTAGCCTTTTATAATGGAAATAGCACGTGCTAGCAGCGGCTGCATCTGTTGTAGCTCTTGGAGGAGCTGGCGGTGCGAATTGTTCAGCGATTGGGAGAGGAAAAAGAAGGGCAGTGCCGGTGGAGAAGGTGGCTCTTGTTAAGACCACTCATCAAAACAAGAGAAAAATGATATAAAAAAAAAAATTAGGGAGTCTGCTGCTAGGTCCAAAGAGCGAAAGGAGGCTTACACAATGGAATTGGAGTCATTGGTGACTTAGTTGGAAGGGGAAAATGCAAGACCTATAAAGGAAGGAACTGAGCTAGCCAGGGAGAGGAATAGGCAGCTCATGGAGAACCTGACACTTGTGGTAGAGAGGCGAAGACCGCCTCCGCCTAGAGTATTGCATAAGTCGAACTCCTTATAGGTTGCCGAAATAGCAATTATAGGAAAAAATCTTCACTATCTATTAGGAATATCATGTTTAGAAGTAGAGAGTTAGAAAACCATTGTGACCTAGAAGAATCTGCTTCATGGGAGCACCTGTAAATGTGGAGGTGAAAAGGGATTTATGAAGCTCCATATTTGTGTTCTTGCAGAGAGAAGAAAAGCTTTTCTTGTTGTGTACAGTGGTTGTAAGATTTTCCTTCACCGTTCATGCTTGGTGGAAACGAAGACGATAAAATTTGGCTAATTTTTCTTACATTTCCTTTGTTCTCTAAATTCTTCAATTTAAGCACCTTCATGAAATTATATGAGATCACAACAATGATAGAATTTATTTGGTGGATGGTGTTAAGTTCTACATCATAGAAAAAGTTAACAAAAGTTAACTTAAATATCACGTGCGGGCGCACGTATTCGCACGTAGTTGATCCTAGTCTTTTATGAGAGAAAGAAAAAAGATTTATCTAGAAAATATTACCATATATAACGTACTAAAAAATTCTAACTATGTAAATCAGACTGTTAAAGTTTGTATAAGTTGTAATAAGGTAATAACATAATTATCAAATTCAACGTCATTAAATGATAATTTTGAAATTAATTTGTAAATTGGGCTCAAATTATTAGAAATTGAAATTATCTTTTTTTATGACTACAATATGTTATTTCCACAAAAACAATGAAAAAAAGAATTACAAGAGAGGAAAAAAGAAGACATAAAAGATGATTTAATATATTTCATTCAAAAACTTGTTTTTTTCTTTTCTTAACGGATTATTATGAAAGAAATAATTAAGTCATTGTCATCACTTGTCTTTTGAGCTACATTTTTCCTAGCTTATAATTCGCATTATTCAAGGGAAAAACAATGTTACTCTTTCTGTTCAGCGCATGTACTCAAGCTATTTTTGAACAACTATGCATCATATGTTCATTAAAAAATATAGATCATAAAAAACGTTTATTTTAAGTAGTTATGATTTCAATAGATCCCCTTGAAAGTTTTCTGCCATTTTCTTTGTTTTCTAAATTCTTCTATTTAAAGACGTGAATGAAATATAAGATCACCGCAATGATGGAATTTATTCGTTGGATGGTGTGAAGTTTTTCATCTTAGAAAAAATAAACAAAAGTTTACTAAAATATCACGTGCGAGCGCACATATTCGCACGTAGATGATCCTAGCCTTTTATAATGGAAATAGCACGTGCTAGCAGCGGCTGCATCTGTTGTAGCTCTTGGAGGAGCTGGCGGTGCAAATTGTTCAGCGATTGGGAGAGGAAAAAGAAGGGCAGTGCCGGTGGAGAAGGTGGCTCTTGTTAAGACCACTCATCAAAACAAGAGAAAAATGAAAAAAAAAAATAAAAAAAATTAGATAGTCTGCTGCTAGGTCCAAAGAGCGAAAGGAGGCTTACACAATGGAATTGGAGTCATTGGTGACTTAGTTGGAAGGGGAAAATGCAAGACCTATAAGGGAAGGAACTGAGCTAGCCAGGGAGAGGAATAGGCAGCTCATGGAGAACCTGACACTTGTGGTAGAGAGGCGAAGACCGCCTCCGCCTAGAGTATTGCATAAGTCGAACTCCTTATAGGTTGCCGAAATAGCAATTATAGGAAAAACTCTTCACTATCTGTTAGGAATATCAGGTTTAGAAGTTGAGAGTTAGAAAACCATTGTGACCTAGAAGAATCTGCTTCATGGGAGCACCTGTAAATGTGGAGGTGAAAAGGGATTTATGAAGCTCCATATTTGTGTTCTTGCAGAGAGAAGAAAAGCTTTTCTTGTTGTGTACAGTGGTTGTAAGATTTTCCTTCACCGTTCATGCTTGGTGGAAACGAAGACGATAAAATTTGGCTAATTTTTCTTACATTTCCTTTGTTCTCTAAATTCTTCAATTTAAGCACCTTAATGAAATTATATGAGATCACAACAATGATAGAATTTATTTGGTGGATGGTGTTAAGTTCTACATCATAGAAAAAGTTAACAAAAGTTAACTTAAATATCACGTGCGGGCGCACGTATTCGCACGTAGTTGATCCTAGTCTTTTATGAGAGAAAGAAAAAAGATTTATCTAGAAAATATTACCATATATAACGTACTAAAAAATTCTAACTATGTAAATCAGACTGTTAAAGTTTGTATAAGTTGTAATAAGGTAATAACATAATTATCAAATTCAACGTCATTAAATGATAATTTTGAAATTAATTTGTAAATTGGGCTCAAATTATTAGAAATTGAAATTATCTTTTTTTATGACTACAATATGTTATTTCCACAAAAACAATGAAAAAAAGAATTACGAGAGAGGAAAGAAGAAGACATAAAAGATGATTTAATATATTTCATTCAAGAACTTGTTTTTTTCTTTTCTTAACGGATTATTATGAAAGAAATAATTAAGTCATTGTCATCACTTGTCTTTTGAGCTACATTTTTCCTAGCTTATAATTCACATTATTCAAGGGAAAAACAATGTTACTCTTTCTGTTCAGCGCATGTACTCAAGCTATTTTTGAACAACTATGCATCATATGTTCATTAAAAAATATAGATCATAAAAAACGTTTATTTTAAGTAGTTATGATTTCAATAGATCCCCTTGAAAGTTTTCTACCATTTTCTTTGTTATCTAAATTCTTCTATTTAAAGACGTGAATGAAACATAAGATCACCGCAATGATGGACTTTATTCGTTGGATGGTGTGAAGTTTTTCATCTTAGAAAAAATATACAAAAGTTTACTAAAATATCACGCGCGAGCGCACGTAGATGAACCTAGCCTTCTATAAGGGAAATATCACGTACTAGCAGCAGCTGCATCAGTTGTAGGTCTTGGAGGAGCAGGCGGTGTGAATTGTTCAGCGATTGGGAGAGGAAAAAGAAGGGCAGTGCCTGTGGAGGAGGTGGCTCTTGTTAAAAACCATTCAGTAAAACAAGAGAAAAATGATCAAAAACATTAGGGAGTCTGCTGCTAGGTCCAAAGAGTGAAAGCAGGCTTACACAATGGAATTGGAGTCATTGGTGACTAAGTTAGAAGGGGAAAAAGCAAGACCTATAAGGGAAGGAACTGAGCTAGCCAAGGAGAGGAATATGCAGCTCATGGAGAACCTGACACTTGTGGTAGAGAGGAAAAGACCGCCTCCGCCTAGGGTGTTGCATAAGTCGAACTCCTTATAGGTTGCCGAAATAGCAATTATAGGAAAAACTCTTTACTATATGTTAGGAATATCTGGTTTAGAAGTTGAGAGTTAGAACACCATTGGGACCTAGAAGAATCTGCTTCATGGGAACACCTGTAAATATGGAGGTGAAAAGGGATATATGAAGCTCCATATTTGTGTTTTTGCAGCGAGAAGAAAAGCTTTTCTTGTTATTTACAGTGGTTGTAAGATTTTCCTTCACCGTTCATGCTTGGTGGAAACGAAGACGATAAAATTTGGCTAATTTTTCTTACATTTCCTTTGTTCTCTAAATTCTTCAATTTAAGCACCCTAATGAAATTATATGAGATCACAACAATGATAGAATTTATTTGGTGGATGGTGTGAAGTTCTACATCATAGAAAAAGTTAACAAAAGTTAACTTAAATATCACGTGCGAGCGCACGTATTCGCACGTAGTTGATCCTAGTCTTTTATAAGAGAAAGAAAAAAGATTTGTCTAGAAAATATTACCATATAGAACGCGCTAAAAAAATCTAACTATGTAAATCAGACTGTTAAAGTTTGTGTAAGTTGTAATAAGGTAATAACATAATTATCAAATTCAACGTCATTAAATGATAATTTTGAAATTAATTTGTAAATTGGGCTCAAATTATTAGAAATTGAAATTATCCTTTTTTATGACTACAATATGTTATTTCCACAAAAACAATGAAAAAAAGAATTACGAGAGAGGAAAGAAGAAGACATAAAAGATGATTTAATATATTTCATTCAAGAACTTGTTTTTTTCTTTTCTTAACGGATTATTATGAAAGAAATAATTAAGTCAATGTCTCCACTTGTCTTTTGAGCTACATTTTTCCTAGCTTATAATTCACATTATTCAAGGTAAAAACATGGTTACTCTTTCTGTTTAGCTCATGTACTCAAGCTATTTTTGGACAACTATGCATCATATGTTAGTTAAAAAATATAGATCATAAAAAACGTTTATTTTAAGTAGTTATGATTTCAATATATCCCCGTGAAAGTTTTCAACCATTTTCTTTGTTATCTAAATTCTTATATTTAAGGACGTGATGAAACATAAGATCACCGCAATGATGGACTTTATTCGTTGGATGGTGTGAAGTATTTCATGTTAGAAAAAATAACCAAAAGTTTACTAAAATATCACGTGCGAGCGCACGTATTCGCACGTAGATGATCCTAGACATTTATAAGGGAAACAAAAATATTTTTCCAGAAAATATTACCATTGATAATGTAATAAAAAATCTAACTACATAAATTAGACTATTAAAATTTGTGTTATTTGTAATAGGGTAATAACTTAATTTTTAAATTCATCGTTATTAAATGATAATTTTGAAATTGGTATGTAAAATGTTCCCCAAGTATTAGAAATCACAATTATATTTTTTCATAACTAAAATTATGATATTTCCACAAAATAATGCAAAAATGCAATACTCCCTAACTATCTACCTTAATATCTAAAGTGAATACGAAGATAACTATTAATTTTTAAACGAACAAAATATGTATTGAAATCTTAATCCAAAGGTATATTAATACTAAAGAAGCGATGAGAATTTCTTTCTCGAATCTTGAGATGAATCAACTTCGAATCCATAACTAATGAGCTACTAGAAAAATCTTTAAATAACATATAATCATGGAGGATTTTCTGACTAAGGCAGAGGCAGTGCGTGAGGATTATGTTAGGGCTTCCACTCCTGCTCCTCTACCGGTGTCGGTGGGGTACGGAGTTGAGCAGATGATGAATGTTCAATTTTCGATGGTTCTAGGTCCAATGTTATACATGAAGAATGGTCCTACTTGTGGTTTTGACTTGGACTCAACGTTGGGGTTTGAGAATGGGGTGCTAGCAGTGGCTGCATCTGTGGTAGCTCTTGGAGGAGCTAGCGGTGCGTATTGTTCAGCGATTGGGAGAGTAAAAAGAAGGGCAGCGCCCGGTGGAGGAGGTGGCCCTTCTTAAGACCACTCAGCAAAACAAGAGAAAAATGATAAAAAAAAATAGAGAGTCTGCTGCTGGGTCCAAAGAACGAAAGAAGGCTTACACAATGGAATTGGAGTCATTGGTGACTCAGTTGGAAGGGGAAAAAGCAAGACCTATAAGGGAAGGTACTGAGCTAGCCAGGGAGAGGAAAAGGCAGCTCATGGAGAACCCGACACTTGTGGTAGAGAGGCGAAGACCGCCTCCGCCTAGTGTGTTTCACAAGTCGAACTCCTTATAGGTTGCCGAAATAGCAATTATAGGAAAAACTCTTCACTATCTGTTAGGAATATCTGTTTAGAAGTTAAGAGTTAGAAAACCATTAGGACCTAGAAGAACCTGCTTCATGGGAGCACCTGTAAATGTGGAGGTGAAAAGGGATTTATGAAGCTCCATATTTGTGTTCTTGCAGAGAGAAGAAAAGCTTTTCTTGTTGTGTACAGTGGTTGTAAGATTTTCCTTCACCGTTCATGCTTGGTGGAAACGAAGACGATAAAATTTGGCTAATTTTTCTTACATTTCCTTTGTTCTCTAAATTCTTCAATTTAAGCACCTTAATGAAATTATATGAGATCACAACAATGATAGAATTTATTTGGTGGATGGTGTGAAGTTCTACATCATAGAAAAAGTTAACTTAAATATCACGTGCGAGCGCACGTATTCGCACGTAGTTGATCCTAGTCTTTTATAAGAGAAAGAAAAAAGATTTGTCTAGAAAATATTACCATATATAACGCACTAAAAAAATCTAACTATGTAAATCAGACTGTTAAAGTTTGTGTAAGTTGTAATAAGGTAATAACATAATTATCAAATTCAACGTCATTAAATGATAATTTTTGAAATTAATTTGTAAATTGGGCTCAAATTATTAGAAATTGTAATTATCCTTTTTTATGACTACAATATGTTATTTCCACAAAAACAATGAAAAAAAGAATTACGAGAGAGGAAAGAAGAAGACATAAAAGATGATTTAATATATTTCATTCAAAGAACTTGTTTTTTTCTTTTCTTAACGGATTATTATGAAAGAAATAATTAAGTCAATGTCTCCACTTGTCTTTTGAGCTACATTTTTCCTAGCCTATAATTCACATTATTCAAGGGAAAAACATGGTTACTCTTTCTGTTTAGCTCATGTACTCAAGCTATTTTTGGACAACTATGCATCGTATGTTAGTTAAAAAATATAGATCATAAAAAACGTTTATTTTAAGTAGTTATGATTTCAATATATCCCCGTGAAAGTTTTCAACCATTTTCTTTGTTATCTAAATTCTTATATTTAAAGACGTGATGAAACATAAGATCACCGCAATGATGGACTTTATTCGTTGGATGGTGTGAAGTATTTCATGTTAGAAAAAATAACCAAAAGTTTACTAAAATATCACGTGCGAGCGCACGTATTCGCACGTAGATGATCCAAGACATTTATAAGGGAAACAAAAATATTTTTCCATAAAATATTACCATTTATAATGTAATAAAAAATCTAACTACATAAATTAGACTATTAAAATTTGTGTTATTTGTAATAGGGTAATAACTTAATTTTTAAATTCATCGTTATTAAATGATAATTTTGAAATTGGTATGTAAAATGTTCCCCAAGTATTAGAAATCACAATTATATTTTTTCATAACTAAAATTATGATATTTCCACAAAATAATGCAAAAATGCAATACTCCCCAACTATCTTCCTTAATATCTAAAGTGTATACGAAGATAACTATTAATTTTTAAACGAAAAAAATATGTACTGAAATCTTAATCCAAAGGTATATTAATACTAAAGAAGCGATGAGAATTTCTTTCTCGAATCTTGAGATGAATCAACTTCGAATCCATAACTAATGAGCTACTAGAAAAAATCTTTAAATAACATATAATCATGGAGGATTTTCTCGACTAAAGGCGAGGCAAGTGCGTGAGGATTATGTTAGGGGCTTCCACTCTCGCTCCTCTACCGGTGTCGGTGGGGGTACTGAGTTGAGCAGATGATGAATGTTCAATTTTCGATGGTTCTAGGTCCAATGTTATACATGAAGAATGGTCCTACTTGTGGTTTTGACTTGGACTCAACGTTGGGGTTTGAGAATGGGGGTGCTAGTAGTGGTCTGCATCTCGTTGTAGCTCTTGGAGGAGCTAGCGGTGCGAATTGTTCAACGATCGGGAGAGTAAAAAGAAGGGCAGCGCCCTGGTGGAGAGGTGGCCCTTCTTAAGACCACTCAGCAAAACAAGAGAAAAATGATATAAAAAAAAATAGAGAGTCTGCTGCTGGGTCCAAAGAACGAAAGAAGGCTTACACAATGGAATTGGAGTCATTGGTGACTCAGTTGGAAGGGGAAAAAGCAAGACCTATAAGGGAAGGTACCGAGCTAGCCAGGGAGAGGAAAAGGCAGCTCATGGAGAACCCGACACTTGTGGTAGAGAGGCGAAGACCGCCTCCGCCTAGAGTGTTGCACAAGCCGAACTCCTTATAGGTTGGCGAAATAGCAATTATAGGAAAAACTCTTCACTATCTGTTAGGAATATCTGGTTTAATAGTTGAGAGTTAGAAGACCATTGGGACCTAGAAGAATCTGCTTCATGGGAGCACCTGTAATTGTTGAGATGAAAGGGGATATATGAAGCTCCATATTTGGGTTCTTGCAAAGAGAAGAAAAGCTTTTCTTGTTGTGTGCAGTGGTTGTAAGATTTTCCTTCACCGTTAAAGCTTGGTGGAAACGAAGATGATAAAATTTGACTAATTTTTCTTACGTTTCCTTTGTTCTCTAAATTCTTCAATTGAAGCACCTGAATGAAATTATATGAGATCACAACAATGATAGAATTTATTTGGTGTATGGTGTGAAGTTCTACATCTTACAAAAAGTTAACTTAAATATCTCGTGCGAGCGTACGTATTCGCACGTAGTTGATCCTACTCTTTTATAAGAGAAAGAAAAAATATTTGTCTAGAAAATATTTTTCAGTATATAACGTACAAAAAATATCTAACTATGTAAATCGACTATTAAAGTTTGTGTAAGTTGTAATAAGGTAATTACATAATTATCAAATTCAACGTTTATAAGTGACAATTTTGAAATTAATTTGTAAATTGGGACCAAAGTATTAGAAATTGAAATTATCTTTTTTTATGACTACAATATGTTATTTCCACAAAAACAATGAAAAAAAGAATTACGAGAGAGGAAAGAAGAAGACATAAAAGATGATTTGATAATATTTTTTTCAAAAACATGTTTATTTTTCTTTTCTTTACGGACTATTATGAAAGAAATAATTAAGTCATTGTCATCACTTGTCTTTTGAGCTACATTTTTCCTAGCTTATAATTCACATTATTCAAGGGAAAAACTTGGTTGCTCTTTGTGTTCAACGCATGTACTCAAGCTATTTATGAACAAATATGCAACATATGTTCATTATAAAATATAGATCATAAAAAACGTTTATTTTAAGTAGTTATGATTTCAATATATCCCCGTGAAAGTTTTCAACCATTTTCTTTGTTATCTAAATTCTTATATTTAAAGACGTGATGAAACATAAGATCACCGCAATGATGGACTTTATTCGTTGGATGGTGTGAAGTATTTCATGTTCGAAAAAATAACCAAAAAGTTTACTAAAATATCACGTGCGAGCGCATCGTATTCGCACGTAGATGATCCTAGACTTTTATAAGGGAAACAAAAATATTTTTCCAGAAAATATTACCATTGATAATGTAATAAAAAATCTAACTACATAAATTAGACTATTAAAATTTGTGTTATTTGTAATGGGGAATAACTTAATTTTTAAATTCATCGTTATTAAATGATAATTTTGAAATTGGTATGTAAGATGTTCCCCAAGTATTAGAAATCACAATTATATTTTTTCATAACTAAAATTATGATATTTCCACAAAATAATGCAAAAATGCAATACTCCCCAACTATCTTCCTTAATATCTAAAGTGTATACGAAGATAACTATTAATTTTTAAACGAAAAAAATATGTACTGAAATCTTAATCCAAAGGTATATTAATACTAAAGAAGCGATGAGAATTTCTTTCTCGAATCTTGAGATGCATCAACTTCGAATCCATAACTAATGAGCTACTAGAAAAATCTTTAAATAACATATAATCATGGAGGATTTTCTGACTAAGGCAGAGGCAGTGCGTGAGGATTATGTTAGGGCTTCCACTCCTGCTCCTCTACCGGTGTCGGTGGGGTACGGAGTTGAGCAGATGATGAATGTTCAATTTTCGATGGTTCTAGGTCCAATGTTATACATGAAGAATGGTCCTACTTGTGGTTTTGACTTGGACTCAACGTTGGGGTTTGAGAATGGGGTGCTAGTAGTGGCTGCATCTGTTGTAGCTCTTGGAGGAGCTAGCGGTGCGAATTGTTCAGCGATTGGGAGAGTAAAAAGAAGGGCAGCGCCCGGTGGAGGAGGTGGCCCTTCTTAAGACCACTCAGCAAAACAAGAGAAAAATGATATAAAAAAAAATAGAGAGTCTGCTGCTGGGTCCAAAGAACGAAAGAAGGCTTACACAATGGAATTGGAGTCATTGGTGACTCAGTTGGAAGGGGAAAAAGCAAGACCTATAAGGGAAGGTACCGAGCTAGCCAGGGAGAGGAAAAGGCAGCTCATGGAGAACCCGACACTTGTGGTAGAGAGGCGAAGACCGCCTCCGCCTAGAGTGTTGCACAAGCCGAACTCCTTATAGGTTGGCGAAATAGCAATTATAGGAAAAACTCTTCACTATCTGTTAGGAATATCTGGTTTAATAGTTGAGAGTTAGAAGACCATTGGGACCTAGAAGAATCTGCTTCATGGGAGCACCTGTAATTGTTGAGATGAAAGGGGATATATGAAGCTCCATATTTGGGTTCTTGCAAAGAGAAGAAAAGCTTTTCTTGTTGTGTGCAGTGGTTGTAAGATTTTCCTTCACCGTTAAAGCTTGGTGGAAACGAAGATGATAAAATTTGACTAATTTTTCTTACGTTTCCTTTGTTCTCTAAATTCTTCAATTGAAGCACCTGAATGAAATTATATGAGATCACAACAATGATAGAATTTATTTGGTGTATGGTGTGAAGTTCTACATCTTACAAAAAGTTAACTTAAATATCTCGTGCGAGCGTACGTATTCGCACGTAGTTGATCCTACTCTTTTATAAGAGAAAGAAAAAATATTTGTCTAGAAAATATTTTCGTATATAACGTACAAAAAATATCTAACTATGTAAATCAGACTATTAAAGTTTGTGTAAGTTGTAATAAGGTAATTACATAATTATCAAATTCAACGTTTATAAGTGACAATTTTGAAATTAATTTGTAAATTGGGACCAAAGTATTAGAAATTGAAATTATCTTTTTTTATGACTACAATATGTTATTTCCACAAAAACAATGAAAAAAAGAATTACGAGAGAGGAAAGAAGAAGACATAAAAGATGATTTGATAATATTTTTTTCAAAAACATGTTTATTTTTCTTTTCTTTACGGACTATTATGAAAGAAATAATTAAGTCATTGTCATCACTTGTCTTTTGAGCTACATTTTTCCTAGCTTATAATTCACATTATTCAAGGGAAAAACTTGGTTGCTCTTTGTGTTCAACGCATGTACTCAAGCTATTTATGAACAAATATGCAACATATGTTCATTATAAAATATAGATCATAAAAAACGTTTATTTTAAGTAGTTATGATTTCAATATATCCCCGTGAAAGTTTTCAACCATTTTCTTTGTTATCTAAATTCTTATATTTAAAGACGTGATGAAACATAAGATCACCGCAATGATGGACTTTATTCGTTGGATGGTGTGAAGTATTTCATGTTCGAAAAAATAACCAAAAGTTTACTAAAATATCACGTGCGAGCGCACGTATTCGCACGTAGATGATCCTAGACTTTTATAAGGGGAAACAAAAAATATTTTTTCCAGAAAAATATTACCATTGATAATGTAATAAAAAATCTAACTACATAAATTAGACTATTAAAATTTGTGTTATTTGTAATGGGGAATAACTTAATTTTTAAATTCATCGTTATTAAATGATAATTTTGAAATTGGTATGTAAGATGTTCCCCAAGTATTAGAAATCACAATTATATTTTTTTCATAACTAAAATTATGATATTTCCACAAAATAATGCAAAAATGCAATACTCCCCAACTATCTTCCTTAATATCTAAAGTGTATACGAAGATAACTATTAATTTTTAAACGAAAAAAAATATGTACTCGAAATCTTAATCCAAAGGTATATTAATACTAAAGAAGCGATGAGAATTTCTTTCTCGAATCTTGAGATGCATCAACTTCGAATCCATAACTAATGAGCTACTAGAAAAATCTTTAAATAACATATAATCATGGAGGATTTTCTGACTAAGGCAGAGGCAGTGCGTGAGGATTATGTTAGGGCTTCCACTCCTGCTCCTCTACCGGTGTCGGTGGGGTACGGAGTTGAGCAGATGATGAATGTTCAATTTTCGATGGTTCTAGGTCCAATGTTATACATGAAGAATGGTCCTACTTGTGGTTTTGACTTGGACTCAACGTTGGGGTTTGAGAATGGGGGTGCTAGTAGTGGTCGCGATCTCGTTGTAGCTCTTGGAGGAGCTAGCGGTGCGAATTGTTCAGCGATTGGGAGAGTAAAAAGAAGGGCAGCGCCCGGTGGAGGAGGTGGCCCTTCTTAAGACCACTCAGCAAAACAAGAGAAAAATGATATAAAAAAAAATAGAGAGTCTGCTGCTGGGTCCAAAGAACGAAAGAAGGCTTACACAATGGAATTGGAGTCATTGGTGACTCAGTTGGAAGGGGAAAAAGCAAGACCTATAAGGGAAGGTACCGAGCTAGCCAGGGAGAGGAAAAGGCAGCTCATGGAGAACCCGACACTTGTGGTAGAGAGGCGAAGACCGCCTCCGCCTAGAGTGTTGCACAAGCCGAACTCCTTATAGGTTGGCGAAATAGCAATTATAGGAAAAACTCTTCACTATCTGTTAGGAATATCTGGTTTAATAGTTGAGAGTTAGAAGACCATTGGGACCTAGAAGAATCTGCTTCATGGGAGCACCTGTAATTGTTGAGATGAAAGGGGATATATGAAGCTCCATATTTGGGTTCTTGCAAAGAGAAGAAAAGCTTTTCTTGTTGTGTGCAGTGGTTGTAAGATTTTCCTTCACCGTTAAAGCTTGGTGGAAACGAAGATGATAAAATTTGACTAATTTTTCTTACGTTTCCTTTGTTCTCTAAATTCTTCAATTGAAGCACCTGAATGAAATTATATGAGATCACAACAATGATAGAATTTATTTGGTGTATGGTGTGAAGTTCTACATCTTACAAAAAGTTAACTTAAATATCTCGTGCGAGCGTACGTATTCGCACGTAGTTGATCCTACTCTTTTATAAGAGAAAGAAAAAATATTTGTCTAGAAAATATTTTCGTATATAACGTACAAAAAATATCTAACTATGTAAATCAGACTATTAAAGTTTGTGTAAGTTGTAATAAGGTAATTACATAATTATCAAATTCAACGTTTATAAGTGACAATTTTGAAATTAATTTGTAAATTGGGACCAAAGTATTAGAAATTGAAATTATCTTTTTTTATGACTACAATATGTTATTTCCACAAAAACAATGAAAAAAAGAATTACGAGAGAGGAAAGAAGAAGACATAAAAGATGATTTGATAATATTTTTTTCAAAAACATGTTTATTTTTCTTTTCTTTACGGACTATTATGAAAGAAATAATTAAGTCATTGTCATCACTTGTCTTTTGAGCTACATTTTTCCTAGCTTATAATTCACATTATTCAAGGGAAAAACTTGGTTGCTCTTTGTGTTCAACGCATGTACTCAAGCTATTTATGAACAAATATGCAACATATGTTCATTATAAAATATAGATCATAAAAAACGTTTATTTTAAGTAGTTATGATTTCAATATATCCCCGTGAAAGTTTTCAACCATTTTCTTTGTTATCTAAATTCTTATATTTAAAGACGTGATGAAACATAAGATCACCGCAATGATGGACTTTATTCGTTGGATGGTGTGAAGTATTTCATGTTCGAAAAAATAACCAAAAGTTTACTAAAATATCACGTGCGAGCGCACGTATTCGCACGTAGATGATCCTAGACTTTTATAAGGGAAACAAAAATATTTTTCCAGAAAATATTACCATTGATAATGTAATAAAAAATCTAACTACATAAATTAGACTATTAAAATTTGTGTTATTTGTAATGGGGAATAACTTAATTTTTAAATTCATCGTTATTAAATGATAATTTTGAAATTGGTATGTAAGATGTTCCCCAAGTATTAGAAATCACAATTATATTTTTTCATAACTAAAATTATGATATTTCCACAAAATAATGCAAAAATGCAATACTCCCCAACTATCTTCCTTAATATCTAAAGTGAATACGAAGATAACTATTAATTTTTAAACGAAAAAAATATGTACTGAAATCTTAATCCAAAGGTATATTAATACTAAAGAAGCGATGAGAATTTCTTTCTCGAATCTTGAGATGAATCAACTTCGAATCCATAACTAATGAGCTACTAGAAAAATCTTTAAATAACATATAATCATGGAGGATTTTCTGACTAAGGCAGAGGCAGTGAGTGAGGATTATGTTAGGGCTTCCACTCCTGCTCCTCTACCGGTGTCGGTGGGGTATGGAGTTGAGCAGATGATGAATGTTCAATTTTCGATGGTTCTGGGTCCAATGTTATACATGAAGAATGGTCCTACTTGTGGTTTTGACTTGGACTCGCCGTTGGGGTTTGAGAATGGGGTGCTAGCAGTGGCTGCATCTGTTGTAGCTCTTGGAGGAGCTAGGGGTGCGAATTGTTCAGCGATTGCGAGAGTAAAAAGAAGGGCAGTGCCTGGTGGAGGAGGTGGCCCTTCTTAAGACCACTCAGCAAAACAAGAGAAAAATGATAAAAAAAATATAAAAATAGAGAGTCTGCTGCTGGGTCCAAAGAGCGAAAGAAGGCTTACACAATGGAATTGGATTCATTGGTGACTCAGTTGGAAGGGGAAAAAGCAAGACCTATAAGGGAAGGTACTGAGCTAGCCAAGGAGAGGAATAGGCAGCTCATGGAGAACCCGACACTTGTGGTAGAGAGGCGAAGACCGCCTCCGCCTAGTGTGTTTCACAAGTCGAACTCCTTATAGGTTGCCGAAATAGCAATTATAGGAAAAACTCATCACTATCTGTTAGGAATATCTGGTTTAGAAGTTGAGAGTTAGAAAACCTTTGGGACCTAGAAGAATCTGCTTCATGGGAGCACCTGTAAATGTGGAGGTGAAAAGGGATTTATAAAGCTCCATATTTGTGTTCTTGCAGAGAGAAGAAAAGGTTTTCTTGTTGTGTACAGTGGTTGTAAGATTTTCCTTCACCGTTCATGCTTGGTGGAAATGAAGACGATAAAATTTGGCTAATTTTTCTTACATTTCCTTTGTTCTCTAAATTCTTCAATTTAAGCACCTTAATGAAATTATATGAGATCACAACAATGATAGAATTTATTTGGTGGATGGTGTGAAGTTCTACATCATAGAAAAAGTTAACAAAAGTTAACTTAAATATCACGTGCGAGCGCACGTACTCGCACGTAGTTGATCCTAGTCTTCTATAAGAGAAAGAAAAAAGATTTGTCTAGAAAATATTACCATATATAACGCACTAAAAAAATCTAACTATGTAAATCAGACTGTTAAAGTTTGTGTAAGTTTTAATAAGGTAATAACATAATTATCAAATTCAACGTCATTAAATGATAATTTTGAAATTAATTTGTAAATTGGGCTCAAATTATTAGAAATTGAAATTATCCTTTTTTATGGCTACAATATGTTATTTCCACAAAAACAATGAAAAAAAGAATTACGAGAGAGGAAAGAAGAAGACATAAAAGATGATTTAATATATTTAATTCAAAAACTTGTTTTTTTTCTTTTCTTAACGGATTATTATTAAAGAAATAATTAAGTCAATGTCTTCACTTGTCTTTTGAGCTACATTTTTCCTAGCTTATAATTCACATTATTCATGGGAAAAACATGGTTACTCTTTCTGTTTAGCGCATGTACTCAAGCTATTTTTGGAAAACTATGCATCGTATGTTAATTAAAAATATAGAGCATAAAAAACATTTATTTAAGTAGTTATGATTTCAATATATCCCTGTGAAAGTTTTCTATCATTTTCTTTGTTATCTAAATTCTTATATTTAAAGACGTGATGAAACATAAGATCACCGCAATGATGGACTTTATTCGTTGGATTGTGTGAAGTTTTTCATGTTAGAAAAAATAACCAAAAGTTTACTAAAATATCACGTGCGAGCGCACGTATTCGCACGTAGATGATCCTAGACTTTTATAAGGGAAACAAAAATATTTGTCCAGAAAATATTACCATTAATAATGTAATAAAAAATCTCACTACATAAATTAGACTATTAAAATTTGTGTTATTTGTAATAGGGTAATAACTTAATTTTTAAATTCATCGTTATTAAATGATAATTTTGAAATTGGTATATAAAATGTTCCCTAAGTATTAGAAATCACAATTATCTTTTTTCATAACTAAAATTATGATATTTCCACTAAATAATGCAAAAAAGCAATACTCCCCAACTATCTACCTTAATATCGAAAGTGAATACGAAGATAACGGTTAATTTTTAAACGAACAAAATATGTACTGAAATCTTAATCCAAAGGTATATTAATACTAAAGAAGCGATGAGAATTTCTTTCTCGAATCTTGAGATGAATCAACTTCGAATCCATAACTAATGAGCTACTAGAAAAATCTTTAAATAACATATAATCATGGAGGATTTTCTGACTAAGGCAGAGGCAGTGAGTGAGGATTATGTTAGGGCTTCCACTCCTGCTCCTCTACCGGTGTCGGTGGGGTACGGAGTAGAGCAGATGATGAATGATCAGTTTCCAGCGGCTTCAGGTCCAATGTTATACATGAAGAAGGGTCCTACTTTTGGTTTTGGCTTGGACTCACCTTTGGGGTTTGAGAATGGGGTGCTAGCAGCGACTGCATCTGTTGTAGCTCAAGGAGGAGCTGGCGGTGCGAATTGTACGGCGATTGGGAGAGGAAAAAGAAGGGCAGTGCCCGGTGGAGGAGGTGGCCCTTCTTAAGACCACTCAGCAAAACAAGAGCGAATGATAAAAAAAATGGGAGTCTGCTGCTAGGTCCAAAGAGCGAAAGCAGGCTTACACAATAGAATTGGAGTCATTGGTGACTCAGTTGGAAGGGGAAAAGGGAAGAACGATAGGGGAAGAGACTGAGCAAGCCAGGGAGAGTTAGAAAACCTTTGGGACCTAGAAGAATCTGCTTCATGGGAGCACCTGTAAATGTGGAGGTGAAAAGGGATTTATAAAGCTCCATATTTGTGTTCTTGCGGAGAGAAGAAAAGCTTTTCTTGTTGTGTACAGTGGTTGTAAGATTTTCCTTCACCGTTCATGCTTGGTGGAAATGAAGACGATAAAATTTGGCTAATTTTTCTTACATTTCCTTTGTTCTCTAAATTCTTCAATTTAAGCACCTGAATGAAATTATATGAGATCACAACAATGATAGAATTTATTTGGTGGATGGTGTGAAGTTCTACATCTTACAAAAAGTTAACTTAAATATTACGTGCGAGCGTACGTATTCGCACGTAGTTGATCCTACTCTTTAATAAGAGAAACAAAAAATATTTGTCGAGAAAATATTTTCGTATATAACGCACTAAAAATATCTAACTATGTAAATCAGACTATTAAAGTTTGTGTAAGTTGTAATAAGGTAATAACATAATTATCAAATTCAACGTTTATAAGTGACAATTTTGTAATTAATTTGTAAATTGGGACCAAAGTATTAGAAATTGAAATTATCTTTTTTTATGACTACAATATGTTATTTCCACAAAAACAATGAAAAAAAAGAATTACGAGAGAGGAAAGAAGAAGACATAAAAGATGATTTGATAATATTTTTTTCAAAAACATGTTTTTTTTTTCTTTTCTTTACGGACTATTATGAAAGAAATAATTAAGTCATTGTCATCACTTGTCTTTTGAGCTACATTTTTCCTAGCTTATAATTCACATTATTCAGGGGAAAAACTTGGTTGCTCTTTGTGTTCAACGCATGTACTCAAGCTATTTATGAACAAATATGCATCATATGTTCATTAAAAAATATAGATCATAAAAAAACGTTTATTTTAGGAAGTTATGATTTCATTAGATCCCCGTGAAAGTTTTCTACCAATTTTTTTTTTTTGTTACCTAAATTCTTAAATTTACAGATGTGAATGAAATATAAGATCACCGCAATGATGTAATTTATTCTTTGGATGGTGTGAAGTTTTTCATATAATAAAAAATAAACAAAAGTTTACTAAAATATCAGGTGCGAGCGCACGTAGATGATCCTAACCTTTTATAAGGGAAAGAAAAAATATTACCATTTATAATGTAATAAAAAATCTCACAATGTAAATTAGACTATTAAAATTTGTGTTATTTGTAATAGGGTAATAAATTAATTTTTAAATTCATCGTTATTGAATCATAATTTTTAAATTGGTATGTAAAATGTTCCCCAACTATTAAAAATTACAATTATCTTTTTTCATAACTAAATTATGATATTTCCACAAAATAATGAATAAATGCAATACTCCCTAACTATCTTCCTTAATATCTAAAGTGAATACGGAGATAACTATTAATTTTTAAACGAAAAAAATGTGTACTGAAATCTTAATCCAAACGTATATTAATACTAAAGAAGCGATGAGAATTTCTTTCTCGAATCTTGAGATGAATCAACTTCGAATCCATAACTTTGAACTACTAGAAAAATCTTTAAATAACGTATAATGATGGCGGATTTTCTGACTAAGGCAAAGGCAGTGAGTGAGGATTATGTTAGGGCTTGCACTAATGCTCCTCTACCGGTGCCGGTGGGGTACGGAGTTGAGCAGATGATGAATGTTCAGTTTTCGTTGGCTGCAGGTCCAATGTTATACATGAAGAATGGTCCTACTTGTGGTTTTTGCTTGGACTCACCTTCGGGGTTTGAGAATGCGGTGCTAGCAGCGGCTTCATCTGTTGTAGCACTCGGAGGAGCAGGCGGTGTGAATTGTTCGGCGATTGGGAGAGGAAAAATAAGGGCACTGCCGGTGGAGGAGGTGGCTCTTGATAAGACCACTCAGCAAAACAAGAGACGAACGATAAAAAAATAAGGAGTCTGCTGCTAGTTCCAAAGAGTGAAAGCAGGCTTACACAATGGAATTGGAGTCATTGGTGACTCAGTTGGAAGGGGAAAAGGCAAGAATGGTAAGGGAAGAGACTGAGCTAGCCAAGGAGAGGAATATGCAGCTCATGGAGAACCTGACACTTGTGGTAGAGAGGCGAAGACCGCCTCCGCCTAGAGTGTTGCACTAGTCGAACTCCTTATAGGTCGGCGAAATAGCAATTATAGGAAAAACTCTTCACTATCTGTTAGGAATATCTGGTTTAGAAGTTGGGAGTTATAAGACCATTGGGACCTAGAAGAATCTGCTTCACGGGAGCACCTATAAATGTTGAAATGAAAGGGGATATATGAAGCTCCATATTTGGGTGCTTGCAGAGAGAAGAAAAGCTTTTCTTGTTGTGTACAGTGGTTGTAAGATTTTCCTTCACCGTTCATGCTTGGTGGAAACGAACACGATAAAATTTGACTAATTTTTCTTACATTTCCTTTGTTCTCTAAATTCTTCAATTTAAGCACCTGATTGAAATTATATGAGATCACAACAATGATAGAATTTATTTGGTGGATGATGTGAAGTTCTACATCTTAGAAAAAGTTAACTTAAATATCACGTGCGACCGCACATATTCGCACGTAGTTGATCCTAGTCTTTTCTAAGAGAAAGAAAAAAGATTTTTCTAAAAAATATTACCATATATAACGTACTAAAAAAATCTAACTATGTAATTCAGATTCTTAAAGTTTGAGTTATTTGTAATAAGGTAATAACATAATTATCAAATTCAACGTTATTAAATGATAATTTTAAAATTAATTTGTAAATTGGGCTCAAAATATGAGAAATTGAAATTATCTATTTTTATGACTACAATATGTTATTTCCACAAAAACAATGAAAAAAAGAATTACGCGAGAGGAAAGAAGAAGACATAAAAGATGATTTAATAATATTTTATTCAAAAACTTGCTCTTTGTGTTCGACGCTTGTCCCCTCTTTACCGGAAGAGCTAAAGTAGTTTATTTCGTCCCGCTGGATGAAAAAATAGCATCTAGAGTGGAAGGATGGCAGCGGAAGTTGCTCGGGTTTGGAGGGCGGTTGACCTTATATATTTTGGTAATTACGAGCCCGCCACAATGCGTTCTAGTTGATATAGAACGTATCCATGCAAATTTTTTATGGGGGAAATCTATTTTTGGCAATAAGAGACATTGGATGAGGTGGAGTCGATTGTGTTGTGATGTTGGTCAAAATTAACTTGGCTTATATTCTATGGCATCACTTCAGACAGCCTTTTCATACAAACTATGGTGGCGGTTTCGGACTTCCAAAACCATTTGGCAGGATTTTCTGGTGGATAGATATTGTGCGGGATTTTTGCGCCCAACTTTAGTGGAGCCGAGGAGACATGACTCCTTGATATGGAAGCGCCTATTGGCTGCATGGCAGCAAGCTGAACCTCATATTGGTTTGCTAATACGGGGCGGTTTAAGTTCTTTTTGGAATGAGGATATAACCACGGTAGTCAGATTTCAGTCTTGTGTTGGCTCCTCCGACCCGACCGCCTGTATTGTTGATTTCTTGGGACCTCTCGGCTGGTCACCACAAGCACAACTCATTGTTGAAGCCAATGGGGCTGACCTCCCTCGGGTAATCCAGGGACATGGCCTGGATCGGTTGATTTGGAAGTTAGAATCCTCCGAAAACTTTTCTATATCTTCGGTCATCAAGACGGTACAAACTGCTGGTGTAATACAAGGTTCGCGAACTTATATTTGGTCTTCACACTTGCCTTTGTCTTTGAGCATCTTCATGTGGCGGATATTTAACAAATATTTTGCTATGGACGAGGTACGTCAGTCATGGGGGGTCTCTCTTGCTTCTCATTGTCATTGTGGTAATGGTATTGATAGTTTTATGCATGTTTTTCTTGAGTGCAGAGCTGGGAAATTATTGTGGAAATACGTTTATGGTCATGTTGGTATTACTTAGAATTCTTTGCATTTTGATTCACTGATTTCTTTATTAAAATTTTTGTGGTGGAAAGGAGGAGGTGTGTGGGGAAAGATCTATATTGTTGTCTTCTCTAGTTTATGTTGGATTCTTTGGAGAGCAAGATGTCGGTTTATATATGATGGTACGATGGCAAATGGCCACGAACTGCTGCGGGAATATGAAGTATATACGTGGCCTATTTTGATGATTGCCGGACTATGTGACACATAATGTGGCACTCAGGTATGGCAGTGGAATGTGCGGACCAAGGTGGTTTTGGTAAGATGGAAGCGAGAGGTTTTACCGGGTGACTATGTTATTTTAAACTCGGATGGGGCATCAAGAGGGAATCCGGGATTAGCAGGTTCGGGTGGTATTTTGCGTCAACCGGATGGAACTTTCATAGCAGCTTATCACCGTTTTTTGGGGGATCAATTGAAGAATAATGCAGCGGAGATGGAGGCTTTCATTGGCGGCCTCAAATTGGCTGATTTAATGGGCTATCACAAGATTCAAATTCAAACGGACTCCACGATGCTGCGTGACTCGGTTTTGCGGAAATCAATGCACACATGGCACCTAGATCATCTTTTCCAGGAAATTCTACAGTTAATTCGCTCTAATGACGTAATTCATGTATACAGGGAAGCGAACCAAGTGGCGGACAGTCTTGCCAATGAGGCCTGCGATACACATACTTGCACTGCATAAACATTTCGGCGATTTACCATCCCGTGTCCAGGGGCAGTGTCACATGGATCAAGCTGGAATGCCGCAGCTTAGACACATTCATTGATGTATTTTTTGGGCATTTTTTATTACACATATACTGTGACCCAATTCGCCTGATCAATAAAGCATCGCAATTCAAAAAAATCATTGCTATTTATGAACAACGATGCATCATATGTTCATTAAAAATATAGATCATAAAAACGTTTATTTTAAGAAGTTATGATTTCAATAGATCCCCGTGAAAGTTTTCTACCATTTTCTTTGTTATCTAATTTTTTTTATTTAAAGATGTGAATGAAATATAAGATCACCGCAATGATGTAATTTATTCGTTGGATGGTGTGAAGTTTTTCATCTTAGAAAAAATAAACAAAAGTTTACTAAAATATCACGTGCGAGAGCACGTATTCGCAAGTAGATGATCCTAGCCTTTTATAAGGGAACGAAAAATATTTGTCCAGAAAATATTAACATTTATAGTGTAATAAAATATCTCACTATGTAAATAAGACTATTAAAATTTGTGTTATTTGTAATAAGGTAATAACTTAATTTTTAAATTCATCGTTATTAAATCATAATTTTGAAATTGGTATGTAAAATGTTCCCTAAATATTCGAAATTTCAATTATCTTTTTTCATAACTAAAATTATGATATTTCCACAATATACTGCAAAAATGCAATACTCCCTAACTATCTGCCTTAATATCTAAAGTGAATACGAATATAACTATTAATTATTAAACGAAAAAAATATGTACTTAAATCTTAATCCAAAGGTATATTAATACTAAAGAAGCGATGAGAATTTCTTTCTCGAATCTTGAGATGAATCAACTTCGAATCCATAACTTTGAGCTACTAGAAAAATCTTTAAATAACATATAATGATGGAGGATTTTTTTACTAAGGCAGAGGCAATGAGTGAGGATTATGTTAGGGATTCCACTCTTGCTCATCTACCGGTGCCGGTGGGGTACGGAGTTGAGCAGATGATGAATGTTCAATTTCCAGTGGCTCCAGGTCCAACGTTATACATGAGAATGGTCCTACTTGTGGTTTTGACTTGGACTCACCTTTGGGGTTTGAGAATGCGGTGCTACCAGCGGCTTCATCTGTTGTAGCTCTAGGAGGAGCTGCGGTGCGAATTGTTCGGCGATTGGGAGAGGAAAAAGAAGGGCAGTGCCGGAGGAGGAGGTGGCTCTTGATAAGACCACACAGCAAAACAAGAGACGAAAGATAAAAAAAATGGGAGTCTGCTGCTAGGTCCAAAGAGCGAAAGCAGGCTTACACAATGGAATTGGAGTCATTGATGAATCAGTTGGAAGGTAAAAAGGCAAGAACGATTAGGGAAGAGACTGAGCAAGCCAGGGAGAGGAATAGGAAGTTCATAGAGAACCTGACACATGTAGTAGAGAGGCGAAGACCGCCTCTACCTAGATTGTTGCTCAAGTCGAACTCCTTATAGGTTGGCGAAATAGCAATTATAGGAAAAACTTTTCACTATCTATTCGGAATATCTGGTTTAGAAGTTGAGAGTTAGAAAACCATTGGGACCTAGAAGAATCTGCTTCATGGGACCACCTGTAAATGTTGAGATGAAAGGGGATATATGAAGCTCCATATTTGTGTTTTTGCAGAGAGAAGAAAAGCTTTTCTTGTAGTGTACAGTGGTTGTAAGATTTTCCTACACCGTTCATGCTTTGTGGAAACGAAGACGATAAAATTTGACTAATTTTTCTTACATTTCCTTTGTTCTCTAAATTCTTCAATTTAAGCACCTGAATGAAATTATATGCGATCACAACAATGATAGAATTTATTTGGTTTATGGTGTGAAGTTCTACATCTTAGAAAAAGTTAACAAAAGTTAACTTAAATATCACTTGCGAGCGCACGTATTCGTACGTAGTTGATCCTAGTCTTTTATAAGAGAAAGAAAAAAGTTTTGTCTAGAAAATATTACCACATATAACGTACTAAAAAAATCTAACTATGTAAATCAGACTATTAAAGTTTGTGTAAGTTGTAACAAGGTAATAACATAATTATCAAATTCAACATTATTAAATGATAATTTTGAAATTAATTTGTAAATTGGGCCTAAAGTATTAGAATTTGAAATTATCTTTTTTTATGACTACAATATGTTATTTCCACAAAAACAATGGAAAAAAAGAATTACGAGAGAGGAAAGAAGAAGACATAAAAGATGATTTAATAATATTTTATTCAAAAACTAGTTTTTTTCCTTTTCTTAACGGATTATTATGAAAGAAATAATTAAGTCATTGTCATCACTTGTCTTTTGAGCTACCTGTTTCCTAGCTTATAATTCACATTATTCAAGGGAAAAACTTGGTTGCACTTTGTGTTCAACGCATGTACTCAAGCTTTTTATGAACAACTATGCATCATATGTTCATTAAAAAATATAGATCATAAAAAACGTTTATTTTAAGAAGTTATGATTTCAATAGATCCCCGTGAAAGTTTTCTACCATTTTCTTTGTTATCTAATTTTTTTTATTTAAAGATGTGAATGAAATATAAGATCACCGCAATGATGTAATTTATTCGTTGGATGGTGTGATGCTTTTCAGTTAAGAAAAAAATTAATAAAAGTTTACTAAAATATCACGTGCGAGCGCACGTATTCGCACGTTGATGATCCTAGCCTTTTATAAGGGAAATAAAAAATATTTGTCCAGAAAATATTAACATTTAAAATGTAATAAAAAATCTCACTAAGTAAATTAGACTATTAAAATTTCTTTTATTTGTCATAAGGTAATAAATTAATTTTTAAATTCATCGTTATTAAATCATAATTTTGAAATTGGTATGTAAAATGTTCCCTAAATATTCGAAATTTCAATTATCTTATTTCATAACTAAAATTATGATATTTCCACAAGCAAAAATGCAATGCTCCCTAACTATCTACCTTAATATCTAAAGAGAATACGAAGACAACTGTTAATTATTAACGAAACAAATATGTACTGAAATCTTAATCCAAAGGTATATTAATACTAAAGAAGTGCTGAGAATTTCTTTCTCGAATCTTGAGATGAATCAACTTCGAATCCATAACTTTGAGGTACTAGAAAAATCTTTAAATAACATATAATGATGGAGGATTTTCTGACTAAGGCAGAGGCAGTGAGTGAGGATTATGTTAGGGCTTCCATTCTTGCTCCTCTACCGGTGCCGGTGGGGTACGAAGTTGAGCAGATGATGAATGTTCAATATCCAGTGGCTCCAGGTCCAATGTTATACATGAAGAATGGTCCTACTTGTGGTTTTGACTTGGACTCACCTTTGGGGTTTGAGAATGCGGTGCTAGCAGCGGCTTCATCTGTTGTAGCTCTAGGAGGAGCTGGCGGTGCGAATTGTTCTGCGATTGGGAGAGGAAAAAGAAGGGCAGTACCGGTGGAGGAGGTGGCTCTTGATAAGACCACACATCAAAACAAGAGACGAATGATAAAAAAATGGGAGTCTGCTGCTAGGTCCAAAGAGCGAAAGCAGGCTTACACAATGGAGTTGGAGTCATTGGTGACTCAGTTGGAAAGGGAAAAGGAAAGAACGATAAGGGAAGAGACTGAGTAAGCCAGGGAGAGGAATAGGAAGCTCATGGAGAACCTGACACATGTGGTAGAGAGGCGAAGACCGCCTCTGCCTAGAATGTTGCACAAGTCGAACTCCTTATAGGTTGGCGAAATAGAAATTGAAATTATCTTTTTTTATGACTACAATATATGTGGTAATAACTTTGAGCTAGTAGAAAAATCTTTAAATAACATATAATGATGGAGGATTTTCTAACTAAGGCAGAGGCAGTGAGTGAGGATTATGTTAGGGCTTCCACTCTTGCTCATCTACCGGTGCCGGTGGGGTACGGAGTTGAGCAGATGATGAATGTTCAATTTCCGGTGGCTCCAGGTCCAATGTTATACATGAAGAATGGTCCTACTTGTGGTTTTGACTTGGACTCACCTTTGGGGTTTGAGAATGGGGTGCTAGCAGCGGCTTCATCTGTTGTAGCTCTAGGAGCTGGCGGTGCGAATTGTTCGGCGATTGGGAGAGGAAAAAGAAGGGCAGTGCCGGTGGAGGAGGTGGCTCTTAATAAGACCACACATCAAAACGTTCGATGAAAGATAAAAAAAATGGGAGTATGTTGCTAGGTCCAAAGAGCGAAAGCAGGCTTACACAATGGAATTGGAGTCATTGGTGACTCAGTTGGAAGGGGAAAAGGCAAGAACGATGAGGAAAGAGACTGAGCAAGCCAGGGAGAGGAATAGGAAGCTCATGGAGAACCTGACACATGTGGTAGAGAGGCGAAGACCGCCTCCGCCTAGAATGTTGCAATGATGAGGAACCTTGACGGAATCAAGATTCGACACAAGGAAAAAGGGGTCTTTCTCTAACTTGAATTTAGTTTACGTGAATGCCTTACTACAACCTCCAAGCAGCGATAAGCACTTGACTACTATAGCAAAGGACTTTAAGAGTATTCGACACACTAGACCTCCAAGCAGCGATAAGCACTTGGCTACCTAGGCAGAAGAACACTAAACGGATGAAGAAACACCACAACAAGGAAACTAGCTTGTTGATTAGTAACAATGAAAGGAAGATCTAAAAAGAAATTCAATTCGCAAAGCAACAAAGGAATAAACCTCATAATTATCATTAATCAAGTGTGCCCAATATGTGGTCGAAACCTCTCTTTATATAGAAAAAAGATTTCAGCTGAAAAGTCCTAAACTAGCTAAGTCCTAAATGGACTAGGATTATACTTGCTAAAGAATATTCTAATTACTAGGATTATACATAGTTAGATTTACATGAACACTAAATGGATATACATTCTTCCTATACTCCCCTGAATGTATCAGTCTATCTAGACCGCATCCGCCTAGAATGTTGCACAAGTCGAACTCCTTATAGGTTGGCGAAATAGCAATTATAGGAAAAACTCTTCACTACCTATTACGAATATCTGGTTTAGAAGTTGAGAGTTAGAAGACCATTAGGACCTAGAAGAATCTGCTTCATGGGACCACCTGTAAATGTTGAGATGAAAGGCGATATATGAAGCTCCATATTTTAGCTTATCAAATCTTGTTCTAGAACCTGGTTTGATCTTGTAGTCCAAAGAATCCCCTACCATGACGTATCTGGAATAGTAGTAATTAGCGAAATAAAAAGACTTGTACAAATCATCGAAGTAACCCCATCCCCAACAGTCCAAAGATGAGAATCCTCGTAAATAATGTTTTATTCCAAATATTAAAAATATTTCTATCCTCCCTTAATACTCCGACCGGAGTTTTATGAAAAAATCGAAGCCCCTTATCGGATTTGAACCGATGACTTACGCCTTACCATGGCGTTACTCTACCGCTGAGTTAAAAGGGCTTATTTGATTGAATTACGGAATGGGTCACTATGTGTGGATAAAATATCTATATATAAAATCTATTATATATACAATCGATATGTACATAATGTTGGTTCATTAGAACCATATAAACCTATACCTAGAACTCCCATTAAGAGAAAAATGGAGCTCCCCGCCGTGTACAAAATAAATTTTGTAGCCGAGTACAGGCGTTTCTTTCCTCCCCACATGGATAGAAGTAGATAAACGGGAATTAATTCTAACTCTCACATGATGAAAAAAAGTAAAAGGTTGTTAGCCCGAAGGGCAAAATATTCTATGTTGTTTTGATGATAACAAACCATTGTTAGTTCTAATGTTTGTGTGGGCATGTTCTTTGTAATAGGATCCTTAGCACTCACATCGACATTGATGAAAATGGTAAGTTAGCTTCTTGTGTAAACTAAGGTATGTATATTACACACAAGAATGCTATATTATGGAAGGAAGGAGGCAAGGAGGTTGGTTGGGAAATAGGGCTCTTCAAAGAGTCCCTAATGAATATGGCAAAAGAACTTAACATGCTAGTGCTTATGTTTCTCATTCTATCTTGGCTTATCTTATAAGCACTTAGCTTTAACACTTATTTGTTCTTATATCCTTTTGCCATGCTTCCTTGTACTTTAAATTGTCCATATCCTATCTAATTACATCAAAGTTTGTCATAATCAAAAAGGGGGAGATTGTTAGCCCTAAGGGCGATCGAACTCGATTTTTGATAATGGACAAACACTTGATGTTGTGTCTAATGTTTATATCTTTGTGATAGAATATCGGAACATATATTGGAAGCTCTAAGTACTTCAATCAAGCCATGATCAAGATTCAAAGTCGTATTAGTCAAGGCTCATCTTCCAAGATTGAAGATTGAAGACTTAGGTTTGGTTAGATTAGCTTTGTCATGACAAGTCTTTATCTTATATAGCTCTAACCTAAGCTCTTATGAACATAAGCTCTACACTCTAGTCTTGCATGTTTTCATAAACACATTTTCAAAAGGCTAAGTTTCAAATTGATCCTTACATGTGTTCGTATTTCGAAAGCCTTTGATTTCAAAGTATAAGTCTTTTAAAACGGTTTTCTAATGCTCTTAATTGTTACCTTTTAGGAAAACCTTTTTAGACTTCAAAAGACTTCAAAAGATTTCAAAACGTGTGAAAAATTAGCTCAGAAGTTCAGTCAACCGAGCTCAAGCTCGGATCAACCGAAGAGATACTGAGAGTTGGCTTTTGGAGGTTCGGTCGACCTAGGGCAAGGTCGGTCGACCGAAGTGGCTTGGGTCGGTCAACTGAGGGGTAGGTCGGTCGACCGAGGTGGCTTAGGGTCATCCGAAGTTGCTCAGCGGTCAACCGAACTCTGCGAGAAACTAGTCGTTTTTTTTTACCGTTAAAGAGTCGTTTTTCAGCCAAATTTGAAATGTATATATACTCCAATGCTAGAGAAACATTCTAAGACTTGCACATACAATATAGATTGATTTCTTATCAAGTCTAAACACCTTCAAAGCAAAAACACTTCATGATCTAAATCATTCAAAGGTGTTCTTTCAAAAAGCAAGACAAAGAGTGAACTTCATATGTTCAAAGAGCTTCAAATTGATATACTTCAAAGGTGTCCATCTTTCACTTAGAAGAGTGAATTATCTTGTTCTTTATTCATCTTAATTCCCTTTCTTAGTGATAGGGTAATTGTTGTAAAAGTCCTGCTTAGTGTGGGCAAGTTCTTAGTGAGCTTTTGTATTGTGGTTGTGTTGTAAAACTCTTAGTGAGTTAGCCACATTTGTAAAAAGATCTTCTTAGTGAAGTTGTTTGAAATCCTTGGGTGCAGCTCAAGGTAGTGGATGTAGATTCTAAGTGAATCGAACCACTCTAAATCCTTTGTCTTGTTGATTGGGTTTTGCATTGCTTTTATTCTTCTTGCTCAAACTTCCAATAGGATTGCAAAGAATCGAAAAAGTTGCCAAGATTAGTTAAAACCCAATTCACCCCCCCTCCCCCTCTTGTGTTTTACAATTGGTATCAGAGCCTCGTCTTCATTTTTTAGCATAACCGCTTGAAGTAAAGATTATGGCCGGTAATTCCACATTGGCGTATCTAGAGGGGTCTTCCACCATTAGGCCACCACTTTTTGATGGAAATAATTATGAGGCTTGGAAAGAACGTTTCAAGATATATGTGTGCTCAATAGATTATTCTTTATGGCATATATTTGAAGATGGTCCATATGTGCCTATGAAGATGGTGGATGGTGTTCAAGTGCCTAAAACGGACAAAGAGTTAAATGAGTTTGAGTCCAAGAAGATGACTCAAAATTACAAGGCAATGAACATTCTTAGTTGTGCCTTGAATCCGGATGAGTACAACCGTGTGCTTGGAAGAAAATCCACACACTCCATGTGGAAAATGCTTGAGGTTACTCATGAAGGCACAAATCAAATCAAGGAGTCAAGGTTAAATTTGCTTGTTAGAGAATATGAGCTCTTCTCCATGAAGCCAAATGAGTCAATAAATGAGATGAGCACAAGATTCACAAATGTGATAAATGGCTTGAAGTCTTATGGCAAAGAGTATACCATGGGTGAAATGAATAGGAAGATTCTCAATTCTCTTCCTAAAAGTTGGGTAAATAAAGCCCTTGCCATTGAAGAGTCCAAGAATTTAAAGACCTATTCAACGGAGGAACTTCTTGGCTCACTACTCGCCTTTGAAATGAAGATAAAGAAAAATTGTTCTACAAAGGGTAGTGATCTTGAGTCCATCATCAATAATGAAGAAGGAGAGAAATTGTTCTTCAATCTCAAAAATGCAAAGTGCTTGTTAAGCCATTGGGATGAAGAAGAAAGTGATGATGATCAAGAAGAAAATGATCACACATGTCTTATGGCATTTGATAATGAGGTACATCCTTCTCCCTCTATTTCAAATTCTTATAATGATAATGATGATGATGATGAGGATGATCCTAATGAGCTTTTAATTGATATGTATGATCAATTGAAAAATTGTGCAAAGCAAAACAAAGCTATGAAGCTTAAAATTGAATCTTTGCTTGAAGATAAATCTAGGTTGTCTAGTGAGAATAAAAAGCTATGTGATGATGTTGATTGCATGAAAATTGAAAAAGAAAAGCTTATTTCTACTTGCAACACTTCATCATTAAAGTACCTAGAAACCTATGATAAATTGACATCTCTTGAACTCAAACTTGTTGAATTTGATCTTTTGGAGAAAAAAGTTAAAGATCTTACCCTTCTTGTTGAAAACTTTACTAAGGGTAAGAAAAATCTTGATCAAATTCTTGGTTTGCAACGTGCTTCACATGTTAAACATGGTCTTGGTTATAATGCTAATCACATTGATCATGCTAGCTCTTCTAAGTTGCCTAACAATCACTTTGTGCATGCTAGTACCTCACATAGGCATATTAGATATCATAAGCATGTTCACAATTATTCTAAGCCACACATTTGTTGCACATATTGTGGAAAACATGGTCATACTAATGCTAGATGCCATGTTAAGAAGAAGATTGAAAAAGGGGTTAAAACCATTTGGAGAGTGAAGCTCACTTCAACTAACCCCCATGGACCCAAACAAAAGTGGGTACCAAAAGCTACTCTTCCCTTGATCTTATAGGTTCGTATAAGTTAGATATATGCCACAAAGCTTAAATGAACTTGATTCGAAGAGAAGTGGCATTGGGGAGAAGTTAAAAGGAGATGTGCCAAAAGAAGAAATTAAAAAGCACTCCTTAAACACTTGGATTCTCAAAGCTCAAATGTTAATCAATTGGAGAACCAAGTTGCTTAGATACAAAGAGCAAAGCATCAAGTAATGACAAGAGCCAAAGTGTCAATACAATGTCTTCATCACTTGGTAAGAATGCAAAGGTATCAAAATCACCTTCTCTTAACACTTTACTTAATGTGTTTAAGTGTTTTTGATATATATACATGCTTGCTCTTATATATGTTGCATCTCTCATTCTTGAATGTTATATTCATATAGATAACCTTTAGCATGTTCATTATTTTCCATGTTGAGTTTTAGCTAAGGTATCTATGAGATGTAGCTTATGCAACTTGATTGATTCTTGTTTTGTCTTGTCATATTCATTTAAGAATCCATCTAGTTGTTTTTGGTTTTTGATGTACATGATCCTTATGCATAATTGTGTTACTTGAGATTTTGAGCTAATCATGAAGGACCTTTAAAAAGGTACCATATTTGCTCTCAAGAATTCCTTGTAGGTAACAAAGAGTTCTAAACTTCAAGAAGAAGATATGAACTACAAGGAATGGCACAAATGAGCTAAGACTCCAAGAAAAGAGTCAAATGCTAAGGATTACAAGATTGTAGAGGGTTCATCAAGAAAAGAAAAGTCACCCATCATTGATGACTCTACACTTGTCATGCAAAGAAGATTGAGAAGCTCAAGGAACTCATTGAAGGAACTCAAAGTGCAAAAGCATTCATCAAATTCAATGAGATATTGCTAAACTCAATCTCTTTCATTTCCTTAAACAATGATTGATCTTACTTTCCATATCATGTATCAATTGTTTTTTAAATGGGCACCTTGGAGATTTTTTTAACATGCTTGCTCTTCATATGTTTTTTGATTCTTTTGAGCATGTTATTAGAGAGCTTAATGATTTGATCCTTGTGTTGAAATCTCTTTTAAAAACCCCTCTCCCCTTTATTATTTAGTGTTTTATGCTTTGGGGGAGTTTGTTATATGCTTTGCTATGTTTTTACTTGATCTTCATTGCATATAGGGGTTGTGTTTATACTCAAGTCTATAGCATTAATCTTAGTTGGTTGATCGTCTAGATGCTTGACTTAGGATATAAACTGTGATTGTGGCATTGTTTATGCCATGGGTGTTAGTAGTGCCCTAGGACCATTAGCACATGTTGTGCGTTTTGTTATCTTTTGAGCATTTAATTGAATAGTTAATTTTGCTTTTGATTATCAAATGTGTGATTTGATAGTAAAACTCATTAGCTTATGTAATTACTATTCTAGTAGTCCCTAGTTTTATGTAATGCTTAATTACTATGAAATAAAACTAGTATGATTGTTGATTGATGATCTTGTTTTCATCGATCATGTGTAATGGATACAAATCACATCATAGATGCAATATATAGGGATACATTGTATTGGGACGTGATCCGTCGGAGAAGTAATACTTCATGGTCTTAAGTCATAAGTATTACTTCCTCAATACTATTTTAGAATCCTTAGACCTTGTGTCTTCATTGATTCTAGTATGAATGGAGCCACGTTTTGACTCGATCGGACGTTACTTGTAACGAGTAATCAATACGACTGATGATCGGATGTAGTGTCCTATCATAGCTTGAATGTGAGAGACATTGTAAGGAATTTGTCCCTCTCTATTATTAGAGAGAGATATCCATGGGCCCCTCGATAGGGAAAAGACTGTTTAAATGCATGGCCGTGCTCAAATGTATTTGATAAAGTGGTTATCAAATGCTATTTGTCAAAAGCAGTCTACACGGAGATCGAGCATAAATACAATTAAGCTTAATAAGGGTGACGACCACCATGCCTTATGCTTAATTAGGATATCGCGAGACAAAGGGATTAAATAGTGGATTGATATTAGGTTCCGTTGTATATTCATTCACTTTGGGTAGTCACAATGTCCCTGCTAGGGACCGCTTGTGATTTATGGACTCACACTACTTCTAAGTGTGGTTTCATTGCCATTGTGAGATGAACCTACGTGGTCACACGCATAGACGAGCTAACGAGCTTTATGTCAGATTCAATGAATCTAGAATGTGTATAGGTTCATTGTATCGACATTTGTCTTTCTCGGAAATAATAAAGTGTTTATTATTCGAATTAGAGATAGGGGCAATTTCGATATTTTACCTATAGCTGGGATTACGTGGGAGTTATTATCCGATAAGGACTCCCACTACCCGATAGAAGTCTCAGGGGACGTGGGAGTTGAGGACTCCCATTGCCGAGAGGAGTTGAGGGACGTGAGAGTTAGTTACGGGAACAAACTCTCACACCCTATATAATAAACTCTTGGCCGAAACCCTAGACCCCAATGCTTTCAACCGAAATACCCAAGAAGCGAAATAGTTTCCCGCCTCTCCCTTTTCTCTCTAATTCCCGAAACCCCGAAAAAAGCGAAGAGCTAGCAATCGCTGCCCGTTTTAGTCGCGTGGATACCGGTAGAGGAACTTTCCATGAGGGAGATCAATTGGTGGCGATTAGCATCCAAGAAACGCCATCCTCCATTCAAGAAGCGACTTCTTGAATCTAGTAAAATGTAAGTTTTTACCGCTATTTTCGATTCGTTTCATATGAGCGGATCCTTCAGGGGAGGATCCATGGGTGTTTGGAACGAGTTTCCGCCCATGAATCCCTTCAATGGGTTGTGTCTTTTTGTGTGTTTGGAAGTGGCATAACCTAAGGGGGAGTTTTTCAATTTTTTTAAAAATACCTCCCTCAAAATATGTGATGTATGCTCAATTGTTCATTTTTTACATCATCACATCTCTTGTTGGCTTGCCTTTCATCTTTTATTTCTTATAGCCAACTTGTGTAAGTTATTTTGGAAGTTATATGTGTTATATATGTTTATGTCTTCAATTGGTATCACATATACTCTACCTTAATAACTTTGAGATCATATTCTTCATTTTCTTGTCCATTGTGATCTCAATATAGTTTTTGGTTAGTATCACTTTAAGAGTTGCTACACTCATTTAGCTAACCATTAACTTGTTAGAGGAATGTACTCAAAGTGTTATCTTACACTTCCTCTAATTTTTTGTTTGGCTGTGATACATGTGCTTATCTTATGTATTCATGGTATCACTTCCACTTGTACTTTGTTAGCTATATTTTCAAACGTGTTTTACAATTGGTATCATGTTTTACAATTGGTCAATTTGTATCATACTTGGTTTTATCTCAAATAGCTAACATCGTATGTTTGATAAACGGGGAGATTGTTCTTTATGGTTTATTCCCTATCTCCTTTGTTTTTAGCTTAGGTTGATATTCTTTTTGAGCCATACATGACCATCTTTTGGTTTTATGTGTCATTATGGACTCCTTGTTTTTAGAAATCAATCAAGCTTATTCATAAGTAATCCTTCTTCAGAATTATTTTTGGTCTTTAGGATTGATCTTTTGGTTCTTATTTTATCAATCTACAAGACCATCAAGTTGTCTCCATGGTTTTTAAGTTTTTCTTTTCATGGGGAGGATTATTAAATTTCATGAAGCTTCTCCAAAATTAATCTTTACTTTTCGTTAAAATACTTTTCTTATTGGCGCCCTGGTATCCCTTTTTGATTTTGACAAAAAGAGGGAGAGTTTTTAGTGTTGCAAATGTGCCAAGAGAAGTAATTTACAAAAGGAAAAAGCTTAGAACTTGCAAAATGGGAGAGATAAGGGATTATTTAATATAGGGGGAGTAGAATTTTTTTTGAGAAAACTTCTACTTGTCTGGATCCTTAATATCCTTATCTCATGCATACATTTGGTATCTTATTTTTGCATATTATTCCCATTTGCATCAATGTTTTGTCATCATCAAAAAGGGGGAGATTGTTAGCCCGAAGGGCAAAATATTCTATGTTGTTTTGATGATAACAAACCATTGTTAGTTCTAATGTTTGTGTGAGCATGTTCTTTGTAATAGGATCCTTAGCACTCACATCGACATTGATGAAAATGGTAAGTTAGCTTCTTGTGTAAACTAAGGTATGTATATTACACACAAGAATGCTATATTATGGAAGGAAGGAAGCAAGGAGGTTGGTTAGGAAATAGGGCTCTTCAAAGAGTCCCTAATGAATATGGCAAAAGAACTTAACATGCTAGTGCTTATGTTTCTCATTCTATCTTGGCTTATCTTACTTATTTGTTCTTATATCCTTTTGCCATGCTTCCTTATACTTTAAATTGTCCATATCCTATCTAATTACATCAAAGTTTGTCATAATCAAAAAGGGGGAGATTGTTAGCCCTAAGGGCGATCGAACCGAGGGGTAGGTCGGTCGACCGAGGTGGCTTAGGGTCATCCGAAGTTGCTCAGCGGTCAACCGAACTCTGCGAGAAACTAGCCGTTTTTTTGACCGTTAAAGAGTCGTTTTTCAGCCAAATTTGAAATGTATATATACTCCAAAGCTAGAGAAACATTCTAAGACTTGCACATTAAATATAGATTGATTTCTTATCAAGTCTAAACACCTTCAAAGCAAAAACACTTCAAGATCTAAATCATTCAAAGGTGTTCTTTCAAAAAGCAAGACAAAGAGTGAACTTCATATGTTCAAAGAGCTTCAAATTGATATACTTCAAAGGTATCCATCTTTCACTTAGAAGAGTGAATTATCTTGTTCTTTATTCATCTTAATTCCCTTTCTTAGTGATAGGGTAATTGTTGTAAAAGTCCTACTTAGTGTGGGCAAGTTCTTAGTGAGCTTTTGTATTGTGGTTGTGTTGTAAAACTCTTAGTGAGTTAGCCACATTTTTAAAAAGATCTTCTTAGTGAAGTTGTTTGAAATCCTTGGGTGCGGCTCAAGGTAGTGGATGTAGATTCTAAGTGAATCGAACCACTCTAAATCCTTTGTCTTGTTGATTGGGTTTTGCATTGCTTTTATTCTTCTTGCTCAAACTTCCAATAGGATTGCAAAGAATCGAAAAAGTTGCCAAGATTAGTTAAAAACCCAATTCACCCCCCCCTCCCCCTCTTGTGTTTTACAAAGGTCTTGAGAAGAAAACGATAATTGTGAGGTTTATTCCTTTGTTGCTTTGTGAATTGAATTTCTTTTTAGATCTTCCTTTCATTATTACTAATCAACAAGCTAGTTTCCTTGTTGTGGTGTTTCTTCGACCACTAAAGAATATTACCACAAGTAGTAATCTAACTATGTATAATCCTAGACTAGGTACTAAATGAACACTAAATGGACTATGTAATATACATTCCAGGGGTCTGGATAGACTGATACATTTGGGGAGTATAGGAAGGTATGTGGTCCCACACTCATCTGTTTTGATATCTCATTTAGCTTATGCAAATGACGTAGTTGTTTTCTTGAATGGTGCTAAACGTGGTCTGCAAGCTTTGATTGAATTCATTCGGAAATATGAGGACACCCCAGGACAGCGCATCAATGACCATAAGTGTTCCTTTTATGTGGCAGAGAGAATGCAACCACGACAATTGGAAATGATCACTCGGGTGACGGGTTTTGTCCGAGGCAATCTTCCCATGATATATCTCGGATGTCCCGTCTTTTTTGGGCGACAAAAGGTAATTTATTACTCATCTATTATTGATAAAATCACTCTTTGCTTGTCGGGATGGCAAAGGAAATTTCATGACCTAGGAGGACGCCTCACTTTAATTCGGTATGTATTATTATCCATGCCTATGCACATTCTTGGTGTGTCTGGTCCACCAAAACAGGTACTTGCTCATATGGAAAGGTTATTTGCTAACTTTCTATGGGGGAAAACGGAGTATGGGGAACGACGTCATTGGATGTCTTGGAGGAAACTATGTCGTAGCACTTCGCAAAATGGTTTGGGAATTTCTAATTTAGAGTCTTATCAAATAGCTTATTCTCACAAATTGTGGTGGCGTTTCAGGACTTCGACGTCTCTGTGGAGAGATTTTATGGTTGAGAAATATTGTCAATCGTACCCTCATCCTACTATAGTTCCTTCCCGACCCATGGATTCCCTTGTTTGGCGCAAGCTTCTTACGGTTCGTGCTTCGGCAGAGGCTCACATGGGCTCCTGATTCGAGATGGTAGGTCTTTGTTTTGGTATGAAAATTTCACGTTGCATGGATCTTTATTGCGAACTGTAGGCGCAACAGTGGACTCTTCGGCCATTAGGGAACATTTGGGTGACGATGGCTGGTCTGCTGTAGAGACTTTGACGATGACTCAACAACAGGACCTTCCACTAGTTCGGCTTTCCCCAGGTCCTGATATTCATATATGGAGCCTTGTCCCAACTGGGAAATTCACAGTTTCTTCTATTTTGCAGACTTTACAACCAAGTGGAGTTTCACAACTCTCTCGCACACAGGTTTGGCAATCCTTGCTACCATTGGCGTAGAAACTGTTTCTCTGGCGGCTGCTCAATGGTTTTTTAGCTCTAGACGAAGTAAGGAAACGTTGGGGTGTATCTTTGGTCTCAAGGTATCATTGGGGACATGGGGAGGATACCTTCGCGCACATTTTTACAGAATGTCAAATGGCTACAAGATTGTGGAAGTATGGATGTGCTTTGGTTGGAATTGCATGGCATACTCTCAGGTTTGACTCTTATCTATCTCTTTTGAAACTGTTGTGGTGGAAAGGAAAAGACAAGTGGCGTGATATTAACTTCATAATCTTTACTAGTGTCTGTTGGGTCCTTTGGAGGGCCCGTTGTCGTTTTATTTTTTATGGTAAAACATCGGTATTTAGGAGCATTTTACATGAATTTGACAGCTACTATATTTCTTTGTTGAAATGTGCGGATTTGTTTGAGGCGTTTACGGGAGGCACCTACTCTATAGGATTGAGCCGAGTTATGGCCATTACTTGGAGGGGTAGTTTGGCTCCCTCGGTCATTCTAAATATAGATGGGGCTTCTAGGGGTAATCCAGGTCCTGCAGGTGCGGGTGGTATTGTTCGCACTTCTTCGGGCTCTTTTATTGGAGCTTTCTCTAATTTCCTTGGCTTAAATCTCTCAAACTCTGCGACTGAAATGGAAGCAATGATCATTGTTATACGGTATGTTACATCATTGGGATTTAATGATATCTGTGTTCAATCGGATTCAAAGTTTCTATGTGATTCTTTTAACAAAGCCCGAATTTCTTCTTGGAAGCTTGATTCTCTTTTTCAATGTTTACTCCGCATTTCCGATTCTGCAAGAGTTCACCATATTTACAGGGAAGCGAACCAGGTCGCGGTTGGTTTGGCAAATGAAGCGTGTGACTCTCGAAATACGGTGGTTTATTCACAGTTTTCGTCACTACCTCGAATCACTAGGGGTAAGTGTCTCCTTGATCATGCAGGAACTCCAAATCTACGGAAAATCAAAGGATAAATTCCTTAGCATTTAAGATTTGATGAATACTAGTATTGTATAGCTGGTTACTGCTTTGCATATTAGTTTAGCCATATATTGTATCATCCTTGCGCATAAATATATATGCTCAAGGTTGCACTTTTTGCATATTTGTATTTGGGAGGTCAGGTTTTATGTCCCCCTCTCATCACTTCTGCCGGTTTGGCAATTATTAATAAAACGGGGGTCCGCCCCCACCACGCTGCTGGCTTTATTAAAAAAATAAAAATAAAAAATCAGACTATTAAAGTTTGTGTAAGTTGTAATAAGGTAATAACATAATTATCAAATTCAACATTATTAAATGATAATTTTGAAATTAATTTGTAAATTGGGCCTAAAGTATTAGAAATTGAAATTATCATTTTTTATGACTACAATATGTTATTTCCACAAAAACAATGAAAAAAAAGAATTACGAGAGAGGAAAGAAGAAGACATAAAAGATGATTTAATAATATTTTATTCAAAAACTTGTTTTTTTCCTTTTCTTAACGGATTATTATGAAAGAAATAATTAAGTCATTGTCATCACTTGTCTTTTGAGCTACATGTTTCCTAGCTTATAATTCACATTATTCAAGGGAAAAACTTGGTTGCTCTTTGTGTTCAACGCATGTACTCAAGCTATTTATGAACAACTATGCATCATATGTTCATTAAAAAATATAGATCATAAAAAACGGTTATTTTAAGAAGTTACGATTTCAATAGATCCCCGTGAAAGTTTTCTACCATTTTCTTTGTTATCTAAATTCTTCTATTTAAAGATGTGATTGAAATATAAGATCACCGCAATGATGTAATTTATTCGTTGGATGGTGTGATGTTTTTCATATAAGAAAAAATTAATAAAAGTTTACTAAAATATCACGTGCGAGCGCACGTATTCGCACGTTGATGATCCTAGCCTTTTATAAGGGAAAGAAAAAATATTTGTCCAGAAAATATTAACATTTATAATGTAATAAAAAATCTCTCTATTTAAATTAGACTTTTAAAATTTCTTTTATTTGTAATAAGGTAATAACTTAATTTTTAAATTCACCGTTATTAAATCATAATTTTGAAATTGGTATGTAAAATGTTCCCTAAATATTAGAAATTTCAATTATCTTTTTTCATAACTAAAATTATGATATTTCCACAAAATAATGCAAAAATGCAGTACACCATAATTATCTACCTTAATATCTAAAGTGAATACGAAGTTAACTATTAATTTTTAAACGAAAAAAATATGTACTGAAATCTTAATCCAAAGGTATATTAAAACTAAAGAAGCGATGAGAATTTCTTTCTCGAATCTTGAGATGAATCAACTTCGAATCCATAACTTTGAGCTACTAGAAAAATCTTTAAATAACATATAATTATGGAGGATTTTCTGACTAAGGCAGAGACAGTGAGTGAGGATTATGTTAGGGCTTCCACTCTAGCTCCTCTACAGGTGCCGGTGGGGTACGGAGTTGAGCAGATGGTGAATGTTCAATTTCCGGTGGCTCCAGGTCCAATGTTATACATGAAGAATGGTCCTACTTGTGGTTTTGACTTGGACTCACCTTTGGGGTTTGAGAATGCGGTGCTAGCAGCGACTTCATCTATTGTAGCTCTAGGAGGAGCTGGCGGTGCGAATTGTTCGGCGATTGGGAGAGGAAAAAGAAGGGAAGTGCCGGTGGAGGAGGTGGCTCTTGATAAGACCGCTCAGTAAAACAAGAGACGAGTGATAAAAAAAATAGGGAGTCTGCTGCTAGGTCCAAAGAGCGAAAGCAGGCTTACACAATGGAATTGGAGTCATTGGTGACTCAGTTGGAAGGGGAAAAGGCAAGAACGATAAGGGAAGAGTCTGAGCAAGCTAGGGAGAGGAATAGGAAGCTCATGGAGAACCTGACACATGTGGTAGAGAGGCAAAGACCGCCTCCGCCTAGAATGTTGCACAAGTCGAACTCCTTATAGGTTGGCGAAATAGCAATGATAGGAAAAACTCTTCACTATCTATTAGGAATATCTGGTTTAGAAGTTGAGAGTTAGAAGACCATTGGGACCTAGAAGAATCTGCTTCAAGGGACCGTCTGTAAATGTTGAGATGAAAGGGGATATATGAAGCTCCATATTTTTGTTCTTGCAGAGAGAAAAAAAAGCTTTTCTTGTTGTGTACAGTGGTTGTAAGATTTTCCTACACCGTTCATGGTTGGAGGAAACGAAGACGATAAAATTTGACTAATTTTTCTTACATTTCCTTTGTTCTCTAAATTCTTCAATTTAAGCACCTGAATGAAATTATATGAGATCACAACAATGATGGAATTTATTTGGTGGATGGTGTGAAGTTCTACATCTTAGAAAAAGTTAACTTAAATATCACATTCGAGCGCACGTATTCGCACGTAGTTGATCCTAGTCTTTTATAAGAGAAAGAAAAAAGTTTTGTCTAGAAAATATTACCACATATAACGTACTAAATAAATCTAACTATGTAAATTAGACTATTAAAGTTTGTGTAAGTTGTAATAAGGTAATAACATAATTATCAAATTCAACATTATTAAATGATAATTTTGAAATTAATTTGTAAATTGGGCCTAAAGTATTAGAAATTGAAATTATCATTTTTTATGACTACAATATGTTATTTCCACAAAAACAATGAAAAAAAAGAATTACGAGAGAGGAAAGAAGAAGACATAAAAGATGATATAATATTTTATTCAAAAACTAGTTTTTTTCCTTTTCTTAACGGATTATTATGAAAGAAATAATTAAGTCATTGTCATCACTTCCTTTTGAGCTACATGTTTCCTAGCTTATAATGCACTTTATTCAAGGGAAAAACTTGGTTGCTCTTTGTGTTCAACGCATGTACTCAAGCTATTTATGAACAACTATACATCATATGTTCATTAAAAAATATAGATCATAAAAAACGTTTATTTTAAGAAGTTACGATTTCAATAGATCCCCGTGAATGTTTTCTACCATTTTCTTTGTTATCTAAATTCTTCTAATTAAAGATGTGATTGAAATATAAGATCACCGCAATGATGTAATTTATTCTATGGATGGTGTGATGTTTTTCATATAAGAAAAAATTAATAAAAGTTTACTAAAATATCACGTGCGAGCGCACGTATTCGCACGTTGATGATCCTAGCCTTTTATAAGGAACAGAAAAAATATTTGTCTAGAAAATATTAACATTTATAATGTAATAAAAAATCTCTCTATGTAAATTAGACTATTAAAATTTCTTTTATTTGTAATAAGGAAATAATTTAATTTTTAAATTCACCGTTATTAAATCATAATTTTGAAATTGGTACGTAAAATGTTCCTTAAATATTAGAAATTTCTATTATCTTTTTTCATAACTAAAATTATGATATTTCCACAAAATAATGCAAAAATGCAATACACCCTAATTATCTACCTTAATATCTAAAGTGAATACGAAGATAACTATTAATTTTTAAACGAAAAAATATGTACTGAAATCTTAATCCAAAGGTATATTAAAACTAAAGAAGCGATGAGAATTTCTTTCTCGAATCTTGAGATGAATCAACTTCGAATCCATAACTTTGAGCTACTAGAAAAATCTTTAAATAACATACAATGATGGAGGATTTTCTGACGAAGGCAGAGACAGTGAGTGAGGATAATGTTAGGGCTTCCACTCTTGCTCCTCTACCGGTGCCGGTGGGGTACGGAGTTGAGCAGATGATGAATGTTCAATTTCCGGTGGCTCCAGGTCCAATGTTATACATGAAGAATGGTCCTACTTGTGGTTTTGACTTGGACTCACCTTTGGGGTTTGAGAATGCGGTGCTAGCAGCGACTTCATCTATTGTAGCTCTAGGAGGAGCTGGAGGTGCGAATTGTTCGGCGATTGGAAGAGGAAAAAGAAGGGCAGTGCCGGTGGAGGAAGTGGCTCTTGATAAGACCGCTCAACAAAACAAGAGACGAATGATAAAAAAAATAGGGAGTCTGCTGCTAGGTCCAAAGAGCGAAAGCAGGCTTACACAATGGAATTGGAGTCATTGGTGACTCAGTTGGAAGGGGAAAAGGCAAGAACGATAAGGGAAGAGTCTGAGCAAGCCAGGGAGAGGAATACGAAGCTCATGGAGAACCTGACACATGTGGTAGAGAAGCAAACACCGCCTCCGCCGAGAATGTTGCACAAGTCGAACTCCTTATAGGTAAGCGAAATAGCAATTATAGGAAAAACTCTTCACTATCTATTAGGAATATCTGGTTTAGAAGTTGAGAGTTAGAAGACCATTGGGACCTAGAAGAATCTGCTTCATGGGACCACCTGTAAATGTTGAGATGAAAGGGGATATATGAAGCTCCATATTTGTGTTCTTGCAGAGAGAAGAAAAGCTTTTCTTGTTGTGTACAGTGGTTGTAAGATTTTCCTACACCGTTCATGCTTGGTGGAAACGAAGACGATAAAATTTGACTAATTTTTCTTACATTTCCTTTGTACTCTAAATTCTTCAATTTAAGCACCTGAATTACATGGTGAGATTTTTTAGTACATTATTAATGGTGATATTTTCTGGACAAATATTCCGTCTTTCCCTTATAAAAGACTAGAATCATCTACGTGCGAATACGTGCGCTCGCACGTGATATTGTAATAAACTTTTGTTTAGTTTTTCTTAGATGAAAAACTTCACACCACCCACCGAATAGATTATATCATTGAGGTGATCTTATATTTCATTCACATGTGAAAATTTAAGAATTTAGATAACAAAAAAAATGGTAGATAACTTTCACGGGGATCGAATGAAATCATAACTTCTGAAAATAAACTTTTTTTTATGATCTATATTTTTTAATGAACATATGATGCATAGTTGTTCATAAATAGCTTGAGTACATGCGCTGAACAGAAAGTGTAACAATGTTCTTCCCTTGAAGAATGTGAATTCATAAGCTAGGAAAAATGTAGCTCAAAGGACAAGTGAAGACAATGACTTAATTATTTATTTCATAATAATCCGTTAAAAAAAGAAAAAAACAAGTTTTTCAATCAAATATTATTAAATCATCTTTTATGTCTTCTTCTTTCCTCTCTTGTAATTCTTTTTTTTGATTGTTTTTGTGGAATTAACATATTGTAGTCATAAAAAAAATAAAAATTTCAATTTCTAATACTTTGGGCCAATTTACAAATTAATTTCAAAAGTATCATTTAATAACGTTGAATTTGATAATTATGTTATTACCTTATTACAAATAAAACAGACTTTAAGAATCTGAATTACATCGTTAGATTTTTTTAGTACATTATATACGGTAATAATTTCTAAACAAAACTTTCGTCTTTCTCTTATAAAAGATTAGGATACTTGCGCTCGCACGTGATATTTTAGTTAGCTTTTGTTAAGTTTTTCTTAGATGTAAAACTTCACACAATCCACCAAATAAATTCTATCATTGTTGTGATCTCATATAATTCCATTCAGGTGCTTAAATTGAAGAATTTTGAGAACAAAGGAAATGGAAGACAAATTAGTCAAATTTCATGGTATTCCTTTCCACCAAGCATGAAAGGTTATGGAAAATCTTACAAACACTGTAAACAGCAAGAATAAATTTTCTTCTCTCTGCAACGACCCAGCTATGGAGCTTCATATATCCACTTTAATCTCCGCATTTACATGTGCTCTCATGATGCACATCTTCTAGCTCCCAATAGCCTTCTAACTCTGAACTTCGAAACCTGATATTCCTAAAAGATAGTGAATAGTTTTTCCTATAACTGCTATTTCGCCAACCGATAAGGAGTTCGACTTGTGCTACACTCTAGGAGGAGGCGGTCATCGCCTCTGTACCTCAAGTGTCAAGTTCAACATGAGCTGCCTATTTCTTTCCTTGGCTAGCTCAGCCTCTCCCCTTATCAGTCTTTCCTTTTCTTCTTCCAATTTAGTCACCAATGACTCCAATTCTACGGTGTAAGCCTTCTTTCGCTCTCTGGACGTAGCAGCAGACTCCCTATTTTTTTTAATCATTCTTCTCTGGTTATGCTGAGTGGGCTTATAAAGGACCACATCCTCCACCAGCACCACTCTCCTCTTCCCTCTCCCAATCACCGAACCATTCGCAGCTCCAGCTCCTCCTAGAGCCACAGCAGATGTAGCCGCTGCCAGCACCCATTCACAAACCCAACCGGTGACTCCAAGCCAAAACCACAAGTAGGACCATTCTGCATGTGGAAAACTGAACCTGGAGCCACCGGACAGTGAACATTCATCATTTGCTCCACCCCGTACCCCACCAGCACCAGCGGACGAGCAGGTGTGGAAGTCCTAACATAATCCAGACTCACTGTCTCTGCCTTAGTCAGAAAATCCTCCAACGTTATATGTTATTTAGAGATTTTTTCTAGTAGCTCAAAGTTATAGATTCTAAGTTGATTCATCTCAAGATTCGAGAAAGAAATTCTAAACGCTTTTAGTATTAATATACCCTTGGATTAAGATTTGAGTACAATGTTTTTTTGTTTCGAAATTAATAGTTATCTACGTATTCGCTTTGGATACTAAGGTAGCTGGTTAGGGAGTATTGCATTTTTGCATTACTTTTGTGGAAACAACATAACTTCAGTCACAAAAAAGATAATTGTAATTTCTAATACTTAGGGATCAATTTACATATCAATTTCAAAACTATCATATAGGAACGATGAATTTAAAAATTAAGTTATTACCCTATTACAAATAACACAAGTCTTAATAGTCTAATTTACATGGTGAGATTTTTTAGTACATTATTAATGGTTATATTTTCTGGACAAATATTCCGTCTTTCCCTTATAAAAGACAAGAATCAACTACGTGCGAATACGTGCGCTCGCACGTGATATTTTAATAAACTTTTGTTTAGTTTTTCTTAGATGAAAAACTTCACACCACCCACCGAATAGATTACATCATTGAGGTGATCTTATATTTCATTCACATGTGTAAATTTAAGAATTTAGATAACAAAAAAAATGGTAGAAAACTTTCACGGGGATCGAATGAAATCATAACTTCTGAAAATAAACTTTTTTTTATGATCTATATTTTTTAATGAACATATGATGCATAGTTGTTCATAAATAGCTAGAGTACAAGCGCTGAACAGAAAATGTAACAATGTTCTTCCCTTGAAGAATGTGAATTCATAAGCTAGGAAAAATGTAGCTCAAAGGACAAGTGAAGACAATGACTTAATTATTTATTTCATAATAATCCGTTAAAAAAAGAAAAAAACAAGTTTTTCAATCAAATATTATTAAATCATCTTTTATGTCTTCTTCTTTCCTCTCTTGTAATTCTTTTTTTTGATTGTTTTTGTGGAATTAACATATTGTAGTCATAAAAAAAATAAAAATTTCAATTTCTAATACTTTGGGCCAATTTACAAATTAATTTCAAAAGTATCATTTAATAACGTTGAATTTGATAATTATGTTATTACCTTATTACAAATAAAACAGACTTTAAGAATCTGAATTACATCGTTAGATTTTTTTAGTACATTATATACGGTAATAATTTCTAAACAAAACTTTCGTCTTTCTCTTATAAAAGATTAGGATACTTGCGCTCGCACGTGATATTTTAGTTAGCTTTTGTTAAGTTTTTCTTAGATGTAAAACTTCACACAATCCACCAAATAAATTCTATCATTGTTGTGATCTCATATAATTCCATTCAGGTGCTTAAATTGAAGAATTTTGAGAACAAAGGAAATGGAAGATAAATTAGTCAAATTTCATGGTCTTCCTTTCCACCAAGCATGAAAGGTTTTGGAAAATCTTACAAACACTGTAAACAGCAAGAAGAAATTTTCTTCTCTCTGCAACGACCCAACTATGGAGCTTCATATATCCACTTTAATCTCCGCATTTACATGTGCTCTCATGATGCACATCTTCTAGCTCCCAATAGCCTTCTAACTCTGAACTTCGAAACCTGATATTCCTAAAAGATAGTGAATAGTTTTTCCTATAACTGCTATTTCGCCAACCTATAAGGAGTTCGACTTGTGCAACACTCTAGGAGGAGGCGGTCATCGCCTCTGTACCTCAAGTGTCAAGTTCAACATGAGCTGCCTATTTCTTTCCTTGGCTAGCTCAGCCTCTCCCCTTATCAGTCTTTCCTTTTCTTCTTCCAATTTAGTCACCAATGACTCCAATTCTACGGTGTAAGCCTTCTTTCGCTCTCTGGACGTAGCAGCAGACTCCCTATTTTTTTTAATCATTCTTCTCTGGTTATGCTGAGTGGGCTTATAAAGGACCACATCCTCCACCAGCACCACTCTCCTCTTCCCTCTCCCAATCACCGAACCATTCGCAGCTCCAGCTCCTCCTAGAGCCACAGCAGATGTAGCCGCTGCCAGCACCCATTCACAAACCCAACCGGTGACTCCAAGCCAAAACCACAAGTAGGACCATTCTGCATGTGGAAAACTGAACCTGGAGCCACCGGACAATGAACATTCATCATTTGCTCCACTCCGTACCCCACCAGCACCAGCGGACGAGCAGGTGTGGAAGTCCTAACATACTCCAGACTCACTGTCTCTGCCTTAGTCAGAAAATTCTCCTACGTTATATGTTATTTAGAGATTTTTTCTAGTAGCTCAAAGTTATAGATTCTAAGTTGATTCATCTCAAGATTCGAGAAAGAAATTCTAAACGCTTTTAGTATTAATATACCCTTGGATTAAGATTTGAGTACAATGTTTTTTTGTTTCGAAATTAATAGTTATCTACGTATTCGCTTTGGATACTAAGGTAGCTGGTTAGGGAGTATTGCATTTTTGCATTACTTTTGTGGAAACAACATAACTTCAGTCACAAAAAAGATAATTGTAATTTCTAATACTTAGGGATCAATTTACATATCAATTTCAAAACTATCATATAGGAACGATGAATTTAAAAATTAAGTTATTACCCTATTACAAATAACACAAGTCTTAATAGTCTAATTTACATGGTGAGATTTTTTAGTACATTATTAATGGTTATATTTTCTGGACAAATATTCCGTCTTTCCCTTATAAAAGACAAGAATCAACTACGTGCGAATACGTGCGCTCGCACGTGATATTTTAATAAACTTTTGTTTAGTTTTTCTTAGATGAAAAACTTCACACCACCCACCGAATAGATTATATCATTGAGGTGATCTTATATTTCATTCACATGTGAAAATTTAAGAATTTAGATAACAAAAAAAATGGTAGATAACTTTCACGGGGATCGAATGAAATCATAACTTCTGAAAATAAACTTTTTTTTATGATCTATATTTTTTAATGAACATATGATGCATAGTTGTTCATAAATAGCTTGAGTACATGCGCTGAACAGAAAGTGTAACAATGTTCTTCCCTTGAAGAATGTGAATTCATAAGCTAGGAAAAATGTAGCTCAAAGGACAAGGGAAGACAATGACTTAATTATTTATTTCATAATAATCCGTTTAAACAAGAAAAAAACAAGTTTTTGAATCAAATATTATTAAATCGTCTTTTATGTCTTCTTCTTTCCTCTCTTGTAATTCTCTTTTTCATTGTTTTTGTGGAAATAACATATTGTAGTCATAAAAAAAAATATTTTCAATTTCTAATACTTTGGGCCAATTTACAAATTAATTTCAAAAGTATCATTTAATAACGTTGAATTTGATAATTATGTTATTACCTTATTACAAATAACTCAAACTTTAAGAATCTGAATTACATAGTTAGATTTTATTAGTACATTATATACGGTAATAATTTCTAAACAAAACTTTCTTCTTTCTCTTATAAAAGATTAGGATCAAGCACGTGCGAATACGTGCGCTCGCACGTGATATTTTAGTTAGCTTTTGTTAAGTTTTTCTTAGATGTAAAACTTCACACAATCCACCAAATAAATTCTATCATTGTTGTGATCTCACATAATTCCATTCAGGTGCTTAAATTGAAGAATTTTGAGAACAAAGGAAATGGAAGATAAATTAGTCAAATTTCATGGTCTTCCTTTCCACCAAGCATGAAAGGTTTTGGAAAATATTACATACGCTGTAAACAGCAAGAAGAAATTTTCTTCTCTCTGCAACGACCCAACTATGGAGCTTCATATATCCACTTTAATCTCCGCATTTACATGTGCTCTCATGATGCACATCTTCTAACTCCCAATAGCCTTCTAACTCTGAACTTCGAAACCTGATATTCCTAAAAGATAGTGAATAGTTTTTCCTATAACTGCTATTTCGCCAACCTATAAGGAGCTCGACTTGTGCAACACTCTAGGAGGAGGCGGCCATCGTCTCTGTACCTCAAGTGTCAAGTTCTACGTGAGCTGCCTATTTCTTTCCCTGGCTAGCTCAGCCTCTTCCTTTATCAGTCTTTCCTTTTCCTCTTCCAATGACTCCAATTCTACAGTGTAAGCCTTCTTTCGCTCTTTGCACGTAGCAGCAGACTCCCAATTTTTTTTATCATTCTTCTCTGGTTATGCTGAGTGGCCTTATCAAGAACCACCTCCTCCACCGGTACCACTCTCTTCTTCCCTCTCCCAATCGCCGAACCATTCACAGCTCCAGCTCCTCCTAGAGCCACAACAGATGTAGCCGCTGCCAGCGCCCATTCTCAAACCCGAACGGTGACTCCAAGCCAAAACCACAAGTAGGACCATTCTGCATGTGGAAAACTGAACCTGGAGCCACCGGACAATGAACATTCATCATTTGCTCCACTCCGTACCCCACCAGCACCAGCGGACGAGCAGGTGTGGAAGTCCTAACATACTCCAGACTCACTGTCTCTGCCTTAGTCAGAAAATCCTCCAACGTTATATGTTATTTAGAGATTTTTTCTAGTAGCTCAAAGTTATAGATTCTAAGTTGATTCATCTCAAGATTCGAGAAAGAAATTCTTATCGCTTTTAGTATTAATATACCCTTGGATTAAGATTTGAGTACATTGTTTTGTTTCGAAATTAATAGTTATCTACTTATTCGCTTTAGATACTAAGGTAGCTGGTTAGGGAGTATTGCATTTTTGCATTACTTTTGTGGAAACAACATAATTTCAGTCACAAAAAAGATAATTGTAATTTCTAATACTTAGGGAACAATTTACATATCAATTTCAAAACTATCATTTAATAACGATGAATTTAAAAATTAAGTTATTACCCTATTACAAATAACACAAGTTTTAATAGTCTAATTTACATGGTGAGATTTTTAGTACATTATTAATGGTAATATTTTCTTGACAAATATTCCGTCTTTCCCTTATAAAAGACTAGAATCATCTACGTGCGAATATGTGCGCTCGCACGTGATATTTTAATAAACTTTTGTTTAGTTTTTCTTAGATGAAAACCTCACACCACCCACCGAATCGATTATATCATTGAGGTGATCTTATATTTCATTCACATGTGAAAATTTAAGAATTTAGATAACAAAAAAAATGGTAGATAACTTTCACGGGGATCGAATGAAATCATAACTTCTGAAAATAAACTTTTTTTTATGATCTATATTTTTTAATGAACATATGATGCATAGTTGTATATAAATAGCTTGAGTACATGCGCTGAACAGAAAGTGTAACAATGTTCTTCCCTTGAAGAATGTGAATTCATAAGCTAGGAAATATGTAGCTCAAAGGACAAGGGAAGACAATGACTTAATTATTTATTTCATAATAAACCGTTTAAAAAAGAAAAAAACAAGTTTTTGAATCAAATATTATTAAATCATCATTTATGTCTTCTTCTTTCCTCTCTTGTAATTCTCTTTTTCAATGTTTTTGTGGAAATAACATATTGTAGTCATAAAAAAATATATTTTCAATTTCTAATACTTTGGGCCAATTTACAAATTAATTTCAAAAGTATCATTTAATAACGTTGAATTTGATAATTATGTTATTACCTTATTAAAAATAACTCAAACTTTAAGAATCTGAATTACATAGTTAGATTTTATTAGTACATTATATACGGTAATAATTTCTAAACAAAACTTTCTTCTTTCTCTTATAAAAGATTAGGATCAAGCACGTGCGAATACGTGCGCTCGCACGTGATATTTTAGTTAGCTTTTGTTAAGTTTTTCTTAGATGTAAAACTTCACACAATCCACCAAATAAATTCTATCATTGTTGTGATCTCATATAATTCCATTCAGGTGCTTAAATTGAAGAATTTTGAGAACAAAGGAAATGGAAGATAAATTAGTCAAATTTCATGGTCTTCCTTTCCACCAAGCATGAAAGGTTATGGAAAATCTTACAAACACTGTAAACAGCAAGAAGAAATTTTCTTCTCTCTGCAACGACCCAACTATGGAGCTTCATATATCCACTTTAATCTCCGCATTTACATGTGCTCTCATGATGCACATCTTCTAGCTCCCAAAAGCCTGCTAACTCTGAACTTCGAAACCTGATATTCCTAAAAGATAGTGAATAGTTTTTCCTATAACTGCTATTTCGCCAACCTATAAGGAGTTCGACTTGTGCAACACTCTAGGAGGAGGCGGTCATCGCCTCTGTACCTCAAGTGTCAAGTTCTACATGAGCTGCCTATTTCTTTCCCTGGCTAGCTCAGCCTCTTCCCTTATCAGTCTTTCCTTTTCCTCTTCCAATGACTCCAATTCTACTGTGTAACCCTTCTTTCGCTCTCTGCACGTAGCAGCAGACTCCCTATTTTTTTTTTAATCATTCTTCTCTGGTTATGCTAAGTGGACTTATCAAGAACCACCTCCTCCACCAGCACCACTCTCTTCTTCCCTCTCCCAATCGCCGAACCATTCACAGCTCCAGCTCCTCCTAGAGCCACAACAGATGTAGCCGCTGCCAGCACCCATTCTCAAACCCGAACGGTGACTCCAAGCCAAAACCACAAGTAGGACCATTCTGCATGTGGAAAACTGAACCTGGAGCCACCGGACAATGAACATTCATCATTTGCTCCACTCCGTACCCCACCAGCACCAACGGACGAGCAGGTGTGGAAGTCCTAACATACTCCAGACTCACTGTCTCTGCCTTAGTCAGAAAATCCTCCAACGTTATATGTTATTTAGTGATTTTTTCTAGTAGCTCAAAGTTATAGATTCTAAGTTGATTCATCTCAAGATTCGAGAAAGAAATTCTTATCGCTTTTAGTATTAATATACCCTTGGATTAATATTTGAGTACATTGTTTTGTTTCGAAATTAATAGTTATCTACTTATTCGCATTAGATACTAAGGTAGCTGGTTAGGGTGTATTGTATTTTTGCATTACTTTTGTGGAAACAACATAATTTCAGTCACAAAAAAGATAATTGTAATTTCTAATACTTAGGGAACAATTTACATATCAATTTCAAAACTATCATTTAATATCGATGAATTTAAAAATTAAGTTATTACCCTATTACAAATAACACAAGTTTTAATAGTCTAATTTACATGGTGAGATTTTTAGTACATTATTAATGGTAATATTTTCTTGACAAATATTCCGTCTTTCCCTAATAAAAGACTAGAATCATCTACGTGCGAATATGTGCGCTCGCACGTGATATTTTAATAAACTTTTGTTTAGTTTTTCTTAGATGAAAAACTTCACACCACCCACCGAATAGATTACATCATTGAGGTGATCTTATATTTCATTCACATGTGTAAATTTAAGAATTTAGATAACAAAAAAAATGGTAGAAAACTTTCACGGGGATCGAATGAAATCATAACTTCTGAAAATAAACTTTTTTTTATGATCTATATTTTTTAATGAACATATGATGCATAGTTGTTCATAAATAGCTTGAGCACATGCGCTGAACAGAAAGTGTAACAATGTTCTTCCCTTGAAGAATGTGAATTCATAAGCTAGGAAAAATGTAGCTCAAAGGACAAGGGAAGACAATGACCTAATTATTTATTTCATAATAAACCGTTTAAAAAAGAAAAAAACAAGTTTTTGAATCAAATATTATTAAATCATCATTTATGTCTTCTTCTTTCCGCTCTTGTAATTCTCTTTTTCATTGTTTTTGTGGAAATAACATATTGTAGTCATAAAAAAAAAAAATTTCAATTTCTAATACTTTGGGCCAATTTACAAATTAATTTCAAAAGTATCATTTAATAACGTTGAATTTGATAATTATGTTATTACCTTATTACAAATAACTCAAACTTTAAGAATCTGAATTACATAGTTAGATTTTATTAGTACATTATATATGGTAATAATTTCTAAACAAAACTTTCTTCTTTCTCTTATAAAAGATTAGGATCAAGCACGTGATATTTTAGTTAGCTTTTTTTAAGTTTTTGTTAGATGTAAAACTTCACACAATCCAGCAAATAAATTCTATCATTGTTGTGATCTCACATAATTCCATTCAGGTGCTTAAATTGAAGAATTTTGAGAACAAAGGAAATGGAAGATAAATTAGTCAAATTTCATGGTCTTCCTTTCCACCAAGCATGAAAGGTTATGGAAAATATTACAAACATTGTAAACAGCAAGAAGAAATTTTCTTCTCTCTGCAACGACCCAACTATGGAGCTTCATATATCCACTTTAATCTCCGCATTTACATGTGCTCTCATGATGCACATCTTCTAGCTCCCAAAAGCCTGCTAACTCTGAACTTCGAAACCTGATATTCCTAAAAGATAGTGAATAGTTTTTCCTATAACTGCTATTTCGCCAACCTATAAGGAGCTCGACTTGTGCAACACTCTAGGAGGAGGCGGTCATCGTCTCTGTACCTCAAGTGTCAAGTTCTACGTGAGCTACCTATTTCTTTCCCTGGCTAGCTCAGCCTCTTCCCTTATCAGTCTTTCCTTTTCCTCTTCCAATGACTCCAATTCTACTGTGTAACCCTTCTTTCGCTCTCTGCACGTAGCAGCAGACTCGCTATTTTTTTTTTTATCATTCTTCTCTGGTTATGCTAAGTGGACTTATCAAGAACCACCTCCTCCACCAGCACCACTCTCTTCTTCCCTCTCCCAATCGCCGAACCATTCACAGCTCCAGCTCCTCCTAGAGCCACAACAGATGTAGCCGCTGCCAGCACCCATTCTCAAACCCCAACGGCGACTCCAAGCCAAAACCACAAGTAGGACCATTCTGCATGTGGAAAACTGAACCTGGAGCCACCGGACAATGAACATTCATCATTTGCTCCACTCCGTACCCCACCAGCACCAACGGACGAGCAGGTGTGGAAGTCCTAACATACTCCAGACTCACTGTCTCTGCCTTAGTCAGAAAATCCTCCAACGTTATATGTTATTTAGTGATTTTTTCTAGTAGCTCAAAGTTATAGATTCTAAGTTGATTCATCTCAAGATTCGAGAAAGAAATTCTTATCGCTTTTAGTATTAATATACCCTTGGATTAATATTTGAGTACATTGTTTTGTTTCGAAATTAATAGTTATCTACTTATTCGCATTAGATACTAAGGTAGCTGGTTAGGGTGTATTGTATTTTTGCATTACTTTTGTGGAAACAACATAATTTCAGTCACAAAAAAGATAATTGTAATTTCTAATACTTAGGGAACAATTTACATATCAATTTCAAAACTATCATTTAATAACGATGAATTTAAAAATTCAGTTATTACCCTATTACAAATAACACAAGTTTTAATAGTCTAATTTACATGGTGAGATTTTTAGTACATTATTAATGGTAATATTTTCTTGACAAATACTCCGTCTTTCCCTTATAAAAGACTAGAATCATCTAATTACGAACACGTGCGCTCGCACGTGATATTTTAATAAACTTTTGTTTAGTTTTTCTTAGATGAAAAACTTCACACCACCCACCGAATAGATTATATCATTGAGGTGATCTTATATTTCATTCACATGTGAAAATTTAAGAATTTAGATAACAAAAAAAATGGTAGATAACTTTCACGGGGATCGAATGAAATCATAACTTCTGAAAATAAACTTTTTTTTATGATCTATATTTTTTAATGAACATATGATGCATAGTTGTTCATCAATAGCTTGAGCACATGCGCTGAACAGAAAGTGTAACAATGTTCTTCCCTTGAAGAATGTGAATTCATAAGCTAGGAAAAATGTAGCTCAAAGGACAAGGGAAGACAATGACCTAATTATTTATTTCATAATAAACCGTTTAAAAAAGAAAAAAACAAGTTTTTGAATCAAATATTATTAAATCATCTTTTATGTCTTCTTCTTTCCTCTCTTGTAATTCTCTTTTTCATTGTTTTTGTGGAAATAACATATTGTAGTCATAAAAAAAAATATTTTCAATTTCTAATACTTTGGGCCAATTTACAAATTAATTTCAAAAGTATCATTTAATAACGTTGAATTTGATAATTATGTTATTACCTTATTACAAATAACTCAAACTTTAAGAATCTGAATTACATAGTTAGATTTTATTAGTACATTATATATGGTAATAATTTCTAAACAAAACTTTCTTCTTTCTCTTATAAAAGATTAGGATCAAGCACGTGATATTTTAGTTAGCTTTTTTTAAGTTTTTGTTAGATGTAAAACTTCACACAATCCAGCAAATAAATTCTATCATTGTTGTGATCTCACATAATTCCATTCAGGTGCTTAAATTGAAGAATTTTGAGAACAAAGGAAATGGAAGATAAATTAGTCAAATTTCATGGTCTTCCTTTCCACCAAGCATGAAAGGTTATGGAAAATATTATATACGCTGTAAACAGCAAGAAGAAATTTTCTTCTCTCTGCAACGTCCCAACTATGGAGCTTCATATATCCACTTTAATCTCCGCATTTACATGTGCTCTCACGATGCACATCTTCTAGCTCCCAATAGCCTTCTAACTCTGAACTTCGAAACTCGATATTCCTAAAAGATAGTGAATAGTTTTTTCCTATAACCGTTATTTCGCCAACCTATAAGGAGCTCGACTTGTGCAACACTCTAGGAGGAGGCGGTCATCGTCTCCGTACCTCAAGTGTCAAGTTCTACGTGAGCTACCTATTTCTTTCCCCAGCTAGCTCAACCTCTTCCCTTATCGCCTTTCCTTTTCCCCTTCCAATGACTCCAATTCTCACTGTGTAACCCTTCTTTCGCTCTCCGCACGTAGCAGTGAGACTCCCTATTTTTTTTTATCATTCTTCTCTCGGGTTATGCTAAGTGGACTTATCAAGAACCACCTCCTCCACCAGCACCACTCTCTTCTTCCCTCTCCCAATCGCCAAACCATTCACGGCTCCAGCTCCTCCTAGAGCCACAACAGATGTAGCCGCTGCCCAAGACTCCATTCTCAAACCCGAACGGTGACTCCAAGCCAAAACCACAAGTAGGACCATTCCGCATGTGGAAAACCGAACTCGGAGCCACCGGACAATGAACATTCATCATTTGCTCCACTCCGCACTCCCACCGACACCAACGGACGAGCGAGTGTGGAAGTCCTAACATACTCCAGACTCACTGTCTCGCCTTAGTCAGAAAATCCTCCAACGTTATATGTTATTTAGTGATTTTTTCTAGTAGCTCAAAGTTATAGATTCTAAGTTGATTCATCTCAAGATTCGAGAAAGAAATTCTTATCGCTTTTAGTATTAATATACCCTTGGATTAATATTTGAGTACATTGTTTTGTTTCGAAATTAATAGTTATCTACTTATTCGCATTAGATACTAAGGTAGCTGGTTAGGGTGTATTGTATTTTTGCATTACTTTTGTGGAAACAACATAATTTCAGTCACAAAAAAGATAATTGTAATTTCTAATACTTAGGGAACAATTTACATATCAATTTCAAAACTATCATTTAATAACGATGAATTTAAAAATTCAGTTATTACCCTATTACAAATAACACAAGTTTTAATAGTCTAATTTACATGGTGAGATTTTTAGTACATTATTAATGGTAATATTTTCTTGACAAATACTCCGTCTTTCCCTTATAAAAGACTAGAATCATCTAATTACGAACACGTGCGCTCGCACGTGATATTTTAATAAACTTTTGTTTAGTTTTTCTTAGATGAAAAACTTCACACCACCCACCGAATAGATTACATCATTGAGGTGATCTTATATTTCATTCACATGTGTAAATTTAAGAATTTAGATAACAAAAAAAATGGTAGAAAACTTTCACGGGGATCGAATGAAATCATAACTTCTGAAAATAAACTTTTTTTATGATCTATATTTTTTAATAAACATATGATGCATAGTTGTTCGTAAATAGCTTGAGTACATGCGCTGAACAGAAAGTGTAACAATGTTCTTCCCTTGAAGAATGTGAATTCATAAGCTAGGAAAAATGTAGCTCAAAGGACAAGGGAAGACAATGACTTAATTATTTATTTCATAATAATCCGTTTAAACAAGAAAAAAACAAGTTTTTGAATCAAATATTATTAAATCATCTTTTATGTCTTCTTCTTTCCTCTCTTGTAATTCTCTTTTTCATTGTTTTTGTGGAAATAACATATTGTAGTCATAAAAAAAAATATTTTCAATTTCTAATACTTTGGGCCAATTTACAAATTAATTTCAAAAGTATCATTTAATAACGTTGAATTTGATAATTATGTTATTACCTTATTACAAATAACTCAAACTTTAAGAATCTGAATTACATAGTTAGATTTTATTAGTACATTATATATGGTAATAATTTCTAAACAAAACTTTCTTCTTTCTCTTATAAAAGATTAGGATCAAGCACGTGATATTTTAGTTAGCTTTTTTTAAGTTTTTGTTAGATGTAAAACTTCACACAATCCAGCAAATAAATTCTATCATTGTTGTGATCTCACATAATTCCATTCAGGTGCTTAAATTGAAGAATTTTGAGAACAAAGGAAATGGAAGATAAATTAGTCAAATTTCATGGTCTTCCTTTCCACCAAGCATGAAAGGTTATGGAAAATATTATATACGCTGTAAACAGCAAGAAGAAATTTTCTTCTCTCTGCAACGTCCCAACTATGGAGCTTCATATATCCACTTTAATCTCCGCATTTACATGTGCTCTCACGATGCACATCTTCTAGCTCCCAATAGCCTTCTAACTCTGAACTTCGAAACCTGATATTCCTAAAAGATAGTGAATAGTTTTTCCTATAACTGTTATTTCGCCAACCTATAAGGAGCTCGACTTGTGCAACACTCTAGGAGGAGGCGGTCATCGTCTCTGTACCTCAAGTGTCAAGTTCTACGTGAGCTACCTATTTCTTTCCCTGGCTAGCTCAGCCTCTTCCCTTATCAGTCTTTCCTTTTCCCCTTCCAATGACTCCAATTCTACTGTGTAACCCTTCTTTCGCTCTCTGCACGTAGCAGCAGACTCCCTATTTTTTTTTTTTATCATTCTTCTCTGGTTATGCTAAGTGGACTTATCAAGAACCACCTCCTCCACCAGCACCACTCTCTTCTTCCCTCTCCCAATCGCCAAACCATTCACAGCTCCAGCTCCTCCTAGAGCCACAACAGATGTAGCCGCTGCCAGCACCCATTCTCAAACCCCAACGGCGACTCCAAGCCAAAACCACAAGTAGGACCATTCTGCATGTGGAAAACTGAACCTGGAGCCACCGGACAATGAACATTCATCATTTGCTCCACTCCGTACCCCACCAGCACCAGCGGACGAGCAGGTGTGGAAGTCCTAACATACTCCAGACTCACTGTCTCTGCCTTAGTCAGAAAATTCTCCTACGTTATATGTTATTTAGAGATTTTTTCTAGTAGCTCAAAGTTATAGATTCTAAGTTGATTCATCTCAAGATTCGAGAAAGAAATTCTTATCGCTTTTAGTATTAATATACCCTTGGATTAAGATTTGAGTACATTGTTTTGTTTCTTAATTAATAGTTATCTACTTATTCGCTTTAGATACTAAGGTAGCTGGTTAGGGAGTATTGCATTTTTGCATTACTTTTGTGGAAACAACATAATTTCGAAATCACAAAAAGATAATTGTAATTTCTAATACTTAGGGAACAATTTACATATCAATTTCAAAACTATCATTTAATATCGATGAATTTAAAAATTAAGTTATTACCCTATTACAAATAACACAAGTTTTAATAGTCTAATTTACATGGTGAGATTTTTAGTACATTATTAATGGTAATATTTTCTTGACAAATATTCCGTCTTTCCCTAATAAAAGACTAGAATCATCTAATTACGAACACGTGCGCCGCACGTGATATTTTAATAAACTTATGTTTAGTTTTTCTTAGATGAAAAACTTCACACCACCCACCGAATAGATTACATCATTGAGGTGATCTTATATTTCATTCACATGTGTAAATTTAAGAATTTAGATAACAAAAAAAATGGTAGAAAACTTTCACGGGGATCGAATGAAATCATAACTTCTGAAAATAAACTTTTTTTTATGATCTATATTTTTTAATGAACATATGATGCATAGTTGTTCATAAATAGCTTGAGTACATGCGCTGAACCGAAAGTGTAACAATGTTCTTCCCTTGAAGAATGTGAATTCATAAGCTAGGAAAAATGTAGCTCAAAGGACAAGGGAAGACAATGACTTAATTATTTATTTCATAATAATCCGTTTAAAAAAGAAAAAATCAAGTTTTTGAATCAAATATTATTAAATCGTCTTTTATGTCTTCTTCTTTCCTCTCTTGTAATTCTCTTTTTCATTTTTTTTTGTGGAAATAACATATTGTAGTCATAAAAAATATATTTTCAATTTCTAATACTTTGGGCCAATTTACAAATTAATTTCAAAAGTATCATTTAATAACGTTGAATTTGATAATTATGTTATTACCTTATTACAAATAACTCAAACTTTAAGAATCTGAATTACATAGTTAGATTTTGTTAGTACATTATATACGGTAATAATTTCTAAACAAAACTTTCTTCTTTCTCTTATAAAAGATTAGGATCAAGCACGTGATATTTTAGTTAGCTTTTTTTAAGTTTTTTGTTAGATGTAAAACTTCACACAATCCAACAAATAAATTCTATCATTGTTGTGATCTCACATAATTCCATTCAGGTGCTTAAATTGAAGAATTTTGAGAACAAAGGAAATGGAAGATAAATTAGTCAAATTTCATGGTCTTCCTTTCCACCAAGCATGAAAGGTTATGGAAAATATTATATACGCTGTAAAATGTAGCAAGAAGAAATTTTCTTCTCTCGCAACGTCCCCAACTATGGAGCTTCATATATCCACTTTAATCTCCGCATTTACATGTGCTCTCACGATGCACATCTTCTAGCTCCCAATAGCCTTCTAACTCTGAACTTCGAAACCTGATATTCCTAAAAGATAGTGAATAGTTTTTCCTATAACCGTTATTTCGCCAACCTATAAGGAGCTCGACTTGTGCAACACTCTAGGAGGAGGCGGTCATCGTCTCTGTACCTCAAGTGTCAAGTTCTACGTGAGCTACCTATTTCTTTCCCCAGCTAGCTCAACCTCTTCCCTTATCGGGCCTTTCCTTTTCCCCTTCCAATGACTCCACTCTCACTGTGTAACCCTTCTTTCGCTCTCCGCACGTAGCGAGCAGACTCCTATTTTTTTTTATCATTCTTCTCTGGGTTATGCTAAGTGGACTTATCAAGAACCATCTCCTCCACCCTGCACCACTCTCTTCTTCCCTCTCCCAATCGCCGAACCATTCACAGCTCCCAGCTCCTCCTAGAGCCACAACAGATGTAGCCTGCCACAGCACTCCATTCTCAAACCCGAACGGTGATTCCAAGCCAAAACCACAAGTAGGACCATTCTCGCATGTGGAAAATCGAACTCGGAGCCACCGGACAATGAACATTCATCATTTGCTCCACTCCGTACCCCACCCGAGCACCAGCGGACGAGCGAGTGTGGAAGTCCTAACATACTCCCGGCCTCACTGTCTCTCGCCTTAGTCGTAAAAATCCTCCAACGTTATATGTTATTTAGAGATTTTTTCTAGTAGCTCAAAGTTATAGATTCTAAGTTGATTCATCTCAAGATTCGAGAAAGAAATTCTTATCGCTTTTAGTATTAATATACCCTTGGATTAAGATTTGAGTACATTGTTTTGTTTCGAAATTAATAGTTATCTACTTATTCGCTTTAGATACTAAGGTAGCTGGTTAGGGAGTATTGCATTTTTGCATTACTTTTGTGGAAACAACATAATTTCAGTCACAAAAAAGATAATTGTAATTTCTAATACTTAGGGAACAATTTACATATCAATTTCAAAACTATCATTTAATATCGATGAATTTAAAAATTAAGTTATTACCCTATTACAAATAACACAAGTTTTAATAGTCTAATTTACATGGTGAGATTTTTAGTACATTATTAATGGTAATATTTTCTTGACAAATATTCCGTCTTTCCCTTATAAAAGACTAGAATCATCTAATTACGAACACGTGCGCTCGCACGTGATATTTTAATAAACTTTTGTTTAGTTTTTCTTAGATGAAAACTTCACACCACCCACCGAATAGATTATATCATTGAGGTGATCTTATATTTCATTCACATGTGAAAATTTAAGAATTTAGATAACAAAAAAAATGGTAGATAACTTTCACGGGGATCGAATGAAATCATAACTTCTGAAAATAAACTTTTTTTTTATGATCTATATTTTTTAATGAACATATGATGCATAGTTCTTCATAAATAGCTTGAGTACATGCGCTAAACAGAAAGTGTAAGAATGTTCTTGTTAGCCCTAAGGGCGATCAAACTCGGTTTTTGATAATGGACAAACACTTGATGTTGTGTCTAATGTTTATATCTTTGTGATAGAATATCGGAACATATATTGGAAGCTCTAAGTACTTCAATCAAGCCATGATCAAGATTCAAAGTCATATCATTCAAGGCTCATCTATCAAGATTGAAGATTGAAGACTTAGGTTTGGTTAGATTAGCTTTGTCGTTATAAGTCTTTATCTTATATAGCTCTAACCAAAGCTCTCATGAACATAAGCTCTACACTCTAGTCTTGCATGTTTTCATAAACACGTTTTCAAAAGGCTTAAGTTTCAAAATGATCTTTACATGTGTTCTTATCCAAAAAGCCTTTGATTTCATAGATAAGTCTTTTAGAAAAGTTTTCCAAGTGTTCTTACTTGTTACCTTTTAGGAAAACCTTTTAGACTTCAAAAGACTTCAAAAGATTTCAAAACGTGTGAAAAATTAGCTTGGAAGTTCGGTCAACCGAGCTCAAGATCGGATCAACCGAAGAGAAACAGAGAGGTCGGCTGTTCTGGTTCGGTCGACCTAAGAGGGAGGTCGGTCGACCGACCTTGGTTCGGATCATCTGAAGTTCAGCTTCGGTCCACCGAGGTGCACTGTTACTAGCCGTTATTTGACCGTTGCTGAGTCGATTTTTCAGCATATTTTCATATGTATAAGTACTCCAAAGCTAGAGAATCATTCTAAGACTTGAAAATACATTTTACATTGATATCTAATCAAGTCTAAATACTTTCAAAGCAAAATACTCTTCATCTCTATGATCTAAATCATTCAAGAGTATTCTTTCAAAAGCAAGACAAAGAGTGTGCTTCATATGTTCAAGAGCTGAAATTGTTTGTGCTTCAAAGGTATACATTCTCACTTATAAGAGTGATCAATCTTTGTATTTAAACAATTCATTCCCTTTCTAAGTGATTGGGTAATTCTTGTAAAAGTCCTACTTTGTGTGGGCAATTTGTAAAGTCCTACTTTGTGTGGGCAAGCTCTTAGTGAGTTTTTCATTGTGTGGTTGTGTTGTAAAACTCTTAGTGAGTTAGCCACATTTGTAAACATTCTTCTTAGTGAAGTTGTTTGAAATCCTTGGGTGCGGCTCAAGGTAGTGGATGTAGATTCTAAGTGAATCGAACCACTCTAAATCCTTTGTCTTGTTGATTGGGTTTTGCATTTCTTTTATTCTTCTTGCTCAAACTTCCAATAGCTTTGCAAAGAATCGAAAAAGTTTACAAGATTAGTTAAAACCCAATTCACCCCCCCTCCTGTGTTTTAACAATTGGTATCAGAGCCTAGTCTTCACATTTAGCTTAATAGCTTGAAGAAAAGATTATGGCCGGTAATTCCGCATTGGCGTATCTAGAGGGGTCTTCCACCATTAGGCCACCACTTTTTGATGGAAATAATTATGAGGCTTGGAAGGAACGTTTCAAGATATATGTGTGCTCAATAGATTATTTTTTGTGGCATATATTTGAAGATGGTCCATATGTGCCTTTGAAAATGGTGGATGGTGTTCAAGTGCCAAAGCCGGACAAGGAGTTAAATGAGCTTGAGTCCTAGAAGATGACTCAAAATTACAAGGCAATGAACATCCTTAGTTGTGCCTTAAGTCAAGATGAGTACAACCGTGTCCTTGGAATAAAATCCGCACACTCCATGTGGAAAATGCTTGAAGTTACTCATGAAGGCACAAATCAAATCAAGGAGTCAAAGTTGAATTTGCTTGTTAGAAATTATGAGCTCTTCTCCATGAAGCCAAATGAGTCAATAAATGAGATGAGCACAAGATTCACAAATGTGATAAATGGCTTGAAGTCTTATGGCAAAGAGTACACCATGGGTGAAATGAATAGGAAGATTCTCAATTCTCTTCCTAAAAGTTGGGAAAATAAAGCTCTTGCCATTGAAGAATCCAAGGACTTAAAGACATATTCAACGGAGGAACTTCTTGGCTCTCTACTCACTTTTGAGATGAAGAAAAGGAAAAATGTTCTTAAAGAGAGTGATCTTGAATCCATCATCAATAAAGAAGAAGGAGAGAACTTGTTCTTCAATCTCAAAAATGCAAAATGCTTGTTAAGCCATTGGGATGAAGAAGAAAGTGATGAGGATCAAGAAGGGAGTGGTGATGAAGAAGAAGAAGAAAATGCAAATGTTTGCTTCATGGCTTTTGGTAATGAGGTACATCTTTCTCCCTCCCCTTCAAATTCTTATAATGATAATGATGATGATGATGAGGATGATCCTAATGAACTCTTATGTGATATGTATGATCAATTGAAAAATTGTGCAAAGCAAAACAAAGCTATGAAGCTTAAAATTGAATCTTTGCTTGTTGATAACAAAAAGCTTTGTGATGAGGTTGATTGCATGAAAATCGAAAATGAAAAACTTATTGCTACATGCAACTCTTCTTCATTAAAGTATTTAGAAGCATATGATCAATTATCTTCTCTTGAATGCAAACTTGTTGAGTTTGATAGTTTGAAAAACAAAGTTGATGAGCTCACTTTACTTGTTGATAAGTTCTCCAAAGGATCAAAAGATCTTGATCATATTCTTGATATGCAACGTGCTTCACATGATAAACATGGTCTTGGTTATAATGCTAATCACATTGATCATGCTAGCTCTTCTAAGTTGCCTAAGAATCACTTTGTGCATGCTAGTACTTCACATAGGCAAATTAGATATCATGAGCATGTTCACAATTCTTCTAAGCCACACATTTGTTGCACATATTGTGGAAAACATGGTCATACTAATGCTAGATGCCATGTTAAGAAGAAGATTGAAAAAGGGGTAAAAACTATTTGGAAAGTTAAACGTATTTCAACTAACCCCCATGGACCCAAACAAAAGTGGGTACCAAAAGTTTCTCCTCCCTTGATCTTATAGGTTATTATAAGTTAGATGAATGCCACAAAGCTTCAATGGACTTGATTCAAAGAGAAGTGGCATTGGGGAGAAGTTAAAGGAGATGTGCCAAAAGAAGAAATTCAAAAGCACTCCTTAACACTTGGATTCTCAAAGCTCAAATGTTAATCAATTGGAGAACCAAGTTGCTTAGATACAAAGAGCAAAGCATCAAGTGATGACAAGAGCCAAAGTATCAATCTAATGTCTTCATCACTTGGTAAGAAAGCAAAGGTATCAAAATCACCTTCTCTTAACACTTTAATTAATGTGTTTAAGTGTTTTTGATATATATACATGCTTGCTCTTATATATGTTGCATCTCACATTCTTCATTTTATATTTATATAGATAACCTTTAACATGTTCTTTATTGTCCATGTTTATTTAGCTAAGGTATCTATGAGATGTAGCATATGCAACTTGATTGATTCTTGTTTTGTCATGTCATATTCATTTAAGAATCCATCTAGTTGTCTTGGTTTTTGATGTGCATGATCCTTATGCATATTTGTGTTACTTGAGATATTGAGCTAATCATGAAGGACCTATAAAAAGGTACCATACTTGTTCTCAAGAATTCCTTGTAGGTAACAAAGAGTTCTAAACTTCAAGTAGAAGATATGAACTACAAGGAATGGCACAAGTGAGCTAAGACTCCAAGAAAAGAGTCAAGTGCCAAGGATCACAAGATTGTAGAGGGTTCATCAAGAAAAGAAAAGTCACCCATCAATGATGACTCTACACTTTTCATTAATAGAAGAGGAGATTTCTTTCATCTCATCAATCAAGGATGAACAACAAAGAAAATGGAGCAATCACATGTCAACCTCTCTATGAGCTTCAAAAGATAATGATCACACAAAAGGCCTCTATGGACTTGTTGATAAAGAAGATCAACCAAAATGGTAAGAAGTCCAAGCTCAAAGAGCATTGAGGTACAAGGCTTAACTCATCCCTTGTAGGTGATCATTGTTTTGTTTTTGATTCTTTTGTGTTCAACTTATACCCCCTCCCCTCTATTATGTAGTGTTTTATGCTTTGGGGGAGTTTGTTATATGCTATGCTCTGTTTTTACTTGATCTTCATTGCATATAGGGGTTGTGTTTATATTCAAGTCTTTAGCATTTATCTTATGTGGTTGATCGTCTAGATGCTTGACTTAGGATGTAAACTGTGATTGTGGCATTGATTATGCCATGGGTTGTGTCTATTTGTGTGTTTGGAAGTGGAATAACCTAAGAGGGAGTTTTTCAAATGTTTTCAACTCATACCTCCCTCATAATATGTGATGTATGCTAAATTGTTCTTATTTTACCTCATCACATCACTTGTTGGCTTGCTTTTCATCTTTTAACTCTTATAGCCAACTTGTGTAAGTTATTTTGGAAGTTATATGTGTTATAAACGTTTTTGTCTTCAATTGGTATCACATATACTCTACCTCAATAACTTTGAGATCATATTCTTCATTTTCTTATCCATTGTGATCTCATTATAGTTTTTGGTTAGTATCACTTTAAGAATTGCTACACTCATTTAGCTAACCATTAACTTGTTAGAGGAATGTACTCCAAGTGCTATCTTACACTTCCTCTACTTCTATTGGTTGTGATACATGTGCTTAACTCATGTATTCATGGTATCACTTCCACTTGTACTTTGTTAGCTATATTTTCAAACGTGTTTTACAATTGGCTATATTTACAATTGGTATCATGTTTTACAATTGGTCAATTTGTATCATACTTGGTTTTATCTCAAATAGCTAACATCGTATGTTTGATAAACGGGGAGATTGTTCTTTAAAGTTTATTCCCTATCTCCTTTGTTTCTAGCTTAGGTTGATAATCTTTTTTAGCCATACATGACCATCTTTTGGATTTATGTGTTATTATGGACTCCTTGTTTTTTAGAAATCAACCAGGCTTATTCATAAGTAATCCTTCTTCATAATTATTTTTGGTCTTTAGGATTGATCTTTTGGTTCTTACTTTATCAATCTACAAGACCATCAAGTTGTCTTTATGGTTTTTAAGTTTGTCTTTATATGGGGAGGATTATTAAATTTCATCAAGCTTCTCCAAAATTAATCTTTACTTTTCGTTAAAATGCTTTTCTTATTGGCACTCTGATATCCCTTTTTGATTTTGACAAAAAGAGGGAGAGTTTTTAGTGTTGCAAATGTGCCAAGAGAAGTAATTTACAATAGGAGAAAGCTTAGAACTTGCAAAATGGGAGAGATAAGGGATTCTTTAATATAGGGGGAGTAGAATTTTTTTTGTGAAAACTTCTACTTGCTTGGTTCCTCAATATCCTTATCTTATGCATACATTTGGTATTTTTTTTTTTGCATATTATTCCCATTTGCATCAATGTTTTGTCATCATCAAAAAGGGGGAGATTGTTAGCCCGAAGGGCAAATTATTCTATGTTGTTTTGATGATAACAAACCATTGATAGTTCTAATGTTTGTGTGAGCATGTTCTTCTTAATATGATCCTTAGCACTCACATCGACATTGATGAAAATGGTAAGTTAGCTTCTTGTGTAAACTAAGGTATGTATATTACACACAAGAATGCTATATTATGGAAGGAAGGAGGCAAGGAGGTTGGTTGGGAAATAGGGCTCTTCAAAGAGTCCCTAATGTATATGGCATAAGAACTTAACATGCTAGTGTTTATGTTTCTCGTTCTATCTTGGTTTATCTTATAAGCACTTAGCTTTACACTTAATTGTTCTTATATCCTTTTGCCATGCTTCCTTGTACTTAAAATTGTCCATATCCTATCTAATTACATCAAAGTTTGTCATAATCAAAAAGGGGGAGATTGTTAGCCCTAAGGGCGATCAAACTCGGTTTTTGATAATGGACAAACACTTGATGTTGTGTCTAATGTTTATATCTTTGTGATAGAATATCGGAACATATATTGGAAGCTCTAAGTACTTCAATCAAGCCATGATCAAGATTCAAAGTCATATCATTCAAGGCTCATCTATCAAGATTGAAGATTGAAGACTTAGGTTTGGTTAGATTAGCTTTGTCGTTATAAGTCTTTATCTTATATAGCTCTAACAAAAGCTCTCATGAACATAAGCTCTACACTCTAGTCTTGCATGTTTTCATAAACACGTTTTCAAAAGGCTTAAGTTTCAAAATGATCTTTACATGTGTTCTTATCCAAAAAGCCTTTGATTTCATAGATAAGTCTTTTAGAAAAGTTTTCCAAGTGTTCTTACTTGTTACCTTTTAGGAAAACCTTTTAGACTTCAAAAGACTTCAAAAGATTTCAAAACGTGTGAAAAATCAGCTTGGAAGTTCGGTCAACCGAGCTCAAGATCGGATCAACCGAAGAGAAACAGAGAGGTTGGCTGTTCTGGTTCGGTCGACCTAAGAGGGAGGTCGGTCGACCGACCTTGGTTCGGATCATCCGAAGTTCAGCTTCGGTCCACCGAGGTGCACTGTTACTAGCCGTTATTTGACCGTTGCTGAGTCATTTTTCAGCATATTTTCATATGTATAAGTACTCCAAAGCTAGAGAATCATTCTAAGACTTGAAAATACATTTTACATTGATATCTTATCAAGTCTAAATACTTTCAAAGAAAAATACTCTTCATCTCTATGATCTAAATCATTCAAGAGTATTCTTTCAAAAGCAAGACAAAGAGTGTGCTTCATATGTTCAAGAACTGAAATTGTTTGTGCTTCAAAGGTATACATTCTCACTTATAAGAGTGATCAATCTTTGTATTTAAACAATTCATTCCCTTTCTAAGTGATTGGGTAATTCTTGTAAAAAGTCCTACTTTGTGTGGGCAATTTGTAAAGTCCTACTTTGTGTGGGCAAGCTCTTAGTGAGTTTTTCATTGTGTGGTTGTGTTGTAAAACTCTTAGTGAGTTAGCCACATTTGTAAACATTCTTCTTAGTGAAGTTGTTTGAAATCCTTGGGTGCGGCTCAAGGTAGTGGATGTAGATTCTAAGTGAATCGAACCACTCTAAATCCTTTGTCTTGTTGATTGGGTTTTGCATTGCTTTTATTCTTCTTGCTCAAACTTCCAATAGCTTTGCAAAGAATAGAAAAAGTTTACAAGATTAGTTAAAACCCAATTCACCCCTCCCCCCCCCCTCTTGTGTTTTAACAGTTCTTCCCTTGAAGAATGTGAATTCATAATCTAGGAAAAATGTAGCTCAAAGGACAAGCACGTGCGAATAAGTGCGCTCGCACGTGATATTTTAGTTAGCTTTTGTTAAGTTTTTCTTAGATGTAAAACTTCACACAATCCACCAAATAAATTCTATCATTGTTGTGATCTCATATAATTCCATTCAGGTGCTTAAATTGAATAATTTTGAGAACAAAGGAAATGGAAGATAAATTAGTCAAATTTCATGGTCTTCTTTTCCACCAAGCATGAAAGGTTATGGAAAATCTTACAAACACTGTAAACAGCAAGAAGAAAATTTCTTCTCTCTGCAACGACCCAACTATGGAGCTTCATATATCCACTTTAATCTCCGCATTTACATGTGCTCTCATGATGCACATCTTCTAGCTCCCAATAGCCTTCTAACTCTGAACTTCGAAACCTGATATTCCTAAAAGATAGTGAATAGTTTTTCCTATAACTGCTATTTCGCCAACCTATAAGGAGTTCGACTTGTGCAACACTCTAGGAGGAGGCGGTCATCGCCTCTGTACCTCAAGTGTCAAGTTCTACATGAGCTGCCTATTTCTTTCCCTGGCTAGCTCAGCCTCTTCCCTTATCAGTCTTTCCTTTTCCTCTTCCAATTTAGTCACCAATGACTCCAATTCTACTGTGTAAGCCTTCTTTCGCTCTCTGGACGTAGCAGCAGACTCCCTATTTTTTTTTATCATTCTTCTCTGGTTATGCTGAGTGGCCTTATCAAGAACCACCTCCTCCACCGGCACCACTCTCCTCTTCCCTCTCCCAATCGCCGAACCATTCGCAGCTCCAGCTCCTCCTAGAGCCACAACAGATGTAGCCGCTGCCAGCACCCATTCTCAAACCCCAACAGTGACTCCAAGCCAAAACCACAAGTAGGACCATTCTACATGTGGAAAACTGAACCTGGAGCAACCGGACAATGAACATTCATCATTTGCTCCACTCCGTACCCCACAAGCACCAGCGGATGAGCAGGTGTGGAAGTCCTAACATACTCCAGACTCACTGTCTCTGCCTTAGTCAGAAAATCCTCCAACGTTATATGTTATTTAGAGATTTTTTCTAGTAGCTCAAAGTTATAGATTCTAAGTTGATTCATCTCAAGATTCGAGAAAGAAATTCTTATCGCTTTTAGTATTAATATACCCTTGGATTAAGATTTGAGTTCATTGTTTTGTTTCGAAATTAATAGTTATCTACTTATTCGCTTTAGATACTAAGGTAGCTGGTTAGGGAGTATTGCATTTTTGCATTTAATATACCCTTGGAGTATTGCATTTAATATCGATGAATTTAAAAATTAAGTTATTACCCTATTACAAATAACACAGGTTTTAATAGTCTAATTTACATGGTGAGATTTTTTAGTACATTATTAATGGTAATATTTTCTTGACAAATATGTTAGTAGTGCCCCAGGACCATTAGCACATGTTGTGCGTTTTATTATCTTTTGAGCATGTAATTGAATAGTTAATTTTGCTTTTGATTATCAAATGTGTGATTTGATAGTAAAACTCATTAGCTTATGTAATTACAGTCCCTAGTTTTATGTATTGCTTAATTACTATGAAATAAAACTAGTATGATTGTTGATTGATGATCTTGTTTTACTGATCATGTGTAATGGATACAAATCACATCATAGATGCAATATATAGGGATACATTGTATTGGACGTGATCCGTTAGAGAAGTAATACTTCATGGTCTTAAGTCATAAGCATTGCTTCCTCAATATTATTTTTGAATCCTTAGACCTTATGTCTTCATTAATTCTAGTATGAATGGAGCCACGTTTTGACTCAGTCGGACGTTACTTGTAACAGAGTAATCAATACGACAGATGATCGGATGTAGTGTCCTATCATAGCTTGAATGTGAGAGACATTGTAAGGAATTTGTCCCTCTATTATTAGAGAGAGATATCCATGGGCCCCTCGATAGGGAAAGACTGTTTAAATGCATGGTCGTAGCTCAAATGTATTTGATAAAGTGGTTATCAAATGCTATTTGTCAAACACGATCTACCCGGAGATCGAGCCTAAATACAATTAAGCTTAATAAGGGGTGACGACCACCATGCCTTATGCTTAATTAGGATATCGCGAGACAAAGTGGATTAAATAGTGGATTGACAATAGGTTCCGTTGTAAATTCATTCTCCTTGGGTAGTCACAATGTCCTGCTAGGGGCCGCTTGTGACTTATGAACTCACACTACTAAGTGTGTTTTCATTGCCATTGTGATATGAACCTACAGGGTCACACGCATAGACGAGCTAACAAGCTTCATATCCAGATTCAATGAATCTAGAATGTGTCTAGGTTCATTGTATCCGACATTTGTTTTTCCGAAAATAATAAAGTGTTTATTATTCGAATTAGAGATAGGGGGCAATTTTGGTATTTAACTATAGCTGGGATTAAGTGGGAGTTGTTATCCGATAAAGACTCCCACTACCAGCAGAAGTCTAGGGGACGTGGGAGTCAAAGTCTCCCACAGCCGAGAGAAGTTGAGTAGACGTGGGAGTTGCTCTGGGAACAAACTCTCACACTCTATATAACATCTCTTAGCCGAAGCCCTAGGTGATCAAGTCATTCAGCCGAAATACCAATACAAGAAAGGAAAAACGTTTTCTTTCTGCTTTTCCCTTTTCTCTCTAAATTCCCGAACTTCAGAAAGACGAAAAGCTAGCAATCACTGCTTGTTTCGTCGCGTGGATACCGGTAGAGGGAAATTCCGCAAAGGGAATTCCGTTGGTGAAAAAGAAAACTTTCAAGAATCGTCATCCTCCATTCAAGAAGTAGCTTCTTGAATCCGAAAAATTGTAAGTTTTCACCGCTGTTTTCGAATTGTTTCATATGAGCGGATCCTTCAGGGGAGGATCCATGGGTTTTTGGAACGAGTTTCCGCCCATGAATCCCTTCAGTGGTATCAGAGCCTTGCTCATACGACTCGATTTCGATATTGTTTATTAGACAATAACACTATCAATTCCGATTTCATAGTGTATGTTTGAAAACAGAAAAATCGTTTCTTTGATAATGAAAGATGCATAAACTGTTTAAATGCATTTAAAGAATGTATCTTTTGATGAATATATGTGATATATGCATAAATTTCTCTCGATTTAATCATATTTATACGGTTATATGAACTGTTATGATATAAACTATTTTCGGCTTCATGATTCTGCATAAACTGCCCTAGCATGATTCGGTTTGAAATTAAATTCGATTAATTTGCATAAACTGTGAATCTGTGATTAATTAGATTAATTCGGTTATATGCATAAACTGCTTATGATTATGAATCTGATTATATGCATAAACTGTTTATGAATCGGTTATCAATTCGGTTAATTCGATTAACCGATGAATAATCCGATTATCTAAGTTAGGCGATTGAGGGGTAAATCTGGGAGGAAAAACTCATTCGATGAGCTCTGCGTAGTGGCAACACATATAAATTTGAATTTATATCCGCGAATTTTTTATGTCATGTTTTATGTGATATTAGCATGGTGAATAGCATGGCCTACTATACCTCTTGTTTTACATGTCCCGGGTTGTAATTTTATAATACGACTCGCGAGTCGCTTTTTTCTTTATGATGTAAAATTGTAAACTCGCTTTCTTAGATTAGTTTTATTACTTCACATTGAAGGTCGGGTATGCCCATGCAATCATGTAACAAGACCGAGGACATTGGATCGAAGACTACTTTCATGAGATGAATACAGACTTAGATTGACTCCTTGCTCCCACAAGGCTCGTGGGAGTCATTATAGGAATAGGCCATGCTATATCACATTTACACTTTCGCTTCATAACCTGCGTGTGATGTTTATTTTATGTCCGTATGGATTTATTTTAGATGTCACAACAAATGGTTTTAATTAAGTCTTAAAGTGCCTACCATAACCTAAGCACTCCATGAGCTTGGATCATCATTATGTCTGCTTGCTAAAGCAACAAATAAGTGGTTATCTAGGCAAGAGGAGATGGGAAAATAGTGATTTCCATATGCTTAGACATGGTCCGACTTAACTAGGCTATCAAAATAGTTTTGGGCCTAGGGCATAAAATGGGAAAAAGCCGGGACATATAGATGTCATTCCCATTACATGATTTTACTTTAATTATGGGTGTTAAGCCAAAGCTTTCCTATAAATATTGTAAAATGTTTTTCCCCACTATTATCAAGTGTTGAAATTGTGGAAAATGTTTTTGCTCAAAAACTAATAAACTTTGCAATTAACTTAATGTAGATAATGGCAACCAATACATCACACAATTCATTGCGATCCGTCCTTGAGAAGGAAAAACTAAGCGGGACCAATTTCCTTGATTGGGCCCGCAACTTAAGGATTGTCCTTAGCGAGAAAGAAAGTCAGTACGTTCTTGAAACGGACATTCCTAAACAAATCGAAAATAACGCCCTAGAGCTCAAAGAGATACTTGGAAGAAGCATTTCGATGACTCTAACGATGTGACTTGTCTCATGTTAGTCACAATGAGCCCTGACCTTCAAAAACAGTTTGAAGGAGTTGAGGCATTCCAGATGATGGGCCAGCTCAAGGAAATGTTCCAAGAGCAAGCTCGTCATGAAAGATTCGACACAACTAAGGCGTTAAATAGTTGCAAAATGGCCCCAGGAACCTCTGTCAGTGCACATGTTCTTAAGATGAAGGGCTATTTCTGTAAGCCCTAAGGGCGAACGAACTCTGTTTTTGATATTGGACAAACATTTGATGTTGTGTCTAATGATCTTAATCTTTGTGATAGAATATTGGAAATCTTGTAGGAAGCTCTAAGTACTTCAATCAAGCCATTGAAAGCCATTGATATCAAGATTCAAAGATATACAAGGCTCATCCATCAAGATTCAAGATTGAAGACTTAGGTTTGGTTAGTTTAGCTTTGTTGTCATTAGTCGCAATCTTAGAAAGCTCTAACCAAAGCTCTCATGAACATATGCTCTACATTCAAGTCTTGCTTGCACACAAACACGTTTTCAAAAGGCAAAAGTTTCAAATAAGTTTCCTTATCCAAAAAGCCTTTGTTTACAAAGTATAAGTCTTTAAAATGGTTTTTCAAGTGTTCTTACTTGTTACCTTTGGGAAAACCTTTTACACTTCAAAAGATTTCAAAACGTGTGAAAAATCAACACTCTCGAGCTCGAGAAAGGTTCGGTCGACCGAGCTCAAGATCGGATCAACCGAAGAGAAACCGAGAGATTTGTTGATGAGGTTCGGTCGACCTTAGGCATGGTCGGTCGACCGAGTGGCTTCGACGGTCGACCGAGGTTGGCTTCGCTCAACCGAGGTGACCTTCGGTCATCCGAGAACCGTGAACGGTCAACCGAACTCGCTTTTACTAGCCGTTATTTGACCGTTGGAGAATCGATTTTCAGCCATATTTTGATATGTATATATACTCTAAAGCTGAAAATCATTCTAAGATTTTGAAAAAATATAAAACATTGATATCTTATCAAGTCTAAAGACTTTCAAAGCAAAATACTCTTCATCCTTATGATCTAAAGCATTCAAGAGTATTCTTTCAAAAGCAAGACAAAGAGTGGACCTCATATGTTCAAGAGCTAAATTGTTTGTGCTTCAAAGGTACTATATCTTTCACTTAGAAGAGTGAACAACTTTGTACTCTAAACCTTTCATCTTATCCCCTTTCTTAGTGATAGGGTTATTGTTGTTAAGTCCTACTTAGTGTGGGCAATTGTTTATAGTGGTTGTTTGTAAAACTCTTGGTGAGTTAGCCACTAGTGTAAAGTCCTACTTTGTGTGGGCACATTCTTCTTAGTGAAGTTGGTGAAATCCTTGGGTGCGGCTCAAGGTAGTGGATGTAGATTCTTAGTGAATCGAACCACTCTAAATCTCTTGTCTTGTGATTTGCATTGGGTTTTGCTTTAGCTTTTGTTAACTTGCACTATCATTGTTTAAATTGGAAATAGTTTGCAAGAATTATTAAAACCCAATTCACCCCCCCTCTTGGGTTTCCTTCAATTGATATCAGTTTTGTTTTCAATTGGTATTAAATTTTTTTTTCAATTGGTATCAGAGCCTCGTCTTCATCTCTAGCTTAATAGCTTGAAGAAAAGATTAATGGCCGATTATTCCGCTTTAGCATACCAAGAGGGATCTTCCATCGATAGACCACCACTTCTTGATGAAAATCATTTTGATGATTGGAAAGAACGATTCAAAATATATGTATGCTCTATAGATTATTCGTTATGGCATATATTTGAAAATGGTCCATTTGTACCGATGAAAGTAATGGAGGGTGTTCAAACTCCCAAAAACTGGACAATGAGCTAAATGAAGACGAGTCCATGAAAATGACTCGAAATTTTAAGGCTATGAACATTCTTAGTTGTGCCTTAAGTCCCGGAGGGAGTACAACCGTGTCCTCGGGAGCAAATCCGCCCACTCAATGTGGAAAACACTTGAAGATACTCATGAAGGATTAAGTTCTACAAGTGATGACGGTGATGACGAAAACGCCAACTTGTGCTTCATGGCATTTGGTAATGAGGTACATCCTTCTCCTTCTACTTCAAATTCTTATGATGATGAGTGAGGATGATCCTAATGAGCTCTTAATTGATATGTATGATCAATTAAAAAAAATGTGCAAAGAAAAAACAAAGAAATGAATCTTAAAATTGAATCTTTGCTTGATGAAAGAGCTAAGTTGGTTGATGAAAATAAGAAATTGTGTGATGATGTTAATTGCTTGAAATGTGAAAATGATGATCTTATTACTACTTGCAATACATCTTCATTACAATACTTAGAAGCTTGTAATAAATTGTCATCTTTAGAAAACAAGCTTGTTGAGTTTGATCAATTGGAAAACAAAGTTAAAGATCTTACCCTTCTCGTTGATAACTTTACTAAGGGTAAGAAAAATCTTGATCAAATTCTTGGCATGCAATGTGCTTCACATGTTAAACATGGATTAGGTTATATTGCTAATCATGTTGCTATTGCTAGCTCTTCTAAGGCACCTAGAAATCAATTTGTGCATGCTAGCACTTCACATAAGCAAAATAAATATCATGAGCATATTCATAAAGTTGCTATGTCATCTACTTGTTGCACTTATTGTGGTAAACATGGTCATACAAGTGTTAGATGCTATGTGAAGAGAAAGATTGAAAAAGGGGTAAAAACGGTTTGGAGAGTCAAACGTATTTTAACTAACCCCAATGGACCCAAACAAAAGTGGGTACCAAAAGCTACTCCTCCCTTGATCTTATAGGTTCCTATAAGTTAGATGAATGCCACAAAGCTTCAATGGACTTGATTCAAAGAGAAGTGGCATTGGGGAGAAGTTAAAGGAGTTGTGCCAAAGGAAGAAATTCAAAAGCACTCCTTAACACTTGGTTTCTCAAAGCTCAAATGTTAATCAATTGGAGAACCAAGTTGCTTAGATACCAAGAGCAAAGCATCAAGTGATGACAAGAGCCAAAGTGTCTATACTATGTCTTCATCACTTGGTAAGAAAGCAATGGTATCAAAATCACTTTCTCTTAACACTTTAATTAATGTGTTTAAGTGTTTTTGATATTTATATATGCTTGCTCTTATATATGTTGCATCTCACATTCTTGAAGTTTATATTTATATAGATAACCTTTAGCATGTTCTTTATTGTCCATGTTGAGTTTAGCTAAGGTATCTATGAGATGTAGCATATGCAACTTGATTGATTCTTGTTTTATCATGTCATATTCATTTAAGAATCCATCTAGTTGTTTTGGTTTTTGATTTACATGATCCTTATGCATATTTGTGTTACTTGAGATTTTGAGCTAATCATGAAGGACCTTGAAAAAGGTACCATTTTTGCTCTCAAGAATCCCTTGTAGGTAACAAAGAGTTCTAAACTTCAAGAAGAAGATATGAACTACAAGGAATGGCACAAATGAGCTAAGACTCCAAGAAAAGAGTCAAATGCCAAGGATCACAAGATTGTAGAGGATTCATCAAAGAAAAGTCACCCATCATTGATGACTCTACACTTGTCATGCAAAGAAGATTGAGAAGCTCAAGGAACTCAAAGTGCAAAAGCATTCATCAAATTCAATGAGATATTCCTAAACTCAATCTCTTTCATTTCCTTGAACAATTATTGATCTTACTTTCCATATAATGTTCAATTGTTCTTGAAATGGGCACCTTGGAGTCTTATGTGGTTGATCGTCTAGATGCTTGACTTAGGATATAAACTGTGATTGTGGCATTATGCCATGGGTTGTGTCTATTTGAGTGTTTGGAAGTGGCACAACCTAAGAGGGACTTTTTCAAATGTTTTCAACTCATACCTCTCTCATAATATGTGATGTATGCTCAATTGTTCTTATTTTACATCATCACATCACTTGTTGGCTTGTCTTTCATCTTTTATCTCTTATAGTCAACTTGTGTAAGTTATTTTGGAAGTTATATGTGTTATAGTTGTTTATGTCTTCAATTGGTATCACATATATTCTCCCTTAATAACTTTGAGATCATATTCTTCTTTGTCTTCTCCATTGTGATCTCATTATAGTTTTTGGTTAGTATTGCTTTAAGAGTTGTTACACTCATTTAGCTAACCATTAACTTGTTAGAGGAATGTACTCAAAGTGTTTTCTTACACTTCCTCTACTTCTTTTGGTTGTGATACTTATGCTTAACTTATGTATTCATTGTATCACTTCCACTAGTACTTTGTTAGCTATATTTTCAAACGTATTTTACAATTGGCTATATTTACAATTGGTATCATGTTTTACAATTGGTCAATTTGTATCATACTTGGTTTTATCTCAAATAGCTAACATCGTATGTTTGATAAACGGGGAGATTGTTCTTAAAGGTTATATTCCCTATCTCCTTTGTTTTTAGCTTTGGTTGATATTCTTTTTGAGCCATAAATAACCTTCTTTATTTTTATGTGTCATTATGGACTCTTTGTATTTTGAAATCAACCAAGCTTATTCAAAAAGATCATTCTTCAAGAAAAATGGTGTATTAACTATGGAGTTTGTAGTCTTTTTGATTATGCCAAAGGGGGAGAAAAATGTGTATTAATCTTGCTAAAATGTGTATTAATCTTTGTGTATTAATCATGTTTTTATCCTTTCCGGCATGTTTTGAGGGGGAGCTTTTTATTTATCTTTTGTCTCAAAACATATTAGATGGAAGGAAGGAGGCAAGGAGGTTGGTTGGGTAAAAGGGCTCTTCAAAGAGTCCCTTATGAATATGGCAAAAGAAGTAATCCTACTAATGCTTTTAGCTTCCATGTTTAATTGGTTTATATTCTAAGCATTAGTCTTTGTACTTATTTGTTCTTAGATCCTTTTGCCATTCTTCCATGTACTTACATTGTCCATATTCTATCTTATTACATCAAAGTTTGTCATAATCAAAAAGGGGGAGATTGTAAGCCCTAAGGGCGAACGAACTCTGTTTTTGATATTGGACAAACATTTGATGTTGTGTCTAATGATCTTAATCTTTGTGATAGAATATTGGAAATCTTGTAGGAAGCTCTAAGTACTTCAATCAAGCCATTGAAAGCCATTGATATCAAGATTCAAAGATATACAAGGCTCATCCATCAAGATTCAAGATTGAAGACTTAGGTTTGGTTAGTTTAGCTTTGTTGTCATTAGTCGCAATCTTAGAAAGCTCTAACCAAAGCTCTCATGAACATATGCTCTACATTCAAGTCTTGCTTGCACACAAACACGTTTTCAAAAGGCAAAAGTTTCAAATAAGTTTCCTTATCCAAAAAGCCTTTGTTTACAAAGTATAAGTCTTTAAAATGGTTTTTCAAGTGTTCTTACTTGTTACCTTTTGGGAAAACCTTTACACTTCAAAAGATTTCAAAACGTGTGAAAAATCAACACTCTCGAGCTCGAGAAAGGTTCGGTCGACCGAGCTCAAGATCGGATCAACCGAAGAGAAACTGAGAGATTTGTTGATGAGGTTCGGTCGACCTTAGGCATGGTCGGTCGACCGAAGTGGCTTGGACGGTCGACCGAGGTTGGCTTCGGCTCAACCGAGGTGACCTTCGGTCATCCGAGGTCTGTGAACGGTCAACCGAACTCTGCTTTTACTAGCCGTTATTTGACCGTTGGAGAATCGATTTTCAGCCATATTTTGATATGTATATATACTCTAAAGCTGAAAATCATTCTAAGATTTTGAAAAATATAAAACATTGATATCTTATCAAGTCTAAAGACTTTCAAAGCAAAATACTCTTCATCCTTATGATCTAAAGCATTCAAGAGTATTCTTTCAAAAGCAAGACAAAGAGTGGACCTCATATGTTCAAGAGCTAAATTGTTTGTGCTTCAAAGGTACTATATCTTTCACTTAGAAGAGTGAACAACTTTGTATTCTAAACCTTTCATCTTATCCCCTTTCTTAGTGATAGGGTTATTGTTGTTAAGTCCTACTTAGTGTGGGCAATTGTTTATAGTGGTTGTTTGTAAAACTCTTGGTGAGTTAGCCACTAGTGTAAAGTCCTACTTTGTGTGGGCACATTCTTCTTAGTGAAGTTGGTGAAATCCTTGGGTGCGGCTCAAGGTAGTGGATGTAGATTCTTAGTGAATCGAACCACTCTAAATCTCTTGTCTTGTGATTTGCATTGGGTTTTGCTTTAGCTTTTGTTAACTTGCACTATCATTGTTTAAATTGGAAATAGTTTGCAAGAATTATTAAAACCCAATTCACCCCCCCTCTTGGGTTTCCTTCAATTGATATCAGTTTTGTTTTCAATTGGTATTAAATTTTTTTTTCAATTTCGACCAACTTGAGAAGCTTGGAGCTACCGTAGGTCATGACATGGCCACAGATATGATCTTGGGCTCACTCCCACCGGAGTATGACCAATTCGTTATGAACTTCAACATGCATGCCATGGAGAAGACCATACATGAAATACACTGGGATGCTCAAGCAAAGTCGAATCGAACATTAAGAAGACCCCGAAGTCTTAATGGTTCAAAAAGGGAATTTCAAGAAGAAAGTCAAGGGAAAGCCCATGGCCAAGAAAGGCAATGACAAGCCTAAGCCCTCAGCTCCAAAGCCAAGGCACTAAAGAAGGAGTTTGCTTTCCATTGCAATGAACCGAGTCATTGGAAACGGAACCGCAAGCTCTATTTGGAAGAGAAGAAAAAGGGAAAGGCCAGCTTTGACTGCCTCTCCGGGTATTTATGTTATAGAAATTAACATGTCTGCTCCTACTTCATGGGTATTAGATACCGGTTATGGATCTCACATTTGTGCAAATGTGCAGTGGGTCAAAAGGAGTAGATCACTGGAAAAAGGAGAAGTGGACCTCAGAGTAGCCAACGGAGCAAGAGTTGTTGCTGTAGCTACTGGGACATTTAATTTAGTTTTGCCAAGTGGGCTTATTAAAGAACTAGATAATTGTTTGTATGTTCCAACTTTGAGTAGGAATATTATTTCAGCTTTCTTGTTTCGATATCAAGGTTTTGAAATTAATATTTTGAATAAGATTTGCACCATTCATAAAGATCGTATCTTTTTATGGAGATGCCTCTTTGATGAATGGGCTTTATATTCTTAACCTCGATGATTCCATTAAAAGGCCCATCTATAACATTAATACTAAAAGGTTTAAATCAAATGACTTAAACCAAACCTACTTTTGGCACTCGCTGTTTGGGCCACATAAACGAGAAACGCATATCAAAACTCCATACAGATGGAATTTTAACATCATTTGACTTAGAGTCTTATGATACGTGTTGATCTTGCTTGTTGGGCAAAATGACTAAAGCTCATTTTTATCGGACAAAGTGAGAGAGCTTCCAATTTGTCGGGCCTCATACATACAGATGTTTGTGGACCAATGAACACAAGTGCTAGAGTGAGGGTTTCAGATTTCATCACATTCATGGATGATTTCAGAGATATGGCTACGTCTATCTAATGAAACATAAATCGTAGTCTTTGGAAGATTCAAAGAATTTCATAATGAAGTACAAAATCAACTTGGCAAAAGTATTAAGATACTTCGATCGATCGAGGCGGCTAATACCTTAACCAAGAGTTTGACGAACATCTTAGTGGTTGTGGAATTGTTTCACAATTAACTCCTCATGGCACACCACAATGGAATGGCGTGTCGGAACGGAGGAATCGCACCTTATTAGATATGGTTCGATCTATGATGAGTCAAACAAGTCTTCCAATTTCCTTTCGGGGCTACGCCTAGAAACTCGCCGCATTTATATTAAATAGAGTTCCCTCTAAAGCGGTTCGAAAACTCCATATGAGATATGGACTCGAAACGACCTAGTTTGTCATTTCTCAAAATGTGGGGATGCGAGGCGTATGTAAAACGCTTGTTATCCGATAAACTCGCCCTAAATCGACAAGTGTTTGTTTGTGGGATATCCTAAAGAAACTAAAGGATATTACTTCTATCTTCCATCGGAGAACAAAGTGTTTGTTGCTCGTAATGGTTCATTCCTTGAAAGGGAATTTATTTCCAAAGAGGATAGTGGGAGTAAGATCCATCTTGAGGAAATTCAAGATCCCCAAACAACATCCGAACCAACTTTAGAAGTTCAAGCAAGCTCACGTGCCGATACCGAGCTTCAATCTTTGACACAAGGCCCAAGGAGGTCGAGTCGGGTACATCAACAAACTCGAGAGATATGGATTTCTGGGGATCGATGATCATCGAGTTGAACTCGATTGATCAAGATGAACCCACTACCTACAAAAGAGGCAATTCGTAGTTCCGAGTCGATAAGTGGCTAGAAGCTATGAAGTCCGAGATGCAATCCATGTACGACAACCAAGTATGGACTTTGGTTGACCCACCCGAAGGGGTGCAAGGTCATTGATAACAAATGGTGTTATAAAAAGAAGACCGACATGGATGGTAATGTACACACTTTTAAATCGCGACTAGTAGTTAAAGGTTATAGACAAGTTCATGGTATTGACTATGACGAAACCTTTTCCCCTGTCGTGATGATAAAGTCAATTAGGATTTTACTTGCCATAGCCGCATATTATGACTATGAGATATGGCAAATGGATGTTAAGACTGCGTTTCTTAACGGAAACCTTCTCGAGGATGTGTATATGACACAACCTGAGGGGTTGTGTAAGCTTCAAAGGTCCATTTATGGATTGAAGCAAGCATCTCGAAGCTTGAATCGTCGCTTTGATGAACGTATTAAAGAATTCGGTTTCATCAAAAACGAAGACGAGCCTTGTGTTTATAAGAAAGTAACTAATAATGCAGTAGTGTTCCTTGTGCTTTATGTGGATGACATCTTACTGATTGGAAATGACATCCCCACATTACAAAGCGTAAAAGCTTGGTTGGGGAAGTGCTTTTCCATGAAAGACTTAGGCGAGGCTACATACATTTTGGGTATTAGAATCTATAGAGATAGATCTAACAAAATGATTGGCCTGAGCTAGAGTGGATACATTGACAAGGTATTGAAACGGTTCAGTTTGCAAAACTCCAAAAAGTGATTCTTGCCCATGTCACATGGCGTTAAACTCAGCATAACTCAAGGACCTTCCACAAGGGAGGACCAAGAGCGCATGAGTAAGATCCCATATGCTTCGGCCATTGGGTCTATTATGTACGCCATGATATGCACTCGCCCGGATGTCTCATTTGCTTTAAGTATGACTAGCAGACATCAATCGACCCCTGGAGAGTCACATTGGATCTGCAAATCAAGAGCATTCTTAAGTACTTGAGAAGGACTAAAGATATGTTCTTAGTTTACTGAGGTCGTGAATGAAGTCCGGTAGTAAATGGTTACACGGACGCAAGCTTCCAGACCGACGTAGATGATTATCGATCGCAATCTGGGTTTTGTGTTTTGTTTGAATGGAGGTGCTCGTGAGCTGGAAGAGCTCAAAGATAGAAATCGTGGCCGACTCTACAACAGTGAGTCGAGTATCTAGCCGCCTCTCAAGCATGCTAAAGAAGTCTGCTTGGATCGTGAAGTTTGTTGATGAACTAGGTGTCGTCCCCTAAGCATTGTGAACCCAGCTGGACCTCTATTGTGATAGTATCGGGTGCCATTTCACAAGCTAAGGAACCTAGATCTCACCAACGATCCAAACACATTCTCAAAGCGCTTCCATCCGATCGAGAGATCATCGACGAGAGAGACGTTAGTATTTGCAAAGTTCATACAGATGACAACATTGCAGATCCATTGACCATGCCACTACCACAGCCTAAACATGAGAGTCATACTAGGTCAATGGGATTGAGGATCATGTATGATTGGACCTAGAGCAAGTGGGAGATTTTTAGTAGTGCCCTAGGACCATTAGGACATGTTGTGCGTTTTATTATCTTTTGAGCATGTAATTGAATAGTTAATTTTGCTTTTGATTATCAAATGTGTGATTTGATAGTAAAACTCATTAGCTTATGTAATTACAGTCCCTAGTTTTATGTATTGCTTAATTACTATGAAATAAAACTAGTATGATTGTTGATTGATGATCTTGTTTTACTGATCATGTGTAATGGATACAAATCACATCATAGATGCAATATATAGGGATACATTGTATTGGACGTGATCCGTCAGAGAAGTAATACTTCATGGTCTTAAGTCATAAGTATTGCTTCCTCAATACTATTTTTGAATCCTTAGACCTTATGTCTTCATTGATTCTAGTATGAATGGAGCCACGTTTTGACTCAGTCGGACGTTACTTGTAACAGAGTAATCAATACAACTGATGATCGGATGTAGTGTCCTATCATAGCTTGAATGTGAGAGACATTGTAAGGAATTTGTCCCTCTCTATTATTAGAGAGAGATATCCATGGGCCCCTCGATAGGGGAAAAATCGTTTAAATGCATGGCCGTGCTCAAATGTATTTGATAAAGTGGTTATCAAATGCTATTTGTCGAAACAGTCTACCTGGAAATCGAGCATAAATAAAATTAAGTTTAATAAGGGTGACGACCACCATGCCTTATGCTTAATTAGGATATCGCGAGACAAAGGGATTAAATAGTGGATTGACAATAGGTTCCGTTGTAAATTCATTCACCTTGAGTAGTCACAATGTCCTCGCTAGGGGGCCGCTAGTGACTTATGAACTCACACTATTACTAAGTGTGTTTTCATTGCCATTGTGATATGAACCTACAGGGTCACGCGCATAGACGAGCTAACAAGCTTCATATCCAGATTCAATGAATCTAGAATGTGTCTAGGTTCATTGTATCTGACATTTGTTTTTCTGAAAATAATAAAGTGTTTATTATTCGAATTAGAGATAGGGGCAATTTTGGTATTTAACTATAGCTGGGATTAAGTGGGAGTTGTTATCCGATAAAGACTCCCACTACCAGCAGAAGTCTAGGGGACGTGGGAGTCAGAGTCTCCCACAGCCGAGAGAAGTTGAGTAGACGTGGGAGTTGTTCTGGGAACAAACTCCCACACTCTATATAACATCTCTTAGCCGAAACCCTAGGTGATCAAGTCATTCAGCCGAAATACCAATACAAGAAAGGAAAAACGTTTTCTTTTTGCTTTTCCCTTTTCTCTCTAAATTCCCGAACTTCAGAAAGACGAAGAGCTAGCAATCACTGCTTGTTTCGTCGCGTGGATACCGGTAGAGGGAAATTCCGCAAAGGGAATTCCGTTGGTGAAAAAGAAAACTTCCAAGAATCGTCATCCTCCATTCAAGAAGTAGCTTCTTGAATCCGCCCATGAATCCCTTCAAAATATTCCGTCTTTCCCTTATTAAAGACTAGAATCATCTACGTGCGAATACTTGCGCTCGCACGTGATATTTTAATAAACTTTTGTTTAGTTTTTCTTAGATGAAAAACTTCACACCACCCACCGAATAGATTACATCATTGAGGTGATCTTATATTTCATTCACATGTGTAAATTTAAGAATTTAGATAACAAAAAAAATGGTAGAAAACTTTCACGGGGATCGAATGAAATCATAACTTCTGAAAATAAACTTTTTTTTATGATCTATATTTTTTAATGAACATATGATGCATAGTTGTTCATAAATAGCTTGAGTACATGCGCTGAACAGAAAGTGTAACAATGTTCTTCCCTTGAAGAATGTGAATTCATAAGCTAGGAAAAATGTAGCTCAAAGGACAAGTGAAGACAATGACTTAATTATTTATTTCTTAATAATCCGTTTAAAAAATAAAAAATACAAGTTTTTGAATCAAATATTATTAAATCATCTTTTATGTCTTCTTCTTTCCTCTCTTGTAATTCTCTTTTTCATTGTTTTTGTGGAAATAACATATTGTAGTCATAAAAAAATATATTTTCAATTTCTAATACTTTGGGCCAATTTACAAATTAATTTCAAAAGTATCATTTAATAACGTTGAATTTGATAATTATGTTATTACCTTATTACAAATAACTCAAACTTTAAGAATCTGAATTACATAGTTAGATTTTATTAGTACATTATATACGGTAATAATTTCTAAACAAAACTTTCTTCTTTCTCTTATAAAAGATTAGGATCAAGCACGTGCGAATACGTGCGCTCGCACGTGATATTTTAGTTAGCTTTTGTTAAGTTTTTCTTAGATGTAAAACTTCACACAATCCACCAAATAAATTCTATCATTGTTGTGATCTCATATAATTCCATTCAGGTGCTTAAATTGAAGAATTTTGAGAACAAAGGAAATGGAAGATAAATTAGTCAAATTTCATGGTCTTCCTTTCCACCAAGCATGAAAGGTTATGGAAAATCTTACACTGTTAATAGCAAGAAGAAATTTTCTTCTCTCTGCAACGACCCAACTATGGAGCTTCATATATCCACTTTAATCTCCGCATTTACATGTGCTCTCATGATGCACATCTTCTAGCTCCCAATAGCCTTCTAACTCTGAACTTCGAAACCTGATATTCCTAAAAGATAGTGAATAGTTTTTCCTATAACTGCTATTTCGCCAACCTATAAGGAGTTCGACTTGTCCAATACTCTAGGAGGAGGCGGTCATCGCCTCTATACCTCAAGTGTCAAGTTCTACATGTGTTGCCTATTTCTTTCCCTGGCAAGCTCAGCCTCTTCCCTTATCAGTCTTGCCTTTTCCTCTTCCAATTTAGTCACCAATGACTCCAATTCTACTGTGTAAGCCTTCTTTTACTCTCGGGGACGTAGCAGTAGACTCCCTATTTTTTTTTTTATCATTCTTCTCTGGTTATGCTGAGTGGCCTTATCAAGAACCACCTCCTCCACCGGCACCACTCTCCTCTTCCCTCTCCCAATCGCCAAACCATTCGCAGCTCCAGCTCCTCCTAGTGCCACAACAGATGTTGCCACTGTCAGCACCCATTCTCAAACCCCAACGGTGACTCCAAGCGAAAACCACAAGTAGGACCATTCTGCATGTGGAAAACTAAACCTGGAGAAACCGGACAATGAACATTCATCATTTGCTCCACTCCGTACCCCACCAGCACCAGCGGACCAGCAGTTGTGGAAGTCCTAACATACTCCAGACTCACTGTCTCTGCCTTAGTCAGAAAATCCTCTAACGTTATATGTTATTTAGAGATTTTTTCTAGAAGCTCAAAGTTATAGATTCTAAGTTGATTCATCTCAAAATTCGAGAAAGAAATTCTTATCGCTTTTAGTATTAATATACCCTTGGATTAAGATTTCAGTACATTGTTTTGTTTCGAAATTAATAGTTATCTACTTATTCGCTTTAGATACTATGGTAGCTGGTTAAGGAGTATTGCATTTTTGCATTTAATATACCCTTAGATTATTGCATTTAATATCGATGAATTTAAAAATTAAGTTATTACCTTATTACAAATAACACAGGTTTTAATAGTCTAATTTACATGGTGAGATTTTTTAGTACATTATTAATGGTAATATTTTCTTAACAAATATTCCGTCTTTCCCTTATAAAAGACTAGAATCATCTACGTGCGAATACGTGCGCTCGCACGTGATATTTTAATAAACTTTTGTTTAGTTTTCCTTAGATGAAAAAATTCACACCACCCACCGAATAGATTACATCATTGCGGTGATCTTATATTTCATTCACATGTGTAAATTTAAGAATTTAGATAAGAAAAAAAAATGGTAGAAAACTTTCACGGGGATCTAATGAAATCATAACTTCTGAAAATAAACCTTTTTTTATGATCTATATTTTTTAATGAACATATGATGCATAGTTGTTCATAAATAGCTTGAGTACATGCGCTGAACATAAAGTGCAACAATGTTCTTCCCTTGAAGAATGAAAATTCATAAGCTAGGAAAAATGTAGCTCAAAGGACAAGTGAAGACAATGACTTAATTACTTATTTCATAATAATCCGTTTAAAAAAGAAAAAAACTAGTTTTTGAATCAAATATTATTAAATCATCTTTTATGTCTTCTTCTTTCCTCTCTTGTATTTCTTTTTTTCATTGTTTTTGTGGAAATAACATATTGTAGTCATAAAAAATTATATTTTCAATTTCTAATACTTTGGGCCAATTCACAAATTAATTTCAAAAGTATCATTTAATAACGTTGAATTTGATAATTATGTTATTACCTTATTACAAATAACACAAACTTTAAGAATCTGAATTACATAGTTAGATTTTATTAGTATATTATATACGGTAATAATTTCTAAACCAAACTTTCTTCTTTCTCTTATAAAAGATTAGGATCAAGTACGTGAGAATACGTGCGCTCGCACGTGATATTTTAGTTAGCTTTTGTTAAGTTTTTCTTAGATGTAAAACTTCACACAATCCACCAAATAAATTCTATCATTGTTGTGATCTCATATAATTCCATTCAGGTGCTTAAATTGAAGAATTTTGAGAACAAAGGAAATGGAAGATAAATTAGTCAAATTTCATGGTCTTCCTTTCCACCAAGCATGAAAGGTTATGGAAAATCTTACAAACACTGTAAACAGCAAGAAGAAATTTTCTTCTCTCTACAACGACCCAACTATGGAGCTTCATATATCCACTTTAATCTCCGCATTTACATGTGCTCTCATGATGCACATCTTCTAGCTCCCAATAGCCTTCTAACTCTGAACTTCGAAACCTGATATTCCTAAAAGATAGTGAATAGTTTTTCCTATAACTGCTATTTCGCCAACCTATAAGGAGTTCGACTTGTGCAATACTCTAGGAGGAGGCGGTCATCGCCTCTATACCTCAAGTGTCAAGTTCTACATGTGTTGCCTATTTCTTTCCCTGGCAAGCTCAGCCTCTTCCCTTATCAGTCTTGCCTTTTCCTCTTCCAATTTAGTCACCAATGACTCCAATTCTACTGTGTAAGCCTTCTTTTACTCTCGGGGACGTAGCAGTAGACTCCCTATTTTTTTTTTTATCATTCTTCTCTGGTTATGCTGAGTGGCCTTATCAAGAACCACCTCCTCCACCGGCACCACTCTCCTCTTCCCTCTCCCAATCGCCAAACCATTCGCAGCTCCAGCTCCTCCTAGTGCCACAACAGATGTTGCCACTGTCAGCACCCATTCTCAAACCCCAACGGTGACTCCAAGCGAAAACCACAAGTAGGACCATTCTGCATGTGGAAAACTAAACCTGGAGAAACCGGACAATGAACATTCATCATTTGCTCCACTCCGTACCCCACTAGCACCAGCGGACGAGCAGGTATAGAAGTCCTAACATAATCCAGACTCACTGTCTCTGCCTTAGTCAGAAAATCCTCCAACGTTATATGTATTTAGAGATTTTTTCTAGTAGCTCAAAGTTATAGATTCTAAGTTGATTCATCTCAAGATTCGAGAAAGAAATTCTTATCGCTTTTAGTATTAATATACCCTTGGATTAAGATTTGAGTACATTGTTTTTGTTTCAAAATTACTAGTTATCTACGTATTTCACTTTAGATACTAAGGTAGCTGGTTAGGGAGTATTGCATTTTTGCATTATTTTTGTGGAAACAACATAATTTCAGTCACAAAAAAGATAATTGTAATTTCTAATACTTAGGGAACAATTTACATATCAATTTCAAAACTATCATTTAATAACGGTGAATTTTTTATTTTCTTTTAATAAATCCACCAGCGTGGTGGGGCGGACCCCCGTTTTATTAAGAAAGCCAAATCGGCAAAAGAAGTTGATGGTAGGGGGGGCTTAAACCAAACCTCCCAATACATTAGATTATGCAAAAGATGCATCCTTGAGCATTTATATATTTTCGCTCAAGGGTGAAACAATAAGAGGCTAATCTAATGCAAAGCAATAAAATCCCTAAAGAAAAACCAGTGATTTCCTGGTTGTATACAATGATTGCAATGAGAAAAAAATCTAAGAATATTACCCTGCGATCCGGAGCTGAGGGAAGCCTTGTGAGTCCAAATGACAATATCCCCGTGTGATCCGTGGGAGGGAGTTGAAGTTATAAAAATACCGAGAGGCCTCGACTGCCACGAGCCTCGCTTTGCAAGACTATCGACGAACTCCGATTAGCTTCACGGAAAACATGAATAATTTTGCATCTTTGGGATAGCCGCAGGAGATTTTGAAAGATGATATCAAGGCGCTCGGTTCAGTATTTGATGAAGATTCAAGGAGTGACTAAGTATCTCATGAGTCCCTGCTCGCACCATGCATGTTTCGTATCCCAATTGATGAGCGAGTCGTATTCCAGTGATCATAGCCTCCATCTCCACAACGGTGTTTGACACATTATCCCCCAGGAAACGACAGAAAGCAGCTATAAAAGTTCCATTACTGTGTCTCAATATTCCACCTGCCCTAGATAGTCCTGGATTACCTCGCGAAGCACCATCAACATTTAGAATGGGTGTTGATGGTCTATCATCTCTCAACCATTTTACGGGTGTGAATGATGGAGTGACTAGCCGAGAGTGGGAGGAGCTGGGCGTAAAAAGTGTGAGAAGATCCCGAGACTTGAGAATAGGTCGCGTATAGTATTCATATTCTCTAAGTAGGCCTCTCCCATGAAATTTAAAGCCCTCAAAAACAAATTTGCAGCGAGCTTTCCATAATATCCAATAAACACTCCCAAAGCAAATTGTAAAAAGATTTATCTGTGTGCCTCTCCTTTTCCACCATAATCGTTTCAACAGGATGAATGGGGATAAGGAACGAATTGAAGACCATTGGAGGCCTAGTTTACCACAAACGGACTGTAGCAACAAATTTGCATTAGGACAATGTTCAAAAATATGAGCAAAGCTATCAGTACCTGAGCCACAAGAGCATTGAGAAGCTAAGGAGACACCCCAACGCTGCCTTGTTTCGTCAAAAGCAAAGTAACCATTGAACAGTCTCCAAGAAATAGTCGAAGGGACATTGGGATGTCCGAGGTGCAAAGCGTTCTGCAAGAGGCAGATGGAGTAACAAGGGGCCGGATTAGAGTAATAGCCGAATTGATTGAGAACCTGCCGTGAGATTCCAGTTGCCATATGCGTCTATCTGAGCCTTCAGTAAGAACTGTGGGTGGGAGATGTGAATGTTGTACTGATGATAGACCCGGAATGCAAGTAGCCTATCCAATTGGGGACAAGTAACGATCAATAGGGGCCGAGAGATCAGCAGCTGGACCGGCAATCAGAGGTTCCTGCAGAGTGAAATTTTCATGCCAAAATGAGAGTTTACCATTACGGACAAGTATCGCTATATGCTGCTCAGTGAGGTGGCGGGCAGAGAGGAGTCTCCGCCAAATAGTAGAATCCGAAGAGGAAGTTGTAACAATTGTTGGATGTTGTCCTTCACTGCAATATTTATCTAGCAAGAAATCTCTCCAAAGCGAGTTCGAGCTTCGAAATCGCCACCAAAGCTTCATAGAGAAAGCCGACTGAAGATGACGCATGGTTGAAAGCTCAAGGCCATTCGCAGAAGTATCACTACACAATCTCCGCCAAGAAGCCCAGTGTCTTTTTTGTCCAAAGTCAGAATGGCCCCAAAGGAAATTAGCAAAAAGTCGTTCAATATCAACAAGAACTCGTTTCGGAGGATTCGCGCATGCCAGGATGTACAAGGTCATAGAGAGCAATACATACTTCACTAGAATCAACCTACCTCCAAAGCTGAGTAATTTTTGTTGCCAACCAGCTTCAGCTACTCTCGAAGCTATACTTTCAACCAGTGGAGTGAAATATGCAACCTTTGATCTGCCCTGAAACAAAGGACAACCCAGATAAGTGAAAGGAAAAGTTCCTTGGGTAAAGCCTGTTATCTGATGAATCATGAGTTTATGCCTTTGTTGAGACCTGTCTGAGACATAAAAGGAACTTTTAGCGGAATTTATCTTTTGCCCAGAAGAATTTTCATATTGTCTTATAAAAACCATTAGGTGCTCTGCACCGCGCTTCCCTCCATTGATAAAGATGATGGTGTCATCAGCATAAGCTAAATGCGAGACAAGGAGCGAAGAGCGGGGAATCGAATAAGGATCCACAACCCGGGTTCCCACCAAATGATTAAGACCTCGGGAAAATGCCTCAGCCGCCAATACAAACAAGAGAGGGGATAGGGGATCTCCTTGATTCACACCCCTTCCAGACCGGGAAAAGCCAAAAGGGCTACCGTTTACCAAAAATTGAAAACCAATTGTACTCCAATAAATTACGGATGAGATGGATGAAATGCGTACTAAATCCGAATCTGACCAAAGCCGCCACTAAGAAAGAATGTGAGACACGATCAAAAGCTTTCATCATGTCTAGCTTTATGATCATGTTTCCACCCCAAACCTTTTTGTTGAGTGATTCCACGAGCTCCTGAGCAAGCAAAATGTTATCTGTGATGACACGACCACCTACGAACCCTGATTGATTAGGACTGATTAAGAGCGGAAGAAAACGAGCAAGGCGATTTGAGAGACCTTGGAGATAATTTTGCTAGAGAATGTACACAATGCTATTGGCCGAAATTGAGTGAAACTGGTGGGGGCCTCAACCTTTGGTATTAATACTAAAAGATCGCTTGCCATTGCCTTTGGTAAAGGTAGCCCTGCCCAAAAATCTTTCACAGCTTGAACTACATCATAACCCACAATTTCCCAACAAGCATGATAAAATTTTCCAGAATAACCATCCGAACCCGGAGCACTAGTAGGGCTCAAGTCAAAGACCGCATCCCTTACCTCCTTTTCCGATGGTAAGGAGTCTAGCCTTGAATTCATGTCAGTTGTCACCAGTGATGGGATATGTCTAAGAACATGTTCATCATTTTGCTGTAAAGGGTCTCGGCTAAGAAGTTCCTCAAAGAAAGAAACACCCGTATTCCCGATATCCTTCTGATCCGTGAGTGTCTCCCCATTAGAAGATTCAATTTGTGCAATTTGCATCCTCTTCTGCTTATTTCTACAACAAGAGTGAAAGTACCTGGTGTTAGCATCTCCGTCTTTGGCCCATTTCAGGCGGGATTTTTGGCGCCAGTAATCTGCCTCATAGTCCATGCAAATTTGATGCTTTTGCTTCGCCTCCATCAATGCCGAAAGTGTAGTGCTGTTTGGTTCCAAATCATAGTCTTGTTCCCGGGCAGCCAGGTCTTCCAAAGCCGTCTTAATGTTACGATGAATATCCCCAAAAACCTCTTTATTCCATGTACACAGCACTTTTTTAAGTCTAACCAATTTTTTCTGTAGTTTGTTCAGACCAGAATCATGAATATCCACCTCCCAGGATGATCGAACTACCTCTTTGAACGAGTTATGTCGAACCCACATATCTTGGATACGAAAGGCCGAAGATGGGCACGATCCTTGCATCTGAAAAGTAATAAGAAGAGAGCGAGTGGTCGAAATATTGCAGGGGCAGATGAGATACCCGAGACCGCTGGAAGTGCAGATTCCAGCTTGTGTTCACTAATATTCTGTCTAAACGTCGTTGGAGTGGGTGGAGCCCTCCCCTACTCCATGTATATGGACTCCCTGGAGATGGAAGTTCTATAAGACCACAATCATTTACCGTTTCTGCAAATTCGCTCATAGGAAGCATGGTTGGCACAGAGCCTTGACTTTCTGATGTCCGAAGGACCACATTGAAATCACCTCCCACTAGCCAAGGAGCCGTGAGTTGCTGGTGAAAAGAACGGAGATCGTTCCATAGAAGTCTGCGCTGCACATAAGAACATTTCGCATAGACAAACGAACAAAAGATAGGGACACCAGTGAAAATATTTGACTGAACATGAACCATCTGTTCCATGTCTCCAATCACCTCTAAATCAAACGAGCTATCCCGCAGCAACCATATCTTACTAGTGCAATTCCCAAAAAACAATTAAAACCCAACCGACGGGCATACATATTAATATCCACCAATTCTACCATAGGTTCAAGAAGGATCAATAATCGCAAGTTATGTTCCAATTTCACATTCCGAATGTTAGCAATAGTTCGTTCATTCGCGATACCCCTAATATTCCATAATAGCCAATTCATAGAAAAAGAATGAAGAACTAGCAATTGTAGTCAAAGACTAATGAGTATGTGAAACTCCCTTTTGGGCGAGTCTAGGGGAGCAGCGTAACGTACCAGATGACTGTTTAGGTGGTCGGGTACCTTTCTTTGCATGGATTGGCAATTCCAAAGCTATGGAGGCAATGGGAACTACCTTCACACCTGTTTTAGCCGTTGTCGTTTCCCCTTGTGATGCAGTCTCCACCAAGTTGAGGGCGAGAGAAATTTGGGATGAGCCATCTGTTGGATCTTCCCGTAGAGCATCAGCTGGGTCAAGAGCTGATGTAGTAGCCGAGATTGAAGGGGTGTCTCCCTGCAAGGGAGGATCCGGTCTAACCTCTAGCAAGTCCGTGACTATCATATTATCATATTCATCCATTGATCCCACCCTCTTCAACTCCAGGTGGTCGTTCAAGCTCATCCGGGTACGCCGGGCCTTCATCAACCGGTGCAGTTCCCACTGCAACTTCAGGTATCTGAACCGGGCCTTCAATACTGGGGAAGAGGGCATTCTCACCAGTTTCCATAACATCCTGTAAAGGCTCTGCATTTGTAGCTGCGGATGTCTCCAATGTAGCCGAAATAGAGCGCTCAAACCGTGGTGCAAATGAGCGTAATTTCGCTTTAGATACTAAGGTAGCTGGTTAGGGAGTATTGCATTTTTGCATTATTTTTGTGGAAACAACATAATTTCAGTCACAAAAAAGATAATTGTAATTTCTAATACTTAGGGAAAAATTTACATATCAATTTCAAAACTATCATTTAATAAAGATGAATTTAAAATTAAGTTATTACCCTATTACAAATAACACAAGTTTAATAGTCTAATTTACATAGTGAGATATTTTAGTACATTATTAATGGTAATATTTTTCATGACAAATATTTCGTCTTTCCCTTATAAAAGACTAGAATCATCTACGTGCGAATACGTGCGCTCGCACGTGATATTTTAATAAACTTTTGTTTAGTTTTTCATAGATGAAAAAATTCACACCACCCACCGAATAGATTACATCATTGCGGTGATCTTATATTTCATTCACATGTGTAAATTTAAGAATTTAGATAACAAAAAAAATGGTAGAAAACTTTCACGGGGATCTAATGAAATCATAACTTCTGAAAATAAACTTTTTTTTATGATCTATATTTTTTAATGAGCATATGATGCATAGTTGTTCATAAATAGCTTGAGTACATGCGCTGAACAGAAAGTGTAACAATGTTCTTCCCTTGAATAATGTGAATTCATAAGCTAGGAAAAATGTAGCTCAAAGGACAAGTGAAGGCAATGACTTAATTATTTATTTCATAATAATCCGTTTAAAAAAGAAAAAAACATTTTTTGAATCAAATATTATTAAATCATCTTTTATATCTTCTCCTTTCCTCTCTTGTAATTCTTTTTTTCATTGTTTTTGTGGAAATAACATATTGTTGTCATATCACAAGGTCCATAGCCCAGTGGGGAGATGGCCTGCCCACAACCAAGAGGTTTTGGGTTCGATACCCAACTAACACAAAAAGGAAGGATTTAATTTCCTATTCTTGGTTCCTCTTGTGTGGGTTCTTATACTCCCCTTCTTGGGGCACCCGCTAGTCGGGCTTCTACTACTCCTGATACGGGATTATACCATGGGCAGCCCTACTCCAAAGATCCCCTAAAGAACCTTCAAGGACCAATCACAAGATCAAGGGCAAAGATGACAATGGACAAAGTATCATCATTGATCCGAAGTATCAAAACTAAAGAGGAAGCTAATTTTCATGTAGAGGAAGACATTCAATTCAACCTCTTAAGTTTTACAAGTGTTCAACATGGCCCAAACAAGCAAAGTGACTAAAAAGGGCATTTTAGTCTTTTTACACATTAAAGTCTATTTTAGCCTATTCTAGACTATTCTAGACTTTAATTATTGTTAGTATTGTTATTTACTATTTCAGCCGTGTAATAGTAAGAGATTGCTATAATAAAGGACATGTTGTCCATGTGTTAGTTAGTTGGTTAATAAAGAGTCCTAATGCAACTAGGACTCTTCATAGATTTGGTAGTTAGTATCTTTTCTAGACGCCACTTTATTGTTAGGTAGTTACTTGATAGCAAGTTGTTATTTAAGAGTCCTAATTCTTCAAGGACTCTTATTTGTTTTCAGGAGTCCTCATCCTTTAAGGACTCTTATTTCTTTATGGTTGTAACCGAAATCTCAACCTTACTTAAGGGAGATTTCGGCCATCTTTAATGGGTACGTTAGATATATTGATATTTTGGTATGGTTATTCCTTAGCTTCTCGTGTTTGAACTTCTAGATAGAAATTCATTCATTCTTGAGTTACTGTATCAACTAGCTTGTTTATCTAGTTGTGGTGTTTCAGCCTCCATTGTTAATTAACCTCCCTTAGTGTTGCGTTGATTAAATTCCCATAGAAACTAGTTCGAAAATTGAAGAAAGATCGGGCTCAAACTTAAGTCGAACCTTGCGGTTCTTCATTAGGTGGTATCAGAGCAAAAGGTTCTTCTCCAATTCCCAGTGTACCCTACGCACAATTTTTTTTCCTTGTTTGCTAGATTGATAAAATAACACAAAAAAGCCGCGGCATTATATGCAATATTGGCAGCCGATTGTCTAAAAGAAAAAGCCTCTCGGTATAAAGAAATTGGCAGCCGAGTTAGTATAGATTGAATAGTGAACTATAAAGCCAAAAGCAAACTTCTTGACCAACGAAAGCGATAGAGCCTCGTCCAAGAATTGGCAAACGTTCCTCCTTGCCATTTTGAGCCGAAATACATACCATAAATCAAGTATTGAAAGCGATAGAGCCTTACTACTTGATAAATTCGGTCAAGATCAAGGGAAAATTCAAGCAAACAAGAACATCAAGAAGATCAAGAACTGGTTTCTATTCTCGAATAAGACTTCGTTTCTTCATCTTTTTCTTTCTAAAGCTTTTTGTTTAGGTCAAAGATAGGATTTCTTTCCTTATTTTTCAGCCTTGTGTCAACGCAACAAGTTAGGAACCCATTCTTTAAATCTAGAGTTTGAAGTTCTATACGAGCGGTGTTGGAATAAAGAGTGAATCTTTCTTTGCTATCTAACGTTTTTGAGTGTTTTCTTTTGTTTTTCTTATCTTATAACAATGTCTTTTGAAGGATCTCCATCAAAGAAAGGTGAAACCTTTGATCAAGAAAAGATGTACAAAATGATAGAAGATATGACGAGAAACATGGCTGCCATGACAAGTAAAATTGATTCGTTACAAGGCCAAATTGCCGAGACAAATCAACATGTTCAACAAATTGATAATCAGCAACGTCTTCCTCAAGACAATGCCGAGGATCATAATCAAAGGGTTGAGAACATGGAACCACCAAGGGCGCCACAATTGCCGAGAGTCAATGTGGTAAATCCGGCAATTCAAGCAAATCGGATTATCAACAATCCGGTATATCAGCCGAGAAGAGGGGATTATATGCAGCAAGTTGACACAAATCTTGGTTCCATCAAGACCAAGATTCCCCCTTTTGAAGGTACGAATGATCTCGAATTATTTTTAGATTGGATTCGTAAAATTAACCATGTTTTTGCTGTTCATAAATATTCGGAAGAAAAGAAAGTGAAGTTAGCAGCCATGGAGTTTTATGGATACGCATCCATTTGGTGGGACAAAGAATCCGAAACAAGGGCAAAAGTAGAACAACCGGAAATTTCCGCTTGGGTTGAAATGAAAGCGGTTATGAAGCGACGTTTTGTTCCTTTGAATTACTTAACGGAACTTTACAACCGTCTACAAAGATTAAATCAAGGCGATAAATCCGTCGATGAATACTACAAAGCCATGGAAATTGCAATGATTCGCGCCGATATTTGTGAAAGTGATGAGGCGACAATGGCTCGGTTCTTGGCTGGCGTAAATGACAAAATCCGGACAAAGGTAGAACGTGCTAACCTTGAAAATATTACATCTATGTTATATTATTCTGAACAAATTGAAAGGCAACAAAAGGAAAAGAGTTTAAATGCAAAACCGGCAACCTTCCAACCTTGGAGGAAGCCGAATTCAACTCAGCAATTTTCTACTGTTTTGCCGAGCCAAAGCAAGGGAAAAGAGGTATTTTATGAGGGCAAAACAGCCCCGAGACAGTTTGGGGCAGCAAGGTCTCAAAACCAATCAAATCCGGTCAATACAAAGGTAAATTCGACTCCATTTTTGCCTCGTGAATGCTTTAAATGTAGGGGCAAAGGACATATTTCTAGGGACTTCCCTAACAAGAATACCATGATAATGTTGGATGATGGATCGTGGGTAAGTGATGAGGAATCCGAGACAACCAATCTTGAGGAAGAAATCGACCAAATTTGTGAAGATTCAGGTAGTGGTCAAATTTTGGTTACAAGGAAACTCCTTCATTCTCAACCTTTGGATGATCTTCACCAGCATAGAGGTAATCTCTTACAAATCAAATGCGAGGTTAAAGGCAAGTCTGTTTTAGTAATTATTGATAATGGAAGTTGTACTAATGTTTGCTCTTATGATATGGTTTCCGCACATGATTTACCTTATAAGGCACATCCTATGCCTTATAAATTATCGTGGTTGAATAATAATGGTGAAATCAAGGTGGATAAGCAAGTTGAGATAGAGTTTGAGATAGGGAGATATAAGGACTCGGTTTTATGTGATGTGGTCCCGATGACTGCAAGTCACATAATTTTGGGAAGGCCATGGCAATATGATCGAAGTGCAAATCACATGGGTAGAGAAAATACATACAAACTTCAAAAGGATGATTTAAAGTTTACACTAATTCCTTTATCTTTAAATGCAGCTTGTGAGATACATAAACAAATGGCCATCAATAGAGAGAAGAGAGAAAAGCAAAGAAAAGAGTGTGAGGGGAAAAAGCCGAGTGATCCGAACCTTGAGGTAAAAACTGAGAGGAAAAATGAGGTAAAACCTGTGAGCTTAGTGAGACAAAAGGCAAGTTCCTCCAAAAACAGAAAAGAGTGTTTGTTTATCAACCCGGGAAAGGTAGATAGGGAAATACGTGCAAAACAACCACTTGTTTTGTTGGTATTTAGAGAAACCGAAAGGTCTCTCCTTTCTAATGATTTTTCTTTTGATCTAACATCTTCTTCTCTTCCTAGTGTTGCTTTTGATCTTTTAAAGGAATTCCAAGACGTATTTCCCAAGGAGTTGCCGAGGGGGCTGCCTCCAATTCGAGGAATCGAGCATCAAATCGACTTCATTCCGGGAGCAAGTTTGCCAAACCGGGCTGCCTACCAAGCCAATCCGGATGAGACCCGAGAAATACAAAAGCAAGTCGATTTACTCCTTGAAAAGGAGCAGGTAAGAGAATCTTTAAGTCCTTGTGCTAGTCCTGTAATTTTAGTACCTAAGAGAGAAGGAACTTTCAGATTATGTACGGATTGTCGTGATATTAATAAAATAACTATTAAATATAGACATCCGATTCCTCGCTTAGATGATATGCTAGATGAGTTAAGTGGCGCTTTAATATTTTCAAAAATTGATTTAACTCAAGGCTATCACCAAATTAGAATGAAAGAAGGTGATGAATGGAAAACCGCTTTTAAGACTAAATATGGATTATATGAATGGATTGTTATGCCTTTTGGTCTTACTAATGCACCTAGTACTTTCATGAGATTAATGAACTACATATTTAGACACTGTTTTGGCAAATTTGTTGTAGTTTATTTCGATGATATTCTTGTTTATAGGAGCATCTAGAACATCTTAAAGCTGTTTTTACTATTTTAAGAGAACAAACCTTATATGCTAAACTTGAAAAGTGTGTTTTTTGCACTAATTCGTTTAACTTTCTTGGCTATATAGTTAGTTCTCAAGGTATTTGTGTTGATCCGGTTAAAATTCAAGCCATTCAAGAATGGCCGAGACCAACAAGTGTGACACAAGTTAGATCGTTTTATGGGTTAGCAAGCTTTTATAGGTGTTTTATTCGTGATTTTAGCACGATGGCTGCCCCATTAAATGCAGTAATGAAGAAGGACGTCTCATTCTTTTGGGACAAGCCGCAAGAAGCATGCTTTGAGAAGAAGAAACAATTACTTACTTGTTCTCCCATTTTAGCTATATCTAATTTTGATATAATGTTTGAAGTTGAATGCGATGCTTCAGGTTTAGGTATAGGGGCTGTTTTGCAACAACAAGGTAAGCCTTTAGCATATTTTAGTGAGAAATTAAGCAATGCTTCGCTTAATTATCCTACTTATGATAAAGAGTTATATGCCATTGTTCCAGCTTTGGAGACTTGGCAACACTATTTGATCGCAAGAGAATTTGTCATTCATACCGATCATGAGTCAATAAAGTATCTTAAAGGCCAAAGTAAGTTGAATAAAAGACATGGAAGGTGGGTTTCCTTTATCGATACTTTTCCTTACATCATCAAATACAAGAAAGGTAAAGAAAACATCGTTGCCGATGCCCTATCTAGAAGATATACTTTACTTTCATTAATGCATGCTAAATTACTTGGGTTTGATCATATCAAAGCATTATATAAAGATGATTTAGAATTTTCAGATTTACATGCTAAATGTGAGCTCTCGGCTCAAAATTCATTTTTTAGATTTGAAGACTTCTTGTTTAAAAACAATAGATTGTGTATTCCTTCATGTTCGATTAGAGAATTAATTGTTAGGGAAGCACATTGTGGTGGTTTAATGGGTCATTTTGGTGTTGTTAAAACTTTCAATATTTTACAAGAACACTTTTATTGGTCTAAAATGAGACAGGATGTTAGAAAAATATGTGAACTTTGCATTAAATGTAAACAAGCTAAAAGTACAAGCAAAGCTCATGGATTATACATGCCTTTACCCATTCCCTCTTCACCTTGGATTGACTTATCCATGGATTTTATCTTAGGCTTGCCGAGGTCTCAAAGAGGTAATGATAGTATCCTGGTTGTCGTAGATCGTTTTTCTAAAATGTCGCACTTTATTCCTTGTAGGAAAACAAACGATGCAAGTCATGTTGCGGATTTATTCCTAAAAGAGGTGGTGCGGCTTCATGGGATTCCGAGAACCATAGTTAGTGATAGGGACGTAAAGTTCTTGAGTTACTTTTGGAAGACATTATGGAGTAAGTTGGGGACTAAATTGCTATTTTCAACTTCTAACCATCCCCAAACCGATGGCCAAACTGAGGTAACAAATAGAACTTTAGGGGTGTTACTTAGAGCTTTAATTTTAAAGAACTTAAAAAGGTGGGAAGAATGTTTACCTATTGCTGAATTTGCGTATAATAAAACTTTACATTCTACTACGAATAATTCTCCATTTGAAGTTGTTTATGGCTTTAACCCCTTAACCCCATTGGATCTAATTTCTGTACCTATTGATGAGTATTATAATGTAGAAGGTTATTCTAGGGCAGAATATATACAAAAACTTCATGAACATGTTACCGAGAGCATAAAGAAGAAAAATGCACAAACCTCAAAACATGTCAACAAAGGCCGAAAGCAACTTTGTTTTGAAGTTGGAGATTGGGTTTGGTTACATCTTAGGAAAGATAGATTTCCAAAGGAAAGACAAAGTAAATTACATCCGAGAGGAGATGGACCATTCCAAGTTATTTCAAAGATCAATGATAATGCATACACGATAGATCTCAAAGGTAAGTATGGAGTTCATTCTACTTTTAATGTTTCTGACTTGTCTCCTTTTGATTTTGATATAGACTATGGAGCTGATCATGAAGATGATTCAGGGACGAATCATGCTTTTCAAGAGGGAGGGGATGATACGGGATTATACCAAGGGCAGCCCTACTCCAAATATCCCCTAAAGAACCTTCAAGGACCAATCACAAGATCAAGGGCAAAGATGACAATGGACAAAGTATCATCATTGATCCGAAGTATCAAAACTAAAGAGGAAGCTAATCTTCATGTAGAGGAAGACATTCAATTCAACCTCTTAAGTTTTACAAGTGTTCAACACGGCCCAAACAAGCAAAGTGGCAAAAAAGGGTATTTTAGTCTTTTTACACATTAAAGTCTATTTTAGCCTATTCTAGACTATTCTAGACTTTAATTATTGTTAGTATTGTCATTTACTATTTCAGCCGTGTAATAGCAAGAGATTGCTATAATAAAGGACATGTTGTCCATGTGTTAGTTGGTTAATAAAGAGTCCTAATGCAACTAGGACTCTTCATAGATTTGGTAGTTAGTATCTTTTCTAGCCGCCACTTTATTTTTAGGTAGTTACTTGATAGCAAGTTGTTATTTAAGAGTCCTAATTCTTCAAGGACTCTTATTTGTTTTCAAGAGTCGTCATCCTTTAAGGACTCTTATTTCTTTATGGTTGTAACCGAAATCTCAACCTTACTTAAGGGAGATTTCGGACATCTTTAATGGGTACGTTAGATATATTGATATTTTGGTAAGGTTATTCCTTAGCTTCTCGTGTTTGAACTTCTAGATAGAAATTCATTCATTCTTGAGTTACTGTATCAACTAGCTGGTTTCTCTAGTTTTGGTGTTTCAGCCTCCATTGTTAATTAACCTCCCTTAGTGTTGCGTTGATTAAATTCCCATAGAAACTAGTTCGAGAATTGAAGAAAGATCGGGCTCAAACTTAAGTCGAACCTTGCGGTTCTTCATCAACTCCCCTCACGGGGCACCCGCTAAGCCGGGCTTCTATCCGCCCTACATGGGCTCCTCCTCTAGTGAGGTCCAATAAATACAAAAAAAACTTATTGTAGTCATAAAAAAATATATTTTCAATTTCTAATACTTTGGGCCAATTTACAATTAATTTCAAAAGTATCATTTCATAACGTTGAATTTGATAATTATGTTATTACCTTATTACAAATAACAGAAACTTTAAGAATCTGATTTACATAGATAGATTTTTTTAGTACATTATATATGGTAATAATTTCTAAACAAAACTTTCTTCTTTCTCTTATAAAAGATAGGATCAAGTAAGTGCGAATACGTGCGCTCGCACGTGATATTTTAGTTAGCTTTTGTTAAGTTTTTCTTAGATGTAAAACTTCACACAATCCACCAAATAAATTCTATCATTGTTGTGATCGCATATAATTCCATTCAGGTGCTTAAATTGAAGAATTTAGAGAACAATGGAAATGGAAGATAAATTATTCAAATTTCATGGTCTTCCTTTCCACCAAGCATGAAAGGTTATGGAAAATCTTACAATCAATGTAAACCGCAAGATGAAATTTCCTTCTCTCTGCAACGACCCAACTATGGAGCTACATATATCCACTTTAATCTCCGCATTTGCATGTGCTCTCATGATGCACATCTTCTAGCTCCCAATAGCCTTCTAACTCTGAACTTCGAAACCTGATATTCCTAAAAGATAGTGAAGAGTTTTTCCTATAACTGCTATTTCGCCAACCTATAAGGAGTTCGACTTGTGCAACACTCTAGGAGGAGGCGGTCATCGCCTCTGTACCTCAAGTGTCGAGTTCTACATGAGCTGCCTATTTCTTTCCCTGGCTAGCTCAGCCTCTTCCCTTATCAGTCTTGCATTTTCCTCTTCCAATTTAGTCACCAATGACTCCAATTCTACTGTGTAAGCCTTCTTTCGCTCTCTGGACCTAGGAGCAGACCCCCTATTTTTTTTTTTTTTTATCATTCTTCTCTGGTTATGCTGAGTGGCCTTATCAAGAACCACCTCCTCCACCGACACCACTCTCCTCTTTCCTCTCCCAATCGCCGAACCATTCGCAGCTCCAGTTCCTCCTAGAGCCACAACAGATGTAGCCGCTGCCAGCACCCATTCTCAAACCCCAACGATGACTCCAAGACAAAACCACAAGTAGGACTATTCTGCATGTGGAAAACTGAACCTGGAGCCACCGGACAATGATCATTCATCATCTGCTCCACTTCGTACCCCACCAACACCAGCGGACGAGCAGGTTTGGAAGTCCTAAAATAATCCAGACTCACTGTCTCTGCCTTAGTCAAAAAATCCTCCAACGTTATATGTTATTTAGAGATTTTTTCGAGTAGCTCAAAGTTATAGATTCTAAGTTGATTCATCTCAAGATTCGAGAAAGAAATTCTTATCGCTTTTAGAATTAATGTACCCTTGGAATAAGATTTTAGTACATTGTTTATGTTTCAAAATTAATAGTTATCTACGTATTCACTTTAGATACTAAGGTAGCTAGTTAGGGAGTATTGCATTTTTGCATTATTTTTGTGGAAACAACATAATTTCTGTTACAAAAAAGATAATTGTAATTTATAATACTTAGGGAACAATTTACATATCAATTTCAAAACTATCATTTAATAACGATGAATTTAAAAATTAAGTTATTACCCTATTACAAATAACACAAGTTTTAATAGTCTAATTTACATAGTGAGATTTTTTAGTACATTATTAATGGTAATATTTTCTTGACAAATATTTCGTCTTTCCCTTGTAAAAGACTAGAATCATCTACGTGCGAATGCGTGCGCTCGCACGTGATATTTTAATAAACTTTTGTTTAGTTTTTCTTAGATGAAAAACTTCACACCACCCACCGAATAGATTACATCATTGCGGTGATCTTATATTTCATTCACATGTGTAAATTTAAGAATTTAGATAACAAAAAAAATGGTAGAAAACTTTCACGGGGATCTAATGAAATCATAACTTCTGAAAATAAACTTTTTTTTATGATCTATATTTTTTAATGAACATATGATGCATAGTTGTTCATAAATAGCTTGAGTACATGCGCTGAACAGAAAGTGTAACAATGTTCTTCCCTTGAATAATGTGAATTCATAAGCTAGGAAAAATGTAGCTCAAAGGACAAGTGAAGGCAATGACTTAATTATTTATTTCATAATAATCCGTTTAAAAAAGAAAAAAACATTTTTTGAATCAAATATTATTAAATCATCTTTTATATCTTCTCCTTTCCTCTCTTGTAATTCTTTTTTTCATTTTTTTTGTGGAAATAACATATTGTAGTCATATCACAAGGTCCATAGCCCAGTGGGGAGATGGCCTGCCCACAACCAAGAGGTTTTGGGTTCGATACCCAACTAACACAAAAAGGAAGGATTTAATTTCCTATTCTTGGTTCCTCTTGTGTGGGTTCTTATACACCCCTTCTTGGGGCACCCGCTAGTCGGGCTTCTACTACTCCTGATACGGGATTATACCATGGGCAGCCCTACTCCAAAGATCCCCTAAAGAACCTTCAAGGACCAATCACAAGATCAAGGGCAAAGATGACAATGGACAAAGTATCATCATTGATCCGAAGTATCAAAACTAAAGAGGAAGCTAATTTTCATGTAGAGGAAGACATTCAATTCAACCTCTTAAGTTTTACAAGTGTTCAACATGGCCCAAACAAGCAAAGTGACTAAAAAGGGCATTTTAGTCTTTTTACACATTAAAGTCTATTTTAGCCTATTCTAGACTATTCTAGACTTTAATTATTGTTAGTATTGTTATTTACTATTTCAGCCGTGTAATAGTAAGAGATTGCTATAATAAAGGACATGTTGTCCATGTGTTAGTTAGTTGGTTAATAAAGAGTCCTAATGCAACTAGGACTCTTCATAGATTTGGTAGTTAGTATCTTTTCTAGACGCCACTTTATTGTTAGGTAGTTACTTGATAGCAAGTTGTTATTTAAGAGTCCTAATTCTTCAAGGACTCTTATTTGTTTTCAGGAGTCCTCATCCTTTAAGGACTCTTATTTCTTTATGGTTGTAACCGAAATCTCAACCTTACTTAAGGGAGATTTCGGCCATCTTTAATGGGTACGTTAGATATATTGATATTTTGGTATGGTTATTCCTTAGCTTCTCGTGTTTGAACTTCTAGATAGAAATTCATTCATTCTTGAGTTACTGTATCAACTAGCTTGTTTCTCTAGTTGTGGTGTTTCAGCCTCCATTGTTAATTAACCTCCCTTAGTGTTGCGTTGATTAAATTCCCATAGAAACTAGTTCGAAAATTGAAGAAAGATCGGGCTCAAACTTAAGTCGAACCTTGCGGTTCTTCATTAGGTGGTATCAGAGCAAAAGGTTCTTCTCCAATTCCCAGTGTACCCTACGCACAATTTTTTTTTCCTTGTTTGCTAGATTGATAAAATAACACAAAAAAGCCGCGGCATTATATGCAATATTGGCAGCCGATTGTCTAAAAGAAAAAGCCTCTCGGTATAAATAAATTGGCAGCCGAGTTAGTATAGATTGAATAGTGAACTATAAAGCCAAAAGCAAACTTCTTGACCAACGAAAGCGATAGAGCCTCGTCCAAGAATTGGCAAACGTTCCTCCTTGCCATTTTGAGCCGAAATACATACCATAAATCAAGTATTGAAAGCGATAGAGCCTTACTACTTGATAAATTCGGTCAAGATCAAGGGAAAATTCAAGCAAACAAGAACATCAAGAAGATCAAGAACATCAAGAACATCAAGAAGATCAAGAACTGGTTTCTATTCTCGAATAAGACTTCGTTTCTTCATCTTTTTCTTTCTAAAGCTTTTTGTTTAGGTCAAAGTTAGGATTTCTTTCCTTATTTTTCAGCCTTGTGTCAACGCAACAAGTTAGGAACCCATTCTTTAAATCTAGAGTTTGAAGTTCTATACGAGCGGTGTTGGAATAAAGAGTGAATCTTTCTTTGCTATCTAACGTTTTTGAGTGTTTTCTTTTGTTTTTCTTATCTTATAACAATGTCTTTTGAAGGATCTCCATCAAAGAAAGGTGAAACCTTTGATCAAGAAAAGATGTACAAAATGATAGAAGATATGACGAGAAACATGGCTGCCATGACAAGTAAAATTGATTCGTTACAAGGTCAAATTGCCGAGACAAATCAACATGTTCAACAAATTGATAATCAGCAACGTCTTCCTCAAGACAATGCCGAGAATCATAATCAAAGGGTTGAGAACATGGAACCACCAAGGGCGCCACAATTGCCGAGAGTCAATGTGGTAAATCCGGAAATTCAAGCAAATCGGATTATCAACAATCCGGTATATCAGCCGAGAAGAGGGCATTATATGCAGCAAGTTGACACAAATCTTGGTTCCATAAAGACCAAGATTCCCCCTTTTGAAGGTACGAATGATCCCGAATTATTTTTAGATTGGATTCGTAAAATTAACCATTTTTTTGCTGTTCATAAATATTCGGAAGAAAAGAAAGTGAAGTTAGCAGCCATGGAATTTTATGGATATGCATCCATTTGGTGGGACAAAGAATCCGAAACAAGGGCAAAAGTAGAACAACCGGAAATTTCCGCTTGGGTTGAAATGAAAGCGGTTATGAAGCGACGTTTTGTTCCTTTGAATTACTTAAGGGAACTTTACAACCGTCTACAAAGATTAAAGCAAGGCGATAAATCCGTCGATGAATACTACAAAGCCATGGAAATTGCAATGATTCGCGCCGATATTTGTGAAAGTGATGAGGCGACAATGGCTCAGTTCTTGGCTGGCGTAAATGACAAAATCCGGACAAAGGTAGAACGTGCTAACCTTGATAATATTACATCTATGTTATATTATTCTGAACAAATTGAAAGGCAACAAAAGGAAAAGAGTTTAAATGCAAAACCGGCAACCTTCCAACCTTGGAGGAAGCCGAATTCAACTCAGCAATTTTCTACTGTTTTGCCGAGCCAAAGCAAGGGAAAAGAGGTATTTTATGAGGGCAAAACAGCCCCGAGACAGTTTGGGGCAGCAAGGTGATACGGTACCAACCTCGAGGCTGCCCAAGTCAAAGGAGCACATACATCGACTAAGCACGAGACTTAGAACAAGGGACGTGAAGCAACTATCTGCATCATTGACCCGAGTTCTAAGATATGAAGAGGATGCTAAGTTACATCTAGGAATGTTATACGAGGCAGGCTCTCAAGTCACAAGTGTACAATTAGGCCCTATCAAGAAAAGAGGCTAAGAAGGGCATTTTAGTAATCATACAAGATGATGAGGGATTGGACAGCTTTACAACAGTTTGGCAGAATAGTCATAACTTTCTATCCGTTTATCCAATAGAGCTGATTCCAGTTGCATATTAAATTTAAGAGGCATAGCTACAACTGTTATGAAGAACCCGAGATCAGATTCTGCCTTCTTGACATCCGAAATCGTCGTGCAAGTTGGCCCAACAAGCTGTCCAGAATTGGGACGAATCTAAAAGGGCATTTTAGACTTTTTGTGTACAATTAAAGTCTATACTAGACTTTAATTTTTTTTCATCATATTTAATTACTTAGTTCCGTGTATAGCAAGAGTTTCTATAATAAATGACATGTTGTCCATGTGTTAGTTAGTTTGTTAATAAAGAGTCCTAATGCAACTAGGACTCTTCATAGATTTGGTAGTTAGTTTGTTTTCTAGACACCTAGATAATAGGAACATGTGCCTATTATCTTGTTTAGGTAGTTACTTGATAGCAAGTTGTTATTCAAGAGTCCTAATTCTTCAAGGACTCTTATTTGTTTTCAAGTGTCTTAATCCTTTAAGGACTCTTATTTCTTTATTGGTTGTAACCGAAATCTCAACCTACTTAAGGGAGATTTCGGCCACTTTAATATTTACGTTAGATATATTGATATTTTGGTAAGGTTATTCCTTAGCTTCTCGTGTTTGAACTTTCGGATAGAAATTCATTCATTCTTGAGTTCATTTGTATCAACTAGCTTGTTTCTCTAGTTGTGGTGTTTCAGCCTCCATTGTTAATTAACCTTCCCTTAGAGTTGCGTTGATTAAATTCCCATAGAAACTAGTTCAAGAATTGAAGAAAGATCGGGCTCAACTTAAGTCGAACCTTGCGGTTCTTCATCAGGTGGTATCAGAGCAAAAGGTTCTTCTCCAATTCCCGGTGTACCCTACGCACAAATTTTTTTCTTGTTTTCAGAAATTGACCAAAACAAAATACAAAAGCCGCGGCATTATATGAATATTGGCAGCCGATTGTTATAAAGAAAAAGCCTCTTGGTGTAAAGTAATTGGCAGCCAAGTTAGTATAGGTAGAATAGTGAACTATAAAGCCAAAAGCAAACTTCTTGGATTGATAGCGATCGAGCCTCGTCCAAGAATTGGCAAACGTTCCTCCTTGTAATTTTGAGCCGACACACATACCATAAATTGAGTTTTGATAGCGATAGAGCCTGACTACTTGATAAATTCGGTCAAGATCAAGGGAAAATTCAAGCAAACAAGAAGATCAAGAAGATCAAGAAAATCAAGAACATCAAGAAGATCAAGATCATCAAGAACCGGTTTCTTTTCTCGATTAGGAATTCGTTTCTTCATCTTTTTCTTTCTAAAGCTTTTTGTTTAGGTCAAAGATAGGATTTCTTTCCTTATTTTTCAGCCTTGTGTCAACGCAACAAGTTAGGAACCCATTCTTTAAATCTAGAGTTTGAAGTTCTATACGAGCGGTGTTGGAATAAAGAGTGAATCTTTCTTTGCTATCTAACGTTTTTGAGTGTTTTCTTTTGTTTTTCTTATCTTATAACAATGTCTTTTGAAGGATCTCCATCAAAGAAAGGTGAAATTTCTGATATGGAAAAGTTGCTTCAAATGATGACGGAGATGTCGGGAAGAATGAATTCAATGCAAGGACAAATGGCCGGTTTTCAACAAATTGCAAATCAGCAACGTCTTCCTCAAGACAATGCCGAGAACAATCTTCAATTGGTTAATGAAGTTGAGCAGCCTAGGCCACCTCCAAATCCGCCACCAAATCGGTTGATCAACAATCATATTTTTGAGCCGAGAAGAGGGGACCAATTTCAGCGTTATGACAACAATCTTGATTCAATCTTGACGAAGATTCCATTTTTCAAAGGTACAAATGATCCTCAATTATTTTTAGATTGGATTCGTAAAGCTGACCATGTTTTTTCTGTCAATAATTATTCCGAGAAAACGAAAGTGAAATTGGCAGCCATGGAATTTTGCGGATATGCTTCTATTTGGTGGGATAGAGAAGTCAAAAAAAGGGTGAGAGTTGGGTGTCGAGAAGTTGATACATGGGATGAGATGAAAGAATTACGTACCGTTTTGTAACAAAGCAAAAGGAAAAGAGTTTAAGGGCAAAAACGGCAACTTTCCTACATTGGAAGGAGCCGAATCCACCCCAGAATTTTTCTACAAGCAGTCCGGGATTTTTGGTCTGGTCTACCTATACCGAAGCAACTTGCCAGTACCTCTATAGTGTTGTTACCGAAAATTCAAAATCCGGTGCATCTAAAGGACTTTCGCCGATAGCTCTTTGTAACTTTGCAAATAAGATCATCACTAAGGTAATTGCTTCTCGTCTTGCATCAATTTTGCCTAATATTCTATGTCCGAATCAAACAAGCTTTGTGAAAGGGAGGTCGATAACCGATAACGTTCTCCTGGCTATGGAGTTAGTGCATTCTATCAATAAAAAGATCTGGGGGGGTAACTTGATCATCAAACTGGACATGATGAAGGCTTTTGACCGGGTTTCCCATGGTTTTCTCATTAAGGTGTTGGGTAAATTTGGCTTCTCTACTCATTTTGTTAATTTAATCAACAATGTTCTCACATCTAACTGGTTTTCAGTTTTGGTTAATGGGACTCCTTATGGTTATGAGAAGGCGTACAGGGGGGTTAAACAGGGAGATCCCTTATCTCTCCCCTCTTATTTATTTTGGCAGCGGATGTTTTTTCAAGGGGATTGAATAAGTTAAATGCATCGGGTGCTTTATTTCCGTATTATGTTCCCCGACAGACGATGGTTGTATCTCATCTCGCTTTTGCAGACGACGTAATTATTTTTACGAATGGAAGAAAGCGGAACATTGAGACACTTGTGTCGTTTTTGCACCGTTATGAGCATGCCTCGGGGCAATTGGTTAATCTTTGGGAAAAGCTCTTACTATACATCTACCCGAACATCATCTGAGGCTCGCACAATGATTCAATCGGTCTCGGGTTTTGTGGAAGGGGATTTTCCTTTGAAGTATCTTGGATGTCCACTTTTCCCGGGACGCGCTAAAATTCATTATTTTCAAAGTTTAATAGATACGGTATCAGCTCGAGTTGAAGGTTGGCAAGGCAAGTTACTAACAATGGGCGGTAGACTCCTTCTGGTTCGTTCGGTTTTAAACTCCATGACTATGCACATTCTTGCGGTATGTACTATTCCGGTTACTATTCTGAAACATTTGGAGCGGATTTTCTCGCGGTTTGTTTGGGGTAGCTCTGAGAATGGCCAACGGAGGCATTGGATGTCATGGCATAACATGTCTAGAGCAACTCAATGCAATGGTGTCGGTGTTACCTCATTGCACGGGATTTTATAAGGCTTTCTCTTGGAAATTATGGTGGAACTTCGGGACTAATTCCTCTCTATGGGTAGACTTCCTTCAATCCAAATATTGCTCAGCTTTGTCTCACCCCCGGCAAGCACGACGTTTCTCGGGTTGTTCATCGGTGTGGCGACGAATGACCGCGGTAGCTTTGTCGGTAGAGAATCATACTGGTACTTTGCTTCGGGGAGGTAATTCTAACTTTTGTTTTGAAAATTTTACATTGCATGGCTCTTTGATTTCACAGGTGGAGCAGCCCATGGAGGTCTTGCTTTGGCAGCTCGGGTTGACGAATCATTTGTGATACTAATGGATGGAAAAAAAGCAGGCTCTCCTCAATTTGGTACCTCCTCGGTTTATGGACCGATTACTGGGATGTGCACATTGATCCGACTCGGGAATGTGACAAACGCATTTGGATGCTGGAGCCTCATGGGAAATTTACCATTTCCTCGGTATTGGATTTGGTTAGAGGCACAAGTGCTTCTCAGTTGTCCAGGGTTTGTATTTGGAATAAAATCTTGCCACTTTCTTTATCTCTATTTATGTGGAAATTGTTGAACAGGTTTTTAGCTCTTGATGCGAATCGCATGAGGTTTGGTACGTCCATTGCCTCATGGTGTGTTTGTCGTAATGGTTCTGAGGATTATGATCACTTGTTTGTGCAATGCACGTTAGCAAGGGGCATTTGGAAGGAGGCGGCAGTGATATGAGGTTTGCGATGGGAGGAACGCCGTTTTCAAACCATTGCAGACCTGCTAATTTTTTGGTGGTACTCTGGGAACTCGGGTAATTCTAAAACTCTTATTCTTTTGGCTTGTTTGGCATGTTGGGTTCTTTGGAAAGCTCGTTGCAGGTTTGTTTTTTGTGCCAAGAGTACCTCCCAAGCGGGTATTTTGGCTCAGTTTCGGGATCAGGTTCATCTTTTGTTGGGTGCTCGCGGCATCATCTCGCCTTCCCCACCCACATTTGTTCCGCGAAGAGCCTTAATTGTCAAATGGGGTCCTACTGGGCCGGAGAAATACATCTTGAACATTGATGGCGCCTCGAAAGGTAATCCAGGACCATCCGGCATAGGGGGCATAATCCGTAACCGAGAGGGACTGTTTGTTGCGGCTTTCTACGCTTTTTTGGGTGATACTTGCACAAGTCTATTTGCTGAAATGAAAGCTTTACGCGAAGGTTTGACCTTAGTACACAACCTGGGCATTTTAGACATATCTATTCAAACGGACTCTTTAGTGCTGGCCAAGGCACTGACTAAAGGTACGATCACTCGTTGGACTTTGGATTGTTTATTTAGAGATATTTTGCTTCTTCAAGGAAATTGCAGGGTTGAACATGTTTATAGAGAAGTTAATTCAGTGGCCGATGCATTGGCAAATTTGGCATGCACTACACGACTCTCTCAATCCTCACAACACCTTCCATTCCTGCCTTTGTCTATTCGTGGTTTGTTGGAACTTGATAGGTGTGGTACTCCTTATGTACGACTTCTTTAAGCTTATTTTTATTGTAGTTCCACTTGCATCATTTATTATAGGAGTGACTGTAACACCTAAACCATGTAATCAATGGTTTAGTTTTGCATTGTCATATTTGTATGGAGTGGATCTGTTTCCACCTAATTGGAGGTTTTGGTATTACGTCCCCCTCCATGTATTTTTGCTTTGGCTTTTATTAATAAACGGGGGACCGCCCCACCACGCTGGTGGAATTTTAAAAAAAAATGATGCAAAAATAGCCACGGGGCAGTTTGGGGTAGTAAGGTCACAAAATTCAACCGTTTCGGCCAATACGAGGGTAAATTCTAATCCAAATCTTGTTCGGGAATGTTTTAAATGTATGGGCAAAGGACACTTTGCTAGGGACTGCCCTAACAAGAGTACTATGATCATGTTGGATGATGGAACGTGGGTTAGTGATAACAAAACCGAAGAATCTGATTTTGAGAAATAAACCGACAAGTTGGAGGAACTTCCGGAAGATGGGAATCAACCTTTGGTTACGATAAAACCACTTCATTCACAACCTTTAGATGATGTTCCAAGAGAGAAAAAGGAGAGTGAGTTGAAACATACGAGTGATCCTACCCATGAGGTAAAATCAGAGGTAAAAATCATAGAAAAAGCCGAGCCAAAAGTGAGAAAAAAGGCAATCGCTCTAAGTGTGAGAAAAGAATGTTTGTACGTTAATTCCGGAAAGGTAGATAGTGCGATTCAAGCAAAACAACTTGTTGTTTTGTTGGATTTAAAAGGAACCGCAAGGAACCTTTTTACTAACGCTTTTTCTTTTACTCTAACGTCTTTTTCTACATCTAGTCTTGCTATTTTTCAGAAATTCCATGACGTCTTCCCTAAGGAGTTGCCGAGAAGGTTTCTAATTAGCCTTCAAAACCAGGGTGAGTTAATTTGTGCAAAGAAGGAGGTAAGTAAGTCTTTAAGTCCTTATTTTATACCGGTAAATGAACCTAAGCATGAAAGGACTTTTAGAATAAATACGGATAATCTACATATTAATCACATAACTTTTAAGTATAGACATCCGATTTATTGCTTTGATAATATTTTATTTATAGTGCAAACCGAGAGCGTTTTAGTAAACATCTTAGGGCTGTTTTTTCTATTATAAATACACAAACCTTCGATGCTAAGATTGAAAAGTATGTTTATTACACTCATTCTATTAACCTTCTTAGTTGCATCATGAATTTCCAAAATATTAAAATTGAACCGGCAGAAGTTACAACAATTGAGGAATGGCCGAATACAACTAGTTCAAATCGCATTCGTTCATCATTTGAGTTGACAAGTTCTTGTAAGCGTTTTGTTCGTGATCGTAGCAAGCTTGCTGCCATAAGGGAGAAAAAAGAGATACAATTCTTTTGGGACAGCCGCCATAAAATCTCTTTACAAGGTAAGTACGATAGACATTCTACTTTCTTTATTTCTAACTTGCTCCCTTTTGCAAATTTTTCAGATTATGTGACTGATCTTGGTGATGATTCGAGGACGAATCAGGCTTTTCAAGGGGGAGGGGATGATACGGTACCAACCTCGAGGCTGCCCAAGTCAAAGGAGCACATACATCGACTAAGCACGAGACTTAGAACAAGGGACGTGAAGCAACTATCTACATCATTGACCCGAGTTCTAAGGTATGAAGAGGATGCTAAGTTACATCTAGGAATGTTATACGAGGCAGCCTCTCAAGTCACAAGTGTACAATTAGGCCCTATCGAGCAAAGAGGCTAAGAAGGGCAATTTAGTAATCATACAAGATGATGAGGGATTGGACAGCTTTACAACAGTTTGGAAGAACAGTCATAACTTTCTATTCGTTTATCCAATAGAGCTGATTCCAGTTGCATATTAAATATAAGAGGCATAGCTACAACTTTTATGAAGAACCCGAGATCAGATTCTGCCTTCTTGACATCCGAAATCGTCGTGCAAGTTGGCCCAACAAGCTGTCCAGAATTGGGACGAATCTAAAAGGGCATTTTAGACTTTTTGTGTACAATTAAAGTCTATACTAGACTTTAATTGTTTTTCAGCATATTTAATTACTTAGTTTCGTGTATAGCAAGAGTTGCTATAATAAAGGACATGTTGTCCATGTGTTAGTTAGTTTGTTAATAAAGAGTCCTAATGCAACTAGGACTCTTCATAGATTTGGTAGTTAGTTTGTTTTCTAGACACCAAGATAATAGGAACATGTGCCTATTATCTTGTTTAGGTAGTTACTTGATAGCAAGCAGTTATTCAAGAGTCCTAATTCTTCAAGGACTCTTATTTGTTTTCAAGAGTCTTAATCCTTTAAGGACTCTTATTTCTTTATTGGTTGTAACCGAAATCTCAACCTACTTAAGGGAGATTTCGGCCACTTTAATATTTACGTTAGATATATTGATATTTTGGTAAGGTTATTCCTTAGCTTCTCGTGTTTGAACTTCTGGATAGAAATTCATTCATTCTTGAGTTACTGTATCAACTAGCTTGTTTCTCTAGTTGTGGTGTTTCATCCTCCATTGTTAATTAACCTTCCCTTAGAGTTGCGTTGATTAAATTCCCATAGAAACTAGTTTGAGAATTGAAGAAAGATCGGGCTCAACTTAAGTCGAACCTTGCGGTTCTTCATCACAAGGTCTCAAAACCAATCAAATCCGGTCAATACAAAGGTAAATTCGACTCCATTTGTGCCTCGTGAATGCTTTAAATGTAGGGGCAAATGACGTATTGCTAGGGACTGCCCTAACAAGAATACCATGATAATGTTGGACGATGGATCGTGGGTAAGTGACGAGAAATCCGAGACAACCAATCTTGAGGAAGAAACCGACCAAATTTGTGAAGATTCAGGTAGTGGTCAAATTTTGGTTACAAGGAAACTCCTTCATTCTCAACCTTTGGATGATCTTCACCAGCATAGAAGTAATCTCTTCCAAATCAAATGCGAGGTTAAAGGCAAGTCTGTTTTAGTAATTATTGATAATGGAAGTTGTACTAATGTTTGCTCTTATGATATGGTTTCCGCACTTGATTTACCTTATAAGGCACATCCTATGCCTTATAAATTATCGTGGTTGAATAATAATGGTGAAATCAAGGTGGATAAGCAAGTTGAGATAGAGTTTGAGATAGGGAGATATAAGGACTCGGTTTTATGTGATGTGGTCCCGATGACTGCAAATCACATAATTTTGGGAAGGCCATGGCAATATGATTGAAGTGCAAATCACATGGGTAGAGAAAATACATACAAACTTCAAAAGGATGATTTAAAGTTTACACTAATTCCTTTATCTTTAAATGCAGCTTGTGAGATACATAAACAAATGGCCATCAATAGAGAGAAGAGAGAAAAGCAAAGAAAATAGAGTGAGGGGAAAAAGCCGAGTGATCCGAACCTTGAGGTAAAAACTGAGAGGAAAAATGAGGTAAAAGCTGTGAACTTAGTGAGACAAAAGGCAAGTTCCTCCAAAAACAGAAAAGAGTGTTTGTTTATCAACCCGGGAAAGGTAGATAGGGCAATACGTGCAAAACAACCACTTGTTTTGTTGGTATTTAGAGAAACCGAAAGGTCTCTCCTTTCTAATGATTTTTCTTTTGATCTAACATCTTCTTCTCTTCCTTGTGTTGCTTTTGATCTTTTAAAGGAATTCCAAGACGTATTTCCCAAGGAGTTGCCGAGGGGGCTGCCTCCAATTCGAGGAATCGAGCATCAAATCGACTTCATTCCGGGAGCAAGTTTGCCAAACCGGGCTGCCTACCAAGCCAATCCGGATGAGACCCGAGAAATACAAAAGCAAGTCGATTTACTCCTTGAAAAGGAGCAGGTAAGAGAATCTTTAAGTCCTTGTGCTAGTCCTGTAATTTTAGTACCTAAGAGAGAAGGAACTTTCAGATTATGTACGGATTGTCGTGATATTAATAAAATAACTATTAAATATAGACATCCGATTCCTCGCTTAGATGATATGCTAGATGAGTTAAGTGGCGCTTTAATATTTTCAAAAATTGATTTAACTCAAGGCTATCACCAAATTAGAATGAAAGAAGGTGATGAATGGAAAACCGCTTTTAAGACTAAATATGGATTATATGAATGGATTGTTATGCCTTTTGGTCTTACTAATGCACCTAGTACTTTCATGAGATTAATGAACTACATATTTAGACACTGTTTTGGCAAATTTGTTGTAGTTTATTTCGATGATATTCTTGTTTATAGTAAAAGCTTAGAGGAGCATCTAGAACATCTTAAAGCTGTTTTTACTATTTTAAGAGAACAAACCGTATATGCTAAACTTGAAAAGTGTGTTTTTTTGCACTAATTCGTTTAACTTTCTTGGCTATATAGTTAGTTCTCAAGGTATTTGTGTTGATCCGGTTAAAATTCAAACCATTCAAGAATGGCCGAGACCAACAAGTGTGACACAAGTTAGATCATTTTATGGGTTAGCAAGCTTTTATAGGTGTTTTATTCGTGATTTTAGCACGATGGCTGCCCCATTAAATGCAGTAATGAAGAAGGACGTCTCATTCTTTTGGGACAAGCCGCAAGAAGCATGCTTTGAGAAGAAGAAACAATTACTTACTTGTTCTCCCATTTTAGCTATACCTAATTTTGATATAATGTTTGAAGTTGAATGCGATGCTTCAGGTTTAGGTATAGGTATAGGGGCTGTTTTGCAACAACAAGGTAAGCCTTTAGCATATTTTAGTGAGAAATTAAGCAATGCTTCGCTTAATTATCCTACTTATGATAAAGAGTTATATGCCATTGTTCGAGCTTTGGAGACTTGGAAACACTATTTGATCGCAAGAGAATTTGTCATTCATACCGATCATGAGTCAATAAAGTATCTTAAAGGCCAAAGTAAGTTGAATAAAAGACATGCAAGGTGGGTTTCCTTTATCGATACTTTTCCTTACATCATCAAATACAAGAAAGGTAAAGAAAACATCGTTGCCAATGCTCTATCTAGAAGATATACTTTACTTTCATTAATGCATGCTAAATTACTTGGGTTTGATCATATCAAAGCATTATATAAAGATGATTTAGAATTTTCAGATTTATATGCTAAATGTGAGCTCTCGGCTCAAAATTCATTTTTTAGATTTGAAGACTTCTTGTTTAAAAACAATAGATTGTGTATTCCTTCATGTTCGATTAGAGAATTAATTGTTAGGGAAGCACATTGTGGCGGTTTAATGGGTCATTTTTGGTGTTGTTAAAACTTTCGATATTTTACAAGAACACTTTTATTGGTCTAAAATGAGACAGGATGTTAGAAAAATATGTGAACTTTGCATTAAATGTAAACAAGCTAAAAGTACAAGCAAAGCTCATGGATTATACATGCCTTTACCCATTCCCTCTTCACATTGGATTGACTTATCCATGGATTTTATCTTAGGCTTGCCGAGGTCTCAAAGAGGTAATGATAGTATTCTGGTTGTCGTAGATCGTTTTTCTAAAATGTCGCACTTTATTCCTTGTAGGAAAACAAACGATGCAAGTCATGTTGCGGATTTATTCCTAAAAGAGGTGGTGCGGCTTCATGGGATTCCGAGAACCATAGTTAGTGATAGGGACGTAAAGTTCTTGAGTTACTTTTGGAAGACATTATAGAGTAAGTTGGGGACTAAATTGCTATTTTCAACTTCTAGCCATCCCCAAACCGATGGCCAAACTGAGGTAACAAATAGAACTTTAGGGGTGTTACTTAGAGCTTTAATTTCAAAGAACTTAAAAAGGTGGGAAGAATGTTTACCTATTGCTGAATTTGCGTATAATAAAACTTTACATTCTACTACGAATAATTCTCCATTTGAAGTTGTTTATGGCTTTAACCCCTTAACCCCATTGGATCTAATTTCTGTACCTGTTGATGAGTATTATAATGTAGAAGGTGATTCTAGGGCAGAATAAATACAAAAACTTCATGAACATGTTACCGAGAGCATAAAGAAGAAAAATGCACAAACCTCAAAACATGTCAACAAAGGCCGAAAGCAACTTTGTTTTGAAGTTGGAGATTGGGTTTGGTTACATCTTAGGAAAGATAGATTTCCAAAGGAAAGACAAAGTAAATTACATCCGAGAGGAGATGGACCATTCCAAGTTATTTCAAAGATCAATGATAATGCATACACGATAGATCTCAAAGGTAAGTATGGAGTTCATTCTACTTTTAATGTTTCTGACTTGTCTCCTTTTGATTTTGATATAGACTATGGAGCTGATCATGAAGATGATTCGGGGACAAATCATGCTTTTCAAGAGGGAGGGGATGATACGGGATTATACCAAGGGCAGCCCTACTCCAAATATCCCCTAAAGAACCTTCAAGGACCAATCACAAGATCAAGGGCAAAGATAACAATGGACAAAGTATCATCATTGATCCGAAGTATCAAAACTAAAGAGGAAGCTAATCTTCATGTAGAGGAAGACATTCAATTCAACCTCTTAAGTTTTACAAGTGTTCAACACGGCCCAAACAAGCAAAGTGGCAAAAAAGGGTATTTTAGTCTTTTTACACATTAAAGTCTATTTTAGCCTATTCTAGACTATTCTAGACTTTAATTATTGTTAGTATTGTTATTTACTATTTCAGCTGTGTAATAGCAAGAGATTGCTATAATAAAGGACATGTTGTCCATGTGTTAGTTGGTTAATAAAGAGTCAACTAGGACTCTTCATAGATTTGGTAGTTAGTATCTTTTCTAGCCGCCACTTTATTTTTAGGTAGTTACTTGATAGCAAGTTGTTATTTAAGAGTCCTAATTCTTCAAGGACTCCTATTTGTTTTCAAGAGTCGTCATCCTTTAAGGACTCTTATTTCTTTATGGTTGTAACCGAAATCTCAACCTTACTTAAGGGAGATTTCGGCCATCTTTAATGGGTACGTTAGATATATTGATATTTTGGTAAGGTTATTCCTTAGCTTCTCGTGTTTGAACTTCTAGATAGAAATTCATTCATTCTTGAGTTACTGTATCAACTAGCTGGTTTCTCTAGTTGTGGTGTTTCAGCCTCCATTGTTAATTAACCTCCCTTAGTGTTGCGTTGATTAAATTGCCATAGAAACTAGTTCGAGAATTGAAGAAAGATCGGGCTCAAACTTAAGTCGAACCTTGCGGTTCTTCATCAACTCCCCTCACGGGGCACCCGCTCAGCCGGGCTTCTATCCGCCCTACATGGGCTCCTCCTCTGGTGAGGTCGACCTCCTCTAGTGACGTCCAATAAATACAAAAAAACATATTGTAGTTATAAAAAAATATATTTTCAATTTCTAATACTTTGGGCCAATTTACAATTAATTTCAAAAGTATCATTTCATAACGTTGAATTTGATAATTATGTTATTACCTTATTACAAATAACACAAACTTTAAGAATCTGATTTACATAGATATATTTTTTTAGTACATTATATATGGTAATAATTTCTAAACAAAACTTTCTTCTTTCTCTTATAAAAGATTAGGATCAAGTAAGTGCGAATACGTGCGCTCGCACGTGATATTTTAGTTAGCTTTTGTTAAGTTTTTCTTAGATGTAAAACTTCACACAATCCACCAAATAAATTCTGTCATTGTTGTGATCGCATATAATTACATTCAGGTGCTTAAATTGAAGAATTTAGAGAACAATGGAAATGGAAGATAAATTAGTCAAATTTCATGGTCTTCCTTTCCACCAAGCATGAAAGGTTATGGAAAATCTTACAAACACTGTAAACCGCAAGATGAAATTTTCTTCTCTCTGCAACGACCCAACTATGGAGCTACATATATCCACTTTAATCTCCGTATTTACATGTGCTCTCATGATGCACGTCTTCTAGCTCCCAATAGCCTTCTAACTCTGAACTTTGAAACCTGATATTCCTAAAAGATAGTGAAGAGTTTTTCCTATAACTGCTATTTCGCCAACCTAAAAGGAGTTCGACTTGTGCAACAATCTAGGAGGAGGCGGTCATCGCCTCTGTACCTCAAGTGTCGAGTTCTACATGAGCTGCCTATTTCTTTCACTGGCTAGCTCAGCCTCTTCCCTTATCATTCTTGCCTTTTCCTCTTCCAATTTAGTCACCAATGACTCCAATTCTACTGTGTAAGCCTTCTTTCGCTCTCTGGACCTAGCAGCAGACTCCCTATTTTTTTATTATCATTCTTCTCTGGTTATGCTGAGTGGCCTTATCAAGAACCACCTCCTCCACCGGCACCACTCTCCTCTTCCCTCTCCCAATCGCCGAACCATTCGCAGCTCCAGTTACTCCTAGATCTACAACAGATGTAGCCGCTGCCAACACCCATTCTCAAACCCCAATGATGACTCCAAGCCAAAACCACAAGTAGGACCATTCTGCATGTGGAAAACTGAACCTGGAACCACCGGACAATGATCATTCATCATCTGCTCCACTTCGTACCCCACCAGCACCAGCGGACGAGCAGGTGTGGAAGTCCTAACATAATCCAGACTCACTGTCTCCGCCTTAATCAGAAAATCCTCCAACGTTATATGTTATTTAGAGATTTTTTCGAGTAGCTCAAAGTTATAGATTCTAAGTTGATTCATCTCAAGATTCAAGAAAGAAATTCTTATTGCTTTTAGTATTAATCTACCCTTGGATTAAGATTTGAGTACATTGTTTTTGTTTCAAAATTAATAGTTATCTACGTATTCACTTTAGATACTAAGGTAGCTAGTTTGGGAGTATTGCATTTTTGCATTATTTTTGTGGAAACAAAATAATTTCATTCACAAAAAGATAATTGTAATTATTAATACTTAGGGAACAATTTACATATCAATTTCAAAACTAACATTTAATAACGATGAATTTAAAAATTAAGTTATTACCCTATTACAAATAACACAAGTTTTAATAGAGTAATTTACATAGTGAGATTTTTTTAGTACATTATTAATGGTAATATTTTCTTGCAAATATTTCGTCTTTCCCTTATAAAAGACTAGAATCATCTATGTGCGAATACGTGCGCTCGCACGTGATATTTTAATAAACTTTTGTTTAGTTTTTCTTAGATGAAAAACTTCACACCACCCACCGAATAGATTACATCATTGCGGTGATCTTATATTTCATTCACATCTGTAAATTTAAGAATTTAGATAACAAAAAAAAATAAATTGGTAGAAAACTTTCACGGGGATCTAATGAAATCATAACTTCCTAAAATAAACGTTTTTTTATGATCTATATTTTTTAATGAACATATGATGCATAGTTGTTCATAAATAGCTTGAGTACATGCGCTGAACAGAAAGTGTAACCAGGTTTTTCCCTTGAAGAATGTGAATTCATAAGCTAGGAAAAATGTAGCTCAAAGGACAAGTGAAGACAATGACTTAATTATTTATTTCATAATAATCCGTTTAAAAAATAAAAAAACAAGTTTTTGAATCAAATATTATTAAATCATCTTTTATGTCTTCTTCTTTCCTCTCTTGTAATTCTTTTTTTCATTGTTTTTGTGGAAATAACATATTGTAGTCATAAAAAAAATTATTTTCAATTCCTAATACTTTGGGCCAATTTATAAATTAATTTCAAAAGTATCATTTAATAACGTTGAATTTGATAATTATCCTATTACCTTATTACAAATAACACAAACTTTAAGAGTCTGATTTACATAGTTATATTTTTTTAGTACATTATATATGGTAATATTTTCTAGACAAATCTTTCTTCTTTCAATTATAAAAGGTTAGGATCAACTGCGTGCGAATACGTGTTCTCGCACGTGATATTTTAGTTAGCAACTGTTAAGTTTTTCTTAGATGTAAAAAACTTCACACCATCCACCACATAAATTTTATCACTGTTGTGATCTCATATAATTTCATTGAGGTGCTTAAATTGAAGAATTTAGAGAACAAAGGACATGGAAGATAAATTAGTCAAATTTCATGGTCCTCCTTTCCACCAAGCATGAAAGGTTATGGAAAATCTTACAAACACTGTAAACAGCAAGAAGAGATTTTCTTCTCTCTGCAACAACCCAACTATGGAGCTTCATATATCCACTTTAATCTCCGCATTTACATGTGCTCTCGTGATGTAGATTCTTCTAGCTCCCAATAGCCTTCTAACTCTGAACTTCGAAACCAGTTATTCCTAACAGATAGTGAAGAGTTTTTCCTATAACTGCTATCTTGCCAACCTATAAGGAGTTCGACTTTGCAACACACTAGGAGGAGGCGGTCTTCGCCTCTTAACCACAAGTGATAGGTTCTCCATGAGTTTTTTTTTATAAAAGATAGTATTATTGATGTTGAAACACGGGTACATATAAAATCAAAGAATCCGCAATTGTGGTATCCCTTGCCAGTCTAAACGAAGCAACCCCCTAACATTGTGAGGCAAAGTTGCAAAAGAATCAAAGAATAAAGACTTGTGAGAGTTGCAGCCAAGATTTGCAAGAGAGTCAGCAACCATATTTCCTTCGCGGTATATATGAACCACCGGAATATCCGATAGTAATTGCAAAGCTTGACGAAAGACTCCATCCAAAGTCCAACATGAAATGTGGCCTTTGTGGACTGCCCTCTCGAGAACTTGAGAATCTGTCTGAATCAGAGATATCTGTAATCCCAACCTAGCAGTTGACCGTAGACCATGGAGTAATGCATTTGGCTCCGCCACCATATTTGTCACACATTCCCCAATATAATAAGGTCTAGCTGCCATAAAGATTCCCGTGCCTTTCCGGAGTATCCAACCGAGGCCAGCCACTCCCGGATTCCCTCTCGAGGCTCCATCAATATTCACTATGACCATGTCCTTGGACCAAGTGTCCATCTTCCATCTGATAGACCGAAATTTATGTGGCCTCACAGTCCGGATTCCATAGCACATCCGGCCTGCCTTCCTCAAAGATACCAACTATTGATAAAATGCCAGAATGATGCGCTGTTTGGTTGTTCTTCTGCCTTCAAAAATAAAAGAGCACCGAGCCTTCCAAAGTTGCCATAGTACACAGGAAGAGACCATCAACAGGCGCTTAGCAACACTGCCTTTACCCGCCAACCACCAAGCTGAGACCATTTGATGAGGTGTCTGTGTAGCCCTAAAGGAGAAACCAGTTTCAAGCGCTGCCCATTGCCATAAGTGTCGTGCAAAGGGACACTCCATGAAGATATGCAAGAAGGTATCGCCACCCAATGAACATGCACATTGTGTTACCGTGTGAAACCCAAACTTCTATAATACATCTTCCATCGGCAAGAATTTGTTAAGAAATTTCCAAATAAATAATTGTATTTGAAGAGGTAGCTTGCTTTCCCACAATAGTGTACGAGTCAATGAAGAAACCCCACCGCCTTAGACAATACAGAGTGCTGAAGATAAGGTAAAAGTACCTGTAGGTTCTGGCTTCCATAGTAGTTTATCTTTTCCTGGTGTTAGTGTCACTGTTGGGAGGAGCCGAGAGGTTGTCTTTGGTAGCCATGAATCAAGATCAGTCCAGTCCCACCCTGAGTCGCAGAGGGAATCCTTAATCAGCCTTGTTAGAGCCATTTCTGGAATATTGCTTACCACCTTCACTAATGATCCTTGTAATGTAAAGTCTTCAAAACAAATAAAACTATTGCCGTCTCGGACTAATAATCCCATACCATTCTCTGTCTTCTCCTTTGCACTAACCATTCTCTTCCAAGTTGCCGATGATTTAGGTTGGATCGCAGCTTGTGATTCATGAACTAGTCCATGACAGTATCGACTCATCAAGAACCGTCGCCAAAAGGAGTCCGATGTGCGAAACCTCCACCATAACTTCATTGCAAAAGCCTCCGTGTAATGTTCCATAATAACCAAACCTAGACCATTAAATTGTGTTGCTGTGCATATTTTGGTCCAAGAAATCCAATGCCTTCTTTTAACACCATTTACCGAACCCCATAAGAAACCCGATAGCAACCGCTCAATTTGCACCTTTATAATGGATGGTGGATTGGAAACTGCCAATATGTGAAGAGTCATGGAGGTAAGAACATGACGGATAAGAATTAGACGTCCTGCCATGTCTAACAATTTTGACTGCCAACCTGCAATATGTTAGTAGTGCCCTAGGACCATTAGCACATGTTGTGCGTTTTATTATCTTTTGAGCATGTAATTGAATAGTTAATTTCGCTTTTGATTATCAAATGTGTGATTTGATAGTGAAACTCATTAGCTTATGTAATTACTATTCTAGTAGTCCCTAGTTTTATGTAATGCTTAATTACTATGAAATAAAACTAGTATGATTGTTGATTGATGATCTTGTTTTACTGATCATGTGTAATGGATACAAATCACATCATAGATGCAATATATAGGGATACATTGTATTGGACGTGATCCGTCTGAGAAGTAATACTACATGGTCTTAAGCCATAAGTATTACTTCCTCAATACTATTTTAGAATCCTTAGACCTTATGTCTTCATTGATTCTAGTATGAATGGAGCCACATTTTGACTCAGTCGAACGTTACTTGTAACAGAGTAATCAATACGACTGAGATCGGATGTAGTGTCCTATCATAGCTTGAATGTGAGAGACATTGTAAGGAATTTGTCCCTCTCTATTATTAGAGAGAGATATCCATGGGCCCCTCGATAGGGAAAGACTGTTTAAATGCATGGCCGTGCTCAAATGTATTTGATAAAGTGGTTATCAAATGCTATTTGTCGAAACAATCTACACGGAGATCGAGCATAGATACAATTAAGCTTGATAAGGGTGACGACCACCATGCCTTATGCTTAATTAGGATATCGCGAGACAAAGGGATTAAATAGTGGATTGATATTAGGTTCCGTTGTATATTCATTCACTTTGGGTAGTCACAATGTCCTCGCTAGGGGACCGCTTGTGATTTATGGACTCACACTACTACTAAGTGTGTTTTCATTGCCATCGTGAGATGAACCTACGTGGTCACACACATAGACGAGCTAACGAGCTTTATGTCCAGATTCAATGAATCTAGAATGTGTCTAGGTTCATTGTATCTGACATTTGTCTTTCTGAAAATAATAAAGTGTTTATTATTCGAATTAGAGATAGGGGCAATTTCGGTATTTTACCTTTAGCTGGAATTACGTGGGAGTTATTATCCGATAAGGACTCCCACTACCAGTGAAGTCTAAGGGACGTGGGAGTTAAGGACTCCCATTGCCGAGAGGAGTTGAGGACATGAGAGTTAGTTCAGGGAACAAACTCTCACACCCTATATAATAAACTCTTGGCCGAAACCCTAGACTTCAATGCTTTTCAGCCGAAATACCTAAGAAGCCGAAATAGTTTCTGCCTCTCCCTTTTCTCTCTAATTCCTGAAACCCAGAAAAACGAAGAGCTAGGAATCGCTGCCCGTTTCGTCGCGTGGATACCGGTAGAGGGACTTTCCGCAAAGGGAGATCAATTGGTGGCAGATTAGCATCCAAGAAACATCATCCTCCATTCAAGAAGTAGCTTCTTGAATCCAAGAAAAGTAAGTTTTTCCGCTGTTTTTTGATTCGTTTACGTATGAGCGGATCCTTCAGGGGAGGATCCATGGGTGTTTGGAACGAGTTTCCGCCCATGAATCCCTTCACAATACGCGAAGAGATTTGCTCGACCAATGGGGAGAAATAAGATGCATGAGACCGGACTTTGATCAAAGGGCAGCCAAGGTATTTGATGGGAAAGTCTTCGGGTACAAAATTAGTCACCGACTGGATTATCTGAGCTTGTTTTTCCCCTGTTTTCGATGAAGTGTAATAAGCTGACTTCCCCATATTTACTCGTTGGCCAGACACTTGTTCATATCTCCTAAAAAAAACCCACCAGTTGCTCCACATTCCGCTTAGATCCATTAAGAAATATAATAACATTATCTTGCAAAACTTAAATGTGAAATAGATATAGTATGACGAGGGAGAGAGTAAGGAGTTAGTAGTCCCCGGCATATTACATCATCTAACCCTCGAGAAAAAGAATCTGCAGCCAAAATGAACAATAGAGGGGACAAGGGATCACCCTGTTTAACACCCCTACTTGATTTAAAGTAACCATAGGGAGCACCGTTAACTAGCACCAAAAACCAATTGTTAGATAATACATTATGAATAAGTTGAAGAAAATGAGCAGAGAAGCCAAACCTTGTCAAGACTGCCTTTAGAAATGAATGAGAAACCCGATCAAATGCTTTCATCATATCTAACTTGACAATTAAATTACCCCCTCACACTTTTGGATCTAAGTGTTGAACCATTTCCTGAGCTAGCAGAATGTTATCAGAAATTAATCTCTCCTTTACAAAACCTGACTGAGAATGAGAAATCAACCTCGGTAATATGGAGGCCAGACGGGATGCCATGACCTTAGATATGATCTTACCAGCGAAAGAGCAAAGAGAAATAGGCCGAAAATCTCCAAATGATGACGGATGATCTGACTTGGGAATAAGAATTATAAAAGAGCTAGTCATGGCCTTTGGTTGTGCTACTCCCGCCCAAAAATCACGAACATAATTCGTTACATCATCACCTACATCCTGCCAACAAGTTTGGAAAAAGGAACAACAAAACCCATCCGGTCCCGATGCACTGTTACTATGAAGAGAAAAGACTGCCTCCTTCACCTCCTCCTTACTCGGCAATGTGCTAAGAAACAGATTATCCTCCGGCAATATTAGATGTGGAATACAGTGTATAAATGAAGGGTCATCCACCAAACTAGTATCCTCATACAATAGTTGATTGAAATAGGTTTCCCCTGCCTTACCTATGGAGACCATGTCAGTTAAGACTTCTCCCATTTCATCCGTGATTAAAGTAATATGCATACATTTTCGGCGGTTCGTGCAAAGGGAATGGAAATATCTGGTATTGGCATTACCTTTCTTAAGCCATTTGATCCTTGATCACTATTTCCAATACAATTCCTCCACCCCTAGAGTTTGTGTATAAGAAGCTTGCGCCTCAAGTAACAAGTTTTTGTTCACAACCGAGGGATCCACATCATACACTCTCTCGGCATAAGCAACCACTGATTTTGTATGCTTTATTGCCAAAAAAATATCTCCAAATACCAATCTATTCCAATTTTGCAACTGAGATTTCAAATATTTCAGCTTACCCATTAGGCGAACCATGCCATTACCCTCCACCTTGTGCTTCCATCCTTCCTCGACAACCGACATGAAAGTAGGGTGAGTAATCCACATCTGTTGAAAGCGAAATGTCGAGCTTGATCTGTTCAAAATTAGTTTTGCCGATACCTTACGAGGACAATGGTCCGATGTCATCCGGTGTAAATGTTCCACTTTAGTTTCAGCAAAAAGAGTATTCCACTTAGTGTTAGTAAGAATACGATCCAACCGCCTCAGTAATGGGGGATTGAAACTCCTTTGCCACGTAAAAGGGGACCTTTCAAAGCCTGCATCAATCAAACCACTGTCTTGGATGGCTTCATTAAATTCCATCATTGGAAGGGAGGAGGGAATAGATCCAAAACTCTCCGCTAGAGAAGATACCACATTAAAGTCTCCCCCTACAAACCATGGGTCATCAAAAGTATCTGCAAATCTTATGAGGGTGTTCCATAACAATCTACGCTGCGTATACTGGCAGCGAGCATAAACAAAAGTACCATAAACTGAAACACCTGAGAAATCTCCAAATCGCACATGTATATATTGTTCCCCCTCCTCTACAATTTGCAAATCTACAGAGCCATCCCAGAGAAACCAAATTTTGCTATTACAGTTGCCATACGCATGATCAAATCCAAGGCATTGTGTAGTAGAACGTAAATCAACAAGTTGTAACATGGGTTCAATTAATACAATAAATGGCAAACTATTTTGACGCCTTATGAGTCGAAGTCTAGCAATTGAGGCATCGTTCCCAATTCCACGTACATTCCAAACTACAAAATTCATAGAAAAACCAAAATTTTAAAGTCTGTGAGGAGAGGTTTCTCACCTCTCAAAGGGACCGAGATCCCCTCTGTGCAAGTCTTTCGGACTTGCGAATTTCCCCATCGTACACTTTCTGGCGTCGGGTTCTGGGTAAGACCACTTCCACCATTGGAATTGTCCTAAGATCCATTGCCAGGTGATCAACATTTGCCTTGAGTAGGGCAGCCCGAGCCGTTCTCGCAGCGCGATCCTTTTCTAAACGATTTCCCAATATGTTGGAGAATGTCTGGAAATCTGTCCAATCTTCACGGGTCACCAACCTCATCTCCTGTCTTGCTTTCTGAGCCGATTGGGATATTTCCATGGTTTGTTCATGTTCAGTTGTGCGGAGAAAAAATAGTGAATCATCCTATGATCCCTCTCGATGTAGCTCCTTACTAACCATTACCGGGATATGTAGATCATCCTTCGATCGAGGTAGAGCCTCCTGCAATACCACTTCCCCCAACTGTGATTGTTGTTCCTCCCGTGAAGTCGGTGAATCCAACACAATAGGGGCTTGCTCCCCCTATGGGTTTTCCAAGGCTATTACAGGTAAAACCTCCAATTCCACAAGTAGGACCATTCTGCATGTGGAACACTGAACCTGGAGCCACCGGACACTGAACATTCATCACCTACTCCACTCCGTACCCCACCAGCACCAGCGGACGAGCAGGTGTGGAAGTCCTAACATAATCCAGACTCACTGTCTCTGCCTTAGTCAGAAAATCCTCCAACGTTATATGTTATTTAGAGATTTTTTCTAGTAGCTCAAATTTATAGATTGTATGTTGATTCATCTCAAGATTCGAGAAAGAAATTCTTATCGCTTTTAGTATTAATATACCCTTGGATTATGATTTGAGTACATATTGTTTTTGTTTAAAAATTAATAGTTATCAACGTATACACTTTAGATATTAAGGTAGATAGTTAGGGAGTATTGCATTGTTTCATTATTTTTGTGGAAACAACATAATTTCAGTCACAAAAAAGATATTTGTAATTTCTAATACTTAGGGAACAATTCAATTTCAAAGCTATCATTTAATAACGATGAATTTAAAAATTAAGTTATTACCCTATTACAAATAACACAAGTTTTAATAGTCTAATTTACATAGTGAGATTTTTTAGTACATTATTAATGGTAACATTTTCTTGACAAATATTTCGTCTTTCCCTTATAAAAGACTAGAATCATCTACGTGCGCTCGCACGTGATATTTTAATAAACTTAAGAATTTAGATAACAAAAAAAACTGGTAGAAAACTTTCACGGGGATCTAATGAAATCATAACTTCTTAAAATAAACGTTTTTTTATGATCTATATTTTTTAATGAACATATGATACATATTTGTTCATAAATAGCTTGAGTACATGCGCTGAACAGAAAGTGTAACAATGTTCTTCCCTTGAAGAATGTGAATTCATAAGCTAGTTAAAATGTAGCTCAAAGGACAAGTGAAGACAATGACTTAATTATTTATTTCATAATAATCCGTTTAAAAAGAAAAAAAACAAGTTTTTGAATCAAATATTATTAAATCATCTTTTATGTCTTCTTCTTTCCTCTCTTGTAATTCTTTTTTTCATTGTTTTTGTGGAAATAACATATTGTAGTCATAAAAAAAAATATTTTCAATTTCTAATACTTTGGTCCAATTTACCAATTAATTTCTAAAGTATCATTTAATAACGTTGAATTTGATAATTATGTTATTACCTTATTACAAATAGCACAAACTTTAAGAATCTGAATTACATAGTTAGATTTTTTTAGTACATTATATATGGTAATAATTTCTAAACAAAACTTTCTTCTTTCTCTTATAAAAGATTAGGATCAAGTACGTGCGAATACATGCGCTCGCACGTGATAATTTAGTTAGCTTTTGTTAAGTTTTTCTTAGATGTAAAACTTCACACAATCCACCAAATAAATTCTATCATTGTTGTGATCTCATATAATTCCATTCAGGTGCTTAAATTGAAGAATTTAGAGAACAAAGGAAATGCAAGATAAATTAGTCAAATTTCATGGTCCTCCTTTCCACCAAGCATGAAAGGTTATGGAAAATCTTACAATCACTGAGGAGATTTTCTTCTCTGTGCAACAACCCAACTATGGAGCTTCATATATCCACTTTAATCTCCGCATTTACATGTGCTCTCATGATGCAGATTCTTCTAGCTCCCAATAGCCTTCTAACTCTGAACTTCGAAACCTGATATTCCTAACAGATAGTGAAGAGTTTTTCCTATAACTGCTATTTTGCCAACCTACAAGGAGTTCGACTTGTGCAACACACTAGGAGGAGGTGGTCTTCGCCTCTTAACTACATGTGTTAGGTTCTCCATGAGTTGCTTATTCCTCTCCCTAGCTAGCTCAGCATCTTCCCTTATCGGTCTTGCTTTTCCTCTTCCAATTGAGTCACCGATGATACCATTTCTACTGTGTATGCCTTCTTTCGCTCTCAGCAGACCCCCTATTTTTTTATCATTCTTCTTTGTTTTGCTGAGTGGCCTTATCAAGAGCCACCTCCTCATCCGGCACCACTCTCCTCTTCACTCTCCCAATCGCCGAGCCATTCCCAGCACCAGCTCCACCCAGAGCTACAACAGATGTAGCCGCTGCCAGCACCCACTCTCAAACCCCAACGGTGACTACTGTTAGAGGAATAACCGGGTCAAAACAGTTTGTGCAGCGGAAATAAAGTGACTCGCCTCTAATAGGATCTATCACGAGTAAGAACCTAAGACTATGGGATAGTATTATACCTTTAGAAGTGCTAGGATAGCTGAAACGGTTTCAGCTGCAGTTTGTTGTCACGAACGGAACGCCACAAACGCAGGCTCCGTCTCTCCCAATATCCACTCGATCTTCCGGGGATGGTCTTCTACCGCTTGGTGCTAGCCAACGCCTCGTAGAAGTCTTGAAGACACTCTTCAAGATGGAGTATGTATGTATGACCTTTTAGAAGAACAAGAAACAGTTTCTTCCTTCTTTTCTATTAGCCAAAGCTAGAAAACAAGTATATGAAAAGATGTCTTTTCTTTCCTTACTAAATGTTCTCTCTTTTTCTCTCTTCTCTAAGCTTTCAAAAGCTGGAGAAAACTGACTTAGAATACTAGGAAAAATCAGCATTCTTCCTAGTCATTCAAGGGAGAGTGGGGAGAGAGAAAGGGGGAAGTGGGAGATCATGGAGGAAACCACTCCTCCACTTTCTCTACCATTTCAACCTCCTTTCAAAGATAAAGGGCTAGAAAATATATCCAATTGTCCAGCCACAAGGTCGGTCCAAATGGGTTGGTCGGCCCAACCCGATTAAGGGCTCAATCCAATCCCGGCCCGGCCCAATCGAATTGGCGCACCTTAGATTAAATGTACTCCAACAAGCCCAATCCAGTTGATCTATGAGTGCGACCCAGGAGGTATCTATGATGTTGACCGTGACATCATATGTCACAGGTAATGAGAGGTATCTAGCAACGCATCATTACGCCCAATTCATAAATATCTAGTGACTATCATAGTCACACCATTTGACATTTGTATTTAAATCCTTTTGTCCTTGATATCTAGATTGAACACAAGTCATGGAAAAAGTCACACTTGAATTGTCCAATCTTTTAGTTTCTTGATTCGCGAGTAGACTAATCAAATGACATCAATATCATATACTTGATTCATTTGTTCATGGCCATGAATTAGTCGGACTCCATCAAAGGGGGCCCAAGATATCGCTCCCTGCTATATAGGAGGGACAAATCCTTTTCGCATCTCATTCATCCCGAACAAGATTCGTGATATACCCAATAAATGCCTTTATTGCTCACCCAGTTACGGATAGCGTTTAACATTATCAAAGCATAACACTAGCCATGCAAGAACTCTTGTGAGACCTCAAGTCAAAGGATCTTTTATACAACCCAGTCAAAAATTGAGAAACACCGTTGACTATTATATAACAACCCATGGTGTGTTTCTCATGTCGAGTCTGTCCAGTATAATGATTCTCTAATCATATATACCTATGTGACGATCCGATATCTTATATCAATCACTGCACATACTAGTCTTACGCATTATTATTGTCCTCGAAGATTCCATAATAATGTTCGACTAGGGACGTTTCAGTATTCATAACATTTTTTATTTTTTATTTTTTTTTGAAAGCCACCAGCATGGTGGGGCAGACCCCCGTTTTATTAATATGTCGCCAAAAACCGACAAAATCAAGCGAAGGGAGGGGGACATAAACCGAACCTCCCAAATACAACATAAGATGCGAAAAATGCAGCCTTGAACATTTATATATATGCTCAAGGGTGAAACAATAAATGGCTAAGCTACATGCAAAACAGTAAATCACATATGCGATTGACTGGGACATTTAAATCCCAGGCTGTTTACAATGACCAAAGCTTAAACCAAAAACAAAGTGTAAAACACCTTAAACCTATGATTTCACCTTTCTAATATTACCAACACCCTCCGCATCAAGGTGGCATAGACCACGGGTGAGGTATGGCAGCATATGATAATGTGAGTAAATTGATGAAGTTCTAGAATCACAAACCTCGTTGGCGAGACTATCTGCAACCATATTTGCCTCCCGAAAAACATACTTCACTGTAGAGTTTCCAATCATGTGTAGTAAATCTTGAAAAAGATGATCTAGTCTCCAAGAGGACACTTTACCCGCTTAGATTGAATCACATAGAAATTTGGAATCCGTTTGAATACTTACATTGTGATAACCCAAGGAGGAGACATGTTGTATGCCCTTGATCATAGCTTCAATTTCCGCCTCTGAATTGGTCATATTGTCACTCAGAAAAATCGAGTAAGCTCCAATAAACCTACCGGACGATGTCCTCAGAATTCCACCAACGCCCGAGAGGCCCGGGTTCCCTCTAGCTGCACCATCAATATTTAGAATAAGGGGGTCCGTGCTTCCCTGCCACTTAACCGCCAAAACACGGAAGAGTACAGGGCTTGGATTACCCATAAATATTTCAAATAGTCCCGCATTTTTCAATATAGGGAAAAAGGAAACCGTTAAATTCATATATCGGGATCAGCGAAACTCGATTTTTTCCCATCAAATATAAAACGACATCTGTGTCTCCAAAGTATCCAACAAACACTCGCGATGATAATTGTATTAATACTGCGACCCTTATCACGTCCTTTCCACCATAGTAAATTTAAGAGGGAGCGAAGAGAGTCATACCTGATTGTAGTCCATGCTATTCCAACCAAGTCACAACTATGATTCCATAACCGTTTTGCTGTACTGCAGTCAGCGAAAATATGATCAAACGTGTCTTCTCCGTGACCACAGTGACATCGATAGACCAACGGGACTCCCCACCTCTTTCGTACTTCGTCCAGAGCCAGAAAACCATTGAAAATCTCCATAGAAAAATCTGCTGTGCTAATGGTAATGCTGAAACCCATATCCGGGTTTTGGAAAAATGTGAAGGACCAGTCGATTGAAGTGTCTGCAAAACAGATGTAACAGTAAATCGCCCTCGAGGTTCCTGTGTCCAAACATATATATCCCTACCTGGAGAGATCCGAATCTGAAGCAGAGTGTGGGAGCGATTTAACGGGATTTGTTGAAAAGCCGTGTCTCTCCATCCGGACTCATCAAGATGATCTTGTATGAGTGAGGCGTCGGCTAACACGCCTGAGATCAATGATAAAGAACCCTGAAATGTAAAGTTTTCGTACCAGAATGAAGATCGACCATCCCGAACCAGAAGACGTATGTGTGAATACGCCGACTCCCTAATATTGAGCATTCGACGCCAAATTGGAGAGTCATTTGGCCGAGAGGGCACCAAAACTGGATGTGCCGATGAGATACAGTACTTCCCCATCATGAAATCATGCCACAGAGAAGAAAAGGTCCGAAAACGCCACCATAATTTATGTGAGTAAGCCAATTGATACGACTCCAAAGTGGATAAACCCAAACCGTTTTGAGAAGTATCCCGGCAAATTCTTTTCCAAGACATCCAATGTCATCTACCACCAAATTCCGTAGTCCCCCACAAGAAATTGGCGAATAACCGCTCCATATGATCCAGAACTTGTTTCGGAGGACAGGAGACGGCAATAATATGCATAGGCATTAAGAGTAAAACATATCGAATCAGAATTAGACGTCCACTCAATCCTAATAACTTCCTTTGCCAACCTGCCAATCTAGCATCTATTTTTTCAATAGCTGAAGAGTAATACACTATCTTTTTTCTTCCCGTAAAAAGAGGGCATCCAAGATATGTCATAGGCATTAACCCACGACTGAATCCTGTGACTCGGATCACCATTTCCAATTGCCTCTGCTGGGTTCTATCAGATATATAAAAAGAGCACTTTCCATCACTGATTCTCTGCCCCGAACATCTTTCATATTGCCGAAGGAAGGATATAAAAGCTTGCAATCCCCGTTTAGCTCCATTCAAGAACATAATTACATCATCAGCATAAGCTAAATGGGAAATCATAATAGTAGAATGAGGAACCACATACCTTCATATGCAACCAGAATGAACAAGTTTATCTAATCCCCGAGAGAAAACCTCAGCAGCAAGAATAAATAGCCAAGGTGACAAGGGGTCCCCTTGTTTTACCCCTCGTCCCGATCGGAAAAAATCGTAAGGTGTGCCATTGATTAAGACTGAAAACCAATTGTTATTTAAAAGATTCCGAATAAGATGCATGAAATGGGGGCTAAATCCAAATTTTCGTAGTACAGACAGTAGGTAGATATGTGAAACCCGGTCAAAAGCTTTCATCATATCCAATTTTATTATCATGTTACCCCCACGGACTTTTTTACTTAAAGAATTCATCATTTCCATAGCAAGTAAAATGTTTTCTGAAATAAATCGACCCCGAATAAAACCCGACTGATTTCTGCATAATATTTGGTCTAGTAGAGGTGAAAGTTGTCTAGCCACCACCTTGGAGATAATTTTACTAGAGATTTTACATAAAGATATCGGTCGAAACTCACCAAATATGTCTGGACTGTCCTTCTTAGGAATGAGAACTAGGAATGACTAGTTGTTGCTCGCGGAATAGGCAAACCAGCCCAGAAATCTTTTACTGCTTGAACGACACTGTCTGCTACTATCTCCCAACATGACTGAAAGAACCTGCCTGTGAAACCATCCGGACCAGCTGCGCTAGATGGGCTTAGAGCAAAAACTGCCTCCTTAATTTCCTGATCATTAGGCAGGGAGTCCAAGGAACGATTCTCCATATCCAAAATACAATGTGGTATCAAGTCCAAAAGCTGATCATCCGGATGTGAACTCGGATCTAAAGAAAATAAGTCTTCATAATACTTAGCCCCCTCTGCTCCAATCGCCTCAGGTGTGGAATGAAAAGTCCCATCCGGTGAAGTAATTCTATTAATAAATAACCTCCGTTGTCTATTCTTGCAATATAAGTGAAAGTAACGAGTGTTAGCATCTCCCTCCTCCAACCACTTTTGTCTCGATTTTTGCCGCCAATAAATGCCTTCCAACTCCAGATTACGGGCATGTTTCTCCCGTGCCACTGTCAATTCCTCTTGTATAATTTCCGAGGGACCCAAGTCATGAAGGCCTTCTAATCTCGAAACCTCCACCTCAGACTCCTTGACATTTGTATGAATATTTCCGAATGTGGATCTGTTCCAACTTCCCAAAACATTTTTCAGACGCTTGAGTTTTATTTGCAATGCTATGATTCCTGAACCAGACACATTTTCAGCCCAAGAAGAACGAACAATATCTAAAAAAAATTGATGCTTTATCCACATGTCTTGGAATCTGAAAGCGGAGCCACCTCTATCACTTGATAACCTGACATTCATTAGTAGAGCACAATGATCAGATATTGTACGGGGCAAATGGGTTACCGTAGTTGATGCAAAAGTGTCATTCCATATAGAGGAAACCAGGAAACGATCCAGTTTTCTGAGTAAAGGCCGAACTCCGCTCCTACACCAAGTGTAAGGGCTGCCTAAACTAGGTACTTCCAACAAACCACAATCCTGAACTGCCTCCCCAAACTCCTGCATAGGAAGCATAGCCGGTATGGAACCTTGATTCTCATCAGCCCGCAAAACCACATTAAAATCCCCCCCAATAGACCAAGGTAAATTATGTTGAGAGTGAAATGACCGAAGTTCTTCCCATAACTCTCTCCTTTGAGCATAGGAACACTTAGCATAAACAAAGGAGCGGTAGACGAGTGAAGAGGAAAATATGTTAACTTTGACGAGTGTATAACTTGCTCCAAATCCTTAATAACCACAATATCAATCGACGCATCCCACATTAACCAGATTTTGCTATTACTATTACCAAAATAAGAACCAAAGCGCCGAGCATATAGAGGCAAATCGGATAAATCAACCAAAGGTTCCAAGAGAGCAATAAATTGTAATCTATGTTCCCTTTTAAAGCTGCCGAATATTAGCCAAAGTACTATCATTAGCAATCCCCGTATATTCCATATGATGTAATTCATTAAACAAAATTGGTGGATTAAAGTAAATGAGACTCCTAAAGAGTACGAGAGGTCGACTACGAGAGTCGAGGTGATCATCTCAAAGGACCACAGTGCTGTTTAGATTTTTTTTCCCTTTACAAATTGGAGCAACCACAATATGAATATTTTACGCAAGCTTTTTTTGAGTTACTGCCGTGTCCGGGAAGGGGGGATAGTGCAACATTCCGAGAGGGGACGTTCCCGGCAAGTCACCGCAACCTCTTGATCATCCATTGATCCGGGTAGAACCGAATTACCACCCACTTGCACTGAGATAGCAATTCGAGGCTCATCCAGGGTACTCGGGTCTTACGTCATCCGTATCGGTTCCCACTTCGACTTCGTGTATCCGAATAGGGCCTTCAATACTCGGGACTTGCCCTGCAGTCGGTCCCGAGTTTCCCACCAATCCACTGTGCAATACCGATCTCCCTGTACCATTTTGTAAAGCCAAATCAGCTTCTTTAAAAAGTCGGGATAGCATTGTCGGTTCATGAATCGCGATAGCCGTGACAGTCTCTGGAGCCGGCTCAGTAGAGAAAACCAGGGCAGTAGCAGAGGATATGGGGCCAGTTGATGTGCAGACCGGGTCAGTAGTTGGTATTTCCGGGTCAGTAGTTATAGTATTCGGGTCAGAGTCCGGGTCGGTAGTTTCGGGGAAATACCTCTGCGAGTGCAGGGCGCAGAGGTCGTCTGCGGCGACCAAATTGGTCAATATGGGGCTGCTGGGTCGGGTCAGGGTCGGGTCATAAGTAAAGCGTGTGGAGAACCGATGAAGAGCTTCCATTGTCTCGGCACTGGGACTTCATTTGGTTGTCTTCCACCGCCAATGATTGATTAAGCCGTTGAGTGTCTACCGGAGGTCGGATACTCCCCACCGTAATATCGTCTTGACTTTTGGGTCTCAAAATCACCGGATCTATGTGTGTATGTAATCGGGGCAGTTGTGGTACTTCCATGATCGGCGATGCTTCCGCCCGATCCGATCTCGTGATAATCTCCAAGGTGGAGGGCATATGGCTCCTAACCCAAGAACCCGAATTTATATCAACCGCTGGTATAGGGGACGGTTTCTAGCCAATGGTGTCTGCTCGCCGTCGAGTATTACAGCCACCGAATTGGCATGTATGCATGCTGGATTGTCCTGCTCACGGGCGTCTCGGGTTTGTCCGTTGCAACCACTTTCATAGCGGCTGGCCTTGCTTTCTTTGGTTGTTTGCCCGGTCACGAGTTGGGCCGACCCGGACCCATTGATTTCCAGCAGGGAGGAGTAACCACAATGGCTGATTTCAATGTTACGTGTTCCGCACTTTCGTGTTCTTGGCCTTTTCAGGTAGTTTAGTAACTGACCACCACCGTGACAAAATTTGCCCCTTTCGTCCACTACCTGTAGCCCGATCGTGACCAATCCGTTTACATCCAGCGCGATAAGAGGCGAGATCATCGTATACTATGGGCTGCCGAGTAACCGCTTCCCATAGTGAGCATGGGAGATCACGGATCCTCTTAGGCGGCTCTCCCGGTAAATCAAGTTCCACACATACCTTGGCAATGGCCGGCCTAGTTGTCGCGGCAGTCGGGGCGTCCAGGGCCAGCGGCTGCCTCACCGCCATTGCAATCGAAAAGAGCTTCGAGAAGCCTGCTTGAGTCCATAAATGGATCTCTGAAGCTTACATACTTTTCCGACATTCTCGGAGTGACAAAACCTTCAGGCTGTGTCATATACACATCCTCTTCAAGTTTTCCATTAAGGAAAGCGGTTTTGACATCCATTTGCCGGATTTCATAGTCATAGTAAGGCTGCGATAGCAAGCAAAATCCGAATGGACTTGAACATAACTACGGGGGAAAAGGTCTCGTCATAGTCAATACCATGAATTTGTTTGAAACCTTTCGTGACCCGAGTCGCCCGCATGCGTTTGTACATTCCCTTCCATGTCGGTTTTAATCTTAAAAAACCCATTTGCACCCTATGGGAGTTACCCCTTCAGGGTGGATCAACCAAGATTCGAGACTTGGTTTGTGTACATGGAGTCCATTTCGAATCTCATGGCTTCAAGCCATTTCTCGAAATCTGGGCTATTAATTGCACTGTTTGTAGGTTGAAGGTTCATCGTGATCCACAAACATAACATCACCATGTTACATTATGAAAATTCCAAATTTTTTACGGAGGTGGACGACGAACTCTACCGGACTCACGCAATTCTTGTGTTTCTTGAGCTAGTCTTTGGTTGCACAACAACTTGTGGAGTCTGTTCAATTTCCATCGTATCATTAGTGCTAGTTTGAGAGTCTGGAACTTCAGTAAGTTCTACGCTACTCCCACTTGTGTTTCTAGAAACAAATTCTTTTTCTAGAAAGACTCTCGTGCGAGCAACAAACACTTTGTTTTCGTTAGGGATATAAAAAGTAGTATCATTTAGTTTCATTAGGATAACCTACAAATATGCACTTTTTAGATTTTGGAGCCGACTTATCGGGAAGTCGAGCGTTTTACAAAAGCTTCACGGCCCCCAAATCTTGAGGAAAGACAATGCAGGGACGCTTCCCGATCCATAACTCGTATGGCGTCTTTGCAAGTCGATTTAGATGGAATGCGGTTAAGTGTTAAAGCTGCTTGTCTCTAGTGCGTGTCCCCAAAAGGAATTGGGCGAGGCTCGTGTGACTCATCATAGAACGAACCATATCTAATAAGGTTCCGTTCCTCCTTTCGGATACACCATTCCTTTGTGGAGTAGCTGGAGGAGAAAGTTGTGAAACGATTCTACAATCTTTTAGATAGCCACAGAATTCTTTACTCAAGTATTCTCCTCCTCGATCAGATCGAAGAACCTTAATACTCTTGCCAAGTTGGTTTTCTACTTCTAGTTTAAACTCTTTAAACTTAGCAAATGCTTCGGATTTGTGTTTCATCAAGAACACATATCCATACCTCACTGAAGTCATCGATAAAGGTAATGAAGTAGAGGTAACCACCCACTTGCATGTATATTAAAAAGGGCCACATACATCACTATGTATTAGTCCTAATAAAGCATCAGCTCTCTCACCTAGCTTAGTGAAAGGTGATCCTATCATCTTAGCCAACAAAAAAGATTCGCATCGATCATAAGACTCTAAGTCAAATGATTCCAACAGCCCATCTTTATGGAGCTTGGATATGCGGTCTTCGTTTATGTGGCCTAAGCGACAATGCCAGAGGTATGTCGGATTAGAATCATTAGTCTTAATCCTTTTGGTATTTATATTTAAAATTGGCATATCAAGGTCTAAAACATATAGACCATTAATCAAAGAAGCGCTTGCATAAAACATATTATCCAGAATAACGACAATCGTTGGTTTTTGATCGAAATCTCAAAACCTTTCTTGTCCAAACAAGAAACTGAAATAATATTCTTAATTAAACTAGGTACATAGAAACAGTTTTCTAAACCCAAAACAAGCCACTGAAGGAAAAGTAAAAGTACAAGTCCCTACAGTTTAGAGCTATGACACGTGCTCAGTTGCTAACTCGTAGTTCCACTTTACCCTTTGCCAACTCTCTACTCCTTTGCAGTCCCTGCACATTAGTACAAATGTGAGAACCACATCCGGTATCAAATACCCAAGAAGTAGTTGTATTTAAATTGATATCAATCACATTAATATCAACAACATAAATACCTGAGCCCAAAGCAACATTTGCTTTCTCCTTTTCCAGCCTTTTCCCTGCAATATAGCTTTTGCAGTTCCTTTTCCAGTGACCCTTTTCACCACAGTGATGACAGATAGAGTCCTTGGCTACACCACCCTTAGTTTTCAGTGCATTGTTGAAAGTGGTTTGTTTGCCCTTGGGCTTACCTTTCGGTTTGCCTTTGGATTTCACAAAACCTTTGCTTTTGCCCTTTTGCACCATCAGTATGGCGTTGGGCTTGGACTTGCCTATTTCCTTCTCGGCAGTCCTCAGCATGTTCAACAACTCAGGCAATGGCTTGACAATTTCATTCATGTGATAATTCAGAATGAACTGACTGAATGACTCAGGCAACGATTGCAAGATCAAATCAGTCGACAGCTCTTGCCCCAAAGGAAATCCCAGTTTTTCAAGGTTCTGAACATAACCTATCATCTTAAGAACGTGAGTTCCTACTGGCATTCCTTCAGACATTTTGCACTGAAAGAGAGATTTCGATACGTCGAATCTCTCCTGGCGTGCTTGTCCCTGATATAGTTGCTTCAGGTGAGCAAGCATCTCATAAGCCTCCATGTCCTCATGTTGCTTCTGAAGCTCAGAGTTCATGGTGACAAGCATGAGGCTAGACACATCTAATTATAGCACATTAAGTCTACAGGGTACTCGTGAGTGGCTCTGATACCACTGTTAGAGGAATAATCGGGTCAAAACAGTTTGTGAAGCGGAAATAAAGTGACCCGCCTCTAATAGGATCTATCACGAGTAAGAACCTAAGACTATGGGATAGTATTATACCTTTAGAAGTGCTAGGATAGCTGAAACGGTTTCAGCTGCAGTTTGTTGTCACGAACGGAACGCCACCAACGCAGGCTCCGTCTCTCCCAATATCCACTCGATCTTCCGGGGATGGTCTTCTTACCGCTTGGTGCTAGCCAATGCCTCGTAGAAGTCTTGAAGTCGTAGAAGTCTTGAAGACACTCTTCAAGATGGAGTATGTATGTATGACCTTTTAGAAGAACAAGAAACAGTTTTCTTACTTCTTTTCTATTAGCCAAAGCTAGAAAACAAGTATATGAAAAGCTGTCATTTCTTTTCTTACTAAATGTTCTCTCTTTTTCTCTCTTCTCTAAGCTTCCAAAAGCTGGAGAAAAATGACTTAGAATACTAGGAAAAATCAGCATTCTTCCTAGTCATTCAAGGGAGTGTGGGGATCTTATATTTCATTCACATCTGTAAATTTAAGAAATTAGATAACAAAAAAAAAAATTGGTAGAAAACTTTCACGGGGATCTAATGAAATCATAACTTCTTAAAATAAACGTTTTTTTATGATCTATATTTTTTAATGAACATATGATGCATAGTTGTTCATAAATAGCTTGAGTACATGCGCTGAACAGAAGTGTAACAATGTTCTTCCCTCGAAGAATGTGAATTCATAAGCTATTTAAAATGTAGCTCAAAGGACAAGTGAAGACAATGACTTAATTATCTATTTCATAATGATCCGTTTAAAAAAGAAAAAAACAAGTTTTTGAATCAAATATTATTAAATCATCTTTTATGTCTTCTTCTTTCCTCTCTTGTAATTCTTTTTTTCATTGTTTTTGTGGAAATAACACATTGTAGTCATAAAAAAATATAATTTCAAATTCTAATACTTTGGGCCAATTAACAAATTAATTTCAAAAGTATCATTTAATAACATTGAATTTGATAATTATGTTATTACCTTATTACAAATAACACAAACTTTAAGAATCTGATTTACATAGTTAGATTTTTTTAGTACATTACATATGGTAATAATTTCTAGACAAAACTTTCTTCTTTCTCTTATAAAAGACTAGGATCAAGTACGTGCGAAAACGTGCGCTCGCACGCGATATTTTAGTTAGCTTTTGTTAAGTTTTGCTTAGAAGTAAAACTTCACACAATCCACCAAACAAATTCTACCATTGTTGTGATCTCATATAATTCCATTAGGTGCTTAAATTGAAGAATTTAGAGAACAAAGGAAATGGAAGATAAATTAGTCAAATTTCATGGTCCTCCTTTCCACCAAGCATGAAAGGTTATGGAAAATCTTACAAACACTGTAAACAGCAAGAAGAGATTTTCTTCTCTCTGCAACAACCCAAGTATGGAGCTTCATATATCCACTTTAATCTCCGCATTTACATGTGCTCTCATGATGCAGATTCTTCTAGCTCTCAATAGCCTTCTAACTCTGAACTTCGAAACCTGATATTCCTAACAGATAGTGAAGAGTTTTTCCTATAACTGCTATTTTGCCAACCTATAAGGAGTTCGACTTGTGCAACACACTAGGAGGAGGCGGTCTTCGCCTATTAACCACAAGTGTTAGGTTCTCCATGAGTTTCTTATTCCTCTCCCTGGCTAGCTCAGCCTCTTCCCTTATCGGTCTTGCCTTTCCTCTTCCAATCGAATCACCGATGATACCAATTCTACTGTCTATGCCTTCTTTCGCTCTATGGACCTAGCAGCAGACTCCCTATTTTTTTTATCATTCTTCTCTGGTTTTGCTGAGTGGCCTTATCAAGAGCCACCTCCTCATCCGGCACCACTCTCCTCTTCCTTCTCCCAATCGCCGAACCATTCCCAGCGCCAGCTCCACCCAGAGCTACAACAGAAGTAGCCGCTGCCAGCACCCACTCTCAAACCCCAACGGTGACTACAAGCTAAAACCACAAGTAGGACCATTCTACATGTGGAACACTGAACCTGAAGCCACCGGACACTGAACATTCATCGTCTACTCTACTCCGTACCCCACTAGCACCAGCGGAGGAGCAGGTGTGGAAGTCCTACAATAATCTTCACTCACTGCCTCTGCCTTAGTCAGAAAATCTTCCAACGCTATATGTTATTTAGAGATTTTTTCTAGTGGCTCAAAGTTATAGATTCTAAGTTGATTCATCTCAAGATTCGAGAAAAAATTCTTATCGCTTTTAGTATTAATATACCTTTGGATTAAGATTTGAGCACACATTGTTTTTGTTTCAAAATTAATAGTTATCTACGTATTCACTTTAGATATTAAGGTAGATAGTTAGGGAGTATTGCATTTTTGCATTATTTTTGTGGAAACAACATAATTTCAGTCACAAAAAGGATAATTGTAATTTCTAATACTTAGGGAACAATTTACATGTCAATTTCAAAACTATCATTTAATAACGCTGAATTTAAAAATTAAGTTATTACCCTATTACAAATAACACAAGTTTCAATTGTCTAATTTACATAGTGAGATTTTTTAGTACATTATTATTGGTAATATTTTCTTGACAAATATTTCGTCTTTCCCTTATAAAAGACTAGAATCATCTACGTGCGAATACGTGCGCTCGCACGTGATATTTTAATAAACTTTTGTTTAGTTTTTCTTAGATGAAAAACTTCACACCACCCACCTAATAGATTCCATCATTGCGGTGATCTTATATTTCATTCACATGTGTAAATTTAAGAATTTAGATAAAAAAGAAAGTGGGAGAAAACTTTCACGGGGATCTAAAGAAATCATAACTTCTTAAAATAAACGTTTTTCTATGATCTATATTTTTTCATTAACATACGATGCTTAGTTGTTTATAAATAGCATGAGTACATGCGCTGAAACGAAAGTGTAACCATGTTCTTCTCTTGAAGAATGTGAGTTCATAAGCTAGGAAAAATGTAGCTCAAAGGACAAGTGAAGACAATGATTTAATTATTTATTTCATAATAATCCGTTTAGAAAAGATAAAAAAAACTAGTTTTTGAATAAAATATTATTAAATCATCTTTTATGCCTTCTTCTTTCCTCTCTTGTAATTCTTTTTTTCATTGTTTTTGTGGAAATAACATATTGTAGTCATAAAAAAATATAATTTCAATTTCTAATACTTTGGGCCAGTTTACAAATTAATTTCAAAAGTATCATTTAATAACGTTGAATTTGATAATTATGCTATTACCTTATTACAAATAACACAAACTTTAAGAGTCTGATTTACATAGTTATATTTTTTTAGTACATTATATATGGTAATATTTTCTAGACAAATCTTTCTTCTTTCAATTATAAAAGGCTAGGATCAACTGCGTGTGAATACGTGCTCTCGCATGTGATATTTTAGTTAGCAACTGTTAAGTTTTTCTTAGATGTAAAAAACTTCACACCATACACCACATAAATTCTATCACTGTTGTGATCTCATATAATTTCATTGAGGTGCTTAAATTGAAGAATTTAGAGAACAAAGGACATGGAAGATAAATTAGTCAAATTTCATGGTCCTCCTTTCCACCAAGCATGAAAGGTTATGGAAAATCTTACAAACACTGTAAACAGCAAGAAGAGATTTTCTTCTCTCTGCAACAACCCAAGTATGGAGCTTCATATATCCACTTTAATCTCCGCATTTACTTGTGCTCTCATGATGCAGATTCTTCTAGCTCTCAATAGCCTTCTAACTCTGAACTTCGAAACCTGATATTCCTAACAGATAGTGAAGAGTTTTTCTTATAGCTGCTATTTTGCCAACCTACAAGGAGTTCGAATTGTGCAACACACTAGGAGGAGGTGGTCTTCGCCTCTTAACCACAAGTATTAGGTTCTCCATGAGTTGCTTATTCCTCTCCCAAGCTAGCTCAGTCTCTTCCCTTATCGGTCTTGCCTTTCCTCTTCTAATTGAGTCACTGATGATACCATTTCTACTGTGTATGCCTTCTTTCGCTCTCTGGACCTAGTAGCAGACTCCCTATTTTTTTTTATCATTCTTCTCTGTTTTGCTGAGTGGCCTTATCAAGAGCCACCTCCTCATTCCTCTCCCAATCGCCGAACCATTCCCAGCGCCAGCTCCACCCAGAGCTACAACAGATGTAGCCGCTTCCATCACCCACTCTCAAACCCCAACGGTGACTACAAGCCAAAACCACAAGTTGGACCATTCTGCATGTGGAACACTGAACCTGGAGCAACCGGACACTGAACATTCATCACCTGCTCCACTCCGTACCCCACCAGCACCAGCGGACGAGCAGGTGTGGAAGTCCTAACATAATCCAGACTCACTGTCTCTGCCTTAGTCAGAAAATCCTCCAACGTTATATGTTATTTAGAGATTTTTTCTAGTAGCTCAAATTTATAGATTGTAAGTTGATTCATCTCAAGATTCGAGAAAGAAATACTTATCGCTTTTAGTATTAATATACCCTTGGATTATGATTTGAGTACATATTGTTTTTGTTTAAAAATTAATAGTTATCAGCGTATACACTTTAGATATTAAGGTAGATAGTTAGGGAGTATTGCATTTTTTCATTATTTTTGTGGAAACAACATCATTTCAGTCACAAAAAAAGATAATTGTAATTTCTACAACTTAGGGAACAATTCAATTTAAAAACTATCATTTAATAACGACGAATTTAAAAATTAAGTTATTACCCTATTAGAAATAACACAAGGTTTAATAGTCTAATTTACAAAGTGAGATTGTTTAGAACATTATTAATGGTAATATTTTCTTGACAAATATTTTGTCTTTCCCTTATAAAAGACTAGAATCATCTACGTGCGAATACATGCGCTCGCACGTGATATTTTAATAAACTTTTGTTTAGTTTTTCTTAGATGAAAAACTTCACACCACCCACCGAATAGATTACATCATTGCGGTGATCTTATATTTCATTCACATCTGTAAATTTAAGAATTTAGATAACAAAAAAAAATGGTAGAAAACTTTCACGGGGATCTAATGAAATCATAACTTCTTAAAATAAACGTTTTTTTATGATCTATATTTTTTAATGATCATCTGATGCATAGTTGTTCATCAATAGCTTGAGTACATGCGCTGAATAGAAAGTGTAACAATGATCTTACCTTGAAGAATGTGAATTCATAAGCTAGTTATAATGTAGCTCAAAGGACAAGTGAAGACAATGACTTAATTATTTATTTCATAATAATCCGTTTAAAAAAGAAAAAAACAAGGTTTTGATCAAATATTATTAAATCATCTTTTATGTCTTCTTCTTTCCTCTCTTGTAATTATTTTTTTCATTGTTTTTGTGGAAATAACACATTGTAGTCATAAAAAAAAAATATATTTTCAATTTCTAATACTTTGGGCCAATTTACAAATTAATTTCAAAAGTATCATTTAATAACGTTGAATTTGATAATTATGTTATTACCTTATTACAAATAACACAAACTTTAAGAATCTGATTTACATAGTTCGATTTTTTTGGTACATTATATATGGTAATAATTTCTAGTCAAAACTTTCTTCTTTCTCTTATAAAAGACTAGGATCAAGTACGCGCGAAAACGTTGCGCTCGCACGCGATATTTTAGTTAGCTTTTGATAAATTTTGCTTAGATGTAAAACTTCACACAATCCACCAAAAAAATTCTACCGTTGTTGTGATCTCATATAATTCCATTCAGGTGCTTAAATTCAAGAATTTAGAGAACAAAGGAAATGGAAGATAAATTAGTCAAATTTTATGGTCCTCCTTTCCACCAAGCATGAAAGGTTATGGAAAATCTTACAAACAACTGTAAGTGACAAGAAGAGATTTTCTTCTCTCCGCAACAACCCAACTATGGAGCTTCATATATCCACTTTAATCTCCGCATTTACATGTGCTCTCATGATGCAGATTCTTCTAGCTCTCAATATCTTTCTAACTCAGAACTTCGAAACCTGATATTCCAAACAGATAGTGAAGAGTTTTTCCTATAACTGCTATTTTGCCAACCTATAAGGAGTTCGACTTATGCAACACACTAGGAGGAGGCTGTCAACTTTGTATGCCTTCTTTTGCTCTATGGACCTAGCAGCAGACTCCCTATTTTTTTTTTATCATTCTTCTCTAGTTTTGCTGAGTGGCCTAATCAAGAGCCACCTCCTCCACCGGCACCACTATCCTCTTCCCTCTCCCAACCGCCGAACCATCCGCAGCGCCAGCTCCACCCAGAGCTACAACAGATGTAGCCGCTGCCAGCACCCATTCTCAAACCCCAACGGTGACTAGAGGCCAAAACCACAAGTAGGACCATTCTGCATGTGGAACACTGAACCTGGAGCCACCGGACACTGAACATTCATCGTCTGCTCTTCTCCGTACCCCACCAGCACCAGCGGAGGAGCAGGTGTGGAAGTCCTACAATAATCTTCACTCACTGCCTCTACGTTAGTCAGAAAATCCTCCAACGTTATATGTTATTTAGAGATTTTTTCTAGTGGCTCAAAGTTATAGATTCTAAGTTGATTCATCTCAAGATTCGAGAAAGAAATTCTTATCGCTTTTAGTATTAATATACCCTTGGATTAAGATTTGAGCACACATTGCTTTTGTTTCAAAATTAATGGTTATCTACGTATTCACTTTAGATATTAAGGTAGATAGTTAGGTAGTATTGCATTTTTGCATTATTTTTGTGGAAACAACATAATTTCAGTCACAAAAAAGATAATTGTAATTTCTAATACTTAGGGAACAATTTACATAGCAATTTCAAAACTATCATTTAATAACGATGAATTTAAAAATTAAGTTATTACCCTATTTCAAATAACACAAGTTTTAATTGTCTAATTTACATAGTGAGATTTTTTAGTACATTATTAATGGCAATATTTTCTTGACAAATATTTCGTCTTTCCCTTATAAAAGACTAGAATCATCTACGTGCGAATACGTGCGCTCGCACGTTATATTTTAATAAACTTTTGTATAGTTCTTCTTAGATGAAAAACTTCACACCACCCACCGAATAGATTCCACCATTGCGGTGATCTTATATTTCATTCACATCAGTAAATTTAAGAATTTAGATAACAAAACAAATGGTAGAAAACTTTCACGAGGATCTAATGAAATCATAACTTCTTAAAATAAACGTTTTTTTATGATCTATATTTTTTAATGAACATATGATGCATAGTTGTTCATAAATAGCTTGAGTACATGCGCTGAACAGAAAGTGTAACAATGTTCTTCCCTTGAAGAATGTGAATTCATAAGCTAGGAAAAATGTAGCTCAAAGGACAAGTGAAGACAATGACTTAATTTTTTATTTCATAATAATCCGTTTAAAAAAGAAAAAATCAAGTTTTTGAATCAAATATTATTAAATCATCTTTTATGTCTTCTTCTTTCCTCTCCTGTAATTCTTTTTTTCATTGTTTTTGTGGAAATAACATATTGTAGTCATAAAAAAATATAATTTCAATTTCTAATACTTTGGGCCAATTTACAAATTAATTGCAAAAGTATCATTTAATAACGTTGAATTTGATAATTATGTTATTACCTGATTACAAATAACACAAACTTTAAGAATCTGATTTACATAGTAAGATTTTTTTAGTACATTATATATGGTAATAATTTCTAGACAAATCTTTCTTCTTTCTCTTATAAAAAACTAGGATCAAGTACGTGCGAATACGTGCGCTCGCACGCGATATTTTAGTTAGCTTTTGTTAAGTTTTGCTTAGGTGTAAAACTTCACACAATCCACCATATAAATTCTATCATTGTGATCTCATATAATTCAATTCAGGTGCTTAAATTGAAGAATTTAGAGAACATAGGAAATGGAAGATAAATTAGTCAAATTTCATGGTCCTCCTTTCCACCAAGCATTGAAGGTTATGGAAAATCTTACAAACACTGTAAACAGCAAGAAGAGATTTTCTTCTCTCTGCAACAACTCAACTATGGAGCTTTATATATCCACTTTAATATCCGCATTTACATGTGCTCTCATGATGCAGATTCTTCTCGCTCCCAAAAGCCTTCTAATTTTAACTTCGCAACCTGATATTCTTAACAGATAGTGATAGTTTTTCCTATAACTACTATTTCGCCAACCTATAAGGAGTTCGACTTGTGCAACACTCTAGGGGAGGCGGTTATCGCCTCTGTACCACGAGTGTCAGGTTCTACATGAGCTGCCTATTTCTTTCCCGGGCTAGCTCGACCTCTTCCCTTATCGGTCTTTCCTGTTCCTCTTCCAATTGAGTCACCAATGACTCCATTCTCTCGTGTAAGCCTTCTTTTGCTCTCTCGAACCTAGCGAGCAAATTCCCTATTTTTTTTTATCATTCTTCTCTGTTTATGCTGAGTGGCCTTATCAAGAACCACCTCCTCCACCGACACCACTCTCCTCTTCCCTCTCCCAATCGCCGAACCATTCGCAGCTGCAGCTCCTCCTAGAGCTACAACAGATGTAGCACCTGCAAGCACCCATTCTCAAACCCCAACGGTGACTACAAGCCAAAACCACAAGTAGGACCATTCTGCATGTGGAAAACTGAACCTGGAGCCATCGGACAGTGAACATTCATCATCTGCTCCACTCCGTACCCCACCAGCACCAGCGGTCGAGCAGGTGTGGAAGTTCTAACATAATCCTGACTCATTGCCTCTGCCTTAGTCAGAAAATCCTCCAACGTTTATGTTATTTAGAGATTTTTCCAAGTTGCTCAAAGTTATATATTCTATGTTGATTCATCTCAAGATTCGAGAAAGAAATTATTATCTCTTTTAGTATTAATATACCCTTGGATTAAGATTTGAGTACATATTGTTTTTGTTTAAAAATTAATAGTTATCAACGTATAAACTTAAGATATTTAGGTAGATAGCTAGGGAGTATTGCATTTTTGCATTATTTTTGTGGAAACAACATAATTTCAGTCACAAAAAATATAATTGTAATTTCTAATACTTAGGGAACAATTTACAAATCAATTTCAAAACTATCATTTAATAACGATGAATTTAAAAATTAAGTTATTACCCTATTGCAAATAACACAAGTTTTAATTGTCTAATTTACATAGTGAGATTTTTTAGTACATTATTAATGGTAATATATTTCTTGACAAATATTTCGTCCTTCCCATATAAAAGACTAGGATCATCTACGTACGAATACGTGCGCTCACACGTGATATTTTAATAAACTTTTGTTTAGTTTTTCTTAGATGGAAAACTTCACACCATCCACCGAATAGATTCCATCATTGCGGTGATCTTATATTTCATTCACATGTGTAAATTTAAGAATTTAGATAACAAAGAAAGAGGTAGAAAACTTCCACGGGTATCTAATGAAATCATAACTTCTTAAAATAAACGTTTTTCTATGATCTATATTTTTTCATGAACATATGATGCATAGTTGTTTATAAATAGCTTGAGTACATGCGCTGAACAGAAAGTGTAACCATTCTCTTCTCTTGAAGAATGTAAATTCATAAGCTAGGAAAATGTAGCTCAAAGGACAAGTGAAGACAACGACTTAATTATTTATTTCATAATAATCCGTTTAGAAAAGATAAAAAAAAACTAGTTTTTGAATAAAATATTATTAAATCATCTTTTATGCCTTCTTCTTTCCTCTCTTGTAATTCTTTTTGTGGAAATAATATATTGTAGTCATAAAAAAATTTAATTTCAATTTTTAATACTTTGGGCCAATTTACAAATTAATTTCAAAAGTATCATTTAATAACGTTGAATTTGATAATTATGCTATTACCTTATTACAAATAACACAAACTTTAAGAGTCTGATTTACATAGTTATATTTTTTTAGTACATTATATATGGTAATATTTTCTAGACAAATCTTTCTTCTTTCAATTATAAAAGGCTAGTATCAACTGCGTACGAATACGTGCTTTCGCACGTGATATTTTAGTTAGCAACTGTTAAGTTTTTTTTTAGATGTAAAAAACTTCACACCATCCACCACACAAATTCTATCACTGTTGTGATCTCATATAATTTCATTCAGGTGCTTAAATTGAAGAATTTAGAGAACAAAGGAAATGGAAGATAAATTAGTCAAATTTCATGGTCTTCATTTCCACCAAGCATGAAAGGTTATGGAAAATGTTACAAACACTGTACACAGCAAGAAAAGATTTTCTTTTCTCTGCAACAACCCAACTTGGAGCCTCATATATCCACTTTAATCTTCGCATTTACCTGTGCTCTCGTGATGCAGATTCTTCTAGCTCCCAATAGCCTTCTAACTCTGAACTTTGAAACCTGATATTCCTAACGGATAGTGAAGAGTTTTTCCTATAACTGCTATTTTGCTAACCTATAAGGAGTTCGACTTGTGCAACACTCTAGGAGGAGGCGGCCTTTGTTAGTAGTGCCCTAGGACAATTAGCATATGTTGTACGTTTTATATCTTTTTGAGCATTTCTTCTGAATAGTTAATTTTGCTTATGAACATCAAATGCGTGATTTGATAGTAAAACTCATTTGCTTATGTAATTACTATTCTAGTTGTCCCTAGTTTTATGTAATCTACTTTACAATGAAATAAAACTAGTATGATGTATGATGTGTGATTGATGATTATGTTTTACTAATCATGTGTAATGAGTACAAATCATATCATAGATGCAATGTATTGAGATATATCGTATCTGACGTGATCCGTTAGAGAAGTAATACTTCATGGTCCTTACTCATAAGTATTACTTCCTCAATACTATTTTAGAATCCTTAGACCTTATGTCTCCATTGATTCTAGCATGGATGGAGCCACGTTTTGACTCAGTCGTACGTTGCTTTTAATCGAGTAATCAATACGACTGATGATCGGATGTAATGTCCTATCATGGCTTGAATGTGAGAGGCATTGTAAGGAATTTGTCCCTTTCTTATTAGAGAGAGATATCCATTGGCCCCTCGATAGGGAAAGACTGTCTAAATGCATGGCCGTGCTCAAATGTATTTGATAAAGTGGTTATCAGATACTATTTGTTGGAACCATTCGCAGCGCCAGCTCCACCCAGAGCTACAACAGATGTAGCCGCTGCCAGCACCCATTCTCAAACCCCAATGGTGACTACAAGCCAAAACCACAAGTAGGAGCATTCTGCATGTGGAACACTGAACTTGGAGCCACCGGACACTGAACATTCATCGTCTGCTCTACTCCGTACCCCACCAGCACCAGCGGAGGAGCAGGTGTGGAAGTCCTACAATAATCTTCACTCACTGCCTCTGCCTTAATCAGAAAATCCTCCAACGTTATATGTTATTTAGAGATTTTTTCTAGTGGCTCAAAGTTATAAATTCTAAGTTGATTCATCTCAAGATTCGAGAAAGATATTCTATCGCTTTTAGTATTAATATACCATTGGATTAAGATTTGAGTACATATTGTTTTTTTTCCAAAATTAATAGTTATTTACATATTCACTTTAAATATTAAGGTAGACAGTTATGGAGTATTGCATTTTTGCATTATTTTTTTAAAAACAACATAATTTCAGTCACAAAAAAGATAATTGTAATTTCTAATACTAGGGAACAATTTACATATCAATTTCAAAACTATCATTTAATAACGATGAATTTAAAAATTAAGTTATTACCATATTACAAATAACACAAGTTTTAATAGTCTAATTTACGTAGCGAGATTTTTTAGTACATTATTACTGGTAATATTTTCTTGACAAATATTTCGTCTTTCCCTTATAAAAGACTAGAATCATCTACGTCCGAATACGTGTGCTCGCACGTGATATTTTAATAAACTTTTGTTTAGTTTTTCTTAGATGAAAAACATCACACCACCCACCGAATAGATTACATCATTGCGGTGATCTTATATTTCATTCACATGTGTAAATTTAAGAATTTAGATAACAAAAAAAATGGTAGAAAACTTTCACGGGGGATCTAATGAAATCATAACTTCTTAAAATAAACGTTTTTTTATGATCTATATTTTTTAATGAACGTATGATGCAGAGTTGTTCATAAATAGCTTGAGTACATGCGCTGAACAGAAAGTGTAACAATGTTCTTCCCTTGAAGAATGTGAATTCATAAGCTAGGAAAAATTAATGTAGCTCAAAGGACAAGTGAAGACAGTGACTTAATTATTTATTTCATAATAATCCATTTAAAAAAGAAAAAAAAACAAGTTTTTTGAATCAAATATTATTAAATCATTTTTCCTCTCTTGTAATTCTTTTTTTCATTGTTTTTGTTGAAATAACATATTGCAGTCATAAAAAAATATAATTTCAAATTCTAATACTTTGGGCCAATTTACAAATTAATTTCAAAAGCATCATTTAATAATGTTGAATTTGATAATTATGTTATTACCTTATTACAAATAACACAAACTTTAAGAATTTGATTTACATATTAAGAATTTTTTAGTACAATATATATGGTAATAATTTCTGGACAAATCTTTCTTCTTTCTCTTATAAAAGACTAGGATCAAGTACGTGCGCGCACGTGATATTTTAGTTAGCTTTTGTTAAGTTTTTCTTAGATATAAAACTTCACTCTATCCACCAAATAAATTCTATCATTGTTATGATCTCATATAATTCCATTCAGGTGCTTAAATTGAAGAATTTAGAGAACAAAGGAAATGGAAGATAAATTAGTCAAATTTCATGGTCTTCCTTTCCACCAAGCGTGAAAGGTTATGGAAAATCTTACAAACACTTTACACAACAAGAAGAGATTTTATTGTCTCTGCAACAACCCAACTATGGAGCCTCATATATCCACTTTAATCTCCACATTTACATGTGCTCTCAAGATGCAGATTCTTCTAGCTCCCAATAGCCTTCTAACTCTGAACTTCGAAACCTAATATTCCTAACAGATAGGGGAGAATTTTTCCTGCAACTGCTATTTTGCCAACCTATAAGGATTTCGACTTGAGAAACACTCTAGGAGGAGGCAGTCTACGCCTCTGTACCACAAGTGTCAGGTTCTCCATGAGCTTCCTATTCCTCTCCCTGGCAAGCTTAGCCTCTTCCCTTATCGGTCTTGCCTTTTCCTCTTCCAATTGAGTCACCAATGACTTCAATTGTACTGTGTAAGCCTTTTTTCGCTCTCTGGACCTAGCAGCAAACTCCCTATTTTTTTTTATCATTATTCTCTGGTTTTGCTGAGTGGCCTTAACAAGAGCCACCTCCTCCACCGGCACCACTCTCCTCTTCCCTCTCCCAATCGCCGAACCATTCGCAGCGCCAGCTCCTGCTAGAGCTACAATTGATGTAGCCCCTGCCAGCACTCATTCTCAAACCCCTACGGTGACTCCAAACCAAAACCACAAGTAGGACCATTCTGCATGTGGAACACTGGACCTGGAGCCACCGGACACTGAACATTCATCATCTGCTCCATTTCGTACCCCACCAGCACCAACGGAGAAGCAGGTGTGGAAGTCCTAACTTCGCACCATCCACCACATAAATTTTATCATTGTTGTGATCTCATATAATTCCAATGTCATCTACCACCAAATTCCGTAGTCCCCCACAAGAAATTGGCGAATAACCGCTCCATATGATCCAGAACTTGTTTCGGAGGACAGGAGACGGCAATAATATGCATAGGCATTAAGAGTAAAACATATCGAATCAGAATTAGACGTCCACTCAATCCTAATAACTTCCTTTGCCAACCTGCCAATCTAGCATCTATTTTTTCAATAGCTGAAGAGTAATACACTATCTTTTTTCTTCCCGTAAAAAGAGGGCATCCAAGATATGTCATAGGCATTAACCCGCGGCTGAATCCTGTGACTCGGATCACCATTTCCAATTGCCTCTGCTGGGTTCTATCAGACATATAAAAAGAGCACTTTCCATCACTGATTCTCTGCCCCGAACATCTTTCATATTGCCGAAGGAAGGCTATAAAAGCTTGCAATCCCCGTTTAGCTCCATTCAAGAACATAATTACATCATCAGCATAAGCTAAATGGGAAATCATAATAGTAGAATGAGGAACCACATACCTTCATATGCAACCAGAATGAACAAGTTTATCTAATCCCCGAGAGAAAACCTCAGCAGCAAGAATAAATAGCCAAGGTGACAAGGGGTCCCCCTGTTTTACCCCTCGTCCCGATCGGAAAAAATCGTAAGGTGTGCCATTGATTAAGACTGAAAACCAATTGTTATTTAAAAGATTCTGAATAAGATGCATGAAATGGGGGCTAAATCCAAATTTTCGTAGTACAGACAGTAGGTAGATATGCGAAACCCGGTCAAAAGCTTTCATCATATCCAATTTTATTATCATGTTACCCCCACAGACTTTTTTACTTAAAGAATTCATCATTTCCATAGCAAGTAAAATGTTTTCTGAAATAACCCGACCCTGAATAAAACCCGACTGATTTCTGCATAATATTTGGTCTAGTAGAGGTGAAAGTCGTCTAGCCACCACCTTGGAGATAATTTTACTAGAGATTTTACATAAAGATATCGGTCGAAACTCACCAAATATGTCTGGACTGTCCTTCTTAGGAATGAGAACTAGGAATGACTAGTTGTTGCTCGCGGAATAGGCAAACCAGCCCAGAAATCTTTTACTGCTTGAACGACACTGTCTGCTACTATCTCCCAACATGACTGAAAGAACCTGCCTGTGAAACCATCCGGACCAGCTACGCTAGATGGGCTTAGAGCAAAAATTGCCTCCTTAATTTCCTGATCATTAGGCAGGGAGTCCAAGGAACGATTCTCCATATCCGAAATACAATGTGGTATCAAGTCCAAAAGCTGATCATCCGGATGTGAACTCGGATCTAAAGAAAATAAGTCTTCATAATACTTAGCCCCCTCTGCTCCAATCGCCTCAGGTGTGGAATGAAAAGTCCCATCCGGTGAAGTAATTCTGTTAATAAATAACCTCCGTTGTCTATTCTTGCAATATAAGTGAAAGTAACGAGTGTTAGCATCTCCCTCCTCCAACCACTTTTGTCTCGATTTTTGCCGCCAATAAATGCCTTTCCAACTCCAGATTACGGGCATGTTTCTCCCGTGCCACTGTCAATTCCTCTTGTATAATTTCCGAGGGACCCAAGTCATGAAGGCCTTCTAATCTCGAAACCTCCACCTCAGACTCCTTGACATTTGTATGAATATTTCCGAATGTGGATCTGTTCCAACTTCCCAAAACATTTTTCAGACGGTTGAGTTTTATTTGCAATGCTATGATTCCTGAACCAGACACATTTTCAGCCCAAGAGGAACGAACAATGTCTAAAAAAAATTGATGCTTTATCCACATGTCCTGGAATCTGAAAGCGGAGCCACCTCTATCACTTGATAACCTGACATTCATTAGTAGAGCACAATGATCAGATATTGTACAGGGCAAATGGGTTACCGTAGTTGATGCAAAAGTGTCATTCCATATAGAGGAAACCAGGAAACGATCCAGTTTTCTGAGTAAAGGCCGAACTCCGCTCCTACACCAAGTGTAAGGGCTGCCTAAACTAGGTACTTCCAACAAACCACAATCCTGAACTGCCTCCCCAAACTCCAGCATAGGAAGCATAGCCGGTATGGAACCTTGATTCTCATCAGCCCGCAAAACCACATTAAAATCCCCTCCAATAGACCAAGGTAAATTATGTTGAGAGTGAAATGACCGAAGTTCTTCCCATAACTCTCTCCTTTGAGCATAGGAACACTTAGCATAAACAAAGGAGCAGTAGACAGGTGAAGAGGAAAATATGTTAACCTGACAGTGTATAACTTGCTCCAAATCCTTAATAACCACAATATCAACTGACGCATCCCACATTAACCAGATTTTGCTATTACTATTACCAAAATAAGAACCAAACGCCGAGCATATAGAGGCAAATCAGATAAATCAACCAAAGGTTCCAAGAGAGCAATAAATTGTAATCTATGTTCCCTTTTAAACTGCCGAATATTAGCCAAAGTACTATCATTAGCAATCCCCCGTATATTCCATATGATGTAATTCATTAAACAAAATTGGTGGATTAAAGTAAATGAGACTCCTAAAGAGTACGAGAGGTCGACTCTGAGAGTCGAGGTGATCATCTCAAAGGACCCTGTGCCTGTTTAGATTTTTTCCCTTTACAAATTGGAGCAACCACAATATGAATATTTTCTGCAAGCTTTTTTGAGTTACCTGCCGTGTCCGGAAGGGGGGATAGTGCAACATTCTGAGAGGGACGTTCCTGGCAAGTCACCGCAACCTCTTGATCATCCATTGATCCGGGTAGAACCGAATTACCACCCACTTCAGCACCAGATAGCAATTCAGGCTCATCCGGGTACTCCGGGTCTTCGTCATCCGTATCGGTTCCCACTTCAGCTTCAGGTATCCGAATAGGGCCTTCAATACTCGGGACTTGCCCTGCAGTCGGTCCCGAGTTTCCCACCAATCCACTGTGCAATACCGATCTCCCTGTACCATTTTGTAAAGCCAAATCAGCTTCTTTAAAAGTCGGGATAGCATTGTCCGGTTCCGCAGCTGCAGTAGCCGTGACAGTCTCTGGAGCCGGCTCAGTAGAGAAAACCAGGGCAGTAGCAGAGGATATGGGGCCAGTTGATGTGCAGACCGGGTCAGTAGTTGGTATTTCCGGGTCAGTAGTTATAGTATTCGGGTCAGAGTCCGGGTCAGTAGTTTCAGGAAATACCTCTGCGGGTACCGGGGCAGCAGGCTGTCCTGCAGCGACCAAATTGGTCAATATGGGCTGCCGGGTCGGGTCGGGTCATAAGTAAACTGTGTGGAGAACCGATGAAGAGCTTCCATTGTCTCCGGCCTGGACTTCACTGGTTGTCTTCCACCGCCAACAGATTGATTAAGCCGTTGAGTGTCTACCGGAGGTCGGATACTCCCCACCGTAATATCGTCTTGACTTTTGGGTCTCAAAATCACCGGATCTATGTGTGTATGTAATCGGGGCAGTTGTGGTACTTCCATGATCGGCGATGCTTCCGCCCGATCCGATACTGTGATAATCTCCAAGGTGGAGGGGGCATATGGCTCCTTAACCCAAGAACCCGAATTTATATCAACCGCGGTATAGGACGATTTCTAGCCAATGGTGTCTCTGCCCCGTCCAGTATTACCGCCACCGAATTGGCATGTATCTGTCTGGATTGTCCTGCTCTGGACGTCTCGGGTTTGTCCGCTGCAACCACTGCAAGCGGCTGGCCTTGCTTTGCTGGTTGTTTGCCCCGGTCACGAGTTGGGCCGACCCGGACCCATTGATTTCCAGCAGGAGGAGTAACCACAATGGCTGATTTCAATGTTCTGTGTTCCGCACTTTCTGTGTTCTTGGCCTTTTCCGGTAGTTTAGTAACAGCCACCACCGGCGGCAAAATTTGCCCCTTTCGTCCACACTGTAACTGATCGTGACCAATCCGTTTACATCCAACGCAGTAAGAGGGCAGATCATCGTATACTATGGACTGCCAGTAACCCTTCCCATAATGAGCATGGGAGATACGGATCCTCTTAGGCAGCTCTCCCAGTAAATCAAGTTCCATACATACCTTGGCAATGGCCGGCCTAGTTGTCGCGGCAGTCGGAGCGTCCAGGGCCAGCGGCTGCCTCACCGCCATTGCAATCGAAAAGAGCTTCGAGAAGCCTGCTTGAGTCCATAAATGGATCTCTGAAGCTTACATACTTTTCCAGCATTCTCTGGAGTGACAAAACCTTCAGGCTGTGTCATATACACATCCTCTTCAAGTTTTCCATTATGGAAAGCGGTTTTGACATCCATTTGCCAGATTTCATAGTCATAGTAAGCTGCAATAGCAAGCAAAATCCGAATGGACTTGAACATAACTACAGGGGAAAAGGTCTCGTCATAGTCAATACCATGAATTTGTTTGAAACCTTTCGTGACCCGAGTCGCCCGCTATGCGTTTGTACATTCCCTTCCATGTCGGTTTTAATCTTAAAAAACCCATTTGCACCCTATGGGAGTTACCCCTTCAGGGTGGATCAACAAAGATTCGAGACTTGGTTTGTGTACATGGAGTCCATTTCGGATCTCATGGCCTCAAGCCATTTCTCGGGAATCCGGGCTATTAATTACTGTTTGTAGGTTGAAGGTTCATCGTGATCCACAAACATAACATCACCATGTTCTGTTATGAAAATTCCAAATTTTTCCGGAGGTGCACGACGAACTCTACCAGACCTACGCAATTCTTGTGTTTCTTGAACTTGTGCTGGCTGCACAACAACTTGTGGAGTCTGTTCAATTTCCATCGTATCATTAGTGCTAGTTTGAGAGTCTGGAACTTCAGTAAGTTCTACGCTACTCCCACTTGTGTTTCTAGAAACAAATTCTTTTTCTAGAAAGACTCTCGTGCGAGCAACAAACACTTAGTTTTCGTTAGGGATATAAAAGTAGTATCCTTTAGTTTCATTAGGATAACCTACAAATATGCACTTTTTCAGATTTTGGAGCCGACTTATCGTGAAAGTGGCGTTTTACAAAAGCTTCACGACCCCCAAATCTTGAGGAAAGACAATGCAGGGACGCTTCCCGATCCCATAACTCGTATGGCGTCTTTGCAGTCGATTTAGATGGAACGCGGTTAAGTGTTAAAGCTGCTTGTCTCTAGTGCGTGTCCCCCAAAAGGAATTGGGCGAGGCTCGTGTGACTCATCATAGAACGAACCATATCTAATAAGGTTCTGTTCCTCCTTTCGAATACACCATTCCATTGTGGAGTAGGCTGGAGGAGAAAGTTGTGAAACGATTCTACAATCTTTTAGATAGCCACAGAATTCTTTACTCAAGTATTCTCCTCCTCGATCAGATCGAAGAACCTTAATACTCTTGCCAAGTTGGTTTTCTACTTCTAGTTTAAACTCTTTAAACTTAGCAAATGCTTCGGATTTGTGTTTCATCAAGAACACATATCCATACCTCACCGAAGTCATCGATAAAGGTAATGAAGTAGAGGTAACCACCCCTTGCATGTATATTAAAAAGGCCACATACATCACTATGTATTAGTCCTAATAAAGCATCAGCTCTCTCACCTAGCTTAGTGAAAGGTGATCCTATCATCTTACCCAACAAAAAAGATTCGCATCGATCATAAGACTCTAAGTCAAATGATTCCAACAGCCCATCTTTATGGAGCTTGGATATGCGGTCTTCGTTTATGTGGCCTAAGCGACAATGCCAGAGGTATGTCGGATTAGAATCATTAGTCTTAATCCTTTTGGTATTTATATTTAAAATTGGCATATCAAGGTCTAAAACATATAGACCATTAATCAAAGAAGCGCTTGCATAAAACATATTATCCAGAATAATGACAATCGTTGGTTTTTGATCGAAATCTCAAAACCTTTCTTGTCCAAACAAGAAACTGAAATAATATTCTTAATTAAACTAGGTACATAGAAACAGTTTTCTAAACCCAAAACAAGCCCTGAAGGCAAAGTAAAAGTACAAGTCCCTACAGCTAGGGCTACAACACATGCTCCGTTGCTAACTCGTAGTTCCACTTCACCCTTTGCCAACTCTCTACTCCTTTGCAGTCCCTGCACATTAGTACAAATGTGAGAACCACATCCGGTATCAAATACCCAAGAAGTAGTTGTATTTAAATTGATATCAATCACATTAATATCAACAACATAAATACCTGAGCCCAAAGTAACATTTGCTTTCTCCTTTTCCAACCTTTTCCCTGCAATATAGCTTTTGCAGTTCCTTTTCCAGTGACCCTTTTCGCCACAGTGATGACAGATACAGTCCTTGGCTACACCACCCTTAGTTTTCAGTGCATTGTTGAAAGTGGTTTGTTTGCCCTTGGGCTTACCTTTCGGTTTGCCTTTGGATTTCACAAAACCTTTGCCTTTGCCCTTTTGCACCATCAGTATGGCGTTGGGCTTGGACTTGCCTATTTCCTTCTCGACAGTCCTCAACATGTTCAACAACTCGAGTAATGGCTTGACAATTTCATTCATGTGATAATTCAGAATGAACTGATCGAATGACTCGAGCAACGATTGCAAGATCAAATCGATCGGCGACTCTTGCCCCAAAGGAAATCCCGAGTTTTTCAAGGTTACGAACATAACCTATCATCTTAAGAACGTGAGTTCCTACTGGCATTCCTTCAGACTTTTTGCACTGAAAGAGAGATTTCGATACGTCGAATCTCTCCTGGCGTGCTTGTCCCTGATATAGTTGCTTCAGGTGAGCAAGCATCTCATAAGCCCCCATGTCCTCATGTTGCTTCTGAAGCTCAGAGTTCATGGTGACAAGCATGAGGCTAGACACATCTAATTATAGCACATTAAGTCTATAGGGTACTCGTGAGTGGCTCTGATACCACTGTTAGAGGAATAATCGGGTCAAAACAGTTTGTGAAGCGGAAATAAAGTGACCCGCCTCTAATAGGATCTATCACGAGTAAGAACCTAAGACTATGGGATAGTATTATACCTTTAGAAGTGCTAGGATAGCTGAAACGGTTTCAGCTGCAGTTTGTTGTCACGAACGGAACGCCACCAACGCAGGCTCCGTCTCTCCCAATATCCACTCGATCTTCCGGGGATGGTCTTCTACCGCTTGGTGCTAGCCAATGCCTCGTAGAAGTCTTGAAGTCGTAGAAGTCTTGAAGACACTCTTCAAGATGGAGTATGTATGTATGACCTTTTAGAAGAACAAGAAACAGTTTTCTTACTTCTTTTCTATTAGCCAAAGCTAGAAAACAAGTATATGAAAAGCTGTCATTTCTTTTCTTACTAAATGTTCTCTCTTTTTCTCTCTTCTCTAAGCTTCCAAAAGCTGGAGAAAAATGACTTAGAATACTAGGAAAAATCAGCATTCTTCCTAGTCATTCAAGGGAGTGTGGGGATCTTATATTTCATTCACATCTGTAAATTTAAGAAATTAGATAACAAAAAAAAAATGGTAGAAAACATTCACGGGGATCTAATGAAATCATAACTTCTTAAAATAAACGTTTTTTTATGATCTATATTTTTTAATGAACATATGATGCATAGTTGTTCATAAATAGCTTGAGTACATGCGCTGAACAGAAGTGTAACAATGTTCTTCCCTCGAAGAATGTGAATTCATAAGCTAGTTAAAATGTAGCTCAAAGGACAAGTGAAGACAATGACTTAATTATCTATTTCATAATGATCCGTTTAAAAAAGAAAAAAACAAGTTTTTGAATCAAATATTATTAAATCATCTTTTATGTCTTCTTCTTTCCTCTCTTGTAATTCTTTTTTTCATTGTTTTTGTGGAAATAACACATTGTAGTCATAAAAAAATATAATTTCAATTTCTAAAACTTTGGGCCAATTTACAAATTAATTTCAAAAGTATCATTTAATAACGTTGAATTTGATAATTATGTTATTACCTTATTACAAATAACACAAACTTTAAGAATCTGATTTACATAGTCAGATTTTTTTAGTACATTACATATGGTAATAATTTCTAGACAAAACTTTCTTCTTTCTCTTATAAAAGACTAGGATCAAGTACGTGCGAAAACGTGCGCTCGCACGCGATATTTTAGTTAGCTTTTGTTAAGTTTTGCTTAGAAGTAAAACTTCACACAATCAACCAAACAAATTCTACCATTGTTGTGATCTCATATAATTCCATTAGGTGCTTAAATTGAAGAATTTAGAGAACAAAGGAAATGGAAGATAAATTAGTCAAATTTCATGGTTATGGAAAATCTTACAAACACTGTAAACAGCAAGAAGAGATTTTCTTCTCTCTGCAACAACCCAAGTATGGAGCTTCATATATCCACTTTAATCTCCGCATTTACATGTGCTCTCATGATGCAGATTCTTCTAGCTCTCAATAGCCTTCTAACTCTGAACTTCGAAACCTGATATTCCAAACAGATAGTGAAGAGTTTTTCCTATAACTGCTATTTTGCCAACCTATAAGGAGTTCGACTTGTGTAACACACTAGGAGGAGGCGGTCTTCGCCTATTAACCACAAGTGTTAGGTTCTCCATGAGTTTCTTATTCCTCTCCCTGGCTAGCTCAGCCTCTTCCCTTATCGGTCTTGCCTTTCCTCTTCCAATCGAATCACCGATGATAGCATTTCTACTGTCTATGCCTTCTTTCGCTCTATGGACCTAGCAGCAGACTCCCTATTTTTTTATCATTCTTCTCTGGTTTTGCTGAGTGGCCTTATCAAGAGCCACCTCCTCATCCGGCACCACTCTCCTCTTCTTTCTCCCAATCGCCGAACCATTCCCAGCGCCGACTCCACCCTTTGAGCTACAACAAGTAGCAGCCGCCCAAAGACTCCACTCTCAAACCCCAACGGTGACTACAAGCTAAAACCACAAGTAGGACCATTCTACATGTGGAACACTGAACCTGAAGCCACCGGACACTGAACATTCATCGTCTACTATACTCCGTACCCCACCAGCACCAGCGGAGGAGTAGGTGTGGAAGTCCTACAATAATCTTCACTCACTGCCTCTGCCTTAGTCAGAAAATCTTCCAACGCTATATATTATTTAGAGATTTTTTCTAGTGGCTCAAAGTTATAGATTCTAAGTTGATTCATCTCAAGATTCGAGAAAAAAATTCTTATCGCTTTTAGTATTAATATACCTTTGGATTAAGATTTGAGCACACATTGTTTTTGTTTCAAAATTAATAGTTATCTACGTATTCACTTTAGATATTAAGGTAGATAGTTAGGGAGTATTGCATTTTTGCATTATTTTTGTGGAAACAACATAATTTCAGTCACAAAAAAGATAATTGTAATTTCTAATACTTAGGGAACAATTTACATGTCAATTTCAAAACTATCATTTAATAACGCTGAATTTAAAAATTAAGTTATTACCCTATTACAAATAACACAAGTTTCAATTGTCTAATTTACATAGTGAGATTTTTTAGTACATTATTAATGGTAATATTTTCTTGACAAATATTTCGTCTTTCCCTTATAAAAGACTAGAATCATCTACGTGCAAATACGTGCGCTCGCACGTGATATTTTAATAAACTTTTGTTTAGTTTTTCTTAGATGAAAAACTTCACACCACCCACCGAATAGATTCCATCATTGCGGTGATCTTATATTTCATTCACATGTGTAAATTTAAGAATTTAGATAAAAAAGAAAGTGGGAGAAAACTTTCACGGGGATCTAAAGAAATCATAACTTCTTAAAATAAACGTTTTTCTATGATCTATATTTTTTCATTAACATATGATGCTTAGTTGTTTATAAATAGCATGAGTACATGCGCTGAACCGAAAGTGTAACCATGTTCTTCTCTTGAAGAATGTGAATTCATAAGCTAGGAAAAATGTAGCTCAAAGGACAAGTGAAGACAATGATTTAATTATTTATTTCATAATAATCCGTTTAGAAAAGATAAAAAAACTAGTTTTTGAATAAAATATTATTAAATCATCTTTTATGCCTTCTTCTTTCCTCTCTTGTAATTCTTTTTTTCATTGTTTTTTGTGGAAATAACATATTGTAGTCATAAAAAAATATAATTTCAATTTCTAATACTTTGGGCCAATTTACAAATTAATTTCAAAAGTATCATTTAATAACGTTGAATTTGATAATTATGCTATTACCTTATTACAAATAACACAAACTTTAAAAGTCTGATTTACATAGTTATATTTTTTTAGTACATTATATATGGTAATATTTTCTAGACAAATCTTTCTTCTTTCAATTATAAAAGGCTAGGATCAACTGCGTGTGAATACGTGCTCTCGCATGTGATATTTTAGTTAGCAACTGTTAAGTTTTTCTTAGATGTAAAAAACTTCACACCATACACCACATAAATTCTATCACTGTTGTGATCTCATATAATTTCATTGAGGTGCTTAAATTGAAGAATTTAGAGAACAAATGACATGGAAGATAAATTAGTCAAATTTCATGGTCCTCCTTTCCACCAAGCATGAAAGGTTATGGAAAATCTTACAAACACTGTAAACAGCAAGAAGATATTTTTTTTCTCTCTGCAACAACCTAACTATGGAGCTTCATATATCCACTTTAATCTCCGCATTTACATGTGCTCTCATGATGCAGATTCTTCTAGCTCCCAATAGCCTTCTAACTCTGAACTTCGAAACCTGATATTCCTAACAGATAGTGAAGAGTTTTTCTTATAGCTGCTATTTTGCCAACCTACAAGGAGTTCGAATTGTGCAACACACTAGGAGGAGGTGGTCTTCGCCTCTTAACCACAAGTATTAGGTTCTCCATGAGTTGCTTATTCCTCTCCCAGGCTAGCTCAGTCTCTTCCCTTATCGGTCTTGCCTTTCCTCTTCTAATTGAGTCACTGATGATACCATTTCTACTGTGTATGCCTTCTTTCGCTCTCGGACCTAGTAGCGAGACTCCTATTTTTTTTTATCATTCTTCTCTGTTTTGCTGAGTGGCCTTATCAAGAGCCACCTCCTCATTCCTCTCCCAATCGCCGAACCATTCCCAGCGCCAGCTCCACCCAGAGCTACAACAGATGTAGCCGCTTCCATCACCCACTCTCAAACCCCAACGGTGACTACAAGCCAAAACCACAAGTTGGACCATTCTGCATGTGGAACACTGAACCTGGAGCAACCGGACACTGAACATTCATCACCTGCTCCACTCCGTACCCCACCAGCACCAGCGGACGAGCAGGTGTGGAAGTCCTAACATAATCCAGACTCATTGTCTCTGCCTTAGTCAGAAAATCCTCCAACGTTATATGTTATTTAGAGATTTTTTTCTAGTAGCTCAAAGTTATAGATTGTAAGTTGATTCATCTCAAGATTCGAGAAAGAAATACTTATCGCTTTTAGTATTAATATACCCTTGGATTATGATTTGAGTACATATTGTTTTTGTTTAAAAATTAATAGTTATCAGCGTATACACTTTAGATATTAAGGTAGATAGTTAGGGAGTATTGCATTTTTTCATTATTTTTGTGGAAACAACATAATTTCAGTCACAAAAAAGATAATTGTAATTTCTACAACTTAGGGAACAATTCAATTTAAAAACTATCATTTAATAACGACGAATTTAAAAATTAAGTTATTACCCTATTAGAAATAACACAAGGTTTAATAGTCTAATTTACAAAGTGAGATTGTTTAGTACATTATTAATGGTAATATTTTCTTGACAAATATTTTGTCTTTCCCTTATAAAAGACTAGAATCATCTACGTGCGAATACATGCGCTCGCACGTGATATTTTAATAAACTTTTGTTTAGTTTTTCTTAGATGAAAAACTTCACACCACCCACCGAATAGATTACATCATTGCGGTGATCTTATATTTCATTCACATCTGTAAATTTAAGAATTTAGATAACAAAAAAAAATGGTAGAAAACTTTCACGGGGATCTAATGAAATCATAACTTCTTAAAATAAACGTTTTTTTATGATCTATATTTTTTAATGACCATCTGATGCATAGTTGTTCATCAATAGCTTGAGTACATGCGCTGAATAGAAAGTGTAACAATGATCTTACCTTGAAGAATGTGAATTCATAAGCTAGTTATAATGTAGCTCAAAGGACAAGTGAAGACAATGACTTAATTATTTATTTCATAATAATCCGTTTAAAAAAGAAAAAAACAAGGTTTTGATCAAATATTATTAAATCATCTTTTATGTCTTCTTCTTTCCTCTCTTGTAATTCTTTTTTTCATTGTTTTTGTGGAAATAACACATTGTAGTCATAAAAAAAATATATTTTCAATTTCTAATACTTTGGGCCAATTTACAAATTAATTTCAAAAGTATCATTTAATAACGTTGAATTTGATAATTATGTTATTACCTTATTACAAATAACACAAACTTTAAGAATCTGATTTACATAGTTAGATTTTTTTGGTACATTATATATGGTAATAATTTCTAGTCAAAACTTTCTTCTTTCTCTTATAAAAGACTAGGATCAAGTACGTGCGATAACGTTGCGCTCGCACGCGATATTTTAGTTAGCTTTTGATAAATTTTGCTTAGATGTAAAACTTCACACAATCCACCAAATAAATTCTACCGTTGTTGTGATCTCATATAATTCCATTCAGGTGCTTAAATTCAAGAATTTAGAGAACAAAGGAAATGGAAGATAAATTAGTCAAATTTTATGGTCCTCCTTTCCACCAAGCATGAAAGGTTATGGAAAATCTTACTAACACTGTAAACAGCAAGAAGAGATTTTCTTCTCTCTGCAACAACCCAACTATGGAGCTTCATATATCCACTTTAATCTCCGCATTTACATGTGCTCTCTTGATGCAGATTCTTCTAGCTCTCAATATCTTTCTAACTCTGAACTTCGAAACCTGATATTCCAAACAGATAGTGAAGAGTTTTTCCTATAATTGCTATTTTGCCAACCTATAAGGAGTTCGACTTGCGCAACACACTAGGAGGAGGCTGTCAACTATGTATGCCTTCTTTCGCTCTATGGACCTAGCAGCAGACTCCCTATTTTTTTTATCATTCTTCTCTGGTTTTGCTGAGTGGCCTAATCAAGAGCCACCTCCTCCACCGGCACCACTATCCTCTTCCCTCTCCCAACCGCCGAACCATCCGCAGCGCCAGCTCCACCCAGAGCTACAACAGATGTAGCCGCTGCCAGCACCCATTCTCAAACCCCAACGGTGACTAGAGGCCAAAACCACAAGTAGGACCATTCTGCATGTGGAACACTGAACCTGGAGCCACCGGACACTGAACATTCATCGTCTGCTCTTCTCCGTACCCCACCAGCACTAGCGGAGGAGCAGGTGTGGAAGTCCTACAATAATCGTCACTCACTGCCTCTACCTTAGTCAGAAAATCCTCCAACGTTATATGTTATTTAGAGATTTTTTCTAGTGGCTCAAAGTTATAGATTCTACGTTGATTCATCTCAAGATTCGAGAAAGAAATTCTTATCGCTTTTAGTATTAATATACCCTTGGATTAAGATTTGAGCACACATTGCTTTTGTTTCAAAATTAATAGTTATCTACGTATTCACTTTAGATATTAAGGTAGATAGTTAGGTAGTATTGCATTTTTGCATTATTTTTGTGGAAACAACATAATTTCAGTCACAAAAAAGATAATTGTAATTTCTAATACTTAGGGAACAATTTACATATCAATTTCAAAACTATCATTTAATAACGATGAATTTAAAAATTAAGTTATTACCCTATTTCAAATAACACAAGTTTTAATTGTCTAATTTACATAGTGAGATTTTTTAGTACATTATTAATGGTAATATTTTCTTGACAAATATTTCGTCTTTCCCTTATAAAAGACTTGAATCATCTACGTGCGAATACGTGCGCTCGCACGTTATATTTTAATAAACTTTTGTATAGTTCTTCTTAGATGAAAAACTTCACACCACCCACCGAATAGATTCCACCATTGCGATGATCTTATATTTCATTCACATCAGTAAATTTAAGAATTTAGATAACAAAACAAATGGTAGAAAACTTTCACGAGGATCTAATGAAATCATAACTTCTTAAAATAAACGTTTTTTTATGATCTATATTTTTTAATGAACATATGATGCATAGTTGTTCATAAATAGCTTGAGTACATGCATGCGAGCAGAAAGTGTAACAATGTTCTTCCCTTGAAGAATGTGAATTCATAAGCTAGGAAAAATGTAGCTCAAAGGACAAGTGAAGACAATGACTTAATTTTTATTTCATAATAATCCGTTTAAAAAAGAAAAAATCAAGTTTTTGAATCAAATATTATTAAATCATCTTTTATGTCTTCTTCTTTCCTCTCCTGTAATTCTTTTTTTCATTGTTTTTGTGGAAATAACATATTGTAGTCATAAAAAAATATAATTTCAATTTCTAATACTTTGGGCCAATTTACAAATTAATTGCAAAAGTATCATTTAATAACGTTGAATTTGATAATTATGTTATTACCTGATTACAAATAACACAAACTTTAAGAATCTGATTTACATAGTTAGATTTTTTTAGTACATTATATATGGTAATAATTTCTAGACAAATCTTTCTTCTTTCTCTTATAAAAAATTAGGATCAAGTACGTGCGAATACGTGCGCTCGCACGCGATATTTTAGTTAGCTTTTGTTAAGTTTTGCTTAGAAGTAAAACTTCACACAATCCACCATATAAATTCTATCATTGTGATCTCATATAATTCCATTCAGGTGCTTAAATTGAAGAATTTAGAGAACAAAGGAAATGGAAGATAAATTAGTCAAATTTCATGGTCCTCCTTTCCACCAAGCATGAAAGGTTATGGAAAATCTTACAAACACTGTAAACAGCAAGAAGAGATTTTCTTCTCTCTGCAACAACTCAACTATGGAGCTTTATATATCCACTTTAATATCCGCATTTACATGTGCTCTCATGATGCAGATTCTTCTCGCTCCCAAAAGCCTTCTAATTTTAACTTCGCAACCTGATATTCTTAACAGATAGTGATAGTTTTTCTTATAACTACTATTTCGCCAACCTATAAGGAGTTCGACTTGTGCAACACTCTAGGGGAGGCGGTCATCGCCTCTGTACCACGAGTGTCAGGTTCTACATGAGCTGCCTATTTCTTTCCCGGGCTAGCTCAGCCTCTTCCCTTATCAGTCTTTCCTGTTCCTCTTCCAATTGTGTCACCAATGACTCCAATTCTACTGTGTAAGCCTTCTTTCGCTCTCTGAACCTAGCAGCAAATTCCCTATTTTTTTTTTATCATTCTTCTCTGTTTATGCTGAGTGTCCTTATCAAGAACCACCTCCTCCACCGGCACCACTCTCCTCTTCCCTCTCCCAATCGCCGAACCATTCGCAGCTGCAGCTCCTCCTAGAGCTACAACAGATGTAGCACCTGCAAGCACCCATTCTCAAACCCCAACGGTGACTACAAGCCAAAACCACAAGTAGGACCATTCTGCATGTGGAAAACTGAACCTGGAGCCACCGGACACTGAACATTCATCATCTGCTCCACTCCGTACCCCACCAGCACCAGCGGTCGAGCAGGTGTGGAAGTGCTAACATAATCCTGACTCATTGCCTCTGCCTTAGTCAGAAAATCCTCCAACGTTTATGTTATTTAGAGATTTTTCCAAGTTGCTCAAAGTTATATATTCTATGTTGATTCATCTCAAGATTCGAGAAAGAAATTATTATCTCTTTTAGTATTAATATACCCTTGGATTAAGATTTGAGTACATATTGTTTTTGTTTAAAAATTAATAGTTACCAACGTATAAACTTAAGATATTTAGGTAGATAGCTAGGGAGTATTGCATTTTTTCATTATTTTTGTGGAAACAACATAATTTCAGTCACAAAAAAGATAATTGTAATTTCTAATACTTAGGGAACAATTTACAAATCAATTTCAAAACTATCATTTAATAACGATGAATTTAAAAATTAAGTTATTACCCTATTGCAAATAACACAAGTTTTAATTGTCTAATTTACATAGTGAGATTTTTTAGTACATTATTAATGGTAATAAATTTTTGACAAATATTTCGTCCTTCCCATATAAAGACTAGGATCATCTACGTACGAATACGTGCGCTCGCACGTGATATTTTAATAAACTTTTGTTTAGTTTTTCTTAGATGGAAAACTTCACACCATCCACCGAATAGATTCCATCATTGCGGTGATCTTATATTTCATTCACATGTGTAAATTTAAGAATTTAGATAACAAAGAAAGAGGTAGAAAACTTCCACGGGTATCTAATGAAATCATAACTTCTTAAAATAAACGTTTTTCTATGATCTATATTTTTTCATGAACATATGATGCATAGTTGTTTATAAATAGCTTGAGTACATGCGCTGAACAGAAAGTGTAACCATTCTCTTCTCTTGAAGAATGTAAATTCATAAGCTAGGAAAATGTAGCTCAAAGGACAAGTGAAGACAACGACTTAATTATTTATTTCATAATAATCCGTTTAGAAAAGATAAAAAAAACTAGTTTTTGAATAAAATATTATTAAATCATCTTTTATGCCTTCTTCTTTCCTCTCTTGTATTTCTTTTTGTGGAAATAATATATTGTAGTCATAAAAAAATTTAATTTCAATTTTTAATACTTTGGGCCAATTTACAAATTAATTTCAAAAGTATCATTTAATAACGTTGAATTTGATAATTATGCTATTACCTTATTACAAATAACACAAACTTTAAGAGTCTGATTTACATAGTTATATTTTTTTAGTACATTATATATGGTAATATTTTCTAGACAAATCTTTCTTCTTTCAATTATAAAAGGCTAGTATCAACTGCGTACGAATACGTGCTTTCGCACGTGATATTTTAGTTAGCAACTGTTAAGTTTTTTTTAGATGTAAAAAACTTCACACCATCCACCACACAAATTCTATCATTGTTGTGATCTCATATAATTTCATTCAACTGCTTAAATTGAAGAATTTAGAGAACAAAGGAAATGGAAGATAAATTAGTCAAATTTCATGGTCTTCATTTCCACCAAGCATGAAAGGTTATGGAAAATGTTACAAACACTGTACACAGCAAGAAAAGATTTTCTTTTCTCTGCAACAACCCAACTTGGAGCCTCATATATCCACTTTAATCTTCGCATTTACCTGTGCTCTCGTGATGCAGATTCTTCTAGCTCCCAATAGCCTTCTAACTCTGAACTTCGAAACCTAATATTCCTAACGGATAGTGAAGAGTTTTTCCTATAACTGCTATTTTGCTAACCTATAAGGAGTTCGACTTGTGCAACACTCTAGGAGGAGGCGGGCTTTGTTAGTAGTGCCCTAGGACAATTAGCATATGTTGTACGTTTTATATCTTTTTGAGCATTTCTTCTGAATAGTTAATTTTGCTTATGAACATCAAATGCGTGATTTGATAGTAAAACTCATTTGCTTATGTAATTACTATTCTAGTTGTCCCTAGTTTTATGTAATCTACTTTACAATGAAATAAAACTAGTATGATGTGTGATTGATGATTATGTTTCACTAATCATGTGTAATGAGTACAAATCATATCATAGATGCAATGTATTGAGATATATCGTATCTGACGTGATCCGTTAGAGAAGTAATACTTCATGGTCCTTACTCATAAGTATTACTTCCTCAATACTATTTTAGAATCCTTAGACCTTATGTCTCCATTGATTCTAGCATGGATGGAGCCACGCTTTTGACTCGATCAGTACGTTGCTTTTAATCGAGTAATCAATACGATCGATGATCGGATGTAGTGTCCTATCATGGCTTGAATGTGAGAGGCATTGTAAGGAATTTGTCCCTTTCTTATTAGAGAGAGATATCCATTGGCCCCTCGATAGGGAAAGACTGTCTAAATGCATGGCCGTGCTCAAATGTATTTGATAAAGTGGTTATCAGATACTATTTGTTGGAACCATTCGCAGCGCTGACTCCACCCTGCAGCTACAACAGATGTAGCGCTGCCCAAAGCACCCATTCTCAAACCCCTAATGGTGACTACAAGCCAAAACCACAAGTAGGACCATTCTGCATGTGGAACACTGAACCTGGAGCCACCGGACACTGAACATTCATCGTCTGCTCTACTCCGTACCCCACCAGCACCAGCGGAGGAGCAGGTGTGGAAGTCCTACAATAATCTTCACTCACTGCCTCTGCCTTAATCAGAAAATCCTCCAACGTTATATGTTATTTAGAGATTTTTTCTAGTGGCTCAAAGTTATAAATTCTAAGTTGATTCATCTCAAGATTCGAGAAAGATATTCTATCGCTTTTAGTATTAATATACCATTGGATTAAGATTTGAGTACATATTGTTTTTTTTCCAAAATTAATAGTTATCTACATATTCACTTTAGATATTAAGGTAGACAGTTATGGAGTATTGCATTTTTGCATTATTTTTTTTTAAAAACAACATAATTTCAGTCACAAAAAAGATAATTGTAATTTCTAATACTTAGGGAACAATTTACATATCAATTTCAAAACTATCATTTAATAACGATGAATTTAAAAATTAAGTTATTACCATATTACAAATAACACAAGTTTTAATAGTCTAATTTACGTAGCGAGATTTTTTAGTACATTATTACTGGTAATATTTTCTTGACAAATATTTCGTCTTTCCCTTATAAAAGACTAGAATCATCTACGTCCGAATACGTGTGCTCGCACATGATATTTTAATAAACTTTTGTTTAGTTTTTCTTAGATGAAAAACATCACACCACCCACCGAATAGATTACATCATTGCGGTGATCTTATATTTCATTCACATGTGTAAATTTAAGAATTTTGATAACAAAAAAATGGTAGAAAACTTTCACGGGGATCTAGTGAAATCATAACTTCTTAAAATAAACCTTTTTTTATGATCTATATTTTTTAATGAACATATGATGCAGAGTTGTTCATAAATAGCTTGAATACCTGCGCTGAACAGAAAGTGTAACAATGTTCTTCCCTTGAAGAATGTGAATTCATAAGCTAGGAAAAATTAATGTAGCTCAAAGGACAAGTGAAGACAGTGACTTAATTATTTATTTCATAATAATCCATTTAAAAAAGAAAAAAAACAAGTTTTTGAATCAAATATTATTAAATCATCTTTCCTCTCTTGTAATTCTTTTTTTCATTGTTTTTGTTGAAATAACATATTACAGTCATAAAAAAATATAATTTCAAATTCTAATACTTTGGGCCAATTTACAAATTAATTTCAAAAGCATCATTTAATAATGTTGAATTTGATAATTATGTTATTACCTTATTACAAATAACACAAACTTTAAGAATTTGATTTACATATTAAGAATTTTTTAGTACAATATATATGGTAATAATTTCTAGACAAATCTTTCTTCTTTCTCTTATAAAAGACTAGGATCAAGTACGTGCGCGCACGTGATATTTTAGTTAGCTTTTGTTAAGTTTTTCTTAGATATAAAACTTCACTCTATCCACCAAATAAATTCTATCATTGTTATGATATCATATAATTCCATTCAGGTGCTTAAATTGAAGAATTTAGAGAACAAAGGAAATGGAAGATAAATTAGTCAAATTTCATGGTCTTCCTTTCCACCAAGCGTGAAAGGTTATGGAAAATCTTACAAACACTTTACACAACAAGAAGAGATTTTATTGCCTCTGCAACAACCCAACTATGGAGCCTCATATATCCACTTTAATCTCCACATTTACATGTGCTCTCAAGATGCAGATTCTTCTAGCTCCCAATAGCCTTCTAACTCTGAACTTCGAAACCTAATATTCCTAACAGATAGGGGAGAATTTTTCCTGCAACTGCTATTTTGCCAACCTATAAGGATTTCGACTTGAGAAACACTCTAGGAGGAGGCAGTCTACGCCTCTGTACCACAAGTGTCAGGTTCTCCATGAGCTTCCTATTCCTCTCCCTGGCAAGCTTAGCCTCTTCCCTTATCGGTCTTGCCTTTTCCTCTTCCAATTGAGTCACCAATGACTTCAATTGTACTGTGTAAGCCTTTTTTCGCTCTCTGGACCTAGCAGCAAACTCCCTATTTTTTTTTATCATTATTCTCTGGTTTTGCTGAGTGGCCTTAACAAGAGCCACCTCCTCCACCGGCACCACTCTCCTCTTCCCTCTCCCAATCGCCGAACCATTCGCAGCGCCAGCTCCTGCTAGAGCTACAATTGATGTAGCCCCTGCCAGCACCCATTCTCAAACCCCTACGGTGACTCCAAGCCAAAACCACAAGTAGGACCATTCTGCATGTGGAACACTGGACCTGGAGCCACCGGACACTGAACATTCATCATCTGCTCCATTTCGTACCCCACCAGCACCAACGGAGAAGCAGGTGTGGAAGTCCTAACTTCGCACCATCCACCACATAAATTTTATCATTGTTGTGATCTCATATAATTCCATCCATGTGCTTAAATTGAAGAATTTAGAGAACAAAGGAAATGGAAGATAAATTAATCAAATTTCATGGTCTTCCTTTCCACCAAGCATGAAAGGTTATGGAAATCTGACAAACACTGTACACAGCAAGAAAAGATTTTATTGTCTCTGCAAAAACCCAACTATGGAGCTTCATATATCCACTTTAATCTCCACATTTACATGTGCTCTCATGAACCAAATTCTTCTAGCTCCCAATAATCGATTGAGAAATGAAAAAAAAGTTTTTGAATAAAATATTTTTAAATCATCTTTTATGTCTTCCTGTTTCCTCTCTTGTAATTCTTTTTTTTCATTTTTTTTGTGGAAATAACATATTGTAGTCATAAAAAAAGATAATTTCAATTTCTAATACTTTGGGCCCAATTTACAAATTAAATTCAAAATTATCATTTAATAACGTTGAATTTGATAATTATGTTATTCCATATTACAACTAACACAAACTTTAAGAGTCTAATTTACACAGTTAGATTTTTTTAGTACATTATATATGGTAATATTTTCTAGAAAAATCTTTCTTCTTTCTCTTGTAAAAGACTAGTATCAAGTACGTGCGAATACGTGCGCTCGCACGTTATATTTATGTTAGCTTTTGTTAAGTTTTTCTTAGATATAAAACTCCCCTCCATTCACCAAACAAATTCTAACATTGTTGCTCATATAATTTTATTCAGGTGCTTAAATTGAAGAATTTAGAGAACCAAGGGAATGGAAGATAAATTAGTCAAATTTTACACCACGCACGAAAGGTGGTTTTATCGCTGTAACAACCCAACTATGTAGCTTCATATATCTCTTTTCAACTCCACATTATAGATGCTCCCATGTAGCAGATTCCTCTATCTCCCAATGGCCTTCTAACTCTCAACTTCGAAACCAGATATTTCTGACAGATAGTGAAGATTTTTTCCTATAATTTCTGTTTCGCAACCTATAAGGAGTTTGACTAGTGCAACACTCCAGGCGGGGGCGGTCTTCGCTTCTCTACCTCATGTGTCAGGTTCCCTATGAGCTGCCTATTCCTCTCCCTGGCTAGCTCGGTCTCTTCCCTTATCGGTCTTGCCTTTTCCTCTTCCAATGACTCCAATTCAACTGTGTAAGCATTCTTTTTCTCTCTGGACCTAGCAGCAGACTCTTTATTTTATTTTTATCATTTTTCTCTAGTTTTGCTGAGAGGCCTTATCAAGAGCCACCTCCTCCACCGCTATCGCCCTCCTCTTCCCTATCCCAATCGCCGAACAATTCGCAGCGCCAACTCCTCCTAGAGCTACAACAGATGCAGCCGCTGCCAGCACCCATTCTCAAACCCCAACGGTGACACAAAGCCAAAACCACAAGTAGGACCATTCTGCATGTGGAACACTGGACCTAGAGCCACCGGAAACTGAACATTCATCATCTGCTCCACTCCGTACCCCACCAGCACCAGCGGAGGAGCAGGAGTGGAAGTCTTAACGTAATCCTCTCTCACTGCCTCTGCCTTAGTAAAAAAATCCTCCAACTTTTTATGCTATTTAAATATTTTTTCTAGTGTCTCAAAGTTATAGATTCTAAGTTAATTCATCTCAAAATTCGAGAAAGAAATTATCATCGCTGCTTTTGTATTAATATACCCTAGGATTAGGATATGAGTAGATATTTTTTTTATTTATAAACTAATAGTTATCTTCGTATTCACTTTAGATATTAAGGTAGATAGTTAGGGAGTATTGCATTTTTTTATTATTTTTGTGGAAATATCATAATTTTTTAGTCATAAAAAAGATATTTGTAAATTCTAATACATAGGGAACAATATCAATTTCAAAATTATCATTTAATAACGATGAATTTAAAAATTAAGTTATTACCTCATTACAAATAACAGAAAGTTTTGTAGTCTAATTTACATACTGATTTTTTTTAGTACATTATATATGGTAATATTTTCTGGACAAATATTTCTTCTTTCCCTTATAAAAGACTAGGATCATCTACATTCGCTCGAACGTGATATTTTAGTAAACTTTTGTTTAGTTTTTCTTTGATGGAAAACTTCACACCATCCACCGAATGAATTCTATCATCACGGTGATCTTGTATTTCATTCACATGTTTAAATTGAAGAATTTAGATACCAAAGAAAATGGTAAAAAACTTTGAAGGGGATCTATTGAAATAATAACTTCTTAAAATAAACGTTTTTTATGATCTATATTTTTTAATAAACATATGATGCATGGTTGTTCATAAATAGCTTGAGTACATGCGGAGGAACAAAATGTGTAACCATGTACTTCCCTTGATGAATGTAAATTCATAAGCTAGGATAAATGTAGCTCAAAAGACAAGTGAAGAAAATGACTTAATTATTTCTTTCATAATAATCCGTTGAGAAAAGAAAAAAACAAATTTTTGAATAAAATATTATTAAATCATCTTTTATGTTTTCTTCTTTCCTCTCTCATAATTCTTTTTTTCATTGTTTTTGTGGAAATAACATATTGTAGTCATCAAAAAAGATAATTTCAATTTCTAATGCTTTGGGCGCCATTTACAAATTAATTACAAAATTATCATTTAATAACTTTGAATTTTATAATTATGTTATTACCTTATTACAACTAACACAAACTTTAAGAGTCTGATTTACATTTTTAGCTTTTGTTAAGTTTTTCTTATATGTAAAACTTCGCACCATCTAGCACATAAATTCTATCATTGTTGTGATCTCATATAATTCCATTCATGTGCTTAAATTGAAGAATTTAGAGAACAAAGGAAATGGAAGATAAATTAATCAAATTTCATGGTCTTCCTTTCCACCAAGAATGTAAGCTTATGGAAAATCTTACAAAAACGGTACACAGCAAGAAAAGATTTTATTGTCTCTGCAACAACCCAACTATGGAGCTTCATATATCCACTTTAATCTCCACATTTACATGTGCTCTCATGATGCAGATTCTTCTAGCTCCCAATAATCGGTTGAGAAAAGAAAAAAAAAGTTTTTTAATAAAATATTATTAAATCGTCTTTTATGTCTTCTTCTTTCCCCTCTTGTAATTCTTTTTTTCAATTTTTTTGTGGAAATAACATATTGCAGTCATAAAAAAAGATAATTTCATTCTCTAATACTTTGGGCCCAATTTACAAATTAAATTAAAAAATTTCATTTAATAACGTTGAATTTGATAATTATGTTATTACCTTATTGCAACTAACACAAACTTTAAGAGTCTAATTTACATAGTTAGATTTTTTTAGTATTTTATATATGGTAATATTTTCTAGACAAATCTTTCTTCTTTCTCTTATAAAATATAGGATTAACTGTGTGAGAATACGTGCGTTCGCACGTGATACTTAAGTTAGATTTTGTTAAGTTTTTTCTAAGATGTAAAACTTCCTACCATCCACCAAATAAATTCTATCATTGTTGTGATCTCACATAATTTTATTCAGGTGCTTAAATTTAAGAATTTAGAGAACAAAGGAAATGGAAGATAAATTAGTCAAATTTTATCGTCTTCCTTTACACCGAGCATGAAAGGTGAAGGAAAATCTTACAACCACTGTACACAACAAGAAAATATTTTCTTCTCACTGCAGCAACCCAACTATGGAGCTTCATATATCCCCTTTCATCTCCCACATTTACAGCCGCTCCCATGAAGCAGATTCTTCTAGCTCCCAATGGCGTTCTAACTCTCAACTCAGAGACCCGATATTACTAACAGATAGTGAATATTTTTTACTATAATTTCTATTTCGCCAACCTCTAAGGAGTTTAACTTGTTAAACACTCCAGGCGGGGGCGGTCTTCGCCTCTCTACCACAAGTGTTAGGTTCTCCATGAGCTGCTTATTCCTCTCTCTGGCAAGCTCAACCTCTTACCTTATCGGTCTTGCCTGTTCCTCATCCAATTGAGTCACCAATGACTTCAATTATACTGTGTAAGCCTTCATTCTCACTCTGTACCTAGCAGCAGACTCCCTATTTTTTTTTATCGTTCTTCTCTGGTTTTGCTGAGTGGCCTTATCAAGAGCCACCTCTTCCACCGGCACCGCCTTCCTCTTCCCTCTCCCAATCGCCGAACAAGTCGCTGCGCCAGCTCCTCCTAGAGCTACAACAGATGCAGCCGCTGCCAGCACCTATTCTCAAACCACAACGGTGGTTCCAAGCCAAAACCACAAGTAGGACCATTCTGCATGTGGAACACTGGATCTGGAGCCACCGAAAACTGAACATTCGTCATCTTCTCCACTCCGTACCCCACCAGCACCAGCAGAGGAGCAGGAGTGGAAGTGCTAACATAATACTCACTCACTGCCTCTGCCTTAGTCAAAAAATCCTCCAACTTTTTATGCTATTTAAGGATTTTTTCTAGCGGTTCAAAGTTATAGATTCTAAGTTGATTCATCTCAAAAATTCGAGAAAGAAATTATCATCGCTGCTTTTGTATTAATATACCCTTGGATTAAGATATGAGTACATATTTTTTTCATTTAAAAACTAATAGTTATCTTCGTATTCACTTTAGATTGTTAGGGAGCATTGCATTTTTGCATTATATTTGTGGGAATATCATATTTTTTTAGTCATAAAAAAGATAATTGTAAATTCTAATACATAGGGAACAATTTACATATCAATTCCAAAACTATCATTTAGTAACGATGAATTTAAAAATTCAGTTATTACCTCATTAAAAATTACAGAAATTTTATCAGTCTAATTTACATAGTGAGATTTTTTAGTACATTATATTTGGTAATATTTTCTGGACAAATATTTCTTCTTTCCATTATAAAAGACTAGGATCATCTGCGTGCACTCGCACGTGATATTTTAGTAAACTTTTGTTAAGTTTTTCTTAGATGGAAAACATCACGCCATCCACCGAAGAAATTCTATCATTGCGGTGATCTTGTATTTCATTCACATGTTTAAATTGAAGAATTTGGATAACAAAGAAAATGTAGAAAAGTTTCAAGGGGATCTATTGAAATAATAACTTCTTAAAATAAACGTTTTTTATGTTCTGCATTTTTTTAATGAATATACGATGGATAGTTGTTCACAAATAACTTGAGTACACGCGGAGGAACAGAAAGTGTAACCATGTACTTCCCTTGAAGAATGTAAATTCATAAGCCAGGAAAAATGCGGCTCAAAGGACAAATGAAGAAAATTACTTAATTATTTCTTTCATAATAATCCGTTAAGAAAAGAAAAAAACAAGTTTTTTAATAAAATATTATTAAATCATCTTTTATGTCTTCTTCTTTCCTCTCTCGTAATTCTTTTTTTCAATTTCTAATACTTTGGGCCCAATTTACAAATTAATTTCAAAATTATCATTTAATAACGTTGAATTTTATAATTATGTTATTACCTTATTACAACTAACACAAACTGTAAAAGTCTAATTTACAACAGATGCAGTCGCTGCCACCACCTATTCTCAAACCCCAACGGTGACATCAAGCCGAAACCACAAGTAGGACCATTCTGCATGTGGAACACTGGACCTGGAGCCACCGGAAACTGAACATTCATCATCTGCTCTACACCGTACCCCACCAGCACCAGCGGAGGAGCGGGAGTGGAAGTCTTAACATAATCCACACTCACTGCCTCTGCCTTAGTAAAAAAATCCTCCAACATTTTTTGCTATTTAAAGATTTTTTCTAGTGGCTCAAATATATAGATTCTAAGTTGATTCATCCCAAAATTCGAGAAAGAAATTATCATCGCTGCTTTTGTATAAATATACCCTAGGATTAAGATATGAGTACATATTTTTTTAATTTACAAACTAATAGTTATCTTCGTATTCACTTTAGATATTAAGGTAGATAGTTAGGGAGTATTGCATTTTTTATTATTTTTGTGGAAATGTCATAATTTTTTAGTCATAAAAATGATAATTGTAAATTCTAATACATAGGGAACAATTTACATATCAATTCCAAAATTATCATTTAGTAACGATGAATTTAAAAATTAAGTTATTACCTCATTTCAAATAACAGAAATTTCAGTAGTCTAATTTAAATAGTGAGATTTTTTAGTACATTATATATGGTAATATTTTCTGGACAAATATTTCTTCTTTCCGTGATAAAAGACTAGGATCATCTACGTGCGCTCGCACGTGATATTTTAGTAAACTTTTATTTAGTTTTTCTTAGATGGAAAACTTCACACCATCCACCGAATAAATTTTATCATTGCGGTGATCTTGTATTTCATTCACATGTTTAAATTGAAGAATTTAGATAACAAAGAAAATGTAGAAAAGTTTCAAGGGGATCTATTGAAATAATAACTTCTTAAAATAAACATTTTTTTATGTTCTATATTTTTTAATAAATATATGATGGATAGTTGTTCATAAATAACTTGAGTACATGCCAAGAAAAATGTGGCTCAAAGGACAAATGAAGAAAATGACTTAATTATTTCTTTCATAATAATCCATTAAGAAAAGAAAAAAAACAAGTTTTTGAATAAAATATTATTAAATCATATTTTATGTCGTCTTCTTTTCTCTCTCGTAATTCTTTTTTTCATTGTTTTTGTTGAAATAACATATTGTGGTCATAAAAAAGATAATTTCAATTTCTAATACTTTGGGCCCAATTTACAAATTAATTTCAAAATTATCATTTAATAACGTTGAATTTTATAATTATGTTATTACCTTATTTCAACTAACACAAACTTTAAGAGTCTGATTTACATGGTTAGATTTTTTTAGTACATTATATATGGTAATATTTTCTAGACAAATCTTTCTTCTTTCTCTTATAAAAGATAGGATCAACTACGTGCGAATACGTGCGTTCGCACGTGATACTTAAGTTAGATTTTGTTAAGTTTTACTAAGATGTAAAACTTCCCACCATCCACCAAATAAATTCTATCATTGCTCTGATCTCACATAGTTTTATTCAGGTACTATAATTTAAGAACTTAGAGAACAAAGGAAATGGAAGATAAATTAGTCAAATTTTATCGTCTTCCTTTTCACCGAGCATGAAAGGTGAAGGAAAATCTTACAACCACTGTACACAACAAGAAAATGTTTTCTTCTGTCTACAGCAACCCAACTATGGAGCTTCATATATCCCCTTTCATTTCCACATTTACAGGTGCTCCCATGAAGCAGATTCTTCTAGCTCCCAATGGCTTCTAACTCTCAACTTCGTAACCCGATATTGCTGACAGATAGTGAATATTTTTTCCTATAATTTCAATTTTGCCAACCTATAAAGAGTTAGACTTGTGAAACACTCCAGGCGGGGGCGGTCTCCACCTCTCTACCACAAGTGTCAGGTTCTCCATGAGCTGCCTATTCCTCTCTCTAGCTAGCTCAGCCTCTTCCCTTATCGGTCTTTCCTTTTCCTCTTCCAATTAGTCACCAATGACTTCAATTATATTTTGTAAGCCTTCATTCTCACTACGTACCTAGCTGCAGACTACATATTATTTTTATCATTCTTTTTTGTTTTTCCTGAGTGGCCTTATCAAGAGCTACCTCTTCCACCGGCACCGCCCTCCTCTTCACTCTCCCAATCGTCGAACAATTCACTGCGCCAACTCCTCCTAGAGCTACAACAGATGCAGCCGCTGCTAGCATCTATTCTCAAACCCCAACAGTGATTCCAAGATAAAACCACAAGTAGGACCATTCTGTATGTGGAACACTGGACCTGAAGCCATCGGAAACTGAACATTCATCATCTGCTCCACTCCGTACCCCACCAGCACCAACAGAGGAGCAGAAGTGGAAGTGCTAACTTTTTATGCTATTTAAACAATTTTTCTAGTGGCTCAAAGTTATAGATTCTAAGTTGATTCATCTCAAAATTCGAAAAAGAAATTATCATCGCTGCTTTTGTATTAATATACCCTTGGATTAAGATATGAGTACATATTTTTTTCATTTAAAAACTAATAGTTATCTTTGTATTCACTTTAGATATTAAGGTAGATAGTTAGGGAGTATTGCATTTTTGCATTATTTTTGTGGAAATATCATATTTTATTAGTCATAAAAAAGATAATTGTAAATTCTAATACATAGGGAACAATTTACATATCAATTTCAAAATTATCATTTAATAACGATGAATTTAAAAATTAAGTTATTACCTCATTAAAAATAACAGAAATTTTAGTAGTCTAATTTAAATAGTGAGATTTTTTAGTATATTATATATGGTAATATTTTCTGGACAAATATTTCTTCTTTCCGTGATAAAAGACTAGGATCATCTACGTGCGCTCGCACGTGATATTTTAGTAAACTTTTATTTAGTTTTTCTTAGATGGAAAACTTCACACCATCCACCGAATAAATTTTATCATTGCGGTGATCTTGTATTTCATTCACATGTTTAAATTGAAGAATTTAGATAACAAAGAAAATGTAGAAAAGTTTCAAGGGGATCTATTGAAATAATAACTTCTTAAAATAAACATTTTTTTATGTTCTATATTTTTTAATAAATATATGATGGATAGTTGTTCATAAATAACTTGAGTACATGCCAGGAAAAATGTGGCTCAAAGGACAAATGAAGAAAATGACTTAATTATATCTTTCATAATAATCCATAAAGAAAAAAAAACAAGTTTTTGAATAAAATATTATTAAATCATCTTTTATGTCGTCTTCTTTTCTCTCTCGTAATTCTTTTTTTCATTATTTTTGTGGAAATAACATATTGTGGTCATAAAAAAGATAATTTCAATTTCTAATACTTTGGGCCCAATTTACAAATTAATTTCAAAATTATCATTTAATAACGTTGAATTTTATAATTATGTTATTACCTTATTACAACTTACACAAACTTTAATAGTCTGATTTAAATACTTAGATTTTTTTAGTACGTTCGTTATATATGGTAATATTTTCTACACAAATCTTTTTTCTTTCTCTTATAAAAGACCCGGATCAACTATGTGCGAGTACGTGCGCTCGCACGTGATATTTAAGTTAACTTTTGTTAAGTTTTTCTTAGATGTAGAACTTCACACCATCCACCAAATAAATTCTATCATTGTTGTGATCTCATATAATTTCATTCAGGTGCTTAAATTGAAGAATTTAGAGAACAAAGAAAATGGAAGATAAATTAGTCAAATTTTATCGTGTTCCTTTCCACCAAGCATGCAAGGTGAAGGAAAATCTTAGAACCACTGTACACAACAAGAAAAGCTTTTCTTATCTGTGCAAAACCCAACTATGGAGCTTCATATATCCCTTTTCATATCCACATTTACAAGTGATCCCATGAAGCAGATTCTTCTAGATCCCAATGGTCTTCTAACTCTCAACTTCTAGACCAGATATTCCTAACAGATAGTGAAGAGTTTTTCCAATAATTTCTATTTCGCCAACATCGATGGAGTTCTACTTATGCCACAATCTAGGTGGAGGCGGCCTTCGCCTCTCTACCTCAAGTATCTGGTTCTCAATGAGCTGCCTATACCACTCCCTGTCTAGCACAGCCTCTACCCTTATCGGGCTTGCCTTTTCCTCTTCAAATTGATTCACCAATGACTCCAATTTTACTATGTAAGCAGGCCGATTTGGCAAAGTGGATCTTGGGATGAAGTTGTTTTATGTTCAATACCCCTAAGTTAAGGTAGACCTTTCGACAACTCCTTGGGATAAACATCTTTAAATTCCCTGCAATAGATCATATAAAACACTTGGAAGAGAGTTAAGGTTTAATTCAATAGTATTTAAAAGAGCAATAGGCTCGGCTTCTTTGAAGATGAGCAAGACAATTGTGTGTTTTGCTCGAAGAACCCTATCTGCTTTACTTGGTTGTATAAATAAGAAATCTTGTCTTGCCTTTGGAAAACTAGACTTTTTTCTTACCACATGCTCGACGTTATCATCCATATTTACCTTAGTTTCAACAAGGGAGAGATCACTTTGTTTTTGAAATACATCATTTTCAGTAAGAGCTTCATATACATGCTCTTCTACTTTCAATATTGATTAGTGCTATCAATGGTAATATCCAATCCATTGAGGGATTTGTTGTAGTGAGCTTACCTTGTAAAGTCTCATTTATTGAGGCTCATTTTTCTCTTTGTGAGACTAGCTCTGTGTGAGTTAGGATTATCTCTTTGTGAGCTTAGATCTTTGTCAGTTTGTCTCTTTGTGAGATTGGCTTTCTGTGAACTTAGTTCTTAGTAAGTTAAAAATGTTCTTTGTGAGTGGGTTCTCTTTGTGAGACAAGTGAAAGTTTTTTGTGAGGCAAGATAGGGCTCTAGAAGTGGTTCAAGTAAAACTCTTTATGAGTTGTCCACTAACGTAAAAATGTTGTCCCATCTTACATTTGTTGTGAAGGGAAATTTATTGATGTTTCCAAAATCCTTGGGTGTGTCCTAAAGTAGTAGAAGTAGATCTATGTGATCGAACCACACTAGCTAAATCCCTATTTTTGTTCTCTCCCACTCTTACTCCTTTACTTTATAGTTCACGCCTTACTTTATCTTGTTTATATGATTACATGAACTTATTTGTCTAAGAGTTGATTGTAGAATTTATACTTGTTTCCTAGCTTTATATATTGCTCTGCTTTGGTTAAAAGACTTGAGGTGTTTGATCTTACAAAGATGATCTTACAAAGATTTACATATATGACTCTTGACTTAGTCTATCCTCGATCATATACAAATTCTTGAGTTCCTATGTGTTACATATAACACTTAAGTCATCTAAGTTGGCCGACATTTAACTCACCTTATATGCTTAATCAACATTCTTTTTGTTAAGGTGATCACTTAAGCAAAAAAGTTATAGAAATGCGAAAAAGTTTGATAACCTAATTCACCCACCCACCCCCACCCCGCGTAGGTTTTTCCCTATTGGGTATTTCAATTGGTACCAGAGCATGTTCTCCTTTTTGTTAGGATTTACACCTAGGAGGATCCACGGCTTCATGCTTTTCTATGTCTCTCGTAGATGACTCTTCCCCATCTAGACCACCGTTATTTGATGACACCAATTTCTCTTGTTGGAAATCTATGTTTAAATTGTTTTTGTCTTCTAATGATGTCACCTTGTTGAGCATTATATAAAATGGACCTTTTGTTCCTTCAATCATTATACACGGTGTCAAGGTTCTCACATCTAAAAGAGATTTCAATGAAGAAGACTTCACCAAGATATCACATAACTTTAAGGCCATGAATCTTCTTTGTTGTGCATTAAATGAAGAAGCTCTCAACAAAGTTCATGAATGTGAAGATGCATACTCAATGTGGAATATGCTTGAAGCATCTTATGAAGGCAAAGTTGAAGTGCAAGAGCCAAAAGTGGAAATTTAAGTTTTGGGAACTCGATCATGTGTGTAAGCCCTAAGGGCGAACAAACTCAGTTTTTGATATTGGACAAACTTTTAATGTTGTGTCTAATGATCTTAATATTTGTGATAGAATATAGGAACTCATTATGGAAGCTCTAAGTACTTCAATCAAGCCATTGATATCAAGATTCAAGATATGCAAGGCTCATTTATCAAGATTGAAGATTGAAGACTTAGGTTTGGTTAGATTAGCTTTGTTATTTATTAGTCGTTATCTTAAAGCTCTAACCAAAGCTCTTATGAACATAAGCTCTACACTCTAGTCTTGCATGTTTTCATAAACACGTTTTCAAAAGGCTTAAGTTTCAAAATGATCTTTACATGTGTTCTTATCCAAAAAGCCTTTGATTTCATAGATAAGTCTTTTAGAAAAGTTTTCCAAGTGTTCTTACTTGTTACCTTTTAGGAAAACCCTTTTTAGACTTCAAGAGATTTCAAAACAAAGGTCAAAACATCATCTCTCATACTCGAAAAGTCGGTCAACCGAGATTTTCTCGGATCAACCCGAAGGATTTACTCGAGAGTTGTTCTGTCAAAGTTCGGTCGACCTAAGCTTGGGTCGGTCGACCGAGATGATGGTTCGGTCGACCGAGTTTTTGGTCGGTCAACCGAGTTGCTCAAGTTCGGTCATCCGAGACTTGTTTCGGTCATCCGAGCTCTGCAAATACTAGCCGTTTTTTTGACTGTTGGAGACTCGATTTTCAGTCAAATTTGAAATGTATTTATACTCCAAAGCTAGAGAAACATTCCAAGGCTTGCATATCAAATATTCATTGATCTCTCATCAAGCCAAAACACTTTCAAAGCAAAAACACTTGATCTCCATGATATAAATCATTCAAAGGTGTTATTTCAAAAAGCAAGACAAAGAGTGTGCTTCATATGTTCAAGAGCTAAATTGATTGTGCTTCAAAGGTATCCATTCTCACTTATAAGAGTGATCTTCCTTGTTCTTTAAACATTCAATTCCCTTTCTAAGTGATTGGGTAATTCTTGTAAAACTCCTACTTTGTGTGGGCAAATTGTAAAGTCCTACTTTGTGTGGGCAAGTTCTTAGTGAGCTTTTGTATTGTGGTTGTGTTGTAAAACTCTTAGTGAGTTAGCCACATTTGTAAACATTCTTCTTAGTGAAGTTGTTTGAAATCCTTGGGTGCGGCTCAAGGTAGTGGATGTAGATTCTAAGTGAATCGAACCACTCTAAATCCTTTGTCTTGTTATTGGGTTTTACTTTGCTTTCAATCATATTGCTTAAACTTACAATAGCATTGCAAAGAATCAAAAAAGTTGCCAAGATTAGTTAAAACCCAATTCACCCCCTCTTGTGTTTTACAATGTGAAGGTGTTGAAGAACTCTCAATATCATCTCAAGCAAACTATGAATTCAAAGAGTGAGATTAAGGAGAAATCAAAAGTCATTCCTCATTAGACTTTAAAGATGACACAAATCTAGAGCCTTCACAAAAAGAGAAACTTGATGAAGAGATGGTGGAAACACAAGATGATGATCTTCATGAAAACACAAATTACGATGGAGACATTGAAGATCAAAGATCTTGTTCAAGAAAGAAAAGAAAAATCTTTCCACAAAGTTTCAAAGTTAAAGATTCAAAAATAGGTGTCTTAAAGCTTGATCATTCTATGGAGAATGAAGAATTTGAATGGAGATGTTCAAAAAGGAAAAGATAAAAAACTCTCCATGGCACTTGGATTTCTCAAAGCTCACTGGCTACACCTATCGAAGAACCAAGATTCTTAAAGACTAAGAGCCATTGCACAAGTGATGAAAACAGCTTCAATGACAATGCATACCCATCATAACTTGGTAAGAAAGCCAAGGTATCAACTTCACTTTGTCAATGTACTTTACTTGATGATATCAATAAAATGAAAAGTGATTTTGATGTGCATGCTTGTAATCTTGTTGATATTACATCCCTCCCTCTTGATGATCATATCCATGTAGATAACTTGATGCATGATCTCCATATGATATATGTCTCCCTTGCTCAGTTATTTATGAAATGTAACATAATAACTTTTATTATTCTTGCTCTTACTTGCCTATCTTTTCTAAGAATCATTCTTGTTGTTGTAATTTCAATTGGTTGATCCTTGTGCACACACTTGCCACTCGAAAAAAAACAACATTGACAATAAAGGACCTACTCAAAAGGTACCTATATCTTCTCAAGTTTCCCTTGAAGGGTCCAAAAGATCCAAACTTCACAATGAAGAAATGAACCACAATGAATGGCAAAAATGAGCTAAAACTCCTAAGAAATAGTCACATGCCAAGGACAACAAGATTGTGGAGAGTTCATCAAGAACAACATCCCAATCATCAATGATGACTCCAAAAAGAACAAGAAGATTGCTTCAAATACTGTCAATGAAATTATGAAAGAATGAAGCACTCAAAGGACAAGTTCCTCAATTAAAAGAACTGACCAAGGTGAAGACTGGTTGAAGGGCCTCATTGGACTAGTTGATGAAGATCTAACTAATATTAAAAGTCCTAAATCTTTAGGCAACGAGGTACAAGATTAAAATCTCTCTCTCTCTCTCTCTCTCTCTCTCTCTTGATATTTATTATGATAATGAGGATGATCCTTATGTGCTATTAGGTGATTTATATGATGAGTTGAAAAAGATGGCTAAGAAGAGTAAGATCACTTTTAACGAACTTTCTTGCTCACTTAATAAAAGATCTTGTTTGCAAGTAGATGTTGGAGTTTACATTTGATATAGGTGCTCAATTAGATTTGGCATGCTCAATTGCATTGGGCGTTTAATTGGATTGGGCAGAACTGGACCCGGTCGACCGACAACTGTCTCGGGTCGACCAAACCGGTTTGTCACTTTGGTCGGTCGAGAACCATTTTCTGGTCAGCCGAACCAGTTGGACCAAGTCAAAACCGGCATACGTCTTGTGTGTGTGTGTATGTGTGAAGGGAGTAGTGGGGAGAGAAAAGTGTAAGTGTGGAGTTAGTGGGTGGTTCAACTAACACCACATGATGAAATGTTCATCACTCTCACATTTTCTCAACTAATTCACTCCCATTCTACACCAATCTAGCTGAGAAAAATAAGAAAAACTCTCGGAATTTTACCTCTCTCGAATACACTCTCAAGAACACAAAAGAGAAAAGGAAAATTATTTTTCTTATCTATAGTTTTCGGTTTTGTATTTCACTTTTCTATATTAACGAAACTCTTGAAGATCGTCTTCAACGCTCGTAGTACTCATGACTAGCATCAGAAGCTCGACGAACAAGCTCAAGGTTGATCGTGTTGATACCGGTAGAGACTGGAGTCCGAATGCTGCCGTTGGTGATTCAAAGTAGCAGAATCCTGTCTATTTAGATTAGATCGAGAATGGTATAATTCCTATCACAAGGTACTGGTTCTTTCTCGTGGAAAGATCTTGTAAAGGAACCGAAACCCATTTTACTTTCCGTTGTTTTTATGTGGTATAATTTTACACTGTTTTGGTTACTGCCTTATCGCGGTCGATCGGGAGTATCTCCTGGGTCGACCGGAAAGGGGCATGCATTGTGTATTTTCACTTTTCAGCATGATTGTGATGTTATTTGAGCATGGTGCATAGTAATAGCCTTTGACCAAGTGATTTTTTTTTATAATACGTCATGTGTGTCGTGCATTATCTCTTTATTCTTGTTGTAATTTAAATCTCAAATGTAACTCGAGAATTCTTTCCAACTAAGTAAAAGTATAGAATAGGATTTTATATTTTACAAATGTAACAAGTGATGAAGAAAGGCGTCCATCAGATGGGGGAAATCACAAGGAGGCAGAAGACAATAGATATGATTTATTGTTTTCCACCTTAGATTGACTTAAGATTTTCCGTTGGCTCGGAAAATCCATATAGGGGCTATTACTATGTCACAGTTTATTTGTTGTTTTTGCATGAGATGTAAGTTGCATGTGTTTATAGCTTTAAAGCATGTGTTACTATCTTGTAATCAGATTATACACCGTTTGGTGAAACAATTAAAATCCCTCAAATATTTAAATATTATGCTTATGCCTTCCAAGATTGGCCCTCGTCAAGGCTTAGATCGACAGTAGTGTAATTTCGGAGTGGAATAAGCTCCTTTCTATCCGGGTGAGGCGCGAAGGATAAGTTAGAGATATCCGCCGGTGCAATCTTAGGTCATACTTTACCGGATTTCCAATCCCGAGCTTTGTAGGCAAAGCTGCCTCGGTATTGGATCTAGATGCGAAATGGTTGAGATGTTCATTGATGAGGACACATCTAAAGGGTTGCCTAGCACAAAGGGCCCTTTAATCAACATACAAGAACCGAAGACAATAACTCAACATAAGAGAATGATGCTGGCTCTAAATACATTCATTAGAGAGGTTCAAACTAATGAACAAGCAAGAACACCTCCCAAAGAATCATTACATTTGAAGGCATTCTTTACAAGTCATCAAGTGGCTAAAGTACATTTTTAGCAAGTTTATTAATTAAAGTCTATCTTAGACTTTAATTATATTTTCAGGCTTATTTATTTAATATTTCAACCGAGTTCCATAAAGGACATGTGGTCCATATACTTATTTAGTTTACAAAGTATTAGTTTCAGGTAGTTTACTATACTTGTGATAGTTTTATTTCCAAGTCTAATAAGGACACTATTTTGTAAGGTTCTGGCCGAAATCCTTCTCTATTTGAAGAGAGATTTCGCCACTTTTATATTCAAGTTAGTTATATGTTATTTGGTAAGGTTATTCCTTAGATACTTGTGAATTGAACTTCTACATAGAACTTCATTCATTCTTGAGCTACTAATCAACAAGTTTAGTTTCGCTTGTTGTGGTGGTTCAGCCTCATTTGAAATCAAACTACTTAGTGTTGCGTTGATTTATTCCCTCGTAAACTATTTTCAAGAAGAGAAAGATCCGACTTCAACTTTTGTGTTGAATCTTGATACAAGTTATCACGATTCTTCATCTTGCATTTATGTACTGAGAGTAATTGTTACATACTAAACCAACAAAGAGCCACATAATTGACGTGATTAGCAAATGTTGCTTACCTAAATAATCATATCTCGAGCTTTGTAGCTAAAGCTGCCTCGGGATTGGTGATATATGGATGTTGTCGTACTAGAAAGTTTTTGAACTTTCGGAAAGAATACTTGAGGGTTACTGATTGAAGAAAATAGTGGGAGAATCATTAATTAATGTCATATTAATGATTTTAAAATATGACAACTAAAACTTTGCAAACTCTTCTCTGAAGATATAATGGCAAATGCAATCGTTGCATCAAACTCATTATCATTGGGATCCGTCCTTGAGAAGGACAAAATCTATTAGATATGGTTCGTTGGATGATGAGTCACGCGAGCCTTCCATACTCTTTTTGAGGACATGCTTTAGAAACAACAACTTTAACACTAAACAAAGTTCCATCCAAATCTGTTGAAACGAAACCATATCAGATATGGACTGGGAGGCATCCTAGTATTCTTTCATGAAGATTTATGGGTTGGGAGGCATTTGTGAAACGTCCAACTTTGGACAAGCTCAGCCCAAAGTCAAGTGCACCTTGGTGGGGTATCCTAACGAAACTAAAGGATTCTACTTCTACATTCCAAACGAGAACAAAGTGTTTGTTACTCAAAAATGAGTTTTTCTGGAGAAATAGTTTCTTTCTGGGAAAACAAGTGGGAGTGACCTGGAACTTAATGAAGTTCCGAAACTTGGTGAAGTTCCAAGGGAACTTGGTGAGGTTCAAGGCACAAGTGACAAGGTGGAATTGGAACAAGCTACACAAGTTGTTGTGGAGCCAGTTCAGAAAACACAAGAATTATGTAGGTATTAGAGTTCGTAGAACACCACAAAAATTTGGATTTTCGTAACAAAACATGGAGATGTTATGTTTATTGATCACGATCAGCCTATCACCTACCAACAAGCAATTACTAGTCCAGATTCTGAGAAATATCTTGAGGCCATGAAATCCACGATGGATTCCATGTACACTAACCAAGTATGGATCTTGGTAGATGCACCTGAGCGGGGTAACCCCAATTGGGTGCAAGTAGGTTTTCAAATTCAAAACTGACACGGAAGGGAACATTCAAACGTACAAGGGGCGACTTTTCGCGAAAGGTTTTTAAACAAAATAATGGTATTGACTATGATGAAACCTTTTCCCCTGTAGTTATGTTCAAATCCATTCAAATCTTGCTTGCTATAGCTGCATACTACGATTATTAAATCTGGCAAATGGATGTCAAGACAACTATCTTAACGGAAACCTTGATGAGGATGTGTATATGATACATCCCGAAGGTTTTGTCGATCCAAATAATACCAATAAAGTATGTAAGCTAATGAAATCAATTTATGGACTATAGCAAGCTTCTAGAAGTTGGAATCAAAGTTTTGATGAAGTCGTACGTGAGTTCGGTTTTATCTTGAATGTTGATGAACCTTGTGTTTACAAAAAGTTTAGTGGAAACTCGTTTGTATTCCTAGTTTTGTATGTAAATGACGTATTACTTATAGGGAATGTCATTCCAACCATGGAATCTATAAAGGTCTGGTTGGGGAAATGTTTCTCAAGATCTATAGAGATAGATCACGTAGACTCTTTGGCCTAAGTCAGAGTACATATATAGACAATGTGCTAAAACGGTTTAGCATGCATGAGTACAGGAAAGGCCTTTGTCATATATCACTTGGTACGGTTCTTTCAAGACAACAGTGTGCTAAGACACTGGATGAGAAAGAACGCATGAGTGAGATTCCATATGCTTTGGCAATTGGATCTATCATGTATGCCATGTTGTGTACTCGCCCAGATGTCTCGTATTCTTTGAGTATAATGAGCAGATACTAGTCAACATAAAGTGAGCGTCACTGAATAGCCGTCAAGAATATCCTGAAGTACTTACGATGGACTAATGATACATTCTTAATCTATGGTGGGGAAGGCGAGCTCATTATAAGTTGTTACACTGATGTTAGTTTCCAAACCGATAGAGACGGCTTTAGATTGCAATCGGGTTATGTATTTTGTCTAAACGACGGTGATGTGAGCTAGAGGTTTTCAAAGCAGGCAACCGTGGTTGATTCTACAACCGAAGTCGAGTATATAGTTGGTTCTGATGATGCTAAGGAAGCAGTTTGGATCCGAAAGTTCATTGCTGAAGTTAGTGTGGTGCCTAACATTTGGAATGCGATTGATCTATATTATGAAAAAAAAATATGGATCCATATCTCCATCAAAGGAACCACAGTCTCACCAAAGTTCCAAACATGGCATCCAGTGACGTTCACCGTTAGTTGACTGGTATCTGCTCGTTATACTCAAAGCATACGAGACAGTTGGGCGAGTACACAACATGTCATACATGATAGATCCAATTGCTGAAGCATATGGAATCTCACTCATGTGTTCTTTCTCATCTGTGTCTTAAAACACAGTTGTCTTGAAATAACAGTACCAAGTGCTATAGGACAAAGGCCATTTTTGGACACTTGCATGCTAAACCGATTTAGCACTTTGTCTATATATGTACTTTGACTTAGGCCAATAAGTCTGCATCTGCTGCTCTACCAGTTAGTGAGGCCAACACTACATTAGCTTTGGCACCCTCTGGTACCTTCATGATCCTCAAATTCTGCTCTATATTCTCCAACCATTCCCCAGCTTGATCCACAGTCATTGTACCATCAAATAAAACATCCTCATCTTCTTCAGTCGCTCATAATAACTTCCTGGATCAGCTTGGTGGCCTATCCTTTCCCATATTCTGGTTGATCTGCGTTTGTTGGTTCTGCAACAATTGAGTTATCTTTTGTTGCGTCTGTTGCATGTTCTGTTGTGTCTGAACCATTTGTGTAAGAAGATGAAATGCAGCCCCAAACTCTTCCGGCATAGGAGGATTGACCGGTGGTGGTGGTTGTACAAATTCCGGTCAAGTCTGATTACCCCCAGCCTATTACTGGCTTGATGAACCCCTAAGTGGACGTCGATTGCTTCTAGGACCTGACGGCCCAACTCTGCTATCGAAATATTCATGTCGTCCTCATTGTTTTTGTTGCCTTGGTTTCGGTCCATCCTTCCCCACATAATACCCACATTATATGGTAAACGATAAATTCACATAGCATGCTCAAACAAATTGAAACATAACATAATATAACATATACATCACATAGCACAACAAAAAGTAAACAATAATTCATATTCCAGAGTCTCTACCCATCACACATCTCATATCTTATCTACCAAGTTCATCCTATGTTCTTATCTACCTATCTTCTTTCATACCACTTATGTAACACCCAAAAAATCAGGTGATGACCTGGCAGCACTTCATATTCCAATGAAGCACAGAACAAAGCAGAATAACAGAGTTCGTTACTATTAATAGCGGAAGCGTAGGTACTACATTTATTATTAGAGTTATACAAACCAACAAGAAAATAAAGTGTGAAGTATTAAGTTATTACATAACAAGTTCAAGTATCTAAAAGGGAATTATTCTATTACAAGTTTCATTATGAGTCACTCGTAATCCTCCCCGTCCCAGGAATCCACATATGCACCGTCATCAGGTACGTCATCATATGCAAGTAAGAAAAGTAAAGACATGAGCTATAAAGCCCAGTAAGAATCAACACCCTTGGGATAAAACATCAAATGAGACTCCAAAACACTTTTTCCGATTCCCAAACTAAATGTTAAAACCATGCAAGTTTTAGCTACTTCACTAGACTCATTTAACACCACAAACCTCACCAATAACCATTTAGAAATCATTAGAAGGGACCAAGAAATTAAAAATCATAAAAGTCCAAAACACCATTACTCCGGTCGACCGGCTGGTGGTATCGATCTACCGAACTTTGGACAGTGTGTTTGTCCTGTTTTTCTCAGACCATTAGGTCGATTGGTGGGAGAGCCAGGTCGACCGGAGTAATAGACTTCCACATAATCTGTTTACACTCAGTAGTTTGAACGAACGACAGAGTAATACCCCCAAGTCGACCGAATCAGTCGTCCGAGATCCAGTCAGTCCAATTTTCAATACAAAATTGTGAAGGAAGAGTGCATTTCTGCACAATCAGAATCCCAACCCCAAAATGACCAATTTTGATGCATATGAACATATGAATGACAACTATGAACATATAAACACATAAGACATAACCGGCACCCGTTAAATCCAACATTAGTACATCGAAAATATGGCACAAGCTCCATGCATTCGCTCAACCAACATATGGACATATCCAACATTGGATTCTCCAAATAAGACTCATGTTATTGACACAACATTCACAAGGAAAAGCTCAATTGTAAAGGCACAACTCTAAAGAAATGAATAGAACCCAACTTTTTAGCCTAGAAGGGTAAGCTTTCAATGCAAAAACACGTGTTCAGTTTCTCCCCGAACGAAGGGCACAAACCTTAAGGATTCCTTTGTATTGTGTCATTTTCCACCACTGTGTGACTCCACAAAGACCGTTTGTAGTCTCTAACATCATGCAATTCACTCACGGGTTCAATGACAAATCATCACATATGCACACTCGAAAGAATCTTGCAATGGAGTCATTTCTAAACAAGAGCTCAACCAGCGACGACTCTATAGAACATATAGAATTTAAGACTCGAAAGCAGTAACAATAAGACTCGAATGATCATGATGTATGATGACTACAAATTAACATGCACAACCAAGTATAATGATCAACACACATATGGCAATTCAATACTTCATCCTATGCATAAATACTTCCAATCCCCAATTCCAAGAGTACAAAATATAAATTTCATGAGTTTTAGGACTGAAAATACAAGGGTGAAGAGTCTTACTTGTTAACAAGCAAGCAATTACACAAACCAAAAATTCTGCGCACAACACTGTCTTCAAACACAAAAATTCGTTTGTTGAGAACTCTAAATCAATTCCCGTTTCTTCTCACGCGTAGAATTATGTGTTAGTGTCGATTATCAACAAGAATTGCTAATTTTGGTGCCCAATTGCTACTTCAATTATGAAATCTCTCACCAACACTCTGTTTTTCCAGAATTCTTTTTCTTTCTTCCCTTTTCTCTCTAACTTCTAACATCTGATTTTACTGAACTAACCACCCCGAAGAGACACAACTATTCACAAGTATTAAACTAATCCATAAGTTCCAACTAGTCTACAATTCAGTCCCATAAGTTAGGTTCAAATTTAAAAGGCCACCCTAACAATTGTACATCAATTAAACACAAAATAAAAATTAGCACAGAACTTAATTATGATCATTGTTATTAAGTGTCAAAAAGTTCAGGTTATCACAATCAAGCCCATTATAAAATTGAATATCACACTATATTTTTTATTTTTAAATTATTTCCGCTAAAATTCCTTTGGGATTAAGTTCCGCGCCTTCTGGGATTCCAAAATAGATTAGGCATGCATATATTATCACATCTTCATTCTCATTCTCTTCGGGAGCAGCTTCTGTTGCAGGAAACGATGCCAATCTTGGAGGGAGATCGATAGGCCTCTGAGCAAGAAAAATATTTACAAGGTTTTTTTTTGTTTTTTTTGTTTTTTTTTTTTAAGGAAAGCCACCTGTTATGGTGGGGGGTTTGGCGTGGACCCTTACCCGTTTATTGATAGTGCCAGGAAAAGGCCGTTAAAAGTACATAGAGGGGGACTGAAGCCGAAACCTCTAAGTAGGTGGAAACAAATCCACTACATACAACAGAAGAGTGCAATGCTGGAAACTGATTCATTTATATATGAATCAGGTGATACAATGCTGCCTAAATGAAGTAGTATGCAAAGCGATTACATCCATGGATAATTGGGGACGTCCCCGATCCAATGGATATAAGATAAATACAATGACAAGAAAATAAAGGAAAAGCAAAACAAGCAAGAGAACTAAAAGAAAAACTATGTTGTGCGCCTCAAATAAGGTGTGCCAGCATGATCAAGATGACACAGACCACGAATCGGGGGCGGGGAGCAAATGAAAAGTCACATAAGTAGAAGATCTTTGCTCATCACAAGCAATATTAGCCAAGCTATCCGCCACTTTGTTAGCTTCTCGATATATATGATGAACCGAATTCGAGCCAAGAAGCTTCAAAAGTTGTTGAAAAAGTCCATCCAAACGCCAAGCATTGACTCTCCGAACTTTGATAGATTCACTCAGAAATTTCGAGTCCGTCTGAATAGAAAACTGTGGAAACCCCAGACCAATAACAAACCGAATGCCATAAATCGAGCTTCTATTTCAAATGATGGAATTGGTAAGACATTGACCCAAAAAGGTAGCAGCATAGGCCCCAATAAAATCGCCATTAGACCGCCCTTAAAACACCCCCCTGCTCCTACAATTCCGGGATTACCACGAGATGCACCATCTATGTTCAAAATAAGACCATCGCCACTACTCGATCCACCCTGATCGCTATGAGGTCTGCCCTCGGGGCGAAAAAAAAATAGCCGCAGATGGCATGTGTGTGTGTAATAAATGTAAAAGACCCGAATTTTTGTAAGATGGGTATAATAAAATAATCCATCTCTTTAAGCAAACTACGGGCATTAGAATGTGCCCCATAAAAAAAAACGACATCTACTACGCCATAAAAGCCAACAAACACTAGCTATAACAATAGTATAAATATCATGCCATTTCCCTCCCTTTCCACCAAACAAATTTAATCAAATCCGGATAAGAAGCAAACCTTGTGCGATCAAGAGATATGCCGACCGACGCCGGTGTTCGCCTCTATAGTACTTGGGCTAAAGTACATTCTAAGAAGATGTGGTCAAAACTCTCCTCACCCCGTCCACATTGGCATTGTGAGGCAAGAGAAACGCCCCATTTCCTTCGCACCTCATCTAGAGCTAAAAAATTGTTGAGAAGACTCCACATAAATAAACGCAAGAAAAGAGGCATTACCTTATTCCAAATATAACGTCGAGAGCATTGGAGAATTCCATGGGGTTGTATGAGTTTCAAAACAGAGGTGATCGTGAAACGCCCATAGATTCTAACTTCCAAACATGCTCATCACGGGCCGGATGCAACAATGGTTGAGGCAGAATTCGAGTTTGATTAAAAGTGAGGAGCCGCCTAGTCTCCAAAGTCCACCCTTCCTCAGCTATGTGCTCATAAGTATGTGATGAGTCCCCAGGCAGACCAATGATCTCTCTCAGGCAGCCTTGAAGCGTGATATCATCATGCCAAAAAGAAGAATTGCCATTCCGGATCAAGACGCCAATGTGCTGCACCGCAGAGGCTCTAGCCTCCAGCATTCTCCTCCATACCGGTGAATCAAAAGAGGTGTGTTGAACCAAGGATGGGTGTTGGTTATTAGAACAGTACCTATCTTGCAAAAAAGATCTCCAAAGGGAGTCTGTCGTCCTGAAACGCCACCAAAGTTTATATGAGAAAGCAATTTGAAAAGAATTTAGAGAGAAGAGACCCAAACCATTTTGATCGGTATCCCGGCATATGCGATCCCAAGACATCCAGTGTCGCCGCTCCCCAAACTCTGTCTTGCCCCATAGAAAATTGGCGAAGAGCCTCTCAATATCGCCAAGTACCTGTTTTGGTGGTCTAGAAGCTACTAAGATATGTAAAGTTATAGAAGTTAGCACAAACCGGATCAAGGTGAGACGGCCCGCTATGCCAAGCAACTTACCCTGCCAACCCGCCACACGAGAGGCCAGATGGTCAACCATGCCCGAGAAATAAGTGATCTTTACTCGCCCCGGGAAAATAGGGCAGCCCAAATAGGTGAGGGGAAAAGAGCCGTGAGAAAAACCGGTGACCCGAATAATCATTTGAATTTGCCTGGGAGAAGCCCTTGCCGAGACATAAAATAAAGATTTATTGTCATTGACTCGTTGACCCGAGCAAGCCTCATATTGTCTGATGTAGTGTAGAAGTGCCTGAAGACCTCTCTTGCCTCCATTCATAAAAATAATCACATCATCTGCATAAGCCAAGTGAGAAACAAGAATATTAGAACGAGGCACCACATAAGAACCCACAGTTCCAGATCTAAAAATCTGATCCAAGCCGCGAGAGAAAGCATCTGCGGTTAATATGAAGAGCAAAGGGGAGAGTGGGTCTCCTTGTTTCACGCCCCTCCCTGAACGGAAAAAGCCAAAAGGAGAGCCATTAATGAGAACAGAAAACCAGTTATTATTGATGAGATTGCGAATCAAGTGAAGAAAATGAGCACTAAAACCAAAACGAGCCAAAACATCAAGAAGGAAATCATGCGAAACTCATCAAAGGCCTTCATCATATCAAGTTTAATAATGATATTACCACCCCGAACCCTTTTGGAGATCGAGTTGGTCATCTCCATAGCCAAAAGTACATTGTCAGTAATAGCCCGCCCTTTCACAAAACCTGATTGATTACCACTAATAATAGAAGGTAAAAAATTCGCCAATCTATTTGCCAACACTTTAGAGATAATCTTACTAGAGAAAGTGCACAAGGATATAGGCCGGAAATCCCCAAAAGAGCTTGGATTGTCAATTTTTGGAATAAGAACCAAAAAGGAGCTGGACATAGCACGAGGGAGGGGGAGACCAGCCCAGAAATCCCGCACTGCCTGAATAACATCATGTTTGATGACATCCCAACAAGCCTGGAAAAATCTTCCTGTAAAACCGTCTGGACCGGCCGCACTAGTAGGACTTAACCCAAAAACAGCATCTCGAATTTCCATACCTGTGGGCAAGCAATCAAGAGAAGTGTTAATTTCATCATTAACCAACCGAGGTAATAAATCGAGTATCTGAGAGTCTCGACGAGGAGTTTGATCAAAAGCAAAAAGTTGTTGGTAAAAAATTGCTCCAGCCGAGCCAATGTCTTCAGGTGTGGCAGCCAGAGTACCATCAGGTGAGAGAATTTTAGTAATCTGAAGTTTACTTTGACGGTTTCTGCAATAAGAATGGAAAAATTTTGTGTTACCATCACCATCTTTTAGCCATCGTTGCTCTAGATTTCGCCTCCGTAAAATTTCCTCAGATTCAAGATTACGAGCATGGTCATCTCTCGCTCTTTTAAGATCCACTTGCAATTGCGGGTTAGGGTCCGCATCATGTAAGGATTCGAGTCTGGCCACCTCCCTATTTGAGATCTGGATATTAGATTGAATGTTCCCAAAAGTCTGGCGGTTCCAATTGCTCAAAGCAATCTTTAAATTCTTTAACTTAGTCTGCAAAATGTACATCCCTGAGTTGTTGACCTCAGTAGCCCAAGAAGTTTTAACAATATCAAGAAAGGAATCGTGTCTAACCCACATATCTTGAAAGCGAAAAGCAGAACCACCCCTGGCAATAGTCAAACGAATGTCAAGATAGATGGGACAGTGATCTGAAACAGTGCGAGGCAAATGTAGAGCACTAGAGTGTTGAAAAAGAGAGTTCCAAGATGTGTTAACAAAAACGCGATCCAAGCGCCTGAGAAGCGGACGAACTCCCCCTCTGTACCAAGTGAAAGGACTCCCCGAGTAAGGAATCTCCAATAACTCACAATCTTGCACCATATCACCAAATTCATTCATAGGTAACAAAGCTGGAATGGATCCTTGACTCTCAGATACTCTCAATACAACATTAAAGTCACCCCCAACAAGCCACGGATGATCATATTGAGAGTGAAAGGATCTTAAGTCGTTCCATAAAACTCTGCGCTCCACATGAGAGCACTTTGCATAAACAAACGAGCAACAAATTGGTGAACCAGAAAAAGAGTTAATTTGACAATTAATCATTTGCTCCATGTCCCCCAAAATCAACAAATCCACCGAAGCATCCCACATAATCCAGATTTTACTACAGCAGTTACCGTAACTAAAATCAAAACCAATCCGCCGAGTATAAGTAGGTAGATCCGCCAGGCCTATCATAGGTTCTAATATAACAATAAGAGTCAAACGATGTTCTCTTTTAAATTGCTTGATATTAGAAATAGTGCTAGCATTCGCTATTCCCCGAACATTCCAGATATATATCGATCAAAATTTTATTTTGTCCTCATTTCTTATCCCATCGTCTGCCTCTTTTATAGATAGTTCCAGCGTCTCTCCCATATTCTCCGTAGGGTTACATAAAGAAGAAGAAACGAAAATGAAAACATTAAGTATACTAAAAAAATTAAAATTAATCATTACTTATATATACATTTATGAAGGGATGAAACTAGTCATAAAATGTTGGGGACCGAACTAAATATATGGTATGCTAGTAAACGAACAATTCAGTAAAAAAAAAGGTTAAATTATTTTATCTGGTAAAATAAGAAATATAAATATTGTTCCTGATCGTGCATAATAAAATTAGGGACTGAAATTGTTATCTTAGGCTAAAAAGTTGAAAAGCTTTTACCTGTTCAGTTTTACTAGTTGAAACTGGAATGGAAGATTTTTGGGAAGCATTCTGTGCTCCCAAAATTTGCTAATTGTGTTTAGAAAAATATGGGAGTAAGAAAGATTATGTTATGAAGTCAAGTTTATTACTGCTAAAATTCCATTAGGATTAAGTTCCGCGCCTTCTGGGATTCCAAAAGATATTTGGTCTGCATCTATTATCTCATTTTCATTCTCATTCTCTTCGGAAGCAGCTTCTGTTGCAGGAAACGATGCCAATCTTGCAGAGAGATCGTTAGGCGGTCCCTGATCAACAAAATGTTTGCAAGGTTATATATCGATCAAAATTTTATTTTGTCCTCATTGTCTGCCTTTTTATAGATGGGTGTCTCTCCCATATTATCCATAGGTTACACAAATAAGAGAAAACAAAAGCACAAACATTAAGTATACTAAAAAAAATAAAAAATCGTTGCTGATATATACATTTATGAAGGGATGAAACTAGGCATAAAATGATGGGGACCGAAAACAAGGACATAACAATGTATGTGGCTTGAATATGAGAGTGTTTAAATGGATGTATGATTTCATTTAGCATGAAGAACCATCTATTGTACCGAGTATGGATCGGATTTGAGGGTCTTCTAATTCATCTCTACAACAAGGTTAAGCTTTTCTCATTGGCAAAGGAAGTGGGGCAACCACTAACGCTAGATGTACCTACATCTAATGCTACCAGGCTGCCAAAGATCTGTGTTAAAGTGGATCTATTGGCGGATTTTCCTTATCGGATTCGCAACACACACACGAAAACAGGTAAGGGTTTTTGACAGCCAATTACATATGATGATTTACCGGATTACTGTACCGTTGTATGAGAATCGGTCATGGTAATGGACAATTTTCAGTGAAATATTCAGACAAAACTGCTGCCCCAACGTTACCGGAAAGAGGGAAAAATAAGGTTCTAGATAAACAGCCGTCGGTAGACGGTGGGCAAAATACTTTGAGTTCTGGGTAATTTTTGGTGCCCCGATCGGGGAAAGGGGGTTTGGAGAACTACAAGTCAGAAAAAGTATGTTGAGGGAACATCGATTGCTCCCTGCGCTGACTCCGGCAATAGGTAATACTGAACCGCAGACTCAATTGGGAGACAGCGCATGTGTCTATGGATCTCGGTCATGATTTGGGCAACGCGGGTCAGGGTGATAGTCACATTGATATTCGGAGTTGGAAATTTGTGTCGAAACCGAGGAATGTACCTACCATTGAGGCATGGTGTTGAAATATTTTTGAGAATTATTACTCTGAAGCATGGCAATGCAGGGAACTATTGTAGTTATCGCATCAGGAGGTTTTGCCTTGGGTGGTCTGCTGAGAAAATCTGCAAGAACATTTGATTTGCCGGAAATATGCTTGACTTCAAACGTATACTGAGAAAACCATTGTTGCCAGCGTAGCAACTGTGCATCCGGAATTGTTTTTTGTTTAAAGTGAAGCATTCTCGGGAAGGCAGACATATCCATTTCAACAACAAACTTGTGACTGACCAGAAAGAATTCAAACTTTTCAATACCTCTTTTCACGGCCAAAATCTCTTTGAACGTGGAATGATAATGTCTTTCTGATTCTTTGAACTGACCACTTTGATAAGCGCACACTCTTCTTTTCCCGTTTACTTCCTCTAGCAAAACTGCTCCCCAAAATTCATCAGATGCATCCGTCTGAAGTATTCGTACTCCGGATGAGGGAATTTGTAACGGTGGAACCTTGGGTGCTAACTCCTTGAGTTTTCTGACTGCCTTGGTGTGTCTAGCTGTCCAGGGAGGAGGATTCTTTTTTAGCCTGGGGGTAAGAACTGATCGGAATCTGGCAATCTGGTGAACGAAATTACTGATATAATTGACGACACCAAGGAACTGCTGTAACTGTTGCGTCGAAAGGATTTCATCAGGGAATTCCTGCAACTTTTCAGCAATATGCGGCTGTGGAATGTAACTGCCATTGTGAATTTTCATACCTAAGAAATCTATATCAGGCTTTCCCAAAACCATTTTCTTTTCTGATAGCATGATGCCAAAATCTTTTGCCAACTTATGAAACTGATTCAGTAAAACAAGATGCGATTCAAAATCTTTTGAAAACAAAAGGATATCATCAATATAAATCAGGGCGTTTGGAATCAGGGGTTGGAAAATTTTTGTCATAGCCTTTTGAAAATATGAGGGGGCAACTTTTAGTCCGAAAGGCATAACTGTCCATTGATAATGGTGATTTGGGATGCAAAAAGCCGTTTTATATCTATCTTCGGGAGAAATTCCTAATTGCCAAAATCCTGCTTTGAGATCAAATTTTGAAAATATTTTTGCCTCGGATAGATATTGAAAAAGTGAATTTTTTCTCGGGAGAGGAAACCTGTCATCCTTTAAAAATTTATTCAAAGATTGGTAATTGATGACTAGTCTCAATTTTCCCCTCACTTGTTCCGACCTTTTGTTAACATAGAAAGCTTCCGAAGCCCATGAAGAAGAAGTGGGCTCAATAAGCTTTTCGTCCAATAGCTGCTGCAATTCTGCTGTGGCTAGTTCATAGTGTTCTGGAGACATTCCGCTATGACTTGCTCTCTGGGGTGTAACCTGCACAGAAGTATTGAAAGGAAGTGTTATGTAAAACTCAGAGTTTTTCCACAACGGATTTGGGCATTTGGTTAAGAACTCTGAATGAGAATTGGCACAAGACTGGCTGATTAAATCAGTTTGGACTGACTTTAGGAGGCTTCACTGACATGACTCGGGAAACTGGAATAAGTTAGAGTACTTGGTCCAGGGAAGAATCTGTCCTTTGTAAACTAGACCCTTTTTGGAGAATGAGAGATTCTGGATCTGACTCAAGAGGTCGAAACCTATGACGAGATCTTTTTGTGGGAGTTTTGATCCTAATACTTGGTGAGTAATGGTAAGGTTGGGGAACAGTTGGATCTTGATAGGTTTGCTGATCTTATCAATGACAAAGTGGTTGCCATTAGCCATTGTAAAGACCATAGAGTATGGGGTCCATAGATCTGCTGGGAGAATATCAGGGTTCATGACGGTGGCGGCTGCGCCGGTATCCAGCAAGGCTATCACGGGTGTAGCCAGGGACCTATGGGGAATAATCTGTATCTGCACCAGAGGATACGAATCTGTGAAGGACATGATTGAAGTGCCTGATGGAATGCTCTCTGTAATGGCACATAGATCACCAGAAGAGTCTGGATGAGCTTCTTCAGAGTCATCACTTGGGGCAATTGTTCGGATAATGTTGCTGTCAACATTCTCTTTTCCCAAAAAGTATGCTTTGAGTTCTGTGATAACTTCCTCTGGAGAATCGAGTTGAAGAAACTGCAACTGTCTTCCTTCGCCTAAAGACTCCCAGAATTCTCTTAGGCTGCCTGTCAATCTGGTCACGAATCTGCGTAGCACCTCATCTGCTGGGTGATGTTGTCTGTTGGTCTGAAGCCAATCAGATATAACTTGAAATCTGTCAACCCATTTGGATGGTGGCACATCGTCTATGGTAAACCAAAGGAGTGGGTCTGGGTCTGGGTCTGGCTCTGGCTCAACTGAGTTTGTACCGGAAGATGGTTCTGTTGGTTCTGTTTCCATCATGAAAAGATTGTCTAAAGCCTCGGAGTAATCAAGGTTTGAGGTATCAGATTCTAATGAAAACGGGTTTGGAGGGGGTGTTGGGGGAACAATATTTTTTAGCAAAGAAAGGATATGGCTTGGCTCCTCAAAGGTGAGAACTTCGGCAATGGTTGATGCTCCAACAGTGGGGTCAGAGGTGTCTGTCCTGTGTTTTGGCTGAATCGGGATTGGAGGAGCTGTTAAAAGGGGTTTTGGTGGTGGCTGAGCTGTTGGCTTTTGGTGATGAGGTAAATGACTCCATAAAGCTAGGGCTGGGGAGTAGGCTGATTGTCGAGAAGTTGAGAAGGGGTTTGAAGGTGGAGTAAGTGGGTTTGAAAGTGGAGCTGGTATGAGAGATGACCTAGAGGGCAGGTTGGAATTGGACAGATATAGCTGCGACTCAAGGGATTTGAGTTGGTGTTGGAGGAACTCTTTTTCAGACAACATTTTAGACAATTGAGGAGACCATGTGGTGTTATGTTGGGCCATGTAAGAAAGTTGGTTGTGCAAGGCTCCAATTTTGTTGTTAAGGTTTAGAATGTTTTGTTCTAAAGGGGAATGGTCTGAAAAAGGAGGCCGGGGAGATGGGGCCATCATATACAAAGGTAGTGGAGGCTGGCTGTCGGGAGGATGGGTTTTGTATGGTGGGTTATCAGAGGATGCAGGAGGTAGGTTGGTTTGGCACCGAGAAGGAGATCCATACTGAACATAGAAGTCGAATCTTTTGCCACTGGGTTCTCCTAGCAGATCAACAGAGGTGTCACCTGCTTCGTGTCTTTCCCGAAGCTTTTGCTGAAAGCTTTTTGATTTTCCTAGTTTCTTTGGCGGGAAATCATCATCCTCATCTGATCAATGGTCTAGGCAATCTTTGCACGAACAGATATCGTACCAAATGTGACCTTTCTCGTCCTTTCCCTGATATATTGGTTTGCCATCAGAAGCAAACATAATCACCGGAGAATTGAGAGATGACCATGCGTCACCATCTTTCAAAGAGAATTTAGAGGGCAGAACAGGAGAAATTTCTAAACTGTCTGTCTTGTAACTGGTGATCCAAGAATAAGGTAAAAGAGATTGGAATGCTTCTACGTAGTGCAGGGAACAAAAGTGTCTTTGAGAGCTTTGGGGTGAGTCGAGGGAAAGAAGTATGGATTCACCGTATTGTAATTGTGGAGGAGGTGGAGGCTTGTAGGCATGGTTTTGAACTCTATATGCCATCTGGTGGTGAAGGGTTGCCATACATTTTTCTTCCATTTTCGGACCCAGGTGATCTGGATCCGGACTCGAAGAGCGATGAGGCAGAGATGGATTGTCTAGGGGAATGGTAAAGTTTGGGAAGAAAGTCACAAAGGTGGTCCCTGAACTGAGGGTCGTCTGCACTGTTCCGATAACCGACTGTGCGTATCCTTGGAACCTTGAATCAAGAAGTGCAATACGAGATACCATCGGGAGACCTTTTTTAGCATGGAGGGTGACTGCCAAACGAATGGCACCAAAGTTTATGTGAGTGTATCCCTGATCCAAGCAAGCTTTTGGAAAGTGTTTTGGAAGTTGAAGGGTTACATACTGTTTTTCTTTGGCGGAAGGAAGTTCGTGGCTGGCAAAGTGGGATGCTTGACAGTACTCTTTGAAAGACTGTTTACCTAGGACTTGATTAAATCGTACTCCTAAAATATTTTTGGGTTTTTCATCTTTTTGATAAATACTGTAAGGATTAACTATGGGATAAGAAGACAAAGGAATAGTACATTCTTCGGAAACATAATCTAATTCGTAAATACAAGGAAGACGAGATATAGAAGAAAAACTAGATCTAGGAGACTCGGGTAGACTACTAACTAACTTAGAAGATGAACTACTAAAAGATGGAGACGAAGACATGATAAAGATAAATCAAGAGGGAGGGGACCGAATCCGAGGGAGGGTGAGGGGATCTTATGACTGACAGAACCAAGTTTTTTCAGATGTGCCACGTTTTTGAAAATCTATCGCTCGCTGCTTTTGAAAATCATTTTTACGCCACAAACGCACAACCCACACTGGAATTTCACTCATCAGTGTATCGGGCCTTCCTTGTAAGACAAGCATACCTATGACTCTCTAAGCAGGGATCCACACCAGCAGACTCTCTAGAAGTGTTCAGTTACTCCATTAAATTCTAAGTTTTCAGATGGAAGTACCCGCAAAATCCCTTGATTTCCCGCAGACCTTAGGGTTCCCGGTGGAGGTACCCGCAAAATCCCTTGATTTCCCGCAGACCTTAGGGTTCAGGTGGAAGTACCCGCAAAATCCCTTGAATTCTTCAAGACCTCAGGGTTCTGATGAAAGTACCCGCAGAAGATCCTAATAAAGGCAACTGCGGCATAATTCAGAGCATACATAACCTAATTAACAAGGTCAGCTGTCGCAAATCTTCCAAGTTAATGTAAAGACAATTTGAGTGGTAGCTAATCACACAAAAGCATTAAGAACAATAATAAGAAATTAATTTCACAACACTCATCGAATAACAAAATCACAAGAATAATATATAAAATTAATCTAGCTACATCATGGCCTTAGAATAAATATTTAGCTCATACTAGAGAAAAATTCAATAACAAAGTAAAACCTAGAGTAATCTAATAATGACTTAATCATAATTTCCTAAGACTAGTAAAGAGTATTTATAGCAATAGAAATCTCCTAGCTTAAGGTAATTGACATAGATCAAAACTCTCCCTCCTTTAAAGTAGTTGACATAAAATACAACTCTTCAATATTCTTTAAAGTAGTTGTCATAAACCAAAACTCATCAACATCCTTTAAAGTAGCTGCCATATCTTCTCTTCTAGTATGTAAAGATGTCTTTTCAATTCAGCAGCTTCTTTCTTTTTCTGCAAGTTCATTTCACTTTTACTCTTCAAAAGACCGTTTTACCCCTAAAAATGCAAACACAAGGAAGTAAGGATTATACCATTCTAAACTCAAAACTCGATATGTAAATACTTTTTGAAGCTCAAAATTACTATTAAAGTAGAAGAAAATATAGATAAATTTACGAGTTATCAATACATCCGAGAAAAAGAAGAACCAATGAACCAGCGGCATCTTCAGACCATACTAAACGAAGATCACGAGGAATCAAAGAACTAGCGGCATCATACGACCGTACTGAACAAAGATCACGAGGAATCAAAGAACTAGCGGCATCTTCAGATCATACTAATCTAAGACCAAGAGCAGTGTTACTAATCATCTAGATTGAAAACTGGTATTTTGTAAAAATCATTTGAAAACCATGGTTGGTCGTGTCATAATCTCCCCCTCTCCCCGGGATTCAGTCACCGGAATTTTAGCCGGACATGGCTCTGATACCAATAAACATAGAGACTAAGGAAAACATTAAACTAAGATAATAAACTTTAAAGAAAGATACTAGTTTAACATAGAACTACTACTACTACTTTGAAAACTAGTAAAGATGAACAAGATGAAGTCTAAGAAGAAGACATCTTGAAGATCCTACGGGAAGAAACTAAGAAGCTTTGAAGATCATATGAAAAGCAAAGGTAGAGAACAAGAGAGAATTGTGGAACAAACTCTTTATTTCTAAGTTTTTCCTCTCATCAACTTCTGAGGAATCAGTAGTGGTTACATGCCTTTTTATAGGCGAAATATTACAAAGACGGATTTGAAATCCGGACTCGAAACTAATCTAATCTACAGTACAACAAATAATTACATGACACGTCTCGGACTTGAAATCCGGACTCGAAACAAATATATGAATAGTAAACGACACGTGACGGATTTGAAATCCGGACTCGAAACTAATCTAATCTACAGGAAACTTACAAGACAAGTCTCGGACTTGAAATCCGGACTCAAAACAGACATAAAATACAGGAAGATTACAAGACACGTGTTCGGACGTAAAATCCGGACATAAAAAGTAGTAAATAGGCAACAAAAGTGACACTTATGACTTTTTAAGCTTAAGTGTCCCATTCCTTTAATAGTAACCTATACTAGCCTAATAAAGGACTTCCACTACTAATCTTTCTTCAATGAATAAGAGAAAACGCTGAAGTATGAGTTTGTCCACGTTTTTGGTTTTTCGGGTTTTTTCGATTTTTTTTTTTTTTCATGTAAAATAATCTCACACGACGAAATTTAAAAACATAAAATGAATATTTACATATGGAAATATTAATTAAGGACTTCCATGATCTTCTGCTTCGAATCGTAATCGATGAATTATGAGGCATCCAGCCCATCATCGAAATTGTCATCCTCTCAAGAAGAAGGTTCAGTCAGGGAATCCTTTCGAAAGTCAAGTACTTGCGAAAATTGAATCCTTGTAGAGGAAGAAGAAGCATTAGCTCTGTATCAAAACTTCAGACATAATACGGGTGATTCGACCATTCAGAGTCGTTGGACCCTTTAACGTACAGTACAGACCCAAATGTCGCATCCAGCCAATGTAGGTGAAATCGTCAAATCTTATACCATTTTTTATCGCTGTCTGTGTAATAATGTCTATGTACTCCTGTGGATGCTCCTTCTGAAATCTGGGTGTTGCAATGTTGAAAGAGTACCAACCTAGAATCTTTTCTATTGGGAAATGATAAAGTCTCGGAGAGCGATTCGAATATGAAGATTCATTATGGAGCGGTGTAGACATATGACCACATAATTTTGGTAATGGCTAAGAAAACGAAACCATCCTGCTTTGGGGGAAGGAACCGATTCGAGATTTTGAACATGGTAAGCTTTTTCGGGGGAAGGTCTTTGGCTTGGTCACAGCACCAGAGATAAGAATATAGTTTTTGGGTGTTGAAGACAAAAGATATCTGGTGTGCTTCAAGAAGGTACCAGAAATAGCAAAGAGCCATTTTCGGGAGTGACCACAACTTACAGATATGAAAGACGGTAGCAAAATGGTGAGTCCAGGGTGGTTCGAAATACCTCGAAAAAGCAGAAGGGCCATAATTTCTCGAAGTAATCATGAAAAGCAGTTTATAATTGAGTGTACTTGAAGAGGGAGAGTTATGTCCGGGGATGGATTCAACCACTTCGGGGGAAGTCGAGAAAAGTCGAATGTACAAATACTGGGTGTTGTTTTCACCGGGAGCTGCAAAACCTGTAATGGATTAGAAAACATACCTGCCTGAGATGCACCACTTTCCTGCATATGGGATGGAACCTGTGAAAAATAATAATCAACTGGAGGTGTTATATGAAACTCGGAGTTTGTCCAGTATTCCAATGGTTGGACTGACTCTAGAAGACTAGGCTCACAAGACTCAGACTCGGGAATAGAGAAGAAATCAGGAATTTTTGTATAAGGAAGCAGGTGTCCTTTGTAAACAATTCCGTCTGGACTGAAAGAGAGGTTGGGAATTTGGCTCAATAGGTCAAAACCAATAACAAGGTCTTTTTGTGGAAGTTTGGAGCCAAGGACTTGGTGAGTAACCGTGAGGTTAGGGAAAAGGTGGATGTTTATAGGGTTACTGATTTTATCAACAACAAACTGACCCCCATTTGCCGTAGAGAAGACTTTGAAGTATGGATTCCAACAATCTTCGAGAAGAATGTCGGGATTCATGACGGTGGATGAGGCACCGGTATCCAACAATGCTATAACCCGAGTAGGCAAAGAATTGTCATGAGAGATCTGTGTAGAGATTAGAGGATACGGGTCGTCTGGAACAGGAGTGAAGGGATCTGATATTACGAAGAAAGGATCAGAAGTATCAGTATCAGAATCTCCATCAGATTGGGTAGTATCATCATCGGTGTAGGATATTGCCATTAAGAAACCTGGAGATGGATCATCAGTGAGCTCAAACAGGGATTCAACATCGGAATAATCTTCTCCTTCCAGATAAAGAGCGATTTGAGCCATGAACTGTTTTTTCTTTGAGCTTTTAGGGCAATTCCTGGCAAAGTGACCTTTTTGTTTACACGAAAGCAAGTGGCGATTTTCCTTTTTCCTTGCTCGGATCTTTTCCTTAGGAACTTCCATTTTTTCTTGAATCCTTTAGACTTCTTGTGTCTTTTGTCCTGTCGCTCGCTTGTATTTCTTTGATTTTTGCTTTGTCTGAACAGAGCAGTGGTTTTTGATCTTTGCACTTGATGTACAGGTGTTTATCGTAAACAGCACCCGGTCCCAAGAGCTTTGGCATGGGGACCGATATTTTTGCCGAATCTAGTCCGGGACGCACAATTTTTCGAGTGCTCGTTGCATCATTTGCCATATCGACCGAAAGTGATCGATCGCGACCAATGCCTTTGGTGCAAATTTGTCTCATCGTTTGCATCGCGGTTCTTCCGAACGGAGTTGACAAAGGCTTGTTTTTAGGCTTATATCATCGATTTGGTTAATGATAAAAAACCTTTTGCACATTCGGTCAAGTGTTTTTTCCAGATCCTTTAGTTTGATTGAACAACACTTCATCTTTAGGAATTCGGTTCTGGCAATGGTGATGTCGTGTCCTGCTTCTCCCAGAAAATGTCCTCTGAGGACTCCGATTACTTCTTCAGGAGATTTGAGTTGAAGAAACTGAAGCTGTCTGTATTCTCCCAAAGAGTTCCAGAAATCTCTAAGGCTTCCCTCAAGCCTGGCAACAAATCTTTTGAGGACTTCCGGAAGGGGATATTGCTGCATATCGGTGGTTAACCACGCATACAGAGACTGGAATCGTTCACGCCATTGAGATGGAGGGATGTCGTTAATGGTGAACTTGTAGTAGCAATCATTCCTGGCAAAAGAATTTAGGAGCTGTGGAGCAAGGTTTTCATCTTCCATGGGAGTGTCCATGGGTTCAACAACTGGATCTGATCCCATCATGAAAAGATTGTCGAAACCTTCAAAGTAGTCAAGTTCAGATGAGATGATGGGTTTCGGTTTGGGTGGGATCTGGATTGACTTACTGTGAGTGAGCTGCTGTTTGAGGAATGAATAGATCGGGTTTGGCTCATCAAATGATAGCATTTCTGCTGTAGAAGTGGTGGATGAGTTGGTAGGTTCTTCGGCTGGTAAATCGGCTAACAAAGGGGTTGGGGTATCTGGTATGGGGTTCAGAGGTGTTACTTGAACAGGATTCACAGGGTTTGTCGTAGCGGGAAGAGTGAGGCTGGCTGGTGAAGCTTGTCTCTTTTTGTGGTGAGGCAAGTCTTTCCATAAGGCTAAAGCTGGCGAGTAGGTTGTAACTGGAGGAGGTATTAAGGGATTGAACTGTTTTGGCTGGAAAGATGATGTAGGAAAATATGAAGGGGATGGGAAAATCAGGCTTGGTTGAGATTGATCTAGCTGGGTTTCAAGAGATTTTAGCTGATGCTGTAAAAACTCTTTTTCTGACAACAGTTTTGACATCTGGGGGGACCACTCAGTAGTGTACTGGATCAAGACACACAATTGCTGGTGAATGTTTTCGACTCTGCTGCGAACATTTGAAATGTTTTGAACCAAGAACGAGAGATCAGAACTTTGTTTGGTCATCTGAGAGGTTAGAGATTCCTGGTTGCAAATGATTCTTTGAAGAGCTTGATTTTGTGCCACGGCATTCTCTGCCTGCCAGTTGAGGGCTGCTTCTGCAACAGATATTGTCTTTTGTTGTCCGTTCTCATCAACAGCAGTGGGATTGGGAATTTTCCAAACATGTTTCATCTTTTCTCTATCGAAAGTGGTCAAAGGAGGAAACAATCCAGCAGAAGAATGCATCATACTGAATTCAGTGGGGAAAACAGTGGAAACCTCGTTCCAGTTTGAGAATTTAATTTCAACAGATCCGTCAGTCTTGAATGTAAAAGTGGGTTCTGTGTGCTGGATTGGTTTGGCTGTTTCTGTTCTGTGTTTTTTATAACTAGTTATCCAAAAGGTGGGTAGAAGGGCTTGGAGTTCCTCTCGTTTGATTTGTCTGGGAACAAAGGTACAGTAAGGGGTGTTTGGAGAGTCGACCGAAAGGAATATGGATTCACCATTCTGTAACTGGGGAGGAAGTGGGAGATCGAAGGCATGGTTTTGTACTCGGTATGCCATCTGATGGTGAAGGGTTGCCATATATGTATTCTCCAATTCTGGGCCAGTGATCTGGATCTGAACACGAAACACAGTAGACAGAGCTGGATCGTCTAGTAGCATGGTAAAATTCGGGAAAAGGGTCACAAAGATTGTCCCGGCATTGTGTGTAGTTTGCACTGTTCCGATCACGGAGTGTTCGTATTTTTGGAATCTGGAATCAAGAAGTGCAACACGGGAAACCATCGGGAGACCTTTCTTGGCATGAAGTGTGACTGCCAGGCGAATGGCACCAAAGTGTATGTGAGTGTAACCTTGATCCAGACAGGCTTTAGACCATACTAATCTAAGACCAAGAGCAGTGTTACTAATCATCTAGATTGAAAACTGGTATTTTGTAAAAAAATCATCTGAAAACCATGGTTGGTCGTGTCATAATCTCCCCCTATCCCCGGGATTCAGTCACCGGAGATTTAGCCGGACATGGCTCTGATACCAATAAACATAGAGACTAAGGAAAACATTAAACTAAGAGAATAATCTTTAAGGAAATATACTAGTTTAACATAGAACTACTACTACAACTTTGAAAACTAGTAAAGATGAACAAGATGAAGTCTAAGAAGAAGACATCTTGAAGATCCTACGGGAAGAAACTAAGAAACTTTGAAAAGCATTTGGAAAACAAAGGAAGAGATCAAGAGAGAATTGTGGAACAAACTCTTTATTGTAAAACACAAGAGGGGGGGTGAATTGGGTTTTAACTAATCTTGGCAACTTTTTCGAATCTTTGCAATGCAAGTGAAAGTATAAGCTAGATGATCAAAGGCTAAAGCAAAACCCAATCAACAAGACAAAGGATTTATAGTGGTTCGATTCACTTAGAATCTACCTCCACTACCTTGAGCCGCACCCAAGGATTTTAAACACTTCACTAAGAAGATGCCCACACAAAGTAGGACTTTTACAATTGCCCACACAAAGTAGGACTTTACAACCAATGGATGCCCACACAAAGTAGGACTTACAATAATAACCCTATCACTAAGAAAGGGAATTAAGAAAGGTTAAGTACAAGGTTGTTCACTCTTCTAAGTGAAAGATATAGTACCTTTGAAGCACAAACAATTTAGCTCTTGAACATATGAAGTCCACTCTTTGTCTTGCTTTTGAAAGAATACTCTTGAATGCTTTAGATCATAAGGATGAAGAGTATTTTGCTTTGAAAGTGTTTTGGCTTGATGTGAGATCAATGAATATTTGATATGCAAGCCTTACATTGTTTCTCTAGCTTTGGAGTATAAATACATTTCAAATTTGGCTGAAAAACGACTCTTTAACGGTCAGAAAACGGCTAGTTTCTCGCAGAGTTCGGTTGATCAGCTGAGCAACTTCGGTTGACCGAAGCTCACTTCGGTTGAGCCGAAGAACAACTCGGTAGACCGAAAAGGAAACCTCGGATGACTACACAAGGGCTCGGTCGACCGAACCATGCCTTGGTCGACCGAACTAAGCCTTGGTCGACCGAACCTCCAAAAGCCAAGTCTCGGGTTTCTCGACGGTTGAACCGAACTTGAGCTCGGTTGACCGAACTTCCAAAGTGATTTTTCACACGCTTTTGAAATATTTTGAAGTCTTATAAATTCTAAAAAGATTTTCCTAAAAGGTAACAAGTAAGAACACTTGGAAAACTTTTCTAAAAGACTTATCTATGAAATCAAAGGCTTTTTGAATAAGAACACATGTAACGATCATTTTGAAACTTAAGCCTTTTGAAAACATGCTTGTGTGAATGCAAGACTCGAGTGTAGAGCTTATGTTCATAAGAGCTTTGGTTAGAGCTTTAAGATAACGACTAATGGATAACAAAGCTAATCTAACCAAACCTAAGTCTTCAATCTTCAATCTTGATAAATGAGCCTTGAATGATATGACTTTGAATCTCGATCATGGCTTGATTGAAGTACTTAGAGCTTCCTACAAGATTTCCAATATTCTATCACAAAGATTAAGATCATTAGACACAACATCAAATGTTTGTCCAATATCAAAAACAGAGTTCGTTCGCCCTTAGGGCTTACAATCTCCCCCTTTTTGATTATGACAAACTTTGATGTAATAAGATAGAATATGGACAATGTAAGTACATGGAAGCATGGCAAAAGGATCTAAGAACAAATAATTACAAAGACTAATGCTAGAAGATACCAATTGTATATGATACCAATTGTAAAGACAAATATATGCAAAGACATAAGCACTAGCATTATAAGTTCTTTTGCCATATAAACTAGGGACTCTTAGAAGAGCCCTATTTCCCAACCATCCTCCTTGCCTCCTTCCTTCCATCAAAAGACAAGTTTTGAGACATAAGATATATACAAACATATATGAAGCTCCCCCTCAAAACATGCCGGGTGAAAAGATACAATATAGATAGAAACTTGTTAAGAAAACTTCCTACATATCTTTTCCCTTTTTCTACATTCAAGCTAGAAGCATGTAAAGATAACTCCCTAAATTTCTCCCCCTTTGGCATAATCAAAAAGATTTCAAACACCAAAGAAAATATGACAGTTAAGAACATGGGAACATGCTAGTAAACACAGCTTGAATTCATCCAACAACAAGAGTATGTAATATCCATAAAATTCTAGCACATCATCAACCGGCGGCTATTAAGTCCGCTTTGGTGGTGGAAAAGGGATACACATGCTTGTTGTGAAGCTAAGACAAAAAAAAAAAAAAGAGATAAGAAATAAAACTTAAAAGAACAATCTCCCCTTTTATCAAACATACCAAGTTAGCTATTTGAGATGGAAACAAGTTGAATACCAATTGTAATAGTCATAAACACATTGATACCAATTGTGAAATACATTTGAAAATATAGCTAACAAGAGTTGGAAGCAATACCATAAATACATAAGTAAAGCAAATGTATTGCAACCAAAAGATTTAGAGGAAGTATAAGATGACACTTCAAGTACATCCCTCTAATAAGTTAATGGTTAGCTAAATGAGTAATACAACTCTAGAAGCTAGACTAACCAAAAACTCTAATGAGATCACAAAGGATATGAATATCAATTGTAAAGAATATGATCTCATGTTTATTTAAGGAGAAGACATGTTAGAATATGAACTTGTATTACATGTGTGACTCCCAAAATAACTCACACATATTGGCTAAATGATATGAAAGATGAAAAACCAAGCCAACAAGTGTTAATATCTCTAAATGATGCAACATTTTAACATGATGATCAAGGATGATAAAGATCAAGCACATCATGTTAAACATATGTAAATGAGGATCAAGCACCAAAGAGATATGGTATGTGCATTCTTGAAGATATTGATACCAATTGTGATTGTGTTTGTACTTTAAGCAATTAAGATCTTATAAGTAGAACACAAGACACATTATCAAGATAAAAGAACCCATGCACATAAAAACGAGAGATTCAATAATCAAGTTTATGCTTTTAAATCATCATTCTTGTCAAGTTTGGAATGAACAATAAGCATATTGACAAGCAAAATATGATGTACATAAACCATTAGCAAAAATGCACAAACTCTCTTTGTCTTACAAAGACTAGAAGTATATCCTAAACTACTTGCACTAACAATCCACAAAGTGATCATGCAAGTTGAAAATTGAATGAGCAAATACTTCTTAGCCATTTAACTAAACTCATCATATAGGAATGTTATAGCTCATAAGGATAAAAAAAAAACAACATAATGACCACTAATCAAAGGATGAGTTAAGCCTTGTACCTCAACGCTCTTTGAGCTTGGACTTCTTACCATTTTGGTAGATCTTATTTATCAACAAGTCCATTGAGGCCTTTTGTGTGATCACTTTCATTGATCATCACAATTTTGTAATCCTTAGCATTTGACTCTTTTCTTGGAGTCTTAGCTCACTTGTGCCATTCCTTGTAGTTCATATCTTCTTCTTGAAGGATAGAACTCTTTGTTACCTACAAGGAATTCTTGATAACAAATTTGGTACCTTTTTAAAGGTCCTTCACGATTAGCTCAATATCATCAAGTAACACATATATGCTTAAGGATCATGGTTATCAAAAACCAAAACAACTAGATAGATTCTTAAATGAATATGACATAACAAAACAAGAATCAATCAAGTTGCATATGCTACATCTCATAGATACCTTAGCTCAATAGACATGAATAACCAAGAGCATGCTAAAGGTCATCTATATAATTATTGAATTCAAGCATGTGAGATGCAACATTTATATAAGAGCAAGCATGTATATATATATCAAAAACACTTAACTCATTAATCAAAGTGTTATGAGAAGGTGATTTTGATACCTTTGCTTTCTTACCAAGTGATGAAGACATTGGATTGACACTTTGGCTCTTGTCATCACTTGATGCTTTGCTCTTTGTATCTAAGCAACTTGGTTCTCCAATTGATTAACATTTGAGCTTTGAGAATCCAAGTGTTAAGGAGTGCTTTTGAATTTCTTCCTTTGGCACATCTCCTTTTACTTCTCCCCAATGCCACTTCTTTTTGAATCAAGTCCATTGAAGCTTGGTGGCATACATCTAACTTATAAGAACCTATAAGATCAAGGGAAAAGTAGCTTTTGGTACCCACTTTTGTTTGGGTCCATGGGGGTTAGTTAAAATACGCTTAACTTTCCAAATAGTTTTTACCCCTTTTTCAATCTTCTTCTTAACATGGCATCTAGCATTAGTATGACCATGTTTTCCACAATATGTGCAACAAATGTGTGGCTTAGAAGATTTGTGAACATGCTCATGATATCTAATTTGCCTATGTGAGGAACTAGCATGCACAAAGTTATTCTTAGGCAACTTAGAAAAGCTAGCATGATCAAAGTGATTAGCATTATAACCAAGACCATGTCTATCATGTGAAGCACGTTGCATAACAAGAATATGATCAAGCTTTTGTGTTCCTTTGGAGAACTTGTCAACTAGTGAAGTAAGCTCAACAACTTTGATTTTCAAACTATCAAATTCAACAAGTTGACATTCAAGAGATGACATTTTATCACATGCTTCTTTGTATTGTAATGAAGATGTTTTGCAAGTAGTAATGAGATTTTCATTTTCACATTTCAAGCATTTAACATCATCACACAATTTTTTCATTTTCATTAATCAACTTTGATCTTTCATCAAGCAAGGATTCAATTTTAAGTTTCATCTCTTTGTTTTGCTTTTGCACATTTTTTTCATTTGCTCATACATATCATATAAAAGCTCATTAGGATCTTCCTCATCATCATCATCATTAGAATATGAAGGGGAGGGAGAAAGATGTACCTCATTACCAAAAGCCATGAAGCAAACATTTGAGTTTTCCTCTCCTTCTTCATTTTCTCTCTCATCTTGATCCCATGTGCATAGCATGCCCTTTGCATTCTTTGATTTGAAGAATTTTTTTCTTTTTTGTCTTCCTTGAGGCCCTTTGCTTTGGCGGTTGGGCAATTTCCTAAGAGATGTTGATTGCTTCCACACTCATAGCATTCCATCCCATTAGGATTTAGTTCTCTTCTATTTTGATGGAATTTTCTTCCTTTCCGGGAAAACATCTTTTTCATTCGTTTTACCATTAAATCCATAGTCTCATCATCTAGGTTGATGTCTTCCTCATCACTTGAGCAATTTGATTCCTCTAGATCAAGAAAAGATTTTAGAGCAATATTCATCTTGGACTTGTCAATACGCTCTTCCTTTTTTGTGAGTTAGCTCATATGTGAGAAGAGAACCAATAAGCTCCTCCGTAGGATAAGTTTTCAAGTCCTTGGCTTCTTCAATGACTAGAGCTTTTCCTTCCCAACTTTTGGGAAGAGAGTTGAGAATCTTCCTATTTATTTCACCCAAAGTGTAATCTTTACCATATGACTTCAAACCATTTACCACATTGGTGAATCTTGTATTCATCTCATTGATTGATTCATTTGGCTCCATGGAGAATAGCTCAAACTCTCTAACTAGCAAATTCAACTTTGACTCTTTCACTTGATTTGTGCCTTCATGAGTAACTTCAAGCATTTTCCACATAGCATGAGCCGATTTGCTTCCACGAACACGGTTGTACTCATCCGGATTCAAGGCACAACTTAGAATGTTCATTGCCATATAATTTCGAGTCATTTTCTTGGACTCAACTTCATTTAGCTCATTATCCGGTTTTGACATTAAAGTACCATCAACAATCTTCAATGGAATAAAAGGACCTTCTTCAAATATATGCCGTAGAGAATAATCAATGGAGCACACATATATCTTGAATCGGTTTTTCCAAGCATTATAGTTGTTTCCATCAAAGAGTGGTGGTCTATTTGTAGAAGAACCCTCTTGGTAGGCTAAAGCGGAAATACCGGCCATGATCTTTGCTTCTAGTGGTTAAACTAAAATTGAAGACGAAGCTCTGATACCAATTGTAAAACACAAGAGGGGGGGTGAATTGGGTTTTAACTAATCTTGGCAACTTTTTCGAATCTTTGCAATGCAAGTGAAAGTATAAGCTAGATGATCAAAGGCTAAAGCAAAACCCAATCAACAAGACAAAGGATTTATAGTGGTTCGATTCACTTAGAATCTACCTCCACTACCTTGAGCCGCACCCAAGGATTTTAAACACTTCACTAAGAAGATGCCCACACAAAGTAGGACTTTTACAATTGCCCACACAAAGTAGGACTTTACAACCAATGGATGCCCACACAAAGTAGGACTTACAATAATAACCCTATCACTAAGAAAGGGAATTAAGAAAGGTTAAGTACAAGGTTGTTCACTCTTCTAAGTGAAAGATATAGTACCTTTGAAGCACAAACAATTTAGCTCTTGAACATATGAAGTCCACTCTTTGTCTTGCTTTTGAAAGAATACTCTTGAATGCTTTAGATCATAAGGATGAAGAGTATTTTGCTTTGAAAGTGTTTTGGCTTGATGTGAGATCAATGAATATTTGATATGCAAGCCTTACATTGTTTCTCTAGCTTTGGAGTATAAATACATTTCAAATTTGGCTGAAAAACGACTCTTTAACGGTCAGAAAACGGCTAGTTTCTCGCAGAGTTCGGTTGACCGCTGAGCAACTTCGGTTGACCGAAGCTCACTTCGGTTGAGCCGAAGAACAACTCGGTAGACCGAAAAGGAAACCTCGGATGACTACACAAGGGCTCGGTCGACCGAACCATGCCTTGGTCGACCGAACTAAGCCTTGGTCGACCGAACCTCCAAAAGCCAAGTCTCAGTTTCTCGACGGTTGAACCGAACTTGAGCTCGGTTGACCGAACTTCCAAAGTGATTTTTCACACGTTTTGAAATATTTTGAAGTCTTATAAATTCTAAAAAGATTTTCCTAAAAGGTAACAAGTAAGAACACTTGGAAAACTTTTCTAAAAGACTTATCTATGAAATCAAAGGCTTTTTGAATAAGAACACATGTAACGATCATTTTGAAACTTAAGCCTTTTGAAAACATGCTTGTGTGAATGCAAGACTCGAGTGTAGAGCTTATGTTCATAAGAGCTTTGGTTAGAGCTTTAAGATAACGACTAATGGATAACAAAGCTAATCTAACCAAACCTAAGTCTTCAATCTTCAATCTTGATAAATGAGCCTTGAATGATATGACTTTGAATCTCGATCATGGCTTGATTGAAGTACTTAGAGCTTCCTACAAGATTTCCAATATTCTATCACAAAGATTAAGATCATTAGACACAACATCAAATGTTTGTCCAATATCAAAAACAGAGTTCGTTCGCCCTTAGGGCTTACATTTATTTCTAAGTTTTTCCTCTCATCAACTTTTGAGGAATCAGTAGTGGTTACATGCCTTTTTATAGGCGAAATATTACAAAGACGGATTTGAAATCCGGACTCGAAACTAATCTAATCTACAGTACAACAAATAATTACATGACACGTTTCGGACTTGAAATCCGGACTCGAAACAAATATATGAATAGTAAACGACACGTAACGGATTTGAAATCCGGACTCGAAACTAATCTAATCTACAGGAAACTTACAAGACAAGTCTCAGACTTGAAATCCGGACTCAAAACAGACATAAAATACAGGAAGATTACAAGACACGTGTTCGGACGTAAAATCCGGACATAAAAAGTAGTAAATAGGCAACGAAAGTGACACTTATGACTTTTTAAGCTTAAGTGTCCCATTCCTTTAATAGTAACCTATACTAGCCTAATAAAGGACTTCCACTACTAATCTTTCTTCAATGAATAAGAGAAAATGCTGAAGTATGAGTTTGTCCACGATTTTGGTTTTTCGAGTTTTTTCGATTTTTTATTTTTTATTTTTTATGTAAAATAATCTCACACGACGAAATTTAAAAACATAAAATGAATATTTACATATGGAAATATTAATTAAGGACTTCCATGATCTTCTCCTTCGGAATCGTAATCTGATGAATTATGAGGCATCCAGCCATCACTGAAATTGTCATCCTCTGAAGAAGAAGGTTCGTCAGGAATCCTTTCTGAAGCTGAAGTACTTGCCGAAAATTGAATCCTTGTAGAGGAAGAAGAAGCATTAGCCTGTATCAAAACTTCAGCATAATACGGGTGATTCGACCATTCTGGAGTCGTTGGACCCTTTAACGTACAGTACAGACCCAAATGTCGCATCCAGCCAATGTAGGTGAAATCGTCAAATCTTATACCATTTTTTATCGCTGTCTGTGTAATAATGTCTATGTACTCCTGTGGATGCTCCTTCTGAAATCTGGGTGTTGCAATGTTGAAAGAGTACCAACCTAGAATCTTTTCTATTGGGAAATGATAAAGTCTCGGAGAGCAGTTCGGAACATGAAGATTCATTATGGAGCGGTGTAGACATATGACCACATAATTTTGGTAATGGCTAAGAAAACGAAACCATCCTGCTGGGGAAAGGAACCAGTTCAGGATTTTGAACATGGTAAGCTTTTCAAGGGGAAGGTCTTTGGCTTGGTCACAGCACCAGAGATAAGAATATAGTTTTTGGGTGTTGAAGACAAAAGATATCTGGTGTGCTTCAAGAAGGTACCAGAAATAGCAAAGAGCCATTTTCGGGAGTGACCACAACTTACAGATATGAAAGACGGTAGCAAAATGGTGGTCTGGGTGGTTCGAAATACCTCGAAAAACAGAAGGGCCATAATTTCTCAGAAGTAATCTGTGAAACAGTTTATAATTGAGTGTACTTCGAAGAGGGAGAGTTATGTCCAGGATGGATTCAACCACTTCAGGGGGAAGCTGAGAAAAGTCGAATGTACAAATACTGGGTGTTGTTTTCACCGGGAGCTGCAAAACCTGTAATGGATTAGAAAACATACCTGCCTGAGATACACCACCTTCCTGCATATGGGATGGAACCTGTGAAAAATAATAATCAACTGGAGGTGTTATATGAAACTCGGAGTTTGTCCAGTATTCCAATGGTTGGATTGACTCTAGAAGACTAGGCTCACAAGACTCAGACTCGGGAATAGAGAAGAAAGCAGGAATTTTTGTATAAGGAAGCAGGTGTCCTTTGTAAACAATTCCGTCTGGACTGAAAGAGAGGTTGGGAATTTGGCTCAATAGGTCAAAACCAATAACAAGGTCTTTTTGTGGATGTTTGGAGCCAAGGACTTGGTGAGTAACCGTGAGGTTAGGGAAAAGGTGGATGTTTATAGGGTTACTGATTTTATCAACAACAAACTGACCCCCATTTGCCGTAGAGAAGACTTTGAAGTATGGATTCCAACAAACTTCGGGAAGAATGTCGGGATTCATGACGGTGGAGGCGGCACCGGTATCCAACAATGCTATAACCTGAGTAGGCAAAGAATTGTCATGAGAGATCTGTGTAGAGATTAGAGGATACGGGTCGTCTGGAACAGGAGTGAAGGGATCTGATATTACGAAGAAAGGATCAGAAGTATCAGTATCAGAATCTCCATCAGATTGGGTAGTATCATCATCGGTGTAGGATATTACCATGGTTTTCAGATGATTTTTTACAAAATACCAATTTTCAATCTAGATGATTAGTAACACTGCTCTTGGTCTTAGATTAGTATGGTCTGAAGATGCCGCTAGTTCTTTAATTCCTCGTGATCTTTGTTCAGTACGGTCGTATGATGCCGCTGGTTCTTTGATTCCTCGTGATCTTCGTTTAGTATGGTCTGAAGATGCCGCTGGTTCATTGGTTCTTCTTTTTCTCGGATGTATGCTCTGAATTTTGCCGCAGTTGCCTTTATTAGGATTTTCTGCGGGTACTTTCATCAGAACCCTGAGGTCTTGAAGAATTCAAGGGATTTTGCGGGTACTTCCACCTGAACACTAAGGTCTGCGGGAAATCAAGGGATTTTGCGGGTACCTCCACCGGAACCCTAAGGTCTGCGGGAAATTAAGGGATTTTGCGGGTACTTCCACCTGAAAACTTAGAATTTAATGGAGTAACTGAACACTTCTAGAGAGTCTGCTGGTGTGGATCCCTGCTTAGAGAGTCATAGGTATGCTTGTCTGACGAGGAAGGCCCGATACACTGATGAGTGAAATTCCAGTGTGGGTTGTGCGTTTGTGGCGTAAAAATGATTTTTAAAAGCAGCGTGCGATAGATTTCAAAAACATGTGGCACATCTGAAAAAACTTGGTTCTGTCAGTCATAAGATCCCCTCACCCTCCCTCGGATTCGGTCCCCTCCCTCTTGATTTATCTTTATCATGTCTTCGTCTCCATCTTTTAGTAGTTCATCTTCTAAGTTAGTTAGTAGTCTACCCGAGTCTCCTAGATCTAGTTTTTCTTCTATATCTCGTCTTCCTTGTATTTACGAATTAGATTATGTTTCCGAAGAATGTACTATTCCTTTGTCTTCTTATCCCATAGTTAATCCTTACAGTATTTATCAAAAAGATGAAAAACCCAAAAATATTTTTAGGAGTACGATTTAATCAAGTCCTAGGTAAACAGTCTTTCAAAGAGTACTGTCAAGCATCCCACTTTGCCAGCCACGAACTTCCTTCCGCCAAAGAAAAACAGTATGTAACCCTTCAACTTCCAAAACACTTTCCAAAAGCTTGCTTGGATCAGGGATACACTCACATACACTTTGGTGCCAGGGCAAGAATGACAAAACACAAGACACAATGGTTCTCACATTGCAAGAACTGAGGGAAACAAGAGATTTGCTACAAGAATCCACCATGCCGGTAGCGGCCCTCACTATTGATCTCACGACTTTCACGATTACAGAAAAGGTAACACAAACTGATCTCCCTCAGCCGCCTCCAGTAAGGCGTTCACCTCGTTTAGCCCAAAAGGGCTCTACCGCTCTTACTCAATAGTCTTTGTCGACTACGTTTACTCTCATTCATATTTGTTTTTTATGAATTGGATTTTATGAAATATTCGTGGGATAGCAAATGATAGGATTTTTGCTAGCCTTCGCCAGTTAAAACAGGAACATCAATTGAATTTACTTTTGTTGTTGGAACCTATGGTTGACTTGTGTGACCTACAATTGTATGCTCGTCGTTCGGGTTATGATTTCTGTTTCGGCAATTATTCTAGAAAAATCTGGCTATTTTGGGATGGTTCGTTGGATTTAAACTACCCTAGATGATACGAAACAAGTAGTTAATGTGAGAGTTACTTCATTCTTGGGCATACCTATATTGTGTTCACACACACACACACACACACACACATATATATATATATATATATATATATATATATATATATATATATATATATATATATATATATATATATGCGAAGTTCTCTTATGTGCAGAGAAGGATGTTATGGGGGAAGTTAAGATCTTTTCATTTGCAACACGATCAACCGTGGCTTATTGGTGGTGATTTCAATGTGGTTCTGCGATTTTCAGAAAGCCAAGGGTCAATACCAGCCATGCTGCGTGTGATTGCATTTTTTGTTAAAAAAACAGAAAATTATTCAGACATTTTGAAAAGAGGAAGAGTTTGAATAAAAGATTAAGCTTACTGGTCGTGTTGAGTAAAAAGAGTACACAATAAGTGACGCGAAATTCCCTATCTTGCCGTAGTAGATAACTCCTTAAGGAGGGAAGGTTTTTCATAAAATCGAGATCAACTTCAACAAAAGGCACTATGAGACTTGAAGGTGGCGAAATGTGTACTAGCCAAGCTGAAAGAGATAGGGACAATGATTCTAAGAGTAATGTGGAGGCTTATTATGCATAAGTTACCAATAATTATTTTAGTATTTTGTTTGTTGCATAACATATTGATCGATCTTGATGATGATTGATTTCCATATTCAAAGTTCTTGAAAGAAAGAAATTATCCGAATCAAAAGAAAGAAAACATATGCTTATCTTAGAATGGTGAAGGAAACGGGTGGAAATAAGGATGAACAACGGGCACAGTGGAGGTGGGACAAGGTATTTCTTTCCCTCTTCCCCGCTCATCAGTTGGTTGGATGATTTCTCCCAAAAGATTCTTGGTACTTAAAAATTCCATATTCCTATGTATGGTTTACTTTTTTTCTTTCTTTTTTGGTTTACTCTTCCTTTTTTAGAAAACAAAATCATTTGATCATAAAAAAATTTATGTCTTTCTTGGATTTCCATTGAGCAGATGGTTTGAGAGCTTGTGTTTTGGAATGTTTGATATGTGCGTTAGCTCCATTGTTTTTTGAATATATATATATATATATATATATATATATTGTGTGATACCCAAAACTTTTGCTTACTTGTTTTTGGCTTGTAATTAATTTTTACATGATTGATTTCTTTGGTATGAAGCAATTTTGTGTGATTACTTGATTATGTGGCTATTTAATTTTCTTATAACATGTTATGTGTTATTTTGGGGTACGTTAGTTGAGGGGTACTTTGTACGTGTCCGGAAGATTGATGTTTAAGTGTGAGAGTTTACGAAGTTGGGGGACTTGTTGAGGGTTTGTTGGAAAGACTCCTAATGGTGTAATAAATTAAGGAGTTAATTATAGGGATTTAGTAGAGGGAGTTAAGAAGACTAAGAAAATAAAATAAAAAAGGAAAGGGAAAAGAAAGGAGAGAAACGGATGGACAGAAGAGAGAAGAAGAGTGCAGAAAACTAGAGTGCTATGAGGATTTTTTGGCAATTTACATAGCAATAAATGTCGGAATTGAGCGATTCTTGTGGCATTTCGAAGGTAATCGAAAGGGCTACGTCTGGGATTTAAAGGATTATGATTTGGAAATCGGAGTTGAGAGTTATTGCAGTTTTAAGTTGGCTGGATTTGTAACTTTTGGGGATTTCGGGTTTTTGGTATCGATTCGCTAAGTTTACGATGTAAGGATCCTCCACCCTAATTTTCTAGTCCTAAAAGTATGTATCAACTGTCATTTTTCTGAAAGTATTAATTTGTCTCGAATTGGATTTTAAGGCATGTTTTCTTGAATTGAAAATTGGATGGGGTATTGATGTTATTTGCATTGATGTATGTTATAATTAGAAATCTTCGTTTTGTAATTGTTAATTGATTAATCGTCCAATTTCATATTCGTTAAGTTTGATCCGTAGTAAAGCTCTTTTCAGTCAATATTCCTAATACATGAGACGATCGAAATTGTGTATGTTTATTGTGCCCGAGAGTATGATCTTTCTGCTCCGTCACACTCGGTAGCTAACGAGGATAAAAAGTGGGCTCTGTTATACCCGAGAGTAAGAGCATTTTGCTCCATCAGACTCGGTGTCTAAGGAAGACAAAAAGTGGGTTCAGTAAGTTTACTCTCATTATATCCGACTGGGTTCCTAACAAGGATAAAAAGTGGGCTCCATCAGACTCAGTACCTAACAAGGATAAAAAGTGAGCTCCATCAGATTCGGTACCTAACGAGGATAAAAAGTTGGCCCTAGTTAAAAACTGTTATAAGGTTTGGAGTCATAGCCAGACTACGAGCACAATTTTGTAATTTAACTGTTCGTATTATATCCGATTATCTGACATGATTATCCGATCCGGTTGTGTTAGATTGATGGACATAGTATGAGCATGTTAACTATCTATTTTGATACACATATGGGAGTCATTAATGAGGGTTTTAGGCTGAGATATTTGGAAAGTGCATATTGTTTTTTTCTTTTGTTATTTTGTGCAGGAATTTGCCTGTTATGCAGTCTGGAACATTAGTTCGGTCGTCACAGTCTACTTCCGGTCGGCCGAACCAAACTACTGGGAGCTATCGTACGACTTCTCTTTGTCAGTTCGGTCGACCGGTACCCTTTTACCATCGTCCGGTTCTTGTTCAAACAACCTCCTGTCGACCGAATCCAGTTATCTATCGTCCGAATTTTCTGATTAAGTTACTTTCTCGATTCCGGTCGCCCGGATTCTCTGTTTTGTTTATGTTCTATCTCCGTTGAGTCCTTTGTTCTAATTGTTTTAAATGCATTTTCAAGATATTTCTGTTTCAGTTTTGTTTTACAATTGATTTTGGTTGGGAAATGCTTGATTCCGGATTCAGTGCTTCATCCAAAGGGTGTTGGGACCTTACTCGGGCTAGTTTAGTAGCACAGTCCCTGACCTTGTCTTTTGCAGATGATCAGGTTGATGGTAGTTGTCGTGAGGATTGGACTAGAGGACTTAGTGTGAAGTCATATGTAATAGCATGACTAGAATTTCCTTTATTGTGGAACATTTAGTTTCCTTTAATGATGTAAGAACTTACATATTATGTAACATTTCCCTTTTAGTTATTTATGTATTGAAGAGATTTCCCTTTTTAGCATGGAGTTTTGTGGATTTTCAGTATTTCTATTTTGGGTTTGTTGTCTCATCGGCGTATGAGGCACTGTCATGTGACCTTCAGGTTACGGGATGTGACATATTGGGAAGGAGATCCCAACCTTTAAATATATTCTATCTCAACCTTTTGTCTTCCTTCTTCCTGTTTCTCTCTTCGTTTATATCTTTTTTTGGCTTGGAAACTAATGGTGTGTTTGTTTCTGGGAATTGTTTTTGGAATTGGAATTCTGATTCTATGAAATTCCATGGAATTACAAGAAATTAGAATTTTAATGTTTTCCAATTCTATGTAATTCCAAGAATTGGAATCCTAAGAAATTCCAATTCCAAATTATTGAATTCAGTTGTTTGGTAAACTACGGAATTGATGTGGAATTCAATTCTAATTTTAATTTATTTTCTTGAAACACCAAAAATTCACATAATTAAAAATAAAATGAAAAAAAAATGCAACTAGTTTAAATGGCTAATATTCCCATTATACAAATAAAAATGACAAGAATTATCAGTGTAAAATAATGGAAATATTTTTTTGTTGCAAAATTAAAAGAACATTCATAATGCTGAATAAATTCTTTATAATATGAATTGGATAACATACCGTTGGAAAATGAAAATATTTTGATGGAAAATTGACGAAAATACCCCTAGTAGAAAATGACGAACTTTTTCGGGTATAAAAAATGATTAAAATTCCCTATTAAATTAAAAAATATACCAATTAGCGTAACATGATAAAAAAATTATGGTCCAAGTTTATAAAATACTCGTTGCAAAATGACAAAAAAATACCCTTATTAAAGTGTAAGTAGCTCATTGGGCATATTAACGAATATGTATTTGATAAAAGATGAATAAATCACAAAATGATGAAATTAATCTAATGAAAATAAAGAAAATAACATTTTCCCATTTGTTCACAATGGATAAAATACCCATTTTCCAAAATGACAAAACTACCCTTGTTGTAAAAGTTTAATTTTTTTTTTAAGACGAGTGGTAATTTTTCCATTTTCATCATCATGGTTATTCTTTTTCATTTGGTATGAATGACATTTCTATTATTTCTTAACAATTGTATTTTCTTCATTTTACACCGATAATATTTTAGGCATTTTAAGTAAATGAGCATTTTTTGTCTTTTTGCATGGCATTTTCGTCATTTTACGCCAAAGTATTTTCGTCATTTTTCATCAAAAAAATTTGAGTCATTTTTAATCATATGAATTTTAAGCTATTTGAGCCAATGGTAATTTGTTTCATTTTGCGCGAAAATATTTTCATCATTTTGAGCCGAGAGTATTTTCGTCATTTTGCGTCAAGAGCATTTTCGTAATTTTTTTATTATTCTTTGTATGTTTGTGATTTGTTTTATTTAAAAAAAAAAAAAAAAAAAAAAAATCGTTGTTTTATGCCAAGGGTACTGTTGTAATTTTGCACTAACGGTATTTTTCGACATCATACAAAGGGTATTTTTGTCATTTAAACGAATAACATTAGCTATTTTATATTAAGGGTATTTTTGTCATATAAACGAATAACATTAACTATTTTAAATCAAGGGTACTTTAGACATTTAATACTATGGGCGTTGTCAAGAGATTGGCGTCCCTGTGGGGGAGCACTCTGCTTGGGACTGTGAGGTCCTGGGTTAGACACCCCCTCTCCTCCCTGAATTAAAAATAAAAAAATTTAAAAAAAAATTAAAAAATACTAGGGGTGTTTTGTTATTTTACAATAAGGGTACTTTGGTCATTTTATATATTTATTTATGAGAGAGAAAATAATTTGTATGTATGATATATTTATAACCTACCATAAATCTTGTGAAATTGGAATTCAAATTCTTTGAATATAAAATGGAATTGATTTTGTGGAATTGAGTTTCAATTCCAAAATTTTGTTGAGGGCCAAACAAGAGAATTGGAATTCCAATTCTAATACCATGATTTTGTTGAGAGACAAATAAGAAAATTAGAATTGGAAAACCAATTCCAATTCCAAAGCTCCAATATTAAGGAAGCTGTGTTTGTTTCTTGGAATTGGTTTTGGAATTGTGTGTCTTTTCTTTTTCTCTCTCTTTCCATTTTCTTTTTCTTTATATAAATTTTTTTGTTATTGTTAATTTCTTTAGCTGCAAGGCGTGTGAAAAAGAATTTTTTTTACTTAATAGATTATTGAAAAAGAAAAAATTATATGGGAATAATAATTAATGCGCTACATTTCAAGTAAGAGGACAAGTCGTAAACGACATCTATATAATTTTATTTTTTTCTTTAATACAAAAATATGAAAACAAAAACAAAAATATTATCATCATAAAATACAACACATAACATATAATTCCAGTGCGAATCTTTTCTGTTTACTCTTCTTCTTCTTCTTCTTTAACTGTATGTGAAAATCCGTTATGCGAATCTTTACTCATATTCTCTTATTCTTCTTCTTACCTACACACACACACATATATATATACCTTATACATTTATTTTAAATAAGTAGTCGACGTACTTTCCTTTGAAGAAAGTTTCTTGAGACAATTTTCAGAATTCTCTCTCTAAAATATGGATGGCGCCCATCATAAGCCAAAAGAGGAAGAAGGAGACTGAAACGTAACACAAGACATACTTTCTCAATGCAATTTATGCAAGTTTCAAGTCGAAAAAATAAAAATAATACATATATAATTACTGAGTCAAAAGTGCTATGTCAACTTAGACAATTACTGAGTCAAAAGTGCTATGTCAACTTAGACAAGTTATTATTTAGCAAAAAAAAAACTTAGACAAGTTATATCTTAAAATATATACTGGTAAAGAACCTTTTTAAGTCTTCATTCTTTCCCTCTTTCTATTTTTTTTTTTTGGGTGAAATTTAGGTGTGTTTAAGAAAACTCATACCGCACAAAATCGTACCACAACGCACCAATCACGTACTTTTGTTCTTAATTTGTTTTGTTAAGGTTTTTGATGAAATCAATATGCAAATTTTTAAAATTCAAGTTGCGGCGTGGTTTGAAAACTTAATAAATTCACTCAGTAAAATACTTTTTGATTTTGCAGGTTCATCTAGATGTCCATTCGAGTATTTTTCTTGTAATCTCGAGAAAAAACATTTGACTATATCAACGATGGTGTCAAGGACGAGATGTCAACATACCATACTGATATATGTGCCAAATCCTTGAAAGCTATGATTGCGTGGATATCGCATTGAGAAAGAACTAAACACAAAACAGTTTCTAAAATAACATGGTGTTTCATTAAAGCCGTGGAAGAAAGACCAAAGCACCATACCAGTTGGCCTAACACTGAAGAATAAATGACGAATATCAAATCGAAATTTGAGCAAATTTGCGGTCTTCCAAATTGTTGTGGTGTGATGGATACTACTACCCTCAAAGTTAGCCACTCCACCACAAGTGAACTGAATAAGAACGTATGGTACAATCAAGAAACAAATGCTTGTACAGTTGTACAAGCAATTTTTTATGCAAATATGAGATTTAATTTCTTGATATTCTTAGTGGGTGACCAGAAGGTTAAGTGAATCTCTTATGCTACACTACAAAAATAAAAGACCTTTAGTAACGAAAATTTTCGTTAGGAAAGGTCAAAAAATTCGTTTCGTAACGAAAGACCTTCGTCACCAAGTTCGTCCTGAGAGCCCCGTCGCTAAAGGTCTTTCCTAACGAATCACCATTTTCGTTACTAAAGGTATTAGTGATGAAATAGTTTCGTTAGGAAATGTGAGAATTCGTGACGAAATATTTGTTACTAAAAGTTTTACAAAAAAATTAAAATTTAAAGCCATTCAGCCGAGCCGAGCCGGTTCCGAGCCGTGCCCCACTTCACCCACCGGAGCCGAGCCGAGCCCCCCCTACAATAATGTTGAATAAAGTCACCACATTTTCATAGAAATGGGAATCGAACTCAAGACCTCCAACTTGTATGTCATGCACTTGCCCACTGAGCTACGTTGGTCATTTGTTACTTAGTGTTCCTATTATATTTATTATAATGAAGTTTTGTATTTTGAACCTTTAGTTATTTTAATTTCTCTTTGTGTTGTGATTTTGTTTTTTATGAATTAAATTAAAATTAATACATTTTCGTCAATGTATTTGTGTATTAAGTTGTTATAAAATATAAGAATAAAATTATTCTAGTTGCATATATACTATTTTTTAGTAATACTTTTAATATAAAGACTAAACAAATATAAAAATTAAAATTATATTCTAAATTATATCATACTTATATATGTATATTCTTAAAAAAAATATATATATGTATTTTAAGACGAAACTTTTCTTGACAAATTTTTGTTTCCTTTCGTAACGAAAAAGGTGTTTGTCACGAAAAGTTATACCTATCGTGACGAAAATGTGTTTTCGTTACGAAAAGTCTACCTTTCGTAATTTTTTTTTTTTTGCGGCATTATTATTATTATTATTGAAAGTAATGTTGCAAATACATAAGTGAGGATAGATCAAAGGATTCGAAGAGAGGGGATCCGTTGTCTATCCAAACATAATCGGCCTCTTACTTCTAAAGGAAGTGTGGCAAAATGAAAGTAATACATAGTTGATTGAGAATCACAAGCTAAGTTGGCTAAAAGATCCGCTACTTGATTAGCCTCCCGGAATATATGTTGTGTTTGAATATTCTTAGCCAGCTTCTTTACTTGTTGAAAGAGTGAATCCAGACTTCCAATTCGACTGGGATGGCCGACCTTGAGTGCCGTTGCAAACACGAGAGAATCAGTCCGGATAATAGTAACCGACTTCCCCATTTGATGAGCCAATTTCAATCCATATATCATAGATGATACCTCCGCACATGTATTAGTGATATTGGAGCCAAGGAAAGCCGCACAAGCCCCCACAAAAACCCCTGATCCAGACCGCAGCACACAGCCGACTGCTGCCTCCCCGGGATTTTCGCGGGCAGCCCCATCCACGCTCAATATAATCATATCCGGCCTCCAGTGAGCATCTTTCCAATAAACAACCTTTGTTCGGCACATTTGAGAAGGACGGCTGCTAGGCAGCAAATTCCTAGCTGTACACAATTCATTAAGTTGATGATCAAACAAAAGTGTTAAAGATCGCTTGGTGGCATGAATTCCCTCAAAAAATAATTTGCACCTCGACTTCCATAAGATCCATAACACCATTGTTGAAGCAAAAATCAAATAAACCGTCTTCCCGTCCCGAACTCGGTAACCACCAACTCGCAACATTGCTTTAGGAGAGGGACTCTCCCTAATACAAAAATTTGCCCTTGATGCCGCATATCGCCAAAGATGAATGGCAAACTCGCACTCCAGGAAGACATGCTGAAAAGAATCACCTCCAGTGCCACATGAACATCTAGAAACTGTTTGAAAACCAATGTGCCACAAAATTTCGTCCAATGGTAGATAACAGTTGAGAAACTTCCAAAGAAATAATTGTAAATGTTGAGGAAGAGCCTTATGCCAAATCATTTGGCGACTAAATACCGCAACGAGGCCTTCATTAAAAATGGTGATAGTCGAGGACAAAGTGAACTTTCCCGAGGGCTCCAATTTCCAAATCCACTTATCCGGCGTAGCTTGTCTCTCTATCAATGGCAGATCATTTAGGACACTTCCCGGTAATAGAGTGCTCAAGCGAGCCAAATCCCAACCATCTTCTGATAAATATTCCGAGGTGTGACTGGCTCTAACCTCATCCGAAGCTTGAAAAGAGCTGTTTGCAAAGCTACCATTCTGAGATATCGGATCATACCAAAAGGAACTTCTACCATCACGAACTAACACCATCATTTGATCCTCCGTTTGAATCTTTGCTCTCAACATTCGGACCCAAAGAGAAGAGCAGTTCGGCTGCTGCTCGGCTAAGACCACATGGGGAAGACCAGAACAATATCTTGCTCTCAGAAATGCTGTCCAAAGTGACTCCGTAGTACGAAACCTCCACCATAACTTAATGGCAAAAGCTCTTCGAAACTGTTCAAGTGTAATCAGCCCTAAACCATTATTTGAAGTTGGACGACAAATTCGCTGCCAAGACATCCAATGTCTCCGCTTAAATCCAGCCGATGCTCCCCACAAAAAATTTGAAAACAGCCTCTCAATCCTGGCCAAAACCATTGCTGGAGGTTGCATAACTGATAATACATGAGTTGTCATTGAGAAAAGAACATGCTTAATCAACACCAACCGGCCTGCCATGTCCAGAAACTTTGTCTGCCATCCATCTATCCTCGCTGCAATGCCCTCTATAAAGCTCCCATAGTGTTCTACTTTTGATCTTCCTTTTGTTAGGGGACAACCTAAGTATTTTAAGGGTAGATCTCCGTGTACAAAGCCTGTAGCCATGCTGATATACCCTGCTTGCCGAGGTTGGGTTTTTGACGAGGTGTAGAAGGCCAATTTTCCACACTCACACATTGTCCCGAAACTTTTTCATATTTCCGTAATAGCTCCACCATGCAACCTACACTTCTTTTGCCACCATTTAGAAAAATGATTATATCATCTGCAAAACTAAGATGTGTTAGATTCAATGCGTTCCTGGGTAAAGCATATGGTAATATTTGGCCCATAAGGACCGCCCTCTCCAAACTCCGCGAGAGGACTTCCGCAGCCAATATAAATAAAAGGGGCGATATAGGATCTCCTTGTTTTACGCCCCGTCCTGCTTTATTAAAACCATACGGGATACCATTGACGAGAACAGAAAACCAAGTTGAGCTCAGTAATGTCCGGATCAAGTGAAGAAAATGAGCAGAAAAGCCAAAGTTTCTTAACACCCTGAGTAAGTAAACATGGGAAACCCTATCAAATGCCTTAAGCATGTCCAATTTTACTACAAGATTGCCCCCACGAACCCGTCTATCCAGGTGTTGTATCATTTCTTGAGCCATGATGATATTATCCGTGATAAGGCGACCTTTAACAAACCCCGCCTGATTTGGAGATATCAGTTTAGGAAGCAGGAGTGATAGTCGGCTGGCCAACACTTTGGAGATGATCTTACTAGCAAACGAACACAAAGAGATAGGCCGAAAATCATTAAAGGACATAGGGCTGCTCGTTTTCGGTAATAAAACAATTAGGGTGCTTGACATAGACTTAGAAAGTGGGAGCCCTGCCCAAAAGTCCCTTACCGAGTTTAAAACATCCTGGCACACAATATTCCAACAGGATTGGAAAAAAACCCCCGAATACCCATCCGGACCCGAAGCACTTTCCTTTCCCAAAGAAAAGACCGCCTCCCGTACTTTCTTCCATCCCCCAGCAACCGACTAAGCATTCTCGTTGTCACCATCTGCTAAGATTTCGGGGATGATATTTAACATGTCCTCGTTTTCCAACGTCCCCGCTATCTTCCGCAAATAACTTCGTATAAAATTTCGCTCCTTCCAACCCTATCTGCCTCGGGTCATTAATGAAGTCACCCGTTTGCCCCTGAATACCCAATATTCTAAGCTGTCTTCGCCTATTAGTGCAAATAGAGTGAAAATATTTAGAGTTTGCATTACCTTCCTTCAACCAACGGACTCTAGATTTCTGCCTCCAGAAAATCTCCTCCATAATCAATATTTGTTCGTACTCTCCCTTGGCTATTTTTAACACCGCATATGTATCTCGCCAAGGATTTGCATCATAGAGGGCTTCGCTTGTTGCACATTAACATCCGCGGATTTCAACCGTGTATGGATATTGCCAAACGACTCCCCTGCTCCATTGTTGTAAAACACCCTTCAGCCTTTTCAATTTACCCATTAGGACACACATACCATTCCCTTCCATTGGCTGCCCCCAATTTTCCGAGACCAGCTCATAAAAATTTGGATGTCGTATCCACATAGCCTGAAAGCGAAATGCTGAGCTGGCACATTGAGAAGAGAGTTTCAAATGTATCTGTAATGGGCAATGATCCGATAAAGATCTGTGAAGATGTTCAACCTTCGTGATGGGAAATTGTAAGTTCCATTTTGTATTCACCAATACCCTATCTAGCCGCCTCAATAGTGGTGGGTTTGAGCTACGGGACCAAGTGTAAGGGCTGCCCCCGTACTCCGCATCTAATAATCCACAGTCATTGATTGCTTCATTGAATTCTAACATAGGCAATGCCGCCGGAACCGATCCCAGGCTCTCCTCAAGTTTAGACACAACATTGAAATCCCCACCAACCATCCAAGGATCATCATGTGTGCCTGCAAAATTAGTTAGCTCCCGCCAAAGTTCACGTCTATTCGTATACTGACAACGTGCGTATACAAAAGAACCATAAACCGTTGACCCCGCAAAATGATTCATTTTTATATGTACCACCTGTTCATGATCACCAACAATATTCAAATCCAAACTCCCATCCCATAATAACCAAATCTTGCTCGTAACATTACCAAAATAATGATCATAACCTGTCCGAGAGGCTATTAATGGCAAGTCGGCGAGTTGTAACATAGGTTCTATTAAAACAATTAAACTTAATCGATACTCCCGTTTAAGTTGTTTAACCCTGGCCACAGATTCATCGTTTCCTATCCCTCTAACATTCCAGATTGTGTAATCCATAAACATTAGGGAAAAACGTAAAAGTTTGAGAGAACTTACTCATCAAAGGGGCCGTTGACCCTTTTGAGCAATACGAATGGATTTTCGGGTATCCCCATCAACTGTTGCTTTCTTTTTAGCTGTCCTCTGTTTCGGTCCACTAGGGGCTACTGATATAGGCTGCCCCAAATCTAAAGTAACATCATCAATCGCAATCACACCCTTCAAAGCCGCAGCTCGTGCAGCTTGCAATGTCCTTGCGCGATTTAGTTGTTTCCCCAGATTGGTAGAGAAAGCCAGAAAATCTTGCCACCCAGTACGTGGGATAACCGGACGATCCGATTTTACCCCTGAAACAGAGCGGATCCCTTCCATTTGTTTCATTCCGATAGTTGAAAGGTTCACCTCCCAATCATCGCGGCTTCTCAACCCAATGTCCATGGTCTGCCTTGGAGGAACATTCATATCATCCTGCACCTGCAAAGCTGCGGAACACGTCAAAGAATTCGTTCCCTTGGGAGAATTCTCTGGAGCCGCCAAGCCCAGTGAAGACCCAACCCGGCTGGGAACAGTCCTTGAACCGGACGTTGACGACCCGGAAACTTCGCTTGCGTGATACCGCCCTCCACCGATTTAGTAACCCCTAGGCGATTCCTCCGCCAAATTCACTGGCGATCCCTCCGCCTCAATAACCTTATCCACGACTTGGACCAACTGCCCCGGCGGTATCCCTACCGGTTCGGGATCATTATCGATGACCTGGATCACCGGAATTCCACCCAACTCAGGTGGCAACTCCATTGATAGTCCATCCCCCAGTTTTGAAGGGGCCACCTTTCGTAATTAAACTACTACTTTTAGAGACGAATATTTTTTTCGTTACTACAGGTCAACTTTTCGTAACGATTCCGAATTTCGTTACGAAAAGTAGACCTTTCGTAACGAAAAATGACTTCATCACGAAAAGTTCGTCCTAACAGGTAGTTTTTTTTGTAGTGTAAAAAGCTCGAGGGACTTCAAACTTTCTGAAAAGGAAAGAGGTTGAATAAAAATATTAAGCTTACAAGTCGTCGTCTAGAGTAATGGAGTACATACTTGGGGATGCCAAATTCCCTCTCTTACCATGGCTGATAACTCCATATTGTGAAAGAGGTCTCTTTGATAACTCCATATTGCAAGTCTTAGCTCCTCGGCAAGGGAATCATATCGGCCTTCGAGTTGGTCACATATCCCCTAAAAAGACATAGCTAGCTCCACTAAATTTGTTATTACCATACCGCAAGAAACATCCCGCTCCCGAGACTCTTAGGTTCCCTCTTGATGCCACATCCACATTAAGAACAACATCACTTGCAGAAAATGTGGGTTGGTGCCAATAAACCACCTCCAGCGCCCGTGCATTAGGCGAGCTGACCAACCTAATACTCTTTGCTCGTAGCACCTCAGTGACGTACCCGCCCAACTCCAATGTTAAGGCCATCAAAGTGGTAGTGCACCCCTCATAGACAAAACGACACATTGCTTTCCACAAATACCATGTCGATGCACTTAAGTATATAAAAGCGACAACGTTGGCCACACTCGAAGCTCCAAACCACCAAGATTTGAGCAATAGACATGGTGAATCATACCGCCTCAAATCAATTAAGATACCACAACACAAAGCAGCACATCTCCATAAGCCTTCCGCCAATGAGCATTTAAAAAAATATGGTTATATGAATCATTTCCACTCTTGCAAGGGCACCAAGTCACTGTATGAAAGCGTGAGAGAAGCGCCTTAAAACATGTACATTTCCTTGATTTCGGATGACATAATTCAATGAGATGTTTGCATCATTGTAGGGGAGCCACACATTCTTGTCCTCTTCATTCTGCAAAGCCACAGGAGGGAGCTGGTCCATCAATGTCGTTGGGATAATCTCTGAAAGTGCCGCGCGATTCCATCATTGAGTGCCGCAATAGTCCTTAATTCTAGCCATATTTGCACCATCTGGAATTGAGTGCAGCAAAGGCACCCAGCTGCCCTCAAAAGTCAATTTTTCATAGCAAAGTAGGGACTCTCCAATACAAATCCGTAATCCAATACATTTTTCTGCCCGATCCTTGACCGCCATCATTGCCTTCCAAGTTGAAGAGAACTGGGGGACTAGTGTAGCAAGGGATGTGTGAGGTAGCCCCTTGCAAAACCTACCAGCCATAAAATAGTCCAAATTAAAAATTTATGTTTATGCTTTTGACTATACAATATAAGTTTTAACAATTGTTATGTTATTCGATTACACATATTATATACAGACTTTAATAACAGGAATTATATAATTTCCAAATCTAATAGATAGTAAAGCAATATTTATTAAAAAGAATTGACAATTCAGAATTTTAAGAAAATAGCATTACAATAATAAATTCCTATTTACTAGTCATATGTTGAATTACATGTTGTTTCCGGTATTCTAGAATAACATTCTCTGCCTAGTTCATAAGTTGGGCAGCAATGTTTTTCCTCTTTGTAGCATCGTTCTTGACGGTCGACCATATGTTAAATAAATTCAATGATATATGTCCTTCCCAATATTCCATCATATTCACTAAGAACACACCCCAACTGTCAGGAAAGCTGTTCCGGAACCGCCCCCATTTGAAACTTGACAGCAATAGAGGTATCTTCTCATTAGTCAAAGCAGCCCTCAACCATGGATCAAGAAAAGCAAAAACAGCATTTTCAATCGCCTTATAATTGCTATGAATAACATTGTTAGCCCAAAGGGCAAAATATTCTATGTTGTTTTGATGATAACAAACCATTGATAGTTCTAATGTTTATGTGAGCAATGTTCTTCTTAATAGGATCCTTAGCACTCACATCAACATTGATGAAAATGGTAAGTTAGCTTCTTGTGTAAACTAAGGTATGTAGAATACACACAAGAAAGCTACATGATGGAAGGAATGAGGCAAGGAGGTTGGTTGGGAAATAGGGCTCTTCAAAGAGTCCCTAATGCATATGGCAAAAGAACTTAACATGCTAGTGCTTATGTTTCTCGTTCTATCTTGGTTTATCTTATAAGCACTTAGCTTTACACTTATTTGTTCTTATACCTTTTGCCATGCTTCCTTGTACTTAAAATTGTCCTTATTCTATCTTATTACATCAAAGTTTGTCATAATAAAAAAGGGGGAGATTGTAAGCCCTTAGGGCGAACAAACTCAGTTTTTGATAATGGACAAACATTTGATGTTGTGTCTAATGATCTTAATCTTGGTGATAGAATATCGGAATTCATATTGGAAGCTCTAAGTAAATCAAGGATGAACAACAAAAGAAAATGGAGCAATCACATGTCAACCTCTCAATGAGCTTCAAATGAAAGTGATCACACAAAAGGCCTCAATGGACTTGATTGATAAAGAAGATCAACCAAAATGGTAAGAAGTCCAAGCTCAAAGAGCATTGAGGTACAATAGCTTAACTCATCCATTGTTAGTGATCATTGTTTTGTTTTTTATCCTTATGGGCTATATGAAGGGATTCATGGGCGGAAACTCGTTCCAAACACCCATGGATCCTCCCCTGAAGGATCCGCTCATATGAAACAATTCGAAAAACAACAAGAAAAACTTACGTTTAGGATTCAAGAAGCTACTTCTTGAATGGAGGATGACGTTTCTTGGATCGGATGTTGCTACCGATTGATCTCCCTTTGCGGAAAGTCCCTCTACCGGTATCCACGCGACGAAACGGGAAGCGATTGCTAGCTCTTCGTCTTTTCTGATTTTCGGGAATTAGAGAGAAAAAGGGAGGGGCTAGAGTAGAAAACGGTTTTCTAATTATCAGTATTATTTCGGCTGAAAACTTATTCCCTAGGGTTTAGGCCAAGAGTTCATTATATAGGGTGTGAGAGTTTGTTCCCATAACCAACTCTCACATCCTCAACTCCTCTCGGCAGTGGGAGTCTTTAACTCCCACGTCCCCTAGACTTCTGCTGGTAGTGGGAGTCCTTATCGGATAATAACTCCCACGTAATCCCAGCTATGGGTAAAATACCGAAATTGCCCCTATCTCTAATTCGAATAATAAACACTTTATTATTTTTTCAGAAAGACAAATGTCAGATACAATGAACCTAGACACATTCTAGATTCATTGAATCTGGACATGAAGCTCGTTAGCTCGTCTATGCGTGTGACCCTGTAGGTTCATCTCACAATGGCAATGAAAACACACTTAGTAGTAGTATGTGTTCATAAATCACAAGCGGTCCCCTAGCAGGGACATTGTGACTACCCAGGTGAATGAATATACAACGGAACCTAATATCAATCCACTATTTAATCCCTTTGTCTCGCGATATCCTAATTAAGCATAAGGCATGGTGGTTGTCACCCTTATTAAGCTTAATTGTATTTATGCTTGATCTCCCGGGTAGATCGTTTTCGACAAATAGCATTTGATAACCACTTTATCAAATACATTTGAGCACGGCCATGCATTTAAATAGTCTTTCTCTATCGAGGGGCCCATGGATATCTCTCTCTAATAATAGAGAGGGACAAATTCCTTACAATGTCTCTCACATTCAAGCTATGATAGGACACTACATCCGATCTCGGTCGTATTGATTACTCTGTTACAAGTAACGTCCGATCGAGTCAAAACGTAGCTCCATTCATACTAGAATCAATGAAGACATAAGGTCTAAGGATTCTAAAAAAGTATTGAGGAAGTAATACTTATGACTTAAGACCATGAAGTATTACTTCTCTGACGGATCACGTCGATACAATGTATCCCTATATATTGCATCTATGATGTGATTTGTATCCATTACACATGATCGAGTAAAACAAGATCATCAATCAACAATCATACTAGTTTTATTTCATAGTAATTAAGCATTACATAAAACTAGGGACTACTAGAATAGTAATTACATAAGCTAATGAGTTTTACTATCAAATCACACATTTGATAATCAAAAGCAAAATTAACTATTCAATTACATGCTCAAAAGATAATAAAACGCACAACATGTGCTAATGGTCCTAGGGCACTACTAACACTATAACCTTCCTATATGATGAGTTTAGTTATTGACTAAGAGAGTTTGTGCCTATTTGCTTATGGTTTATGTACATCATGTCTTGGTTGTCAACATGCTAATTGTGTATTCCAAACTTGACAAGAATGATGGTTTAAAAGCATAAACTTGTCTATTTAAACTCTTTTTATGTGCATGTGTTCTCTTATCTTGAGAATGTGTCTTGTGCTCAACTTATATCTCTAGATCTTAATTGCTTAGAGTACAAACATTATCACAATTGGTATCAATATCTTCAAGAATGCACATATCTTATCTCTTTGGTGCTTGATCTTCACTTGCATATGCTTAACATGATGTGTTTGATCTTTATCATGTTAAATTGGTGCATCATTTAGAGATAGTAACACTTGTTGGCTTGTTTTTCAACTTTCATATCTTTTAACCAATATGTGTTAGTTATTTTGGAAGTTATATGAGTTTTACATGTTCGTATTCTACATGTGTTCTCCCTAAATAACTATGAGATCATATTCTTTACAAGTGGTATAATACTTTCATATCCTTTGTGATCTCATTAAAGTTTTTGGTTAGTCTTGCTTCTAGAGTTGTTATACTCAATTAGCTAACCATTAACTTATTAGAGGAATGTACTCGAATTGTCATCTTACACTTCCTCTAAATCTTTTGGTTGTGATACATGTGCGTAACTTATGAATTCATGGTATCACTTCCACTGGTACTTTGTTAGCTATATTTTCAAACATGTTTTACAAATTGGTCTATTGGTATCAAATAGCTAACATCGTATACTTGATAAACGGGGAGATTGTTCTTTAAGGTTTATTCCTTAACTCCTTTGTTTTTAGCTTAGGTTGATATTCTTTTTGAGCCATACTTGACCATCTTTTGATTTATGTGTTATTATGGACTCATGGTTTTTAGAAATCAACCAAGCTTATTCATAAGTAATCCTTCTTCAAAATGTTTTTTGGTCTTTAGGTTTGATCTTTTGGTTATTATCTTATCAATCTATTAGACCATCATGATTCTCCATGGTTTTTAAGTTTTTCTTTATATGGGGAGGATTATTAAATTTCATCAAGCTTCTCCAAAATTAATCTTTACTTTTCGTTAAAATGCTTTTCTTATTGGCGCTCTGATTTACCTTTTTGATGTTGACAAAAAGGGGGAGAAATTTTAATGTTGCAAATGTGCCAAGAGAAGTAATTTTCAAAAGGAGAAAGCTTAGAACTTGTAAAATGGGAGAGATAAGGGATTCTTTAATATAGGGGGAGTAGAATATTTTTTGAAAACGTGTACTTGTCTGGATCCTCAATATTCTTATCTCTTGCATACATTTGGTATCTTATTTTTGCATATTATTCCCATTTGCATCAATGTTTTGTCATCATCAAAAAGGGGGAGATTGTTAGCCCAAAGGGCAAAATATTCTATGTTGTTTTGATGATAACAAACCATTGATAGTTCTAATGTTTATGTGAGCAATGTTCTTCTTAATAGGATCCTTAGCACTCACATCAACATTGATGAAAATGGTAAGTTAGCTTCTTGTGTAAACTAAGGTATGTAGAATACACACAAGAAAGCTACATGATGGAAGGAAGGAGGCAATGAGGTTGGTTGGGAAATAGGGCTCTTCAAAGAGTCCCTAATGCATATGGCAAAAGAACTTAACATGCTAGTGCTTATGTTTCTCGTTCTATCTTGGTTTATCTTATAAGCACTTAGCTTTACACTTATTTGTTCTTATATCCTTTTGCCATGCTTCCTTGTACTTAAAATTGTCCTTATTCTATCTTATTACATCAAAGTTTGTCATAATCCAAAAGGGGGAGATTGTAAGCCCTTAGGGCGAACAAACTCAGTTTTTGATAATGGACAAACATTTGATGTTGTGTCTAATGATCTTAATCTTGGTGATAGAATATCGGAATTCATATTGGAAGCTCTAAGTACTTCAATCAAGCCATGATCAAGATTCAAAGTCGTATTATTCAAGGCTCATCTATCAAGATTGAAGATTGAAGACTTAGGTTTTGTTAGATTAGCTTTTTCATTATAAGTCGTTATCTTATAAGCTCTAACCATTGCTCTTCATGAACATAAGCTCTACACTCAAGTCTTGCATGTTTTTATAAACACGTTTTCGAAAGGCTAAGTTTCAAAATGATCTTTTTACACTCGTATCTCAAAAGCCTTTGTTTACAAAGTATAAGTCTTTAAAATGGTTTTCTAAATGCTCTTACTTGTTTCATATTGAGAAAACCTTTTAGACTTCAAAAGATTTCAATACAAGGGTCAAAATAACATCTCTCAAAGCTCAGAAGGTCGGATCATCCGAGCTTACCTCGGATCAACCGAAGGGAAACTGAGAGTTAAACTGATTGAGGTCGGTCGACCTATCTCCTACTTCGGTCGACCGAAGTCATGCTTGGTCATCCGAGCTCCTTTGTTCGGTCTACCGAGGTGCACTGTTACTAGCCGTTATTTGACCGTTGCAGAGTCGTTTTTCAGACTATTTTGAAATGTATAAATACTCCAAAGCTAGAGAATGACTCTAAGGCTTGCATATCAAAGTTTCATTGATTCCTTATCAAGTCTAAACACCTTCAAAGCAAAAAGCACTTCATTGTCATGATCTAAATCATTCAAAGGTGTTATTTCAAAAGCAAGACAAAGAGTGTGCTTCCTATGTTCAAAGAGCTAAAATTGATGTACTTCAAAGGTATATATCTTTCACTTAGAAGAGTGAACAACCTTGTTATTTATCCATCTTGATTCCCTTTCTTAGTGATAGGGTTATTCTTGTAAAAGTCCTACTTTGTGTGGGCAAATTGATAAGTCCTACTTTGTGTGGGCAATTGACTCTTAGTGAGTTTTGTATTGTGGTTGTGTTGTAAAACTCTTAGTGAGTTGTCCACAAGTGTAAAATCCTTCTTAGTGAAGTTGTTGAAATCCTTGGGTGCGGCTCAAGGTAGTGGATGTAGATTCTAAGTGAATCGAACAACTCTAAATCCTTTGTCTTGTTGTTGGGTTTTGCTTTAGCTTTTGTTCATCTTGTTCAAACTCTCACTAGCATTGAAAAAATTGGAAATAGTTTGCAAGATCGATTAAAACCCAATTCACCCCCCCCCTCTTGTGTTTTACAAACATGATCCTCAACTTGTAGGTAGCTTAAACGCCACCGTCTAGCCTGTTTCATATCAATTATTATCAGTCAATAGTGATCATTGCTACAAACCAGAATGAAAAACTGCACATGTCATACATTGAATGGATGTTAGTGATTAATGCAACAAAAGTAAGGAAATTTCTTAATAGCTATTGCATTCGTAGCTTATAACTGTAATCATGGTATTCAATAGCTGTAAAAAGATTAAAGTAACATAACATAAAAGTAAACTTACGCTTTCATCTTCTAGGGGTATCCATCTCTCTCATTCACTGTTTCTAGGCATGTATGGTAGGATTTTGAAGAATGTATCATCAATAAACAGTATTATACCCTCGCTATCAACAGTTGAACTAGATGCAACATTTGCTAGAGTTGTTGCGAAGAAGAAGCGGTTGAATGACTTCGACTTTCCTTCTTGTTCAGCATGTGCGCATATGCATCTATCATTGCACTGTCCATTTTCTCCAAGATCCGTATCGATCACATCTTTCTTCTTGTTAGGGTGATGAGCCATCACGAAGGAATATCATAGTCTCTTCTCCATCACCGCAAGTGTACTCAACCAGTGCATCATCAACATCGGACAAGTCTGGGAGGTATGTCTTGTTTGATACAGAGTATGGTGAACCAAATATAGATTTGTTAGGTTTATTTGGCCGTTGCTTCTTAAACGACGAAGATTTCCCTTTTGCTTTTCCCTTTGCTTTCCCTTTTCCCTTTCCCTTTGCTTTTTTGACATTTGGTGTAATTTCAGGTTATCCAACTTCAGTTTCAGACTTATTTAACGTACAACAAAATTGTGTTAGAAACAAAACATATTTCAGTATGAAAAGGCAGAATTCTAATTACAACTATTAGAAATTCGTTACAGTTGTAAGGCACACATATTATAGCTATTAGTGTCCAACTTATGTGTATTTCAAACAAATAATATAGGTTTGCACAATCATATTTACATCCATTTCAAATAATGTTAATAAATATTATAAAAAAATTAAATACTTACATTTCCAACATACTTTTTTGTGATATTGTCCTTAACAATGCGGCCAAAACCATGTGGGTCATATCTGTAACCCACTTGACTACTAGACTCCCCGACAGTCAACTCATCTTCGGCAGCAACCGGACTCGACAAGTTTTCAGGATCTTTATCATTTTCTGGCATAGCTTCTTCAGGATTTGGAGCGATATTTTCCGCTTGCTCTCCTTCTGTCATAGTTTTCATTTTTCTTGAATATGTAACAATTAAATTTTGTACCGTTCTTATTAAATCAACCAAGCTTTCTTCAGCAGACTTTGTAAGTCGTCATTGGGGTGATTCATTTCTTATTCTGAGGTGGTTTTTTCCTCTAATGAATCTGCTATTGGTTGTTGATTCGTTGGTTCAGAAGCGGTTGTTTCCGTTGTTGGCATTGATGGTGTTGTTTCCTTTGTTGGTTCAGAAGGTGTTGTTTCCGTTGTTGGCTCAGCTTGTGCTTTTTGCTCCATGTACTTTATTGACCCGTTTACACAATTCAGCTTTGTCTCGAATCTCCGTTTCAGCTTATGTAGTTTTTCTAGAGAAAGGTAAGATGTCTTTGCAGTTTTATCAATTGGGTTGTATGCCCTAGATGATTTCTCCTTATTCATTTCTTTCTATTCAGTAGGACCTGCTGAATCTTCCTTCTCCTCACCACCATAAACCCTCTCATCAACATTTAACAACCCAACCTCCCTAATGTTTTCCATTTTAACCAAAACCTTCTGATTATCACAGTACTTGGAAGTTGTTGTAAGGCCAAATTTGTTCTGGCCCGACACATAGTCAAGATAAATAATCTATTTTTAAATATATTATAAGTTGTCAATAAACAATATACAACTGTTAATCAAAGAATGTGTCCTATGAAAATGAACAAATATTGTTGTCACTTTTTACAGCTATTATTGTCAGAGATTACAACTATTAGTGTAACATCTTATAACCATTTGGCTTACATTTAATAACAGACAGTATTATAACATCATACCTTTTTGTTATTTGTTCTACAATCTACAACCATTTTTTCCTTATTTATTTTCATGCTCTCATGCATTACACCCGCAAAACATTTTGCCCAATTCATCTTTCTGGCATCTGTTAGCGGCTCAAGCAGTTTTGCATATCGCATGTTCATGCTTTCACATGTGTTTGCCAAAATGGAATTTGACAACACAAACAAGATGTACATGACACACTATTTGTAGTCGTTCTCGATTTCATCTTCTTCCAGTAGATTTCTCATAAATGCACGCTTAATGTGGGTTTTGTTTGTTGTCTCTACATTGTAGCTTTGTAAACAGTATTCCTTGGCTCATTTTGCACCTGGTAGTCCATATAAATCCACTATTTCCCTTCATTATTTACACCGTACACTATCTCAATGTCGGCAGCTGTAATGGACAGTTTCCGCCCACCAGAGAGGTTAATGGATTTGTCCTCTGTGTCATAGTTTTCTGCAAAAATATTGCAAGCTTCTCTAGAGATAGTTGATAATTTTATCTCTATGAAGCCCAAGAATCCGGACATCTTCATCCTGTCTAATATAGTTTTGAATGTTGTTTTGTTTTCCACAATATTCTTGTTGATGTCTACAAAATGTTTATAACCAGTTGAAACTTCAACTATTATTTTATTTTTTTTGGTTTCCATTGGGTATGGAATTAGAACAAAATAGCTACTAAATATGGGGTTTTCTGTAAAAGAAATTGCTAGTTTTCGTATTGATGGTTTAATGGATGAAGGTTATAACACAGGTTAATGGAGGACGTATATGGATTAATAGTGAAATCATGGGGGGGATCGTGAGTTTACAGTTATGGAGGATTGAGGAATCGTTGTTGCAGTTTTCAAAAATGAAATTAATTGGTTTGTGCGTGGAAAGGGGAAGAAGATGAACAGTGCGGCTGTTGAAACGACAAAGCTTTGGTTTCTCCCCGATTTGGATCCAGTGTGGTAGCCCTAGTATTCCTTTTATTTGCAGTGCGTGTTAATGTCCAATAGATGTAAGGCGCCTAAATTCTATGGCTATTGGTGTGTTCAGCAAGTGCTGAACAATAGTCAGCTCGATTAAAAATGAGGAAACGTAATTAATGCAAATATCTATACTATCTAATGAAGTGGAATGAGTCGGCTGATCTTTGGCGTGCTAGGTTGGGACACGTCGGATTACAAAAGGTTGAAGGTGATGATGATGTAGGCAATGCTGAAAGGACTTCCAAATTTAGAAGTTTGAGATGTTTGTGGTTTGGTTAGGGGTGTACATTCGGTATTCATAACAAATTTTTTGGTTTTGTAACGTTTTATGAAAATCAAACCGAATCGAATTGAAATTTTATAAAAATCGAATATCGAAATTATTTCGGTATGGTTCGGTCGGTTTGTACCGAAATTTCATTTTGTTTTTTTGTGGAGCTCAACTTAATAAAAATTAGACCAAACATAAAATTGTAATGCACAAGTAAAAAAAATAAGCTAAAAATTAAGAATTAAAATACAACTCTAAGAAATATTAATAATACTAATAAGTATAATAAAAATTATAGAAATTAGTCTATTCGGTATTTCGTTAATTCAGTTTCTGAAAATTGAAAACAGAATACCGAACCGAATTATTTTGATTTTTCCAAAACCGAACCGAATAAATTGAAATACCAAATAAACCGAACAGTATAACAAAATTTGGTTTGGTTCGATTTGGTATTTCAGTTTAACCGAATAGTGAACACCCCTAATTTTGGTTGTTAATAGGGTAAAGCTCATTAGCTACCTTACAAAGAATCCAAGTATAGAGCACGATATCCATTAGAGTTAATCCACTCAGATGTGTTTGGACCGATTAAGCAACCATCAGTTACGATGTGTATACTTTATGAAGGAAATATCTGAAACATTTGAAATATTTAAATCTTTCAAAAGAGAACTTGAAAGAGAGATCCGAGGAGAGTATATGTCTAAAGAATTCTCGGAGTTTCTTAGAACACACAATATTTGGAGGCAGCTAACTTCTCCCCGGACTCCATAACAAAATTGAGAACCGAAAGAAAGAACGGGGATCTAGCAGAGACGGCCCGTCAAGAATGTTCCAGCAAGATTCTATTCTGAGTGTATGAAGACTGTCGCTCATGTTATAAACAGGCTACCTCAAGCGAAGCTCTGATTTACGTCACTGTATGACAAGTTTTGGAAGAGAAAATAATAGTAAATCATTTCAGAGTATTTGGTTATGTATGTTACGTGTTTGTTCTAGATAATTTTAGGACCAAGGAGGTGATAGCCATAGGAAATGATGGAAGCATTGTGACCCTACAATTGGACGGTGTTGTGTTTAAAAATAATGTGGTCTTCGATGAGGCATCTTAAGTTGTTATCCTCCATTCCTACAAACATTCCATTCTTACTAATTAATTTGATTGATTTGGGATAGAGAAAATAGAGGTGGATGGGAACAACGAAAAAGTGGTGGTGACAGGGTATGCTCATAGAAATAAGATATTAAAGGCAGTGAGAAGAGGTGGTCTTAGAGCTAATTTCTAGTCTGCCCAAAATGAGCTGCTCAATGCATATGCCAATGCATCTGCCTCTACTAGCTATGGAGCTTTCAGATTCAACAACTTCAATTTCTTCTAGATCCTTTTCCATTTCCAAAGACTACACACAACAAGATATCAAGTTTGCATTGGCTTTTTTGTTTCACTTTGTCATCCTCCATCCTTTTCTTTTATATAACTAGTGGCTATAACTAGTAGATAAGTAAAAAGGGAAAATAGCTGAAGCTAGTGCAAGTGAAATGGGAATTCTATGATTCCAAAAAATTTGCTACTCTATAAATATCGTCTATTTTGTGCATGCAATTTCTCAAATATTTCATTCTGATATGAGCATGGTCTATATATCTATATGTGCATCTTGTGGTATTTTAAGGTTCATTGAACAGTCCATGACCGAAGTATTCTTATTAAATTAACCATGACTAGCTAATGCATTTTTCTTTTTATGTAATTTTTGCCAAATATAATTTTTATCAAGTTCAAAAGCAAGTATTTCACCTTTTAAGTTTTTTTAACTCTTTTGATAAAACAATAAATTGCTCCATTGCCATTTTTTTAAGATGGATATTAGGGTTTAGTCAAGTCTAGATATTGGGTCATATCTCTCCTTGTTAATTATGCATTAATGGCTAAACTATAGTACTAGTTTTTTTTTTTTTTCTATTACAATTATTTATTGGACCTCACCAGAGGAGGAGTAGTAGAAGCCCATTGAGCGGGTGCTGTCACGGGTCGCACGAATATAGCATCTCTCAGCGACCGTGACGATGCTCGGAACACCATGTCATCGCATGAAGTTACCATGTGGCGCACGACGTCGGCTAGCCTCGGTGGGCCCCAACGGCGTGCACGTCGCATGGCAGCCATGCCCCGTCCAGCAGCGCCCATGCAGCAGCGTGCAACAGCGCCCATGCAGCAGCTGCCCAGGCCAGCCGCCCATGCAGCAACGCCTAGGCAGCCGCCCAGGCCAGCCGCGCAGGCAGCAGCTGTTAGTAGTGCCCTAGGACCATTAGCACATGTTGTGCGTTTTGTTATCTTTTGAGCATGTAATTGAATAGTTAATTTTGCTTTTTATTATCAAATGTGTGATTTGATAGTAAAACTCATTAGCTTATGTAATTACTATTCTAGAAGTCCCTAGTTTTATGTAATGCTTAATTACTATGAAATAAAACTAGTGTGATTGTTGATTGTGTTGGAGTACATTTAATCTAAGGTGCGCCAATTCGATTGGGCCGGGCCGGGCCGGGATTGGATTGGGCCCTTAATCGGGTTGGGCCGACCGACCCGTTTTGGACCGACCTTATGGCTGGAAAATTGGACACATATTTTCAGCTCATATGTCTCTTATCTAGAGGTTAAAGGAGTGGAGAAAGTGGAGGAGTGGTTTCCTCCATGATCTCCCACTTTCCCCTTTATCTCTCCCCACTCTCTCTTGATAGACTAAGGGAAAAATACTGATTTTTCCCATTGATATTAATCAGTTTTTCTCCAGCTTTTGAAGCTTAGAGAGAAGAGAGAAAAGTGAGTTTTTAGAGAGAAAAGAAAAGATAGATTTCTAGACTTGTTTTCTAGCTTTTTGCTAATAGGAAAGAAGTTAGAAATACTGTATCTTATTCTTCTGATAAGGTCTGAAATACATACTCCATTGAAGAGTGTCTTCAAAGCTTCTACAAGGCATTGGCTAGCACCAAGCAGTAGAAGACCATCCCCGGATGATCGAGTGGATACTGGGAGAGACGGAGCCTGCATTGTGGTGTTCCGTTCGTGACAACATACCGCTGAAAGCGTTTCAGCCATTCTAGCATCAATATAAGGTAAAAACACTATCCCATAGTCGTAGGTTCTTACTCGTGGAAGATCCTGGTAGAGGCGGGTCAAGTTTTATTCCGCTGCGCATTTATGTGTGACCCGGTTATTCCTCTTACAGTGGTATCAGAGCCACTCACGAGTACCCTATAGACTTTATGTGTTATAGTGTTTGAATATAGATTATGAATCTATGTTATGCATGCCTTAGGATTGCTAGAAATGTAATAAATCATGTATGACATGTTTTTCCAGCTTTATGTATGTATATCTGTTGAGAATTTCCAGTTTTGAAGTCATTCAAAAGCTGGAAAAACTCTCGGTTTTGTCACTTCGGTCGACCGGGACTCATCTTCGGTCGACCGAGGCAAGACAGTAGCTAAATGATACTTGTTCGGATCAACCGAGTTGGTCTTCGGACGATCCGAGTTGGTCTTCGGTCGACCGAAGACCCTGACCGGTCGACCGAACCTGAGACAATATGAAATGTTCATTTGTTTGCAGCTTGCTCGTTTTTTCATAAAATGTTATGTTAATTGAGCATGATGCATAGTAGTCGCCTTTACCCTGTTGGTTTTATTTTATAATACGATCTGCGTATCGTGCCTATTTTATCATTCAAAAAGTTGTAATTTTATTTTCATTATATCTCCTCGAATGTAACTCGAGGTTTCCTTAGAAATTTTGTAATTCTAGATTAGGAGAAGGTACAAATTTGAGATGATGAAGATTTGGAGGCAACCAATCGAAGGTCAAGACGGTGTAGAATAGATGTTTTTCATTTTACACCCTTAGATTGACTTCACGGTTTTTCCATTGGCTTGGAAAAACCGAATACGATATGGCGATTACTATTGCATTTTATTTTATGTATTGGATGCATAAGTATATAAGCATAAACTGTTTTATTTATGCTTTTCCGGTGAGATTGTTAAAAACGAAATCCCTCATTTAAAATATTAATTAGTGCCTTCCTAAGTTTGGCCTCGTCAAGGCCTAGATCGACATTAGTATGGGACATGCCAAAGCTGTGCATACGTGTCTATCCGGGTGAGGCGCGAAGGATAAGTTGTGATATCCGCGGGCTAAAACTTAGGGTCCTAGTTAACTAGATTATCTCAATAGATGGATTGAGGATCTAGAGGCAAAAGAGTTGGGAAAAGTGTATAATGATACGCTTGAATAAATGTTATTCACTCAACTAACCAAGAATTACATAATTTGATGTAATTGGCAAACGTTGCCTACCTAAATAACTAAGTTTTGGGCGATCACCAAAGTCGACTCGTAACGAGGTGAAATATGGATCTTGGCCCGCTAGAAAGTTAACGAACTTTCCGAGTTGATATTGAGGGTTATTCACTCGAAGAAAATAGTGGGAGAAATCATTAAAAAGATAAAGACCTAATAATGATTTTTAAATCGGTACTTACTTTGCATATATTTTTGTTGTAGAAAATGGCAAATTCAAACCAAACACTATCACTGCGTTCTGTCCTTGAGAAGGACAAATTAGAGGGAGTTAACTTCCTCGACTGGTTCAGGAACTTGAGAATCGTTCTCAAGCATGAAAGAAAGTCTGTATGTCCCTGGGAACGACTTATTCTCGCTATACCAGAGGCTCGTGCTACGGCCGCTGAAAGGACTGCTTATCAGAAGCATGTTAGTGATGCTTTAGATGTGTCTAGCCTCATGCTTGTCACCATGAACTCTGAGCTTCAGAAGCAACATGAGGACATGGGGGCTTATGAGATGCTGGCTCACCTGAAGCAACTATATCAGGGGCAAGCACGCTAGGAGAGATTCGATGTATCGAAATCTCTCTTCAATGCAAAATGTCCGAGGGAATGCCAGTAGGGAACTCACGTTCTTAAGATGATAGGTTATGTTCGTAACCTTGAAAAACTCGGGATTTCCTTTGGGACAAGAGTCGTCGACCGATTTGATCTTGCAATCGTTGCTCGAGTCATTCACCAATTCATTCTGAATTATCACATGAATGAAATTGACAAGCCATTGCCTGAGTTGTTGAATATGCTAAGGACTGCCGAGAAGGAAATAGGCAAGTCCAAGCCCAACACCATACTGATGGTGCAAAAGGGCAAAGGCAAAGGTTTTGCGAAACCCAAAGCCAAACTGAAAGGTAAGCCCAAGGGCAAGCAAACCACTTTCAACAATGCACTGAAACCTAAGAGTGGTGTAGCCAAAGACTCTATCTGTCATCACTGTGGTGAGAAGGGTCACTGTAAAAGGAATTACAAGAGCTATCTTGCAACAAAAAGGCTGCAAAAGGAGAAAGCAATTGTTGTTTCGGGCTCAGGTATTTATGTTATTGATGTTAATATGATTGATATCAATTTAAATACAACTACTTCTTGGGTATTTGATATTGGATGTGGTTCTCACATTTGTACTAATGTGCAGGGACTGCAAAGGAGTAGAGAGTTGGCAAAGGGTGAAGTGGAACTACGAGTAGGCAACTGAGCACGTGTCATGATTTCCCCTAAACTGTAGGGACTTGTACTTTTACTTTGCCTTCAGGGCTTGTTTTGGGTTTAGAAAACTATTTCTATGTACCTAGTTTAATTAAGAATATTATTTCAGTTTCTTGTTTGGGCAAGAAAGGTTTTGAGATTTCGATCAAAAACCAACGATTGTCGTTATTTCTCGGATAATATGTTTTATGCAAGCGCCTCTTTAATTAATGGTCTATATATTTTAGACCTTGATATGCCAATTTTAAACATAAATACCAAAAAGGATTAAGACTAATGATTCTAATCCGACATACCTCCCGCATTGTCGCTTAGGCCACATAAACGAAGATCGCATATCCAAACTCCATAAAGATGGGTCAGTTGGAATCATTTGACTTCGAGTCTTATGATCGATGCGAATCTTGTTTGTTGGGTAAGATGACAAAGATCACCTTTCACTAAGCTAGGTGAGAGAGCCGATGCTTTATTAGGACTAATACATAGTGATGTATGTGGCCCTTTTAATATATATGCAAGGGGTGGTTACCTCTACTTCATTACCTTTACTGATGACTTCAGTAGAGTATGGATATGTGTTCTTGATGAAACACAAACCGAAGCATTTGCTAAGTTTAAAGAGTTTAAACTTGAAGTAGAAAACCAACTTGGCAAGAGTATTAAGGTTCTTCGATCCGATCGATGAGGAGAATACTTGAGTCAAGAATTCCGTGACTATCTAAAAGCTTGTGGAATCGCTTTCACAACTTTCTCCTCCAAACTACTCCACAATGGAATGGTGTATCTCGAAAGGAGGAATGTAACCTTATTAGATATGGTTTGTTCTATGATGAGTCACACGAGCCCGCCCAATTCCCTTTTGGGGACACGCACTAGAGACAAAGCATCTTTAACACTTAACCGCTGCTCCATCTAAATCAGCTTGCAAAGACGCCATACGAGTTATGGACTCGGGAAGCGTCCCAGCTTTGTCTTTCCTCAAGATTTGGGGCCGTGAAGAGTTTGTAAAACGCCCGACTTCCCGATAAGTCGGCTCCAAAATCTGAAAAGTGCATATTTGTAGGTTATCCTAAGGAAACTAAAGGATACTACTTTTTATATCCCTAACGAGAACAAAGTGTTTGTTGCTCGCACTGGGAGTCTTTCTAGAAAAAGAATTTGTTTCTAGAAACACAAGTGGGAGTAGTGTAGAACTTTCTCGAAGTTCCGGACTCTCAAACTAGCACTAATGATGAGATGGAAATTGAACAGACTCCACAAGTTGTTGTGCAAAGAAAGTGCCACAAACAGCTGTGCAAACCAAAGCACTGACTCAAGAAACACAAGAATTGCGTGAGTCCGGTAGAGTTCGTCGTCCACCTCCGTAAAAATTTGGATTTTTCATAACGTAACATGGTGATGTTATGTTTGTGGATCACGATGAACCTTCAACCTACAAACAGCAATTAATAGCCCAGATTGTGAGAAATGGCTTGAGGCCATGAGATCTCGAAATGGACTCCATGTACACAAACCAAGTCCGGATCTTGGTTGATCCACCCTGAAGGGGTAACTCCCATAGGGTGCAAATGGGTTTTTAAGATTAAAACCGACATGGAAGGGAATGTACAAACGCATAAGCGGGCGATCGTCGCGAAAGGTTTCAAACAAATTCATGGTATTGACTATGATGAGACCTTTTCCCCGTAGTTATGTTCAAGTTCATTCGGATTTTGCTTGCTATCGCAGCTTACTATGACTACGAAATCGCAAATGGATGGCAAAACCGCTTTCCTTAATGGAAAACTTGATGAGGATGTGTATATGACACACCCGAAGGTTTTGTCACCCGCAGAATGCTCGAAAAGTATGTAAGCTTCGAGAGATCCATTTATGGACTCAAGCGAAAGCTTCCCAAGTCGGAACATCCGCTTTTAATGATGCCGTCCCGTGAGTTTGGCTTCATTAGAAATGAGGATGAACCTTGTGTTTACAAAAAGGTTAGTGGGAGCTCAATTGTATTCCCTCGGGTTTTGTATGTAGATGACATACTACTCATTGGAAACGACATACCAACCTTAAAGTCTCAGTAAAGGCTTGGTTGAGTACGTGTTTCTCTATGAAAGACTTAGGCGAAGCTAGACTATATTCTCGGGGAGTCAAGATCTATAGAGATAGATCCAGGAGACTCATTGGCCTAAGTCGAGTACATATATAGACAAGGTGCTAAAGCGGTTTAGCATGCAAGAGTCTAAGAAAGGACTTTGTCCTATGGCACATGGTACTCGTTTCGTCGAAGGAACAAGTGTTCTAAAACGCCCGCCGAATTAGAACGCATGAAAGAGATTCCTTATGCTTCCGCCATAGGATCCATCATGTACGCCATGATATGTACTCGCCCTGCATGTCTCGCTTTGCTTTAAGCATTACGAGCGGATACCGACCTAATTACGGTGAACGCCATCGGATCTCAGCCAAGAATATCCTCAAGTACTTACGAAGGACTAAGGATACATTCTTGATTTATGGAGGGGCGGATGAGCTCGTTGTAAGTGGTTACACCGATGCTAGTTTCCAAACCGACAGAGATGATTTCCGATCGCAATCCGGATATGTGTTTAACTTGAATGGAGGTGCTGTGAGATGGCGCAGTTCAAAGCAATCAACCATCGCAGATTCTACGACAGAGGCCGAGTACATAGCAGCTTGTGAAGCAGCTAAGGAGGCAGTTTGGATCAGGAAATTTATTTCCAACCTCGATGTGGTTCCTAGTATTGCGAAACCGATAGACCTCTATTGTGATAACAATGGGGCTATTTCCCAATCTAAGGAACCTAGATCTCACCAGAGGTCCAAACATGTACTACGGCGATTTCACCTAATCCGCGAGATTATAGAGAGAGTGATGTGCATATATGTAGAGTAGACTCTGCAGACAATGTCGCCGATCCACCGACGAAGCCACTGTCGCAGCAGCAGCAGCATGATCGCCACACTAGCTCCATGGGTATCCGATATCCGGAGGACTGATCTTTAGAGACAAATCATTAGTATGCCCTAAAGACCATTTATTGTAATTTGGGTCTTTAGTGCAAGTGGGAGATTATTGTACCGTATTTAATGTAATTTTCATTTTGATGAATAAAAGGCAATTAATTCCAAGATTATTCATTATGTTTCGCGTTCTTAACAACATAAATAAATAATATGTCCTTATAATAGTATTTATAATTGTTATGAGATACTATTCTGAAAACGTCCCCTAGTCGAACATTATTTTGGAATCTTCGAGGACAATAATAATGCGTAAGACTAGTATGTGCAAAGTGATTGATATAAGATATCGGATCGTCACATAGGTATATATGATTAGAGAATCATTATACTCGATGCACTCGACATGAGAAACACACCATGGGTTGTTATATAATAGTCAACGGTGTTTCTCAAAAATTTTGACTGGGTTTTATAAAAGATCCTTCGACTTGAGGTCTCACAAGAGTTCTTGAATGGCTAGTGTTATGCTTTGATAATGTTAAACGCTATCCGTAATCGGGTGAGCAATAAAGGCATTTATTGGGTATATCACGAATCTTGTTCGTGATGAGTGGGATGCAGAAAGGATTTGTCCCTCCTATATAGCAGGGAGCGATATCTTGGGCCCCCTTGATGGAGTCTCGACTAATTCATGGCCATGAACAAGTGAATCAAGATATGATATTGATGTCATTTGATTAGTCTACTCGCGAATCAAGAAACTAAAAAGATTGGACAATACAAGTGTGACTTTTTTCCATGACTTGTGTTCAATCTAGATATCAAGGACAAAAGGATTTAACTACAAATGTCAAATGTTGTGATTATGATAAATCACCGGATATTTATGAATTGGGGGGTAATGATGCGTTGCTAGATACCTCTCATTACCTCGTGACATATGATGTCACTGCCAACGCCATAGATACCTCTTGGGTCGCACTCATAGATCAACCGGATTGGGCTTGTTTGAGTACATTTAATCTAAGGTGCGCTAATTCGATCGGGGTCGGGCCGGGATTGGATTGGGCCCTTAATCGGGTTGGGTCGACCGACCTGCTTTTGGACCGACCTTATGGCTGGAAAATTGGACACATATTTTCAGCTCATATGTCTCTTTTCTAGAGGTTAAAGGAGTGGAGAAAGTGGAGGAGTGGTTTCCTCCATGATCTCCCACTTTCCCCTTTATCTCTCCCCACTCTCTCTTGATAGACTAAGGGAAAAATACTGATTTTTCCCATTGATATTAATCAGTTTTTCTCCAGCTTTTGAAGCTTAGAGAGAAGAGAGAAAAGTGAGTTTTTTAGAGAGAAAAGAAAAGATAGATTTCTAGACTTGTTTTCTAGCTTTTTGCTAATAGGAAAGAAGTTAGAAATCCCGTATCTTATTCTTCCCGATAAGGTCTGAAATACATACTCCATTGAAGAGTGTCTTCAAAGCTTCTACAAGGCGTTGGCTAGCACCAAGCAGAGAAGACCATCCCCGAAAGATCGAGTGGATACTCGGGAGAGACTGAGCCCTGCATTGTGGTGTTCCGTCTCGTGACAACATACCGCTGAAAGCGTTTCAGCCATTCTAGCATCAATATAAGGTAAAACACTATCCCATAGTCGTAGGTTCTTACTCGTGGAAGATCCTGGTAGAGGCGGGTCAAGTTTTATTCCGCTGCGCATTTATGTGTGACCCGGTTATTCCTCTAACAGATTGATGATCTGGTTTTACTGATCATGTGTAATGGATACAAATCACATCATAGATGCAATATATAGGGATACATTGTATTGGACGGGATCCGTCAGAGAAGTAATACTTCATGGTCTTAAGTCATAAGTATTACTTCCTCAATAATATTTTAGAATCCTTAGACCTTATGTCTTCATTGATTCTAGTATGAATGGAGCCACGTTTTGACTCAGTCGGACGTTACTTGTAACAGAGTAATCAATACAACTGATGATCGGACGTAGTGTCCTATCATAGCTTGAATGTGAGAGACATTGTAAGGAATTTGTCCCTCTCTATTATTAGAGAGAGATATCCATGGGCCCCTCGATAGGGAAAGACTGTTTAAATGCATGGTCAGTGCTCAAATGTATTTGATAAAGTGGTTATCAAATGCTATTTGTCAAAACAGATCTACCCGGAGATCGAGCATAAATACAATTAAGCTTAATAAGGGTGACGACCACCATGCCTTATGCTTAATTAGGGATATCGCGAGACAAAGGGATTAAATAGTGGATTGATATTAGGTTCCGTTGTATATTCATTCACTTTGGGTAGTCACAATGTCCTGCTAGGGACCGCTTGTGATTTATGAACACATACTACTACTAAGTGTGTTTTCATTGCCATTGTGAGATGAACCTACAGGGTCACATGCATAGACGAGCAGATTCAATGAATCTAGAATGTGTCTAGGTTCATTGTATCTGACATTTGTCTTTCTGAAAATAATAAAGTGTTTATTATTCGAATTAGAGATAAGGGCAATTTTGGTATTTTACCTATAGCTGGGATTACGTGGGGAGTTATTATCCGATAAGGACTCCCACTACCAGCAGAAGTCTAGGGGACGTGGGAGTTAGTGACTCCCACTGCCGAGAGGAGTTGAGGATGTGAGAGTTGGTTATGGGAACAAACTCTCACACCCTATATAATGATCTCTTGGCCGAAACCCTATATGATTTTTCAGCCGAAATATTACCAAGTCTCTGAAATTAGATTTCAGTTTCAGCCTCTCCCTTTTCTCTCTAATTCCCGAAAAATCAGAAAAGACGAAGAGCTAGCAATCGCTGCCCGTTTCGTCGCGTGGACACGGTAGAGGGACTTTCCGCAAGGGAGACCAATTGGTGGCAGATTGAATCCAAGAAACGTCGTCCTCCATTCAAGAAGTAGCTTCTTGAATCCAAGAAACGTAAGTTCTTTATTGTTGTTTTCGAATTGTTTCATATGAGCGGATCCTTCAGGGGAGGATCCATGGGTGTTTGGAACGAGTTTCCGCCCATGAATCCCTTCAGCAGCGCCCATGTCCCTCGCCCATGCTAGCCCCATGCCAGCCGCCCAGTGTGCAGCAGAATGCTGCGGCAGTGCCCATCAGACCAACAACTTGGCACGTGCCGTTTTGCATCCAAATGAAGTCCGAATGGGCCCAAATTTTGCAGGTCATCCTTATATGACATTTAGAAGAGAATGCACGAAGTAGATTGCAATTAGCACATGTGTAGCATAGGAAACTTGTTTTCCCACCTCCTCGGAAAAAAGTGCTACACTCCTGTCACTAGGGCAAATGTTTATTTAGCACCTATAGGGGGGAACAAAAATCTACACACAAGCAAGCAAGCAAGCAAACAAGCAATTGCAAAACGACTCCTCCCCCTCGTCGTATTGTGCATTCAAACTCTGTAATTATACATTCAATTCAATGAAGTGATTTTAGTGAAATTTGTCCCGTGCCATTTATTTTGTGTTTATTTACGATTTTGCCATTGAAGTGCTTTTGTCCCATTTTCGAAGCCTGGCCCTAGTCACTCGGCATCACGGTGCGTCTAAGACCTTCGAGAGACGACCCGTGACAGTGCCCCGTGAGGGGAGTAGTAGAAGTCCCGTTGAGCGGGTGTCGTAGAAGCCCGTTGAGCGGGTGCCCCGTGAGGGGAGTATAAGACCCACACAAGGAAACCCAAAGAAAATGACAATTAAATCATTCCCCTTGTATGAGGTGGGTATCGAACCCACAACCTCAAGGTTGTGGGCAGGCCCTTGCCCCACTGGGCTAAGAAACCTTAGATAACTATAGTACTAGTTAATAATACAACAATGCAAAGTAAAAATCATTCACCAATAAATAAGGTATTTATAATTAATAGGTAACAAGAGAATGTCAAAAACTATATATTATTCTACTTATTATGATGTTTTCAAATAGGAGGAGAAATTAAAATTAGCAAACGATAGTTCTAACAATCATCAAAATAAGAAAAATTCAGAATAACATAAATTAATGTAAAGTTTTCCAAAGTATAAATTGGCTGCAAACGATCAATCAACACCATAAGCAGCTCCTCCAACTGCACCCAAGCTACGGATTATTACCTACAATACAGGAATCATAAGTCAATACAAAATATCACACAAATATATATCAAAAAAGGGTTGATAATACTCCTATCGCATATTGAATATAATATTCACTTCCTCAGCATGAGAAGCATAACATATAGTTCTAAATGTATAAAAGAGACGACAAACCTGAACAATAGAAGCAGCCATAAGACCATCGGTTGCACGACCATATTTTTTTTTGCCATTGCTTACAATCAATGCGATCTGTAACTACCTTTCCTTTTTCTCACGTCAGTGCCACCTTCTTCCAATGGCACAAACATACCAAGCATATGGTGTATATTAAACCGGCCCTATATGTTGAATGAGATATTATCAAACATAGGAACATAGAAGAATATTGATTATATCAGCAAATAAATGTTTCTATCATTTAATGAGACTATAGAAAGTTATACTATATAAATCATTCTCAAATGAAAGGGGATATTTTTTAGTGTTACAAAAAAACAACTACTATTCCTCTTGCTCACATTATATAAGGCTTTTTTGGCATTTTAAAATAAATTAAGGAAGAGGAAAATATGTAATATTTTTCCTATTATATGTAGTACTAGTTTACTAGTTAATATAATAGAGAATGTGAGAATTTTTGTATTTACTGGTGATGATAACTTTAGAAAATAATTCTTAAAACTTATAAAGGGCCAAATCATTTCAGGAAAACAAAGGCTAAAAAATCATATATTGTGAAATGGAGGTAATAATCGTATTATTATTAAACAACTTTTCAAACCACATAATAAAGAAAACGATGAAATAAAATGGTTAAAACCTCGTAAGTGACTATTTCATCTGCAGGATCATGGAGAGTCACGATTGACAGGAAACCAATCCCGGAAATAATGCTCTAATCACCTTTGAGAATAAAAGATAATGTGTATGTTTATGCTCAACTCAAAATGATGTATTTTGATTTTTGGGTTAATCGATTAAAAATGTATAACAAATGCCCTCTTATGACTTGGTTAGTTATGAAAAATCAGGTTTAGAAGAATTATATATGGGACAAAATACACAAGCAATTCGAGTTACAACGGCTATATTTTTTCCTTGAAATGACAACTTTGGTCGACCGAACAAACATGGTAGGTCGATCGTGGTGTTCAAAAATTAAGTTTAACAAGGCTACTGGACATATCTTGGTCGACGCAAAGGGTGATCTGGTCTTCAGAAGCAAGGTTCGGTCGACCGATCTTTAGCATGATCGTCCGAGGGAATATAACTGTTAGAGTACTGGAACATTCAAAAGCTGATTAAGGACAAAAACCAACCTCGGTCGACCGGACTTCAACAGACCGTCCGAGACTAAGACTTGGTCGACCGAACTTCAGTCCAAACTAGTTTTTCTACTTGGTCACATTTCCAATGTTCTCAAACTCATGCCTAAGTGTTTTTCAAAGATATTTAAAGTACTTTAAAGATCTTAGGCATTAACCAACACTTAAATAAGTTTTCAAAATCCTTTTCAAATTTTTGAATCAAGGTAAACATGTGGTTTGGAAAACATGCAAGAGTGTGAGCTTTAACATACTTAAATCTAGTATTCTTTAGGTCTTCAAGATAAGTTCTTCTTTTAGCTTGGCTTGAGACCTTTGATCAACCTCTTGATGGTGGTGAAGTCATATAGCAATCTTCATGTTGTAGTGTATTGGACTTCATCACTTTTTTTGTTAAGAGACTATTTGTTGATGTACTACTATTAATGATTCAGTAGCTCTTAACTCTTTCTCTTTCTTCTTTGACATTGCAATAGCTTCCAAGGCATTGTGGATTAACTTCAAGCTTGTGACATGGAGTCTTGCAATGTAGAGCTTATTCTTGTGTGTAGAATGTTGTCTTTAATGTACATAAGTAGCTAACTTACAATTTTCATCAATGTCGGTGTGAGTATAAAGATCCTATCAATAAAACACAAGCTCACACGAACATTAGAACTTCTCAATCGTTTGCTATCATCAAAACTAGATTGATCATGTTAGCCTTTAGGGCTTACAACTCCCCATTTTTTTATGATGACAAAACATTGATGCAAATGGGAATATAATGACAAAAGGATAAGGAAAATAAGCACAAAATATCAAAGAATGAGATAATGATGCATATGATGAAGGCAAGTGGATGTTTTGAAAAAAATCATTATACTCCCCATCTTTTAAAGACTCCCTTATCTCTCACATTTGGCAAAGTTGTTAGCTTTCTCCTTTTGTAAAATTACTTTTCATGGCACATTTGCAATGCTACTTTTTCTCCCCTTTTATCAAAATAAAAATGGTTCATCAAAGCGCCAATATGAAAAATCATATTCTCCTCCTTTTTGTTGAAACTAGAGATCCATTGGATCAAAATGAAAATCTTATAGGAGGGATTAAGTTTGAAATCTCTGAGAAGTTTGTTGGTCAAATAGATTAAATAGAAAATAAACCAAAGAAGGCATGTCTAAAGACCAAAACAATATCAAATATTAAAGAAGGAAATCTTGAAAGTTAAGTAAGAACGTTATTTGTAAAAGGCCATTTAAAAAAATATGGGTGGCCAAGAGATGATGCTGAACTTAAAAATTATGTAAGTTTCTAAGGATCTTTTGAAGAGGTTTTGAAGCTTGGTTGATATAAAAAGGAAGCACATATTGACACATAACATCAAATATGGTGGTCATATGGCCCAAAAATGAATTACAACCAAGGCTAAAATCTAAGGAGAAAGGAATAAAACCTTTAAAGCACAATTTCCCCGTTTACCAAAGCAATGTTAGCTAGCAAGATAGAATCTAGTTAAAAACATAACTAACAAAAAATGGATGTGATGCCTTGCATAAGTATAATAATATGAAGGGCATATGTATCATAAACCAAAATACTAGAGGATGTGTAAGGTTACCACTTTAATGCATTTTCCTCTTTAAGTAAATGGTTAGTCAAAAAAGTATAACAACTAAGGCATCAAGCTAACCAAAATTAAATGAGATCAAAAGATATGAATATAAAGCATATGATCTCAAAGTCATAAAGGAGGTAGATACAAAAGATTCACATATTAAGATCATACAACTCCCATATACCTCACACAAGTTGGCTAATAAATATGAAAATACGAAAACAAAACCAATATTGAGATGTGATGATTTATATGATATGAAATGTGTAAGCTTACATCACATAAATGGGGGGTACAAGATGGAGAACATATAGAAACTCCACTTTAGATGCCCATATAAAAAATAATTGCAAAACTTACAGAATATAGAAGATGAAGTTCAATGTTTGTTGTTTGGCTGCTCCGGTCGACCACATGTAAGCCTCATGTCGACCGAGCCGATTCGATCGACCAAGGTACCAAGTCCGGTCGACCGGACTTATGGTAGAAAACTCAAAACCTGCAACAAGAAGTTTAAACCAATTCCAAATTGCCACAAATGCATATCAAGGCACACACCAGAACCATAAACACAGTTTATACCCTAAGTTAAGCTTCTAGACGATCAATCACATAGAATTCATGCTTCATACTTGAGTATAAAAATTAAAGATTCCCCGATGCTACATAGATCAAGTTAAGGACTACTCCTCTTAGGCATATATCAAAGAGAGTGTAGGGGAGGGGGTTTAAAGATGATATTTCACCACAACAGCTTGTTCTTACCTCGGGTCCTGACCAATGGATATGGAAACTGGAGCAGAACGGTCGTTTCTCCATCTCTTCCGCCCTTCATTTTCCTTCAGCCGACTGGAATTTCTCAAGGATCCCATAAGATTCTTTGGACATCGCGCATCCCGATGTCCCTCGGGATATTTTTATGGTGATTTGTCAATGGTTTTTTTTGCCTTTGATGTAACAAGGAAAGGATGGGAGATTTCGTTGGCATCACAATACTATTGTGGCTCTGGTAATGATAGCTTTAACCATATTTTCCTTCATTGTCCTATTGCTAGATTTTTATGGGAAAAGGTATGTGGCCTTCTTGGGATAAATTGGTCCTCTATATAGGTTGACTCACTAATATCGTTGTTGAAATTCTTAAGGTTGAAGGGTAGTGGATCACGACTTGATATAATACTATCTGTTTTGGGGGTGTTTGTTGGATTTTGTGGAAAGCTAGATGCAAGTTTGTTTTTTATGGAGTTAAGTCAAATGGTAGATGCCTGCTTCGTGATTATGAATTTTATACAGGGCCCATTCACATTGCTGAAGGTCTCTTTGCGCAATATACTGGTGCATCTTACCCCTCGTGGACCATCCGAACAGCAGTGAAGCCGATCAAATGGCTACGAGATGGTGGAACTGACTCATTCATCGTTCTCAACATTGATGGTGTGTCAAAAGGTAATCCTGGTCTCTCGGGGGCAGGCGGTATTTGGAGACATCACAATGGAGCGTTTGTTGTTTTTTTTACCGTTTCATTGGGGACAATGATACAAACACCATGGCCGAGATGGAGGCGATGGTAGATGGCCTAAAGCTAGCGGATGAATTAGGCTATGGAGATATTATGGTGCAGACGGATTCGAAGATGTTATGTGATTCTATACACCGTCGAAAAATGCATAATTGGAGGTTAGATATACTTTTCCAAATTATTTTGAGGCTTTTGCGAACCCGTCAAGTGATACGTGTTTATAGAGAAGCCAATCACGTGGCAGACAGTCTTGCAAATGAATCATGTGATACCCGTTCTTCCCGTGTTTTCTATGCTTTTGACACACTCCCATGACTCATCAGAGAGGAAGTGCCATTTGGATAGGCTAGGGGTAGCCCAGCACCGGCTTAGGAAGTAGCTCTACTGTTTTCTCATCTTTTTTGGTGAGCCATATAATTTTGTAATATTTTTGGATGATCCTCAATAAAATATAAAAAAATCATTAAAAAAAAAACTCCCTAAAAACAGATGCTCATAAGATCATCAAAATAAAACATAGCATGTAATACAAAAACAATACCCTAAAAAATAGTTCATATAACCATTTGAAAATTAAAAAACAACAAGATCTAATCTAGGGATAACATGATAGGAAGAGGAATAAAAGGATAAGTTAAAAAAATTTCTCATGGATTTGATGATTGCTACTTGCATTTGAGTCCATCATGAAATTCTTGAACACTTAACCTTCATTGATCATCTCCTTCATTTGTTGAAGCTTACTCAATGTCTTGCTCCTCTTCATTGTCTTAATAATCTTCCTTGTCATCCTCACTCCATATCAACCTCTTTTTGCTCATTATCCTCATTTCTTCCATCATCACTCTCTTTATCATCAATCTCAACACCATCTTTAGCCTCCTCTACCCTCTCTTCTTGTTTATCTTTCTTTTTTCCCTCATTTTCATCTTCATTACCACTTTCATCACTAGAATCATGTTCACTTGAAGTCTAAAGTCTAATGAAGTTTGTAGTACCTTTAGCACTCTCACTTATATGTCTCAATGATAAATATCGAGAAGTTACCTTGGTCATCTCATCAAGCCAATTCATCACGCCATTGTAGATAAGTTATTGAGATTTTATGTCCTTTTACGGGTACAACCACATTGGCAACCATGTGGTGAATAATACACCAGTACTTATCTAACTTATTTGTCCCTCTCTCTCTCTCTCTCTCTCTCTAGACTTGCTAAAGGCTCCCTTGATATTGAAATTTGTACGGAAGCTCTTTAGATCCAAAATCATTTATCCGGGCACAATCCCGGAGCGCTCATACCATCCAATGGAAACTTCCTCAAACCCAATGCCAATTATCTTGAAAAACATTGCCTCCGAAAAACTAAACTCACATCCATTTACACTTGATGTCCACAAAAAATTTCCATCATCCCTCTTCACTTCTTCACTTAAGTTTACCCAAAATTCATATATGGCAAGGGGGTACATCTCATAATCATTTGTGAATAGATTCATCCAACCCATTTCACTAAATACCTCAATGATTTCATCTAAACCTTTTTCAAACACATCATTATCCTTAATATACCCCCGGTAAAATCACCCTTTTCTCTTTTACTAGAGTTTCATAAAACTTTTTAGCATTATCGGAATAAAATCTAGGGGTTACTTCCTTGTGAAATAATTTTAAGATTCTCCTAGGAATCTTGGAGAAGGTGGTGGGATATGACGATTCTCATCGGATTCCGTTTCGTCGTCGGTGTGAGTTATCACCTTCATTTTCCCTATGCTCTTCTTCTCGGCAATTTTTTTGGTTCTTTTGGTGGTGGGTTCTTGATTAGAAATCCCTTTTTGAGTGGGGGACTTTTCTTTTTTAGGGATTTTCTTTGGGTTGATCTTTGGAAGGAATTGAAAGAAGATTGGTGTTTTTCTTTGGATTCATGATGATGTGAATTGTAGATATGTAGAAGGAATTGATGTATGCGTAAGCATAGACTTTGAAATTGAGGAGGGATATGAGAGGGTTTTGTAGTTTGTGAGAGAGGGAGTTGAAAATATTTTGAAAAATGAACAGAGAGCCCTTCCAAAACTGTTAAATCGCGATACTTCAGTCGACCGGAGGTCCTTGGCGGTCGTCTGACCCTCATCCAAAATAAATAGAATTTTTTTGTCTCAATTTTGGTCGACCGAGGCTAGGGTTCGATCGACCGGGATACCCTGATTCTGGCTAAGGAAATTTGACCATAACTTCAGTCAACTAGGGGCCTGGTGCGGTCGACCGGAATTCCGTTGTTTCTTGCAATAAAAGTCATTTTGGTACCCTAAGCTCTTTTGGGGTCCTTGTGGGTTAGTGCTTGGGCTCTTAACAACCCATACTGACTTAACACCTCTATCAATTCTCTTCTTAATAATGAAATGATTAGCATTATGACCACATTCTCCACAATATGTGCAAATAACATTTAGCCTGGTGGAATTTGAAGTTGTAGCATCAAAATAAGTAGAGTGTGCATACTTGTGTTTGTTTTTATGCTCTAAACAAGTATTAACATAAGAGGCACATTACACAATAAGCACATTGAAAGGAAAATTTTGAAATCCCCACATAAAAGTAGTGGTAATAAACACACTCTGTCTCTCACAAAAGACATGTGCCAGTTTTGACTTGGTCCAACTGGTCCGGTCGACCGGAGAAATGGTTCTCCGCCAACCGGAGTGACAAACTGGTTCGGTCGACCCGAGATAGCTCTTAGTGGACTGGGTCCATTTTTTTCCCAATCCAATCGAACGCCCAATCCAATTGAGCCTGCCCAATCAAATTGAGAACCAATATCAAATGTAAACTCTAACAAGCCCAATCCAGTTGATTATAGTGTGCGACCCATTAGGTATTTGCTTTGTTGGTCGTGACAACAATTGTCAACAGTAATGAGAGGTATCTATCTATCAACACATCGTTACTCCCAATTCACAAATAGTTAGGTGAATCAAGTAATCACAAATATGATCTTTTTGTATTAATCTCTTTGTCCTCGATATCTAGATTGAACACAAGTCATTTAGAATGTCACACTTGCACAGTTCAATCAATCAGTTTCTTGATTCACAAATAGACTAATCAAATGACATCAATATCTCATGTTATATCACTTGTTCATGGCCATGAATTAGTCTTACTCCATCAAGGGGCCCAAGATATCACTCGTGATGTATAGAAGAGACAAATCCTCTGTCTATCACACCTCATCCTGCACCTGGTTCATAAATACACCCAACAAATGCCTTTATAGTCCATCTAGTTACAGACTGGCGTTTGACACCATTAAAGTATACCATTTTCCATGTAGAAAATATTGTGTGATCGCAAGTCGAAGGATTGATATACAAACAAATTCATTATAAGAACATTGTCGACATTTGTACAACAATCCATGAAATGTTCTATAAGCAAGTCTGTCCAATATCAAATACCCATGTGTTTGACTTAATATCATCAAACAATACTAGTCTTAACACATTATTATTGTCCTAAAATTTCCACAATAATGATTGATTAGGGGCATTTTAGAATAGTTCAATGTAACAATTACACAACTACCTAAGGATGTTATTACTTTTTATTACATTTGCATAGCCGTAATTAAAACACTAATAATTAAATTCATACCTTACTATTTCATCACATGAAAGAAAATACAACAATCTCCCTCTTACACTAAAGACAACAACCTTTCTTTTTAGTGTACATTGTACATAAGAACTTTCTCTAAGATTAGTTCTCTTGGTATATAATAACCATACTACAAGTATGGAGATCATTCTACTGCTGTGTCAGCGTCTTCGTTAGTGGGTCGACGATGTTATCGTCCATGTGAACTTTGCAAATCTTCACATATCCTCTATCAATGGTCTCACATATCAGATTATATCGCCGCAGTATATGTTTGGACCTTTGGTGAGACCGTGGTTCCTTTGATATATGGCTCCATTCACAATGGAGATCAATAACATTCGACATTCGAAATGTTAGGTATACCACACCAAGTTCATCAAATGAACTTTTGGATCTAAATCTCTTAAGCGTGAATCTAATGCAGCTATATACTCGTCTTTGGCTGTAGTTTAGGCAAGACACATATCCTGATTGCGATCTAAAGTCATATCTATAGGTTTGTAAACTAGCATCAGTGTAACCACTCGCAGTGAACTCCTCTTCCCGACCATAGATTAAGAACGTGTCCTTAGTCTTTCACCAGTACTTAAGGATGTTCTTGACAGCTATCCAGTGACATTCACCATAAGTAGACTGGTATTTGCCAGTTATACTCAAAGCATACGAGACATCTGGGCGAGTACACAACATGACATATATGATTGATACAATTGTCGAAGCATATAGAATCTCACTTGTGCGTTCTTTCTCATCCTGTGTCTTAGCACACTGTTGTCTAGAAAGAACTATACCAAGTGATATATAACAAAGTCCCTTTTTGGACTCTTACATGCTAAATCGATTTAACACTTTGTCTATATATGTACTCTGACTTAAGCCAAAAAGTTTATGTGATCTATCTCTATAGATCTTGACTCCCAAGATGAAACTTGCTTCACCTAAGTCCTTCATAGAGAAACATTTCCCCAACAAGACCTTTACAGATTACAAGGTTGGAATGTCATTCCCTATAAGTAGTATGTCATCCACATACAAAAAATTGAATAGCACCGTATTTCCACTAAATGTTTTGTAAACACAAGGTTCATTAACAATCTTGATAAAGCTGAACTCACGTACGACTTCGTCAAAACGTCGATTCCAGCTTCTAGAAGGTTACTTGTTTGTAGGTTGTAGGTTCATCGTGATCAATAAACATAATATCTCCATGTTTTGTTACGAAAAATCCAAAATTTTCTAGTGATCTATGAACTCTACTAGACCTACACAATTCTTGTGTTTCCGGAACTGTCTCCACAACAGCTTGTGTAGCTTGTTCCAATTCCACCTGGCCATTTATGCCTGGAACTTAACCAAGTTCCCTTGTAATTTCACCAAGCTCCGAAACTTCATTAAGTTCCATGCGGCTCCCACTTATTTTCCCAAAACGGAATTCCTCTTCTAGAAAAACTCTGTTACGAGCAACAAACACTTTGTTCTCGTTCGAGATGTGGAAGTAGTACCCTTTAGTTTCCTTAAGATACCCCACAAAGGTACACTTGACCGAATTTGGGTTGAGCTTGTCCAAAGATGGACATTTCACAAAGGCCTTACAACCCTAAATCTTTAAGAAAGACACACTAGGACGCCTCACAGTCCATATATGATATGGTGTCGTTTGAACAGATTTAGATGGAACTCGTTTAGTGTTAAAGTTGTTGCTTCTAAAGTATATCCCCAATAGGAGTTTGGAAGGCTCGTGTGACTCATCATTGATCGAACCATACCTAATAGAGTTCGATTTCTCCTTTCGGATACACCATTCCATTGAGGAGTAGCCGGTGGAGAAAGTTGTGAAACAATTTCATAACTCTTTAGATAGTCATGAATACTTCAGCCAAACTGGTTTTCTACTTCATTCTTATACTCTTTGAACTTTTCAAATGCCTCGAACTTGTATTTCATAAGAAACACGTATCCAAAACAACTAAAATTAATGAAATATAGATAACCACCTCTTACAGAGATATTGAATGGACCACATACATCACTATGTATTAGTTGCAACAAATCCTTTGATTGTTCTCTAGCTCTAGTAAAAGGAAAAGAACTCATCTTACCAATTAAACAAGGCTCGCATGTATCATATGATTCAAACTCAAATGATTCTAACAATCCATCTTTATGGAGTTTGAAAATGCTGCTTTCGTTTATATGGCCTAAGTGACAATGCTAGAGGTACGTAGGATTAGACTCTTTAGTATTTATCTTCTTTCTATTTATGTTATAAATCGGTAAATCTAGATCTAACAAGTATAAACCATTCACCAAAGTAGCACTACAATAAAAGATATCATTTAACGATAACGACATTTGTTGGTTTTTAATTTGAATATCAAAACCCATATTGTCCAAACAAGAGATCGAAATAATATTCTTAGTTAATGTAGGTATATAAAGATAAATATCTAAATCTAGAACAATTCCAGAAGGAAAACTAAGACTATATGTTCGTACAACTAATGCAACAACTTTTCCTCCATTGCCAACGCGTAGGTCAACGTCGCCTTTTACCAGCTCTCTACTCATTTGTAGTCCCTGCACATTCATGAAAATTTGAGAACCACAACCAGTATTTAATACCCATGAGGAAGTACTAGTATACAAGATGATCTCGATAACATAAATACCTGAGCCAGAAGCAACATTTTCTCCCTTTCCAAGCTTTTTCCCGACAAGAAAACTATGGTCGTTTCTCTTCTAGTGTCCTTTCTGTTCACAATGGAAACAATTTCCATCATTTAGATACAGTGCCCTTGGGTTTCAGTGCTTTCTCAAAATGGCTAGGTTTGCCCAAAGGCTTGCCTTTAGGCTTACCAAAACCCTTGCCCCCTATTGTTGATGGCCATGTAAATGGCCTTGGACTTGCCTGTTTCCTTCTCGGCAGTCCTCGATAGGTGTTAGTAGTGCCCTAGGACCATTAGCACATGTTGTGCGTTTTGTTATCTTTTTGAGCAAGTAATTGAATAGTTAATTTTGCTTTTGATTATCAAATGTGTGATTTGATAGTAAAACTCATTAGCTTATGTAATTACTATTCTAGAAGTCCCTAGTTTTATGTAATGCTTAATTACTATGAAATAAAACTAGTATGATTGTTGATTGATGATCTTGTTTTACTGATCATGTGTAATGGATACAAATCACATCATAGATGCAATATATAGGGATACATTGTATCGACGTGATCCGTCGTAGAAGTAATACTTCATGGTCTTAAGTCATAAGTATTACTTCCTCAATACTATTTTAGAATCCTTAGACCTTATGTCTTCATTGATTCTAGTATGAATGGAGCCACGCTTTTGACTCAGTCGGACGTTACTTGTAACAGAGTAATCAATACGACCGATGATCGGATGTAGTGTCCTATCATAGCTTGAATGTGAGAGACATTGTAAGGAATTTGTCCCTCTCATTATTAGAGAGAGATATCCATGGGCCCCTCGATAGGGAAAGATCGTTTAAATGCATGGTCGTAGCTCAAATGTATTTGATAAAGTTGTTATCAAATGCTATTTGTCGAAACAGTCTACCTGGAGATCGAGCATAAATACAATTAAGCTTAATAAGGGTGACGACCACCATGCCTTATGCTTAATTAGGATATCGCGAGACAAAGGGATTAAATAGTGGATTGACAATAGGTTCCGTTGTAAATTCATTCACCTCGGGTAGTCACAATGTCCTCGCTAGGGGGCCGCTTGTGACTTATGAACTCACACTACTACTAAGTGTGTTTTCATTGCCATTGTGATATGAACCTACGTGGTCACACGCATAGACGAGCTAACAAGCTTTCATGTCCGATTCAATGAATCTAGAATGTGTCTAGGTTCATTGTATCCGACATTTGTTTTTTCCGAAAATAATAAAGTGTTTATTATTCGAATTAGAGATAAGGGCAATTTTGGTATTTAACTAAAGCTGGTGATTAAGTGGGAGTTGTTATCCGATAAAGACTCCCACTACCAGCAGAAGTCTAGGGGACGTGGGAGTCAGAGTCTCCCACAGCCGAGAGAAGTTGAGTAGACGTGGGAGTTGTTCTGGGAACAAACTCCCACACTCTATATAACATCTCTTAGCCGAAACCCTAGGTAACTAAGTCATTCAGCCGAAATTAAACAAGTAACCCGAAATCAGATTTCGGATTTCTCAGCCTCTCCCTTTTCTCTCTAATTCCCGAATCTCAGAAAGACGAAGAGCTAGCAATCACTGCTTGTTTCGTCGCGTGGATACCGGTAGAGGGAAATTCCGCAAAGGGAATTCCGTTGGTGAAAAGAAAGCTTCCAAGAATCGTCATCCTCCATTCAAGAAGTAGTTTCTTGAATCCGAAAATTGTAAGTTTTTACCGCTGTTTTTCGATTCGTTTTGTATGAGCGGATCCTTCAGGGGAGGATCCATGGGTGTTTGGAACGAGTTTCCGCCCATGAATCCCTTCAATAGGTTCAACAATTCCTGAGAGATTTGTCTATCTCATTCATGTTGTAGTTTAATACAACCTGACTGAATGATTCAGGTAACGATTGCAGTATTAAATCAGTGGATAGTTCCTGGCCAAGAGGAAATCCCAGTTTTTCGAGGCTCTCAATATAGCCTATCATCTTTAAGACGTGAGTTCCGACTAGTGATCCCTCTGCCATAGGCTCTGATACTACTTGATAGGAAAAATTCAGAAACGCCACATAAAAACAGCAGAAATAAACTGGGATTCTGTTCCTTTAAAAGATCTACTCACGAGAAAGAACCAATACCTTGTGATAGGAATTATACCGAAATATCAAAGACAAGAAAACAAATTTTCTTCTCTTTTGTGTTCTTGGAAGTGTGTTTTGAGAGAAAGGAAAAATCAGTATTTTTTCTTCTCTTTTGGCTCGGCTAGAAAGTAGAGATAAAAAGTGAGAGTTCCAACTATCACATGAATGTGGAGAGTGATGAACATTACATGATCATGTGGTGTTAGTGGAACCACCCACTAACTCCGCATCCCCATTTTTCTATCCCCGTCACTCCCTTACATACAGCACACACTTTCACACAAGACATGTGTCGATATTAACTTTGTCCAACTGGTCCGGTAGACCGGAGAAATGGTTCTCGTTCGACTGGAGTGACAAACAGGTTCAGTCGACCCGAGACAACTCTCTGTCGACCGGGTCGGATTTTTGCCCAATCCAATTGAGTCTGCCCAATCTAATTAAGCACATATATCAAATGTAAACTCCAACAAGCCCAATCCAGTTGATTATAGTGTCCAACCCCTTTAGATATTTGCTATGTTGGTCGTGACAACAACTGTCAACAGTAATGTGAGGTATCTAGCAACACATCATTACTCCCAATTCACAAATTGTCTGGTGATACAAATAATCAAAAATATGATATTTTTGTATTAATCTCTTTGTCCTCGATATCTAGATTGAACACAAGTCGTGGAGAATGTCAAACTTATATAGTTCAATCAATTGGTTTCTTGATTCTCGAGTAGACTAATCAAATGACATTAATATCTTATATTAATTCACTTCTTCATGGACATGAATTAGTCTTACTCAATCAAGGGGCCCAAGATATCACTACTACTGTATAGGAGGTACAAATATTCTATCTATCACACCTCATCCTAAACATGGTTAATAAATACACCCAACAAATGCCTTTATAGCCCATCTAGTTACAGGCGGAAAATGACACCATCAAAGTATACCATTTTCCATGTAGGAAATCTTTTGTGATCTCAGGTCGAAGGATTTATATACAAACAAAATCATTATAAGAACAGTGTTGACATTTGTACAACAATCCATTAAATGTTCTTATAAACGGATTTGTCTAGTATCAAATACACATGTGTTAGTCTTAATATCATCATATTTTATCTCAACACATTATTGTGATCCTCAAAATTCCACAATAATGATTGACAAGGAACATTTAGAATAGTTCAATGTGACAATTACACAACTATATAAGGACATTATTATGTTTTATTACATTTGCACAACCATAATTAAAACACTAATAATGGAATTCATGCCTTACTATTTCATCACATAAAATAAAATACAACACACATTACCAAGTATATCTCTAGAGCACGTACACTTATCCACATATGAGTTAAGAATATCAAGTTTATGCTTTAATAAATCAAACTCAACAAGTTAATAATTATCATTATGCACCTTGTCAAGTAAAGCATGATTTTCAAAGGTTAAAACATCAATGGATAAGAGCATACTATCATGTTCTTTCTCTAGAGCATGTGAAGAGGCAATAAGTTGAGAAGTACTTGGTACCTTTTGTAAAGGTCCTTTCATGTCAATGTTATTTCTCAAGTGGAAAGTGTGTGCACCAGAATCAACATTATTAAAGTTAAAGCAGCAAGAATCATTAATGTTTATGATGTTACCTCTTCTAGATAACTTAGCAAGGGAGAAATATAGCATATGTAAATCATGCTTCAAGCTATCTATATGAATAAAATCTAAAATAGGGCAAGATGCAACATCAATAAGATCGTAAGCATAGAGGTCGAACTCACTTCTCAAATTATTAATTTCATCAAATACGGAGATTTTAGAAAGTGAAGTCGGTACCTTTGCTTTCTTACCAAGCGATGATGATTGAAGATTATCATTGTACTTCTTGTCATCACTTGTGCAATTGCTTTGAGTAGCCAAGCATCTTGGTTATCTTCCAAGTATAGTCTTTGAAATTTGAGAAGTCCAAGTGCCATTGAGAGTTTTTTATTTCTTCATTTTTGAACATCTCCATTTAATTTCTTCATTCTCCTTAGAATGATCAAGTCCAATGCCACTTCTTATAGAATCTTTGAACAAGCTATGTGACCTTCATTGTCCCCATCATAGTTTAGCTCCTTATGAGGGTCATCATTTTGTGAATCCACCTTCCACAATCTCATCTTGTGAAGGCTCAAGTTGTAGATTGTCTTTTGAGCTTTTTGAAGATTGACATTTGATTTCTCCTAAATCACACTCTTTGATATCATCAAGGTTTGCTTGAAGTGTGATTGATATTTCTTCAATACCTTCACAAGATTGAGTCCCCAAAGTTTCAATTACCACATTTGGTTATTCCTCTGCAACTTCGCATTGATAAGATGCTTTAAGAATATTCCACATTGAGTGAGAATCTTCACATTCATGCACTTTGTTGAGAGATTCTTGATTAAGTGCACAACGAAGTACATTCATGGCCTTGAAGTAGAATGTCATATTTTTGCAATCTTCTTCATTGAAGCCTCTTCTAGACTTGGCACTTTGACACCTTATATGAAAATTGAAGGAACCAAAAGGACCTTCTTCTATAATGCTCAACAAGGTAGAGTCATTAGATAAGAAAAACATTTAAACATATATTACCAACAAGAGAAGTTGGAGCCATCGAATAGAGGTGGTTTAGTTGGGGAATGGTCATCTATGGTAGAAGTGAAAAAGCTAGTAGCCATGGATCCTCCTAGGATGTAAGTCCAATAAAAAGGAGACTATGCTCTGATACCAATTGAAATACCCGATAGGGTTTGAACCTTAGAGGGGTGAATTAGGTTATAAAACTTTTTAGTTGTTCTAAAAATTATTTGCCTAAATGACCACCTTAACAACAAGTATATTGATTAAGCATATAAGGTGAATTAATTGTTATGACTACGTAGATGACTTAGGTGTTATATGCAACACATAGGCACAAAAACAAGTATATTGATCAATCTTGTTTTGATGATAACAAGACATTGAGAAGTTCTAATGTTTGAAATATAGCCCGTAGGGCTTACATTAAACTTTCCTTGATCATATGCGTAGTCATGTGTGTCTATGTGTTACATATAACACCTAAGTCGTCTAAGTAGTCATAACAATTAATTCACCTTATATGCTTAATGAACATAATTGTTGTTAATGTGATCACTTAGGAAAAGAGTTGTGATAGAAGAATATAAATTATTTGAGAACCTTATTCACCCCCCTAAGGTTCTCCCCTTCGTGTATTGCAAATGCCCTTCGGCTTTTTCATCTAAGTTTAGCTATATATGCAAAGCTTGTAATATCAAACACCATAAGTCATATGACCAAAACTAATCATATATAATCCAAGTAAAGCATCTAACAAAGATAAAAATATAAGGCTCATATAAAAAGTTTATACGGAATATAATAACAAAGAGTAATATATGAATATGAAAGTTAAGAGTAGAGTTAGAGAAAATGAACACGGGGATTTATAGTAGTTCGATCACAAAGATCTACATCCACTACAATAGGACACACCTAAGGATTTTTGTAATTCCACTTATGAATTCCCTTCACAACAAATGCTAGGTTGCATCAACCTTTTACATAAGTGGACAACTCACATAGAGTTTTACCCTCAACCGCTTTTCTTGCCCACAACGAGCCTTGCTCACGCAGAGCTACACTTACTTCACAAAGAGGGTTCCACTCACAAAGAATGTTTTTCTAGTTCATAAAGAACTAAGCTCACAAAGAGTGAATCTAACAAAGAGATACCTCACAAAGAGGACAAACACTCACAAAGAGTGAAGCTCACGGAGAGGTTTTCCTAACTCACAAAGAGCTAGTTCTCACAAAGAGAAAGGATATATCCTCAACAATGAGACTTTACAATTTGAGCTATCTTACAAATAATCCTTCAATGGATTGGATATAGAATTTATAGCTCTAATCACTTTTGAGAATAGAAGAAAATGTGTATGTTTAAGCTCAACTCAAATTGATGTATTTTGAAATAGATGAAGATTTAAAGCTCTTTAAAGTGTTTGTATTAATTGTTTTTAAAATGTATAACAAATGCCCACATATGGCTTGGTTAGTTATGAAAAATCAGGTTTAGAAGCATTATATATGGGCCAAAATACACAAACAATTCGAGTTACAATGGCTATATTTTTTCCTTTAAGTGACAGCTCCGGTCGACAGAACCAACAGAGTAGGTCGACTGAGGTGTTCAAAAATTAAGTTTGATAAGGCTACTGGACGGATCTCGGTCGACTGCAAAGAGTGGTCTGGTCTTCCGAAGCAAGGTTCGGTCGACCGACCTATAACTTTGTTATCCGAGGGAATATAACTGTTGGAGTCTTGGAACATTCAAAATCTGAGTAAGGAAAAAAACCAACCCCGGTCGACTGGACTTCATCAGATCGTCCGAGGCTAAGTCTAGGTCGACCAGACTTCAGTCCAAAAGTGGTTTTTACCTTGGTCACATTTCCAATGTTCTCAAACTCATGCCTAAGTATTTTTCAAATATATTTAAAACATTCTAAAGATCTTTGGAATAACCAACACTTAAATAAGTTTTCAAAAACCTTTTCAAAGATTTGAATCAAGGTAAACATGTGGTTTTGAAAACATGCAAGAGTGTGAGTTTTAACATACCTAAATATAGTATTCTCAAAGGAAGATTAGTCGAAGAAATGTACCTATGTAGACTAGAATAATCTTCTTTAGGTCTTCAAGATGATTTCTTCTCTAAGCTTGGTTTGAGACCTTTGATCAACCTCTTCATAGTGGTGAAGTCCTATAACAATCTTCATGTTGTAGTGTATTGGACTTCATCACTTCTCTGGTTAAGAGCCTACTTGTTGATGTAGTATTATTGGTGATTGAGTAGCTCTTAACTCTTGCTCTTCCTTCTTTGATATTGCAATAGCTTCCAATGCATTGTGGATTAACTTCAACCTTGTGTCATGGAGTCTTGCAATGTGTAGCTTCTTCTTGTATAGAATGTTGTCTTTGATGTACATAAGAAGCTAACTTACCATTTTCATCAATGTCGTGGGAGTATAAAGATCATATCATCAAAATGGTTTTTTTAATCACAAACATTAGAACTTCTCAACGGTTTTTTATCATCAAAACTATATTGATTCGCTTAATACTAACGTCCACTTTTGCATTTGGTCGGTTGCTTTAGGAGTATGTATTTGCTTGAGTGGCGGATCAATTAGCACATATATTTTATGCGATTGAAAATATGTCTTAAGTTTTCGTACAGCTGATTACAAACAACAACAAAGACATAATGACAAGTAATTGGGGTCGGCTACATGAATAAATATAAGATTTATGTGTGGTCGTTCGCATGAATACATTCCCTCCATTTCCTTCTATCAAACACAAACTATTATTCAAGCGTAAAAAATCTATATCATTCTTGATGACTTCGGTCCAAACCTTCTTCGGCCTCCCCCGACCTCTTACAAGCTCATTCCCCCATCCTTCAAGTTTCCGAACAGGAGCGTCACTCGGTCTTCTTTTTGTGTGTCCAAACCACCGCAAGCAATTTTTCCTCATATTTTCTTCAATATATGCAACTCTTATTTTCTCTCGGATAATCTCATTTCTCACTCTATCCTTTCTAATATGCCCACAAATGCATCGCATTATATGCATCTCTATTACACTCATTTTCTTGATATAACATATTTTCACGGCCCAACGCTCGGTACCATACAACAACGCAAATCTAACAGTTGTTCTATAAAACTTCCCTACAGTCTCAACGGTTTATTATGGTCACACAAGACACCCGTTGCACACTTCCATTTCAACCAACCAGCTTTAACTCGATAAGCCACATCCTCATGAAGCTATCTATATTTCTAATGATAGAACCCAAATACCGAACATAATCATTCACTACGGTACTTTTGTCATCCAAACTAATTACACTATGCTCTCTACTCTGGCCGGCACTAAACTTACACTCCAAATACTCAGTTTTACTTCTACTAATTCTAAAGTCTTTAGCTTCCATTGCTTGTCTCCATATCTCCAACTTAGCGTTAACACCTACTCTAGTCACATCAATCAGAACAATATCTTCATCTAATAACAAACACCATGGTACATTGTCTTGTATATGACGAGACACTTCATCCATAACCAACGCAAAGAGAAACGGACTAAGTGTTGAGCCTTTATGTACACCAATTGTAATAGGAAACTCCTCTATCGTCTCGGAACAAAATCCTAACGTTCATACTGGCTCCCTTATACATATCCTTAACAATGTCAATATACTTATGTGTATGCCTTTTTTTAGTCATTGCCTACCACAGTACTTTTCGAGGCACATTATCATAAGCTTTCTCAAAATCAATGAACACCATGTGCAAATCCTTCTTTCTCTTTATAACGATCGATTATTTTCCTTATAGGTGATTTGCCTACATGGTTGAGTTCCCTAAGCATAAAACAAAATTGGTTATCTGAAATACACACAATTTTTCTCAACCTAAATTCAATCACTCTTTCCCAAAGTTTTAAAGTATGACTCATAAGTTTAGTTCCACGATAGTTAGAACCGTCTTGAACATCCCCTTTATTCTTATACAACGGGACTTAAAGTATTTTTCCTCCACTCTGAAGACATCTTATTGATCATAAATATCTTGTTGAATAGGCTTAACAACCATTCAATACCTACATCTCCTAAATACTTCCAAACCCAATCGGTAGGTCATCAGGTCCCTACTGCCTAATTTGTTTTCATATTTTTAAGTGCCTCTAAAACTTCATTTCTCTGAATCCTACTTACAAAATCACAGTTCACTTCTTCATTTGGAATAGAAAGATTTCTAATATTTTGCACTTGATTCCCGTTAAATAACCCATCAAAATAGGACTTCCACCTTACTTTAATATTCTCATCCTTCACCAAAATTTTAATCTCATCATCCTTGATACATTTTACCATACCAATGTCTCTTGTCCTTTTCTCTCTTAAACGAACTAGTCTATATAAAACCTTCTCATCATCCTTAGTTTCCAATTTACTATATAAATACTTATACACTTTTGATCTTGCCTCTCTAACGACTATATTTGCTTCTCTCTTAGCGGTTTTATACTTTGCAACATTTTCATCACTTGATTCCAATGGCTTTATAACACTCTCTCTTTTGTTTTATAGCTTCTCTGACCTCAATGTTGGAATACCTAAAGGGCATTTTCAATTCCAGAAAGGGAGAACCTTAGGGGGGTGAATAAGGTTCTCAAACTTTTTAACTTTTCTACCAAATTCTTTTCCTAAGTGATCACCTTAACAACAATTATGTTCATTAAACATATAAGGTGAATTAAAGGATTATCACTTAGATGACTTATGTGTGTAAATGCAACAAGTAGGAATACAAGACAATGAATATGTCCAAGGATAGTCTAGGTCAAGAATCATATATGCAAAGCTTGTAAGAACAAACACACAAGTCAGGAGGACTAGCATATAGCAAGATATATAAAGCTATTAAGATCTCTAAATGCAAGTCGTATGCCTAAGCCAAGGGAAGATATTACAAGAAATTAATATAATTCCATATAATCAAATAAAGCTCATACAATCAAGTTCATGTGAATATAACCACAAGTATAAAGTAAGAACTTGAAAGTAAAGAGATAGAGTTAGAAGATCAAACACAAGGATGCGAGTGGTTCGATCATAAAGATCTATATCCACTACCTTGGGACACACCCCAAGGATTTTTGCAAATTCCACTAGCTTGTCTTGAGAGATCTTACAAGAAAGGACAACCCAACAAACGGTGTTTTACACACTCATGTAACCTTCCAATGGAAAGGCCAAATAATGGTCATTTTATGCACACATGCAACACTCTACCCATGGGACTCTTTCTGTAACCTAGTCTACTAAATGAGGAAGTTTTACGAACACATCAACCATGCTTCTATTTAGGGTTCACTACTCACTCTAGTTTCTATGATTACAAGAAATATATACTCCAACACATTGGAGGCCCAAAACTACAACTCTCACAAACAAGCCTTGCCACTCAACCCATTACAAAAAAATGTAATCTCAACACATGAGATTTTACAATTAAGCTCTTAAGACAAATCCCTCTAAGGATTGGATATTACAATAAAAGCTCTAATTCATATTAGAGAATAGAAGAATATGTAGATGAAGCTCTTTCTCAAATAAAAATATTTTAATGAATGATTGGAAGATTTAAGCTCATGAAAAATGTTTGATTTGCTTGTCTGAAATGTGTATACTAAGGCCTCTCTATTGGCTTGAGCAAAGAACAAAAATCAGACTTAAAGGCTATTTAAAGGGTCCAAAAATTGCAAGCAACTCGAGTTACAACGGCTATATTTTTGCATTGTCAGGACAACTTCGGTCGACTAGACTAAGCAGTAGGTCGTCCGAAGTGCTTCCCTAGTTAATTTCAAAGGTTTTTGTTCTCATCTCGGTCGATCGCAATGGGTGGTCCGTTCTTCCAAATCAAATGTTCGGTCACCCGACCTAAAACATGGTCTTCCGAGATTTTATAGCAGTTGAAATATTGGAACATTCAAAAGTGACAAAGTACAAAAGACACTCTGGTTGACCCAACAACACATGTCGGTCGACCCTGGACTTCATCGGGTCTCCCGAGGTCTAGGACCTAGTCGACCGGACTTAAGTCTATAAGTGGTTTTCCATTTGGTCAACTTTCTAATGTTCTCAAACACATGCTTAAGTGTTTTTTTAAAGATATTTAAATCATTTTAAAGATCATAGGAATTAACGAACACTTAAAAGATGTTTTACAAAATATTTGAAAGATTAATTCAAAGTAAGAAAGATGGTTTTGAAAACATGCAATGTATGAGCTTCATCATACTATAAACTATCATTCATCAAATAATATTAGTCACAAAGGATATATACATATAAGGTTTCTTCACTAATCCTATTGGTCTTCAAGTCTTCAAGATGATATCCTCTTTGAGCTTGGACTTGAGACCTTTGATCAACATTTTCTTGTAATGAAGTCTTTTGTACTCTTCTCAAGTTGTTGCATCTTCGACTTCAACACTTGTTGATCTCCTTGTGATTTTGTAGTATCTTCCATTAGCATTGTGGATGACCTTTCAGATTGTACCATGGAGACTTGCAAAATGTAGCTTCTTTTTGCAGTAGATTGATCTTTGAGGTCCACAAGAAGCTATCTTTCAATGCAAGGGCCAGTGTATAATATCCTATCATTGAAACACAAACTCACATAAACATTAGAACTTTTCAATGTCTTGTTATCATCAAAAAAAGATTGATCACATTAGACCTTATGACTTACAATCCCCCCTGTTTTGTGATGACAAAATATTTATGAAAATGAGAATAAATTATCAAAAAGATATGGCAATTAAGCAAAAAATATGAAAGCATGAGATAAGGATGCATATGATCATGGTAAGTAGATGTTTTGAAAAATCAATCTACATCCCCTATTTTAAAGAATCTTTTACCTCTCCCATTTTGCAAAGTTCTTAGCTTTCTCCTTTTGTAAAATTACTTTTCTTGGCACATTTGCACATCTAATTTTCTCCCCTTTTTTGTCAAAATGAAAAAGGTTCATCAGAGTGTCAATAAGAAAAGTATTTTATTCTCTTTTGTTGTAAAAAATTGAGATCCAAAGGATCAAATATGAAAATATTTAAGGAGGGATCAAGTTTTAAAGCATGGAGAAGCTAGTTGGTCAATGGTAAAGAGTAAGGCAAAACTAAAGACCAAAAGAAAGAAATCTTTAAAGCTATGTAAGCACATCATTTGTGAAATCTAATTTATGTGCAATATGACTGACCAAGAAATGATGCTTATCTAAATATGTATACAAGCTTTAAAAGATTTTTTGAAGAGGTTTTAAGGCTTGGTTGATTTCAAAATAGAGAGCAGGTGATGACACATAAAATCAAAGATGGTCATATGGCTCAAAAATGAACATTCAACTCAAGCTAAAACATGAGGAGATAAAGTAATAAAACCTTAAAGCACAATCTCCCCTTTTATCAAAATCAATGTTAGCTATAACAAGATGAAAACAAGTTATAAAACTTAGCTAACAAAGACAAGATGGATGTGATACCATGAAAATGTAAACATATGAAAGACATGTGTATCACAAACCAAAAAAAAAGAAAAAAAAAGGAAGTGTAAAGTTAACATTTTAGAGAACACTCCTCTTTAAGACAATGGATAGCCAAAGAAGTATAACAACAAAGGCAATGAGCTAACCAAATAATCAAATGACATTATAAAAAAAAAGGTATAGGAGAGAAATAGCACATGATCTCAAATGATAAGGGAGGTAGTACAAAAGATTACTAAAAAAACATACTACTCCCATAAAATTTTCACAAGTCGGCTCAAAATATATGGAAAAATGAAAACAAAGCCAACTTATGATGTGATGAAGCATATGATATGACAGTGTAGGCATACATTACATAAATAGGTGGTATCAGATGGATTACAAATAAAATCTCCCCCTAAAACAGTGCCCAGATAAGGAAATGCAAAAACTGAAAAGATATAAGGTTTAGAGTGTACAGTTTGGCATAAACAGTGTATGTTCTGTGATACCCAGGACCTTTCGATAGCATTTTTATGTGATTATGTATTCTATGTGTTATATGTTGTTGTAGTTTGGATTATTTCTTAGGGGCGCAATAGAAATATCAGAAAGTAAGAGGACTTAAGTGAAAGGATGGAGTTTTGGTTAGTTGGTAGTTAGTTTTGGAGGGAGGAAGTTATGTGTGAAGGGACACCATTTAAGATAAGATCAAAGGGAATACGTACCTTATGATTGGTTTACTACTTTAGAGTTATAACTTTCTAGAAATATGGACACATGAAGGCTATAAATAACGGACATAGGAATGTAGAGTAATGGAGGAGAAAGAACAAGAAAGAAAAGAGAGAAAACTACATTGATGGAAAATCTGGACAGCGAGAGAAAACCCTTTGCCAGACAGAGTACTAGACTTCCTCAACCAGATTCCCATATTTTAAACAAAGATACTAGACTTCCTAAACTAGATCCTGACCGAAGGATATTGGACTCTAACGGCCGGATAAAGAGATATCTACATCAGAGTACAAGACTGTGGAAATTCGAGTAAAACCAGAATGATGAGGATAGATTTATAAGTTAAAGTATCATACAGTATCTGATCAGAGTGATTCTTGTTTCTAAAGTCAGAAGACTCACAGGACTATATTCAAAACGGTTGAGATTAAGTTTTAATGGTTTAATTAAGAGTTATTGCTTCGGGGAGTAGAGACTGCGAATCTGATTCTGGTTTTCTGTTCTTCCTTTGGAGTTCTGATTAAGTATACCAAGTAAGAATCCTTCTCTCTTGTTTTTCATTCCTAAAATGCATGAACTGGTCTATTAAGAAGTTATGAAATGTATGAAGTTTTCCTATGTTTTATTGCATAAAAAATCTGGATGAAGAACCTAATGATATTTGCATCGTTGCATGATTATACTTGTTGATTCTTGCGTATTTTGTTGATAAATTGTTGGATGCATTACAGAAGAGTCAGCATGTTCATATTTTCAATCTAGCGCACTTGTCTAATGATTACCCTAGACCAGGATATATTCGAAATTTACAAATATAAGTGCCCGGGAACGCTTTGAGTCCCCAGTCAGGCCCAGAACCTTATGGGATTAAAACGTTAGGGCTGTTAATAGTGTTTTGGAGTTTACAAGGTTGAACGATGATATGACAGGAGTATATTCTTAAATAGTCGTTTCTCAGCCTTACCAGTTATGTTATGTTACAAGTATGGGGGCCTTCCTAAACGACACTAAAGTTTGTGGCTATTAACAGTTGGATAGTGTTATTGTCGGAGAATTGAGATCGGTTGTAGAATTAGTTGTTGCATGTCATTTTGTTACTAATCATGTAAAATTTATATGTATTGGAAGACTACGAGTATGTCAAGTTATGTTAACTACTCGGAGTACGATTTCTGATATGTATTGTGATCGATTTGATGAAGTACTGTTATGACATGTTATGTATATGTTTTGATATTGTTTTGGGTTGGGATATTTAAAAGGTGCATAAAATGAGATTTCCTTCACAAATTATGCCTTGAAAATGATTTCACTAAATCTCATATGTCTTTCGTCCGGACCAAACTACTGAGGCTGATTGCCTGCGACTAATGATAGATTGTGGTCGACCGGGCTGATCACTCTATTGACCTGAGCTAGTGTGGTCGACCGTCCTTTCTTATCGGTCAACCGAGCCTTTTGTATAAGTTTCTATCTTGATCTCCGATGACCCTTCGGTCGACCGTGGCTTTCTATCCATCTTCCGAGATTTACTTTTTACACTTATATTGTTATGATTTTTTTTTATGTTCAAGTGATTTCTGTTATGAACTCTTAAGTTATGTTTTCACGTACTTTACAAGTTATTTCAAGATGTTTGAAGGTTAAGACAAGTAAAGGTATTTTCATATTTTTGGGAAACAGAGAATGTTTTGGTGTCACATTTGGTCCTTCATCCCAAGGGTGATCGATTCTTACTAAGCTAGTGTGTCTTATCCTATTATCTTCATGTTTTGCAGATGAGTATGACGAGGGTGAAGATGACGAGACTTGGGATAGGGTGCAAGACGAGTAGATGATGAATGAGAAATTTATGTAATAAGTATTTGGATATTTTAGTTAAACAACAATTAGTATAATAATGTTAAGTTTTTAATTTCTTTAAGTACTGATGAATTTACAATAAGGTTTAAGTTAATACGTTATGTTTATGGCTTAGAAGAGTATATTCTGTCAATGGTTCTTTGTCTCACTGGTAGATGAGGCATTGCCAAGTTACCTTCTGGTTACGGGGGTATGACATGTTCGGTCGACCGGAATTGAAGGCTTCGGTCAACTGGATTCTGGCAGAGAGGCACAAATAAACTTCCACCTTCATTCTTCACCTTTGGATGCTTTCCATAGTTGTTGAAGTGAGAATTCTCATTTTCTCTGTGTTTAGCTAATGCATTGGCTCTGCTTCGAACATCGTTGCTTCTTCTCCCGTGTCCTTATTGTAGAGAGTACAAATAAACCTTCTATTTTCCTTCTTCACACTTTTAATTGCCTACTTGGATCATCATCCCTCAATATCATCATCAATGGTGAGTGGATGTGTAACGCCCAACTCCTCCCCTAAGTACAACTGGGGTTGAATAGAGCATCTGCCTACCTCTCGGCAGTAGCATAAAGCAAATTTTCACTATATAATTATTAAAAGACTAGATCGTTTAGGAATATAATATCAACATCTATAAACTGTACATCCCAAAATCTATTTATGAAACCTGTTTAACAGTATTAGTTGTTACAAGACATCGAAAATACCAAAAAACAATGATGCTTATAACTATGTACATAATATACAGTAAGCTTTTCAGTATGTTTATATATATATATATATATATACATGAGCCAAAATACAATAAATAAATGGCAAGTCCAAAACCCCTTCGAATCAGAAGAAGTATTCCACGTTCCACAAAACAAATCCCATTCAAACTTTGTAGTTGCACTCTATACATGCATTTAAGATGCAGTTTGAAAGAAAATGTGAGAGCTAATGCTCACTACTCAGTGAATTCATGTGTGTGTGCCAGAGTATATGTGCAATGTAAAAATTCTAACATACAAGATTCTCATGCAATTTAGTAAATCATGTAATTTTTTTTTTTAAATTGATATGAAATAATAGCAATTAATCCAGCTGATAGAAAACCAGGTATTAAGAAAACCAGGTACAAGAAGACCAGATACCAGCAGAACACCAGATACGCGTGATTTACTACCTTATCCATCAGAAATACTGCGGGTGAATCACAGGGTAGGGTACCTACTGGCATGTATTCACCTAGATCTTACCATCCCAAGCTAAATCTCTTAATCCAGAATTGGCCAACCTCAATTAGTACTACAGAGCCATATGCCAAAGGTCGTCAGCCATTCCTTTCCCGACAATGGCGTAAGACATCCAAAACCTTGAGGCCTACAAGAATAGTATGTTCCAGAGTGTTACATAATAGTAACAAGATCCTTTAATTCCATGAGTAACAACTGGCCGGCTCGGTGTTTTATTTGTAATGATATTTCTCAATATTAAATCAACACCAGGCCTGGACCTATGCGGAATTTATGTAACTTTATAAAGACATGCAAGAATGACCAATGTCCGTACATGGCTACAATAAAGCAGTTCCAAATTCAATATAGAAATATTTTTGGAACTCACAGGTCCATAAATATAATTTCAAAAGCTTTTCGAAAATTCAGGAACTCACCTGACAGGTTCGACTCTTCTAAAACCTTATAGTTTTTTGTATAATCTGGTTAAGTCTCTATCATAATATAAGACGCATGAAACAATAAATTAAAAAGTATTGGCTAACAAGTACTACAAAGTAACGATAATAAATTTATAAAGATAATATAAACTACTAATTTCATTATTATTCAAATAAGTAACAGATATAGATAGAATTATCTCCTTTATGATACGCTCCTTTTTATTAAGTATTCTTTACCTCTACTCAAGACGGTTCTCTTAATTAACTCACACCTACTAAGTGGTTTTTATTATCTAACCTTTAGTGGGTGATGAAGTTAAATATTGTGTCATGGTTTGATTACCCATTTTCCATTTCCACGTTCTTGATAATTATATGTAGTACCTTGTTACTGAATTTGCTTTAGGTTGTTTCTAATTTATGTGCTCTAGTCATAGTATTAATTAGGTTATGATTTATTTCTAAATCTCTTCGTACAAGATTCACTCTCAATTTGGTTGTCATTTAATTCCTATAATTGAGTCACTAATTTGGGAAGTTCTTACCATATTGAGATTACAAAAAACATGGTTATTTGTTAGAATATCTTTTATAATTATGAAGAGAAAACTTAATCTCTTTTCACTTAATTCACTCTCACGGATTAGCTTATCTCTCCTTTAATTTAGTAGTTAACTTAGAAATTTGAATTAATAGCCATCTGGGTCCTCAGGTTATTTTCGTCTGGCCAGTTTTGTCCTTTTTAAAAAATTTTTAGTTTTTTTCATCCCTTTGTTATTTACGGCGGGTAGCCAAAATAGTCATTCTGTTAAAAACTTGGCATTTTTCTGTTAAATGGCTTAATGTTTCAAAAACAAAACCTCTCTCATAGAAGGGTGTATGATAGTAAAATCAAGTAAAATAAAATTCCTTAGACCTATATTTAACCTACACTGATCAAAATCTTAAATTCATCCCTCCCCTCCATCTTCATCCACTCACCATTCACCACCACCTAGAAATTGCGGATCTGATCTTCAAGGATTGAAAGAACCGGATTCCCTGAACAAAGAAATTGCCAGTCAGATGATTGCCCCTTGAATACAGGTTCAGCAGTATATAATTGAACATCGAAATTCCTTGCCATACTTTTCTATTGTTGAGAATCCTCAATTATTGTTGTAATACGAATGAATTGTATAGTATAAGCCAGATAATCAAATCAAATCAATGAAAGAAGCTCAAGAAATCAAAAAGCCCTAAATTTGAGTTTGATTGCTTTTTCGCCTTTTGAGTTTGATTGATCAATGGAGTCTCTGTCACCGCTCTCGCCTGTTATCTCTCTCAGAAATCGAATTAATGCTTTTTCTAATTTTTTTTAATCATCAGTTGGAATGCCGGCGATACCCTTATTCTGGGCGGCCATTAATGCCCATAAAAGTACCAATCCATCCATTCAGGTATCCATCACTAACCTTCTTCAAGGATCCAAACTCCAGAGGCCACCAGAATCAGAGTTTTGGCTTATTTCCCTTCCTAAATGATTCTTCTGATCTTGTTTATAAGAGCTTCATTATCCATTACTCAGATCAATAGCATCTGTGAGGATGCAAATTTGGACATTGGGGAGGTGGAAAGAGACTTCGGATTACTAAAAGAACAGTGAGAATTCGATTACTTTAAGCTTGCTCTTCAATGGCCCGACACTTTTTGCCGGGGTAAACACCGTTGTTGTTCCTCCCATGCTTGTTGCACAGTGGGTTTTCCATTATTCTTTTTTTCTAGATTTGAAAACCCGTTATTATTCGTGTCGGGTAATAATACACTCGCCATTAAAGCCCTTGAACAGCTTTTCAAGAAGGCGGTGACGCCGAGCAACGTCGGAAAATAAAACCGGCTAGTGATTCTGAAACTACATGCGGATTGGACCGGATATGATAAGAAGCTTTGCATTGATTGGAAGCCCAAAAATTTAGATTTTAAATTTTTTAATGTATTTATGTTTACTTGAATTTCCTATTATGCCCTTCTATGAGAGGGGTTTTTTTTGAAACGTTAAGCCATTTAACTGAAAAATGCCAAGTTTTTAACAGAAGGACTATTTTGGCTACCCGTAAATAACAAATGGATGAAAACAACTAAAAAATGCTAAAAAGGACAAAACTGGCCAGACGAAAATAACTGATGACCCAGATGGCTATTAATTCTAGAAAGTTGCTATATATACTCAAAGTCCAGGTTCATAAAATTCATTACTATGGATTATTATTTATTATTAACCTTTTCAAGTAATTGATGATTTGTCATAGAAGAAGTTAACAAATCTTCATCAAATAGAAATTAGAACTAGTATCAGTTTATTGTGATTACAGGGGTACTGCAATATCCTTTAATCTCTCTAGTCTTAATAGACCCCCTACTTCATCTACTACCATGAATCTTCTAAAAAAAATTATATTCCATGGTGTAAATTTCACCAAGACCAGCCATAAAATCTATCACTTCCTTTTCCAATTTCATCTTTTCCAAAACACCAAAAACCTGCAATCGAACTACTAACTACAAAGTTCAATTTCCCTTTCTTTTTAAATTTCAAAGCAAAACAGAGAATTAAGAAACAAGAACCATAAAATCTAAAATTTTATTGTCCTTTTTCGGATTTAAGCAATAAAAGGAAATAATATACTCTAATATTCACCCCCTTCTTCAAAATTCCAATTTCTCAATCATCATAAAACCCTTTAATCAGAAAACTTAACAAATCAAATATAAGACAACAACTTTCAACATGATTGTCATGTTGGCAACAATAAATCGGAGAAAATAGTGTTGAGGAGGGATTCAAACATAAGTTGGTCTTTAGCTCATTTAAAAGGTTCGCAGGTCGTGGAAGCGGTGAACGGAATCATGGGCAGAAACTCGTTTTAAGCACCCATGAGTCCTCCCCCGAAGCATCCGTCATACCATGGGAATCGAAAATTAAAACGAAAGCTTACATTTTTCAGCTAAAAAATCTGATTATTGAATGAAAGATTCTGATTCTTGAACTTTCAGAGTTTGTGTTGCTGCCACCAATAGCTTTCCCTTTGCGGAATTTCCCTCTACCGGTACCCACGCGATGAAACGAATAACGATTGCTAGCTCTTCGTTTTTCTGAGTTTCAGGAATTAGAGAGAAAGGGAGAGGCAGAAAATCGAAATCTAATTTCGGAGTACTTTTGGATTGCGGCTCAATTGATCAGTATTTAGGGTTTCGACTAAATGAGGTTTATATAGGGTGTGAGAGTTTGTTCCCAGAACCAACTCTCACGTCCTCAACCTCTTTCAGCAGTGTGAGTCTTTAACTCCCACGTTCCATAAACCTCTGCTGGCAGTGTGAGTCTCTAATTCGAATAATAACGTTTTATTATTCTCACAAAATAAATGTCAGATACAATGAACCTAGACACATTCTAGATTCAATGAATCTGGACATGAAGCTCGTTAACTCGTCTATACGTGTGACCCTGTATGTTCATATCACAATGGCAATGAAAACATACTTAGTATGTATTCATAAATTAGAAGCGGTCCCTAGCAGGACATTGTGACTACCCAGAGTGAATGAATATGCGGTGGAACCTAATATCAATCCACTATTTAATCCCTTTGTCTCGCGATATCCTAATTAAGCATAAGGCATGGTAGTCGTCACGCTTATAAAGCTTAATTGTATTTAGGCTCGATCTCCGGGTAGACTGTTCCAACAAACAATATTTAATAACCACTTTATTAAATACATTTGAGACACGGTCATGCATTTAAACAGATCTTTTCCCTATTGAGGGACCCATGGATATCTCTCTCTAATAAGAGAAGGACAATTTCCTTGCAATGCCTTTCTAACATTCAAGCCATGATAGGATACTACATCCGATCATCAGTTGTATTGATTACTCGATTAAAAGTAACGTCCGACTGTGTCAAAACGTGGCTCCATTCATACTAGAATCAATGGAGACATAAGGTCTAAGGATTCCAAAATAGTATTGAAGAAGTAATACATATGATTAAGGACCATGAAGTATTACTTCTCTAACGGATCACGTCCGATACAATATATCCTAATATATTGTATCTATGATATGATTTATATTCATTACACATGATTAGTAAAACATAATCATCAATCAAACACCATACTAGTTTTATTTCATTGTAAAGAATCTTACATAAAACTAGGAACAACTAGAATAGTAATTTCATAAGCTGATGAGTTTTACTATCAAATCACGCATTTGATATTCAGAAGCAAAATTAACTTTTCAAATGACTTGCTCAAAAGATATAAAACGTACAACATATGCTAATGGTCCTAGGGCACTTCAAATATATTTAATAAAGTGGTTATTAAATATTGTTTGTTGGAACAGTCTACCTGGAGATCGAGCCTAAATACAATTAAGCTTTATAAGGGTGACGACTAGCATACCTTATGTTGAATTAGGATATCGCGAGACAAAGGGATTAAATAGTGGATTGATATTAGGTTCCACCGTACATTCATTCACTCTGGGTAGTCACAATGTCCTGCTAGGGACAGCTTGTTTTTGTGAACACATACTACTACTAAGTGTGTTTTTATTGCCATTGTGATATGAACCTACAGGGTCACACACATAGACGAGTTAAGGAGCTTCATGTCCAGATTCAATGAATCTAGAATGTGTCTAGGTTCATTGTATCTGACATTTATATTTTTGGGAATAATAAAATGTTATTATTCGAATTAGAGATTAAGGAGGGGCAATTTTGGTTTTTGGTTTTTCACTGGGATTACGTGGGAGTTATTATGGGGTTAAAACTCCCACTACTAGAACAGGCTAATAGGACATGGGAGTTGGTTTTCGGAACAAACTCTCACGCCTATATAATCTCTTTTGGCTGAAACCCTAGGGTTAGACTTCTGAAAGCCGCAAAACCCCAATTCCTGAAATCAGATTTCTACCCTTCTCTTTTCTCTAGATTCCCGAAACTCAGAATTGAAGAGCTAGCACTCGCTGCTTGTTTCGTCAGCGTGGATACCAGTAGAGAGCAATTCCGCAAGGGAAGGCTATTGGTGGCAGCAACAAAGCATCCAAAATCAGAACTTTTAACGAAAAATTGCAAGTATTTTGCGTCTGTTTTTCGAATCCTATGGTATGAGCGGATCCTTCAAGGGGAGTATTCATGGGTGTTTAGAACGAGTTTCTGCCCATGAATCCCTTCAGTGGTATCAGAGTCTTGCTCATACTATTCGAATTCGATAATGTTAGTCACATCATAACACATATCAATTTTGATTTGGTATGTGTATGTGAAACAGAAAAGATTGTTTCTTTGATTATATATATATATATATATATATATGTGTGTGTGTGTGTGTGTGTGTGTGTGTGTGTGTGTTAATCTGATTAATATTACATAAACAACATATTATTCGATCTGTAATTAATTCGATTAAATTATGCATAAACTGTTATCGTAAATCTGATTAATATGATTAATTACGCATAAACTGTGATTGTATGCTTCTCGTTCTTAATCTGATTAACTACTGCATAAACTGTTCATGTAATCAATTTTATATGTTAGGCGATTGAGGGTTAAATCGGGGCAAAAAACTTTTTCGATGAGCAGAGGAAGAATCAGATTTTCTTACTCCTCGGACCCCGCCGCCTGCTCCTCGGACCTCGCCGGGGGCTCTGCCCCAAGTACCCCGTCCCGGGGGTAGCCCTAAGACTTTGTATTTGTACTCGTTACTTGATTTCATTATGCTTTATGTGAGTTTTTTCATGGTGAATAGCATGGCCTACTATACCCCCTCTTGCTTTACATTTATTGGGTTATAATTTTATAATACGGTATGCGAGCCGTTTTTCAATGTTGTAAAATTGTAATTGCTTTTTTAGATTAGTTTTATCGCTTTATCTTGAAGGCTGGGTATGCCCATGCAATTATGTAACAAGATTGGAGGACGCTGGATCAAAAACACTATCCATGAGATGGGTATTGACTTAGATTGACCTTTGGCTCCCACAAGGCTCGTGGGAGTCATCATAGGATTAGGTCATGCTACCTCACGTTTATATTTACTTTTTATATCTTGCATGTGATGCTTATATTCTTGTCTTAGGGGGCCTAACAACATATTCGTCAAATTAAAAAAAAATGTTTTAATTAAGTCTTAAAATGCCTACCATTATCTAAGCATTTCTTAAGCTTGGATCATCATTTTGTCTACTTGCCAAAGCAACAGATAAGTGGTTATCTAGGCAAAAAGAGATGTGAAAATAGTGATTTCCATGAGCTTAAACATGGTTCGACTTAACTAGGCCATCAAAATAGTTTTGAGCCTAGGGCATAACATGGGAAATAGTCCGGACATATAGATGTCATTCCCATGGGATTGATTTTTGCTTTAATTATGGTTGATAAGCCAAAGCTTACTTATAACAATCGTAAAATGGTTTTTTCTACTATTTATCAAGTGTAGAAATTGTGGAAAGTTTTTGCCAAAAACTAATTAATGACTTTGCAAATAATTTTTAATGTAGATAATGGCAACCAACACTTCACACAATTCATTGTGATCTGTTCATGAAAAAGAAAAACTGAGTGGGTCCAATTTTCTTGATTGGGCCCGCAACTTAAGGATTGTCAATTAGCAGAAAAGAAAGCTATATGTTCTCGACACTGATATTCCTCAACAGCCTTCAAACAACGCCCTTAGAGCTGAGAAAGATGCTGGGAAGAAGCATTGTGATGATTCTAACGATGTGACTTGTCACATGTTAGCCACAATGAGCTCTGAGCTTCAAAAATAGTTTGAAAAGGTTGAGGCTTTCCAGATGATGGGCCAGCTCCAGGAAATGTTCCAAGAGAAAGTCCATCAAGAAAAGTTCCTCACCACTAAGGCGTTGAACAGTTGCAAGATGGCCCCTGGCACCTCTGTGAGTGCACATGTTCTTAAGATGAAGGGCTATCTTGACCAACTTGAGAAACTTGGGGCTCCCGTAGGTCATGACATGGCCACATATATGATCTTGGGCTCACTCCCACCGGAGTATGACCAGTTTGTCATGAACTTCAACATGCATGCCATGGAGAAGTCAATACATGAGATACATAGGATGCTCAAGAAGGCTCAACTGAACATTAAGAAGACCCCTGAAGTCTTAATGGGTATGAGATACCGGTTGTGGATCTCACTTTTTTGCAAATGTGCAGGGGTTCAAAAGGAATAGATCACTGGCAAATGGAGAAGTGGACCTGAGAGTAGCGAATGGAGCAAGAGTTGTTGTAGCTACAGGGACATTTAATTTAGTTTTGCCAAGTGGCCTTATTATTGGACTGAATAATTGTCTTTATGTTCCAACTTTGAGTAGGAATATTATTTCAGTTTCTTGCTCGGATATTGATCGTTTTTGAATTAATATTAAGAATAAAATTTGTATAAATATGGTATCTTCTATGAAGATGCCTCTTTGATTAATGACTTTATATTCTTAACCTCGATGAATCCATTAAAAGACCCATCTATAGAATTAATAGAGGTTTAAATCAAATGACATAAACCAAACCTACATTTGGCATTGTAGTTTGGGCCACATCAACGTGAAATGCTTATCAAAACTCCATGCAATATATTGTATCGGACGTGATCCGTTAGATAAGTAATAGTTCATGGTTCTTTAGTCATAAGTATTACTTCCTTAGACCATATGTCTTAATTGTTTCTAGCATGAACGAAGCTACGTTTTGACTCAGTCCGACGTTACTTTTAATCGAGTAATTAAAACGACTGATGATCGGATTTAGTATCCTATCATGGCTTGAATGTGAGAGGCATGTAAGGGATTTGTCCCTCTCTAATTAGAGAGAGATATCCATGGGCCCCTCGATAGGGAAAACTGTTTAAATGCATGGCCGTGATCAAATGTATTTAATAAAGTGGTTATTAAATACTCTTTGTTGGAACAGTCTACCTAGAGATCGAGCACAAATACAATTAAGCTTTATAAGGGTGACACCTACCACGCCTTATGCTTAATTTGGATATCGCGAGACAAAGGGATTTAATAGTGGATTGATATTAGGTTCCACCGTACATTCATTCACTCTGGGTAGTCACAATGTCCTGCTAGGGACTGCTTGTGATTTGTGAACACATACTACTACTAAGTGTGTTTTCATTGCCATTGTGATACGAACCTATAGGGTCACACACATAGACGAGTTAAGGAGCTTCATGTCCAGATTCAATGAATCTAGAATGTGTCTACGTTCATTGTATCTAACATTTATATTTCTGAGAATAATAAAATGTTATTATTCGAATTAAAGATTAAGGAGGGGAATTTTTGGTTTTTGATTTTTCACTGGGATTACGTGGGAGTTATTTTGCGATAAAACTGCCACTACCAGAAGAGGTTGATTGGACATGGGAGTTGGTTTTGAACAAACTCTCACGCCTATATAATTCTTTTTGGTCGAAACCCTAGGGTTAGATTTATGCCCTTCTCTTCTCTCTAGATTCCCGAAACTCAGAAATGAAGAGCTAGCACTCTCTACTCGTTTCCTCCAGTGGATACCAGTACAGAGAAATTTCGCAAGGGAAGGCTATTGGTGGCAGCAGCACAACATCCGCAATCAGAACCTTTAACGAAAAATTGTAAGAATTTTTCGTCTGTTTTTCGATTCATTTGGTATGAGAAGATCCTTCAAGGGGAGGATTCATGCGTGTTTAGAATGAGTTTCTGCCCATGAATCTCTTCATTTAGCTCATTTAAAAGGTTCGCGGGTCGTTTGAATTCGGACTATCCGAGTTCTAAGATGCCTATAAAGGGTATTTGGAGTTGGGGATCCTTATGGAGATATTTTTCCAAAAAGCAGTTAGAGTTTCATTCCCCTTTTCCCCCAATTTCTCTTCTTCCCCAATTCGTTTTCATAGCTAGGGTCTGCTGTAATCTAACTATTTTCTTTACTTAATCTCTCTGAAAATTCCTTCTATTTCTTGTAATTTTGTTTGCTAAATTATTAAAACTTGAGAGAATTTCCCCGGACACAACAATGATTTTAAATAATCTTAGAAAATCCAAATCAAAGTAATAATTCTTGCTCACCAAAAGATTGAAATTCGAACTTGATAATTATGTGGTTTAAAAGACAGTATTGGCTTAAAGAGATCAGAGAGAGTGAGAGAGGATAGGTTACTGGATAAAGACGAAGCGGAATCGATTTTGTGAAGATGGGAAGCAGGAGGTGGGTATTAAAAAGATAGGGATAACAACAGTTGTTGGATTATAATCTAATCCTTATGACTCATCCATACACCATTCCCCGTTATTCCCAATTCTATCGCTCAAATACTATATTTAACAATAAAGGTCCCTAAAAATATTAAGATTCTAAACTTTGATTCAAACATAATTTTGAAATATTAATTAGGATATTGCGAAAAATAAAATATAAAAGATAATTCAGGCTAGTGACTCTATAATGTCTCAATCAATGTATGTTGAAATTCGGGAGCGTTACAGGATGTGTATTTGTTGGTGAAAGAACATTTCTCGTTTTCTTTGTGTGTGCACATGTCTTTGCTTTCCACATGGTTGCTTCTTCTCTTGTGTCTTGAAAAGACATCAAGTACAAAGCATATGCAAGAAACAACGAGTACTTATGTATCACCTATAGGTAGGACAAGAGACTAAAAAAGTATGAAAGAACAAGTCTCTTCCTCAAGACAAGGTAAGCACAAACAATTAAGTTTAAAAGGGAAGTTATGAATCAATCAATGTGAGTACAAACTTCCAAAAGATGGATAACCAAAAGAGATGGAATTGGATAATATTATAAACAAGCCATAAAAAAACTAGTGATATTTGAATAATTTTAACATTAAAAACATATCACTGGGGAAGGAGGATAGGTAAAAGTGCAATTAAAAGCATATCCTTCCTTTAAAGCATGATTGAGTGTGAAAAGAATGTAACAATATATGCAAGAAATTCCAAGGAGACATGACAACCAATATATGAAAAGAAATTCCAACAATATATGCAAGAAATTAAAAGCATATCCTTCCATTAGAAACTAGTGTTTCTCCTAGGAAATTACTAACCAAGTACAAACTCTCAACAAACTAATCAAATGCTAAGAGTTATAATATCAAAGAAGTTTCAAGGAAACATGACAACCAAGATAATATGAGACATATTTGTCTTGTATTACATCCAAGAAAACATTCTTATCAAAATATACTCTATCAAAACAAAGCTTAAAGAGCATATAGCTCAAAATAATCTCCATCGTCTCTAAGTATCCATATAAAAGGCACATATAAAGATAAGTCTTTGAATAATGAATAAGGGGTGTTTTAGTTTTACAAATTTAAAACTATAAGAAAGCTCCCCCTTACCATGTGCCGATTTTGTTTAAAACATTGGATGGTTTGAAGAAAGTATTGGAAATGAATCCAGCAATAAAAGAAATTTGAAAATAAATGGATTGGAAATGATAAACTGAGAAAAATACCATTTTAAAGCTGAAGCAGGGTGTGAGACCCACACTTAAGCTTTTATAATAATAATAATAATAATAATAATAATAAACAACCAAACAATAAAGGTTGAGGACTTGTATCATAAAACTCTAATAGTTGAGGGATAGAATTAGAAATAGTGGTCATTAGAACAGCTGTAGCAAATCCTATTCTTCTTTCACCACCTTCTGCTTCTAGCGTAACAAAACCATTACCCTTCTGCTTTATTTCGTAACCTCCTCTCCCACTCTCTCTCGGTTCTTCCTCTTTCTCAATCTCTCTCATTCTCCAGTTCCTTTAGCCAAAAATCTCATTCCAAATCCAGTCTTAAATAATTCACTTTTGAATTACAGAATCCTCAAAGTCTATATTTCACTTTTTGGTGAGCAATAATTATTACTTTGATTTGGATTTTCTAAGATTATTTCAAATCATGTTGAAATTGGTTGTCTTCTATTTGATTTGTTAAGCTTTCTTATTAAAGGATTGAATGATGATTAAGAAATGGACATTTTGAAAAAGGTTGTGAAGAGTAGAAAATTTTCCTTTTCTTTTTACTGCCATAGATCGAAAAAGGGAACGAGAAAATTAGATTTGGTGGTTATTGTTTCTCTGTAATTTTCCTTAGAAAATCATATTTGGTAGTTCTTGTTTATCTATAAATTCCGTTAGAAAATGTATATTTTTTTTAAAGAAAAAGAACAGTGAAATCTTCTAGCTAAAAGGTTAAATTATTTGTTCATGGTTGAGGATTATGAATTTATTAATTCAAGCTTGTTTATGTATTTTAGACTTGGCTTTGGGATGGTGAAGCTTTGTTCCCTGGAAATAAAGGATATAATTATTAGAAGGAAAATAATATATATTAAAAGAAACAAGGTATATATATTAAAACTGCATTGTTTTAGTTATTTTTTTATATCTATGGAATTTATATATCTTTCTTGGAAATAATTCTTGAAGTCTTTGGAACTTTTAGACCTCTCTTTGACCAGATTATAGAGGTGGATAAGATTTTAATCTTTGTATTGTAAAATCACTCATTTTCATCCACAAGACAGAGAAATAATTGTTTCTGATTTTTCTACAAGTTCTTCTTATCTCCATTTGCCATCCTATTCTCAATCCTTTACCTGAGAAAAATGTAAATTTAATCTTGAAATAGTGACAAGAAGAGACCATTATCACTAAGGTCTGATCTGGCTACAAAACCATGAAGGAGGTGATAACAATATAATGAGTGAAAATAATAATAATAATAATAATAATGATAATAATTAATATTAATAAATGAAAGGAGAATTATTTATTGAATCCTAATATGGTAAATTGGTTGGAGCTTCCTAATCAATGAATAGATTGAAAGGAAAGAATATGACAAAATAAATTGGGAATTATATTATTGACAAAGGTGACTAGGTAAATAATTAACATTATGTTGAAGAACATAAAATGGGAATCTGATATAAAAAAAGAGAAAAATACATTTGTTTCTTATATAGGTATAGACAAGTGAAGTACTAAAGGATACAATAATTTTCATTTGCACTTTAATAGATTAACTGATGAAATGAATAAATGTCAACCTGTTTGTAAAAGAGTTATACATAAATTAGTGAATTACACTTTCTCTTATAAAATTTATAATTATGGCTTGTAATATTCTTTGGTTGATGTTAAAGTAATTTTGTTTTGGTGGGTGGTCGCACAAGAATGCCAATAAATCCATTAAAGTAAGGTTTTCCAAAACACTTTATGCAACTATAAAAGGATGAAAACTTTTAAGACCAAGTTGTTATAAATAGGGATAAACATTGTAAAAGAAAGACACATCTTAGGTTCTTTGAAATCTTTAAAAACCTTTTAAACATAACTAAGGTGGTCATTTTGAAAATGCCTTTAACAATTTAAGAAATTCAAACACATAGGAATATCAAAACAAGTTATAGACAAACTCGTAAGATAAGAAGGAAAAACACATGAGATATGGCAATAGCAAATTAAAGCAAGAGAAAGCATAGATAATCATAAAAAATAAAAAAAAATAAGCTACAACCAAGAGGAATAGGATTATAGCTACCAATGTTTCTTCATTCGATGATTCTTGAACTTTTGGCTTCTTTTGCTCTTACTTGACTTTCCTCTTTGAGATGCCATCTTTGAAGCTCTTGAGGATGTCTTTGGGGGTAACTCCAATGTTCTTCTCTCATCTTGAGATTTTTGCTTCTTGGAGTGATGTATGGAGATTCATTTGGCATTGTAGACTCATCTTCCTTTGAAGTGTCTCTTTTGACCTTGTTCATTCAAATTTTCCATCTTAGCTCTCCATCCCCCATTTTTCTTCTTACACTATACCTAGCCACTTTAAATCTCTTCTTTTCATCTTCTTGAAAGTGTGGCTAGTCTTCATATCATCTCCTTGAGGTTGATCTCTTCTTTGAAATTGTGTCTTGTAGACTCATCTTCTTCAAGGAGGAATCGTCTTCTTCATATGTTTGGAGAAGATGGATGATCTTATCAACATAAATCCATTCCTCTTCTCTTTTCCTTTGTTACCTACATAAGAATACACTTTTCGTATCCATTTTGTTTGGGCTAGTGATGGGGCTTTTTACAACCCACTTGGTTAGTGTTAGTAGTACCCTAGGACCTTGAGCGTATCTTGTATGCTTTTATATTTTGAGCATGTTATTTGAATAGTTAATTTTGCTTTTGAACATTAAACAAGTGATTTGATAGTAAAACTCATTAGCTTATATAATTATTATTCTAATTGTCCTTAGTTTTATGAAATGTTATATACAAGAAATAAAACTAGTATGATGTTTGATTGATGATCATGTTTTACTGATCATGTGTAATGGATACAAATCATATCATAGATACATATTGAAATATATTGTATTCGGACGTTATCCGAAAAAAGAAGTAATACTTCATTGTTCTATAAGTCATAAGTATTACTTCCTCAATATTGTTTGTAATCCTTAGACCTTATGTCTTCATTGTTTCTAGCATGAATGAAACTATGTTTTGACTCAGTCCAACGATACTTTTAATCGAGGAATTAATACAACTGATAATCGGATGTAGTCTTCTATCATGGCTTGAATGTGAAAGATATTGTAAGGGATTTGTCCCTCTCTTATTGGAGAGAGATATTCGTGGGCCCCTCGATAGGGAAGACTGTTTAAATGCATGGCTGTGCCGAAATATATTTAATAAAGTGGTTAATAAATATTATTTGTTGGAACATTCTACCTGGAGATCGAGTACAAATATAATAAAGATTTATAAGGGTGATAACATCCATACCTTATTCATAATTGGGATATCTTGAGACAGAAGGATTAAATAGTGGATTGAGATTAGTTAATCGTTCCACCGATCATTAATTCACTCTGAGAGTCACAATGCTTTGCTAGGGACCGCTTGTGACTTATGGATACATACTCTACTAAGTATGTTTTCATTGCCAGTGTGAAATGAACCTACAAGGTCACACACATAGACGAGTTAACGAGCTTTGTGTCCAGATTCAATGAATCTAGAAATTGTCTAAATTCATTGTATCTGTCATTTATTTTTTAAGAATAATAAATTTTTATTATTCGAATTAGAGAAAAATCTTAGGGGATAATTTCGATTTTTTGGTTTTGGTTGGGATTACGTGGGAGTTATTATGCGATAAAAACTCCCACAACCAAATGAGGTTGGCATTACGTGGGAGTTTGTATTCGAGGCAAACTCCCACACCCTTTATATACTCCTTTTGGACTAAACCTATTTCCAGGTTTTTCCACCCGCTCAAAACAATTACCATAAAATAATTCCACATTCCCTCTTCTCTCTTTTTCGTATCTCAGAAACCATAATAGATAGCACTCACTGCTCGTGTCGTCGCGTGGATACTGGTAGAAAACTAGTCTGCGAGGGACAAGTCTTGGTTGTTGTGTTAGTCACAGAATCAGAATCGAAATCAGAAAATGGTAAGATTATTTACGTTAGTATTCTGTTCTTATGGTATGAACGGATCCTTTCGGGGATGATTCATATGTTTATTATGTAAATTTCTTCCTATGAATACCTATAGTTTGTACACCTCTATTAATAATATTTCTATATGATGCAACAATTTAACATGATAATCAAGGATGATATAAATCAAGCACATCATGTTAAACATATAGAAATGAAAAACAAGCATCAAAGAGATATACGAATGTGGATTCTTGTGTTTGTGTTTGTACTCTAGGAAATTAAGATCAAGAGATACAAGTTTAACGCAAAACACATTATCAAGATAATAGAGCAAATGCACATATCAAAAGGAGAGTTTAAAGAAACGAGTTTATGCTTTTAAACATCATGCTTGACAAGTTTGGAATAAACATTTAGCACATTGTCAAGCAAAACATGATATACATAAAAGCATCAACAAATAAGTACATGATCTCTTTTTTTAACAGACTAGAAGTATATCCTAAACTACTTGCACAAAGAATCTTTCCTTAAGTGAGCAAGCAAGTTTAAAACAATTAAGCAAATACTTCTAAGTCATCTACTTATACTCATTATATAACTAGGTTATAGCACAAGAGGATCATAAACATAAATATGGTCACTATATGGATATGAGTTAAGCTTTTGTACCTCATTGCTCAAAGACCTTGGACGTTTTACCATTTGGTTGATCTTTATCATCAATATGTCCAATGAGGCCTTTTTCTTATCTTTGTCATGATCAACACATTCATTTGAAGCTCTTGGAGAGGTTGACATTTGATTGCTCCCTTTACTTTGTTGTTCATCCTTGATTGATGGTATGGAAGCAATCTCCTATTCTTTCATGGCAAGTGTAGAGTCATCATTGGGATGAAGCTTCTTCTCTTGATAAACCCTCTACAATCTTGCAATCCTTGGCATGTGACTCTTTTCTTGGAGTTTTTACTTACTTGTGTCATTCCTTGTAGTTCATGTCTTCAAAATGAAGTTTAGAACTTTTTGTACCTACAAGGAAAACTTGAGAATAAATAGGTACCTTTTGAAAGGTCCTTCAATGTTAGCTCTATTTTTCAAGTTGCACATATATGCCCAAGGATTATGCAAAAACATAATCAAATCAACTAGATGGATTCTTAAATGAATGTTACATGATAAAGCACGAATCAATCAAGTTGTATATGCTACATCTCATAGATACCTTAGTAAAAAAAACATGGACATGTTGAGATCATGCTAAAGGTTATCTATATGGATATGCAAATCAAAATAGTGAGATGCAACATACATAAGAGAAAGCATATATATATATATATATGCTTTCTCTTATGTATGTTGCATCTCACTACTTTGATTTGCATATCCATACTTTATCATGTAACATTCATTCATTCGTGCATATCCATGTGTGTGTGCGCCAGAAGAACACTTAACGCAAAATTAAACACATCAAAAAAAAATGTTATGGGAAAGGGATTTTGATACCTTTGCTTTCTTACCAAGTGATGGGGATAATTGATTGACATTTTGGCTTTTGTCATCACTTGTAGATTTGCTCTTTGTCTTTAAGCATCTTGGATCTTCAATGGATTGACATTTGAGTTTTAAGAATCCAAATGCGAAGGAGAGCTTTTGAATTTCTTCTTTGGACACATCTCCTTTCAGGTTGTTCATTCCACATGGAATGATCCGTCCCAATGCCACCTCTTATCGAATCTTTATCTTTGAAGCTTTGTGGCATATTCTTCCTATTCCTTGTGATTCCATCATCTCTTTGAGAATTCTCTTTTGCCATTGGCATCTTGACACCTTGTTTGTTGATTGAAGGAACATGAATTCCCGTTTCTATAAAGCTCAACAAGGTGAAATAATTAATAGACAAATATAGTATAATCATTTAGCCACATAGAGAACATGGAGTCATCACAGAATTGTATGGAAGTGTCTACTGAATAATAGGTAGAAAAGTGTATGGCCATAGATCCTCCTAGGGTGTAAATCCGAACAAAACGGAGACTAGTCTCGATACCAATTGAAATACCGGGAAGGGCATTTACAATACCCGAAGAGGAGAACCTTAGAGGGGGGTGAAATACGGTTCTCATACTTTTTAAACGTTTCTACCAAATTATTTTACTATGTGATCACCTTAACAACAATTATTTTCATTAAGCATATATGGTGAATTAAATGATTCACTTAGATGATTTATATGTGTAAATGCAACACGTATGAATACAAGACAATGAATATGATAAAGGATAGTCTAGGTCAAGATTCCTATATACAAATCTTGTAAGAAAAACACACAAGTCGTGAGGACTAGCATTTAGCAAGATGGTCTTTTACACACAAATCATGAGGACAAACCAAAAAATGGTCTTTTACACACTCATGTAACCTTCCAATGGAAATGCCAACTAATGGCCCTTTTATGCTCACATGCAACCCTCTATCCATGGGAACTCTTTCTCTAACCTAGTCTACTAAGTGAGGAGGTTTTACAAACACATCAACCGTACTTCTATTTTGAAGGGATTCATGGGCAGAAACTCGTTCTAAACACTCATGAGTCCTCCCCTGAAGGATCCGCTCATACCATAGAAAAATTACTTATATTTTTTGGCTAAATATTCTGTCTTTCGGATGTGTGATGCTGCCTCCAGAGTCCTCCCTTGCGGAATTACTCCCAACCGGTATCCACGCGACGAAATGAGCAGCGAGTGCTAGCTCTTCGTTTTTCTGAGTTTTGGAATCTAGAGAGAAAAGGAGGCTGAAAGACCAGAAATCTGATTTTGGGTGTATTTGTTTATTGCGGCTCAAAAACTTAGTCTAAGGTTTCGGCCAAGAGAGGATTATATAGGGTGTGAGAGATTGTTCCAAAAACTCAAGGGGATTCATGAGCGAAACTCGCTCCAAACACCCATGGATCCTCCCTCGAAGGATCCGCTCATATGAAACGAATCGAAAATAGCGGTAAAAACTTACATTTTACTGGATTCAAGAAGTCGCTTCTTGAATGGAGGATGGCGTTTCTTGGATGCTAATCGCCACCAATTGATCTCCTCTGCGGAAAGTCCCTCTACCGGTATCCATGCGACTGAAACGGGCAGCGATTGCTAGCTCTTCGTCTTTTTCTGCTTTTTCGAGAATTAGAGAGAAAAGGGAGAGGCTGAAACTGAAATCTAATTTCGGGTTTCTTGGTTAATTTCGGCTAAAAGAATTTTTTTTTTTTGGTCTAGGGTTTCGGCCAAGAGTTTATTATATAGGGTGTGAGAGTTTGTTCCCGAACTAACTCTCACGCCCTCAACTCCTTCTCGGCAATGGGAGTCCTCAACTCCCACGTCCCTTAGACTTCGCTGGTAGTGGGAGTCCTTATCGGATAATAACTCCCACGTAATCCCAGCTATAGGTAAAATACCGAAATTGCCCCCTATCTCTAATTCGAATAATAAACACTTTATTATTTCCAGAAAGACAAATGTCGGATACAATGAACCTAGACACATTCTAGATTCATTGAATCTGACATAAAGCTCAGTTAGCTCGTCTATGCGTGTGACCCTCGTAGGTTCATCTCACAATGGCAATGAAAACACACTTAGTAGTAGTGTGAGTCCATAAATCACAAGCGGTCCCTAGCGAGGACATTGTGACTACCCAAAGTGAATGAATATACAACGGAACCTAATATCAATCCACTATTTAATCCCTTTGTCTCGCGATATCCTAATTAAGCATAAGGCATGGTGGTCGTCACCCTTATTAAGCTTAATTATATTTATGCTCGATCTCCAGGTAGACTGTTTCGACAAATAGCATTTGATAACCACTTTATCAAACACATTTGAGCACGGCCATGCATTTAAACAGCTTTTCCCTATCGAGGGGCCCATGGATATCTCTCTCTAATAATAGAGAGGGACAAATTCCTTACAATGTCTCTCACATTCAAGCTATGATAGGACACTACATCCGATCATCAATCGTATTGATTACTCTGTTACAAGTAACGTCCCGATCGAGTCAAAACGTGGCTCCATTCATACTAGAATCAATGAAGACATAAGGTCTAAGGATTCTAAAATAGTATTGAGGAAGTAATACTTATGACTTAAGACCATGAAGTATTACTTCTCGACGGATCACGTCCCAATACAATGTATCCCTATATATTGCATCTATGATGTGATTTGTATCCATTACACATGATCGATGAAAACAAGATCATCAATCAACAATCATACTAGTTTTATTTCATAGTAATTAAGCATTACATAAAACTAGGGACTTCTAGAATAGTAATTACATTAGCTAATGAGTTTTACTATCAAATCACACATTTGATAATCAAAAGCAAAATTAACTATTCAATTACTTGCTCAAAAAGATAACAAAACGCACAACATGTGCTAATGGTCCTAGGGCACTACTAACAAAAAACAACTCCCACGTCCCTATCAACCTCTTCCCTAGCAGTGGGAGTCTTTAACTCCTACGTCTTGTAAACCTCTTCCGGTAGTGGGAGTCTTTATCGGATAATAACTCCAACGTAATCTCAGCTATAACAAAATACCGAAAATGCCCCACCTTAATCTGTAATTCAAATAATAACCTTTTATTATTCTCTGAGAAATAAATGTCAAATACAATGAACCTAGACACATGCTAGAATTATTGAATCTAGACATGAAGCTCGTTAACTCGTCTATGCCTGTGACCTTGTAGGTTCATCTCACAATGGCAATGAAAACACACTTAGTAGTAGTATGTGTTCATAAATCACAAGCGGTCCCTAAGCAGGGACATCGTGACTACCTAAAGTGAATGAATTTACGGTGGAACCTAATATCAATTCACTATTTAATCCTTTTGTCTCACGATAGCCAAATTAAGCATAAGGCATGGTAGTTGTCACCCTTATAAAGCTTAATTATATTTATGCTCGATCTCCGGGTAGACTGTTCCAACAAACTGAATTTAATAACCACTTTATCAAATACATTTGAGCACGATCATGCATTTAGACAGTCTTCCCTATCGAGGGGCCCATGGATATCTCTCTCTAATGATAGAGAGGGACAAATCCCTTGCAATGCCTCTCACATTCAAGCCATGATATGACACTACATTCGATCATCAGTCATATTGATTACTCGATTAAAAGCAATGTCCGATCGAAAGTCAAAAACGTGGCTCCATTCATGCTAGAATCAATGGAGACATAAGGTCAAAGGATACCAAAATAGTATTGAGGAAATAATACTTATGACTAAGGACCATGAAGTATTACTTCTCTAACGGATCACGTCCGATGCAATCTATCCTAATATATTGCATCTATGATAAGATTTGTATTCTTTACACTTGATTAGTAAAACATAATCATCAATCAAACATCATACTAGTTTTATTTCATTGTAAAGAACATTACATAAAACTAGGGACAATTAGAATAGTAATTAAATAAGCTAATGAGTTTTACTATCAAATCACACATTTGATGTTCAAAAGAAAAATTAGCTATTCAAAAGACATGCTCAAAAAGATATAAAAGGTACAACATGTGCTAATGGTCCTAGGGCACTACTAACATATTTCGGGTTCACTACTCACTCTAGTTCCTTTGATTACAAGAAATTTACAGTGCAAAACATTGGGAGCCCAAAACTACCACTCTCACAAACAAGCCTTGCCACTCAACCCATTACAAAAAATGTAATCTCATCACATGAGATTTTACAATTAAGCTCTAGAAACAAATCCCTCTAAGTATTGGATATTACAATAAAAGCTCTAATTCATATTTGAGAATAAAAGAATATATAGATGAAGCTCTTTCTCAAATAGAATTTTTTTGATGAATGATTGGAAGAATTAAGCTCATGAAAAGTGTTTGATTTGTTTGTCTGAAATGTGTATACTAAGGCCCCTCTATTGGCTTGAATAAAGAACAAAAATCAGCCTTAAAGGCAGTAAAGGGTCCAAAAATTGCAAGCAAATCGAGTTACAACGGCTATATTTTTACCTCTACTGGAAAACTTCAGGTCGAACAGGCTAGGAAGTAGGTCGTCTAAAGTGCTTCCGAAGTTAAGTTTAAAGGATTCTGTTCTCATCTCGGTCAACTTCAAAGGGTGGTCCGGTCTTCCAAATCAAAGGTTCAGTCGACCGACCTATAACATAGTCTTTCGAGATTTTATAGTTGTTGGAGTTTTGGAACATTCAAAAGTGACAAAGTACAAAAGACACTCGATCAACAAGATAACACATGTCGATCAACCAGACTTCATCAGGTCGCCCGAGGTCTAGGACCCGGTCGACCGGAATTCATTCAATAAGTGGGTTTTCCACTTGGTCGACTTTCTAATGTTCTTAAACTCATGCCGAAATGTTTTTGAAAGATAGTTAAAACATATTAAAGATCTAAGGCATTAACCAACACTTAAAAGATGTTTTACAAAACTTGTAAAAGATTAATTCAAAGTAAGAAAGATGGTTTTAAAAACATGCAAGAGTATAAGCTTCAATATACTATATCGGGGAAGAAAACTCATTCGATGAGCAGATGAAGAATCAGATTTTTCTTCCAGGGGCGCTGCCCCCTTAACCCCGTCTACGTCGCGCTGACCATCAGCGTTCCGCTAACCTTAGACTTTGTATATGTACACGTTTTTATTTCATTATGCTTTATGTTAGTTTTAGCATGGTGAATAGCATGACCTACTATACCCCCTCTTGTTTTACACTTAATTGGGTTGTAATTCAATAATACGACCTGCGAGTCATTTTTCCAATGATGTAAAATTGTAATTGCTTTCTTAGATTAGTTTTACTGCTTTACATTGAAGGCTGGGTATGCCCATGCAATTATGTAACAAGACTGGAGGACGCTTGATCGAAGACTTTATCCATGAGATGGATATTGACTTAGATTGACCCTTGACTCCTACAAGGCTCGTGGGAGTCATCATATGATTAGGCCTTGCTATCTCACGTTTACTTTTATGCTTTATATATTGCATGAGATGCTTGTATTATTGTCTCATGGGGTTTAACAGCTTATTCAAATGTTTTAGCTAAGTCTTAAAATGCCTGCCATATTCTAAGCACTCATTGAGCTTGGATCATCATTTTTGTCTGATTGCCAAAGCAGCAAATAAGTGGTTATCTAAGCAAAAGGAGATGGGAAAATAGTGATTTCCATAAGCTTAGACATGGTTCAACTTAGCTAGGCTATCAAAATAGTTTTGGGCCTAGGACATACAATGGGAAATAGCCGGGACATATAGATGTCATTCCCATGGATTGATTTTACTTTAATTATGGGGATAAGCCAAAGCTTACTTATAACTATCGTAAAATGATATTTTCCACTATTTATCAAGTGTTGTAATTGTGGAAAACTAATAACTTTGCAAATAATTTAATGTAGATAATGGCAACCAATACATCACACAATTCATTGTGATCCGTCCTTGAGAAGGAAAAACTAAGTGGGACCAATATCCTTGATTGGGCCCGCAACTTAAGGATTGTCCTCAAGCAGGAAAGAAAGCTATGCGTTCTTGATACGAATATTCCTGAACAGCCTGCAAACAACACCACCAGAGCTGAGATAGATGCTTGGAAGAAGCACTCTGATGACTCTAACGATGTGACTTGCCTCATGTTAGTCACAATGAGCACTGACCTTCAAAAACAGTTTGAAGGGGTTGAGGCTTTCCAGATGATGGGCAAGCTCAAGGAAATGTTCCAAGAGCAAGCCCGTCAAGAAAGATTCCTCACCACTAAGGCGTTGAATAGTTGTAAGATGGCCCCTGGCACTTCTGTAAGTGCACATGTTCTTAAGATAAAGGGTTATCTTGACCAACTTGAGAAACTTGGGGCTCCCGTAGGTCATGACATGGCCACATATATGATCTTGGGCTCACTCCCACCGGAGTATGACCAGTTTGTCATGAACTTCAACATGCATGGCATGGAGAAGTCCATACATGAGATACACGGGATGCTCAAGCAGGCTGAACTGAACATTAAGAAGACCCCTGAAGTCTTAATGGTTCAAAAAGGATATTTCAAGAAAAAAGGAAATGGAAAGCCCATGGCCAAGAAGGGCAAAGCCAATAACAAGCCCAAACCCAAGGCCTAGGCACCAAAGGAAGGAGTTTGCTTCCATTGCAATGAACCAAGTCATTCGAAACGGAACTGCAAGCTCTATTTGGAAGAGAAGAAAAAGGGAAAAGCCAGTTTAACCGTCTCTCCAGGTATTTATGTTATTGAAATTAACATGTCTACTCCAACTTCATGGGTATTAGATACCGGTTGTGGATCTCACATTTGTGCAAATGTGTAGGGGTTCAAAAGGAGTAGATCACTAGCAAAAGGAGAAGTGGACCTGAGAGTAGCGAACCGAGCAAGAGTTGTTGTTGTAGCTACCAGGACATTTAATTTAGTTTTGCCAAGTGGCCTTATTATAGAACTGAATAATTGTCTTTATGTTCCAACTTTGAGTAGGAATATTATTTCAATTTCTTGTTTGGATATTGATGGTTTTGAAATAAATATTATGAATAAAATTTGCACCATTCATAAAGATCGTATCTTCTATGGAGATGCCTCTTTGATGAATGGCTTTATATTCTTAACCTCGATGAATACATTAAAAGGCCTATCTATAACAATAATACAAAGAGGTTTAAATCAAATGACTTAAACCAAACCTACTTTTGGCATTGTCATTTGGGCCATATCAACGAGAAACGCATATCAAAACTCCATAAAGATGGAATTTTAACATCATTTGACTTAGAGTCTTATGAGACATGTGACTCTTGCTTGTTAGGACAAATGACTAAAACTCCTTTTACTGGACAAAGTGAGAGAACTTCTGATTTGTTGGGCCTCATACATACAGATGTTTGTGGACCAATGAACCCAAGTGCTAGATGAGGGTTTCAGTACTTCATCACATTCACAGATGATTTCAGTAGATATGGCTACGTCTATCTAATTAAACATAATTCAGAATCTTTTGGAAGATTCAAAGAATTTCAAAATGAAGTACAAAATTAACTTGGTAAAAGTATTAAGATACTTCGATCAGATCGAGGTGGCGAATACCTTAACCAAGAGTTTGACGAACATCTTAGAGGTTGTGGAATTGTTTCACAATTAATTCCTCCTGGTACACCACAATGGAATGGTGTGTCAGAACGGAGGAATCGCACCTTACTAGATATGGTTCGATCTACGATGAGTCTAACCAGTCTTCCAATTTCTTTTTGGGGTTGCGCCCTAGAAACTGCTGCATTTATATTGAATAGAGTTTCTTCTAAAGAGGTTCAAAAAACTCCATACGAGATATGGACTGGGAAACGACCAAGTTTGTCATTTCTCAAAATTTGAGGATGCGAGGCGTATGTAAAACGCCTGTTATCTGATAAACTCGCCCCTAAATCTGACAAGTGTCTGTTTGTGGGATATCCTAAAGAAACTAAAGGATATTACTTCTATCTTCCATTAGAGAACAATGTGTTTGTTGCTCGAAATGGTCTATTCCTTGAAAGGAAATTTGTTTCCAAAAAGGATAGTGGGAGTAAGATCTATCTTGAGGAAATTCAAGATCCCCAAACAACATATGAACCAGTTTTGGAACTTCAAGCAAGCTCACGTGCTGATACTGAGCTTCAATCTTTGATACAAGGCCCAAGGAGGTCAAGTCGGGTACATCAACAGCCTGAGATATATGGATTTCTCGTGACTAATGATCATCACGTTGAACTGATTGATCAAGATGAACCTACTACCTACAAAGAGGCAATTCATAGTTCTGAGTCAAATAAGTGGCTAGAAACTATGAAGTCTGAGATGCAATCCATGTATTATAACCAAGTGTGGACTTTGGTTGACCCACCCGAAAGGTGTAAGGTCATTGATAACAAATGGTGTTTCAGAAAGAAAACCGACATGGATGGTAATGTACACACTTTTAAATCTCGACTAGTAGTTAAAGGTTACAGACAAATTAATAGTATTGACTATGATGAAACCTTTTTTCTCCCTGTCATTATGATAAAGTCTATTAGGATTTTACTTGCCATAGCCGCATTTTACGACTCATGAGATATGGCAAATGGATGTTAAGATCTGTGTTTCTTAATGGAAACCTTCTCGAGGTTGTGTATATGACACAACCTCGAAGCGGGTTTGTTGATCCATCAAATCCTAGCAAAGTGTGTAAGCTTCAAAAGTCCATTTATGGATTGAAGCAAGCATCTCAAAGTCGAATCGTCACTTTGATGAAGCAATTAAAGAATTTGGTTACATCAAAAATGAAGACGAGCCTTGTGTTTATAAGAAAGTAACTAATAATGCAGTAGTGTTCTTTGTGCTTTATGTGGATGACATCGTACTGATTGGAAACGACATTCCCACATTACAAAGCGTAATAGCTTGGTTAGGGAAATGTTTTTCCATGAAAGACTTAGGCGAGGCTACATATATTTTGGGTATAAGAATCTATAGAGCTAGATCTAACAAAATGAAAGGCCTAAGCCAGAGTGGATACACTGACAAGGTACTGAAACGGTTCAGTTTGCAAGATTCCAAAAAGGGATTCTTGCCCATGTCACATGGCATTAAACTCAGTAGAACTCAAAGACCTTCCACAAAGGAGGACCGAGAGCGCATGAGTAAGATCTCATATGCTTCAGCTATTGGGTCTATTATGTATGCCATGATATGCACTTGTCTGGATGTCTCGTTCGCTCTAAGTATGACTACTAGATATCAATCTGACCCTGGAAAGTCACATTGGGGAGGTTTTTCGTTTAAATCCCCCTCCCTCTTTATAGCTTCGCATCATAGCATAGTTTTAATTGTAAAAACCTTGTGCATATGCATAAATGCATGAGGTTGCATTTCATTGCTATCTTTTTGTATTTTGGGTGTTTTCTACACCTTTGGGGAGGTTTTGGTTTAAATCCCCCTCCCTCTTTTTGCCGAATTTTTTGGGCTTTATATATATACGGGGGAACGCCCCACCACGCTGGTGGATTTATTAAAAAAAAAAAAAGTATTTGAGAAGGACTAAAGATATATTCTTAGTTTACGGAGGTCAGGAAGGAAGTCTGGTTGTAATTGCAAGCTTCCAGACCGACGTCGATTATTTTAGATCGCAATCTGGTTTTGTGTTTTGCTTGAATGGAGGTGCTGTGAACTGGAATAGCTCAAAGCAAGAAACCGTGGCCGACTCTACAAATGTAGTCGAGTATCAGTCGCTTCTGGCAAGCGCTAAAGAAGTCGTTTGGATCAGAAATTTGTTGATGAATTAGGTGTCGTCCCTAGCATTGTGAACCCAGTGGACCTTTATTGTGATAGTACTGGTGCCATTTCACAAGCTAAGGAACCTAGATCTCACCAACGATCCAAATACATTCTCGGGCGTTTCTATCTAATTAGAGAGATCATTGATAGAGAGACGTTAAAATTTGCAAAGTTCATACTGGGATCGACAACATTACGGGATCCATTGATCAAGTCACTCTCGCAACCTAAACATGAGAGTCATACTAGGTCAATGGGATTGAGGATCATGTATGATTGGACCTAGGGCAAGTGGGAGATTGTTAGTAGTGCCCTAGGACCATTAGCATATGTTGTACGTTTTATTTCTTTTGAGCATGTCTTTGAATAGTTAATTTTGCTTCTGAACATCAAATGCGTGATTTGATAGTAAAACTCATTAACTTATTTAATTACTATTCTAGTTGTCCCTAGTTTTATTTAAGGTTCTTTACAATGAAATAAAACTAGTATGATGATTATGTTTTACTAATCATGTGTAATGAATACAAATCATATGATAGATGCAATATATAGGCATACATTGTATTGGACGTGATCCGTTAGAGAAGTAATACTTCATGGTCCTTAGTCATAAGTATTACTTCCTCAATACTATTTTGGAATCCTTAGACCTTATATCTCCATTGATTCTAGCATGAATGGAGCCACGTTTTGACTCAGTCAGACGTTACTCTTAATCGAGTAATCAATACGACTGATGATCGGATGTAGTGTCCTATCATGGCTTGAATGTGAGAGACATTGTAAGGGATTTGTCCCTCTCTTATTAGAGAGAGATATCCATGGGCCCCTCGATAGGGAAAGACTGTTTAAATGCATGGCCGTGCTCAAATGTATTTGATAAAGTGGTTATCAAATACTATTTGTTGGAACAGTCTACCTGGAGATCGATCATAAATACAATTAAGTTTTATAAGGGTGATGACTACCATGTCTTATGCTTAATTAGGATATCGCGAGACAAAGGGATTAAATAGTGGAATGATATTAGGTTCCACCGTAAATTCATTCACTTTGGGTAGTCACAATGTCCTGCTAGGGACCGCTTGTGATTTATGAACGTATGCTACTACTAAGTGTGTTTTCATTTCCATTGTGATATGAACCTACAGGGTCACACGCATAGACGAGCTACCGAGCTTCATAACCAGATTCAATGAATCTAGAATGTATCTAGGTTCATTGTATCTGACATTTATTTTTCTGAGAATAATAAAGCATTATTATTCGAATTAGAGATAAGTGGCATTTTCGGTATAGCTGGGATTATGTGGGAGTTATTATCCGATAAAGACTTCCACTTCCAACATAAGTCTAGAGGACGTGGGAGTTATAGACTCCCACTGCCAAAAGAGTTGGATAGGACATGGGAGTTGTTCTTGAAACAAACTCCCACTCCTTATATAAACTATCTTGGCTGAAACCCTTAAGACTAATGCTTCAGCCGCAATAAACTAAGAATCCCGAAATCAGATTTCTGAATTCTGCCGCTACCTTTCTCTCTAAATTCCCGAAACTCAGAAAAACAAAAAGCTAGCAATCGGTGTTCGTTTCGTCGCGTGGATACCGGTAGGGAGTAATTCCGCAAGAGAGGACTCAAGGTGATCTTTGCTAAGAGCTCAATGACAGAATCTTTCATTCAAGAATCAGATTCTTGAGCCGTAAAATGTAAGTCTTTTCGTATGCTTTCGATTCGCTTTTGTATGAGCGGATCCTTCAGGGGAGGAATCATGAGTGTTTAGAATGAGTTTCTAGCCATGAATCTCTTCAAAGCAAGTACTTCCATAACATGTGGATTGACTTCATGCGTGTACTATAGAGTTTTGCAAAGTGTAGCTTCCTTGTGTGTATGATGATACCTTTGATGTACACAAGAAGCTAAATTAACATTTTCATGAATGTTGGTGTTAGTGCTAAGGATCCTTTCATTAATAACATGCTCACACAAACATTAGAACTACCAATGATTTGTTATCATCAAAACAAGATTGATCCCTTTGCCCTTAAGGCTAACAAAAACATATGCCTAAATCACATTATCCACAAAAACATTTGGATCTTCTCCCTATAGCTTCCACCACTTGATTTTGGAAAATACCTGGGGTGTTTTCTTCCAAGCAAATTTTCCGAAAAGAAAATTGAGGAATAGCAACCGATGTTGTGTAACCACGCTCTCACAAGGAATAACCTTACAATCCCTACAGCTACTCTAAAACATGCACCTCACTAGGAAGAACTCTATCTGACTAGCATGCGGTCCACTTCTAAAAGTCACCAAATGCGAGTCCCTTTTCTTGAACCGGCTGTTTGCTATAATCAAATCATAAGCCAAAGCAATGTTACGAATATCATTACCTGCCTGATTTCTATCTCTAAACTCTAAACCTTTATGTACACTTTAAAACACACTATGACTCGAACCTAGATGTCCATTTAAGTTACCTCCAATGAAAATCTTATGTTCTTGCGGTATACTTTGTACCACCTCGTATAAATCCCCCTAAATACTTTCTTAAATACATCATTCAACCTTATTTTGGGTGCATAAGCACTGATGATCGTAACAATCTCACCATCTATCATGATCTTATGCTAATGATGATGTCATGTATTTTACAAAGCTCAACTACATCATTGACGAAATCACGATGTAAAATTATCCCAACTCAATTTATGTTCTCATCTTTACCTGAATGCCAAAGCTTGTAATTCCATTGAACTATTATTTTTCGCTTTCTCACCAACATACTTAGTTTCTTTAACACACAAAATATCAATCTTTCGTCTTACCATTACCCCTACCAGTTTTGTCACTCTACCAGTTAAAGATCTGATGTTCCAAGACGCCAAACGAACTCTGCCACTATGAACTAATCTCTTAAATTGTAACCCTCCTAAACTAGTGTGTCCTTGCATACTTGACACCATATCCAGGCGCTGACATGGCATGTCGCTTTCAGGCGACGACCTAGCAACCGTTTCATATTTATCACTGTAACCGAGTCTAAGAAGTACAGCGCGTTGCTGAGTAGGTAACACCCCCACAAATGTCTTATATCGATTCAAGTCATGAGATGTGACTTAGTTTTACGCTGGTTGTCACAAACCTTACCGCAACACTCCTCCTTTATCCGGGCTTGGGACCAGCAGTAAGTATCGCAACTAGAGTCCATAACACTTACAGCCGGGGACTGACAGTAACTATCACGAACTAAAGTTCATAACACTCACTAGTGGAGTTTCCGTACAACTGTTTCTAAAGCAAAAATATGTTTTTGTTTGTTTGTTTGCATATGGTTAAACACTGATCTGGACCTGTTAGAACATGACTCGTTTACTAAACGGGCATCATTATATTATTGCGTTCAACACAAACAACAGAGCTTACAACTTTATCGGTGATTGTTAAGTAAAAGAAGAGTTTTTTTTCCTTTTTAATTGGGCTCATAAGGAGTTGCAGACTTGTCAGGTAATTCATCAACTCTTACATGTTCGTTGACAGCCAGGAGACCAGTCAAATTAAGAATTTCCCTTTAGGCATCTCCTGCTTGGGCTATGAACCCTGCCATTGAAGATACCTTGCCAGTCAGGACATGAATATCGTATACAAAATGAGTGGAGACTAGCCTTTTATTGCTTTAATTTTCTCTGGATTAGCCTATATACCACGTTATAACATGAGACAAATCGAGCCATTTGCATAATGGTACTCCAAAGGTGCATTTATTGGGATTTAGCATGGTTATTAAAAACGCGAGTTAACACGTAAAAACGTACGTTTTTACGATTTTACGGAGGCAAAACGTGTTGAAACGGAGTAGAATCGCAATCTGGTAGAAACGGAGTAGAAACGTTGACTCGTATCGTAAAAACGTATGATTTTTTTTACGATTCACGAGTTTACGATTTTTCACCCCTCCACCGAGTCTACGTAAAAACGCGAGTTTAACAACCTTGGGATTTAGTTTCAGCCCCTCTTCCTTGGTCTTGGTAAACGTTTTTTCCATGTCCTTTGGCATGTCACTCATTACCTTAGATTTGATAATGATGTCATCCATATATATTTCCAATTTTCTGTCGATCTGGATGGCGAAAATAGTGTTTCCCATTTATTTGATTTTGGAGCCTGTATTTTTCAAACCAAAAGGCATTTGAGTGTAATAAAAAATACTTTTGTCTGTTACAAATACTATTTTTGCAATGTCTTTCTCTGTCATCAGGATTTGGTAGTTTCCTTTGTAAGCATCCAAGAAATTTAAGATTTCGTGACTTGAAACTGAATTCACCAATTGATCTATCATCAATGGCGGAGCCACAGTGGGGCCTGGTGGGACAAGTGCCCCCACCAGTTTTTTCCCAAAAAAATAAAAAAAAAAATTTGAGTTTTTCTTTTGTTTTTGTAACACCTCGTGTCGTAAACATTATTTATTATACCCATTTTGAATCACTTCACGATTTAAAATTAAATTATTTAGTTTTTTAGTTTTAGTTTTGTTTTTGTAACATCTCGTCTCGTGAACGTTGTTTATTGTACCCATTTTGAATCACTTTACGATTTAAAATTAAATTATTTAGTTTGTGAATTATAGGAATGACACCACTTATATTTTAATAAATTTGCTCTTGATTTGGTAACAAATTTAAGTGTGTAAGAGATTAAAAAATAAAATTACTAATAAAAAATCCACAATGGGCTCTCTTGTAAACTATAAAAAGTTCACAATAAAAAGTCCACAATATGAAGTCAGAGGACTTGGAGGTTTATGAAGCACTGATCAGTAGAGTGAAAAGGGTGAACAAAATGTGAATAACTCTAGTCTATAAAAAAAAAAAATTTTGCTCCGCCAATATTTATATGCTTTTATGAATTTATTTTGTTAATGTTAATTGTGTCCCAAAAGAAAAATTTCTGGCTGTGCCGATGATAGTCATCGATAGTGGATAAGTCTTTTTAGGCATGGATTCGTTCAGCTTATTAAAGTCTACGCACATTCGCCACGAATCGCCTGGATTTTTTCACAACAACCGGGTTGGACAATTATTCGGGGAAGTATATTTTCTTGATTATTCCTGCTTCCAGATGCTCATATACATCTTTCTTTATGGCTGCTCTATTTCATCAGCGAAAACACGTTTGCGCTACAGCACTTGTTTGGCATTAGATGAGATTCCTAGCTTATGTTTAGTCAGACTTGACTTTAAGGATTAAGAATTTTCCAGTTTTCAAAAGCTTTTCTGGATATTTGTGGTCTAAAGCAAAATATTAAAAATCTCCCTCAGGTTTTATTCTTTGTTCATCTTCCATGTTACTGAGTTTGACCTCGTGTACTTCCTCCATATCGTCAGGAATGTCCTCCTGCTCTTTTAAATTTTTTATGCCGCCATGACAGAACGATGGGTCGGTTTCCATCAAGAATGTACAAGGATAACTGTTATTTTGTCACATGAGTTTTCCACTTGTTCAAGGCTACAAGTACGTTAAGTTATGCTATTTTATGTAAAGTACTCGGAGTACGATTTCTGATATGTATGTGATCGATTTTATAAGGTATTGTTACGACATGTTATGTATATATTTTGATATTGTTTCTAAAAGGAAAAATTCGGAATCCCCACATAAAAGCAGCGGAAATAAACTGGGATTTCATTCCTTTAGGTGATCTATTCACGAGAATGAACCAGTACCTTGTGATAGGAATTATAACTTTATCGTCTAATTGATATTGCTCAGATTCTGCTACTTTGAACCACCAACGGCAGCCTACGAACTCCCGTCTCTACCGGTATCCACACGATCAACCTTGAACTTGTTCGTTGAGCCTCTGATAGTAGTCACGAGTTCTACGAACGTTGAAGACGATCTTCTAGAGCTTCGTTGATATATTAAGTGAAATATCAAACCAGAAAAACAAAGACAAACCGAATTTTCTTTCTCTTGTTTTGTTTTTGAGAGTGTGTTCAAGGGAGTAAAATTTCAGAGAATATTTTTCTCTTAATTTAGGCTAGAGTAGTAATGGAATGGTAGGAGTGAATTGTGTGACTGATGAAAATTTCATCATGTGGTGTTAGTGGAACCACCCACTAACCCCACACTCACACTTTTCTCTCCCCCACTCCCCCTTAACATACACACACTATCTCACACAAGACATGTGTCGGTTTTCACCTGGTCCAATCGGGTTCGGTCGACCGGGAGAAATGGTTCTCGGCCGACTCAGAGTGACAAACCCGGCTCGATCGACCGGTCCGATTTTGCACAATCCAATTGAGTCTGTCCCAATCTAATTGAGCACATATATCAAATGTAAACTCCAACAGTTTCTAAGTGTTAAAATGAGTCTGAAATCATTGTTTTGGGTTAGGATTTTCGAAAGTGCATAAAATAGATTTTCCTTCACAAATTATGCCTTGAAAATGAATTCACTAGATCTCGCTCGACCATTTCGGTCAACCGGATCTTAGTTCCATCGTCCGACAAAAACTATTGGGGCTATTGCGGATGACTGGTGCTGGATTAGGGTTGACCGGGCCCTAAACCCTCTCGACCGCGAGCTATTATGTCGATCGGGTATGTCTTGTTGGACAACCAGACTTTTTGTATACGATTTTGTCTTGATTTCGGACGACCCTTTGGTCGGTTGGGGTGTCTTTACTATCAACTGAGATTTTCCATAAAGTTTTTATTTTTTTACAAGTTATGTATGTTCTGAACTGTTATTTTATGTTTCAAGTGTTTTCAATATATTTACAGGTTTTGTCAAGACAAATATATTTTCACATGTTTTGGGAACAGGTAGTGTTATGAATGTAATCATGATGTAATAAGCCTTTGAATTATTATGGTTAAACAACTTTTAGTACAATACTAAGTTATGTAATTCACTTTAAGTACTGATCATCTTAATTAATGAAGTTTATGTTATTGTGTTATGTTTATGACTTGGAAGAGTATATTCATTATAGTAGGTAGTTGTCTCATTGGTAGATGAGGCATCGCTGTGTCACCTTATGGGTACGGGGTGTGACATAAGTGGTACAGAGGAGATTGAACCTTAGGCTTAAATCTTTAGTTAGAAAGTTATGTATGGAATGAACATAGGATGGATTCCTTAGATAACTTAAGATACATTCTGGTTATAGAATTGCAATAGGAGGTAAGGGTTTATATAATTGTTTATATGTTCATGTTTTATGTGCTAACATGTTATTTGAATTACATGCTTATCTATTAAGTTGTTGTCCTATAAGATGGATCTCAACATTCTAAAGCAAGTTTGGGCCGCCAAGGAAACCATGGTGGTCGCAACAAGAATATGTGCTCAGATCGTCCCACCTAATCACAAGCACCGAACATGGGAACGACTGTTGGGTAGAAAATGTTGTACCACTACCTCCACCACCAATTAACACATAGATACTGACTGAGTTGACCTCAATATTGACCATGATGACGCAATTACTTCGGAGCCAAGTGTAGGGAAACTAGAACAGTGTGATGGTCAGCGGGCCAAGGAATGATGTTGACCCGGGTACTAATTATGAAAGAATGAAGAATATGAGAATGGCCTCATTTGATGGCAAGATTGGACCAGACGAAGCTTGAATTTGGTTGGATGACATGGAACAAGAAAATCAAATTATGAGGGTACCAAAAGATGCCAAAGCAATAGTGGGAATGTCATCACTGACAGGTAATGCAGCTGAGTAGTGGGAAGGCGTTGCCCCAATTTATCGTCAAGGGGGACGACCTGCTACTTGGGAAGAATCCAAGGGGGCCTTTCTTGATCAATACTTTCCTAATACTTACCGAATGGAGAGGCGGAACCAATTCATGAAACTCAAGCAAACCGAAGGTATGACAGTAGCAGAGTATGCTGGGAAATTTAATGCACTGTGGAAGTATGCTACCGCCATCATTCAAGATCCAACAAAGAAGACACAGGGGTTCGTGAGGGGACTTCTAACAAGAATTCGAGGTGGACTATCAAGTGTTCGTCACACCACATATTGGGAGGCCTATGTGGAGTGACGAGGTTTGGTAAAAGTGGCAAATTAAGTCCAAGATATGTAGGGTCGTATGAGATTCTGGAAAGAGTTGATGAATTAGCTTACCGACTGGCATTACATCCAACCTTGTCAAGACTTCACAACATCTTCCATGTATCAAAACTAAGGAAGTGTGTACCCGACCCAAACCTTATTTTAAAGACAGAACCTTTAGAACTTCAAAAGGATCTATCATATCAGGAGGTACCAGTTCAAATTGTAGACCGAAAGAAGCAAGTGTTGAGAAGAAGAGCAATACCGTACGTGAAAGTGAAATGGTCACAACAGACATAAAGGGCAGATGTATGGGAGCTTGAAGAAGAAGAAAGACAGAAATATCCTCAACTATTCCAAGAGTAGGGTAAGTAAGTTTCGGGGATGAAACTTTTATAAAGGGGGAGGATGGGATACCCAAGATCTCTTGACCTTAATAATTGAATGATAATAATTGAATCTTATGTGATTAATTGATTTTACATGTGTTATATATGATGTACATAATTGTTAGGGATTGTCTTGTTGTTTTTGGGAAGTTTGATAACCTAAATGTAGTAAAGGTAAGTTATTGGCAGGTGTGATGCTTTGGAAAGGGTGTTAGTGCAGGGAAAAACTATAAGATGAAGTTAGAGGGGAGAAAGGAAGAAGAAAAGAGAAGATAGAAAAATTCGTAAAATTTGGAGAAATTGAGTGTTCCTAAGAAAATATCCATTGACATAGCAATTGAAGCCTGATCGACTCCATTCTAGTTTCTAAAGTTTAAAGACTTCAAATACTATATTCTGAACGGTGGGTATTAAGTTTTAATGGTTCAATTAGGAGTAATTGCTTCTGGAAGTCGCCTATGCAAAAAAAAATTATGCTTTCCATTCTTCCTTTGATTATTCAATTAAGTGTACCAAGTAAGGATCATTCGTTCTTATTTTTCAGTCCTAAAACGCATGAACTAATCTTTTAACAAGTTATGAAATGTATGAAAGTTTTCGCATGTTTTATTTCATAAAATTTGTATAAAGAACCGAATGATAGTTGCATCGTTGCATGGTTATACTTGATGATTTTGCATGTGTTGTTGTATAATTGTTGGCTGAATTCCATGAGAGTTAGCTTGTTTATATTCTCAATCTAGAGATTTTGGCTAATAATGGCCCTAAACCAGGATATATTCCGAAATTCATAAGTATAAGTGCACGGGAGCGCTTTCAGTCCCCCATGAGGCCCGGACCCTAGCAGGAGTAAAATGAAAAGAAGAAATTCGGAATCCCCATAAAATAGTAACGAATATAAAATGAGATTCTTTTTCTTTACAGGATCTTTTCACGAGAAAGTACCAGTACCTTGTCAATAAGAATTATACCTTTAAGTTAACAGATGGAGCCAAAATTCTGCCCGGATTTTGCTACTTTGAATCACCAACGGCAGCATGTCAAACTCCCGTCTCTACCAGTATTCACACAATCAACCTAGTGCTTGTTCGTCGAACCTCTGATGCTAGTCACGAATACGATGAACGTTGAAGACAATCTTCGAGAGTTTCGGTACATAGGTTTATAAAATCTCAAAAAAGCAAGCAAGGAAACTATTCTTCTCTAAATTTTTCTATGTTTTGGAAGTGTGTATTGTGATCAAAAGCTCTCAATATTTTCGGTTGAGAATGATGAGTCTTGGGAGAGAATTAATTCATCAACACTTGATGATATGGAGAAGTGAATAGTGGGGTGAAATTCACCCAATACTGCACTTTCTCCTTCATTCTCTCTTCCACGATGCCCACTGCACACCCCTCACATGGACAACACATGGCTGAGATATTGACTTTGTCAAACTGGTTCGGTCGACCGGAGAAATAGTTCTCTGCAGACCGAAGTTACAAACTGATTCAGTCGACCAAAAATGGTTCACGATCGATCGAGTCCAGTTCAACCGGATCGGTTTGATTAATCTGCCCAATCCAATTGAACGCCCATTCCAATTCTAATTGAGCACCTATATCAAATGTAAACTCCAACAAACCCAATCCAGTTGATTATAGTGTCCGACCCTTTAGGTATTGCTATGTTGGTCGTGACAACAATTGCCAACAGTAATGAGAGATATCGAGCAACACATCATTACACCCAATTCACAAATAGTTCGGTTATTCAAGAAATCACAATTATGATCTTTTGTACTCAATGTCTAAATTGAACAAAAGTCATAGAGAATGTCACACTTGTATAGTTCAATCTATTAGTTTCTTGATTCCCAAGTAGACTAATCAAATGACATTAATATCTCTTATTAATTCATTTGTTCATGGAAATTAATTAGTCTCACTCTATCAAGGGGCCCAAGACATCACTCCTGTTATTTTAGGAGGGACAAATCCTCTATCTATCAAACCTCATCCTACACATGGTTCATAAATACACCCAACAAATACCTTTATAGCACATCTAGTTACAGACGGTGTTTGACACCATCAAAGAACACCGTTAGCCATGTAGGAAATATTATGTGATTTCAAATCGAATGATTCAGATACAAACATAATCATTATAAGAACATTGTTGACATGCATATAACAATCCATGAAGTGTTCTTATAAGCGGGTCAGTGCAGTATCAAATACCCATGTGTTTGACTTAATATCACCATATTTAATCACGACACATACTAGTCTCCACAGATTATTGTTGTCCTCAACATTCCACAATAATGATTGACTAGGGACATTTTATAATAGTTCAATGTAACAATTACATAACTATCTAATGATGGTATTATGTTTTAATACATTTACACAGCCGTAATCAAAACAATAATAATGGAATTCTTGCCTTTAATATTTCATCACATGAAAGAAAATACAACAATCTCCCACTTGCACTAAAGACAACAACATTGTCTTTTAATGCATAATGTGCATAAGAACTATCTCTAAAACTAGTCATTTTGGTATCTAATACACATGCTACAAGTATGACGTTCATGCTGGTTTATCGTCAGTTTGTACTTTACAAATACTCACTTCTCCTCTATTAATGATTTCTCGGATCAGGTGATATCGCCGCAATATATGTTTTGCACCTTTGGTGAGACCGTGATTCTTTTGATTGAGATCAATCGTATTCGAAATGCTAGGCACCACACCAAAATAAAAAATGAACTTCTGTATCCAAACCAGTTACTTATCAGCATCTGATGCATATATATACTCGGCTTCGGTTATAGAATCAGCAACGGTTTCCTGGTTTGAACTCCTTCAGCTCACAGCAACACCGTTTAGGCAAAATACATTACCTGATTGCGATATAAAATCGTCTCTATCGGTTTGAAAACTATCATCGGTGTAACCACTTACAATCGTCTTCCCCACCATAGATTAAAAACGTATCTTTAGTACTTCACAAGAACTTCAGGATATTCTTGATGGCTATCCAGTGACGTTAACCGAAAGTTGACTAGTATCTGCTCGTTTTACTCAAAGCATACCAGACATCTGGGCGAGTACACAACATGGAATACATGATAGATCAATTCCCAAAGTATATGGAATTTCACTGAAGCGTTCTTTCTCATCTATTGTCTTAGCACACTTATGTCTTGAAAGAATAGTACCAAGTGTTATAGGACAAAGGCCCTTTTTGGACTCTAGCATGCTAAACCGATTTAGCACTTTATATATATACGTGATCTATCTCTATGGATCTTGACCCCTAAGATAAAACTTGATTCACCTAAGTCTTTCATAGAGAAACATTGCCCCAACAAGACCTTTACAAATTCTAACGTTGGAATGTCATTCCCTATAAGTAGTATGTCATCTACATACAAAACTAAGAACACAGCCGAGTTTCCACTAAATTTTTCATAAACACAACGTTCATGAATATTCTTGATAAAACCGAACTCGCGTACGACTTCATCAAAACGTCGATTCCAGCTTCTAGAAGCTTGCTTTAGGCCATAAACTGACTTCATTAGCTTACATACTTTATTAGCATTATTTGGATCAACAAAACCTTCGAGTTGTATCATAAACACGTTCTCATCAAGGTTTCCGTTAAGGAAAGCTATTTCGACATCCATTTGCTAGATCTCATAATCATATTATGCAGCTATAGCAAGCAATATTCGAATGTATTTGAACATAACTAAAGTGGAAATGGTTTCATCATAGTCAATACCATGAATTTGTTTAAAACTTTTCGTGACAAGTCCCCCCTTGTACGTTTGAATGTTCCCTTCCATGTCAATTGTTAATTTAAAAACCTACTTGCACCCTATTGGGGTTACCCTCTCAGGCGCATCAACCAAGATCCATACTTGGTTAGCTTACACGGAATCCATCTCGGATCTCATGGCCTCAAGTCATTTCTCATAATATGGACTTGTAATTGCTTATTTGTAGGTTGTAGGCTCATCATGATCAATAAACATAACATCATAATGTCCTATTACGAAAAATATAATTTTTTTTTTTATCTACGAGCTCTACTAGACCTATGCAATTCTTGTGATTCTAGAACTGGCTCTACAACACATTGTGTAGCTTGTTCCAATTCCATCTTGTCACTTGTGCTTGGAACTTTATTAAGCTCCACGTAGCTCCCACTTGTTTTCCCAGAAAGGAATTCCTTTTCCAGAAAACCTCTCCCACGAGCAACAAACACTTTGTTCTCGTTAGGGATGTAGAAGCAGTACAATTTAGTTTCCTTAGGATAACACACAGATATGCATTTGACCAATTTTGGGTTGAGCTTGTCCAAAGATAGACGTTTCACAAACGCCTCACAACCCCAAACATTTATAAAAGACATACTATGATGCCTACCAGTCCATATCTGATATAGTGTCGTTTCATTTGATTTAGATGGAACTCTGTTTAGTGTTAAAGCTGCTGATTCTAAAGCATATCCCCAAAATGAGTTTGGAAGACTCACATGACTCATCATGGATCGAACCATATCTAACAGAGTTCGATTTCTTCTTTCGGATACCTCATTCCATTGTGGAGTAGCCGGTGCAGAAAGGTTTGAAACAATTCCACAACCCTTTAGATAATCACGAAATTCTTCACTTAAATATTCCCCACCTCGATCGGATCGAAGTATCTTAATACTTTCGCCAAGCTGGTTTTTCTACTTCATTCTTATACTCTTTGAACTTTTCAAAGGCCTCAGACTTGTATTTCTTAAGAAACACGTATCCAGAACGACTATAATCGTCAGTAAAAGTTATGAAATATAGATAACCACTTCTTGGATGGATATTAAATGGACCACATACATCACTATGTATTAGTTCCAACAAATCCTTTGCTCGTTCTCCAGTTCTAGTAAAAGGAGAAGCAGTCATTTTACCCGTTAAAAGAGGTTCACATGTATCATATGATTCGAAATAAAATTATTCCAACAATCCATCTTTATGGTATTTGGAAATGTGGTTCTCATTTATGTGGCCTAAACGACAATGCTAGAGGTATGTAGGATTAGAATCTTTAGTCCTTATCCTCTTTGTATTTATGTTATAAACCATTAAATCGAGGTCTAAAAAACATAAATCACTCACCAAAGTAGCACTAGCATAAAAGATATCATTTAACGATAACGACATTCGTTGCTTTTCAATGTGAATATCTAACCAATCTTGTCCAAACAAGAGATCGAAATAATATATTTAGTTAAAGTAGGTACATAAAGACAATTATCTAATTCCAGGACAATTCCAGATGGCAAACTAAGACTAAATGTTCCTACAAACTAATCCAGCAACTCTTGCTCCATTGCTAACGCATAGTCCACTTCCCCCTTTGCCAGTTTCCTATTCCATTGTAGTCCCTTCACATTCATATAAATGTGAGAACCACATTTGGTATCTAATATCCATGAGGAAGTAGTGGTAGACAGATTGATCTCTCTAACATAAATACCTGAGTCAGAAGCAACATTTGCTCCCTTTCCAAGCTTTTTCCCTGCAAGATAGCTTTTATAGTTCCTTTTCCAATGTCCTCGCTCACCAAAATGGTGACAAGTATCATCCTTAGCCACACCTCCCTTAGATTTCTATGCTTTCTTAGAATGGCTAGGTTTTCCTTTATGTTTGCCAAAAGGCTTGCCTTTAGACTTACCGAAGCCCTTGCCCCTGTTATTGACCATATAAATGGCCTTGGAATTCCCTATTTCCTTTTTGGCAGTACTCAACAGATTAAAAAATTCTGGGAGGGGTTGGTCTATCTCTTTCATGTTGTAGTTCAATACAATCTGAGTGAATGATTTAGGCAATGATTGCAAAATCAAGTCAGTGGATAGTTCCTGGCCAAGAGGAAATCCCAGTCTTTCGAGGCTCTCAATATAGCCTATCATCTTCAAAACGTGAGTTCCAACTGGTGCTCCTACTGCCATTTTGCACTGAAATAGAGACCCTGAAACTTGAAAAGTTGCCTTAGATGATTAATCATGTCAAAAGCTCACATTTCCTCTTGTTGCTTTTGAAGCTCAGAGTTCATGATCACCAACATGAGACTTGACACATCTAATGCGTCATCTAAGTGCTTACGATAAGCATTTCTTTCAGCGGTCGAAGCCCCAGTGGCTGGTTGTTCAGGAATAAGATTTTCGAGAACATACAGCTTTTTCTCGTGCTTGAAAACGATTCTCAAGTACCTGTACCAATCAAGGAAGTTTCCTCCCTCATGTTTGTCCGTCTCAAAGACGGATCACAATGATAAAAATTTTGATGTAACAATTGCATTTGCCATAATATCTAGAGAGAAGAGTTTGCAAAGTTTTAGTTGTCATGTTTTAAAATCATTAATAGGACTTTATTTAATGATTCTCACACTATTTTCTTCAAATGAATAACTCTCAAGTATTCATTCGGAAAGTTCAAAACTTTCTAGTAGGCTAAGATCCATATATCACCATTCTCAAGGCAGCTTTGGCTACTATACTCATGAACAACTGTTTAGGTAAGCAACATTTTCTAATCACATCAATTATGTGACTCTTGGTTGGTTAAGTAGGTAACAATTACTAATTAATGCACATCTCAACTCTTTTGCCTCCAGATTCCCAACGATTGAGGTAATCCGGATAAGTATGACCCAAAATTGTACCGGCGGATATCACTAACTTATCCTTCGCGCCTCACCCGGATAGACAGGCGCTTATTACACTCACAAGTTCACACTACTGTCGATCTAGGCCTTGATGATGGCCAATCTTGGAAGGCATCTACTTAATATATAAAAATTAAGGGATTTAATTGTCTTACCAAACGGTGTATAATCTGATTATACGTCTGAATAAATATGCATCATATGCATAAAAAGGTAAATAAATCGTGACATAGTAATAGCCCCTATTCGGATTTTCCGTGCCAACGGAAAATCCTAAGTCAATCTAAGGTGAAAAACAATAAATCTTGTCTATTGTCTTCCGCCACATTGTGATTTCCTCCATCTGATGGACGCCTTTCTTCATCACTTGTTACATATGTAAAATATAAAATCACATTCTATACTTTTACATATTTTGGAAAGAATTCTCGAGTTACATTCGAGATAAAATTATAACAAGAATAAAGAGATAAGGCACGACACGCAGGCCGTATTATAATAAAATCACTTGGTCTTTGGCTATTACTATTCACCATGTTCAAATAACATGACAATAACGTTGAAATGAGCAAATACACACTGCCTTCCCCTGTCCGGTCAACGGCCATACTCTGGTCGACTGGGATAAAGGAACTGTATAAAACAGTGTAAAAATAGGCCACCTCAGTCGACCGGGATTGCTCTCCGGTCTTCCGAATTTTAGGCAGTAGCAAAATCCCATTTTCCAAAACATGTTCGGTCTTCCGAGAACCGCTTTCGGTCGATCAATCTTTTTCCAAAAAACATAATACAACCAAAAACACGAACAAACAATTCGCTCCGGGATTCGTTTAACACCTAAACGAGTTCCTAGTGGATGTTAAAAGGTAAAATACATTCTATTACATGCATTATCTGACTACAAAAATCACAATAACACATTATCAAAGAACGTGGGGTCTCATGATAGGCTCTGATAACACTGAAAGGAAGAAATTTGGAATCCCAACACAATAGCAGCGGAAATAAAATGGGATTCTGTTCCTTTACATGATATTTTCACGAGAAAGTACCAGTGCCTTGTGAATAAGAATTATACCTTTAAGTTAACAAAAGGAGCCAAAATTCTGCCCAAATTTTGCTACTTTAAATCACGAACGACAACGTGTCAAACTCCCGTCTCTATCAATATCCACACAATCAACTTAGTTCTTGTTCGTCGAGCTTTTGATGCTAGTCATGAGTACACCGAACGTTGAAAATGATCTTTGGGAGCTTCGGTATATAGCTTTATAAAATCTCAAAAAAACAAGCAATAAAACTATTTTTCTTCTAACATTTTCTCTGTTTTAGAAGTGTGTATTGTGGCTCAAAAGCTCTCAATATTTTTGGCTAAGAATTATGTGTCTTGGGAGAGAATTAATTCACCAAAACTTGATGATACGGAGAAGTGAATAGCTGCACTTTCTCCTCCATTCTCTCTTCCATGAAGCCCACTACACACACATCTCACATGGCCGAGATTTTGACTTTTTCAAACTGGTTCGGTCGACCGGAGAAATGGTTTTTGGCCATTGGAGTTACAAATTGGTTTCGTCAATCATAAATGGTTCCCAGTCGACAGGGTCCGGTTCAACTGAATCAGTTTGATTAATCTAGTATTAATTTGCCCAATCCAATTGAACGCTCAATCCAATTGAGCCTGCCCAATCTAATTGAGCACCTATATCAAATGTAAACTCCAACATAAATGGTTATGGATGTTAACAGTGTTGTGGAGTTCACGAGGATGAACGATGACATAACATGAGTATATCCTTAGATAGCCTTTGCTGGGCCTTACCAGTTATGTTATGTTATGAACAAGTACGAGGCCTTCCCGAACGGGTAATAGTAGTTTGAAGCTGTTAACAGTTGGATAGTGTTATTGTCAGATGATTGAGCTCGGTTGCAAAATTATTTGTTGCATATCATTTTAATACTAATCATGTCAAGTTTATATGTATTGGAAGGCTACGAGTATGTTAAGTTGTGTTATGTTACGTAAAGTACTTGGAGTACTATTTTTGTAATGTATGTGATCGATTTGATAAGGTATTGTTATGAAATGTTATGTATATGTTTTGATATTGTTTCTGAGTGTTAAAATGAGTCTAAAATCAGTGTTTTGGATTGCGATTTTTGTAAGTGCAGAAAATGGACTTTCCTTCACAAATTATGCCTTGAAAATGACTTCACTAGATCTCGCTCGACCAGTTCGGTCAACCAGATCTTAGTTCCATCGTCCGACAAAACTATTGGGGCTATTGCAGATGACTGGTGATGGATTACGGTTGACCGGGCCCTAAACCCTCTCGACCGGAGCTATTGCGGTCGACTGGTATGTCTTGTTGGACAACCAGACTTTTTGTATACGATTTTGTCTTGATCTCGGACGACCCTTTGGTCGACTGGGGTGACTTTACTATCAACTGAGATTTTCCATAAAGTTTTTATTCCTTTACAAGTTATGTTATGTACAAGTTATGCATGTTATAAACTGTTATTTTATGTTTCAATTGTAGTTTCAAGATATTTACAAGTTATGTCAAGTCAAATGTATTTTCACATGTTTTGGGAAAAGGGAATGAGTTGTGTCACTTTTGGTCCTTCATCCCAAGGGCGATTGATCCTTACTAAGCTAGTGTGGCTCACCCTTTTATCTTCTCATGTTTGGAAGATGAGTATGTCGAGGGTGCTGATGATGAGGCTTGTGATTGGGTGCAAGACGAGTAGTGTTATGAATGTAATTATGATGTAATAAGTATTTGAATTATTATGGTTGAACAACGTTTAGTACAATACTGAGTTATGTAATTCACTTTAAGTACTGATAATCTTAATTAATGAAGTTTAAGTTATTTCGTTATGTTTATGGCTTGGAAGAGTATATTCTGTTATGGGTTCTTTGTCTCATTGGTATATGAGGCACTGTTCGGTCACCTTTTGGTTACGAGGTGTGACAATGTTTGTTGATAAGGGTTTGGCGGGGAGGGGGTTGTCCTTGAGCCTTATTATTTTATCTTATTGTCGATGCTTCGTCAATGAATTGTTTTAGTTGGCCTAGTTGTATGACATGTTCGATCTATTTTTTGAGCTCGATGCAGACTTCCATGTCATTCCCATGATCACGATGGAAGGCACAATACCTCTTGTTGTTTATTCTTCTTCGAGATGAGTTTAATTTTTGTGTCGGTGTGAGAATTCCCGACACTTTCACCTCCAGAAGGATCTGTGCTCGGGGGACCCGCAGGGATGTTGAGTTGAAGGACCTTTCGAGGAAATTGATCTCTTCTCTGAGGGAAGTAACTGTCTCTCTCCCTTATATTTTCCCATCTTTGAACCAACTACTTTAAACTTTTTGGGGTATCTTTGGCGCTTAGCGTTTTAGCATCTTTCAGGCACTGGCCTTGCTCGATCTTAGCTTTCAACTTTATTCCTGATCTTCCAATTCTCACCCCTTCCAAATTCGTATGCCCTTTCCAGAAGCTTGTGTGAAGTTATTGGTGGCCTTGTTGGCAATTTTCTTTCTAAAACAGGGTTTTGAAGGCAATATCTATATCCTTGTACATACTCTTGATGCGAGACTCCACCCACCACTCGCATTGACGATTTGTGATATCTATGTGAGTTCATTGACACTTCGCTCTCTTTTTTGTCTCAGTGTCAGTAGGTAATCTGAATTGAGTACCTTGGCGACTTGTCTAAGAAAGTATCTTTGGGAAGGTCATTGCAAATCATGCATACAATTGATATTATGAAGAGGTAGAGATGCAAACCACTTAATTCTAGGCCCTTTTAGGGATTTGGGAAAAATTCTACATAGAATTGCATCATATTGGTGATGTGAAAACATTGTATCACTGTAGAGGGACAAATGATCGTGAATGTCGAATTCTCCGTCACATTTATCGAACTCCATATCAATATATTTCCCATGAACATGGAAGGCTTAAAATCTCTCAAACAGGGGATCATATTCCATGTCTTTCTTCTATAAAAGTTGAAGATTCAACATGATTGGCGTACAATTTATCCAAGTCCTCCTTTTGAGGAGTGGTCTTATGCCCTTGAGCACATCGACCTTATTTCTTGAGACATCGAGTCGTATGTTTGTAATTTTATCTGATTAAGAATCAGATTGGGCTCCACATCATCCTCCTCTTTTTCCTCTGTGGTTTCATCTTCCTAACCAAGAGTCTCGGATCTAAAATACGTTTTTTTACCTGACATGTGTCAGGGGAAATTTTTTGGTAGAGGTTCCAACATGAGTTTGTTGAGAGAGCATCTTTGTTAATTCTATCAATGTCTCCTGTAGCTGCGGCATCATCTCAAGATTAACAAACAAGAAGATGTCGTTAGGTTGTATGAATCTTAGTACTCTGAAGTATCTCGTGTTGGTTACCCATGTGAGACAGGGTAACCATATGAGGATTTCTCTACTGACATTGGAAATAGCTCTCGGTGTTCTCTTAGTTCATGTACAAAATGGTGGATGACACTTATGATGCATCCTCGTCTTTAGATTCCTATTCGTCTCAAGTGTTATCACCAAAATGGTTAGACGTAGTGGGGGAGCTGGCCCCTATCCTTTCTCCAATTGCAAAGTCAGTAATAGATGAGAGATAAGAAATGAAAGAATTTAAGGAGACATAAAGATGATTCAAAGTGGGAGTAAATGAGGGTATTTATATGGGGAATCTCTAGAAAATGTGTGAACTCACTTTGTGGCACCTCGGGTATCACCCATTGATATTATAAGTTGTTTTTGCCCCTCCGCGAATGGGGCTTTGAGGCGCCTGATCCAGCTTAGCTTGCCTCTTTTGAGCTTATTTTTCCTTCAACCCAATGGATTCTTATTCATGTTGGGCTTGTACTAACCAAGGTGCATCCATGGTCGTACATGTGTTATACTACCTCCATTTTTTAATACAAGTCTCTTTAGTCTCTCTACATATTTTCTAAATATATGTTAGAGAGAAAGAGATAATTGAGAATTAACGGTATAATGACAAAATTTTGTCATATCTCTCTCTCATCCTTAATCTATACTAAAATAATTAAAAATAACATTTATTAAGAAACAGATGGATTGGCATGTATATATAGGGTGTGCTTGGACAAGGTTTGGCTTAGTTTGGTTTGGTTTGGTCTCACTTTTGGGGGGGGGGAAATGCCCAAAATTTGACCACTTAAAATTGGCGGGAAACATTCAAATTCAAATTTTTTTTTCAAATAATCGTCCAAATCCAAATTTTGGCCTCAAAAATTTGGAATTTTAACATCTCCCGACAATTATAGAGGCCAAAATTTGGAATTGAACGATTATTTGAAGAAAAAAATTTGAATTTGAATGTTTCCCGCCTATTTTAAGTGGTCAAATTTTGGGCATTTCCCCCCCAAAAGTGAGACCAAACCAAACCAAACCAAGCCAAACCTTGTCCAAGCACACCCATAGTATTTATATAGTGTGTGGAACATACGTACGTGTATAAAACATTTCTAACGGATCAAGAGCAATACTCAGAAGAATCTTAAACCATTCATAATATACATATAATCAGGGACGAAGCCAGGAAGTTGGTGTTGGGGGGCGAACTTGCAAAAAATTCTTGGGGGGCCCATAAAAATGGCAAAAAAAATTTCTTGGGGGGACGAAAATGATAAAATTTTCCAAAATACACATAAAATTTCGATAAATAGTAGTATTTTTAAAATTCTTGGGGGCACCGCTCCCTGTCTTCGTCATTGCATATAATCCATTCCCAAGAAGGTCTGTGTGAAACCCGTACCTTTTCTAGGGACTAGATCGAGTAAGTTTCATAACCTTTGGACTAGAGAAATCAAATCCTCTAACGTTTGGGCCTAGGGTTAATACATTCTATAAACCAATGACTATAGTTGCAATTATTTATTAGTATTTAATACACTTTTCCAGCCAAACCCTACTCACACATCATACGATATATTTCGACTACGAGACATCGTCATGGAGACAAGTCCAAGACTGCTCCTCCGATCGTAGGATCTCATTGGTGAAACTTTTCGTCTCCGAAAGATTAAGAACGAATCGAATGTAAGTATAGATTCTCCTCTGTTTTCGTTAAAGGATTATATTTTTCTTATAAAATTCGGGATGATACGGATTTATTTTCTGAATTTCTTTTATTGTAATCGACTAAACTTTTTACCGAATGATATGCTTTCATATGGATTTTTACTATGATATTAAATAATTGAACATTCCGTTGTATGCTCCTCGTCAATCCGTTTCAGTATCAAATCGATTAATTGCGACATGAGCTTTATTTCTTTTTTCATATTTAGATTTACTGATAGATGGGTGATGAGATTTCTATTAAATTCATATTTTTTGTTGTTTACCTACCGTGCTTCATATAGCAAGATCAAAGAAATAATTATTGAATCTTTGCTTTTGATGCCCTACTGGGCAAAGCCCTAAATTGTCCTCTCTGCTTTTCACATTTTCCATTCTTATATTTCTTTGCTAATTAAGTTGCCCCCTATTTCATCCGTGCTTCTAAGCCATCATATGTTGAACCTTGTTCATCTTTAACCCATGCTCATCGCCGAGTATATTCTGATTTCAATTCTTTAATTTCACATCTCTTTTGATTTGCAAGCAATTGATGGATTCGTTAAAGACACAAAATTTGACTTTTTAAATTTAGCTACTGCCTCTTTCGTTTGACCATGAGAGCCAACATATTCTATTGTCCAAAAATATTGTTAAACAAGCATTTGTTTTACAGTAGCTTATTCCTTTGACTTTCTACCATATAAACAAAATCGTAATTCGAAGATAAATATTGAAAGATAAGTTGTCATTTTTATCAAAGTAAAATACTTTTATGATTTTGTTAAATGATATCATTATGTATTCAACTAGTTTTGTACTTTGAAAATTCTTTTTACTGGCTACCATGTCCCGATCATTGTTTGATACTTTGCGGGTTGACATGGAATACCTGTCTGCACTCGACCCACCTAGGGGGTAGAAGCTAGGACTCTGATCTGACCCATTCCCTAGAGGGTATAAGTCTGAGGTCGATATATCGGTTCGCTTTCTGCTTTTGGTAAACCTATGATCCCCGCCAAAGTATCACTCGTACATTCTGCTTTCGTTAAAAAGTTCTCGCAACTATTAAATTATCTCGAAAACCTGCTCGAACTTCGAAAATACTTTTCTGTCAAAAAGGTTCTCATTTAAAGTATACTTCTATAAAAATCTGATTGTTTTATGAAAACTATATATATGTAACCGGATTTTTTCCGGGAGGTATTTCTATACTTACTGAGTTGTAGCTCACTCCTTGCGTTGTTGTTTTTACAGATGATGAGTCATAAGGGAATGATAGACCGTACGACGGGGACTGAGTGTAGAAGCAACTTTGGATTACTTACGGAATAAAACTTTAGGATATTCCATTAAGAGTATTTTTTTTTTCTCTACTTTAATGTATTAAAATTTATTGAGGAATTTTGATAGTTGAATTAAATGGGTGATTATTACTTTATGAAAATAGATTCTCTGAATGTAAGGACCTGGTATTCTTGGATTTTGATTTGAGAATACAGTCATGTCGGGTTTTCGGATCCGGACTTATAGAACCGGGTCCGGGGCGTGACAGTCTGATAGCAAAATTTCAACATTCTCTTCCACATCTTGAAAGCTATAGAAAACGGCAGAAAAGAGGCATTGAACCCATGCATCACTTGATATGGAAAAAGAGTGAATGACTCTAAATGGACGTTAACAATTTTTACTTTTCTCTTTTTAGACATAAATTTTGTTTTTGTATATTATGAACGTAAATAATTTATGGGAAGTCCAATATAAAAAAAGTAGTAGATTTCGGTCAAAATTGGCCATGTGCCGACGACATGCCGGTGGTCGCAGGGATAAAATATATTGTATATCTGAAAATAATTTTTTAGTTAATAGCCTTATTTGGACACCAACCATTTTACTTTTCATTTTTTAGACAAAAAAGTTTTTGTTTGTACATTTATAACAATAAACAAATTTCGGGCTTCTATAATTAGAAATTACCGAAGGCACGAAGCTGGGATAATATCAAGCTGAAGTCGGATTATAGTAAAATTAATACATAATGTGAATGTAACTCAGTAAATGTTTGTGGCGAAAGATGGAAACAATTATTATTAAATGTTTGTGGCGCGAGTTGGATTAATTAGCAATATTGATGAGTTTGGAGTGACACGGTCTACGAGTTATTTCCCTCTTGTAATCTTTTTTGTTAGATAATTTCAGCTCAACTTTGTCGGTTACAATTCCTATTAGATGGTTATTGTATAAAAGTATAGATACATGTACTTTTCCTTTATTGAATAAATAATAATGTAGTATCATTATATCTCTCTCTTTTATGTTAGATACTTTTCAGCTCAGTTTTGTCAGTAACATTTAGATGATAGTTGTATAAAAGTGTAGATACACATGTACTTTTCCAGTATTAAATATATAATAATGTAGAATCATTCTTTTTCTCTTTTATGTTAGATATTTTTTAGCTCATATTTATTAGTTACAATTACTCTTAGATGATAGTTGTATAAAAGTGTAGATATATGTACTTCTCTTGTACTGAATCGATAATAATGTAAAATCAGCCTTTCTCTCTCTTTGTTCTTATTCTGCACATTTTGATACATTCAATTCAAATCTACGGATAAAATTCACGACAAATTCTAATTGTAGAAGTCTGAATATTGTTTATGATTATAAATGTTCAACGAAAATGTGTTTATCTAAAAAGAGAAAAGTAAATTTGTTGGTGTCGAAATAAGGTTATTCACTAAAAAATATTGTCAAATAGATAGTTTTACCCCTAACCCCCACTGGCATGTTGTCGACACGTGATCAATTTTGATCGAAATCTACTACTTTTTCTATATCGGGCGTCCCGTAAATTGTTTATGTTAATGAATGTACAAAATTAAATTTTATGTCCAAAAAGAGAAAAGTAAAAATTGTTAAAGTCTAATTAGAGTCATTCACTCCAACAAAAAGGTATTGTTAGAATTAGGGATGGCAATGGGGCCCGGTAGGGGCGGATACCATGATCTCCAACCCAACCCCGCCTTTTCTATCGTATCCCCATCCCCGACCCAGCCCCATCACTAGGGATGGATGGGCATCCTATCCCCAGCTCAGGTGGAGGCCCACCCCCAACTGGGGAAAAGCGGGGAATTTTTCCCCAAATTTCCACTTTCGTCCCAGTGGAGGCTCAACCTCAACTAGAAAAAAATAGTGAATTTTTAACAAAAATCCCAAATAGAACCTTGAAATTTTTGATTTAGAATTGTAAAATAAAATATTTAATACTTATAAAATGAAACAGTATAATCTAAATTGATACTAGCTTGCTCACTAAATGATACTAGTTTGTAGACACCGCTCATTTGCTACCCAACAACATAATATAGATCATTTTGCAAGACATGTGATCTTTTCCCAAGAACCAAAGATTGAGAAGTCGAAAAACTTGTTGGTATATTTGGTTGTCTCTCATTTTTTGACTTGTACTCATTAAACAAATTAATGCAAGACTTTTTAACTTTCTCAATCATATTAGGAGATTCAACCTCATCATATATTTTAGGAGAAGGAGTCCCAGAAAGAATTTGATTCACGCGATATTCTCCGAATTAGACGTCTATTTCATTTTTTAGGTATTTTCTATTTAGTATTTTAGTCAGGCTAGGCCGGGCCAGGATGGGGGCGGGGATAATATTTCACTCACCTCTGGCTGGGCCAAATTCATCCCCAACCCCATCCCCAACTCCATTCCCACCCCCAACTTAAATTGGGGAATCCTCGGCCAGGTTGAGTCGGTCCGAATCTCCAATTCAACTGTCCCTTTGTCATCCCTAGTTAAAATTGATGAAATGCATCATTCTCTCATAATTTATTGTCAGTCTCCTGCATTTAAATATTGGGTCTGCAATGGATTGTGACAACGAACAAATAGTCCATTCCATCTTTATTGGGGACTTTTTAACGTAACGGTTTATTTGGTTAGTAGTGTCTGGTTTGCATCTTGAACATATCAATATCGAGTAAATTTTTACATTAGCACAATTCTCCTTCCTTTCAAAACGGAAAGAAAAAAGCCCAATCTCCCTGTTTTCTTTACATTATTAAGCCTAATTTTCATTTGATGCCCAAAAAAATAAAAAAGAAAAAATAAAAAGAAAAAAGAAAACAAAATCACTGCTCTGCTGCCGTTAAGGGGAGTGTATTCAGTGTAGAATCTATATGATTTTTAAAGAGTTTTAAAGTCCATAAGTATTCAATTTGGATTTTAAAAAGTCCAATGAAATCTAGAAGTATTCAATTTATATTTTAAAAAGTCCATTAAAATCTAAAGGAATTCAAAACTCTATAGATTCTCATAGATTTAATTAAAGGTAGAATTTTGATGGATTGCATAGGTTTAAATGTGTATAGTGAAATCTCTTATTTTTTCTCAAGATTTTGATTTTCTCTCATTAATATTAAAATTAAAGTGTCTTTGATGATTTTATCTTAGATTACAATTTTTTTAGTAATCTCATTTCTATAAAATTATAAGAAAAACAAAGAAATATTTCAAACTAAAAAAAAAAATGAGATTTTTTAACATCGTTAGAAAACTCAATATGAAATGTTTATTTCCCTAAAAGAAGTCATAATATCCAAACAATTTTCTTCTTGATCATCTTCAAATAGAAATTAAAGAAAACAAACAATTTCTTCTCTATTTAACCACAAATTTCTATTTTTCAAACATGAATTTCATTTTCTTGAAAGAGAAAATCAAAGAGAAAAAAAAGTTCAAACAAAACTTATCACAAAACGTATCTTAATTAAACCAAAGAAAAAAATATCAGTAAGTAAATTATACAAACCTTGAACAAATAAATCAAAAAAGCCGCAGTTACGTAATCTAAAAAAAATCAAAGGCTATCGCCAAACTTTTTAAATTTTTAACAAAATGATTTAATTCAAAAAAAAAAAAAAAAGATTGATAAACATATGTTAACTTTGAAAATTCAACACATTTGGATCTGTATAATACACCACTGAATCAGTATTTTCTTTATTTTTTGGTGCTATTCAAATAATCTATACACTTCATAAATCAAAAGAAATACTGATAAATCAATCTAATAAAATCTGATAGATTCTGCGCAAACTCTGCATAGAGTTAAAACAATCCATAAAGTCAGCAGAATCTATAGACTTTTGAAAATCAGTTAAAATTCGTATTGAATACACCCCTAAAATTGTTCTATGAATAAAAAATTGCCCTAAAATTGAGCTTTTCGCATTTCGGAGACAGGGAGAAGCGAAGTTCAACAATGGCGGAAGCAAAACGAACAAGAAGAAATGCTTGCGATATTCCAAATTCTCTTCTGGGAGATATCTTCACCAGATTGCCCATTTCCACCATCCTTCATTGCAAAAGAGTTTGCAAGTCCTGGTTTTTTTATCTCTCGTCTCTTGATTTTTCTACTGCTTGCAAAAGCCAATTTTTAAATAATAGTATTTTACTATGCAATTCCCAAGATGAGGTGAAATTTCTTGAGCTGAAATCTGATTACAAGTGTGGTAAAGAACAACATAATCTAAGAAGATTACAAATTCCGTTTCAAGATTCTATGACAAAGAAAAGATTAGTTAGTTCTTGTAATGGGTTGGTTTGTTTTGTGAAATTCGATCCGAAAAGAGAGAATGAGTTGGATTTGTATATTAGTAATCCAGTTTTAGGAGAATATGCTCTTCTTCCTCGTCCAAAGTTAAAAGCTTTGTGGGGATGAAATTATTGCTCAAGCATATGCATTTGGATTTAGTCCTAGAACTAATCAAAATAAGGTGCTTAGATTTCTCCTTTTGAAAGGAGGAAATCGCAGAAATTCAAAACTTCAACTTCTAACAGTTGGGGTTGATGATGATTGGAGGCTTTTAGAACACGATGCCCCTTGTCCGGAGCAATTAAAGAGGAGTAACGGATTTAAGTTCAATGAGAATAGAATCATTGGGGTTACCTTTTGTGGGGCTATTCACGGCAAAAAATCCTTTGTCCCCATTCGTGTATATTTCCGTGTTCCCAACCAATCACAATTCACTATGTGTATATATAATTGAAACAAATATTTATATAGTAAATTCTGATTGGTTAGAGACACGGGGACATACACGGAAGGGGACAGGAGATTTTCACCCGCTATTCACTGGGTATCTGAAGACGTTGAAACACCATATTTCATATATTCTTTCGACATTGCTGTAGAAAGGGTTCAATCATTTGCTGGGATTTAAAAGGCGCGTCTGAGGCGAGGCGAGCTTCAAAAAGCCTCCGGGGGTCTGAGGCGACCGAGGCGATTCGTTACGTACAAAAATGATAAAAATTGCATCATAGGCTAACAATGCTCTTTTACCTAATATAAAAGACCCGTTTCATTTCATTTCAATTGTATCTTGCCGCTTCTGCTCCTCTGCTGCTCTTCTTAAAGGTATGTCCTTTAATCTTCTTTATTCTTTTTTTTTTTCTCCTCCGGTTACTCTTTGTTCTTCTTCTTTTTTTCTCCTCTGGTTCTCTGCTCCTTCTCTGCTTTTCTGTTACTCTTATTTCTTCTTCTTCTTTTTTCTGATTTTCTTTATTTTCTGAATTATTTTTTCTGATTTTATTTTCTGTTTTTTTCTAGATTTTTTATTTTAAGATTTTTTAACAGTTTGTATGAGATAATATATGAATATGCTTTATATTTTATGTTTTATTTTCCATGTTTTTTTACTCAACTTTAAGATGTTGGGTAATTGTGAATGATGGTAGTTGTATTTTCTATGAGTTTAACAGTTTACTATATTTTTGTGTGAACAATTCGAGAGATAGTATAAAATATAAGCTTTTATCTAGTCTTTATAATATTGAAATAATGTTTACAATACAAAATTGTATATAAATTAAATTTATGAGAATTTTTGCCAAAATAGAGCGCCTCGTGTCCTTGAGGCGTGCGCCTCGGTCCCTCATCCCTCGCGCCTTTTAAAAGTAAGATCATTTGCTTCACCCTCTAATCTTGGAGAAAGAAAAGGTAAAAAGTTTTTGGGAGTTTTCCATGATTGTCTATCTACATACCATTGAACATCAGAATATTGCTATTTGGTTGATGAAACAGTATGGAGTATCGGACTCATGGTCAAAGGAATTTGCATCATGGACTAATTGTGATGAGGAAGGTGTTCGTGACATTTGGACAAGTGGAGAACTATTCTTCATTTTTGAGCTCTACGGTATATACTCATATAATCCTAAAAGTGACAGACAAAAAGAATTCATAAATGGATGTATGATAATTAGGTATCGCTCTGCCATCCCTTATGTTCCATGCTTTCTTCAACTCAAGGATATCTTAGACGCAGCGGGAATAGAGGTACTCAATATATATCCTTATTCCTCACTTTTTCATGCTCTTTTTAGGTTTTGAATTTCTACCATCTATTGCTTATTTCTCTCATTCTTATCACTTCATTTGCCTATCATCACCACATCTAGTTTGGCGTATAGTTTTCTTTTTTGAAAATGTCTTTGTTATTTACACCTATACTTTATGTATTTAATTGCCCATCTAGTTTCTTAGCTATATGCCTAGTGCACTTGATTAGATGGGCGGAAAAAAGGAATAAAAAAGAAGGAAAATTTGAGAAAAAGTACATCTTTGATGCCTTTTGACCATCAAATAGTATTCCTTAAAAGATTTTGAAAAGGAGAAATTTAGCAGTCTCGGCCTCCGCTTGCATATTTTTGTCTTGCAATATTTTCTTTTCTTGCCGCTGCGCTCATCATTGGCTAAAAAAACTATTGAAATGCTTATTTCCATTCCTGTAACCATAGTCATTATATTTTCTTTCGTGCACTTCATCTTTATTGCTAATCATATGCTTAGGGTTTTTTCCCCCACTGCCCCAGGTATGTTTAGATTTGGATCAGAGTATGATGTTGGGTAGAAATAAATTGAGATAATGTATTCATTTAACGACCACATGGAATTCTTTCGTTCATTCATGTAGCCGACCCCAATTACTAGGGATTAAAACATTGTTTTTGTTGTACTGCCCAAGTATTTTTAGAATTTCCAAAAGAAACAAAGTCATCATGAATTCTGTTATTTTCCAAATGGCCTCTTTCTGAGTTCTGAATCCTTTTTGTGTTATTTCTTTCCAATATATATATATATATATATATATATATACAACCTAGTGTATATATCTTGAGGCAGATTCTAGCTTCGTCATGAATCAGGATTTTATTTCTGAGAATGTGAAAGGTAAATTGCTTTGGAGAATACCCCCAAAGCATTAGTTTTTCTCCTTCACTTTGTTGGTCATCCTAGAAACTGGAAAGCCGTTTTCAAATGACAATCAAGCACGTTCTTTTGATGTTCTAGTCCATCCTTGATGAGCCTATATTTTACCATTATCTTGAATATTTTCATATTTGTTTTGAGCTTAATTGAGAGAAATTAATATATTAAATTAGTCTTTATGAGTGAATATGCCTAAAAATGTTCTTATGAATTTTATTCACTAATTTTATAATATTTGATACAGATTTAAGGAATTTCAGACATTAAAGGAAAAGAAGAGTCATATTTGGCATGTGCTAAAATGTCACCGAATCCAACTTGGAATAGAAGATTGAAGATGTGCAAATTTGTTACGTACCAAAAGTTAATTGAGAAAGGAATAGGATTTGGAGATTACTAAAATACTAAATTAGAAGAATCCTAAATGGAATACAATTCAAGGATCGACATCTCGACCAACACGTGGGAGCTTGGAAAATTGATTCCTAATAGGAATCAAAATGAGGACTTGATCAGGCAGTGCATTAAGCACTATATATAGAGGACCTGCGGCAGAGGCTAAAAGAACCCCTGTACATACCATAAAATCCATTAATCAAATCCATTGTAACATATCATTCTCGGCTATCCTGGTGCATAAACAGAAGGCTCGGCCATCATGGCCATCTAGGCCAATCCGTGGAGCAGAATCAGGACGAACTTGGAGCTCGTGGATCGTTTCGTCATCAGGCTACTTCTTTTATTATTTTTATTTATGTTTAGTTTTAGCTAATTTTGTTGTGACTAAGACTTTCTTTGAAGGTCGAAACTTTTATGGATATATTTGATTTCTATTAATTAATGTAATCTCGACAATATGGTTAATTGTTATTATTTGTTCTTAATGCTTGCGATTTTCTGATCAACTATTGTATGAATCTAAATTATTTGTAGAGGCTGAGAAGTTCTATATTTAATTGGATCACGGATAATAACAACATGACGTAAAATTGACTAGAGATAGATTCGATTTCCTTGTGTGGTTTCTAGCGAGTAGGAAACAAAAGTTAGGGAAAGTCCACGGAGTTTTATGCGGTTTTAGGTCTTAAAATCACGTAGAGATACGACTGATTTATTCTCTAAAGCTAGGAGCTTTTCGCCAAGAGATTGGGTCTAGCTTATATTCGGGAATTTCTACCATTAACCCAGTTGAGACTTAAATTGTGGAATCATTTATTTTTCATAAAAGGAGTAGACTGGATTAGAGGTGTCTTAGTCCATTCGTTATATATATTTTCATCTCATAAAATTGCATCTTTACTTTATTTAATTGTTTTTCCATTATTAGTTTTAATTAATTCATTAATCCTTATTTTGGTTTAAGTTAGGTTATAAGTAAGATAATTTTCCAGTTAGATAAACAATCCTCGTTGGGAACGATCTTGTACTTACTACTTTATTACTTGTTGATATTTGTGCACTTGCAAATTTCGCATCAAGTTTTTGAGTTCTGAATCCTTTTTGTGTTATTTCTTTCCAATATATATATATATATATATATATATATATATATACAACCTAGTGTATATATCTTGAGGCAGATTCTAGCTTCGTCATGAATCAGGATTTTATTTCTGAGAATGTGAAAGGTAAATTGCTTTGGAGAATACCCCCAAAGCATTAGTTTTTCTCCTTCACTTTGTTGGTCATCCTAGAAACTGGAAAGCCGTTTTCAAATGACAATCAAGCACGTTCTTTTGATGTTCTAGTCCATCCTCTTTCCAGGTTATCCAGTATCATTTTTTCCCATATTCTCTTTTAAGATTTTGCTTCAACTTTTTTTATGTTCTTTGTAGAGCATTCAGGGGAAGCTAAGATTAATCGAGGTGCGAAAAACATTGGAAGTCTGTTCACACAGTAAACGTGGGAGTGGTACTACTATTATGGACCTGCCCTCCAACATTTTGATGGAAATATTCTCAAAGCTCCCACCTAACAGAATTTCCTCTTTCATGTGGGTTTCTTTGACCTGGTATAAGTTTTTCTCGGATGCTGACTTTGCTAAGGCTTATTTCACCTATCAACCTTTTCTTAATCTTGTGATCTCCAACCGCAAGTCTGTTCGCTGCTTTCTGGCAGTGTTATCAAATGGCGGCCATGGCGTGGCGGAATTTTTGTCCACCGCAATACGCAATGCGTTATATCCTCAAATATAGCGGTGTCCGCCTTTCAGCGTTTCGCGGGAGTTATGGCAGGGCATGGCGGTTATGGCGGGTTTTGGCTTGATTACTTTATAATTCAAAACAAAGAAGTCTTTTTTTATAAATGGGCTTGGTTGCTATATTATAATATATTGTCTTTCTTCAAAAAAAGAAAAAGTCTTCTAGAACACTCTTTGCCGCCTCAGTTCTTGCCGCCTCTTTTCCACAGCAGGTACATCACTTTCATTTTCCATCTTTTTTTTTTTTTTCGCCATCTTCCTTCTTCTAACTCTTGCCGCTTCAGTTAGAAGACTTTTGCCGCCTCTCTGCACTCACTTTCATCTTCCATCTTTTTTCTTTCTTTTTTTTGACTCTTTTTTGTCTTCTGTTTTTTTTTTGGCCGCTCAAAATAGTGACAACTCAGGACTTCTTCTTCTAAGAAGAACACTCTAATTCAAACAGGTAGGATTTTAATTTTAATCAAATTTGATCTTCTCTTGCTATCCCTGTCTGCACTCACTTTCATCTTCCATCTTTTTTTTTGACTCTTTTATTCTCTTCGGTTTCTTTTGCCGCTCAAAATAGTGACAACTTGGGACCTTTGCTTCTAAGAAGAACACTCCATTTTATGTGTTATGACTTACGATATATACTAATTAATGGTTGATTAATGATTTTTGCCCCAGTGGAAATGGTAAGCATGACCCTGGGCTTCGGCCCAGGATCGAATCCTGTATACCCCCCTCCCCCCGTAATAAAAAAAAAAACAAAAAAAAAAAGTTATTTGTTTGATTCATATTGTTATTTTTGTGCTTTTTATTTAAATTATGCATTGTATTATATATAATTTGCATTATTTTATTGTGTCCGCTATTAGACGTTATAGCGCCCGCTATAACGCCATGGCATTTTTTTTTGTTTGCCGCCATGATCCGCCATCCGCGATTGACAACACTGCTTTCTGGAGCTTAAGGCAGAGGGTGATTATATTGTCTAGCCGTACACTTCGCAAAATCTTCACATGCCAGCTTGGGTATCTGACAGGAAACTAACGATTTTGGGATCCTGTAATGGCTTGATTTGTTTATCACTGTCTTCTAAAACTGAGACGAAGTACACTCTTTATATTTGTAATCCTTTACCGCAAGAATTGGCAATGCTCCCGCAAACAAGATCTGATAACAGAGCTCGAGGAGAGCATTATGGATGTGGGTTTAGTTCAATGACTGGCCATTACAAAGTTCTTAGAATTTACACAGTAGATTCACATCAACAATATTCTCAAGCTGATGTTATAACTATTGGTTTTGATAAGTCTTGGAGATATGTAGACGATACTTATTCTGATCTTAGGGATAGAAAGTGGTCAAGTGATGGCATGATTAGGAAACCACACTTTTGTGAGGTGACTCTTCAACGTGCTCTTCATTGGATGTGGAAAGATGGTAGGAGACGTGAGTTTATATATGCATTTGATATTGACGAAGAACAAATTAGGGCAGTTCCACCTCCTCAAGGTATGGGAAAAAGAAACAAATGGACTAGTCTTGGAGTTCTACGAGGTTGTCTTTGTGTATTTAATACGACTTGCCCACCTAATCTTGTTATTTTGTATATGAATGGTTGCGGGGATGTTAATTCTTGGACAAGAAAAAGTATTTTGGGGGAGCACATTCCAGTGGGTTTGAAGAATTGTGTTGTTCATACAATCGCAAGCTGGAGGGACGGTGAAATACTCATGTATGCAGGGTGTGGCGTTCTCATCTCATATAATCCAAAAGAAAACCGTTCTATAGAGATTATGAATTATGACGGGGCTTGATCTTGAGAAATTTTCTGCAGTGTCTTTTGTTCCTAGCTTTCTTCCTCTGAAGGCACAGGGCCAGGCATTTGGATGTGCAAAAGATTGAATAATAGTTTCAACCATTTCGTTTTACTGCACTGTTTAATTTTTATCGGCTGGAACAACCCTTTTGCTATTTCTTTTTTAATTATTGCTAGACTAAAACAATTCAACAATTACTGTTAGCAACCCTTTTGCGTTGAAAGTAACTATTTACTTGCCTTTCAAATGGTAATCTCAGTATATCTTTATAATTCTTGTCATCATATTTCTTTGGTGATTATTACTAATCAGATTCATAGCAATACTACCTGTCTACCTACTCTTGATATATGGTTTGTATATAGTTCTTAGACCCTTGCTTTGATAATAAATATCAGTTTATGCAACCCCCTTTCCCTTCAATGTACTGTCTAGCTTGGCTAGAGGAAGTGCTTCACACTGTGCAGGATTGCATTCAAGTCAAGCTCATGAAGATGAGTTTCTAAAGAGCTCCCATCAAGCTTAAACTTGCTCGAGAAATTCACGAGTCATTTATACAAACACTTCCGTACATTATTGTCCATAAGAAAGTAACACAATTGTAAAAAGTGTTTTGGTTTTTACTTCATGTCTACTGAAGTTTTCCTTCAAACTTGTTGCTATATGGCATGTACATAAGATTCATAGAAGAGAGAAGGAAATTAAATTAATAAATTTGGATTAATGATTTTCTTTTTAAAAACTCATAATTCGCATTTAAACTTTAAAGTTAGAACTTCTAATACCCGTAACTTTCTCATTGTAGTAATTAAGTATGATAGAATTTACTTTTGTTTTAATGAATTATTTAGAGTGCCTATGATATAAAATAGAAGTAGAGAGACCTAAGTGCAAATAACGTGATGGTGGTTACTAGTGATTTTATTAGAAGAATTGGAGAGGTTAGAACTTAGAAAGAAAAATAACTGACATTGAGAGAATTTTTCAGATAATTGGAAGAAGGAGAACGTGAAGTAGGAGTGAATCAAGAAATTGGGGAATCAGAGTAATTTTTAGTCAGGAAATAAAGAAAAGGTAAGGTTCTTACACTTGTATTTTCTGTCTAAAAGTATGAATTGTGATATGACATTAAATGTTTTCTGCACTGATTTTGCTGCATCAAAATTTGATGAAGTGTCGATTTCTGTGTTTTGCATGACTTGTGTGATATTGTTCGTTTTCTGCGTTTATTATAAGTGAGTAAATGATTTGATCTGAATGTTCTATATAATCTGAAGTTGTACATTCCTATCTTTGAGCTCTTGCCTGGGAACGAATCTATAGTAGGATATGTCCCGAATTCTTTACTGCTTGAGTTTGGGATCTAGCGATGATATATTCTGATAAGTCTGGCCCTTCCCTGGCAGGTATAATAATTAGCGCTGCTAACGGTTAGTTGTGGAGTTTGCTAAGTTGAGAACGATGTGATACCCAAGATTTTTTGATTATGTGTTTTGCATACTTTGCACTTAATTTTGAGTGATTATATGTTTAGTAATTTTTATCATATGATTTATATGTTATGTGTTGTGTTGGTTTTTTTTGCTAAGTATGTTATGTGTTGCGTTGAAATGATGTTATGTGTTACTTTTGTGTTTTGTGAGTGGAAGGACACATGTGTTAAAGATAGGGAGTTTAGGGACCCAATTATAAGAAGTTAGATAGTCTCTCATGTGAGTTATGACCGACTTTTATGTGAGTTATGGCTGGGAGTTACAAGAAGTGTGAAGCTTAAAAGAAAGGAAATGAGGGAAGAAAATTCTGGAAAAACAAGGTTTTGAGCAGAATTTTGAGAGGACATTTGGAGGGGTAAACGGTGTCGGATATAGGAGTTCAAATAGTGTGTTTAGAAGAGAATCGAAAGATCTACGCGTGAGCGCTGGCGAATTGCAATTACAAGGTATGTGCATAGAGTTATCGCCTTGGGAAGTGTGCTGATTTTCTACGTTTCTTTTGCTTGCTTAAATTGCTATTCTATCAAGTAAGGATCTTACACCTCTGATTTTCAGTCCCTAAAATGCATGATTTCAGTATCTAAAATTATGGAATTGTTATCAAATATTCATACATGTTTTCTTTGCATAAAATGGATGAAGTGTTGGATTTATTTGCATTCTATTTGATCATCGATATGTAATTGTATTGTTGCAAAAATGTTGTATAGATTCTCACATAGCATTATAATATTACCTGTGTATTGACGTTATAATGTTGTTGTGTTAATAATGTTAGCCCGAAGGGCAAAGTGATCAATCTTGTTTTGATGATCACAAACCATTGATAATTCTAATGTTTGTGTGAGTATATTCTTAATGATATGATCCTTAACACTCACACCAACATTGATTAAAATGGTAAGTTAGCTATTTGTGTACATCAAAGGTATGATCATACACACAAGGAAGCTACACTTTGCAAGACTTCATAGCACAAGCACGAAGTCAATCCATATGTTATGGAAGTACTTGCAAAGTCAATGAAGAAGGAAGATCAACATGTAACAAGAGTACAATCACAGTGCTAAATAAAATCTTTATAGTATGAATTGGATAAAATACCGTTGAAAAACAAAAATATTGTTTTATGGAAAATAACGAAAATACCCCTAATAGAAAATGACAAAAAATTTCGGGTATAAAAATGATTAAAAATCCCTACTAAAGTTCAAAATATATCATTTTGCGTAATATGAAGAAAAAATTTAGGGTCCAATTTTATAAAAAAATGCATTCGTTGCAAAATGACAAAAATACCCTTGTTAAAGTGGAATTAGCTCATTTTGCATAATAACGAATATGTACTTAATAAAAGATGAATAAATCACAAAATGATGAAAATACTCTGATGAAAATGAAAAAAATAACATTTGCCTATTGGTTTAGAATGGAAGAAAATGCACATTTTAAAAAATGACAAAAATACCCTTATTGCAAAATTTTCATTTTTTTAAAAAACGAGTGGTACTTTATTCATTTTTCATCATAGTTATTATTTTTCATTTGGTATGAACTACATTTCTATTATTTCTCAACAAGTGTATTTTCGTCATTTTACAACGATAATATTTTAGGCATTTCAAGTAAACGAATTTTTTATAAGGCTAATTTTGTCAATTTTTGTTGATAGAATTTTTTTCATTTTATTCAAAGTTAATTTTTTCATTTTGCACAATATCTGTAAGTTTTTCTGTTTTATTCATATAGGCACAACCTTAGGGGGAGTTTCAAATGTTTTCATCCCATACCCCCCTCAAAATATGTGATGTATGCTCAATTTTCTATATTTTCATCATCACATCACCTGTTAGTTTGTTTTCATCTTTTATCTCTTATAGCCAACTTTTGTAAGTTATTTTGGGAGTTATATGTGTTATACATGTTTATTTCCTACATATACTCTCCCTAAATAAGTTTGAGATCATATTCTGCATTTTCTTATCTTTTGATCTCATTATAGTTTTGGTTAGTCCTTCTTTTAGAGTTGTTACACTCATTTTGCTAACCATCATCTTGTTAGAGGAATGTATTCAAAGTGTTATCTTACATTTCCTCTAATCTTTTGGTTGTGATACATGTGCTTAACTTATGCATTCATGGTATCACTTCCATCAATACTTTGCTAGCTATAGTTTTAAACTTTTTTTTTTTTATCTAAAATGTAAATATATAAAAAAGATCAAGAAAATTTTACAAATGGTGGATTGGCCATTAACAAGATGCTAGTCTAACGGCTCAATCAAGTTTCCATGATTTACACATCCATGAGATTCAAAACGAAATGATACAAAGCATAAACTACAATGTATACAAGTGTTTTAATCCTAGCAACTAGTTGGTTCCTCATAACCTTGGTGCCATCAAAACGTCTTTGGTTCCTCTCTTTCCATATGTGATACACCGTTGTATTAAACACCGCTTTCTTTGCTTTGTTGAACCAAGAAGTCCCACGTGCTTCTCTTTTGAGCCATTTAAGAGAGCTAAGCAAAGTAGACATTTGTCTTCTAATTCCCAACCATTGTTTAATATCATCCCAAATAGTCTTGCTAAAGGAGCATTTGAAAAATAAGTGATCATGATTTTCATCTTTACTTCCACACAATACGCACTTCAAATCCGTCTCCAAGAATGTAGTTGATCCTTTGTTGCCATCCGTCCCCGTATAGCCAACCAAGAAATAAAAGAATGCTTAGGCAAAGTGATTAAATTCCATACCATCTTGTTCCAAAAAACATGTTGACCGGGGTGCCTAAAAAAATCATAGGCCAATGAAGTATTAAAACGCCCCCCGCTGCCCACCGTTGCATCAAAATTGCACAAGGTTCGCCAGCGCCCACTGCTGCCGTGTTGTTGCTGATTTGAGCGCCTACTGCCACCGCGCCACTGTTTTCTGAGGTTGTGATGACAAACTGTTGAGGTTGTCTTCGTGGTTGTGCTGAAATTGGGGGTTGTTGACAAGCAGACTGCTGTTATGAAGCTGAGCTGGGCGTGCTGCTGAGACGGAAATGCTGATGAGGCTGGCGTGCTGCTGCGAGTATTGGCAATACAGAAGCTGCACCCGCTCGCCTCGTCGTGTTGAAGCTGCGACCGCTCGCGCTGTCATCAGTCGAAGTCGTTTGGAATGGTCACCTGTGAGGTTTCTGGCAGCACTGCCAACGGTAGCCTCTGTAGTACATTTGTCTCTCAAAATGTCCCGAACTTGAAGAAGTCTTTTAAATAGAGCCGAATCCTCCTTACACTCCCGCTATATTTTTAAACTTGTTTTCATCTTAAATATCTAACAGTGTATGTTTGATAAACGGGGAGATTGTTCTTAAAGGTTTATTCCTTATCTCCTTTGTTTTTTGCTTAGGTTGATATTCTTTTTGAGCCATAATGACCATCTTTAGATTTATGTGTCAATATTAACTCTTGGTATCTTGAAATCAACCAAGCTTACTTTAAAATTAACCTTCATCAAATGATTTTGTCTTTAGATTTGATTATTTGGTTCTTATCTTATCAATCTATTAGACCATCAAGTTTTTCCACAATTTAAACATTTTTTTAAAAATGGGATCTCTCCTTCATATTTCTTAAAGGTGGTTTTCAAAAGGGAGAAATCCTTTAGATCTCTAGTTTTCAATTATTTTTCAATAAAAAGGAGGAGAAAATGCTTTTCATATTGGCGCTTTGATTACTCTTTTTGATTTTGACAAAAAGGGGTAGAAATCTTAGTGTTGCAAATGTGCCAAGAAAAGTAATTTACAAAAGGAGAAAGCTTTAGGACTTGCAAAATGGGAGATATAAGGGATTTTTTAAAATAGGGGAAGTAGAATATTTTTTCAAAACATCTACTTGCCTAGATCCTTAATACCCTTATCTCATGCATACATATTTATTTGCTTTAAAGAATTATTCTCATTTGCATCAATGTTTTGTCATCATCAAAAAGGGGGAGATTGTTAGACCGAAGGGAAAACATCTACTTGCCTGGATCCTTAATACCCTTATCTCATGCATACATATTTATTTTCTTTAAAGAATCATTCCCATTTGCATCAATGTTTTGTCATCATCAAAAAAGGGGAGATTGTAAGCCCGAAGGGCAAAGTGATCAATATTGTCTAGATGATAACAAACCATTGATAGTTCTAATGTTTGTGTGAGCATTTAAAAAGCTTGAAATTATTATGGGAAGGAAAGCTAAGAATGTCTAGATCTTTCAGTTTGATAGAGCAACACTTAATCTTGAGGAATTCGGTCCTGGCAATGGTGATGTCATGGTCTGCTTCGCCCAGACAGTGTCCTCTGAGGACTGTGATTACTTCTTCAGGAGAAGTTTTAATACACGCCAATGCTCCTTCTTCCTCCACAAGATTTCAATTTTCGGCTAATACTCTAGTTTCATCAAGAATTTTTGAAGAAGTAATCACAGTCCTCAGAGGACACTTTCTGGGCGAAGCAGACCAAGACATCACCATTGCCATGACTCGTTGGCGTCTCTGTATCTTGGAATGGAACCTGCATAGAGGAAACAAACGGAGGTGTTATGTGAAACTCAGAGTTTGTCTAGTGAGTCTGTGTACACGACCGAGAGACGAAATTATTTTGGACTGACTCGAGGAGACTGGACTCACATGACTCTGGGGATTGGAAGAAATTAGGAATCTTTGTATAAGGAAGAAGTTGGTCTTTGTAAACAATTCCATTTGGACTGAAAGAGAGGTGGGGAATTTGGCTCAATTTTACTCATCAGTGTATCGGGCCTTCCTCGTCAGGCTTGCATAACTATGGCTTCTTAAACAGGGATCCAACAAAGGCGTTACTGGTGTAGGATTCATAGGTGTAGGGTTTGATGATGGAGCTGGTCTCTTTGACAGAAGTTGACGCGGGATTTCTACCAAGGACTTGTTTAAGACGCGTACCTACAAGAAAGAGCTGGATCGTTTAAGAGCATGGTAATATTTGGGAAAAGGGTCACGAAGATTGTCCCGGCTTCTTAATGATAGGATCCTTAGCACTCACACAAACATTGATGAAAATGGTAAGTTAACTCCTTGTCTACATCAAAGGTATGATCATACACACAAGGAAGCTACACTTTGCAAGACTCCATAGCACAAGCATGAAGTCAATCCACATGTTATGGAAGTACTTGCAAAGTCAATGAAGAAGGAAGATCAACAAGTCAAGCGTTACTCAATCCAACAAGAGTACAATCAAGTGGTAGACTCTTTGATAAGAAGTGTGAAGACCAATACACTACATCTCAAGATTACAAGAGGACTTCAGCACTCAAAGAAGACGTTGATCAAAGGCTTCAAGTCAAAGCTCCTAGAAGATTTCATCTACAAGACTTGAAGACCTACAAGAATATTAGTCTAGTCTACATATGTATATTCTTTGTGACTAATCTTCCCTTGAGAATACTAGATATAAGATTGTTTAAAGCTCAACTATGCATGTTTTCAAAACCTCATGTTTTACATTATTCAATTCTTTGAAAAGGTTTTTGAAAACTAGTTGGTCAATGCATAAGTACCTTAAAATGTGTTTTATATCTTTACAAAATATTTAGGCATGTGCATGAGAAAATTAGAAACTTAACTAAGTGTAAAAACCACTTTAGGACTACATTCCGGTCGACTTAGGCTTTGCCTCGGTAGACAAGAGCTGTTCGGACGACCGCCAGTGTTGATGAGGTCGACCAGTGATTTTTTGTCCTTATTCGAGTTTTGAATGTTCCAATGCTCTAACGGCTATATTCTATCCGGACGATCGTGATTTAAGGTAAGTCGACTGACATTGCTTCGGTAGACCTGACCCATGAATTCGTTTGACCGAGACATGAACAGAGGGCCTTTAACCTTTGATTTAAGGCACTCCGGTCGACCTGCTGTCTAGTAGCGGTATACCGAAGCTGTCTTTTCAAGGAAAAAATCATAGCCATTGTGACCAACAAAGCTTATGTATTCTTACCCTATAAAAAGCTTCTAAGCTGATTTTTACGTAACCAATCAAGCATTTGCATATACACTTCTTAAACACACAAGCAAATAAGAGGGCATATGCATATACACTTCTTAAACACACAAGCAAACACTTTTATGCTTAATTTCATATCATTCAAAAGCATTTGTCTTGAGCTATAAACTTCATCTATATCTTCTATTCTCAAAGAGTGATTATAGCTTTCAATTGTATATTCAATCCATTTTGAGGAATTTGTAAAAGTAAGCTAAATTGTAATGTCTCCTTAGAAAGAGATTAGTTACCCTTCTCATTCATTTAGAAACTAGTTCTTAGTGAGCTAGTAAAAAGCTCTTAGTGAGCTTCCCTTTTGGTAAGTGTTTGTAAGTCCTATTAGTAGGTAAAAGTCCTCTTTGTGAGGCAAGTATCTCTTTGGAGAGATTGGCTCTTTGTGTTCTTAACACTCTTAGTGAGTGGGAGTCTTCTTTGTGAGGTACCGTTCTTTCAAGACAACAGTGTGCTAAAACACTGGATGAGAAAGAACACATGAGTGAGATTCCATATGCTTCGGAAATTGGATCTATCATGTATTCCATGTTGTGTTCTCACTCAGATGTCACCTATGCTTTGAGTATAACGAGCACATGCCAGTCAACTTTTGGTAAACGTCACTGGATAGCAGTCAAGAACATCCTGAAGTACTTGCGAAAGACTAAGGATACGTTCTTAATCCAGGGTGCGGAAGACGAGCTTGTTGTAAGTGGTTACACTGATGCTAGTTTCCAAACGATATAAACGACTTTAGATCGCAGTCGGGTTATGTATTTTGCCTAAACATTGGTGCTGTGAGCTGGAGGAGTTCAAAGCAGGAAACCGTTGCTGATTCTACAACCGAAGCCGATTATATAGCTACATCAGATGCTGCTAAGGAAGAGGTTTGGATACGGAAGTTCATTTATGAACTCTGTGTAGTGCCTAGCATTTTGAATGCGATTGATCTCTATTGTGACAACAATGCGGCCATAGCTCAATCAAAGGAACTACGATCTCACCAAAGGTCCAAACATATACTGCAGCGGTATCACCTGATCCGTGAGATCATTGATAGATGAGATGTGAGTATTTGCAAAGTACATACGGTCGATAACATCACACCCGCTGACGAAGCCGCTGACACAACATCAGCATGATCTTCATACTTGTAGCATGGGTATTAGATACCAAAAAGACTAGTCTTAGAGATAGTTCTTATGTACATTATGTACTAAAAGGCAAGGTTGTTATCTTTACTGCAAGTGAGAGATTATTGTATTTTCTTTTTCATGTGATGAAATATTAAAGGCAAGAATTCCATTATTATTGTTTTGGTTACGGCTATGTAAATGTATTAAAACATAATAACGTCCTTAGATAGTTATGTAATTGTTACATTGAACTATTCGAAATGTCCTTAGTCAATCATTATTGTGGAATGTTAAGGACAACAATAATGTGTGGAGACTACTGTGTGTTGTGATTAAATATGGTAATATTAAGTAAAACACATAAGTATTTGATAGTTGACTGACCCTCTTATAAGAAGACTTCATGGATTGTTATATGAATGTCAACAGTGTTCTCATAATGATTCTGTTTGTATCTGAATCCTTTGACTTGAGATAACACAAGAATTCATGCTTGGCTAATGATATGCTTTGGTGGTGTCAAACGCCGTCTATAACTAGATGGGCTATAAAGGCATTTGTTGGGTGAATTTATGAACCATGTTAAGATGGGGTGTGATAGATAGAGAATTTATCCCTCTTATATTACATGAGTGATATCTTGGACCCCTTGATAGAGTGAGACTAATTCATGGCCATGAACAAATGAATTAATATGAAATATTAATGTCATTTGATTAGTCTACTCGGGAATTAAGAAAATGATTGATTGAACTATACAAGTGTGACACTCTCAATGACTTGTGTTCAATCTATATATCGAAGGCAAAGGCATTAGTACAAAAGATCATAATTGTGATTACTTGAATCACCGGACTATTTGTGAATTCGGAGTAATGATGTGTTGCTAGATACCTCTCATTACCGTTGACAATTGTTGTCACGACAAACATAGCAAATACCTAAATGGTCTCACGCTATAATCAACTGGATTGGGCTTGTTGAAGTTTACATTTAATATATGTGCTCAATTAAATTGGGCGTTCAATTGGATTGGGCATATTTATATTGGATTAATCAAACAGATCCGGATCAACCGGACCCGGTCAACCGAGCCGGTTTGCCAATCCAGTCGGCCGAGAACCTTTTTCCCGGTTGACCGAACCAGTTAGACCAAGTTAAGCCGGCAAAGGACTTGTGTGAGGGAGTGTGTGTGTAAGGGAGTAGTGGGGATGTTAAGTTAGTGGGTGGTTCCACTAACACCACATGATGAATTGTTTATCATTCATTCCATTCTCAACACCCTAGCCGAGAGCAATAAGAAAAATACTCTAATTTTTCTAACTCTCTAATACATTTTCAAGAACACAAAAAAAGAAGAAAATCGTTTTTCTTGTATCTACTTTTTTCGGGTTTTGTTTTGTCCATTCTATATCACCGAAGCTCCCGAAGATCGTCTTCAACGTTCGATGTACTCGTGACCAGGATCAGAGGCTCGATGAACAAGCACTATGTTGAAATTGTGGATACTAGTAGAGATGGGAGTTTGACACGCTGCCGTTGGTGATTCAAAGTAGCAAAATCCGAGCAGAATTTTGGCTCTTTCGATAAACATAAAGGTAATATTCCTATTCACAAGGTACTGGTTCTTTCTCGTGAAAAGATCCTGTAAAGGAACAAAATCTCATTTTATTTTCGCGGATTCCTAATTTCTTTCTTTCAAAATGATCACCTTAACAACAAATATGTTGATTAAGCATATATGGTGAATTAATTGTTATGACAACTTAGATGACTTAGGTGTTATATGCAACACATAGGCACATAAGACTATGAATATGATCAAGGAAAGTCTAAGTCAAGTGCTCTATATGCAAAGCTTGTAAAATCAAACACCATAAGTAATAAGACCAAAAGCCAAGTAGAAAAGTCAAACACTATATAACTAGAAATCATGTGTAAGTTGTACAACCAACTCTTAAACAAATAAGTTCATGTAATCATGTGAACAAGATAAAGCAATTCATGAACTATAAAGTAAATGAGTAAGGGTTAGAGAAAACGAACAAGATGATTTATAGTGGTTCGATCACAAAGATCTACATCCACTGCCTTAGGACACACGTAAGGATTTTGGAAATTCCACTAAGGATTCCATTGACAATAAATGCAAGGTGGGATCAACCTTTTACATAAGGAGACAACTCACGAAGAGTTTTATCCTCAAACACTTTTATATCTCACGAGTAAATGACTATTTATGGTACTAAACTATTTACGTATTTCTATTTATGGCACTAAACTATTTTTTTTAACTAATTATGTCACTCGTCTATTTACGAGTGTCAAATAATATACAATCACCATTTTTTGGGTGTTTTCCTGAAAAAATTGTCAAGTGACTTTCATGTGCAGATTATTGAGGGAAAAATTGGAACTTCACAATAACCTTGTAATCTGTGAGTTAAAGATTTGACCCGATTTTGACCACAGATTTTCTGTTTGCGGGGTCAAATATTTAATCCACGGATCATTGGGTTATTGCGAAATTCCAATTATGCCGCTCAATAATCTACAAATGAAAGCCACGTGCCAACTTTGTCTGGAAAACACCCAAAAAATGGTGGTTGTATATTATTTGACACCCACAAATAGATGAGTGATATAATTAGCTAAAAAATAGTTTAGGGCCATAAATAGAAATGCGTAAATAGTTTAGTACCATTAATAGCCATTTACTTTATAGCTCACACAGAGCTACACTTGCCTCATAAAGAGGAGTCAACTCACAGTGAATGTTTTTCTAGTTCACAAAGAACTAAGCTCACAAAGACCCAATCTCACAAAGAGTGAAGTTCACAAATAACTTTTTTTTCTAGCTCACAAAGAACTAGTTCTCACAAAGAGAAAAAGAAAATTGCCTCAACAATGAGACTTAACCCTTTAAGCTCTCTTACAGATAAATCACTCATTGGATTGGATGTCTAAATGATAGCTCTACTCAATCTTGAGAATAGAAGAGAACGAATATGTTTAACCTCAATTCAAAATGATATATTTTGAAACAATGATATGAAGATTAAAGCTCTTAAAGTGTTTGATTGCTTGTTTATGAAGTGTATATTACATGCCCTCTTATGGCTTAGTTATTTCTGAAAAATCAGCTGGAGAAGTTTTATATAGGGGCCAAAATACACAAGAAAATCGAGTTAACTAGCTATATGTTTGCCTTGAAGTGATAGCTTTGGTCGATCGAACTAACATGTAGGTCGTCCGAAGTGCTTCCGAAGTAAAGATAAAAAGGCTTCTGGACACATCTCGGTTGACCGCATGATGTGGTCCGGTTGTCCGAAGCAAAGTTCAGTCGACCGACCTAAAGCAAGGTCGTCCGATGAAATATAGTTGTTAGAGTCTTAGAACATTCAAAATATGACTAAAGAAAAAAACCAACCTCGGTCGACCGAACAACACACTTCAGTCAATCGAACTTCAACAGGTAGCCCAAACCAATGTCAGGTCGACCGGACTTCAGTCCAAAAGTGGTTTTTCCACTTTGTCACATTTCTGATGTTCTCAAACTCATGCCTAAGTGTTTTTCAAAGATATTCAAAATATGACTAAAGAAAAAAACCAACCTCGGTCGACCGAACAACACACTTCAGTCAATCGAACTTCAACAGGTAGCCCAAACCAATGTCAGGTCGACCGGACTTCAGTCCAAAAGTGGTTTTTCCACTTTGTCACATTTCTGATGTTCTCAAACTCATGCCTAAGTGTTTTTCAAAGATATTTAAAACATTTTAAATATCTTAGGCATTAACCAACACTTAAATAAGTTTTCAAAAACCTTTTCAAAGTTGAACCAATGTAAACATGAGGTTTTGAAAATACGCAAGAGTATTGAACTTTAAACATACTATATCCTAGTATTCTCAAAGTAAGATTTGTCACAAGCATTTACTAATAAAGCATAGACTATTCTTCTTTAGGTCACCAAGTCTTCAAGATGAATTCTTCTTTTGATCTTAACTTGAAACCTTTAATCAAAGTCTTCAATGAGTGGTGAAGTCCTATATCAATCTTAATGGTTGTTGTGTATTGGACTTCATCACTTCTTTGGTTAAGAGTCTACTTGTTGATGTAGTACATTTGATGATTAAGTATCTCTCAGCTCTTGATCTTCCTTCTTGACTTTACAATTTCTTCCAAGGAATTGTGTAGTGTAATTCAAGCTTGTGCCATGGAGTCTTGCAAAGTGTAGCTTCTTCTATGTGTAGAAGGATGTCTTTGATGTACATAAGAGGCTAACTTACCATTTTCATGAATGTCGGTGTGAGTGTAAAGATCCTATCAATAAACACATGCTCACACACACATATTAGAACTACTCAAAGGATTGTTATCATGAAAATTAGAGTGATCACATTAGCTCTTAGGGCTTACATGAGGGAAAATGCTACACTAACAAAGTAAGGTTCAAACACCTTTGGGATTAAGCATCAATAACACAAAAACCTTTTCCCCATTTCCATACATTGACTTGACTATGGACTTGAAAAATTATAAAAATTCACTTATAAAGTGTAAGTCCTAAGGGCTTATTTCTCTATTTTGATGAACGACAAATCGTTGATGAGATTTAATGTAATAATTATTTATGTGATAGGTTACAAGCAAAATACCAAGTCTATCAAGAAAGCACATACAAGACAAAGGCAATCTTACACATTGAAGATCCAGGAGATGCCTACAAGAAGTATTTGAAGACTTTAGTCTATGATAAGGCAGATTGGATATTTCATATTGTTAATATCCCTTAGGAAAAGCTCAAATGATATTGCTCATACTTGTCATGCATACACTTAAAATGTTTTCATGTTAAAATGTTTTTGAAAAGGTTTTTCAAAGTGTTGAAAGAGCCATAAAAAGTTTATACTTGAGGTAGATAGCATTTGATTTGAGACTTAGTGGGAAAAACACTTTTAACTTTCACCTCAGTCGACCGAAGTATTACTCCCGAAGATCAGTTGAAGGTCGGTCGACCGAGCCTCTAGTAAGGTCGATCGAAGTGTGTCACATCACACAGTCTTTTTAAATGGATTAATCTCTCAACAACTATTTTGGTTAGGTCGACCTCAATCCAGTATGGTCGACCGAGATAATGCTCCTGTCGACCAAGATATGGTTAGGTCGACAGAGATAAAAAAAAAAGTCTTTTCATAAAATAGCTCGAAAGCACCCCCGGAAGACCTGGACCCAAGTCCGGTCGACCGAAGTGTCTTTTTTTGGCAATTTTCTAGCAGTTGATGAAGGGATTCATGGGCGGAAACTCGTTCCAAACACCCATGGATCCTCCCCTGAAGGATCCGCTCATACGTAAACGAATCGAAAACAGTGGTAAAACTTACAATTTTCGGATTCAAGAAGCTACTTCTTGAATGGAGGATGACGTTTCTTGATCAGTTTCTTTTCACCAACGGAATTCCCTTTGCGGAATTTCCCTCTACCGGTATCCACGCGACGAAACAAGCAGTGATTGCTAGATCTTCGTCTTTTCTGAAGTTCGGGAATTTAGAGAGAAAAGGGAGAGGCTGAGAAATCCGAAATCTGATTTCGGGTTACAGGTTTAATTTCGGCTGAATGACTTATATTCTAGGGTTTTGGCTAAGAGATGTTATATAGAGTGTGGGAGTTTGTTCCCAGAACAACTCCCACGTCTACTCAACTTCTCTCGGCTGTGGGAGACTCTGACTCCCACGTTCCCTAGACTTCTACTGGTAGTGGGAGTCCTTATCGGATAATAACTCCCACGTAATCCCAGCCATTGGTAAAATACCGAAATTGCCCCTATCTCTAATTCGAATAATAAACACTTTATTATTTTCAGAAAAACAAATGTCAGATACAATGAACCTAGACACATTCTAGATTCATTGAATCTGACATGAAGCTTGTTAGCTCGTCTAATGGGGTTGACCCTGTAGGTTCATATCACAATGGCAATGAAAACACACTTAGTAGTAGTGTGAGTTCATAAGTCACTAGCGGCCCCCTAGCAGGGACATTGTGACTACCCAAGGTGAATGAATTTACAACGGAACCTATTGTCAATCCACTATTTAATCCCTTTGTCTCGCGATATCCTAATTAAGCATAAGGCATGGTGGTCGTCACCCTTATTAAGCTTAATTGTATTTATGCTCGATCTCCAAGTAGACTGTTTCGACAAATAACATTTGATAACAACTTTATCAAATACATTTGAGCTACGGCCATGCATTTAAACAGTCTTTTCCCTATCGAGGGGGCCCATGGATATCTCTCTCTAATAATAGAGAGGGACAAATTCCTTACAATGTCTCTCACATTCAAGCTATGATAGGACACTACATCCGATCATCAGTCGTATTGATTACTCTGTTACAAGTAACGTCCGACTGAGTCAAAACGTGGCTCCATTCATACTAGAATCAATGAAGACATAAGGTCTAAGGATTCTAAAATAGTATTGACGAAGTAATACTTATGACTTAAGACCATGAAGTATTACTTCTCAAACGGATCACGTCCAATACAATGTATCCCTATATATTGCATCTATGATGTGATTTGTATCCATTACACATGATCAGTAAAACAAGATCATCAATCAACAATCATACTAGTTTTATTTCATAGTAAATAAGTATTACATAAAACTAGGGACTTCTAGAATAGTAATTACATAAGCTAATGAGTTTTACTATCAAATCACACATTTGATAATCAAAAGCGTAATTAACTATTCAATTACATGCTCAAAAGATAACAAAACGCACAACATGTGCTAATGGTCCTAGGGCACTACTAACAGTTGATGCATTTAATCTGGCCATTTTCTCTCCTTAATTTAAAAAGCTGAAAATTTGCAAACCACTGATTCCATTAAGTGTATTCAATGTACTATTATTCAAAGCATCATTTATTACTCTTTGCAATCGATTTCATGTGCTAAACAAGTTTGAACAAAAATCATTTGAGCTATAGCATTTATTGACCTTTACACTTGTAACAAATCCATCACTTCAAAGTGGTATTTGGTTATTTCCCCTTCCCCTCTCATTAGTGAGATTAATTCTTTGTGAGGTAGGAAGTAACTCTGTGTGAGTTTCATCTCTTTGTGATATTTGTAGAACTCTTTGTGAGTGAGGCTCTTAGTGGGCTAGTTGAGTGGTTCAAGTAAAATCTTTGTGAGTTGTCCACTTTTGTAAAAGGTTTATCCCACCTTGCATTTGTTGTGAAGGGAACTTATTAGTGAAGTGTTGAAATCCTTGGGGGTGTCTCAAGGTAGTGTACGTAGATTCTTTGCGAATCAAACCACTCTAAATTGCTTGTCTTTATTTCTTCCTTTTTACCAACTTTCTTTATTGTAGTTATTTACTCTTCTCCTTGTTTAATTAGAATAAAATTTTAAAAAGATTACAAAATCCCTATTCACCCCCCTCTAGTGTTTTTCAGAAAGGTTTAGAAAAAGTTTTGGAAGTAGGAAAGACCTTAAAAATGATTTGGGAAACACTACACAATTTTACCAAAATGACCCTAGGACGAAGGCCCATGGACGAAGCATCGTCTGGCCCTACAGACTAAAATCGAAGACGATTGCATCATCCGGAACCTTGTCTGAAATCGTCCAGAGCTCTTAGTGTCTCCGTGAACAAAGATGCGAACAAAGCATTCGTTTGCGCCCTTCGTCCGTGAGACTGCAGAGAGCCCAGTATCGATGCGGATGAAGCCTAGGACGAAGCTTCGTACGCGTAACTCATAAATGACAATTTTCAATACAATTTTATAAATAGAAACACATTTTCTGTAATCAAAACCCCTTTTCCCAAAATCCAAACTTTTAACACTTCCAACAAACAATGTTCCATACACATTCAAACTACTTCATATTCTTTAAAACGTATTATACTTACTTCGAATCAGGTACTCCGAGTACCTTTCTTGTCAGACTTATACAAACACACTTTACATAGCCACACATATATCACGTAATTCACACAACCAAGTTCAATTGTCTGTTCCAAACTCAATAACAACTACTAAAATTTCTTAACTGCTATTACCCATTAAGGAAGGCAACACTTATCATAATCCCTGGATCCTTTTCAACCCTCGACTCTCGTGGCATCCCGGCATTCTGGTGGATCTGAGCCTGCTGATTTTGTAGTATTTAAGCCATGATGGCTAATGTTGTTTTTTATTCGGATGAGGCCCCGTTGGAAACTGGCTTAGGCAGTGATACATATTCGGTGCCCACCGGTGGTACAACGGTTGGCGCCGGTCCCGGTGGTAACGAGGCATGACATCAGAAAAAAGGTTCTGGCTGATCCATACCCATTGCTACAGAACTATGTGCCCTAATACCTTCAGTGTCTTGACGTGCAAAGGCGGTTATTAGTAGGTCGAAATCATTGTCTTCCTCATTTTTTCTCACTTGGCGTACCTTCTTAAAACTCAGGTGACAACCAAACCCTAGCAACTAATACCACACCACTAGGTCAAAATGTTAGAATAATCCAAAACACATATGTTCGCAGATAAACACACAAAGAGTCGCAGCCCGTAACCCAGCGATGACCGACAACACCTCATTCACCAATGAGATACTGAACCCCATAGATTCTTAGGACACAAACGTACTTCAATACAATAGACTAAAGTCACATCTTACATTGCACACTAAAAAATAAAGAAGAGTGGCTCCCTAATGACTTGGTACATAAGAAAAATGAAAATAATATTCAACATAGAATACTACTTGTCCATCTAACTATTACATGTTATGGTCTCTACTCGTCGTCTTCGTCCCTGATCGCCCCCTATAGATCCTCCTCAAAATCATTTGCAAAATAGAATAGGAATGAGCTGCACTAGCTCAGTAAGGATAAAAAACCCTTGGGATGAAGCATTGAGTGACAGAAATCCTTTCCCATACCCAAAACATTTACATACGATGACTTAACTTCAACTAAAAAACATATGCAAAATACCTTGTAGGAAGTTTGGAACAAGTTTTAGAAGTAGGGCACACATTAAAATGACTTTGGAACAATGCATAAGTTCCCAGAAAGGCCTCGGACGATGCCCTAGGACGAAGCATTGTTTGCTCATGCTGTCAAAATCGCGGATGAGGTACCTCATTCTAGATAATCACTCCCTCGTCCGACCCTCGATCAAGATATCGCAGACGATGTACGTCATCCTAGATAATCACTCCCTCATCCAAGATATGAGCATAAGCTCCCTGTATCTTCGCGGACGAAGCACTTCGACAACGAGATTTCAGATAGTCACTATATCTCCGTGGACGAAGCTTATGACGAACCATTGTCGGCAACATCAAGAAATGATATTTTTCAGTATATGGTTTCAAAGGGAAACTCAATTTTTGACATCAAAACATCCCCTTTCAAAACATCCCAGATCTTTACCAGCTCAAACAGAAGGGATTCATGGGCAGAAACTTGTTAGAAACACCCATGAGTCCTCCCCCGAAGGATCCGCTCATACCATAGGAATCAAAAGAAAAAAAAATAGACAGAAACTTACTTTTCGGGTTCAAGAATTTGATTCTTGAATGAAAGATGTTGTTTCTTGGATACGTTGCTGCTACCAATGGATTTCCCTTTGCGGAATGTCCCTCTACAGGTATCCACGCAACGAAACGACAGTGATTGCTAGCTCTTCTTTTTTCTGAGTTTCATGAATTAGAGAGAAAAGGGAGAGGCAGAATAGAAAATCTGATTTTCTAGGTCCTTTTGGTATTTCGCCTGAAAAAACATTAACACTTAGGGTTTCGGCCAAGAGAAGTTTATATAGGGAGTGAGAGGTTGTTTCAAGCACAACTCCCACGTCCTATCCACCTCTTTTGGCAGTGGGGGTCTATAACTCCCACGTCCCCTAGACTTCTGCTGGTAGTGGGAGTCTTTATCGGATAATAACTCCCACGTAATCCCAGCTATACCGAAAATGCCCCTTATCTCTAATTCGAATAATAACGCTATATTAATCTAAGAAAAATAAATGTCAGATACAATGAACCTGAACACATTCTAGATTCATTGAATTTGGACATGAAGCTCGTAAGTTCGTCTATGCGTGTGACCCTGTAGATTCATATCACAATGGCAATGAAAACATATTTAGTAGTAGTATGTGTTCATAAATCACAAGTGGTCCCTAGCAGGACATTGTGACTACCCAAAGTGAATGAATTTACTATTTAATCCCTTAGTCTCGCGAAATACTAATTAAGCATAAGGCATGTTAATCGTCACCCTTATTAAGCTTAATTGTATTTATGCTCGATCTCCGGGAAAACTGTTCCAACAAATAGTATTTGATAACCACTTTATCAAATATATTTGAGCACGGCCATGCATTTAAAAAAAATTTCCCTATCGAGGGGCCCATGGATATCTCTCTCTAATAATAGAGCGGGACAAATTCCTTACAATGCCTCTCACATTCAAGCCATGATAGGACGCTACATCCGATCATCAGTCGTATTGATTACTCGATTAAATGTAACGTCCGACTGTGTCAAAACGTGGCTCCATTGATGCTAGAATCAATGGAGACATAAGGTCTGAGGATTCTAAAATAGTATTGAGGAAGTAATACTTATGACTAAGGACCATGAAGTATACTTCTCTAACGGATCACGTCCGATACGATATATCTCAATATATTGCATCTATGATATGATATGTATTCATTACACATGATTGGTAAAACATAATCATCAATCAAATATCATACTAGTTTTATTTCAATGTAAAGAACATTACATAAAACTAGGGACAACTAGAATAGTAATTACATAAGCTAATGAGTTTTACCATCAAATCACGCATTTGATGTTCATAAGCAAAATTAGCTATTCAATTACATGCTCAAAAGATATAAAACGTACAACATATGCTAATGGTCTAGGGCACTACTAACAATCTCCCACTTGCCCTAGGTCCAATCATACATGATCCTAAATCCCATTGAACTAGTATGACTCTCATGTTTAGGCTGCTGGAGTGGCTTGTTCAGTCGATCGGCAATGTTGTCGTCTGTATGAACTTTGCAAATTTTAACGTCTCCTATATCAATGATCTCTCTAATCAGATGGAAACGCCTGATAATGTGTTTGGATCGTTGGAGAGATCTAGGTTCCTTAGCTTGTGAAATGGCGCCAGTACCATCACAATAGAGGTCCACTAGGTTCACATTGCTAGGGACGACACCTAATTCATCAACGAATTTCTTGATCCAAACAGCTTCTTTAGCTACTTCAGAGGTAGCTAGATACTTAACTTCTGTTGTAGATTCGGCGACGGTCTCTTGCTTTGAGCTCTTCCAGCGCACAGCACCACCATTCAAACAAAACACACAACCAGATTGCGATCTAAAGTCATCTACATCGGTCTGGAAGCTTACGTCTGTATAACCATTTACAACCAGGCTTCCTTCCTGACCTCCGTAAACCAAGAACAATGCTCTTGACTTCAGTCCAATGTGACCCTCTAGGGGTCAGATTGATATCTGCTAGTCATACTTAAAGCGAATGAGACATTCGGGCGAGTGCATATCATGGCATACATAATATACCAAATGCCTGATGCATATGGAATCTTACTCATGCGCTCTTGGTCTTCCTTTGTGGAAGGTCCTTGAGTTCTGCTGAGTTTAATGCCATGTGACAAGGGAAAGAATCCCTTTTTGGAGTCTTGCAAACTGAACCGTTTCAGTACCTTGTCAATGTATCCACTCTAGCTTAGGCCAATCATTTTGTTAGATCTATCTCTATAGATTCTTATACCCAAAATGTATGTAGCCTCGCCTAAGTCTTTCATGGAAAAGCACTTCCCCAACCAAGCTTTTACGCTTTGTAATGTGGGGATGTCATTTCCAATCAGTAAGATGTCGTCCACATAAAGTACAAGGAACACTACTGCATTATTAATTACTTTCTTATAAACACAAGGCTCGTCTTCGTTTTTTATCAAACCGAATTCTTTAATACGTTCATCAAAGCGACGATTCCAGCTTCGAGATGCTTGCTTCAATCCATAAATGGACCTTTGAAGATTACACACTTTGCTAGGATTTGATGCATCAACAAACCCCTCAGGTTGTGTCATAAACACATCCTCGAGAAGGTTTCCGTTAAGAAACGCAGTCTTAACGTCCATTTGCCATATCTCATAGTCATAATATGCGGCTATGGCAAGTAAAATCTTAATAGACTTTATCATGACGACAGGAGAAAAGGTTTCGTCATAGTCAATACCATGAACTTGTCTATAACCTTTAACTACTAGTCGAGATTTAAAAGTGTGTACATTACCATCCATGTCGGTTTTCTTTTTGAAACACCATTTGTTATCAATGACGTTACACCCTTCGGGTGGGTCAACCAAAGTCCATCATTGGTTATCGTACATGGATTGCATCTCAGACTTCATAGCTTCTAGCCACTTATCTAACTCAGAACTATGAAATGCCTCTTTATAGGTAGTGGGTTCATCTTGATCAATCAGTTCAATATGATGATCATCAGTCACGAGAAATCCATATCTCTCAAACTGTTGATGTACCCGACTTTACCTCATTGGGCCTTGTGTCAAAGATTAAAGATCAGTATCCACACGTGAGCTTGCTTGAAGTTCCAAAGTTGGTTCAGATGTTGTTTGGGGATCTTGAATTTCCTCAAGATGGATCTTACTCCCACTATCCTCTTTGAAAATAAATTCCCTTTCAAGGAATAAACCATTTCGAGCAACAAACACTTTGTTCTCAGATGGAAGATAGAAGTAATATCTTTTAGTTTCTTTAGGATATCCCACAAACAAACACTTGTTAGATTTAGGGTCGAGTTTATCAGATAGCAAGCGTTTCACATACGCCTCGCATCCTCAAATTTTGAGAAATGACAAACTAGGTCGTTTCCCAGTCCATATCTCATATGGAGTTACCGCTTTAGAAGGAACTCTATTCAATATAAATGCAACAGTTTCTAGGGCATAGCCCCAAAAAGAAATTGGAAGATTGGTCTGACTCATCATAGATCGAACCATATCTAATAAGGTATGATTCCTCCATTCTAACACGCCATTCCATTGTTGTATGCCAGGAGGAGTTAATTGTGAAACAATTCCACAACCTCTAAGATGTTCGTCAAACTCTTGGTTAAGGGCCACCTCGATCTGATCGAAGTATCTTAATACTTTTACCAAGTTGATTTTGTACTTCATTTTGAAATTCTTTGAAACTTCCAAAAGATTCTGATTTATGTTTCATTAGATAGACGTAGCCATATCTACTGAAATCACCTGTGAATGTAATGAATTACTGGAACACTCCTCTAGCACTTGTGTTTATTGGTCCACAAACATCTGTATGTATGTGGCCCAATAAATCGGAAGCTCTCTCACTTTGTCCAGTAAAGGGCGCTTTAGTCATTTTCCTAACAAGCAAGAATCGCATGTTTCATAAGACTCTAAGTCAAACGGTGTCAAAATACCATCTTGATGGAGTTTTGATATGCGTTTCTCATTTATGTGGCCCAAACGACAGTGCCAAAAGTAGGTTTGGTTTAAGTCATTTGATTTAAACCTCTTAGTATTAATGTTATAGATGGGCATTTTAATGGATTCATCGAGGTTAAGAATATAAAGCCCATTCATCAAAGAGGCATCTACATAGAAAATACGATCTTTGTGAACGGTGCAAATTTTATTCATAATATTAAATTCAAAACCATCAATATCCAAACAAGAAACTGAAATAACATTCCTACTCAAAGTTGGAACATAAAGACAATTTTTCAATTCTATAATAAGGCCACTTGGTAAAACTAAATTAAATGTCCCGGTAGCTACAGCAACAACTCTTGCTCCATTTGCTACTCTCAAGTCCACTTCTCCTTTTGCCAGTGATCTGCTCCTTTTGAACCCCTGCACATTTGCACAAATGTGAGATCCACAATTGGTATCTAATACCCATGAAGTAGGAGCAGACATGTTAATTTCAATAACATAAATACCTGGAGAGACAGTCAAGCTGGCTTTCCCCTTTTTCTTCTCTTCCAAATAGAGCTTGCAGTTCCGTTTCCAATGACCTGGTTCATTGCAATGGAAGCAAACTTCTTCCTTTGGTGCCTTGGACTTGGGTTTGGGCTTATTATTGCCTTTGCCCTTCTTGGCCATGTGTTTTCCCTTTTCTTTTTTCTTGAAATTCCCTTTTTGAACCATTAAGACTTCAGGGGTTCAGCCTTCATGAGCATCTCGTGTATCTCAAGTATGGACTTCTCCATGTCATGCATGTTGAAGTTCATGACAAACTGGTCATACTCTGGTGGGAGTGAGCCCAAGATCATATATGTGGCCATGTCATGACCTACGGGAGCCCCAAGTTTTTCAAGTTGGTCAAGATAGCCCTTCATCTTAAGATGTGCACTCACAGAAGTGTCAGGGGCCATCTTGCAACTATTCAACGCCTTAGTGGTGAGGAATCTTTCATGACGGGCTTGCTCTTGGAACATTTCCTTGAGCTGGCCCATCATTTGGAAAGCCTCAACCCCTTCAAACTGCTTTTGAAGATCAGTGCTCATTGTGACTAACATGAGACAAGTCACATTGTTAGAGACATCAGAGTGCTTCTTCGAAGCATCTCTCTCAGCTCTGGAGGCGTTGTTTGCAGGTTGTTCAGGAATAGTCGTATCAAGAACGTATAGCTTTCTTTTCTGCTTAAGGACAATCCTTAAGTTGCGGGCCCAATCAAGGAAATTGGTCCCACTTAGTTTTTCCTTCTCAAGGACGGATCACAATGAATTGTGTGATGTATTGGTTGCCATTATCTACATTAAATTATTTGCAAAGTTATTAGTTTTTGAGCAAAAAAACCTTTCCACAATTTCAACACTTGATAAATGGTGGAAAATAACATTTTACGATGGTTATAAGTTAGCTTTGGCTTATCCCCATAATTAAAGTAAAATCAACCTATGGGAATGACATCTATATGTCCCGGCTATTTCCCATTTTATGCCCTAGGCTCAAAACTATTTTGGTAGCTTAGTTAAGTCGAACCATGTCTAAGCATATGGAAAACACTATTTTCCCATCTCCTCTTGCCTAGATAACCACAGATCTGTTGCTTTGGCAAGCAGACAAAATGATGATCCAAGCTCAAAGAGTGCTTAGGATATGGTAGGCATTTTAAGACTTAATTAAAACAATTTAATGTGAATAAATTGTTAAACCCCATAAGGCAATAAATAAAAGCATCTCATGAAATATATATAAAGCATAAAAGTAAACGTGAGATAGCATGGCCTAATCCTATGATGACTCCCACGAGCCTTGTGGGAGCCAAAGGGTCAATCTAGGTCAACATCCATCTCATGGATAAAGTCTTCGATCCAGCGTCCTCCAGTCTTGTTACATAATTGCATTGGCATACCCAGCCTTCAATGTAAAGCAGTAAAACTAGTCTAAGAAAGCAATTACAAATTTACATCATAGGAAAAACGACTCGCAGGTCGTATTATAAAATTACAACCCAATTAAATGTAAAACAAGATGAGGTATAGTAGGCCATGCTATTCACCATGCTAAAACTCACATAAAACATAATGAAATAAAAACGAGTACATATATACAAAGTCTTAGGTCAGCGGAACGACAAGCGTCACGTAACGGCGGTCCCGAATTAATCGAATTATGCATTGGTTAATCGGATTAACCGAATTAATCGAATTAATAACATATTCATAAACAGTTTATGCGTATAATCAGATTAACCGAATCAATACAATTCCAATTGATGCGTAATTAATCGAATTAATAACATATGATAGCAGTTCATGTAATATTAATCGAATTAATAACATACTTAACAGTTTATGCATATCAGAATATACAGAAACATATAAACATGATTAGCCGAAATCAGTTTATGCATATATCACATATATTGAACAAAAGATACAATCTTTTCTTTTTTCACACATACACATTCCAAATCGAAATAGATAGTGTTATGATGTGATTAACAATATCGAATTCGAATAGTATGAGCAAGGCTCTGATACCACTGAAGGGATTCATGGGCAGAAACTCGTTCAAAACACCCATGAGTCCTCCCCCGAAGGATCCGCACATACCGTAGGAATTGAAAAAAAAAAAAACTAGACAGAAACTTACTTTTCGGGTTCAAGAAACTGATTCTTGAATGAAAGATGCTGTTTCTTGGATACTTTGCTACCACCAATGGATTTCCCTTTGCAGAATGTCCCTCTACCGGTATCCACGCGACGAAACGAAAAGTGATTGCTAGCCCTTCGTTTCGGGAATTAGAGGGAAAAGGGCGAGGCAGAATAGAAAATCTGATTTTCTAGGTCCTTTTGGTATTTCGGCTGAAAAAACATTAACACTTAGGGTTTCGGCCAAGAGAAATTTATATAGGGAGTGAGAGGTTGCCTCTTTTGGCAGTGGGGGTCTATAACTCCCACGTCCCCTAGACTTCTGCTGGTAGTGGGAATCTTTATCGGATAATAACTCCCACGTAATCCCAGCTATACCGAAAATGCCCCTTATCTCTAATTCGAATAATAACGCTATATTAATCTAAGAAAAATAAATGTCAGATACAATGAACCTAGACACATTCTAGATTCATTGAATTTGGACATGAAGCTCGTTAGCTCGTCTACGCGTGTGACCCTGTAGGTTCATATCACAATGGCAATGAAAACATATTTAGTATGTGTTCATAAATCACAAGTGGTCCCTAGCAGGACATTGTGACTACCCAAAGTGAATGAATTTGCTGTGGAACCTAATGTCAATCCACTATTTAATCCCTTAGTCTCGCGAAATCCTAATTAAGCATAAGGCATGGTAATCGTCACCCTTATTAAGCTTAATTGTATTTATGTTCGATCTCCGGGTAAACTATTCCAACAAATAGTATTTGATAACCGCTTTATCAAATACATTTGAGCTACGACCATGCATTTAAACGAGCTTTTTCCCTATCGAGGGGCCCATGGATATCTCTCTCAATAATAGAGAGGGACAAATTCCTTACAATGCCTCTCACATTCAAGCCAGGATAGGACGCTACATCTGATCATCAGTCGTATTGATTACTTGATTAAAAGTGACGTCCGACTGAGTCAAAACGTGGCTCCATTCATGCTAGAATCAATGGAGACATAAGGTCTAAGGATTCTAAAATAGTATTGAGGAAGTAATACTTATGACTAAGGACCATGAAGTATTACTTCTCTAACGGATCACGTCCGATACAATATATCTCAATATATTGCATCTATGATATGATTTGTATTCATTACACATGATTAGTAAAACATAATCATCAATCAAATATCATACTAGTTTTATTTCATTGTAAAGAACATTACATGAAACTAGGGACAACTAGAATAGTAATTACATAAGCTAATGAGTTTTACTATCAAATCACGCATTTGATGTTCATAAGCAAAATTAGCTATTCAATTACATGCTCAAAAGATATAAAACGTACAACATATGCTAATGTTTCTAGGGCACTACTAACGCAAACTTCATACCATTCATAAAAGAAACATATACATCAAGACGTGTACTACGAGTACCATTCTTACTCATTTTATAATAGACATACGTACATCATATTAGGTACTCCAAGCACCATCCATTGCTCACACACACACATACACATTTCACATAATTCACACAATCGAGCTCAATTGTCTGTTCCCGATTCAATAACAACTGTTAATAGTCCCTAACTTTCTCACCCACGAGGGAAGGGTCATGCTTGTCCTAATATTTGGGTCCGGGTACATCACCGTCCAATGATATGACCAGGAACATTAAAGATACATCATGTTATGTCGTCGCTCACCATTGTGAGTTCCACAACTACTGTTAGCAGCCCTAACTACATCACCCGCCCACAAATATCATACATATCATCGCGTGCTTCTGGGCTGCAGCGGTACTTATAGAATATTTAGGATATATACTGCTATAGATTCATTTACAGACAAGAGCTCTAGATTGGGAATGTACACTTTCAGAATTCATAAAACGTTCATTTCAAATCATTTACTCACATAACAAACACATGAATTGAACTGTATCACACAAGAATTGCTTGAAAAGCTGCATATTGTTGAATCTAAACTTGTTGAGCATGATATCTTAAAGAACAAATTTGATGTGTTAACCACTTATGTTGATAAGTGTACTTGTGCTAAAGATGTCCTTGGTAATGTGCTTGTTTCTCCTCATGCTTTTATTGCTAGTTATTGTCAAGAGCACAAGCACATACATAATATTGCACACTCTATTTCTATTGATGCTAGAACACCGAACACCACACACCACTATGCTAAATGTTAATTGCTCATATTGTGGTAAATGTGGCCATCATGCTACTTGTTGCATTATTAAGAAGAAGATTAAAATAGGTGCTAAATCTATTTGGGTTGCAAAGAACTCCAAAACTAACCCCAATGACCCATTAAAAAATGGGTACCAAAATTGCATTCTATTACAGGAAACAAGGGAATTCCGGCCGACCGAAAAAGGCAACAGTTGACTGTAGAAATCGTCAAAATGCCTCAGCCAAAGGAAAAAAGGTATCCCGGTCTGACCGTAACAGACTCCCGGTCGACCTGAGCAGAAGAGCTTTCAGTAACAGGGTACCTCGGTCGACCGAAAGAAATTCAGAATTTAATTGGACGAGGGAGGGCGACCGAAGTGTCGCGATTCAGCAGAAATCAAGGGTTTCTCTCTCATAATTTCAAAAGCCTATTTGCCCCCTTCAAAGAAATCCATAATCCCTTCATCAAAAATCATCAAATTCGAAACCTATATCATTCGAAACCTTAATTCCTTCCATAAACATCATACTCTTACAGTCATGGTCCAAAATCCAAAGCCAAAACCTTCTAAAATTCATACCAAAGGAAAACCCAAGAATGATTCTTCAAAGAGAAAACCTCCCTCCAAAAGAAAGATTGAACAATCTCTAACGATTAGAGAACCGGTTGAACCTGCTCCAAAGAAGGCAAAGGTGAATCGGAAAGCCGATAAGGAAAGAGGAGAATCAAGGAGAATCCTCATCCTACAAAGGTACCTTGTAGATTTTACTCTAAAGAAGCTGAGAAATCTTATGAGAATCTAGTGAATGAGAAGAGAGGAATTTTTTCGGTCTATAGAATTGAGGATGACGAAGGATTAGATGAAATTATTGGTTATTTTGTAGATATGGGGTGGCTTAATTTACTATTGATTGATCATGATTATTACCCCCTCACAATATATGAGTTTGGAGCAAACCTTCCAGAATAAGGGGAAAAGGATGATGGGAATTATTGGTGGACATCGTGTGTTGGAAACTTGGAGTTTAGTTTCTCCGAAGAGATGCTATACAATATCTTAGGCATTGAGCTAGATGATGATGTCATTAGATATTTTGAAAATTCCGGGAAAGTGCCAAAAGAAGAGGATCTTGATATTAGGAAATTGAAGACCTATTTCAATATCAATGGGGTATTTGGCAAGTTCAAGGAGAGAGAGAGAGAGAGACAAACAAGCTTGATGAGTATGGTAGTATACTTCACCATTTTGTCTCCAATGTAATTGTTCCGGTAGGAGGACATAAGAATTCCATCTCATACTTGAAAATGACCATCATGATGTGGTTGGTAGAGAAGAAGAAATCAAATTTTTCTTATTTGGCACTCAAGTACTTAAAAAAGTAGTAATGGGACTAAAGAAGAAGTCCATCCCCTATAGAAGCATGTGGACTCTCCTTTTCAAGAAGTTCAAGATCAAGCTCTCCACTCCAACTCAAAGAAGTGAATGGCATCATATGTATAATCAAGGGAAATTTCATCAAATGCTTATGATCTTGGTAAATGGACTTTTGAAATTCCATACAAAGTGCACAATTGATGAATTGTTGACGGCTATGATTGCCCTCAAGAAATCTCCAAAAGTTTGTGATACTTTAAAGAATGAGATATAGAAGAGAGGTCCTCAAGTGCAAAATGTTCAAGATTTGCCTCCAAATGAACAAGGCCAAGGAGATGGGGGAGATGATATTCATATTGAAGTTAATGAAGAAGGGAGATGTTCATTTTGATGTTGGAGATCAAAGGGACATTCCTTGGGAAAATGTTGAAAGAAGACCTCCTCCTCCTCAGAGAAATGAAGATGCCCTAAACCGAGTCTTGACAAACCTGCGAGAATTTCAAGACTACATCAAAAGTGACTTGAAAATGATATTTGAGAAAATTTCAAGTTTGGATGATGTAAAGGAATTGAAGGTTCAAGTTGGGGACTTAAGGATTAAATTCAATGATATGGACTACAAAATTGATGATATTGATAAAAATATCAAATAAAAAAATCAATCTTGGAAGAAAAAAAGGATAAAGAAGAAGAAGAAGAAGAAGAGGAGGAGGATGATGCATTTGATGAAGACTCCATCAATGGAAATGATAGAAATGAAGAAAAGAAGGAAGAAGAACCCAAGCATGTGATTTTCAATAAATCCACCAGCGTGGTGGGGCGGACCCCCGTTTTATTAATAAAAGCCAATCGGCCGAATAGATGAGAGGGGGACATAAACCTTACCTCCCAAGTACAATAAGATATGCAAAGTGTGCAACCTTGATCATTTATCTTATGATCAAGGGTGAAACAGTATATGCCTATGCTAGTATGCAAAGCAGTAAAATGCTACCTTAGACATTTATATTATGTCCAGGATGTTACATGTGATCCAAACTACTATGCAAAGCAAAAATTTACAATTGGAATGAGCATCAAAAGCTTACACTAATCGAATATAAGGTGTCTGCATTTGATCGAGTCGAAAAAGGCCCTGGTTCTCCAAAGGCAGTGAGTGTAATGCCGAAAAAACAAGCGAGTTGCAAGTTGAAGTTGCTAAATTTGCCAGCGCATCCGCAACCTTATTAACCTCTAGATATACATGAATCATCCTGCAATGGCCAAGAAGAAAAACTGCTCTACCAAGAAGAAATCATACCTGAGGATACCGCTTGAACCAACACTTGGGAGTCAGATTGGACCAAAAATTCTGATATGCTAAGCCTATGAGCCAGCTGAAGACCGGTTAGAAAAGCCTGTAGCTCTGCCTCCATACTGGTGAAGGAATCCCCCAAGAAGGTAGAAAAACCAGCTATAAATTCCCCCGTGTGATTGCGAAAAATCCCACCTATGCCAGCGGGACCGGGGTTACCCTTCGAAGCACCATCAATATTAAGAATGATCCCCACGTAGTCTGAGCCACCCCATTTTACCACTTTAATTTTCCGTGGGATGAAAACCGGTGCAACCAGACTAAGGTGATTAATCTTGAAGATGTTGAAGAAAATTTGGGTGAAGAAAATGGTGAAGATTTGGGAAATGAGGGTCAAGAAGTTGACATGGGTGTTGAATACAAGGAAGAATTGGGTGAACAAGTTGGTGTTAAAGAAGAAGATCTACCAAGTGTTGAAGCTTCACCAAAGGATATCAGTGATGAAGAAGATTGAGAAGATCAAAAGACTCGCAGTGGACTCAAAATGCAAGATGCAATCATCAATCCATGAGAAATTTCTAAACTCAATCTTTTATTTCCTTGTATTTCTCCCTTTGATTCTCATGGTGTACCTTTAGACTAGAAATTGTAGTTCATTCAATTTCATTTTTTTTTGGGTATGAATTGCTTAAAGGGGCACCTTGATGCTTTTATAACATATTTTTGCTCTTTAATTTTTTTTATTTTTTGAGCATGTTATAGTTGTTATGATTTGATCATTGTGATGAAATCTCATTTGTAACCCCCTCCCCTATTTTCTTTAGTATCTTATGCTTTGGGGGAGTTTGTATATGCTTTGCTTGGTTTTAATTTGATCTTTATAGCATATGGGTTGTTTTTTATGTTTATATTCAAGTCAATAGCATGAATCTTCTGTGGTTGATCGTATAGATGCTTGACTTAGGATATAAACTGTGATTGTGGCATTGTATATGCATGTGTTGTGTTTATATGGATGTTTGTCTTGGCTTGAACTGTAAATTGCAGGTTTTCCTATTTTCTTTCAAAAGTCCGGTTGACCGGACTCTGGGTATCAGGTCGACCGAACACATGCGGTCAACCAGTGGAAAAATGATAGGTTGACCGACATAGCCAAATTTCAGCAATTCTTGAACTTCATCTTCAGTAATCTGTAAGTTTGGCTGCTTTTATTCATATAAGGACAACCTTATGGGGTGTTTTCAAATGTTTTCATCCCAAACCCGCCTCAATATATGTGATGCATGCTCAATTTTCCTATTTTACATCATCGCATCACTTGTTTGCTTGTTTTCATCTTTTGTATCTTATAGCCAGCTTGTGTAAGTTATTTTGGGAGTTATATATGTTATACATGTTTATTTATTACATAGACTCTCCCTTATAACTTATGAGATCATATTCTTCAATTTCTTATCCTTTGTGATCTCAATATAGTTTTTGGTTAGTCTTGCTTTAAGAGTTGTTACACTCATTTAGCTAACCATTAACTTGTTAGACGAATGTACTTTAAGTGTTATCTTACACTTCTTCTAACTCTTTTGGTTGTGGTACATGTGCTTAACTTATATATATATATGGTATCACTTCTATTAGTACTCTGTTACCTATATTTTCAAACATGTTTTCATCTTAAATAGCTAACATTATTTGAGTTTTGAATGTTCCAATGCTCCAACGACTATATTCTATCCGGACGACCGAGATATTAGGTAGGTCGACCGACCTTTGCTTCTGTAGACCTGACCAATGAAATGCGGTAGACTGAGATACGAATAGAGGGCCTTTAACCTTTGATTTAAGGCACTTTGGTCGACCTACTATCTAGTAGCGGTCGACCAGAGCTGTCAATTCAAGGCTAACATTATAGTCATTATGTCCAACAAAGCTTGTGTATTCTTGCCCTATAAAAAGCTTTCAAAGCTGAATGTTTCATAACTAATCAAGCCATAAAAGGGAAGAGGCATAAACACTTTCTAAACACACAAGCAAACACTTTTGTCATTAATTTCTAAATCCTTTAAAAGCATTTGCGTTGAACTTAAACTTCATCTACCCTTCTATCTCAAAGAGTGATTAGAGCTTAAATTGTAAATCCATTCCAAGAGGGAATTCTCTGTGGTGAACCAAAATTGTAAAATCTCCTTAGAAAGAGATTGGTTACCCAAAGTTGCTCATTAGTTGTGAACTAGTTCTTTGTGAGCTAGCAAAAAGATCTGTGTGAGCTTCACTCTTAGTGAGTGTTTGTAAGTCCTATGTGTAGGAAAAAGTCCTCTTTGTGAGGCAAACATTTTTTGTGAGTGAAGACTTCTCAGTGAAGAAAAAGTCCTAAGAGTAGGCACAAGTCCTCTTTGTGAGGCCAAACACTCTTAGTGAGCGGAGTCTTCTTTGTGAAGCATAAGTACTCATTTGTTGAGGAAATTGTAAAAGGTAGAACCCACATTACATTTGTTGTGAAGGGTATCCATTAGTGGATGTTGAAATCCTTGGGGATTGCCCTATGGTAGTGGATGTAGATTCTTTGTGAAAACCACTATGAATCCTTGTGTTAGTCTTCACTATCTCTACTCCTTTAATTTATTGTTCATATACTTGCTATAACTTATCTAATTGATTATGTGAACATATGTACTTAGGATAAAAACTATCACATGCTTCCTTTCTTTATACAATTGCTTCACTTAGTCATATAACTTGCCTTGATCATAATTGAATCACCTTATGTGCTTAAACAACATACTTGTTAAGGTGAACACTTGGGCAAAAGAAGTTTTAGAAAAACTTAAAATGTTTTTAAGAACCTAATTCACCCCCTCCCTATTAGGTTCTATACCCTCAAAGGGTATTTCAACGTTCGATTATCTTCTTCTTCTTTTCCTTCTCCCAGGTTTTCTGAAAAATCTTCTAAAATGTTATTTATTCTTTTCTTTATGATCTCTAACCTCTAATTCTCCTAATAAAAGCAATAGTAACCACCCTCACATTATTTGCACTTTGGTCCATCTACTTCCATTTTTTTCTAAGAACCCTGAGTAATTCATTATAACACAAATAAATTCTATTATTCTTAATTATTACAACGAGAAAGTTACGGGTATTACATCCTCCTCCCCCTACAAAACGTTTCGTCCTCGAAACTTGCGCACCTCGCTCCAGAAAAAGGTGTGGCTGCTTCTGTCTAGCTTCCTCTTCCAATCCCATGCTGCCTCGCGTTCATTGTGATGTGACCATTTCACTTTTACATATGGTATTGTCCTCCGCCTCAAGACTTGATCCTTTCTACTCACAATACGAATTGGTACATCATGATATGTCCTCTCGAAGTCCCAACGAGTCTTCTTTTAACACATGGCTCGGGTTGGGAGCGTACTTCCTTAATTGGGTCACATAGAAGATGTTATGAAGCCGTGATAACGTCGATGGTGAAGCTAGTCGATACACCAACTCGTCAACCCCCTCAAGTATCTTATAAGGTCTCACATACCTCGAGCTTAACTTTCCACACTTACCAAAACTCATGACACCATTGGTTGGTGATACCCTCAAATAATCCATGTCCCCGGTCTTAAGTTCCAACAGTCTCCGTTTACTGTCAACTAAATGTGTCTGATGGTCTTCGGCAGCCTTCAACTTTTCTCGATTCAACGGAACATTTTCTAAAGTTACCTGCTCCAATTCTTGCCATATTATTGTGTTCTCCCCAATGTAATCCCAACACACCGACGACCTACATTTCCTCGCATACAAAGCCTCGTAAGGAGCCGAAATTATACTTGCCTAATGACTATTGTTGTAGGAGAACTCTACTAAAGTTAAGTCATCTTTCCAACTGCCATTGAAATGTAACACACAAACCTGCAGCATATCTCCCAAGGTCTGAATTGTCCTTTCCACTGATCATCGGTTTGAGGATGTATGCAATGCTAAGTGCCAAGTTCGTCCCCATAGCCTCATTAAAAGTTTTCCAGAACCGAGGAACAAAGCGTCATGAAGGAACCCAAGAGGGGGGGTGAATTGGGTTTCAAATAAATCTTGCAAACTATTTCCAATCTAAACAATGATAGTGCAAGTTTAACAAAAGCTAAAGCAAAACCCAATGCAAATCACAAGACAAGAGATTTAGAGTGGTTCGATTCACTAAGAATCTACATCCACTACCTTGAGCCGCACCCAAGGATTTCACCAACTTCACTAAGAAGAATGTGCCCACACAAAGTAGGACTTTACACTAGTGGCTAACTCACAAAGAGTTTTACAAACAACCACTATAAACAATTGCCCACACTAAGTAGGACTTATACAACAATAACCCTATCACTAAGAAAGGGGATTAAGAAAGGTTAAGTACAAGGTTGTTCACTCTTCTAAGTGAAAGATATAGTACCTTTGAAGCACAAACAATTTAGCTCTTGAACATATGAAGTCCACTCTTTGTCTTGCTTTTGAAAGAATACTCTTGAATGCTTTAGATCATAAGGATGAAGAGTATTTTGCTTTGAAAGTGTTTTGGCTTGATGAGAGATCAATGAATATTTGATATGCAAGCCTTGGAATGTTTCTCTAGCTTTGGAGTATAAATACATTTCAAATTTGGCTGAAAAACGACTCTTTAACGGTCAAAAAACGGCTAGTAGAAACAGAGTTCGGTGGACCGAAAGCGAGCGATTCGGATCCACTTGCCCGTGGGTCGGTCGACCGAACCTCCCTATGGTCGACCGAAGCACATTTTACCAAGTCTCGGTTTCGCTTTCAGTTGAACCGAACTTGAGCTCGGTTGACCGAACTTCCAAAGTGATTTTTCACACGTTTTGAAATCTTTTGAAGTCTTTTAAAGTCTAAAAAGGTTTTCCTAAATATGTAACAAGTAAGAACACTTGGAAAACTTTTCTAAGAGACTTATACTTGAAATCAAAGGCTTTTTGGATAAGAACACATTTGAAACTTTTGCCTTTTGAAAACGTGTTTATGAAATCATGTATGCAAGACTAGAGTGAGAAGCTTATGTTCATAAGAGCTTTGGTTAGAGCTTTAAAGATTACGACTAATGAACGACAAAGCTAAACTAACCAAACTAAGTCTTCAATCTTCAATCTTCATAGATGAGCCTTGAATAGTATGACTTTGAATCTTGAACATGGCTTGATTGAAGTACTTAGAGCTTCCTACAAGATTTCCAATATTCTATCACAAAGATTAAGATCATTAGACACAACATCAAATGTTTGTCCAATATCAAAAACGAGTTCGTTCGCCCCTTAGGGCTTACAATCTCCCCTTTTTGATTATGACAAACTTTGATGTAATAAGATAGAATATGGACAATGTAAGTACATGGAAGCATGGCAAAAGGATCTAAGAACAAATAAGTACAAAGACTAATGCTTAGAAGATACCAATTGTATACGATACCAATTGTAAAGACAAATATATGCAAAGACATAAGCACTAGCATTATAAGTTCTTTTGCCATATAAACTAGGGACTCATAGAAGAGCCCTATATCCCAACCATCCTCCTTGCCTCCTTCCTTCCATCTAGTAGCTTTCTTGTGTGTATTATACATACCTTAGTTTACACAAGAAGCTAACTTACCATTTTCATCAATGTCGATGTGAGTGCTAAAGATCCTATTACAAAGAACATGCTCACACAAACATTAGAACTTACAATGGTTTGTTATCATCAAAACAACATAGAATATGCCCTTAGGGCTAACAATCTCCCCCTTTTTGATGATGACAAAACATTGATGCAAATGGGAATAATATGCAAAAATAAGATACCAAATGTATGCATGAGATAAGGATATTAAGGATCTAGGCAAGTAGATGTTTTTCACAAAAAAATATTCTACTCCCCCTATATTAAAGAATCCCTTATCTCTCCCATTTTGCAAGTTCTAAGCTTTCTCCTTTTGTAAATAACTTCTCTTGGCACATTTGCAACACTAAAAATTCTCCCTCTTTTTGTCAAAATCAAAAAGGGATATCAGAGCGCCAATAAGAAAAGCAATTACACGAAAAGTAAAGATTAATTTTGGAGAAGCTTGATGAAATTTAATAATCCTCCCCATATAAAGAAAAAAAACTTAAAAACCAAGGAAAACAACTTGATGGTCTTGTAGATTAATAAAATAAGAACCAAAAGATCAATCCTAAAGACCAAAAAAAAATATGAAGAAGGATTACTTATAAAAAAGCTTGGTTGATTTCTAAAAAACAAGGAGTCCATAATACCACATAAATCCAAAAGATGGTCATGTATGGCTCAAGAAGAATATCAACCTAAGCTAAAGACAAAGGAGATAAGGAATATACCTTAAAGAACAATCTCCCCGTTTAACAAACATACGATGTTAGCTATTTGAGATAAAACCTAGTTTGATACAAATTGACCAATTGAAAAACATGATACCAATTGTAAATGTAGCCAATTGTAAAACACGTTTGAAAATATAGCTAACAAAGTACTAGTGGAAGTGATACCATGAATACATAAGTTAAGCACATGTATCACACCCAAAAGAAGTAGAGGAAGTGTAAGAAAACACTTAGAGTACATTCCTCTAACAAGTTAATGGTTAGCTAAATGCGTATACAAACTCTTAAAGCAAGACTAACCAAAAACTACAATGAGATCACAAATGATAAGAAAATGAAGACTATGATCTCAAAGTTATTAAGGAAAAATATATGTGATACCAATTGAAGACATAAACATTTATAACACATATAACTTCCAAAATAACTTACACAAGTTGGCTATAAGAGTTAAAAGATGAAAAGCAAGCCAACAAGTGATGTGATGATGTAAAATAAGACAATTGAACATACAACACATATTGTGAGGGAGGTATGAGTTGAAAACATTTGAAAAACTCCCTCTTAGGTTGTGCCACTTCTAAACAATCAAATAGACACAACCCATGGCATAATGCCACAATCACAATTTATATCCTAAGTCAAGCATCTAGACGATCAACCACATAAGATTAATGCTAAAGACTTGAATATAAACACAAACCCCTATATGCAATAAAGATCAAGTGAAAACAAAGCATAGCATATAACAAACTCCCCCAAAGCATAAAACACTACATAATAGAGGGGAGGGGGTATAAATTGAGCACAAAAGGATCAAACACAAAACCATGATCACCTACAAGGGATGAGTTAAGCCTTGTACCTCAATGCTCTTTGAGCTTGGACTTCTTACCATATTGGTTGATCTTCTTTATCAATCAAGTCCATTGAGGCTTTTTGTGTGATCACTTTCATTTGATGCTCATTGAGAGGTTGACATTTGATTGCTCCATTTTCTTTGTTGTTCATCCTTGATTGATGAGATGAAGGCAATCTCCTCTTCTTTTCATGACAAGTGTAGAGTCATCATTGATGGGTGACTTTTCTTTGATGAATCCTCTACAATCTTGTGATCCTTGGCACTAGACTCTTTTCTTGGAGTCTTAGCTCACTTGTGCCTTTCCTTGTAGTTCATATCTTCTTTTTGAACTTTAGAACACTTTGTAACCTACAAGGAATTCTTGAGAACTAATTTGGTACCTTTTCAAAGGTCCTTCAAGATTAGCTCAATTTCTCAAGTAAACACATATTTGCTTAAGGATCAAAAACCAAGGACAACTAGATGGATTCTTAAATGAATATGACATATCAAAAACAAGAATCAATCAAGTTGCATATGCTACATCTCATAGATACCTTAGTTCAATAGACATGGATAAACAAGAACATGCTAAAGGTTATCTATATAAAATCAACTTCAAGAATGTGAGATGCAACATATATAAGAGCAAGCTTGTATATATATCAAAAACACTTAAACACAATAATTGAAGTGTTAAGAGAAGGTGATTTTGATACCTTTGCTTTCTTACCAAGTGATGAAGATATTGGATTTACACTAAGACTCTTGTCATCACTTGAAGCTTTGCTCTTTGTTTCTAACCAACTTGGTTCTCCAATTGATCAACATTTGAGTTTTGAGAATCCAAGTGTTAAGGAGTGCTTTTGAATTTCTTCCTTTGGCACATCTCCTTTAATTTGCACTTCTTCTTCTCCGGTTATGTGACAAGATCATACACATTGAAACAACATAGAACCGGAGCTTTTCCTTAAACTAATGAGAACCTATAAACTCAAGGGAAGAGTAACTTTTGGTACCCATTTTTGTTTGGGTCCATTGGGGTTAGTTAAAGTACGCTTAACTCTCCAAACCGTTTTAACTCCCCTTTCAATCTTCTTCTTAACATGGCATCTATCACAAGAGTGACCATGTTTTCCACAATATGTGCAATGAATATGTGGCTTAGAAGAATTGTGAGCATGCACAAGATTACTACTAGGCCTATGTGACATTCTAGCATTTACAACATGATTCTTAGGTTTAAGAGAAGAGCTAGAAATATCAACACGTTTAGCAATATAACCAAGGCCATGTTTATCATGTGAAGTACATTGCATACCAAGAATTTGATCAAGATTTTTTTTACCCTTAGTAAAGTTTTCAACAAGAAGGGTAAGATCTTTAACTTTGTTCTCCAAAAGATCAAATTCAACGAGTTTGAGTTCAAGTGATGTCAATTGATCATATGCTTCTAAATACTTTAATGAAGAAGAGTTGCATGTAGCAATAAGTTTTTCATTTTCGATTTTCATGCAATCAACCTCATCACAAAGCTTTTTGTTATCAACAAGCAAAGATTCAATTTTAAGCTTCATAGCTTTGTTTTGCTTTGCACAATTTTTCAATTGATCATACATATCAATTAAAAGCTCATTAGGATCATCCTCATCATCATCACTATCATTAAAAAGAATTAGAAATAGATGGAGAAGGATGTACCTCATTATCAAATGACATAAGACATGTGTGATCATTTTCTTCTTGATCATCATCACTTTCTTCTTCATCCCAATGGCTTAACAAGCACTTTGCATTTTTGAGAGTGAAGAACAAATTCTCTCCTTCTTCATTATTGATGATGGACTCAAGATTACTACCCTTTGTAGAACAATTTTTCTTTATCTTCATTTCAAAGGCTAGTAGTGAGCCAAGAAGTTCCTCCGTTGAATAGGTCTTTAAATTCTTGGACTCTTCAATGGCAAGGGGCTTTATTTTCCCAACTTTTAGGAAGAGAATTGAGAATCTTCCTATTCATTTCACCCATGGTGTACTCCTTGCCATAGGACTTCAAACCATTTATAACATTTGTGAATCTTGTGCTCATCTCATTTATTGACTCATTTGACTTCATGGAGAAGAGCTCATATTCTCTAACAAGCAAATTTAGCCTTGACTCCTTGATTTGATTTGTGCCTTCATGAGTAACCTCAAGCATTTTTCCACATTGAGTGTGCGGATTTTCTTCCAAGCACTACGGTTGTACTCATCTTGACTTAAGGCACAACTAAGGATGTTCATTGCCTTGTAATTTTGAGTCATCTTCTTGGACTCAAGCTCATTTAACTCCTTGTCCGGCTTTGGCACTTGAACACCATCCACCAACTTCATAGGCACATATGGACCATTTTCAAATATATGCCATAAAGAATAATCTATTGAGCACACATATATCTTGAAACGTTCTTTCCAAGCTTCATAATTATTACCATCAAAAAGTGGTGGCCTAATGGTGGAAGACCCCTCTAAATACGCCAATGCGGAATTACCGGCCATAATCTTTACTTCAAGCGGTTATGCTAAAAATGAAGACGAGGCTCTGATACCAATTGTAAAACACAAGAGGGGGGTGAATTGGGTTTTAACTAATCTTGGCAACTTTTTCGAATCTTTGCAATGCAAGTGAAAGTATAAGCACGATGAACAAAGACTAAAGCAAAACCCAATCAACAAGACAAAGGATTTATAGTGGTTCGATTCACTTAGAATCTACCTCCACTACCTTGAGCCGCACCCAAGGATTTCAAACACTTCACTAAGAAGATGCCCACACAAAGTATGACTTTTACAATTGCCCACACAAAGTAGGACTTTACAACCAAAGGATGCCCACACAAAGTAGGACTTACAATAATAACCCTATCACTAAGAAAGGGAATTAAGAAAGGTTAAGTACAAGGTTGTTCACTCTTCTAAGTGAAAGATATAGTACCTTTGAAGCACAAACAATTTAGCTCTTGAACATATAAAGTCCACTCTTTGTCTTGCTTTTGAAAGAATACTCTTGAATGCTTTAGATCATAAGGATGAAGAGTATTTTGCTTTGAAAGTGTTTTGGCTTGATGAAAGATCAATGAATATTTGATATGCAAGCCTTGGAATGTTTCTCTAGCTTTGGAGTATTTATACATTTCAAATTTGGCTGAAAATCGAGTCTCCAACGGTCAAAAAACGGCTAGTAGAAACAGAGTTCGGTGGACCGAAGCAGAGCAGTTCGGATCCACTTGCCCAGGGTCGGTCGACCGAACCTCCCTATGGTCGACCGAAGCACATTTTACCAAGTCTCAGTTTCTGCTCGGTTGAACCGAACTTGAGCTCGGTTGACCGAACTTCCAAAGTGATTTTTCACACGTTTTGAAATCTTTTGAAGTCTTTTAAAGTCTAAAAAGGTTTTCCTAAATATGTAACAAGTAAGAACACTTGGAAAACTTTTCTAAGAGACTTATACTTGAAATCAAAGGCTTTTTGGATAAGAACACATTTGAAACTTTTGCCTTTTGAAAACGTGTTTATGAAATCATGTATGCAAGACTAGAGTGAGAAGCTTATGTTCATAAGAGCTTTGGTTAGAGCTTTAAAGATTACGACTAATGACGACAAAGCTAAACTAACCAAACTAAGTCTTCAATCTTCAATCTTCATAGATGAGCCTTGAATAGTATGACTTTGAATCTTGAACATGGCTTGATTGAAGTACTTAGAGCTTCCTACAAGATTTCCAATATTCTATCACAAAGATTAAGATCATTAGACACAACATCAAATGTTTGTCCAATATCAAAAACAGAGTTCGTTCGCCCTTAGGGCTTACAATCTCCCCCTTTTTGATTATGACAAACTTTGATGTAATAAGATAGAATATGGACAATGTAAGTACATGGAAGCATGGCAAAAGAATCTAAGAACAAATAAGTACAGAGACTAATGCTTAGAAGATACCAATTGAATACGATACCAATTGCAAAGACAAATATATGCAAAGACATAAGCACTAGCATTATAAGTTCTTTTGCCATATAAACTAGGGACTCATAGAAGAGCCCTATTTCCCAACCATCCTCCTTGCCTCCTTCCTTCCATCTAGTAGCTTTCTTGTGTGTATTATACATACCTTAGTTTACACAAGAAGCTAACTTACCATTTTCATCAATGTCGATGTGAGTGCTAAAGATCCTATTACAAAGAACATGCTCACACAAACATTAGAACTTACAATGGTTTGTTATCATCAAAACAACATAGAATATGCCCTTAGGGCTAACACTAAGTGGTGACCGAATAGCGACCGAATTTGCCAATTCCGTCGCTATTATTAAATGTCTAAACGACGTCGTTTTGTGCGTTTTATTTCTATAAATATATCTGAGGCAGGAAACCTCTCCCTCATTCTTCATTCTGCCCAGCCGCGACCTCCACCTTCACCACCACATCTTCCAGCGATTTCCCCCTAAATCCCCTCCCTTCTTCCAGCGTCACCACCTCCGGCACTTCCAAGACATCGCCACCACCTCCGGCACCTCCAAGGCATCGCCACCACCTCTGATTTCAGTTGGATTTTTTAAGGTTTATGTGAGAATCTTGCATTTTCTAGCTTTTTTTCTTAACAACTGGAATAAATACATCTATTTTGAGAAGATTAAAACAAAAATGGAGGGGAGGTAGTACTGATTTCTGCTTGGATTTTAATATATGGGTTTTCTATAATGTCTTGCAATTTTTTTTGCCAATTCTTATAATTTCTTGCAATTTTTTTGCCAATTCTCATAATTTTCTTTGTTTTTCAAATGTAGTTTTTTAACATCCAATGTAGTTTTCTTGGTGTATTATTGGTTTTCTTGGTGTATTATTGAAATGTATGCTAATTGTATAATATGTGAGTTTTGATAATTCAAAGTGTGTGAGTGTTGATTGTGAGTTTTGATAATTCAAAGTGTGTGAGTGTTGAAATATAATGAGAAGTGCACACTTTGATTGTGAGTGTTGTATTGTAAATGAGAAGTGTAAACTTGTGTTTTTTGGGTTTATTGATTATTTTTGCTATTTGGGATCTTATTAATACTGTTTCTGGTTTGTATTTCTATGCGTTTTGCTGTTTTTTATAATAGGGATTTAATTTAATTTCAAATTTATTTTTTTAAATAAAAAACAATTTAGCGACGGAATAGCGACCGAATATTCGGTAGCTAAATTTCCCGTCGGTATTCGGTCGTTAACCAGTCAAAGTCAAAAGTCAACAATATTGACCATTCGGTCGCTATTCCGTCGGTAAATAGAGACCGATTATTCGGTCGCTAGACTTTCCGTCGGTATTCGGTCGTTATATAGTCAAAGTCAAAAGTCAACAATATTGACCATTCGGTCGGTATTCGGTCGTTATTTACCGACCGATTATTCGGTCGCTAGAATTTCCGTCGGTATTCAGTCGTTAACCAGTCAAAGTCAAAAGTCAACAATGATGACGATTCGGTAGGTATTCGGTCGATACATAGCGACCGAATATTCGGTCGCTGTATATTCCGTCTGTATTCGGTCGGTAATTTGCTTAGCGACGAAAAATACACGACCACGTCATTCGGTCGTTAATCAGTCGCTAAACTCAGTTTAGCGACCGATTACCGACGGAAACGGCCGTCTCTGTTTCCCTGTTTTCTTGTAGTGTTAATGAATCTAGAATGTGTCTAGGTTCATTGTATCTGACATTTGTTTCTCTGAGAATAATAAAACGTTATTATTTGAATTAGAGATTAAGGAGGGGCATTTTGGTATTTAGTTATAGCTGGGATTATGTGGGAGTTATTATCCGATAAAGACTCCCACTACCAGCAGAAGTCTAGGGGATGTGGGAGTTAAAGACTCCCTCTACCAGGAGAGGTGATAAGGACGTGGGAGTTGTGTTTGAAACAACCTCTCACACCCTATATAACCTTCTCTTAACCGAAACCCTAGTTACTAATGCTTGAGCTGCAAAAATACCAGAAACTTAGAAATCAGATTTCTTGTTTTCGCTCTCCCTTTCTCTCTAAATTCCCAAAACTCAGAAAAATGAAGAGCTAGCAATCGCTGTTCATTTCGTCGAGTGGATACCGGTAGGGAGCAATTCCGCAAGGGAGGACTCAAGGTGATTGCTGCTAAGAGCCCAAAGAACCGAAAAAATGTAAGTTTTTCGTCTGCTTTCGATTCGTGTTTGTATGAACGGATCCTTCGGGGAAGGACTCATGGGTGTTTAGAACGAGTTTCTGCCCGTGAATCCCTTCAGTGGTATCAGAGCCTTTCTCATACTATCCGAATTCGATATTGTTAAGCACATCATAACACTATCAATTTCGATTTGGTATGTGTATGTGTGAAATAGAAAAATATTGTATCTTTGATTGAATATAAGTGATATATGCATGAACTGACTTTGGATGATCATGTTCATATGTTTTTGTGATTCATCATGTTATTAATTCGATTAATAACGCATGAACTACTATAACATGATTCAGTCTATAATTTAATATGATTTATTACGCATGAACTGATTGTATGCCTCCTGCTGTTAATCCGATTAACTTATGCATAAACAGTTTATGTGTATAGATTATATCGTATAAACCTGTTTATCCGATTATAAAAGTTAGGCGATTTAGGGTTAAAATCTGGGCAGAAAACTCATTCGCTGACCTACGACTTTGTATATGTACTTGTTACCGTATTTATTATGCTTTATGTGAGTTTTAGCATGGTGAATAGCATGGCCTACTATACCCTCTCTTGTTTTACATTTATTGAGTTGTAATTTTACAATACGGTCTGCGAGTCATTTTTAATGTTGTAAAATTGTACTTGCTTTCTTAGATTAATTTTATTGCTTTACATTGAAGGCTGGGTATGCCCATGCATTTATGTAACAAGACTGGAGGAAGCTGAATCGAAGACACTATCCATGAGATGTGTATTGACTTAGATTGACCCTTGGCTCCCACAAGGCTCGTGGGAGTCATCATAGGATTAGGCCATGCTATCTCACATTTACATTTACATTTATGCTTTATATCTTGCGTGTGGTGCTTATTTTATGTCTTATGGGGCTTGATTTTATACGTCACATTAAATCGTTTTAATTAAGTCTTAAAATGCATACCATATCCTAAGCAGTCCTTGAGCTTGGATCATCATTTTGTCTGCTTGCCAAAGCAGTAGATAAGTGGTTATCTAAGCAAAAGGAAATGGGAAAATAGTGATTTCCATTTGCTTAGACATGGTTCGACTTAACTAGGCTACCAAAATAGTTTTGAGCCTAGGGCATAAAATGGAAAATAGCCGGGACATATAGATGTCATTCCCATGGGTTGATTTTACTTTAATTATGGGTGTTAAGCCAAAGCTTACTTATAACTATCGTAAAATGATTTTCTCCACTATTTATCAAGTGTTGAAATTGTGGAAAAGGTTTTGCTCAAAAACTAATAACTTTGCAAATAATTTATTGTAGATAATGGCAACCAACACTTCACACAATTTATTGCGATCCGTCCTTGAGAAGGAAAAACTGAGTGGTTCCAATTTCCTTGATTGGGCTCGCAACTTAAGGATTGTCCTTAAGAAGGAAAGAAAGCTATACGTTCTTGATACGGATATTCCTGAACAGCATGCAAACAACGCCCTTAGAGCTGAGAAAGATGCTTGGAAGAATTACTATGACGATTCTAACGACGTGACTTGTCTCATGTTAGTCACCATTAGCTCTGAAATTCAAAAACAGTTTGAAGGGGTTGAGGCTTTCCAGATGATGGTCCTGCTCAAGGAAATGTTCCAAGAGCAAGCCCGTCAAGAAAGATTCCACACCACTAAGACGTTAAATAGTTACTAGATGGCCCCTGGCACCTTTGTAAGTGTACATGTTCTTAAGATGAAGGGCTATCTTGACCAACTTGAAAAACTTAGGGCTCCCGTAGGTCATGACATGGGCACATATATTATCTTGGGCTCACTCCCGCCGGAGTATGACCAGTTTGTGATGAACTTCAACATGCATGCCATTGAGAAGTCCATACATGAGATACACGGGATGCTTAAGTAGGCTGAACTGAACATTAAGAAGAACCCTGAAGTCTTAATGGTTAAAAAGGGGAATTTCAAGAAGAAAGGAAAGGGAAAGCCCATGGCCAAGAAGGGAAAAGGCAATAACAAGCCCAAACCCAAGGCTAAGGCACCAAAGGAAAGAGTTTGTTTCCATTGCAATGAACCAGGTCATTGGAAACGGAACTGCAAACTCTACTTGGAAGAAAAGAAAAAGGGGAAAGCCAGTTTGACTGTCTCTCCAGGTATTTATGTTATTGAAATTAACATGTCTGCTCCTACTTCATGGGTATTAGATACCGGTTGTGGATCTCACATTTGTGCAAATGTGCAGTGGTTCAAATGGAGTAGATCACTAGCAAAAGGAGAAGTGGACCTAAGAGTAGCGAACGGAATTGTTATTGTAGCTACCGGGACATTTAATTTAGTTTTGCCAAGTGGCCTTATTATAGAACTGAATAATTGTCTTTATGTTCCAACTTTGAGTAGGAATATTATTTTAGTTTCTTGTTTGGGTATTGATGGTTTTGAAATTAATATTATCAATAAAATTTACACCATTCATAAAGATCGTATCTTCTATGGAGATGCCTCTTTGATGAATGGGCTTTATATTCTTAACCTCGATGAATCCATTAATAGGCCCATCTAAAACATTAATACCAAGAGGTTTAAATCAAATGACTTAAACCAAACATACTTTTGGCATTGTCGTTTGGACCACATCAACGAGAAACGCATATCAAAACTCCATAAAGATGGAATCTTGACATCATTTGACTTAGAGTCTTATGAGACGTGTGACTCTTGCTTGTTAGGCAAAATGACTAAAGCTCCATTTACTGGACAAAGTGAGAGAGTTTCTGATTTGTTGGGCCTCATACATACAGATGTATGTGGACCAATAAACACAAGTGCTAGAGGAGGTTTTCAGTACGTCATCACATTCACAGATGATTTCAGTAGATATGGCTACGTCTATCTAATGAAACATAAATCAGAATATTTTGGAAGATTCAAAGAATTTCAAAATGAAGTACAAAATCAACTTGGTAAAAGTATTAAGATACTTCGATCAGATCGAGGTAGCGAATACCTTAACCAAGAGTTTGACGAACATCTTAGAGGTTGTGGAATTGTTTCACAATTAACTCCTCCTTGCACACCACAATGGAATGGTGTATCAAAACGGAGGAATCGCACCTTACTAGATATGGTTCGATTTATGATGAGTCAAACAAGTCTTCCAATTTCCATTTGGGCCTACACCCTAGAAACTGCTGCATTCATATTGAATAGAGTTCCTTCGAAAGCGGTTCAGAAAACTCCATATGAGATATGGACTGGGAAACGACCTAGTTTGTCATTTCTCAAAATTTGGGGATGCGAGGCATATGTAAAACGCTTGTTATCTGATAAACTCGCCCCTAAATCTGACAAGTGTTTGTTTGTGGGATATCCTAAAGAAACTAAAGGACATTACTTCTATCTTCCATCAGAAAACAAAGTGTTTGTTGCTCGAAATGGTTTAATCCTTGAAAGGGAATTTATTTCCAAAGAGGATAGTGGGAGTAAGATCCATCTTGAGGAAATTCAAGATCCCCAAACAACATCTGAACCAATTTTGGAACTTCAAGCAAGCTCACGTACTAATACTGAGCTTCAATCTTTGACACAAGGCCCAAGGAGGTCAAGTCGGGTACATCAACAGCCTGAGAGATATGAATTTCTCGTGACTGATGATCATCATATTGAAGTAATTGATCAAGATAAACCCACTACCTACAATGAGGTAATTCGTAGTTCTGAGTCAGATAAGTGACTAGAAGCTATGAAGTTTGAGATGCAATCCATGTACGATAACCTAGTGTGGACTTTGGTTGACCCACCCGAAGGGTGTAAGGTCATTGATAACAAATGGTGTTTCTAAAAGAAAACCGACATGAATGGTAATGTACACACTTTTAAATCTCGACTAGTAGTTAAAGGTTATAGACAAGTTCATGGTATTGACTATGATGAAACCTTTTCTCTTGACGTTATGATAAAGTCTATTAGGATTTTAGCATATTATGACTATGAGATATGGAAAATGGACGTTAAGACTGCGTTTCTTAATGGAAACCTTCTCGAGAATGTGTATATGACACAACCTCGTAGGGGTTTGTTGATCCATCAAATTCTAGCAAAGTGTGTAAGCTTCAAAGGTCCATTTATGGATTGAAGCAATCATCTCGAAGCTGGAATTGTCGCTTTGATGAACGTATTAAAGAATTCGGTTTCATAAAAAACGAAGACGAGCCTTGTGTTTATAAGTAAGTAACTAATAATGCAGTAGTGTTCCTTGTGCTTTATGTGGACGACATCTTACTGATTGGAAAGGACATCCCCACATTACAAAGCGTAAAAGCTTGGTTGGGGAAGTGCTTTTCCATGAAAGACTTAGGCGAGGCTACATACATTTTGGGTATCAGAATCTATAGAGATAGATCTAACAAAATGATTGGCCTAAGCCAGAGTGGATACATTGATGAGGTACTGAAACGGTTCAATTTGCAAGATTCCAAAAAGGGATTCTTGCCCATGTCACATGGCATTAAACTCAGCAGAACTCAAGGACCTTCCACAAAGGAGGACCGAGAGTGCATGAGTAAGATCCCATATGCTTCAGCCATTGGGTCTATTATGTATGCCATGATATGCACTCGCCCGGATGTCTCGTTAGCTTTTAGTATGACGAGCAGATATCAATCTAACCCTGGAGAGTCACATTGGACTGCAGTCAAGAGCATTCTTAAGTACTTGAGAAGGACTAAAGATATGTTCTTGGTTTACAGAGGTCAGGAAGGAAGTCTGGTAGTAAATGGTTACACAGACGCAAGCTTCCAGACCGACGTAGATGACTTTAGATCGCAATGTGGTTTTGTGTTTTGTTTGAATGGAGGTGCTGTGAGCTGGAAGAGCTCAAAGCAAGAGACCGTGGCCGACTCTACTACATAAGTCGAGTATTTGGTCGCCTCGCAAGCGACTAAAGAAGCTGTTTGGATCAGGAAATTTGTTGATAAATTAGGTGTCGTCCCTAGCATTGTGAACCTAGTGGACCTTTATTGTGATAGTACTAATGCTATTTCACAAGCTAAGGAACTTAGATCTCACCAACGATCCAAACACAAACGATCCAAACACATTCTCGAAAGCGTTTCCATCCGATTAGAGAGATCATTGATAGAGAGACGTTAAAATTTGCAAAGTTCATACAGACGACAACATTGCGGGATCCATTGACCAAGCCACTTCCGCAACCTAAACATGAGAGTCATACTAGGTCAATGGGATTGAAGATCATGTATGATTGGACCTAAGGCAAGTGGGAGATTGTTAGTAGTGCCCTAGGACCATTAGCATATGTTGTGCGTTTTATATCTTTTTGAGCATGTCTTTGAATAGCTAATTTTGCTTCGAACATCAAATGCGTGATTTGATAGTAAAACTCATTAGCTTATGTAATTACTATTCTAGTTGTCCCTTGTTTTTATGTAAGGTTTTTTACAATGAAATAAAACTAGTATGATGTTTGATTGATGATTATGTTTTACTAATCATGTGTAATGAATACAAATCAAATCATAGATGCAATATAATGGGATATATTGTATCGGACGTGATTCGTTAGAGAAGTAATACTTCATGGTCCTTAGTCATAAGTATTACTTCCTCAATACTATTTTCGAATTCTTAGACCTTATGTCTCCATTGATTCTAGCATGAATGAAGCCACGTTTTGACTCAGTCGGACGTTACTTTTAATCGAGTAATCAATACGACTGATGACCGAATGTAGTATCATTTCGTGGCTTGAATGTGTGAGGCATTGTAAGGAATTTGTCCCTCTCTTATTAGAGAGAGATATCCATGGGCCCCTCGATAGGGAAGACTGTCTAAATGAATGGCCGTGCTCAAATGTATTTGATAAAGTGGTTATTAAATACTATTTGTTGGAACAGTCTACCGGGAGATCGAGCATAAACACAATTAAGCTTTATAAGGGTGACGACTACCATGCCTTATGCTTAATTAGGATATCACGAGACAAAGGGATTAAATAGTGGATTGATATTAGATTCCACCGTAAATTCATTCACTTTGGGTAGTCACAATGTCCCTGCTAGAGACCGCTTGTGATTTATGAACACATACTGCTACTAAGTGTGTTTTGATTGCCATTGTGATATGAACCTACGGTGGTCACACGCGAGCTTCATGTCCAGATTCAATGAATCTAGAATGTGTCTAGGTTCATTGTATCTGACATTTGTTTCTCTGAGAATAATAAAACGTTATTATTTGAATTAGAGATTAAGGAGGGGCATTTTGGTATTTAGTTATAGCTGGGATTACGTGAGAGTTATTATCCGATAAAGACTCCCACTACTCGCAGAAAGTCTAGGGGACGTGGGAGTTAAAGACTCCCACTGCCAGGAGAGCTGGTAAGGATGTGGGAGTTGTGTTTGAAACAACCTCTCACATCCTATATAACCTTCTCTTAACCGAAACCCTAGTTACTAATGCTTGAGTTGCAAAAATACCAGAAACTTAGAAATCAGATTTCTTGTTTTCGCTCTCCCTTTTTCTCTAAATTCCCGAAACTCAGTAAAATGAAGAGCTAGCAATCGCTGTTCGTTTCGTCGCGTGGATACCGGTAGGGAGTAATTGCACAAGGGAGGACTCAAGGTGATTGCTGCTAAGAGCCCTAAGACAGAATCTTTAACCGGAAAAATGTATGTTTTTCGTTTGCTTTCGATTCGTGTTTGTATGAGCGGATCCTTCGGGGAAGGACTCATGGGTGTTTAGAACGAGTTTCTGCCCATGAATCCCTTCAAATATAAGTTCTAAGGACTCTAAACAGTATTGATGAATAAATACTTATGACTTTTTGAACCATGCAATGTTACTTCCTTTTCGGATCACGTCCAATAAAATATTCTCCAATATGTATCTATGATATGACTTGTATCCATTACACATGGTCAGTAAAACATGACCATCAATTAGACATCATAATAGTTTTATTTCTTGCATATAACATTAAAAAATTAAGGATAATTAGAATAGTAATTTTATAAGCTAATTAGTTTACTATCAAATCACTTATTTGATGTCCAAAAGCGAAATACACTATTCAAATAACATGCTTTAAAATAACAAAGTACAATATGTTCTCATAATCCTAGGGCATTACTAATAGAAACATATGATTCAATTGAATTTCAAAAGCTTAATTTTCCTTGCACATAAAAACCTTAAATAATTTTTAACAAAATTGTGCAAATCCGAGTTAACGTTGTGCAGTGAGTTGTCACTGTCAATATTGATTGCTTCAAGATTCTACACGACTGTGGCTTTAGCTTAAAAACACTTTAGCTCAAGACAAGTAATTTTAGCTTGAATATCAAAAATAGATTGAGATACAATCTCAGCCAGAAAACTCGTTTTACTTTTCTTTGAAAATGCTTAGGTGTTTAATCTCAAATGGAAAAAGGAGCAAGTGACTTTTTTTTTGGAAAAGTATGGACATAATAACTATCTAAGCTCATTCTCTTTCACTACCGTTAACAAGAATCTACAAGCTATCTAATAATATACATGTTGGACTCTTGGATTTGGCCTAATATGTGAACTTGATGAGCCACCCCACTAATGAATTGAAAGCACGTGTTAAGAATAGAATTCCTATGCTAATAGGATTATAGTAATTACCTATTCTAGTCTTTACAATATTATAGAGTTAGTTTATTATTTAATTTCCTTATTTATTTAGAGTTACATTGTTAAGTAACTTCCTTACTTATTTAGGATTCTATTTGTCAATTTCCTTTTCCTTACTAGGTAAGGACTCTATTTGTATTTATATGGGAAATTTCCCTAAGTTCATTGAATCAATTCAATATATTTTGATTCCATATATTCTTACATGGTATCAGAGCCACCTAGTTCGATGTAGGGCCCCATTGAATGTTCACGCTCCAGATGTCCAGCTCTAGGCGTGAGTGGGTGAGTTGAGAATCCCACATCGACTAGTTAGTGAGCAAGTTTGTTCTTTATAAGGATTGGGCAATCCGCTGGCCGATTTCTTATTCTTGGATAATTTATTGATTCATTATTTTTCGACAGAAACTCTTGACATCGATTAAGATATTCTTCTGATCGGTATTTTCGGTATTTTTCGGCAGAAACTCTTAACATCGATCAAGATATTCCTCTGACCGGTATTTTCGGTATCTTAACATCGATCAAGATATTCCTCTAGCCGGTATTTTTCGGCAGAAACTCTTGACATCGATCAAGATATTCCTCTGACCGGTATTTTTCGGTAGAAACTCTTGACATTGATCAAGATATTCCTCTGACCGATTTCTTGTTCATGGATAATTCATCAGATTCAATATTTTTGGCAGAAACTCTTGACATTGATCAAGATATTCCTCTAACCGATTTACTCATTCTGACTGAAGTAGCAGTTCAAAACGTCATGGCAGAAGCAATTCGATTATCTAGTTCGCAAGCTGGGTGTTCTCGATCTACACACTCCAACTTGAGGGGGAGTGTTAAGAATAGAATTCCTATGTTAATAGGATTATAGTAATTACCTATTCTAGTCTTTACAATATTATAGAGTTAGTTTATTATTTAATTTCCTTATTTATTTAGAGTTACATTGTTAAGTAACTTCCTTACTTATTTAGGATTCTATTTGTCAATTTCCTTTTCCTTACTAGGTAAGGACTCTATTTGTATTTATATGGGAAATTTCCCTGAGTTCATTGAATCAATTCAATATATTTTGATTCCATATATTCTTACAGCACGATTTCATTAGATAGGCCCGTGGCACCCGATCGTGAAGAAAGGGACTGATAGCCATCAAGTGAATGTAAAGAAGGGTAATGAGCCAAAACAGGGATTTGGACTTTGATTATGCGGCCTCATCGCATGAATATAAGGTAAAATTGCTGGCCCGTTTAACCACGTTGATCCAAAAAGAACTATCCGAGGAATCAAGATGAAACGTATGAGGAATTCTTCACCAAGTAGAAAATTGATAAGATAAACTATACAAGAAAGTATATTTTCTGAAGGAGCTCAGTCAAGTTTTTCACTTCTAGATCAAAGTTCAACTATAACAGGGGAGACGAGAATAGGAAAAAGGCACAAATAATAATCAACACAAATCAATTTGCTCTTCAGCAACACTTTCCGGGCTGAAAGGCACCAATTCGGGGTCCAATACAACTGTCTTGTTTAGTTTAGGGTTAGAATAACTATCTCCTGACTACGTTCCAGATAGTTCTTAGGTTTTTTTGTTATTCAATTCCTAGGATCTTTATTCTTACTAGAGTTGGGTTATTTCAATATGTATGAGGCACATCCCCTCATATTTATTTCCGCTAATGCAATCAATTTATTTTCCTACGCACACATACACACACACACACACTCTCTCTCTCTCTCTCTCTCTCTCTCTCTCTCTCTCTCTCTCTCTCTCTCTAAAGTTCTTGAAGATCATCAAGGCGAATCAAAGAACTTGCAATCTCTATATGTATCACACTCTGTACCCGAGTGATGATTTGGCAGCACCCCAAGTCAATGAAGCACCGAACCCAAAAACTAAAAAGGAAACTTCAAAAATTACTATTGCTTAAAAAGGGAAATTACATTATCCATAAGTATTCTTACATCACAAAGAAAATACTATTGTTCAAAAGAGAAATACTAAACTATAAATTGTTCCACAAGTTAAACTATTACAAGTCAAACTAGATCATCCTCAAAGGTCTCATCGATCTCACCCTGAATGAACTCATCTGTAAAAGTGGAAACAAATAAGGGGTGAGCTAACAAGCTCAGTAAGCATCGATCACCCTTGGGATGAAGCATTAATTAGACACAAAAGACTTTTTCCATTACCAAATTATTTGTACTGGACCTACATAAATCACGTGCGAAATACTTTTAAAAAACATGAAACATAACTTAAATAAATACAGAAAATAAACAAAACTGAAAGATGAACAAGGCTGAAACAGAGCTTCGGTGGATTGGAAATCAGGATAGAAATACTGTCCCAAAAATTCGTCCGACCGCAAACCAATTAGGTTGACAGAGGTATCTCCAGTCAACATGATTTTCGTCCAAGTCGACCGAAATCCACTACTAGTCGTCCGCCAAATTCCAAATAGTTTGAATCGGACGAGGGAAAATGCTGCCGGTCGACTGCAATCCAGTGCAACCATTTTCATGTGCAAATTAACAAAGAAAAATGTGATTCCTGCACAATTAAAAAACTAACCCAAAATACCCCATTTGACTCTAAAACACATATAATAACAAATATCGATCAAACATATAATATGCTCAAACTATATCCACTCAATCTGACACAAAGGGATCGGAAATTGTGCTAAGAGCACCATGAAGTACTCATGCACTTCAAATGGATTTTCGTGTCAACTAACGGATATAATTGTAGCAATGACAAAGACATAACATTCACACAGTTGAGCTCACTTGTCTGGAAACAATTCTACATCCCTTTTAACATCCATAAATTATGCATTTACCCGTTAAGTTAGTTTACCTTAAGTTGTCATACTCCCTTCGGTCGTAAGACTCTCAGGACCCAGTTTTTAAGTTCATCTTTGAATCTCTTAGGTCGAGTCATCGCCATTAGAACAACTGAAATTCGAACTTGATATAGGGCAATGATATTCACATTACTTCATTCGCCCCCTCCGAACCTCATCTCTATGACTAGACATATGTAGAGTCATCGAGGCGTAGCGAGACAATGAGTTCTCTTCCTCTAACGTTATCATCCAAGTTCTTGTTCTCCACCCATGAGCTACTTTACCATATTTCGAATTCAATGTTTTTAATAAAACCTCTGCACTTTGACCTATTTTAGAAGAGCTCTAGAACCGATTTACGGTTTGTGTAGCCATAAATCTTATTGTATTCTTAGAGATCATTTGACTTTGTATACTATTCCGTTGTAAATAAACGATCTTATCATAGATCCATTGGGGTCTTGAAATTATATAAGAATGAAAAGATCAACCATAGTAGCCATCTCAGGTTTACTTGTAAATTTGACTAGGCACGTCCTATATACCGCTTTTGGAAAACCTTCTCGTACTCCATGCTTGAATAGCTTTATGATATTATTCCATGAGGTTCTTTCAACCAAATATGGTTGCCCACTTAGGCTTAGTAGGCGCGCTACTTGGTATAATACTTTTTCCTACTAGACAACCAAAGGTCAGCCTTGAGATCATTTATATGTATGTTATTCAATAGTGCACCATGAATACCAACCTTTGCTTTTATTTTCAATTCTAGAAGGGCAATGAGATGAAATAGACTGCCACTAAAATGAACAAAGAGTTTTATATAGTCTATGAATTCCTTACATTCGTGCTGATCGAGTTAAGAAAAGAGCTTAGTTAAAGGTTACAACAAAGTACACACCCCAGCACGATAGGGCGGGAACAAGAAGTAGTTGAGTCTAAGGAAGAGGAAGGCTCACTATAAATTAGTGGAATTGACTAGAGAGTGGTTGTGAATCGATCTATATTACTAGTGAAAGAACTCTCACTTTCATATTTTAACTGAAATAAGGATACTTAGAGATTCTAATTAGTGAAATAAAATTTGGGAGTATATCAGAGTATTATTATATGAAAGCTTTCCTAATAAGGATGAGACAAGGAAATATTCTGAGAACGCGGATGCTCTAAGATAGGGGGAAGCGGAACAATTTTCTTTTATCAGTTAATGGGGATGCTCTAAGCATTGGATTAATTATGTATCAATGTTCCAAAAAAAATACTTGTATGCACCAAAAACACGGGATTGCCAGGGTAAATGCATTAAAAATGAACAAATTTTAGTCGATGGTGCTGCTACGGTTGGTGGTGAACACTACAAGAAAACTGTGTAACAGGGACGGACATTTACGTCGCTAATCCGTCACTAAACTAAGTTTAGCGACCGATTAACGACCGAATGACGTGGTCGTGTATTTTTAGTCGCTAAGCAAAATACCGAGCAAATACCGACGGACAAAATAGCGACCGAATATTCGGTCGGTAAATAGCGACCGAATACCGACGGAATATCTAGCGACCGAATATTAGGTCACTATTTACCGACCGAATGGTCAACATTGTTGATTTTTTACTTTGACTTGGTAACGACCAAATACCAACGGATAATTAGCAACGGAAAAGAGGGTCACCATATACCGACCGAATACCGACCGAATGGTCAACATTGTTGACTTTTGACTTTGACTGAGTAATGACCGAATACCGACGGATAATTAGCAACGGAAAAGCAGGTCACCATATAGCGACCGAATACCGACGGTCTGGTCAACATTGCTGACATTTAACTTGACCCAGAAACGCCCGAATAGCGACGGATACTTAGCAACGGAAAAGAGGGTCACCATATAGCGACCGAATACCGACGGTATTTACCGTCGCTAAATTGTTGTTATTTAAAAAAATAAAAATTGAATTTAATTAAATCCCTATTACGAACACAATGAGAATAACCAAAATGCTCACAACCAAACTGCTAATAACCAAAATGCTCACAATCAATTCTCATTACATTAAATACTCACAATCAAAGTGCAAACTTCTTATTACAACACTCACAATCAAAGTGCACATTTTGAATAACAACACTCACAATCATAGTGTGCACCTTACATTACAACTCACAATCAAAGTGTACACATTACATTACAAAGCTCACATTCAAAGTGCACACTTTGAATTATCAAAACTCACAATCAAAGTGTGCACATTACATTGCAACACTCTCGTTCAAAGTAATTTATTTCATTTATCAAAACATACAATCAAAGTGTGCATTTCTCATAAACTCCTTGATGTCATTCATATGCATATCCTTGAAAATGCATGAGTTGCAATCTGCAAAATTTAAGAATCAAATTATTATGACAATAAAATTTCTACTTAGAATTATGTTAAAAAGTTATACAATATGAAAATTAATTTATTATAATAAAATAATAATAAAAAAAAACAACAAATATGACTCACTTTCAATATGTGGAATTCCAAGAGAAGCGAGAAATCTTAATCATTCTAAATCATCATCGGTCATTAATTCATCCTCTTCTTCAGAATTGTCATCTCCCGACATAATTTCATCATCGTCATCGTCATCATCTTCATAACCACGGCTCGTTACCGGCCACAAGTACAACTTCAATTTCCCACGACCGGTGTGCAAGTTGACCAACTTCGGTAATAGTTGAATCAATGCGATCGGTCTCCTCCTCGCGTACTTTCGTCCCCGATACGGTGCCGGAACACCGAGAACGTCAAATAGGCGTGGTTTTGAACGACATACAGCCAACCAATCAGCCCTAGATGATGTCTTACTACCCGGATAAGGTGTGTAGTAAACTTGTTGACATTGGGAAGCAAATACAAATGGATCGTAACCCTGGTAGGTTATTTTCCTATGGATTTCTACAAGTTTATATTGAGGATGCACTCTTAAACCTCGATTTGGAGTAGAATCAAACCCGATCGCATTTGAAAAGAATAATTTTTTTGGTCGGGTATTTCAGCAAGTTCAACCTCAATTACTTGCTTCAACTCACCGTAATAATCTCCTTTAACCCATACCCCGCTGTTTGTCGTTCATTTTCCATCGTTGTGGGCTTTGGTGTGAAATCTATAACCGTTAACAAAGTAATCGATGTATGACATCACTCTCCTTGACGGGCCCCAAGACAGATTTTTCAACAAAATTTCGGAATCTTCCTGAAGGCTATGTATCTGTTGAGCAATAAAAGTTAAATTATTTTAATTATGCATTCTTATTACAAGTACATTTCTACACAATACCAACTTACATGAGTTCCAAACCATTTGGAAAAATCATTATAAACCCGACTTTGAAGTTCTTCCTCCGTTATCTGCGGGGTTTGTTCATTTACTTGACTTACAAATTTACTGAGTTACAAATTAAATGACAATATTATTATTTGGCCACTTTTAATTATATAACAAAAATGAAGCAAATAGATAAGTTTACTTACTGAAGATGTGGTTCGACCTCTTCACAATTCATTAGGATATAATTCATTGCTATTTTATAATCTTTATCAGTTAATAAAATCCTTTCTTTTTTTCCAAATGATCTTCCGGGTAAGTTGCAAATTGATAATACATCTGGTCCGCTAATCTCGTCTTCACCATCATTTCGCCCAATGGTTGTAACTCTTGTTTTCATGTGGGGTTCAAAATAATAGTTAAAAAACGTAGCAGCTTCTTCGACCAAGTATGCATTGCAAATTGACCCCTTAACTCTAGCCTTGTTCTTTATCTTCTTTTTCAGATGGTGCAAGTATCTAATTAAAACATATGTAGTTAATCACATTGTAAATATGTAAATGAAAAAATATAATACAAAGATGAGATAACTTAAGACAATGGTTGTTACCTCTCGAATGGGTACATCCACCTAAAGCTGTCATCGGGCCACCAACATTGGCTTCAGTACGGAAGGTGAATCGGCAAGTGTTCCATCACATCAAAAAAATCCCGGAGGAAATATTCTCTCTAACTTGCATAATAAAATAGCGATAGTGTCCTCCAATTCTTGCATATGCGCCACACTCAACTTTGGGGAACACAAATCTCTATAGAAACAGGACTAAGTTCAGCCCGAGGGTCCCCAACCATTTGCTGGGTAGTACTTTCCCTAAGTGCTATAGGGATAAGTCTCTGCATGAATACATGAGAATCGTGACTCTTCATTCTAGACATTTTCAACTCTTTCATATCAACGCATCGCGCCAAATTCGATGCATATCCATCTGGGAGTCTTAATTCTTTAAACCACTGCAAAACCATTTCTTTTTGAGGCTTGGTAAGAGTGAAACATGCCTTCGGTTTTGTTGCTTTACCTCGGCCATCGTGTTTAATATTCAATTCCGGACGATTGCAATACCTTTCAACATCCGCTCTAGCTTTAACATTGTCTTTAGTTTTACCTTTCACGTCCATCACGGTGTTAAAGACATTATCAAACACGTTTTTTTCATTATGCATGACATCAATGTTGCGTCTTATCAAAAGTGTCCGCCAATAAGGTAAGTCCCAAAATATACTACGTTTAGCCCAACTATGATCCCGTCCCCTGCCTTGCTCTTTACCGATCTCTTCAGCAGTATCGGTAATTTTTTGATAATCTCTAACTCTAAGAACATTTCATGATCACTAAGGCGAGTCGGCGGGTCTGCTCTCTCTTGTCGCCGGTCCTTTCGGAATCCCTTTGCATCTCTTCTAAAAGGATGATCAGGTGACAAGAAGCATCTGTGGCAATCGAACCACGATTGTTTCCCTCCAGACCCAAATGGAGCAGCTTGTGTTTCCTCCATACAATATGAACAAGCGTGAATGCCAGTTGTACTCCATCCACTCAACATTTCATATCTTTGGGAAATCACTAATTGTCCAAAGTAATGAAGCCCTCAATTTAAAATTTTGTTTTTTTGAGATATCATAAGTTTCCGCTCCTTCGACCCTACAGTTGATTCAATTCATCGATTAAAGGTCTGCAAGTACACATCGATCTTGTGCTTTGGATTTTGGGGTCGAGTACAATGATAGTTAAGAAGATTACATTGTTCTTCATACACATCCAAGGGGGAGATTATAAGGTGTTAGAAGAAGCGGCCAAGAAGAATAGTTCTTCCCTCGACATGCCGAAAGGTGCAAAACCATCTGTGCATAACCCAAGCCTTACATTCAGAGGTTCCGTTGCAAAATCGGTGTGTGTTACTGTCAAAATGTTGCCAAGCTTCTCCATCCAGTGGGTGATTCATTATTCCCTCTTCCCTCTCACTGTCATCGAGTGCCATGTCATGTGCCTTGCAGTTTTCTCGGATGCATACAATCTTTGTAATCTTGGAGTAATCGGAAAATAATACATCTTTTTGCAAGCAATCTCTTTTAATCGTGTATTTTTTGATTTCTTTTTTCTTAATGTATCTAGCATGGCCACAAAACTTGCATTCTCTACTCTCAACATCATCTTTCCAATACAACATACAACCGTTAACACAAACATCAATCTTTTGCACCGGTAATCCAAGGCCTTTAACCAATTTCTTCATTTTGTAAAAGTCGTCTAAAGCATTATTATTTGGAGGAAGTGCCTCTTTCATCAAGCTGCAGCAAATTTATCTATTGTAGTTTCGAGATAAGTTGTCTTCGGACTTAATTCTCAACATCCTGGCGAGTCATTGAAAAGTCTGTGAATGGTTTGTACAACCATTGTACAGTGGGCTATCAACGACTTTCAACATGTCATAGAATTTTTATGCCTCTGGATTGGGAGGTTCTTCCACGTCCCTATTTTGTCTGCTCATTAAAACTTGGTCCCGCGAGCATCAATAATCATATCTCGATAATTGTTCGGTATCGTGTGTCTTTTATAATTATCCATTTCATGAACAAGCGGGATTTGAGGCATGGGAATGAATGCCTCACCATGACATGTCCAATTATAATAGTTAGACACGAATCCGTTCATAACAAGGTGATACTTCACGGTATCGGGCATATGAAAATACTTATTCCTACAAACCCCACAAGGACACCTAATCCCGTCTATTTGTACATTAGCGGAGCGAACTAGCTGCGAAAGCCACAAATCGTTTCAATCCCGCTATAAATTCTTGACTATGTCGAGGTCCACTATTCGAATCCATATACATCCAACTACGGTCTTCCATTACAAACACAATATCTGCGTATACAAAGACTTAATAATTAAATGCATATTAACTTTGAATGTTATTTTGATGATTTTGTCACCACTTATTTCAAAGTAATTATTAACGTGTGATAATGGCATCTTATCTACTATTTTAAATGAAATTTTGTCAACTATTTCGATTATTTTCAACATTAGGTTGTTTGTTTGTTGCAATATAATACAAAGATATAAAATAATGAGAGATAATACAAAGACATAAAATGATGGGAGATAATACAAAGAAAAAAATGATGGGAGATAATACAAAGAAATAAAATCATGGGAGATAATACAAAGAAATAAAATCATTGGGATAATACAAAGAAGCATAAAATTTTGCCACTTTCATATCATCATTTAATATGCAAAAAAATAAATGGTATGTTGTAAACCTAATAAAAGGTAAATTGCCCTAAAATTTGATTCTTTGTGAACAATTTGTGCTCTCATGATTTTTTTTGCTCCCTTATACCACATTTTGATTAAGCTAAAGAATAAATGATATAAAAGAGCATAAATATTGACATTAATAACATTATAATAAATAGAGATGAAGAGATTCTCACCAAATACCCAATTGAAATTGGAGGTGTTGGGAAAGTCTTGCGGATGCCGGAGGTGGTGGCGCCGTCTTGGAGTTGCCGGAGGTGGTGGTGATAGGAGGAGGGTGGAGTTTCAAGGTAGATTTTGGAATAAATCACTAGAGGAGATGGTGGTAGAGTTAGAAATCGCGGCTGCAGAATATGTAAAGGGGAGGGTTGAAAATAAAGATCCCACTCACTGGAAAGACGACGCCGTTTCGACATTTAAAGATAGCGACCGAATAGCGACTGTACTGGCATATTCGGTCGCCCAAAAGAGAGTTTGAACACTTGTAAATTTTTGAAAATAAAGATCCCATTCACTTGAAAGACGACGCCGTTTCGGCATTTAAAGATAGCGACCGAATAGCGACCGTACTGGCATATTCGGTCGCCCAAAAGAGAGTTTGAACACTTGTAAATTTTTGAAAATAAAGATCCCACGCACTGGACAGACGACGCCGTTTCGGCATTTAAAGGTAGCGACCGAATAGCGACCGTACTGGCATATTCGGCCGCTATTTGGTCGCCCAAAAGAGAGTTTGAACACTTGTAAATTTTTGAAAATAAAGATCCCACTCACTGGAAAGACGACGCCGTTTCGACATTTAAAGGTAGCGACCGAATAGCGACCGTACTGGCATATTCGGTCGCTATTCGGTCGCCCAGAAGAATGTCTGAATACCTGGAAATTTTTTAAAATAAAGATCCCGCGCACTGGACAAGACGACGTCGTTTCGGCATTTAAAGGTAGCGACCGAATAGCGACCGCCCTGTTCGGATCATCCGAGCTTTCCTCGGATCGACCGAACCGAAACAGAGAGTTGAAGCTTTTGGTCGGATCAGCCGAGGTCGAGTCTGGTCGACTCTAAGCATATTCGGTCGCCCAAAGGAAAGTCCGAACACTTGCCAATTTTTTGAAAATAAAGATCCCACGCACTGGACAAGACGACGCCGTTTCGGTATGACGTATAACGACCGAATAGCGACCGCCCTTGTATATTCGGTCGCTCAGAAGAAAATCTGAACACTTATAAATTTTTGAAAATAAAGATCCAACGCACTGGACAAGACGACGCCGTTTCGGCATTTAAAGGTAGCGACCGAATAGCGACCGCCCTGTTCGGATCATCCGAGCTTTCCTTGGATCGACCGAACTGAAACAGAGAGTTGAAGCTTTTGGTCGGATCAGCCGAGGTCCCAGTTCGGCCGACCTAAGCATATTCGGTCGCTATTCGGTGGCCCAAAGGAAAGTCTGAACACTTGCCAATTTTTGAAAATAAAGATCCCACGCACTGGACAAGACGACGCCGTTTCGGCATGACGTATAACGACCGAATAGCGACCGCCCTTGTATATTCGGTCGCTCAGAAGAAAATCTGAACACTTATAAATTTTTGAAATTAAAGATCCAACGCACTGGACAAGACGACGCCGCTTTCGGCATGTAACATTAGCGATCGAATAGCGACTCTTTCGGCATATTCGGTCGCTATAAGGTCGCTATTATTTTCCCGGATTCCGTTTTTTATAATATAGCGAGGTTTTTAAAGATATATAGTAACCTTTTGCCTATTTTATTTCATCATTAATGAGCCTGATCAACCCATTCGCCTTTCTTTGGCCCGAGATGGTGTTGATGAACCTGATCGTAACTGGCCGAGAATGGGACTGCATGTCCGGCCTCCTTTTCCTGTTAAACAAATTCATTAAATACGAACAAAAAACACATACAATATAAGAATACGTAAATTAATAAAGATCCTGCACCGGTCTCTATGTGGTGCTCAATGTGGCCGAGCAAACCTCCCGTGTGCTTCATCGGGCCTTTTCCACCCCCTCCCTTCTTTCCGGTTTTTTGTCGCTTGTGCCGACTTGGCTTTAAATTCGGAGTCTTCCGAGTACTCTTCAAGTCGCGCCCTAATCCGTCTCGTAAACCCATTTCGATTTCTTATTTTTTTTCCGAGCGTCGCTCATAATGCCGCTTAGTCTCCTCGTCGGTATGGTACGCCAACCCTGTCTTGACGCCATCCTCATGCTCGGGGAGCCCAGCGATACTTTTTCTCGCAATTTGAAATAATGTTAGATAACTAACTTCGAATACTTCTAAATTTAAAGACTTCTAAATCAAAAGACTTCTAAATTCAAACTTATTTTCTAATTTACTTACCTTGAACTCGTCCCCACCACAATTTTTCTTCTTCTCGGGGACATCCTTGATGGTGCTATATGCCCCTTGAAACGATCTTGAAAAAATTGAAGTAATTACGTGCGAGCAAATTGGATGCCAACTCGAAACTATAATAGCAAACAAAAAAATTTGATTAGTTACTAAAATGACGACAAGTAGTATAATTAGCTTAAAGGAAATAAATTAGTTACTTACGTGCTGAGGGTAGGGTCATGCAGGGAGAATACGCGTATCTATTGTAGACGCAACTCCACCGGGAATCGACGCGCACTGTGGGGACAGCCGACCGGTGAGTCGCCGATCCTCGCTACGGCGTAAACTTCGGTCGCGTGTCTGCCGCAAACGCATCCCGAGATGTCTGTGCATCATCAGCCACGGTGGAGGTGGTGGACGGAGGTGACTGGGACGTCTTGTGCCGCGAACTAATCGGTCTTCGACGGGGCAGGTGGGGGACGGAGGGGTGACGGGGGAGGTGGTGGACGGAGGGGCGACGGGGGAATTCGCAAGGGGGAGAGAGTTTCGAAGGGGGAAGAGGAGTTAGGGATTTTGACTTCTGTTGAGGAATTTTAGACAACGCAATACCAAAACGACGTCGTTTTGGACTTAATGACGACTGTTATCTATTCCGTCGGCATTCGGTCGTTGATTTCCGTTGGTATTCGGTCGGTAACGTATCTTCAAACGACGTCGCTTTAATTAATTTTAAACACTAATTTTTTTACCGAAATGAAATAGCAATACGACGTTGTTCTGACACCGTTATCTATTCCGTCGGCATTCGGTCGTTGATTTCCGTCGGTATTCGGTCGTTAAGGAAAATAAAACGACGTCGTTTTTGTGTCCTTCATTTATTACTATACAAATAAACACCGTTATGTATTCGGTCGGTGTTCGGTCGTTATATTCCGTCGGTATTCGGTCGTAATGTATTCCGTCGGTAAACAGTCGTTAATATCCGTCGGTATTCGGTCGTTAAGGGTGAACACAACGACGGGGTTTCAATTTGGTCAACGGGACCGAAGTGGCCGACGGATGGGCGACGTAATAACGACCGAATAGTTTTCGGTTTCTATTCGGTCGGTATTCCATCGTTAAATTGGTGACCGAAAAATTCGGTCGCTATTTAACTGTTTTCTTGTAGTGGAACTTTCTTTGGGGAAAAACATATTAGAAGCATATATGCCATGGGAAGGTTACAATTGTGAAGATACTCACTAGCGAGCGTTTGGTATATGAAGATATTTATACTTCTTTTCACATATGAAAATATGAAATTCAGACTCATTTGACAAGCCAAGGCCCTGAAAGGGTCACTAATGAAATACCGCAATTAGAAGCCCATTTACTCCACATTTTAGACAAAATGGAATTCTGATGCTGGGATCATGGGTAGAGATGGGTGATATTGTAGTAGGAAAATTAATCCCCAGATGGTCAAAGAATCATCATATGCCCCAGAAGATAGATTTTTACGATTCATACTTATTATTCATGTATCTACTTCAAAATAAACTTGTCTAAAACTACATATAGGCGGTAGGGGGTCGAGTTATTGATGTAAGGTGGATCCATAAAAAGGGGGTTCAAGTTATAATCCGGAAACGATTCTTGTATATATTTCACAGAAATGTGAAATCAAAGTAGGCGATAAGTAGATGGAAGACACGGAAATAAGGGTATCATTTCCAAAATTTTGCCTAGACAAGATATGCCTTATTTGCAAGTCGGAAAGCCTGTTGATATGGTCTCAACCCACTAGAAGTACATTCACGAATGAATGTATGACAGATATTTGAATGTTCACTCGGGTATGCGGGGAGTATGCTAGACAGACATTATCGAATAGAGCCTTTTGATGAGAGATATGAACAAGAATGTTCTAGAAAACTGTTGTTTTCTGAATTATGTGAAGCTAGTAAGCAAACAGCGAACCCATGGGTATTTGAACCCGAGTATCCAAGAAAAAGTCGAACATTTGACGGAAGGACGGGGAATCCTTTTTAAGAGCCCGTTATAATAGGAAAGCCTTATATATTAAAATTAATTCATAAAGTTGATGATAAAATCCACGGACGTTCCAGTGGACATTATGCGCTTGTTACACAACAACCATTAAGAGGAAGGGCAAAGCAAGGGAGACAACAAGAAGGAGAAATGGAGGTTTGGGCACTTGAAGGATTTGGCGTTGCTCATATTTTACAATAAATGCTTACTTATAAATATGATCATATTATAGCGCGCCAGGGAAGTATTTGGGATTACGATCGTTTGAGGAACAATACCGAATCCCGAGGATGCTCCTAAATATTTTCGATTACTCATTTCCTTGTATTTGAGAAGAACTTCCAGATTAATAAGAAGGAAGCTTAATCGAAATGAAGCAAAATGTTTCTTCAATTTGAATTCGCTTATGACCCGGCTCGTTTTGTTAATCCATGTGATACATTGATCGAAGAACCGCTTTGCAATATTGGGTAGTGCTTGATGCCAAATTCGACGAATGGTTCTTGCACAAACAGAAAATTGAGTAGCAACCACATCAACAGTACTACCTCTTCTTAATTTTCCACAATCACTTTCTTTGAGAAGAGCTTCAAAAATTGATTGGCGTTGATGATTCGTTAATTTTTTTTTCTTGTTGTTTCCATGCTTAGAGATGTGGAGAGAGAAAAGAAAGAAGTTTTGAGGAGAGTGAGAGAACTATTGAGAATTTGTATCGTAAGATTGTGGAGAGAGATAAGAGAGGAATTGTAGATGAGAGTGAGAGTACTATTGTGGTGGTGGTGGTGTAAAATATTGTGGGAAATTTGGTGGGGTGTTTATAATAAGAGGAGAAGGGAAATTTGAAAATGAAATCCCTTTTCCCAAAATTTCAAAATGAAATTTGAATTCAAAGTTTTCCCACATTTTTTTATTTCAACTTCAAATTTTCAATTTTAATCTCACACCCATTTTGAAAATTTAAAGTTTAAAACCCACTACAAATTACACTCAAGGGTAGTTTAGGAAAAAAAAAACTTCTTGTTAACGGTTTAGAACTAGCAATTAATATGTCCCCTTAAAAAATGGGAATTCCAAAGTCGGACTAATATAATTGATAGAGGGAGTAGTACACTTGTTGGACCTCTCGATTTCAGGTCCAATTCTAGAAGGATGTGGGCGGAGACTAAAAAATTCTTTAATGGACTCATCATATGGTACGAGTAAATTTGTGTCTGACAAGTGCAAAAAAATACCCAATCCATGTGAAGCCATCAGTCAGTAGTAGTAGAGAAGAATGTAAAGGGAGGAGGAATTTTTCACCAAGTAGAAAACTTAGAAGATAAACTATACAAGAAACGTTTTATTTAAAATAACTCACAAGAGTTTATCAATTATAGGTCAATGTCCGATCATAAAAGAAGAGAAGAGAATAGGTAAAAAATACAACTCACAATCAACACAAATCAATTTGCTCTTCAACAACACTTTTTTGGCCGAGAGACGCCAATTTAGGGGACCCAATCCCACCGTCTTGTTTAGTTTAGGGTTCCAATAGCCGTCTCCTAGACGACGTTCCATTTAGTTCTTAGGTTCTTGGTTACTCAATTCCTGGGATATTTATCCCCACTAGTGTTATTGTGGGATGCACAACCTCTCATATTTTATTTTCGTTTGTTGCAATCAATTTATGTTGCTACCCCCTCCCATAAGTCCTTGAGGATCATCAAGATGGATCAAAGAACTCTCAATCACTTTATATTTTCATGTTATTTAGCTTAAACGGTTTCCTCTTTCACAATAAGAACATGGACAACATTGATATTAGTTAAACGGTTTCCCTCTTTCACCGTAAAACAGGGTGACATGCTCGGACCCGAATAGCTTTAGTTAGATTCATGGATAAACCCAAAATGCATTTATCGGATTAGTTAAAGAAACAAACAATGGCACACCGGATGAGACTGATCACTGTGTAAGAAATTGATACCACCTAGTTATGGCCACTAAAAATCATTAAAAATAGGATATTAATCCTATAATCGTCTCGTAACAGAAACTCATGTGAGTGATGTGCCCGTTGATATCGGGAAATGTTTTTGGTGGATATGTCCAACCAAAAAGCACTTACCGATACTCCCATGAAAATGCAAAATCCCGTGAGGCTTGAAAACCAAGAAGATCTTGTTACCGAAACACTTGTTCATCCAACTGATGGTTATGTGAAGAGTACATAAGGGAACATTCTCGTCGGATATATGGGTCAGGTAGAAAATGTGACCATACGTTCGAATGAGTCACCCGATGGGGAACATAATGTTACTCAACCTTGTGATGAATTAAAAAGTCCAATATTTAGCAACACCAAAGTCGATGCCTGGGGTTCTGTTGAAACCCATCATTTTGTGAGATGTCGGATGGGTCTAAACTCGAGAAGATGGTCTAGGTAGCAATTTATCAGACCGATGTAGTGGCCAGAAGAGTTGTTGACAACTATGCAAAAAAAAAAAAAACATCGAACCGATATTGAGGGACTAAACGGCAATATCCAATACTTTGCTTCAATAGTTAGAGAATATAATCAGTGTATCAGTACATGGAGAAAGTAGTAGACATGTTGAGATCGTGCGTGTGGACTCACACACCGATCACCTAGAAACCAAATTCAGAACTCGGAAGATGTCGGTAGAATCACAATTCGCCTCAACTGGAAAATGTATGGGGGATTCTTGGTGAAACATCTTGAACACCCAAAACCAAGATATTGGTATCCCAACTGTTCCAAGGAGACCGAACCTTCAGCAAGGTAACCCAGAATGCACCCGATCAACATTGACTTTCCCATCTATGTCTAACAAGATTGGATTTCCTAATAGAGCTCGAATGACAAACCATGTTCCAGGGACCGATCGATATGGAAGGACCGGGTCTACTTCTATGCCAAGGGCCAACGACGATCAACCTGAAGATGTTATTGATGATGCAAAAGGAATTTATCAACCACTACATCTAAGGACTGCTAAAAGATAGATTTTGCATCGACCAGAGAATCCTAAAACGATTAGAATAACCAGGAGAGAAATACACAATTTGGTAGCGTAGTACCTCGAAGGAAGGCATGTTCCAGTACATGAGAAACCCTGATACCGTTGACCTTATCTTGAATGTGTTGACAGAGCTTATCCTTTACCTAGGAATTTCAAGTTTCTAGAATTCCTAAAGTTCTATGGTAAAGACGACCCGTCAACAGGGGAGCACATAAGCCAATTTTTGGAACAGTCAATTCTCAATATTATGTCCTTTAGTTAAAACCATTCCCGTATTTCCGACGGATGTCACTTTTAATTGGTACAATAGACTACCATATAATCTGGTCCATTGATGGAGACAACAGAGAAGATGTTTCATCGACAGCTCTACTAGCCTCCGAAGAAGATCTCATTTTATCGGTCTCACCCACTAAATACCAAACGCAAGAGAACCGCTTCCCAATACTTGAAAAGATTAAAGGCAATGAGACACCGAGTGTGTGACCAGTACTGTAAAAGCGAGTACGCTTAGATCGTATTCTATGGAATCACCGACGTTGAGGTGAAGAAATCCTTCATCAATCATAATTTTAGAGATCTCTCTAATCTATGTATAAGGTGACCGAGTAAGAAATGCTCATAGAATGAGAGCTTGAAGAAAACCCTCTCCTGATAAGGAAGAATCCGTTCAAGGAGGCTAATTGTGGTGTTTCGTTCATTTATGATGATGAGACACACTACGAAGAAGTCACAGTTGTTGGACTTTTCAACCAAAAACCTTACACACGTTATACTTTGATACATATGGCTGATACTCGAATACATAAACTTGGAATGTGATGAAAAAGGGTATTTGAGGATGATAGGAAGTACAACTTTGACATTTCCAAGATGGATGAAATCTTTAACCATCTAGCACCGATGGCAAAATTAAATTTTCAAAAGGACACTGGTAACCATCGGCACAAGAACCAGTAAGAAAATAATTTCACAAGTACCAATGAACCTTCTCTCATACTACTAACAATTGTGTTATTTCCAAAAGCAAAGTGCAAGACCTAATTAACAAAGGAATGTTGAGGTTTGCTTTGATGAAGTATTGACCAAGTCGAGAAAAAACCCTTTTCAAAAATCCGGGTCGAATCAATATGGTTGATGCACACCCTTTGATCAAAGGGAAGCAATTTTGAAGCAAACCGCTATCAAAAGTGTCAAGGATAACTTATCTAAATGCTTAGTGAGTTTATCAATTTCAACAATTCCATCATTCATTGTCGTAACTTGGTTGAAGGCAGGGAGAAAATTACGGTCACAGTAGGAGGCCGACCCCCAACGTAGATTAATAAAGACATGGTAACCCATGAGGGGAAAGGACACTTAAGTGAAATAAGCCGAACTATTCTAGATCTAATTCGGCCTACGAAGAAGGAAAGAACATAGTATTAATTAGAGACAAGTTGTAGAGACTCAACGATGAGAAGTCATCGGGACCGGGAAACCCCCAAGACAGAAATTTAGTCAAGAAATTGAAGGCTTGAGAATGAAAGATCGGGCTTCTCATCATTAGATGATAATGCGTCGAGAGGCGCTCACATTCAAAAAGTAGTGACTCGTCTAAGCATATTTCGCTAAGGGATATCATGCTAAAGATGACCGATTCACTAATGGATCGGAATAGAGGGGTAAATCAGCCGATTTACATAAGCGAACTAGGAGATAATTATGTAAGGACACTATACCCGACGTGATCCTAGATACTTTAGGTACGAGACTCCTCTGATCACTCCCCATGAAAGATTGGAGTTCAACAATTCATACTCTAAAAGGGATGTGAAAGAATACAATCCTAGGAGAAATAAGTGGCAAATGGCCGCCATCGAAGTTTTCTTTATGAAAGGGATCCTAAAGCTATGACTAATACTCAGAAACGAAGGTAGCCACTTGAAAAACAGGAATATACACCAATCAAGAGGTGGATCAATCCGGCCAAGCTAAAAAACCACTAAAGGAAAAGTGCCTAAAATATTGGACTATGTGGTCAAAACCGATGTGGCTAGAAAGGTTTATACGCTGCCAAAGTTCATATCCAAGCCAATCCATATAATGGTAGCAATCGAGGAAATTTGTGATTAAGAATTTGGAATTCTCAACTTGGCAATGAAAAGCCAATTAAGAAAAGCAGATAGAAGTATGCATCATCTAGAAGAAAGATACAAGAAGACTCAATGAGACACTTGAAACCATTGTAAGTTAAGGGAACCATTGAGGGGATACCAATACCAAGGATCCTGATGAGCAACAATGGTGCTATTAATATTTTCCAAGTTTACATGATGATGATGAAGCTGAGAAAATAAAATGTTGAACTCTTATCGACGAATTTTGTTGTAAGTAGTTTCATAGGAGGACCTTACGGGACAAGTGGGATTACATGATTAGAAACATCTATCGGTAAGAAGACATTGAGGACTTCTTTCTTTGTTGTCAGTATCATAGCTGAGAACATTTCTTATAATACTATACTGGGAAAGGGAATGGATTCACAGAGCTCAATGCATCCTATCGAAATTGCATCAATTATAGTTCATATGAAACAATGATGATACCGATATCATCAAGGCCGATGGAAAACCTTTTGTGGAAGGGTACAATATGCTCAAGTGGTGTACTATCACTAAGACATTCAATCTAAGAACATTCTACATACTATTAAAGGGAAGACTAAACATACTTGGTCTACACAAAAAGTAGAAGAAACTGAGCTAAATAGTCCTAAAAATGTTGTGTAGAGATTGTTAGTCATTAGGGATAATACAAGGGACTCAACTGTTCCAAATACATATCGGAATACCAATAATACACAAACCTAAAACCTCTAAGGTAGATGATGTTGGTTCAATTTTAGCCAATAATCATTAAAGCAAATAATTAAAGCATTAAGAAAACGAACATCAATAAGCAAACGTTAAATCTTATTCACTTCAAAGGACACTAAAAGCAAATAGGGGACACGCGGGCGAGTTACAAAAGTCTGAATCTTAGGATTGTCGAAAGAAAAAAAAACAATCATAGACTTTTGAGCGGCGTTGTCACTAGAGGTCCCACCGAAACAAGTTGAGAAGTTCGACAAAAGGTCAGAAAAAGTAACGGATGTGTCGGCTAGAACTCCCGCCCCGCAACCTAATGGCATTCATTTTGTACCGGCTGGTCGAATATCATTCTCAGTCGAGTATTATTCTCATGAAGAGACTTGTAAAGAGACATTTTTCATTATTCTAGTAAGGAGAGTTGTCTTTAGGGAGACCCATAACCTTTTTTTCCCTTAAGATTCGCATATTGAGAGAGGCTACCTCTATAGCATTACCCAGGAGAACAACATATGTCTATATGCACATATTTTTCTATTGTTTCCATAACTCGCACTGGAAAAGAAACATACATGCTCAAGAATGACTAGTCAAGAAGTGGGATAAATGCATGGACCGGGAAAGAGCAGGGGTGAGGGAAATAGTTTCGAACAAGATGTTAAAAGCCTTATCTGGCCCTGGATTATGAAGAAACAAGTTAGCATTATTCTTTAACCTGGAGAAAGAGGTATTTTTTGGAAAGAGATAGCATCAATTGAAGTGATGGTGGTATCAAAACTAAGTAGGGAGACAACATTCTGCATTCTAGATAAAAGAGACATGATGGATGAATTCACCGAAGAAAAAAAGCATAGGATTTTAAAGAGGAGCGTCGAAGATCTCAGACCAGTTAGACTTTAAACAGAGGTTGAGATCTTTGCATGTGAAGGGGAAGAGTTGGAAATCAAAACGATCTCATTAAGTAGAAGAGCAGTTCCCAGAGTCCGAGGGAGTTAAGAATTCGAAAAGGGACGAGTGAGGTGGTAATCATTTTCTCTTCAATGAATGATTTTCCATGAAAAGGAGAACTTAAAAGAAGTCTTGAAGAATTCAAATAAGCATACATATATTGACGAGGGACAACTGTTGGATCTCTCGATTTCGGGTCCAATATGGGAAATAAGTGGGCTGAGACTAAAAGATTCATTTAATGGGATTCTCATATGGTACGAGCGAATTTGTGCCTGACATGTGCAAACCAATACCCAAGGGATTGAGTTGATTAATGGATAAGTTTGGAAAATGTGAGGACTCCTCAGTTCATCTGATATCATCGGTCAGTAGCAGCACAGGAGAATGTAAATGGAGGAGGAATTCTTCACCAAGTAGAAAACTTAGAAGATAAACTATAAAATAAATCATATTCTTTAAAGAAACTCATCAAATATATCACTTATATACCAATGTTCGGCTAGGGGAGAAGAGAAGAAGCAAAAGACACAACTCACAATCAACACGAAATTTGCTCTTCAGCAAAACTTTCTGGGCCCAAAGACACAAATCAAGGGTCCAATCCCACCGTGTTATTTAGATTAGGGTACAACACTAATATTTTATTTCTGTTGGTTCTAATTAAATTCTTTCTCTCTCTCTCTCTCTCTCTTAAAGGTCCTTGAGGATCCGATCATCAAGGCGGATCGAAGGACTTACAACCGCTTTATATTTAAATGTTCCTTAGTTTAAATGATTTTCCTCTTTGTTCATAAAAACTGGGACAACATTAGCATTCGTTAAACGGGTTTTCTCTTTCACCATAAAATAAGGTGGCACGCTCAGACACCAAGAGTTTCAATTAGATTCATGGATAAATGACCGAGAGGCATTTACCAAATTAGTTCGAGGAACAAACAACACCATACAATATATTAAAAGGTAACGAATCCGAATAAAAACTATGTGGGACACACTAACACTTGCGTAAAAAATAAATAGAATTTCTCATAATAAATTTTTTTTCATAGTATTTAATAAGCTTCCACTTGTTAACTTGATATATATATATATATATATATATATATATATATATATATATATATATATATATATATTTATATATATTTATTTATTTATTTTTTTGATCTCGTCTGGTAACATATATTATTTTTCCACATATTTTGCCTATTAGGCACATACAATTCAGTCATCTATGTATAACAAAAGACAATTCGCTTATTATAGGGAAACCAAAACCAAAACAAGCTAGGAAAACAATGTGAATTAGGAATAAATAACAAGTCCTATTTTTTTTTATAAATATAAAAAAATATTAATAATGCATATATAATATAAAATATTTTTCTTGGGGCACTAGGGATCCCCCACCCAAAATCCGTAGCCTGAAGCCAAATAAATTATGGTATGATTGAATTGAGTTTCAATTTAAGATTTTGGTCTCAGTCTCAGTCTCAAAGTAATATTAAATTCAAATCGTGTCAAAACTTACTACACATTATTTGTGGGTAATTAAAATATCAAATAAAATAGATAAACCCAATAGCTCATAATCTAGTAACTCACCAATTCAATAAAATGAGAGTTCTCCACAAAATGATAATTTCAATTTAAAAAACAACAAAAGGGCATATCATATTTGACCCACCCGTTTGTCAACAAAAAAGAAAAGGACATTGTCCCATGCTTTTCGTTCGAGCAAATTGCTTTATAGAGAAATGGCCCTGCAGCTTAGTCTGGGATCGATTTTTTTTTCTTTCAGACAAATTGGTGTAATTCATCCCCCAAACATTTTACGATTGATGACTTGTTGGGTCTCTAAACAATTTTTTTTTCTTTTAGATACTCAAACAATTTGCGTATTTGTAACATAGGGTCCTTTTGTAAAAAAAATCGCTAGTCAACGGTTAGTCAACATTTCACTCAAAATATGAAGGGTATTTTGGGTAATTCATATACTAGCCCACTCATACACCATATCCAAGGGGGTTTACATTAGGGATCATCATTGATTTAGCAGAAAGGACAAAACATGGCATTGAAATTTGGGGGGACAACATTTTTGTCGGGACTTCCGTCCCCAAACCAAACCCTACAAACCATAATTAATCCGTGACCTGAGGACGGAATTGCCAGTTCCGTCCTCAAATTACAGTCTTTTTGCAGTGTCTAGTCTTTTCTCACTCTGTCCTTACAATAATGGGGCTGCAAATGTGGACCAAATTGGGAACGAAAATCCCACTTCCGTCCTCAAATGGCCGAGAGTTTTTCCCCACGGATGTCATTTGTGGCCTGTTTTTCAGGGATTATAAATCCTATCCACTCTCCACCAAAATTTGAATAAAATTCATTAAAATTCACTTCATTTTCTCACATCAACATACCCTGCAACTCATTTATTTCCATAAAAAACCCTATCTTCCCTAATATAATTTGACAATGAATAGCGAAATGGATCCCGACCTGGAAGAGTATTTCAGACACCAATTTAGAACTGCGGTTGGAAATCAAACCAATGGAAAAATGGTAGTATTTTATTTTGTAATGTTTAAGTTTTTTTTAGATGAAATGTGTTTAGCTATCTAAGTAATTTTTTTTGTAGCGTCTTCCATCAAAGTACACAAATTGGTTGGAGCAAACTGGTCTCGGGTTAGCAAGTTCTGTCTATCTGAAGGACTACTTTGGAAATTAATGGTGCGTTTATGTAACCAAAATAAATGATACGTACTACCTAGACGGAGGATTACAACTATTTTTGCGTGACAACAATGTTCGGCCCACAGATAAAGTTCATTTTATACCCTCTCCAATGAATGTACTAGATATTTATGTTAAGGGAGGGCCCGTGACAGGTTACCTGAAGGGCGAATTATCGTATCCCTCTGACGGGGCTTTTTTCCGGCAGAGTTTTCGAATAGACATTGACAAAACCTATTCGGCACTTTCTAAACCGGTACGTTTTCTAATAAAATTTTAGTAATAAATTCGTTCATTTTACAAGTATGGGTTGTAATGTTGCTTCCCGTGTACAATGGATATGTAGAAACTACATGCAATGGCGTGTTAGAATGCAGCATGGAATCCCTGAAGTACTACACATGCGCAATTTTCACGGGAACAAATTGACACTCCAAGTGGCTAGAGACGAAGGCGGAGACAATTACTATTTTTTGGGGTGGAAGGCGGAGACAATTACTATTTTTTGGGGTGGGATGAGTTTATTGTGTTTTCAAGATTACACCCCGGTGACCATGTACAAATTCATCCAGCCCCTTACGATATCCTTGATTATAGGCCCGTAAATGATGATTTTGCCAATTTATTACGTCAACTTTAATAATAAGTCATTGCAATGTTTGCAATTTTTGGATATTAAATGAAAAAAAATTAAATACATTTAAAACAACTTTATACGATTGCTAACAAAATTGATAATTTATACATTCTAAACTATTACAAATTAGTAAAATTGAAATACAATTAATGTGGAGGAGGTGCTTGGTCAAGATTTCCTAACATGGGGCAAGTCTTTCGGTTGTGACCAACTTGTTTATAGTGGCCGCACTTCTTTGCTCTTTGAGTTCCCCTGTTCTCTATGTCCATAGGCATTTGAAATCTCCGCCTTTGAGGTCGACCCACCTGCGTAACTTTAATGTTAGGAGGGTGATGTGTCATATCAAAAGGAGGAGGTCTCCAATGAATGGGATCAAGTGCAGGGTATAAAATGGACTTATATGTATTTCTATAATGCTCGAGAGAATAGACAAGGTGGATATACTTAGAAGCATCCTCCATGATCGATTTGGACACATCAATGACATGTGAGCATGGAGACCATTTATCACAGTTACAAGCACGAGCTGATAAGTTGACCCTGTATATTTTTCCACCTTCGCCAGGTCCTCTATGTCGGGACATGACCCTATAGATTCCTTGGTTTTTGTGGTGTCGTTGCACAGTCAAACTTGTTGCTTTTTGTGCGTACGTGATGTATTGATCCCATGTTCTCTTAGGGAATGGCGTTTGACAACTATTAGCGTCTTCCCGATTCTTCCCGATGTGTGTCAAAATAATGTACAAGCTTGAAAAATAACATCTCCACAAGAGCTTTTAAAGGCAGCGCTCTAGACTGCTTCAAAACGCTGTTAAGCGCCTCAGATATGTTTGTCGTCATGCAACCGAAACGCTTTCCCCCATCGTATGCCAAAGTCCACAACTCTTTGGGATGCTGGATAAACCAGTTTAATGCATCATCATCTTTTTGTTTAATACGTTCAAGATAAAAATCGCACTTACTTTTTTTCTTTTGTGTTGCAGCATCCACACATAATCTTTTAATTCTTTGTTTTTTGCATGAGTATGGAAATTTGACCTATAATGCCTAAGGCAATATCGGTGCACTTCCATTGGGGGTTGCCATCCGGGGATGCTAGCCACGGCACTAAGAATGTCGGCATGACGATCGCTAATAAGACAAACTTGTAAGCCTTTCACAACATGTTCCCTTAAGTGTTTAAGGAACCATGACCAAGTGGAAGTTGCCTCTGATTCAACCAATGCAAAAACAAGGGGTAAAATTTGATTGTTAGCATCCTGAGTGCTTGCAACCAAGAGTACCCCTTTATAATTCCCCCTAAGATGTGTGCCATCAATTGAAATTATAGGCCAGCACCACTTGTAACAGTCAACTAACGGTTTAAATGTCAAGAACATTGCCTTGAACACCTTAGGGCCATTAACAGTTAGTTGTGGATGGTAAGCAAATTTGACTATAACGCGTGGGTTAGAATCATATAGTGCCTGCATATACTGTGGCAGTACCTGGAAAGTTGATTTCCAAGTACCAAAAAGTGTTTCTATAGCATGTCGGCGGGGCATACCAAACTTTTCTATAGGTACAAGTCAAACTCATATTATTTTCACAAGCAGCCCAAATCAATTTAACAAAAATTTTAGGATCAGCTTGTACAAGGTATAGAATTTTTACCCCAATGTAGCTGGAGGACATGTTGCGTTTTTTGTTATGGTCCATCAAGCAGTAGTGGCCCTTGTTAAGCCTAGTAACCTTCCATATTCCATCCACACTGCTAAGGTTAACGCGAATGTACTAACTGCATCGGTTTTTTTCTGTTGAGTTTCCACAAACCCCGCTGAACCATTGATTGTTGCTCATGTCTCTTTTCCACTCCCTCAAGGCCACCTTGTCATGCCACACATTAACTGCCAACATTGCCTCACGTTTATCCTTGAACTGCATCCCCAAACATATTTCGGGAAAATTGGGATTCTATATTTTAATTATTTTTTCCCTTGTATGTCAGTTTAGGAACAGGTTCCATGGAACCCATATCATTCCAACAGGCAAAATTAGCATAGTCACCGTATGATCACAAATTCCATTCTGGAATAGCTAGGGCGGAGGTAGATGGAATTGGTTCAGGCTCTTGGACTGTCTCTTCATTACTTGGTCCATCGATTTGTTGTTGGATTTCAGAGAGGCATCTTCCACTACCGCCTCTACATCTTCCTCGACCCCGTCGTCCTCGTGTTCTCCAGTACTATCATCTGCGAAGCCGTCTTCCGTTTCCGGAACACCTCCAATGTCTGATATTGGACCCAAGGAATCCATGACCGAAATTATCTATACAAGGTTCGTAACTAGACGGTGGGGGCATAGTTGGTATGAGATTTGACTCGAAAAATATGATTCCGGAACAAATTGTGATTGTGGCGAAAATTCTATTGTCGGGATTACAAAACTATCTACATGTCTCTGCAGAGGTTCTAACAAAGAACCAACATGAATCCCTTGTAGTTTGAAATCCGTTTGGATTCCCCACAAATTCTTTAGATCTTCTTCGTCGTTAAGATGTACAACATCGTACATCACCATGTTGTATGTCAGCATGAAGAATGGACGAATCATTATTAGCCGAACTTTGACACTAGAAAGATCGACTCCTTTGCGCCGACATATTCTGTGGAAAAGATGGCAGAATGAAAGTTTTTGTATAACTTCCATACTTCTTTCGCTTGTCTCTGCAAAACGGGGAAAATAACCATTTTTGTACACTACATTGTGGTCGAAATATAAATACAATATCATCGGACATTCAAGTGCCATTATTTTTACACAAAATATATGAACTTGAGGAAAGATGGATTTAGTTGGAAAAAAATAGATTGGAGGATGTTGTTTGAGGTAAGAAAAATGGAGGGAAGGTTATTGGATTTTATAGAGATTTTTGGTAGTGAAGGGATAAGATTTTCTATCCCTAAAATTCGAGCCACAACGTCTTAGGGGAAAAACCTTTCGTCTTGAGAACGGGAGTGGGAATTTCGTCCTCGGTTTGAGGACTGAATTTCACTTCCGTCCTCAATGGCCAAAAGGTTTTTCCCCTGGATGTCCACATTATTATTATTTTTAGTGTGTTGTCAAATTTTTTTTTAATATTACTCATTTCAGAACTTTTAAATATGATATAACTAAGAATTAAATTGGATTCATAGAAAAAAAATTACATTGAAAATATAAAAATTAAAATTCCCGATTATTCAAATCCTAATTCTTTCCAAATTTATGTTCAAACATTTTCCATATAGAAGTGTTGCTGCACGATGCATCCGACATCGTGTAGTCGAGGGGAGCCTCCACAGTTATCTCTTCCGGTGATCTTGAACACTGGCCGGCTTCGTCCACAAATGCTCTTCCTTCATAGCAAAAAATATGGCAAATAAGGATAAAGAAAAATTAGTCTTTCTTCTGTACCGCTTAGCCCATGGATTAGCCTAATGCAGAGTTATAACAACCAAACATGTAAGTTATGAAAACATTGAATTATTATAGTGTGTCGTAATTACATGCAACTTACCGCAACGTATTCTTCCCACTGGGCTTCAGCACCATCCAAATCAACAATGTTGGTCCTACCGTCGTACTTGAACCATGGTTTGCGCTTAAGTGCTTCAAAATCCCAAAACCGCCTACGCAGTTTTGCTACACCTACAACGATCATTTCTATTGTGAATTGTCTGCCGGTGACGGAGTTCATTCCGTAGACAATTTCGTTGTACGAATCGGACCAACGTTTTTCACCATTGTAACCTAGTGTACTAAAATCATAACAAATTCCTAGAATTAATAGCCATTTTGGTCATCAACATAGTTTCGGGCAGCCACTTTCATCCTTTTTCTTTTTTTTTTTTTAACTTTTCACATCCCCAATATATTTTTAAACAGCCACTTTCATCCTTTTTAATTTTTTTATTACTTTTCATCCCTCAATATGTTTTCAAACTACATTTTCATCCCCAATATTTTTTAAACAGCCACTTTCATCCTCAAATTTTTTTTCAAACAACCACTTTAAAAAGGATGAAAGTGGTCGTTTAATATATTGAGATGAAAATGGCGATTTGAAAATATATTGAGGGATGAAAAGTAGTTTGAAAATATATTGGGGATGTGAAAAGTTAAAAAAAAAAAAGAAAAAGGATGAAATTGGCAGCCCGAAACTATGTTGATGACCAAAATGGCAATTAATTCCAAATTCCTATTAACACCTACTCGTATTCTGCAGGCTATTTTCTGGTAAAATCAACATCTCTGAATTTGTTACGCATTTCTATTTGAATAAATTCTTGAAAGTTTGCCATTTTAAGGGATGATTGTTGAAGAGGAGAAAAAAATTAGAAAGAAGGAATTGTGAAGAGGATAAGGAAATTTTAGGTTTGAGAGTTGAGAATGTTGTATATTGTGGAGAGGTTGAGAAGTTATTTATAGATGTAATTGGAAATTCAAAAATTAAAATTTTGAATTTTTGAATGGAAAAATCTCTAAAAATCGGTCAGAAATGTGAACGAAAATATCAAAACCGTTCAGATATTTACGTTCAATAATGCATGGTCAAAAAAAGAAAAATTGAGAAAAGACTAGACACTGCAAAAATGCTGTAATATGAGGACGGAACTGGCAATTCCGTCCTCAAGTCACGAAAGTGGACTTCCGTCCCCGGGCCAAGACGGAAGTTGCTGACGTGGCATGACTGTCAGCCAGGACGGAAGTCCCACTTCCGTCTTGGCCCGGTTCCGTCCCGGACAAAAATGTTGTCCCCCAAATTTTAATGCCATGTTTTGTCATTTCTGCTAAATCAGTGTCATTCTAATGCAAACCCCCATATCCAATCACTACCTGCAGCTCCGGCGACCACCACCACAACTATTCATCTTGATTGCAAAGTGAACAGAACATCTTCCTGTGAATTCAAGAAACATAGGTCTTTTCGGCCTGACAGAAAGAATAGAACGGCCACTGCCATTGCTGCAAATCACCAGTTGCATGTGGAAACACCACATACCATCCAAGTCGCCTGGCCAAGATATTAGATACGGGTCGGATTGATCACTCCATTTGCCAGAACCATGTCATCAGAAACAATGATACTAGGAAATGTCTTCACCACCTCATGTTCATTGAAAGAAAGCAATCGAAGTCACCATCACGGTCTCTGCTCCCTCATTCTTCTTCCTGAGCATGGCGACTTTTGGCCAAATCCCAAATGTTGCTTCTTTTTTTTCCTGCTAAGTAAAATGTTGTTGTTGTTCTTATATATTACTCCCTCCGATTCAAGTTGATTATGTTCAAAAAAATCTGCAACAGTTTTATTTGTGTGTATTTAGGGAAAAGTGAAGAGATGAACGATGGTGATGGTGGAGACGTCGCGGCGGCAGCTCCTCCTCCGGTGGGCAAATTGGTTTAGGGGTGGGTTAGTCCATGAATTACCCAAAATACCCCTGATATTTTGAGTGAAATATTTTAAAAAATATTGACTAACCGTTAACTAGCAATTTTTTGAACAGAAGGACCCATGGTACAAATACGCAAATTGTTTGAGTATCTAAAATAAAATAAAAAAATTGTTTCGGGATCCAAGTCACCAATCGTAAATTGTTTGGGGACGAATTCCACCAATTAGCATTTCTTTTAAGATTATGGGATGGTTTGTAGAAGTTGTTCTCAATCTGCCCAAGCACTAGAAATTTCGTTACCGAGATACGTGGTTCGCCCAAAGTGATTAGGGGTGGCAATCGAGCTATGTGAGCTGAGTTTGGCATATCTCACGCTCAGCTCACATAAAAATTTAAAAGCTCACGCTCACGCTCAGCCCGGAAAAGCTCATAAACCTTGACCTCACGCTCAGCTCACATTTTAACACGAGCTCGAGCTTAGCTCACGAGCTTCCCAAGCTCACTTATATTAGCGAAGAAAACGAAAATCTTGCCTCAAGAATAGCATAATACAATGAGCCTTAAAACTAAATTTGGACAAGAATACACAAAAAGAAGCAAAAGTTTCAGAATTGTTTGATATGCTAATAAAAGGAGTCATATAAAAAAAAAACAAAACAAAAAAACAAAATACAAGAGAATCCATGCACTTAAAATTTTAACAAATGATAAATTTGCAAATTTCAAAAGATTGATTTAATTCCATTGTCGGTGGCAATTCCAATTTTGACAATCCCATTGAATTCTTCTACACCATCTCACTTTTTGTTGTGATTCATCCCAATGTATTTTGTACCGTGTTTTCCCACGCTATCTTTACCTGTTTTCTCTCTCCCTTTAACTTTTGTACCTGTCTCTCTCCTGTTGTAAGACTCATTCTTTAATATAATCTCCTTTCTACCCAAAAAAAATATTATTGAGTTAATCCACACATTATAATTATAATTATAATTATAATGTATATAATTTTTTTTAAATTAGTATTATTATTATTATATATATATATATATATAATATTTTAATTATATTAATCTTATTCGGGTTCGAGCTTTTTTCGGGCTGAGCGGGGTCAAGCTCACGCTCAGCTCACATAAGAAGCGAGCTTGAATATTAAGCTCACGCTCACATTACCTCAGCTCACATTTTTTCGAGTTATGTGAGCCGGGTTCGGGCCGGCCCGAACCCGTTGACACCCCTAAAAGTGATGTAGCATTTGCATCTCTGAAAGAATCCATTCACTTGATTATTCTTGATAATTCCCCATTTCGGCTTCCGTATCATCTTCCACCACATTATTTTCATTCAAAAATGTTTCTTCCTCCTCAAAGTTATTAACATATTGATCCTTTGAGTGTGCACAACACAATAAGCTATTAATATCGATACTTGTCGCGACATGCTATACAGAGGCATCCATTCATCGAGAATGGATTTTTTTTTTTAAACTCCAAACGAACGGTCAATGACATTTATTATAGAGGAATGATGCATATTGAATAATTCATGAGGTCCTTTGTAGTTCGTAACACATGCACAACTATTTATATGATAATTTTCTCCTTTATACAGAGCCAAGAATCCTTTTACGTTGGCAAACCTATTATCAACCAACAAGTACTTGCATGTAATATGAAGATGTTACTCAATTATTTAATCTCAAATATACATAATTCAAATCATAATAATTAAAATTGCAAAAACACGAGTCACAAATGAAATTTCCACAGATGATATAGGTAATTTTTTTCTTACCCCTGGGATGGAAAGCCTTTTCCATTGGGCTCCCATGATTCCCGTAGATGCTATAGGTAATTAAATTAGAAATATGAACTCAAACTTTTCAACAAACCAGGGGTGGTATAAGAAAATTAGGATTCTCATTTGTTAGTACTCTTGAATCATGAGCGCTTACCTCCCAACTCGCGTAAAAGTAGGTGAACCTATGTCCTGATTACATTCTGCGAGTACGTTTTAAATTTATTTATGACTTTTTATTTCTAAAAGTTTCCATAGTATAACCCAAGACGTAAGCGCAAATATGTGTCCTTCCATTGCTCCTATGAAATCCTAAGATAACTGTTTTTAAGTATATCATCCTTTTTTGTTATTGGAAATAACATGCAAAATTTATGAAACATAGGGTCGGGTATACTTACGATGAACCATGAAAAAAAATGATCATCATCGATAATCTTTGGGTGTGGAACTTTGTTATTCTTTGTCGTTATATGATATCGAGCAAGCTTTGATATAAATCGAGACATTTTGTTCACATGCATTGGTACCGTCTCAGTTAAATGTTAGAATCTTTCAGATTCATCTGCATGCTGGTTGTTACGTGTGACGGTGTTTAAGAAACTTTTCAGGCTTTTGCGGACGTCCACGCATTGTTGTGGTTTATTTTTCCAGCATTTGCGGCTTACTAGTTCATGGTTTTTGAATGCTAGTTTCCCATACGTACTGCATTCCAAAATCGCATAGGATGTCCATTAAGTAGCTCGTCGAACCAAATTGGATCTTAAGAATGGAATCGTAGCAACACAATTTTCTCGCTGACATATTATAAGAATGTCAGGTGACATTCTTTTGCTTTTGTCCTATCAAGTGTATATCTACCCATCTATATCAATTTCAAACAACTTTGAACACTCACTCTCCATATTAAACTTAAAGGAAAAATTCGGAATTCGTACATAAAAGTAGCGGAAAGTAAAATGGGATTCCGTTCCTTTAGATGATCTATTCACGAGAAAAAACCAGTACCTTATGATAGGATTTATATCTTTTTTTGATCTAATCGAATAACCCAGATTATGCTACTTTGAATCACCAACGGCAGCCTTCAGACTCCCGTCTCTACCGGTATCCACACGATCAACCTTGAACTTATTCGTTGAGCCTCTGACGCTAGTCACGAGAGCTATGAACGTTGAAGACGATCTTCGAGGGATTCGTTGATACAAAAATATAAAACCGGAAATTTAGATATAAGAAAAACGAATTTTCTTTTCTCTTTTGTGTTCTTGAGAGTGTGTTCTAAAGAGTAAAATTTCAGAGAATTTTCTTCTCTTTTTTCGGCTAGAGAGTAGAATTGAATGATAGGAGTGAATTGTGTGAGTGATGAACATTTCATCATGTGGTGTTAGTGGAACCACCAACTAACTCCACGCTCACCATTTTCTCTCCCCCACTATCCCCTTCACACACATAACTCTCTCACACAAGACATGTGCCGGTTTTGACTTGGTCCAACTAGTTCGGTCGCTCGGAGAAATGGTTCTCGGCCAACCGGAGTGACAAACTAGTTCGGTCAACCCGATACTGATTCTTGGTCGACCGAGTCCCGGTCCCAGCTGAGTCCGGTTTTCCAATCGACGCCTAATCCAATTGAACATGCCCGATTGCGATCTAAAGTAGTCTCTATCAGTTTGGAAACTAACATTAGTGTAACCACTTACAATGAGCTCTTCTTCCCCACCATAGATTAAGAACGTATCCTTAGTCCTTCGTAAGTACCTCGGGATGTTCTTGACGGCTATCGGTGACGCTTAGCGTAAATTGGCTGGTATCTGCTCGTTATAATCAAGGTATATGAGACATCTGAGCGAGTACACAACATGAATATACGATAGATGCAATTACCGAAACATATGGAATCTAACTCATGCGTTCTTTCTCATCTAGTGTCTTAGCACATTGTTGCCTTGAAAGAACCGTACCAAATGATATAAGGAAAAACCATTCTTGGATTCTTGCATTCTAAATCGAATTAGCACTTTGTCTATATATGTACTCTGACTTAGGCGAAAGAGTCTACGTGATCTATCTCTATAGATCTTGACTCCTAAGATGAAGCTTGCTTCAGCTAAGTCCTTCATAGAGAAACATTTCCCCAAAACTAGGAATCCAAGGTTGGAATGTCATTCCCTATACGTAGTATGTTATCCACATACAAAACTAGGAATACCACTGACTTTCCACTAAATTTTTTTGTAAACACAAGGTTCATCAACATTCTTGATAAAACCGAACTCGCGTACGGCTTCGTCAAAACACTGATTCCAGCTTCTAGAAGCTTGCTTTAGTCCATAAATTAACTTCATTAACTTACATACTTTATTGGCATTATTTGGATCGACAAAACCTTCAAGTTGTATCATATATGTACGTCCTCATCAAGGTTTCCGTTAAGGAAAGTTGTTTTGACATCCATTTGCCAGATTTCATAATCGTAGAATGCAGCTATAGCAAGCAAGATTCGAATGGATTTGAACATAACTACAGGTGAAAATGTCTCATCATAATCAATACCATGAATCTGTTTAAAACCTTTCGCGACAAGTCGCCCCTTGTATGTTTGATTGTTCCCTTCCATGTCAGTTTTCTATTTGAAAAGCCACTTGTACCCTATTGGGGTCACCATCTCAGGTGCATCTACCAAGATCCATACTTGGTTAGTGTACATGGAATCCATTTCGGATCTCATGGCCTCAAGCCATATCTCAGAATCTGGACTAGTAATTACTTGTTTGTAGGTTGTAGCTTTATCATGATCAATAAACATAATATCTCCATGTTTTGTAACGAAAACTCTAATTTTTTCTCGGTGATCTAAGAACTTTACTAGACCTACGCAATTTTTTTTCCGAAATCGGCTCTACAACAACTTGTGTAGTTTGTTCCAATTCTACTGGTCATTTGTGTCTGAAACTTCATCAAGTTCCCTTGGAACTTCATTAAGTTCCACGTGGCTCCCACTTGTTTTCCCAGAAAGAAACTATTTCTCTAGAAAAACTCCTTTTTGAGCAACAAACACTTTGTTCTATTTAGGAATGTTGAAGTAGTATCCTTTATTTTCTTTAGGATACCCCTCAAAGGTGTACTTGAACGACTTTGGGTTGAGCTTGTCCAAAGATGGACATTTTAAAAATGCCTCGTAACCCCCAAATCTTTAAGAAAGACATACTAGGGACGTCTCCTAGTCCATATCCGATATAGTGTCGTTTCAACTGATTTAGATGGAAATCTGTTTAGTGTTAAAGTTGCTGCTTCTAAAGCATGTCCCCAAAATGAGTTTGGAAGGCTCACGTGACTCATAATTGATCAAACCATATCTAATAGACTTCGATTTCTCCTTTCAGATACATCCTTCCATTGAGGAGTATCCGGTGGATAAAGTTGTGAAACAATTCCACAACTCTTTAGATAGTCACATAATTATTGACTTAAGTTTTCCCACCTTGATCGGATCGAAACATCTTAATACTTTTGTCAAACTGGGTTTCTACTTCATTCTTATACTCTTTGAACTTTTCAAAGGCCTCTGACTTGCATTTCATTAGAAACACGTATCCAAAACAACTAAAATCGCCAGTACAAGTAATGAAATATAGATAACCACTTCTTGCATGGATATTGAATGGACCACATACATCACTATGTATTAGTTTGAACAATTCATTTGCTCATTCTCCAGTTCTAGTAAAAGGAGAAGCAGTCATCTTACCCATTAAACAAGGTTCGAATGTATTATATGATTCAAAATCAAATGATTCCAACAATCCATCTTTATGGAGTTTGGAAATGAGGTTTTCGTTTATATGGCCTACGTGACAATGCCAGAGGTATGTAGGATTAGACTCTTTAGTCTTTATCCTTTTTGTATTTATGTTATAAACTGGTGAATCTAGGTCTAACAAATATAAACCATTCGCCAAAGTAGCACTACAATAAAATATACCATTTAACGATAACGACATTCGTTGGTTTTTAATATGAATATCAAAACCCATCTTGTCCAAACAAGAGATCGAAATAATATTTTTAGTTAAAGTAGGTACATAAAGGAAACTGTCTAAATCTAGAACAATTTCAGAAGGCAAACTAAGACTAAATGTTCCTACAACTAATTCAACAACTCTTGCTCCATTGCCTACGCGTAGCCCTACTCCTTTTTAGTCCCTGCACTTTCATGCTAATGTTGTTAGCCTTGAGGGCAAACGAACTCGTTTTTGATGATGGACAAACACTTGATGTTTGCGTCTAATGTTTTTATCTATGTGATAGAATATTGGAACTCAATATGGAAGCTCTAAGTACTTCAATCAAGCCTTGATCAAGCTTCAAAGATTTCATTCAAGACACATTCGTCAAGCTTGAAGATTGAAGACTTAGGTTGGTTAGATTAGCTTTGTTGAAAATGGTATTTATCCTTAAGCTCTAACCAACGCTCTCTTGGACATAAGCTCTTCACTATAGTCTTGCATTGCATGTTTTCATAAACACGTTTTTGAAAGGCTAAGTTTCAAATAGTGTTCGTATTTCAAAAGCCTTTGATTTCAAAGTATAAGTCTTGTAAAATGGTTTTCCAAAGTGCTCTTACTTGTTACATATTAAGAAAACATTTTAGACTTCAAAAGATTTCAAAACGTGTGAAAAATATGCTCAGGAAGGTCGGTCAACCGAACTAAGGTCGGATCAACCGACCGAAGCGAGAGTTTCGAAATATGAGGTCGGTCGACCTAATGGGTACTCGGTCGACCCAGTGATGCTCGGTCAACCAAAGCTTGGCTAGTGGATCCGAAGTGTCCAGTTCGGTCAACCGAACTCTGTTTTAAACTAGCCGTTTTCTGACCGTTAAAGAGTCGTTTTTCAGCGAGATTTCAAATTGTATAAATACTCCAAAGCTTTAGAATGACTCTAACAATTTTGAGAGACTTGCAAAACATATTCTTATTGATTCCTTATCAAGTCTAAACACCTTGAAAGCAAATGCACTTCATTGTCATGATCTAAATGCATTCAAAGGTGAATTTGCAAAGCAAGACAAAGAGTGAGCTTATTATGTTCAAAGAGCCAACAAGATGAGCTTCAAATGTAATTATCTTTCACTTAGAAGAGTGAACAACTTTGTACTCTAAACCTTTCATCTTATCCCCTTTCTTAGTGATAGGGTTATTGTTGTATAAGTCCTACTTAGTGTGGGCAATTGTTTATAGTGGTTGTTTGTAAAACTCTTGGTGAGTTAGCCACTAGTGTAAAGTCCTACTTTGTGTGGGCACATTCTTCTTAGTGAAGTTGGTGAAATCCTTGGGTGCGGCTCAAGGTAGTGGATGTAGATTCTTAGTGAATCGAACCACTCTAAATCTCTTGTCTTGTGATTTGCATTGGGTTTTGCTTTAGCTTTTGTTAAACTTGCACTATCATTGTTTAAATTGGAAATAGTTTGCAAGATTTATTAGAAACCCAATTCACCCCCCTCTTGGGTTACTTCAAATGTGAGAACCACATTCAGTATATAATACCCATTAAGAAGTAGTAGTAGACAATTCGATCTCAATAACATAAATACCTGAGCCGGAAGCAACATTTGCTCCCTTTCTAATCTTTTTACCGACAAGAAAACTTGGGCAGTTTCTCTTTTGGTGTCCTTTCTTTCCACAATGGAAACAAATCCTTAGCCACAATGCTCTTGGGTTTCAGTACTTTCTCAGAATGGTTAAGTTTCCCTTAGGTTTGCCCGAAGGCTTGACTTTAGGCTTACCAAAACTCTTGCCCCTGTTGTTGACCATGTAAATCTCATTCATGTTGTAGTTCAATACAACCTGACTGAATGTTTCAGGCAATGATTGCATAATCAAATCAGTGGATAGTTCCTAGACAAGAGGAAATCCCAGTCTTTCGAGGCTCTCAATATAACTTGTCATCTTCAAAACGTGAGTTCCAACTCGGTGTTCCTCTCGCCATTTTTGCAATGAAACAAAGACTTCGACACATCGAATCTCTCCTGGTTAGATGATTAATCATATCTAAAGCTCCAATTTCCTCAAGTTTCTTCTGAAGCTCAGAGGTCATGGTCACTAGCATAAGACTAGACACATCTAATGCGTCATCTAATTGTTTACGATAAGCATTTCTTTCAGCGGCCGGAGCCCCCGCGGCTGGTGGATCAGGAATTGGTTCTTCCAGAACATACATCTTTTTCTCGTTCTTGAGAACGATTCTCAAGTTCTTGTACCATTCAAGGAAGTTTCCTTCCTCGAGTTTGTCTTTCTCAAGGACGGATCACAATGAGAAAGAGTTTGATGCAACGTTTGCATTTGCCATTATATCCACAGAGAAGAATTTGCAAAATTTTAGTTGTCATATTTCAAAATCATTAATAGGACTTTAATTAATGATTCTCCCACTATTTTATTCAAATGAATAACACTTAAATATTCATTAAGAAAGTTCAAAAATATTATAGTAGGACCAAGATCCATATATCACCAATCCTGAGGCAGCTTTGGCTACAAAGCTCGAGATATGGTTATTTAGGTAAGCAATGTTTGCTAATCACATCAATTATGTGACTCTTGGTTGGTTAAGTAAGTAGCAATTACCCTCAGTATATAAATGCAGATCTCAACCCTTTGCCTCCAGATCCAATATCGAAACAGCTTTTGCTACAAAGCTCGAGATTGGCAATCCGATTTGAAATACCCGTAGGGCAAGGTTCTCAAACTTTTTATACTTTTCTACCAAATTCTTTTCCTAAGTGATCACCTTAATAACAATTATGTTCATTGAGCATATAAGGTGAATTAAAGGATAACCACTTAGATGACTTATGTGTGTTGAATGCAACACATAGGAATACAAGACAATGAATATGATCAAGGATTGTCTAGGTCAAGATTCCTATATGCAAAGCTTGTAAGAACAAACACACAAATCATGAGGAATAACATTTAACAAGAGACACATAAAGCAATAAAGATCTCTAAATGCAATTCTTATACCCAAGTCAAGGGAAGATAACAAACAATTAATCTAACTCCATATAAACAAATAAATCTCATACAATCAAGTTCATGTGAATATAAGCACAAGGATAAAGAAGAATTTGAATGTAAAGAGATAGAGTTATAAGATCAAACACAAGGATGTAGAGTGGTTCGATCACAACGATCTACATCCACTACATTAGACACACCCCAGTATTTTGGCAACTTTCCACTAGCTTGTCTTGAGAGATTACAAGGAAGGACAAACCAACTAATGGTCTTTTACACACTCATGTAACCTTCCACCCTTGGAACTCTTTCTCTAACCTAGTCTACTAAGTGAGGAGGTTTTACAAACACATTAACCCTACTTCTATTTCAGGTTCACCATTCACTCTAGTTCCTATGATTACAAGAAAAATCTACTCCAACTAATGGAGGCCCAAAACCACCATTCTCACAAACAAGCATTACCACTTAACCCTTTTCAAAGAAAGATAATCTCAACACATAAGATTTTACATTTAAGCTCAAGAAAAAGAAATCCCTCTAATGATTGGATATTACAATGAAAACTCTAATTCTTATTTGAGAATGAAGGAAGGAATAAGTATATGAAGCTCTTTCTCAAAATAGAAATATTTTGATGAATGATTGGAAGAATTTAGCTTAGGAAAGTGTTTGATTTGCTTGTCTAAAACTTGTATACTAAGACCACTCTATTGGCTTGAGTAAAGAACAAATTTTAGCCAAAAATTGCAAACAAATCGAGTTACAACGGTTATACTTTTGCCTTGACATGACACATTCGGTCGACCTGACTAGACAGTCGGTCGCCCGAAGTAGTTTAAAGATCAAGATCAACGGCTACTGTCTTGATCTCGATAGTCCGTGGTAAGTGATCCGGTCGACCTAGGCAAGGGGCCGGTAACCGACCCGAAGTAGGTCTTCCGAGATAATTATAGTCGTTGGAGTCTTGGAACATTCAAAAGTGATAAAGTACAAAAGACACTTCGGGTCGACCGGGACACACATGTCGGTCAACCGGGACTTCATCAGTCGCACGAGGTCTAGGACCTAGTCGACCGAACTTCGATCCCATAAGTTGTTTTTCCACTTGATCAACTTTCCAATGTTCTCAAACTCATACCTGAGTGTTTTTGAAAGATATTTAAAACATTTGAAAGATCTTAAGGATTAACCAACACTTAAAAGACGTTTTGAAAAACCTTTGAAAGATTAAATCAAAGTATGAAATACGGTTTTGACAACATACAAGAGTATGAGCTTCATCATACTAAACTATCATTCATCAAATAAGATTAGTCACAAGAGATACCTATATAGCTTCTTCACTAATCTTCTTTTTGTTCATCAAGTCTTCAAGATGAGTTCCTCTTTGAGCTTGGACTTGAGACCTTTGATCATCCTGTACTTGTCCTGTCAAGTTGTAGCATTTTTCACTTCAACACATGTTGATCTTCTTTTGATTTTGAAATATATTTCAATGGCATTGTGAATGACCTTTAAGCTTGTGCCATCGAAGATTTGTAAAATGTAGCTTCTTCTTGTTGTAGAATGATCTTTGAGTTCCATAAGAAGCTACCTTTCAATGCATGTGTGAGTTCATAATATCCTGTCATTGAAACATAAGCTCACACAAACACTAGAACTTCTCAATGTCTTGTTATCATCAAAACAAGATTGATCACATTAGCCCTAAGGGCTTACACGGTTTTGTATGACCCAAGATTTCACCGGCGGATATCACTAACTTATCCTTCGCGCCTTACCCCGGATAGACAGGCGCTTATTCCATTCGGAAGTTCACACTACTGTCGATCTAGTCCTTGACGAGGGCCAATCATGGTAGGCATATACTTAATATTTAAAATTTGAGAGTTTTTAATTTTCTCACCAAACGATGTATAATCTGATTATACAACTGAATTAACAAGCTATAAAAGCAGTAAATCATGCAATAGGCATCACATGCGAAGTGCATAAAGCAGTAAATAAAATTGTGACTTAGTAATAGCCCCTATAAGGATTTTTCCGAGCCAACGGAAAATCCTCGGATTTGGAGGTGGTCTCACGCGGCTTGATGCGAAATTTGCAAGTGCACAAATATTGAACAAGTAATAAAATGATAAGTAAAAGATCGTCCCAACAAGGATTGATTATCTAACTGGAAAATTTTCTCACTTATAACTCAACCTAAACCAAAATAGAGATGATAAGATTAACTAAAAATAACTAAGAATGAATGACAATTAAAGTAAAGTAAATATGCGATTTGAAGATAATAAATGAAATGAATGAACTAAGACACCTCTATCCAGTCTACTCCTTTTATGGATTTTAATGAATGATCTCTTTAAATTAAGTCTCAACTTGGTTAATGGTAGAATTCCCGAAAATAAGCTAGACCCAATCTCTTGGCGAAAAGCTCCTAGTTTTAGAGAATAAATCAGTCGTATCTCTACGTGATTTTAAGATCTAAAACCGCATAAAACTCTATGGTCTTCCCTAGCTTTTGTTTCCTACTCGCTAGAAACCACACAAGGAAATCGAATCTATCTCTTGTATATTTTACGTTGTGTTGTTATTATCCTTTGTCCAATCAACTCTAGAACTTCTCAGCCTCTAGAATAAATTTAGGTTCATGCAATAATTGGCCAGAAAATTACAAACATTAAGAACATATAATAACAATTAACCAAATTAGAGAAAAGATGTAATCTTTATTAGAAATCAAACAGTAACCATAAAAGTTTCGACCTTAATAAGAAGGTCTTAGTTACGAAGAATTTAGCTAGACATGGACATGTTCAAAGCTATAAAATAAATTAATATAAAAACTAGAAAGAGCCTGGATCGCCGGAGTCGGAATCGGAATGAGTCCTCTGTGGAGCTCGGCTAATCTGATGTCTCTGCCTTTACTTAGTCTTTTTATGGTTCTTGTGTATTGCTCCCCAAATGACAGCAGCACCCAATGTTATATGCTAAGGAGAAATTATATGTATATGTCAGGGATCATTTAGCCTCTGCCGTGAATGTCCTTTATATAGGCAATGAAAATCGAGTCCTAGAGGGAGTCTTGTGTGTATTCCAAATCCGAAGGGGAATAGAGGTTTGATGTACTTAGGTAACTCCCATATTAGGCACATGGTCTCTTCAACTTTTAATTCCTTTTAGGATTCAACTTTTGACAAGTAACAAATTTGTATATCTTCAATCTTCTATTCCAAGTTGGAATCAATTTCCGATGTATGACAATTTAGCACATGCCAAATATAATTCTTCTTCTCCTTTAATGTCCAAAATGCCCTTCAACCTGTATCAAATATTAGAAAATTAGTGAATTGAATCAAATAAAATTAATAAGAACATTTTAGGCATATTCACTCATAAAGACTAATTTAATATATTATCTCTCTCAATTAAGTTCAATTCAAATAGGAAAATAATCCCAAAATAATGGTAAAATATAGTCTTATCAACTACCTTCCACTTAAGATTTTGATCGTCCTCGAGCAAAAGGAACAATCCACTAGAGAAAAAAAAACCACTTAAAAAATTTATCCTTCCGTTAATCTCAACATTCTCGTTACTAGCTTCAAAAATTCATTTATAGGCATAATCCAAAAAGTTTCAATCCAAATATAACAAAAAAAATATAACAAAGCTAATAGACTCTTATTATGAAGACTTGAGACATATTATGACAATACCAAAGACTTGAATCAACACTTAAACCGGTATTATGCAGTCAAAGAACACTTTCTTGATAATAATAACACCATGATAGCCTTGTTAATTTACATACTCTCCACTAATGAAGACAAATCAATTCACTTGAGTCTATTAGGACTTTTCGGCTTATAACGTTGGGCTAGGGACATGGCTATTAAACGAAGGGATAGGATATTCAAAATTGAGAGAGAAAAAAGTAAGAAGAAACATGCTTATTATAACAAGATTTTACCATGTACCACATTTTTTTTTCTTCCCGAAACGTACTCAAATTCACACTTTATCTCCATGTATTTTCGGGAATTTAAAGAACAATAACCATTGAGATTTTTTTTTCCACTTTAGCACCCATCCAAAAGAAGACTACATATTATCTCAATGTATGAACTCATCGTCTTCCTTTTACTTTATTTTTTTTTTATTTTTTATTTTTTTTCAAATGAACTCATAACTTCCACAACCAATTTCAAATTCTTCAACAACACCATCTTCTCATAACTTTACTAATGAGCTCAAAAAAATTTCTTGTAAAATAAGCATGCACTTTTCCTCTCTTATAAAGGAATGAAAAATAATATTTGTGGGTTCGGGGATGAGTTAATGAGGCTAGCGAAATTATAATTAATTGAATGGTTTGTCTCAACCATTCTTATCAATGAATCAGAAAGCTTGGGGTTACTAGGGATATAATGTAAAAGGGAAAAGCTAGAAAGGCTCAAACAGTTCAAAGAGATGCCTAATTTCATCCACCAAACAAATCGAAAAGTCTTAAAATTTTTGCCTCGAGTATGTAATTCAACAAGTTCAAGTTTGTGAAGATATTAACCAAAATGTGCAATTAACCACGTAATAAAAGTCTAAGTATCTTCATCAATTCACAAGGATCATGGCAAAGTTGACTCAAGTTCCATTTTAAGATTAAATTAGCAAGGAAATATTTAAAATTATATTCATCAATCACATTTTAGTCTATATCAAAAGAGAATCATATCAACTAGTTCCAAGAACATCAAGACAAAAATTCATGATAAAAAAAATCTCTTAATTTTTTCGGATATTTTTTTTTAAAAAAAATAAAGCTTTAAAACCATAAAAATCGGAAAAAAAAACTAAAATAACTTCCTACAAAAGATAGAAAAAAAAAGTAAATAAAAAAAATAAAAACTAACTAAAATAATTTTTTTGGAGTTTTTTAATTTTTTTTGGGGACAAGAAGAATCAAGAAAAAAAAAACAAAGAAATCTAAAATAAATTTAGATTTCTAAGTAAAAAAAAAAAACTTGACCCTCCGACAATAAAAAGACTCAAAAGAGAGAAAGGTAAGTAATAGTTCTCGTTTATAGTCTCGAGCTTGACTTCCCTTTTAGCTTAGTTTGAAGGAGGGGAGTCTTTGAGAAGTACTTCTCGCTCCATAGGCAACTCATCGCCAAAGTAGTGCTTCAATCTTTGCCTCACCGTAAATGTTCCCTTCTCCTTGTGAGTGATTGTGATGGCTCCACTTGAAAATACCTTTGTCACTTCAAAATGTCCCGACCACCTAGATTTTAACTTTCCTGGAAAAAGCCTCAAACGAGAGTTATAGAGCAAAACTTTATCACCAATATAAAACTCACGAAACCGAATGTGTTTATCATGCAAAATTTTGGTTCGTTCTTTATATAATTTCGCATTTTCATAAGAACTCAAACGAAGCTCATCTAATTCATTAAGTTGAAGCAATATCTTTTCACCTATAGCATCAATATTAAAATTCAGAAATTTAACTGCCCAATAAGCCTTATGTTCAAGTTCAACAGGTAAATGACAAGCTTTCCCATAAACTAGTCTATAAGGACTCATGCCAATAGGGGTTTTGAAAGCAGTCCTATAAGACCACAAAGCATCATCCAGTTTCAAGGACCAATCTTTCCTAGAATTATTAACAGTTTTTTCCAAAATTCTTTTCAACTCTCTATTAGAAACTTCAACTTGCCCACTTGTTTGAGGGTGATAAGGAGTAGAAATTTTATGACAAACACCATATTTATGCAACAAATTTTCTAGTTGTTTATTACAAAAGTGAGTCCCCCCATCACTAATTAGCGCTCTAGGTGTCCCAATTCTAGAGAAAATATTTTTCTTTAAAAATTTAACAACTCTAGCATCATTAGTAGGAGTGGCAGTAGCTTCGACCCATTTAGAAACATAATCAACAGAAACTAGAACATACTTATTATTATAAGAGGAAGGAAAAGGTCCCATAAAATCAATACCCCAAACATCAAATATTTCACATTCAAGAATATTATTTAAAGGCATCTCATTTTTTCTAGAAATATTTCCACTCCTTTGGCATATATAACATTTTTTTCACATACTCAAATGCATCTTTAAATAAAGTAGGCCAATAAAAACCACATTCAAGAACTTTTTGAGCTGTTCTTTGTGCCCCAAAATGCCCTCCTACTTCCTTATCATGACAATGAGATAAAACACTATGAACTTCCCAATCATGTATGCATCTTCTAATAACATTATCAGAGCATATTTTAAACAAATAAAGATCCTCCCAAAAGAAATATTTAAGATCATGGAAATTTTTTTTTTTTGTTGGTAATTAAGTTCAGATGGAAGATACTTACCTGACAAGTAATTAGCTATTTGAGCATACCATGGTAATTTGATACTCACAGCTTCCATGAACTCCACTACATCCGCATCACGAATTTCATGATTAGAGATTGTCATCAATTTTTCAGTTTTGAATTCTTCATTAATCTCCTCTTTCATGATTAGAGATTGTCATCAATTTTTCAGTTTTGAATTCTTCATTAATCTCCTCTTCATGATGGGGGTTCATCTTCCTCACATTCCTTCAATTGAAACCTTGACAATTGATCAGCAACTACATTCTTAGAACCTTTCTTATCTTTGATGGTGATGTCAAATTCTTGAAGTAAAAGAATCCATTTTATCAATCGTGGCTTTGTCACCTTTTTCGCAATGAGGTACTTGAGAGCTGCATGATCAGTATAAACAATCACCTTAGCACCTATCAAATAAGAACGGAATTTATCAAAAGAAAAAACCACAGCTAATAATTCTTTCTCAGTAGTTGCATAATTTAATTGAGCAGAATTAAGCGTGCGACTAGAATAATAAATAGGTTGAAAGAATTTCCCCCTTCGTTGACCCAAACAGGCACCAACTGCTACATCACTTGCATCACACATTAGCTCAAAAGGTAAGGACCAATCAGGAGCTATCAAAATTGGTGATGAAATCAATTTCTCCTTAAGAATATTGAAAGCCTGCAAACAATCATCAGAAAAGGTAAATGGAGCATCTTTCAATAAAAGGGAAGTTAAAGGCTTATCAACTTTAGAAAAATCCTTAATAAACCGTCTGTAGAACCCTGCATGCCCTAAAAAACCCCTTAAAGTCTTCAGGTTCGAGGGAAGCGGCAATTTGGCAATGACTTCTACTTTCGCTCTATCCACCTCAATGCCTTGATGAGAAATCTTATGACCTATTACAATACCTTCCTGTACCATAAAATGACACTTCTCCCAGTTCAAGACTAGGTTAGATTCTTCACACTTCTGTAAGACCTTGCTAAGATTAGATAAACAATCATCAAAAGAATCACCAAAAACAGAAAAATCATCCGTAAAAATTTCCATGCAAATTTCAACTAAATCATGAAATATAGCAATCATGCATCATTGAAAAGTTCCTGGGCCATTACATAAGCCAAAAGCCATTCTCCTATATGCAAAAGTTCCATAAGGACATGTAAATGTGGTCTTTTCTTGATCCTCAGGTGCAATAGCAATTTGAAAATATCCAACATAACCATCGAGAAAGAAATAAAATGCATGACCACTTAATCTTTCAAGAATTTGATCAATAAAGGGAAGGGGAAAGTGGTCTTTACGGGTTACACTATTTAATTTCCTATAATCAATGCAAACTCTCCATCCCGTAATTAACCTAGTAGGAAGCAATTCACAATTATCATTCTCAATGACAGTAAAACCACCCTTTTTAGGTACTACTTGAACCGGACTTACCGACACACTATCAGATATATGATAGATAATACCTAAATCGAGCGAGTTTGATGATCTCTTTCTTTACCACTTCTTGCATTAATGGATTAAGTCGTCTCTATGGTTGCCTTGATGGTTTGTGATCTTCCTCCAAGAGAATTTTGTGCATACAAATGGCTGGACTAATTCCTTTCAAGTCCGACATTTGCCAACCAAATGCTCTTTTTGTGCGCTCTTAAAACTCGAATCAATTTTTTCTTCTTGAATTTCGACAAAGATGAAGAAATAATCGGGAGGCAATTTATCATCGATTCAAGAAAAATATACTTTAAATGAGAAGGCAATTTTTTTAAGTTCAAGATCTTTTCGAGGCTCTTCAATGCTTGGTTTAGGGACGAGTCTTCTTTAACTCCAATTCTTCAATTTTCAGCCGCCCTCTTGGAGTGAAAATCTCATTAGCCTCCAACGATATAACTTGATCAAAAAATTTCCTCATTTTCATCTTTCTCTGTAATAGACTCCCTTAAACAAAACTCCAAAGAATTATTAGAAACATTATAGATCAACGAATCCTTAACTACATCATCAATAACATCAATAAAACATAAGGAATTCTCATTAGGCAAATGTTCCATGGAGTCAAGCATATTGAATTTAACAGATTCATCCCCAACCCTTAAGATTAGTTCTCCCTTTCTTACATCAATTAATGTCATTGCCGTATTTAAAAAGGGTCTCCCAAGAATCAAGGAGCTTTCATCATCACTCTCAATATCAAGGATTACAAAGTCTACAGGAAAATAAAGCTTATCAACTTTCACAAGAACATCTTCAACTACTCCTCTAGGATATTTAATTGATCTATCAGCCATTTGAAGAGAAATACCAATATTCTTTATTTCATTAAGCTTTAACTTTTGACATACAGAATATGTCATGAGATTTATGCTAGCTCCCAAATCACAAAGCACATTTTTGAAAAATAAATCACCAATAAAACAAGGAATACGAAAACTCCCTGGATCATTCAGCTTTGGCGGTAGTTTCCTTTGTACGACTGCTGAACACTCCTCATTTAGGCAAATCTTCTGAAATTGGTTCAACTTCTTTTTGTTCGTCAAAATATCCTTCAAGCACTTGGCATATGCTGGCATCTGTGCTAAAGCGTCTACAAAAGGTAAGTTAATCTCAAGTTTCTTGAAAATTTCAAGGAACTTTTTAAATTGAGAATCAATAAATGGATGTTTAACAGCTCCCGAAAAAGGAAGAGATCTAAAATCAACATTATCATTACTATGTTCTTCCTTACCTTTATTACATTTACCTTCCTTAGGCCTTGGAGTTGGTGTGCAGAGAGTGGTATCTCCTCTGCTTTACCCATATTCTCTTCATTCTTTTTTTTTCTGTTCAAGTTCTTGATCATCTTCCAAGTTTCTAACATTCCCCAATGTCTTCCTTCGGGAGTAAACTCTTGATGTAACTGCTTTTAAATCCTTAGGTTTCCTTTCTATATCACTTGGAAGTGCTCCTTGAGGTCGATTAAACATAGCAGTTCCCATTTGTCCCATGCGAAATTTGCAAGTGCACAAATATTGAACAAGTAATAAAATGATAAGTAAAAGATCGTCCCAACAAGGATTGATTATCTAACTAGAAAATTTTCTCACTTATGACTCAACCTAAACCAAAATAGAGATGATAAGATTAACTAAAAATAATTAAGAATGAATGACAATTAAAGTAAAGTAAATATGCGATATGAAGATAATAAATGGAATGAATGAACTAAGACACCTCTAATCCAATCTACTCCTTTTATGGATTTTAATGAATGATCTCTTTAAATTAAGTCTCAACTTGGTTAATGGTAGAATTCCCGAAAATAAGCTAGACCCAATCTCTTGGCGAAAAGCTCCTAGTTTTAGAGAATAAATCAATCGTATCTCTACATGATTTTAAGACCTAAAACCGCATAAAACTCTGTGGTCTTCCCTAACTTTTGTTTCCTACTCGCTAGAAACCACACAAGGAAATCGAATCTATCTCTAGTCAATTTTACGTTGTGTTGTTATTATCCTTGGTCCAATCTACTCTAGAACTTCTCAGCCTCTAGAATAAATTTAGGTTCATGCAATAATTGGCCAGAAAATTACAAACATTAAGAATAGATAATAACAATTAACCAAATTAGAGAAAAGATGTAATCTTTATTAGAAATCAAACATTAACCATAAAAGTTTCGACCTTCATAAGAAGGTCTTAGTTACGAAGCATTTAGCTAGACATGGACATGTTCAAAGCTATAAAATAAATTAATATAAAAACTAGAAAGAGCCTGGATCGTCGGAATCGGAATGAGTCCTCCGTGTGTCTCTGCCTTTACTTAGTCTTTTTATGCTTCTTGTGTATTGCTCCCCAAATGACAGCAGCTCCCAATGTTATATGCTAAGGAGAAATTATATGTATATGTCAGGGATCATTTAGCCTCTGCCGTGAATGTCCTTTATATAGGCAATGAAAATCGAGTCCTAGAGGGAGTCTTGTGTGTATTCCAAATCCGAAGGGGAATAGAGGTTTGATGTACTTAGGTAACTCCCATATTAGGCACATGGTCTCTTCAACTTTTGATTCCTTTTAGGATTCAACTTTGGCAAGTAACAAATTTGTATATCTTCAATCTTCTATTCCAAGTTGGAATCAATTTCCGATGTATGACAATTTAGCAAATGCCAAATATAATTCTTCTTCCCCTTTAATATCCAAAATGCCCTTCAACCTGTATCAAATATTAGAAAATTAGTGAATTGAATCAAATAAAATTAATAAGAACATTTTAGGCATATTCTGTGAGACCTGCATTTTAAGTATTTAGTATAATAATAATATTAGTGGAATGAAATAAATAGATAGAATAAAGACGAGGACTTGAATTGCAATTTTTAATAGTTTAGGGACGAAAATGGTAAATATTATACTTTTGGTGAGTCATATGTACACATGTAGACAATTTAAGGATGCAATTACACCTCCTGCTTCGAAGTACAACCGTCCTTTTCTTCAGATTTTTTTTCTCTGCAATTTCTCCCCTGCCTTAGCTTGCTCTCGGATTCTCCCTTCGTCTTTAAATTTTTTTTCTTTCTTTCTCTCAATTTTTCAATCCGTATCATTCACAAAATCAAATACTCCATTTCTACAACATTTTCAAAGTTCTCAACTTTAATTTTGGTAAGAGTTGTTAATGTATTTGATTTTTCCAATATAATTTGAAATTGGTATTTAAATTGTTGTTTAATGTTTTCTGCTTTCGGTTCCTCTGTTTTGCTTTGCTTTGCGTGTTCATGCTCTTGTCTTTGATTAGTATTTTGGAAGAAGAATGTAACAGGAAGGATTCTCTGTTCCAGTTTTCTGTTTCAGTTTTCTGCTTCTATTTTTGTTCCGTCCTGTTTTCTGTGCAGTTTTCTGCTGGTTGTATTGCTGTCTTCTATTTTCTGGTTCGGATTGTTGTTATTTGCTATCTTCTGCCTTTTAAGTTCTGTCCTCTGCTTGTTTTAGTTTCTGTTTTGCTGAATTTTTGTTTTCTTCTTTTGATTAGCAATTCGGAAAGAAGAAGGGTAGTATAGGGATGGTTCTGTTTTTTTTAAAACCTTTGGGAAAGTATTTCTGTTGCTGTTTTCGGATTTTTTTTCTGTTTCCTTTGGATGTAATTCTGTTTCTAAAGGTGAAGGGTGGTTTTGGGCAGGCTTAGAGGTTATCCTTTCATTTCAATTCAATCAATATTATGCATTGGACATTAGAGAAGTTAAGTAAAGATTATTTCTGATTTCTTAGTAGCATTGAAGGTTGAATGGTTTGGAAGTTCTTAAGGGTGGTTGTCCCTCTTTGCTTCTCATATGATCATTAGTTAGCCATGAAATTGCTTGTTGTTTCTTGCAAATCAATAGTTCTTATAGGTTTCGGACTGCTCTTCAATCCATATGTGGTACTTCTTAATTTTGAGTCTTTTACTAGTTTTTGGGACAATGGTAGTAATATGAGTACATGTTTTCTCTGTTTTCAATTTTAACCGTTGTTACTCTGTAATGAGCATAACTCTCAAAGAAGAATAGTTATTATGAAGGTTTTCTTAAACCAGAAGAATAGGCTTCTATTTAGAGATTAGGATTTGACACTTACATTGCTTTTTACCTTGAGAAGCAATGTTAATCATGTTGGCTCATGTTGGCTATTCTATGAGAAAGTAATTGATCATGTTAACACCTTAAAATGGTATCATATGTTGAACTTTGTACGTCTATGGACTAGTTGGTTTGATTCACTAGTTGTATGAACACCTAAGTAGGATTACGTTTAAGATAGAATGTTAGTCAAGTGCTTGACATGTTCGTTGGTCGAATCTTATTATGTGATAGGAGCCGAACCGGAACATCCCGAGACTTCGTAAGGCGTTAAGAGTTTAAATCTTATAAGGTGAGTTCCTCTTTTCTTAAATCTCTTTAAATTGGAATTTAGGAACCTGTGCGTTCCAAGCTTTCTTAAACTGTTTACATTGGAATTTAGGAACCTGTGAGTTCCAAATATATTGCTGCATTGAATTTAGAACTGCTTTCGTATAATCTTATACAGACATTGATCATTCTTGCATGTTTTATAAAGCTGCATACATTCTGTATAGGCCAGGCCGGGTGTCGATTTAATACGAGAATTATCATTACAAACATAACACCCCGAGCCGGCCAGTTGTAACTAATGAATTAACGGATCTTATTGCTTTTTCTCAAGCACGCTAATGAATTAATCGGATCTTATTGCTTCTCCCAAGCACGCATGATAATACTTTTCTTGTGGGCCCCAAGGCTGTAGATGTCTTGCGCCATGGTCGGGAAAGCAAGGGCTGACGACTTCTGGCGTATAGCTCTGCAGTACATGAAGAGGTTGGCCAATTCCGGGTTTGGAGTTTTAACTCGGGATGGTCAGATCTAGGTGAATACAGGGCTAGTAGGTATCCTACCCTGTGATTTACCCGCATGATTTCTGGTGGATAAGGTAGCAAATCGCGCGCGTATCTGGTGTTCGGTTGGTATCTGTTTTTCTTGTACCTGGACTTCTTAATATCTGGTTTTCTTGTACCTGGACTTCTTAACATCTGGTTCTTTGTTAAATGAATCAATTACTATCATATTGTATACAGAAATGAAACAAAACTGCATGATTTACAAAACTGCATGAGCATCTTTTTATCTTAGAATTTTACATTAAATGTACACTGTTGCACACACACAGGAACTCACTAAGCATTAGCTTACACGTTTTCTTTCAAACTGCATCTCAAAATGCAGGTATGAAGTGTACTAGCAAGCTCCATTGAGATTGTTTTGTCAAACCCTGGAATGCACGTTCGGATTACTAGTTGTTTTAGATTAGCTGTTTATTTTGGATTAATGTACATTGATGTAAAAATATGTATTTCGATAATTCCGCTGTATTGTATTAACTATTAAGGTTAAACAGGTTGTTAACTATATTTTGAGAATGTATAGTTTAGAAATGTGAAAATTCTGTTTATAAACGGTTAGTCTCAGGAACGTTACTTCATGTTTACTGCCGAGAGGTAGGTAGATGCCCTATTCGGCCCCAGTTGTACCTAGGGGTGGAATTGGGGGCGTCACATATTCACTCATAAAGACTAATTTAATATATTATCTCTCTCAATTAAGTTCAATTCAAATAGGAAAATAATCCCAAAATAATGGTAAAATATAGTCTTATCACGGCTCAACTTCATCAACCCATTGATCATTGTAGAAAATAGACTTGGGTCTAACTCATTCCCTCAAAAGGTACCTTAAGAGGGGGAGGATTGCCCAATCCTTACAAAGAACAAATTTGCTCACTAGCTAGTCGATGTGGGATTTCAACACACCCCCTCACTGCCCGGGCTGGACATCTGGACCGTGAACAAATAATGGGGCCCAACATCGAACTAGGTGGCTCTGATACCATGTAGAAAATGGACTTGGACCTAACTCATTCCCTCAAATGGGAATAAGTTAAGCCCAAGTCCCTTTTGAGGGAATGAGTTAGGCCCAAGTCCATTTTCTACATGGTATCGTGAGCGGGCCCTAGGCGAGACGATGGGCTCATAATGCCCAAAGTGGGCTCTAATGGTCACCGTACGACCCAAGAAGGGCGGCGGACCTTAAATTGACTCTCACCTCGATGTGAGGGGAGTGTTGAAATATGAAGTCCCACATCGAGTGTCTAAGGAAGATCCAAATAACATATAAGCTAATGGGTTAACACCTCTCCTAGCCAATTGGTTTTGAGAGGATATGGAGGCCCATGAGCTAATTTTCACATGCTCGTGAGGGGGTGTGTTGAAGTCCCACATCGACTAGCTAGTGAGCAAATTTGTTCTTTATAAGGATTGGGCAATCCTTCCCCTCTTAAGGTACCTTTTGAGGGAATGAGTTAGGCCCAAGTCCATTTTCTACAATCATCACTCTCGGTATCATTCTGAATATTACGTTGCTGATTTTGAAGTTGTTGATTTTGAAGCGCTAAGGTTTCCATTCGCCTTGCCATATCAGTCATCATCGTATATAACTTTTCTGGATCAAAAGCTTCACCTTTCTTTGATGAAGATCCCTGAAAAGACATATTTAAAATGCAAGAAAAACACTAAAAAACGTTAGATAACAAAGAAAGATTCACTCTTTATTCCAACACCGCTCGTTTAGAACTTCAAAGTCTAGATTTAAAGAATGGGTTCCTAACTTGTTGCATTGACACAAAGCTGAAAAAATAAGGAAAGAAATCCTATCTTTGACCTAAACGAAAAGCTTTAGAAAGAAAAAGATGAAGAAACGAAATCCTAATCGAGAATGGAAACCGGTTCTTGATGATCTTGATCTTCTTGATGTTTCTTGATTTCAGATGGATAGTATTATGTGAACAGTATTCTGTGAGTAGTAATCTGTGAACAGTAATGTGTGAATAGTAATCTGCGAACAATAAACGTGAATAGTAAACTGTGAACAGTAATATGTGAATAGTAACTTCTCTTTTTTTTTTCCCTCTATAGACTTACCCTCTCTTGGTCGTGTGTTATCTTGAATGTTCACGAAGAACCTAGATGTATAATAATTGTACACGGCTATGACAAGTTTAAGGGGTGACAATACCAACTCTTGAATGTTCAAAAGGAACCAAGAGGTTTTCTTTTAGCTTGAATCACTGATCTATCTCAATAACAACACGGCTGCCAATTTTTTTACACCGTCGGTTTTTCGTAGTAATTTTTTTTTGTCTTTTCTGTCAATTCAAGCAAACAAGAAAAATTTATAAAAAGCAAATAACGTACACCGGGAATTGAGAAGAACCTTTTGCTCTAATACCACCTGATGAAGAACCGTGAGGTACTAAGTACCAAAAGGTTTGACAACGTAAGTTGTTCCGGATCTTTCTCTAATTCTCGAACTAGTTTCTAGGGAATATAATCAACGCAACGCTAAGAAAGGCTAATTATCGATGGAGGCTGAAACACCACAACAAGAGAAACTAAACTTGTTGATACAGTAACTCAAAGAATGAATGAATTTCTACATAGAAGTTCAGACACGAGAAGCTAAGGAATAACCTTACCAAAATATCAATATATCTAACGTAAATATAAAGGTGGCCGAAATCACTCTTAAATAGAGGGAGATTTCGGTTCCAACAATAAATAGGAAAAGTATTAAAGAGTCCTTGAAGAAGTAGGACTCTTGGAAAACAACTTGCTATCAAGTAAAACACTTAAACAAGAAGAGTCCTAGTAGATGTGGGACTCTTAACAACTAGATAACCAACTATGGATAACATGTCCTTTATTATAGCAACTACTTTCTATACGCATATAAATACTCAAAATAAAGTAAATAATAAAGCTGGAAAATAATTAAAGTCTAGCATAGACTTTAATTGTACAAAGACTAAAATGCCCTTTAATTTCGTCCAAATTTCGGACAGACTTGTTGAGCTAACTTGCACGACGATTTCGGATATGAAGAAGGAAGAATCTGATCTCGTGATCTCATGAAAGTTGTAGATCTTCCTCTTATCTTTAATATGAAACTGTAATCAGCTCCATTGGATAACTGGATCGAAAGTTATGACCATTCTACCAAACTATTGTAAAGCTGTCCAATCCCTCATTATCTTGTATGATTACTAAAATACCCTTCTTAGCCTCTTTGCTTGATAGGGCCTAATTGTACACTTGTGAACTTGAGAGTCTGCCTTGTACTTTATATTCTATGTGTAACTTAGCTTCTTCTTTGTACTTTAATATACGAATCAATGATGTGGTTAGTTGAATCACGTCCATTGTTCGAGGCCGCATCAATTGTTCGTGTAAGCAATCTTTTGAGTTGGGCAGCCCTGAGGTTGGTACCGTATCAGATGGAGTAGAAGAAATTACATAATCCTTAAGATGAGGAGGATGTTTAAGCTGCCTGCGCCTGATTTGCTTGTAGGTGCAGCATGATCATCCATTGAAGAAACAGTGGAAGGAAGAGTAGCAGGAGGATGATCAAGAAATTCTGCTGGAGTGATGGAGGAAGGTGTATGATCAAGAAGTTGTCAAGATGTAGGATTAGACAAAGAAACTTCATCAGCAGAATTATTAACCAGAAAAGGAAATAAATGTTCAAGAAATATAACATTCCTAGAGACAAAAATGTCTTGAGTTTCTACATCCACCATAACATAACCTTTAGAAGTATCAGATTGTCCTAAATAGTCACACCTTTTCCCTCTTATATCAAACTTACCCCTATCATGAGCCAATGTACAAGCATAACTAAGGCAACCAAAAACCTTCAAGTTATGATACACAGGTTCCTTTTTGTACAATATTTCATAAGGAGTTTTGTGTTTCAAAATGGGAGAAGGTGTCAGATTAATCAAATAAGTGGCGTGCTTAATGTAATATCCTAAAAAAGATATAGGTATATTAGATTGAAATTTGAGTGCCCTAGTAACATTAAGGATATGTTGATACTTTGTCTCTACTAAGCCATTTTGTTGTGGAGTTTGCACACAAGAAGTTTGATGCAAAATGCCATGAGTGGAATAAAATTGAGGCATTAAGAATTCTGCACCATTATTAGTTCTCATGATTTTGCACTTGATGTCAAATTGAGTGCAAATGAAAGAATAGAAAGATTGTAAAGTGGTGGCAATTTCAGGTTTGGTTTTTAGTAGAAAATTCCAAGTGAATCTACTATAGTCATCAACAACGGTGGTGAAGTATTGATGACCATGAATTGTTAACTACTTATAAGGACCCCAGCTATCAGCATTAATAAGATCAAATATGCCTTTAACAATGGTAGTTCTGAGAGAGAAAGCAAGTTTATGTTGCTTAGAAAGAGGGCAAGTACTACATACACAATCAGCAGAACACTTGAAATCTATTGACTTAATTTACCTCAACCTTTCAAATGAAAGATGACCTAATCTATAATGCCAAAGCATTTATGTATTTCTGATGCAGTAACATGTGCAACAGAATGAACCTTATTGCTAATCAAACAAGTAGAAGGACAACTTGGAAAAGAAACAAGATCAAGAGAAGAGGAAGGATTGAAATAGTAAAGCCCTTGCCACTCCTTAGCTATCCCAAACCTCCTCAAGGTGTGCAGGTCCTGGATGAAACATTTACCAGGATAACAGGTTATGGAACAATTAGCCTGATATACTAACTTGGAAACATAAATAATGTTCAATCTAAAAGAAGGAACATATAAGACATCATGTAAAACAATGTCAGGAGTCAATTGCACTGTTCCTTTCTCGGTGACATGAATGGAAGTATGATTAGGCAGCTTCATGAATAAGTTGGTTACATGAACAAAAGATGGAAAAAGATGCTCAGTGCAAGCAACATGATCAGTTGCTCCAGAATCAATGATCCAAGTATTAGCTAGAGATGAGAGAGGTATACTTGTTTCCATATTGAATTGATAACTTTGCACCTAGGTAGCTTGATGTATGACAGGTGCAAAAAAATGAAAGAGAGTTTGAAGTAGATTGTCCTCCACTTCCATTATGCTCAAGACAGACGGATCTCATCATCTGAATCAACTGTTGATGTTGTTCATGTGAGAAACCAGTAGCAACATCCTTGTAGACATTAGCAGCAGATGACATGTTTTTCTCAAAATTTCCTGCAATTTGGTTTACTGTTTTATAACTTCCTTTTCCTCCATTGTTCCAATTATCATTTCTAACATTTGCAGAGTTGTTCCAACTGCTAGAACTGCTTCCTCTACCAAAACTATTATTAGTCTGTGGATATCCATGCTTTTTATAGCATATATCCCCTGAATGGCCTACTTTGCCACAGTAAGTGCACACAAAAACTTGTTTATGAGAATTAAAACTAGTCTTCCTAAATCTAGCATTCATTGCTTTCACTGCCACATGACTCATTTTACTAGCGCTTCCTCAATTTCCTTGAGATTGATCATAACTGTCCATATCAATGCAAGTATTCTAATTGCACAAACTTTGTGACTCTACATTGTATTGTGCAGCATATAGAAATTGTATTTCATGCTCTTCATCCATACCAAAGTCTTCTTCAATATCAGGTAAAGGTTTAGTCATCAATACACTAGACCTAACAGGTGCAAAGTTTTCATTAAGACCTTTTAAAAACCTGACCACATACTCCTTGTTGAACTGTTCTTGTACATAATTCAATCCTCCACAAGTACAGGCAGGTAATCCTCTTAATGAACCCAATTCATCCTAAACAACTTTTAATTCAGTGTAAAAGGAATCAACAATTTTACTACCTTGTTTCAAAGCATAAAACTCTTCTAAAGTGTCAGAAAGTCTATAGGCATTACATTTGGTGTACCTTTTCTCTATATTTTTCCATACCTCTAAAGTAGATGAACATGAACTCACACTCATTCTGATTGTATCAGATAGTGTATTTAATATCCATGTCATAACAAGCTGATAAGCTTGTTCCCAATGTCTGTACATTTTGTTAGCTTTGGCAGGTGCAATGAATCATGTAACATTCTCTATAAAGCATAGTTTATTCCTAGTGACAATGCCTATTCTCATCTCTCTTCTCCATGTCTGATAATTGGAGCTGCTCAGCACAATTTTTGTGACAATAAAAGAGGAATTCTTACTCGGATGAACAGAAAATGGATGTACAACTGCTACTTCCACATTTGCCATGAAATCTGTGACAAACTTCACTGATTTTCCAAAGAAGATGAAGATCAGTAAACAAATTGAGCTTTGATCTGAGTCGAATTCAATCAGTTATCAACAATTATGCAAAGCAATTAAGAATCAAGAGCATCCAGCGGAGTAAATTGCTCTGATACCATGTTGGAATTTTAGGAATTGGAAGAAGAAAATTCCTTCTGATTTTATTAAGACTAAATTGTCTTGATTAGTAGCTATTTATACAAAGGAAGTATGATAACGGCTCTCTAACTAACTTTGGGCAATTATCCAGTGCTATTCACTAATTGTATTAAAGCTACAAGAATAAAATAAATGTCTACTGGAATTTTATAGTAGTTGGGCCTATTAACATAATACAAATAATAAGCCCAATGTTTATTCTCTATTTAGTCTAGTCTATTTATTAAGAGCCCAAGAGTAAAAGGCCCACTTCCTTCACTTGCAATTTCGATCAACTTCTTTTCTTCATGCCTTCATTTTCAGCTTGCTTGATGCAGCTTCAATGTCAACTCCTTCTTTATTCTTGAAGCAATGCCATGTTTCAAGACATATCGTTCCAAGACATCCACATACACTATAAGAAAAATGTGTAACAGGGACGGACATTTCCGTTGCCATACTCAGTTTAGCGACCGAATCAGGTGGTCATTTATTTTTCTCCGTTAAGAAATTTAACGATCGAATACCGACTGAAATATAATGATCCTAATTTGTTTTTTTGATTGGACACGAAAAAGTTAACCATGTTTTTGATGTCCATAATTATTCAAGAGAAAAAAGGTTAAGTTAGCAGCCATGGAGTTTGGAGATTATGCATCCATTTGGTGGGATCATGAGGTCAATGAAAGAAGAAGAACGGAGCAAAGACCAATTGATACTTGGGATGACATGAAAGCGGTTATGTCAAGACGTTTTGTACCCCAGAATTTTAACCGTGAGTTGTATAATCAACTCCAAAGATTGAGGCAAGGGACAAAGACCGTTGACGCATACTTCAAGGAAATGGAGATGTCCATGATTAGAGCTAACATTCGGGAAGCAAATGAGGCTACTTTGGCTCGTTTCTTGGCTGGTCTAAATGACAAAATTAGACCCAAGGTAGAACGTGCTAACCTTACTTCTCTTATTGATATGGTTTATTTTGCTAAACAGGTTGAAAGGCAAAGAAAAAGAGAAGAGTTTGAGGGCTTATTCGGCTAATTTCCAAACTTGGAAAAGGCCAAATCAGCCCCTAAACAACCCTACTGTTTTGCCACACCAAAATCAAGCTAAGGGCAGTTTGGGAAGTGCAAAAACAGCCACAAGTGCAATTGGGGCAGCAAGGTTACCGATTGCTACAAAACAGCCCGATTTGAGAGCTAATGCACCTACAACACATGATCGGGAATGTTTTAAATGTCATGGTAAGGCTCACTTTGCACGGGATTGTCCAACTAAACATACCATGATCATGTTGGACGATGGAACGTGGGTAAGTGAGGAGGAAATTCCGAAGATTCCAATTTTAAGGAAGAATCCGAGGGTAACAATGCCCTCCCCTGAGAATGAAGGTACATTTCTTTTAGTCACTATGAATTTACTACATACTAAACCATTGGATGAAGTGCATCAACATAGAAGTAATCTCTTTCATACAATGTGCAAAGTAAAAGATAGACTTTGTTTAGTGATAATTGATAATGGCAGTTGTACTAATGTTTGTTCATATGATATGGTAACTGCTTTGAATTTACCTTTGAAATCACATCCTATGCCATATAAACTATCTTGGTTAAACAATTGTGGTGATATTAGGGTGGACAAACATGTTGAGATAGATTTCAGTGTTGGAGGCTTCAATGACACGGTTTTATGTGATGTGGTTCCCATGACCGCATGCCACATAATTTTGGGAAGACCTTGGCAATATGATAGGTATGATAACCATTGTGGTCGAAAAAACATCTATACGGTGTCAAAGGATCAAATTAAGCATCATTTACATCCTATGCCACTAAGTAAGGTGTGTGAATTACAAGAGAAAATGGTCGAGAGTAGAGAAAATAAAAGGAAAGAAAGTGAGCTTAAGAAAAAGAGTGAATCCGAGGCCAAATTAGCTGAAAAAGCCGTGAGTGTAGTGAGCAAAAAGGCTTCCTCACAAAGAGAGAAGAAAGAATGTTTGTTTATCAATTTTGGAAAGGTAGATAGGGCTTTACGTGCACATAAACCCCTTGTTTTATTAATGTTTAGGGAAACCGAAAGGTTAACCCTTAATACTAACCTTTCTTTTGATCTTGTGACTTCTTCTCTCCCTAGTCTTTGTATTGATGTTTTACAGAATTCAAGGATCTTTTTCCCTAAGGAGTTGCCGAAAGGTTTACCTCCTATCCGAGGCATAGAGCATCAAATTGACTTCATTCCGGGATCAAATCTTCCAAATAGGGCAGCCTATAGAGCAAATCCGGATGAGACCCGAGAAATACAAAGGCAAGTTGATTTACTCTTAGAAAAAGAGCAGTACGTGAATCTTTAAGTCCTTGTGCTAGTCCCTGTCATTCTAGTTCCTAAAAAAGGAAGGCACTTTTTAGATTATATACGGATTGTCGAGATATTAATAAGATAACTATAAAATATAGACATCCTATACCTCGCTTAGATGATATGCTAGATGAGTTAAGTGGAGCTTTTATTTTTTTCTAAGATAGATTTAACTCAAGGCTATCACCAAATTAGAATGAAAGAAGGTGATGAATGGAAAACTCGCTTTTTAAAACTAAATATGGATTATATGAATGGATTGTAATGCCTTTTGGCCTAAGTAATGCACCTAGTACTTTCATGAGATTAATGAACTACATATTCCGCCATTGCTTTGGTAAATTTGTTGTAGTTTATTTTGATGATATACTTGTATATAGTAAGACCTTAGAAGAGCATGTTGAACATCTTAAGGCTGTTTTTACTATATTAAGGGAACAAACCTTGTATGCCAAGCTTGATAAATGTGTTTTTTGCACTAATTCTATTAACTTTCTTGGATACATTGTTAGTTCAAGTGGAATTCGAGTTGATCCAATCAAGATTGAATCAATTGTGAGCTGGCCGAGGCCAACAAGTGCAACACAAGTGAGATCATTCTATGGTTTGGCAAGCTTTTATAGACGTTTTGTTCGTGATTTTAGCTCAATTGCCGCACCATTGAATGAAGTAGTGAAGAAAGATGTCTCATTTTTTTGGGATAAGCCGCAAGAAGAGAGTTTTAACAAGCTTAAGCAATTACTAACTTCTTCCCCTATCTTATCTTTACCTAATTTTTCAATAACTTTTGAAGTTGAATGTGATGCTTCAGGTATAGGTATTGGGGCTGTTTTCCAACAACAAGGTAAACCTTTAGCATACTTTAGTTAGAAACTAAGTGGCGCTTCACTTAATTATCCCTACGTATGATAAAGAGTTATACGCTATTGTTCGAGCTTTGGAAACATGGAAGCACTACTTGGTTGGACGAGAATTTGTGATTCACACGGATCATGAATCCATCAAGTATCTCAAAGGACAAAGTAAGTTAAACAAGAGACATGCAAAATGGGTTTCCTTCATTGATAGCTTTCCATATGTCATCAAATACAAAAAAGGTAAGGAAAACGTTGTTGTCGATGCTCTTTCTAGAAGGTACTCTTTACTTTCTATTCTACATACTAAATTACTTGGTTTTGAACATTTAAAAGCTTTGTATGTAGATGATAATGAGTTTTCAGATTTGTTTACATCTTGTCATGTCTCGGCAAAACAAGATTTTCACATATTTGAAGGATTCTTGTTTAAAGGTAACAAACTATGTGTTCCATCATGTTCTATTAGAGAATTAATTGTTAGGGAGGCACATAGTGGCGGCTTAATGGGTCATTTTGGTGTTATTAAAACATTGGATATTTTACAAGAACATTTTTATTGGCCTAAAATGAAAAGAGATGTACAAAGAATTTGTGAACTTTGTTTTAAGTGCAAACAGGCTAAAAGTACTTCAAAGGCTCACGGATTACTCATGCCTCTTCCAATACCTTATTCACCTTGGATTTATCTTTCCATGGATTTTATTTTGGGATTGCCGAAATCCACAAGAGGTAATGATAGTATAATGGTTGTTGTGGATAGATTTTCTAAAATGGCACACTTTATTTCTTGTAGGAAAACAAATGATGCTAGCCATGTTGCGGATCTATTCTTTAAAGACATCATTCGGTTACATGGTGTTCCAAAAACAATAGTAGGTGATAGGGATGTCAAATTCCTAAGTTATTTTTGGAAGACCTTATGGAGCAAAGGGGAACAAAGCTTTTGTTTTCTACTTCAAGCCATCCACAAACCGATGGCCAGACTGAGGTAACAAATAGAACTTTAGGGGCTCTACTTAGGGCACTTATTCAAAAGAACTTGAAAAAGTGGGAAGAATGTTTACCTATAGCTGAATTTGCTTATAATCGTACGTTACATTCTACTACTAACAATTCACCTTTTGAAGTTGTTTACGGTTTTAACCCCCTTACCCCTTTAGATCTAATTCCTCTTCCTATTGATGAGTATTATAACATGGAAGGTGATTCAAGGGCTGACTTTGTTCAAAGGATACATTACGAAGTAGCCGAGAACATCAAGAAGAAAAATGACCGGAATGCACTTAAATCCAACAAAAGCCACAAGGCTATCAACTTTGAAGTTGGCGATTGGGTGTGGATACACTTTAGGAAAGAGAGATTTCCAAAAGAAAGGCAGTACAAACTACATCCAAGAGGAGATGGCCCTTTTCAAGTGATTAAGAAGATAAATGACAATGCATACCAAATGGACTTGCAAGGTAAGTATGGTGTCCATTCTACTTTTAATGTTGCTGATTTATCTCCTTTTGATGTCTCAGATTACATGGATGATGATGATGATGATGAAGATGATTCGAGGTCGAATCCTTTTCAAGGGGGAGGGGATGATACGGGACCATCTAGAAGGATACATCATCCTTTACAAAGAATCCATAGACCAATGACTAGATCAAGAACAAGACAAAGGAATCAAGAAATAGCCACATTGGTCCGAGAGTTGAAGTCTAAAGAAGAAGCCAAGCTTCATTTAGAAGATGAAGTACAAGTTCAACTTCTAACTCTTGAAAGCATTCAAATCGGCCCAAACAAGCATTTTGGCTAAAAAGGGTATTTTAGTCTTTTCACATATTAAAGTCTATTCTAGACTATTCTAGACTTTAATATTTTCAGCAATGTTATTTGTTTTATTGTTTAGCCGAAATAAAGGACATGTTGTCCATGTGTTAGTTAGTTGGTTATTAAGAGTCCTAATGCAACTAGGACTCTTCATTATTTTGGTAGTTACTTTTTATAGTTATGCCACCAAGATAATAGGAACATGTGCCTATTATCTTGTTTAGGTAGTTACTTGATAGCAAGTTGTTATTCAAGAGTCCTAATTCTTCAAGGACTCTTATTTCCCTTTTCCTAGTTTGAGTTGGAACCAAATTACCTTCTACTTAAAGGGAATTTCGGCCACCTCTTTTAGTTAGACTTGATATATTGATATTTTGATTAAGGTTAATCCTTTGATACTTGTTTATGAACTTCCGGTTGAATTTCATATTCCTTTAAGTTACTGTATCAACTAGTTGGTTTCTCTAGTTGTGGTGTTTCAATCTCCATTGATACTTAGCCTTTCCGGGATTGTGTTAAGTGTATTCCCATAGAAACTATTCGAGATAGAGAAAGATCTGTTTTCAGCCGAATCTTGATATAACCCATCAAGGTTTCGCATCAACAACACTCACAATCAAAGTGTGCACTTCTCATTACATTACAACACTCACAAATCAAAGTGTGCATTTCTCATAAACTCCTTGATGTCATTTATATGTATATCCTTGTAAATGCATGAGTTGATATCTGAAAATTCAAGAATCAAATTATTTTATGTCAATAAAATTACCACTTTGAATTATGTTAAAAAGTTATACAATACGATAATTAATTTATGAAAATAAAGTACTAAAAAATAAACCAAAAAATATTACTCACCTTCAATATGTGGAATTCCAAGAAGCAAGAAAGAGATTAATCATTCTAAATCATCCTCCGACATAAATTCATCTTTTTCTTCTGAATTGTCATCACCCGACATAATTTCATCATCATCATCATCTTCATCAACACGGCTCGTACCGGCCACAAGTACAACTTCGATTTCTCCTGAATGGTGTGCAAGTTGACCAACTTCAGTAACAGTTGTATCAAGTGACTGGTCTCCTCCTCGCGTACTTCCTCCTGATATAGTACCGGAACACCAGGAACGTCAACTAGACGTGGTTTGGAATGACAAATAGCCCACCAATCAGCCCTAGATATTGTCTTACTATTCAGATAAGGTGTGTAGTAGACTTGTTGACATTGGGAAGCAAATACAAATAGATCGTAACCCTGGTACGTTATTTTCCTATTGATTTCTACAAGTGTATATTGAGGATGCACCCTCAAACCACGATTTGGAGTAGAATCAAACCAATCGCATTCGAAAAGAATTATTTTTTGGTTAGGTACTCCAGCAAGATCAACCTCAATGACTTGCTTCAACTCTCCATAATAATCTCCTTTAACCCATATCCCGCTGTTTGTCGTTCTTTTTCCATCGCTGTGGGCTTTTGTGTGAAATTTATAACAGTTAACAAAGTAATCAGTGTATGACATCACTCTCCTTGTCGGGCCCCATGACAGATTTTTCAACAACCTTTCGAAATGTTCTGGAAGGCTATGTATCTGTTGAGAACAACAAAAGTTAAATTAGTTTAGGCATTTTTAAGACAAGTACATTTCTACATAATACCAACTTACATGAGTTCCAAACCATTTGGAAAAATCATTATAAACCCGGATTTGAAGTTCTTCATCCGTTATCTGCGGAGTTTGGTCATGTACTTCACTGACAAATTTCCTGAGTTACAAATTAAATGACAATATTATTATTTGGCTACTTTTAATTATATAACATAAATGAAGTAATAGATGGGTTTACTTACTGAAGGTATGGTTCGACCTCTTCACAATTCATAAGGATATAATTCATGGCTGTTTTATAATCATTATCAGATAATAAAATCTTTTCTTTTTTCCCAAATGATCTTCCAAGTAAGTTGCAAATTGATAATACTATGGTCCACTTGTCTCGTCTTCACCATCATTTCGCCGTATATTTGTAACTTTCGTTTTCACGTGGGGTTCGAAATAATAGCTAAAGAATGTAACAGCTTCTTCGACCAAGTATGCATTGCAAATTGACCCCTCAACTTTGACCTTATTTTTTATCTTCTTTTTTAGATGGTGCATTTATCTAATTAAAGTATAAGTAGTTAACCACATTGTAAATACGTACATGAAAAAATAAAAAATGAAAGCTCGAGATCATAAAGACATTGGTTGTTACCTCTCGAACGGGTACATCCACCTAAACTGCATCGGCCACCAACCTTGGCTTCGTACTGAAGGTGAACCGGCAAGTGTTCCATCAAATCAAAAAAATCCCCTGAGCAAATATTCTCTCTAACTTGCACAATAGAATAGCGATAGTGTCCTCCAATTTTTGCATATGCGCCACACTCAACTTTGGGGAACACAAATCTCTATAGAACAGACTAAGTTCAACCAAGGGTCCCCAAACATTTGCCGATAGTTCTTCTCTGAGTGCTATAAGGATAAGTCTCTCCATGAATACATGAGGATCGTAACTCTTCATTCCAGACATTTTCAACTCTTTCATATCAACGCATCGCGCCAAATTCGATGCATATCCATCTGGGAGCCTTAATTCCTTAACCCACTACAAAACCATCTATTTTTGTGCCTTGGTAAGAGTGAAACATGCCTTTGGTTTCGTTGCTTTACCTCGGCCAACGTGTTTAATATTCAATTTCGCCGACCGCAATACCTTTCAACATCCGTTCTAGCCTTAACATTGTCCTTAGTTTTACTCTTCACGTCCAACACGGGGGTTAAAGACGTTATCAAACACATTTTTTTTTTTTTATTATGCATGACATCAATGTTGTGTCTTATCAGAAGTGTTCGCCAATAAGGTAAGTCCCAAAATATGCTACGTTTGGCCCAATTGTGATCCCGACCCCTGCCTTTCTCTCTACCAATCTCTTCAGCTGTATCGATAATTTTTGGATAATCTCTAACTCTAAACCACATTTCATCACCAGTCAGGCGAGATGGCTGGTCTGCTCTCTCCTGTCGCCGGTCCTTTCGGAATCCCTTTGCATCTCTTCTAAAAGAATGATTAGGTGACAAAAAGCATATGTGGCAATCGAACCACGATTGTTTCCCGCCAGCGTGCAAATGAAACGCTTGTGTTTCCTCCATAATATATGGATAAGCGTGAATGCCAGCTGTACTCCATCCACTCAACATTCCATATGCTGGGAAATCACTAATTGTCCAAAGTAATGAAGCCCTTAGTTTAAAGTTTTGCTTTTTTGAGATGTCATATGTTTCCGCACCTTCACCCCACAGCTGATTCAATTCATCGATGAGAGGCTGCAAGTACACATCAATCTTGTGTTTTAGATTTTGGGGTCCAGGTACAATGATAGTTAAGAACATTACATTATTCTTCATACATATCCAAGTGAAAGAGGTCATGATAAACAAAACATCGAAGATATTGTTCAATACATCGGTTTACCACTTCCGATTGTTCGTCTGTTTGCGGATGATAGGCGAAACTCATCTTCAATTGCGTTCCGGACATCTTCAAGAACTCTTGCCAAAAATGACTCATGAATATTGGGTCGCGATCACTTATGATGGATCGAGGCAGCCCGTGTAGTTTAACGACTCCTTCAATAAATTTCTCAGCAACCACCTTTGCTGTATACGGATGAGCGAGAGCTAGGAAGTGCGCTGATTTGCTTAGTCGGTCAACAACAACAAATATAGTATTTTTTCCATTAGATGGTGGAAGACCCTCGATGAAATCCATTGTGACGTCGTCCCAAACTTGACATGGAATTGGCAGTGGTTGTAGAAGTCCAGCAGGAGATAAAGTTTCAGCTTTCATTCGTTGGCATACATCACAAGAGGCAACATAATCTTTCACTACCCGGTGCATAGATGGCCAATAAAATTGTTGGGCTAACCTCTTGTATGTTCTGAGTACGCCGGAATGCCCTCCAATTGGAGAATCATGATATTCCCGCAAGAGTTGTTGAATAACGCTAGAATTCGGTGGTACTACCACCCGATTTTTGTAGTAAACCAAACAGTGACGCCAAGTGTTAGGAGTGCCTGGTTTCTCAGTTGCTAAGCTGCTTATTTTCTTCATGTAAGGATGGTCACGAGCTTCGGCTTTAAATGTATCCCATAATGGAGTTTGAGACACAAATAAAGCATCAAGGCTAGGACTTCATGACACTCTTGATAGTGGATCATCTGCGTTGTTCTCTCGGCCTGGTTTGTAAGTGATCTCATAGTCATACCCAAGCAATTTAGCCACCCATTTTTGTTGCTCAGGTGTGGCGACGCGCTGCTCCAACAAATACTTGAGACTGCGCTGATCAGTGTGAATGTAAAACTTCCTCCCGAGCAAGTAGGGTCTCCAAGTTTGGATGGCTTGAATGATTACTAGCATTTCTTTGGCATATGTAGACCAAGAGCATTTGGTGGTGCCCAGGGCTCGACTCATAAACGCGATTGGCCGCCCCTGTTGGGATAAAACAGCTCCTATTCCGTCTTTTTGAAGCATCTCGATTCGATGATGAAGGGTTCATTAAAATTTGGCATGGCAAGTGTAGGAGTGCTGGTCATCGCCTTCTTGAGATCGTGAAAGGAATTTTCTGCTTCTTCGGGCCAGCCAAATTGTCCCTTTTTCAAAAGGTTGGTGAGAGGACGAGCGATGGTGCCATAGTTGCAGACAAATTTTCGATAGTAACCTGTAAGGACTAAAAATCCACACAATTCAAAGACATTAGTAGGCCTAGGCCAATTCAATATAGTTTTTATTTTCCCTTGATCCACCTGAACTCCTTGTGGCATTACAATATGCCCCAGATACTCTAGTTCTTGCTGCCCGAATGTACATTTACTAAGTTTAATGAAAAACTGATGATGCCTTAATATTTCAAAAGCCTTTTGAACATGTTCAAGATGCATGGGCCAATTGGGGCTATAGATCAATATGTCATCAAAGAAAACTAACACAAATTTGCGGAGATAAGGACGAAATATTTAATTCATAAGGGCTTGAAAAGTAGATGGAGCATTACAGAGACCAAAGGGCATGACTAAATATTCGTAATGACCATTATGGGTACGAAATGCAGTTTTATGAATGTCTGGGGAATGTACCCGTACTTGATGGTATCCAGCTCGTAAATCCAGTTTCGTGAAATAAGTAGCTCCATGGAGCTCATCAAGCATGTCATCCACTGTAGGAATTGGAAATCTATCTTTGATAGTTACCGCATTAAGTTCTCTATAATCAGTGCAGAAACGCCATCATCATTTAGACTACTCAATTTGGCTTCTATCTCAGATGCATTTAATACAACATTGTCCCTATTTGTTAAAATATCAGCTAAGATATTGGCTAATGACTTGTTTCTCTTCTTTTCCCTCATCTTAAATTCTTTTCTTTGCTCGGCCATCTCTTTCTTAAACTTTGCTTCCATTTCGTTCCGCATTTGCTCCATAGACGAATGCGAGACTGCCTGGTTTCCTTGCTTCATTGTCTTTACCACATCGCTGAATGAACCGAGTCCTTGTACATGTCCCTTTCTTAGCCCACCCGCAGCCTCAATAGAAAGCTCAATCTGAGTCAGCAAATCCGGAGGAGGCTGGCTGACTTGAGTTGCTTGGTTTGCAGCATCATCAAAAACCGAATGGAATATCCCCTGTCAAATAAAATGTCAGATTATCACAATAACGAACTAATACCAAAAAAGGGAAAAAATAATGAAATACTTACGGATATCTCTCTAGAATCTTCATCAACCCATTCGCCGTTCTTTGGGCCGATATGGTGTTGATGAAGATGATCGTAACTGGCCGGGAATGGGACTGCATGTCCAACCTCCTTTTCCTATTAACAAAAATCATTAATACTAAAAAGAACAAAAAAACACAACTGATATCTATCGGATTATGCGAAACAGAGAAAAGAACAAAAAAACATAGACAAACAATTAGGATATACTACTCTACTTAGGCACAATGATAGAAGATCACACTCTAAATTATGAAGTTAGTTCTAAAAATATAAGCATGATCAATTAAAAAAAACACGAAATAAAATGATCATGACCATACCAGAATGTTAAAAACTAGATGAAGAACATTTATATGCGAAAATGCGAGGTTATTATCCTCCAATAATGAACTTCAATTGCAGTCTCATAATATATTAGGAAATAAAATAATAATAGCTCCTCTTAATCTAGAGAATTAAACTCTACTAGTATTAGATTCACAACTTTCTTATTTTGTGGTTTAATTTAAGAAAATCAAGTCACACTAACAAATTATCAAACCATTACCTTCTCTAATTATTAATTAATCTCCACTATTTAAGAAAATTCAGAACAAACAGAAAGCCATCAAAACAGAAAATTCAAAAATAATAGAAAACACAAAAAACACAAAAAATGGAAAATTCAGAAAAAACAGAAAATAAAGAAATCCCATAAAATAAAGAAAACCCCCCAAAAAAAATTAAAACTAAAAAAATACCTTTGGATGAAGAAATCGCTAAGGAAGAAGCAAAAAAGCCCCTCCAATTGGGTCTATGTAGGACAGAAAATCAAGCAAGAAACTCAATAAATACTTCTAAAATTTGACAAATAATTTAGAAATGAAAGTAGTACTTCTATCCAAATAATTTAGAAATGAAAGTAGTACCTAAAATAACCTTTAAAACAGTGACGGAGAGGCTTCGGAAATGATGGTAGCGTCGGAGGGATTGCTCTGTTATTAGAATGCTCTGCTCTTTTTCTTTTATGTAATAGTAATTGCTTTTGAGATTTCAATCGGTTACTGATGAATCAGTTTGGGTTTGTAAGAAATGGGGAGTGGAGGACGGGGAAGGAAGGAGATGGCGGTGACCGGCGGGGTTCGTCGAAAAGGGAGAAGGAAGGAGATGAAGATGGAGATGAGCGGCGGGGTTCGGTCGAGAAGGGAGAAGGAAGGAGATGGCGGTGAGGGTTTCATCAGACAATTTGACTTATATATATATATATTTTTCTTTTGAGAAATCCAACACTGAAACGACGTCGTTTTGGTCGTTAAATCCGGTCGTTAATCCGTCTTTACAGTTTCCATCGATAAACGGTCGTTAATATCCGTCGGTATTCGGTCGTTAGCGTACACAAAACGACGGCGTTTTGTATCCTTCATTTATTACTATATAAATATACACCGTTATGTTTTCCATCGGTAAACGGTCGTTAAGATCTGTCGGTATTCCGTCGTTACGGGTGAACAAAGCGACGTCGTTTCATTTAAGTCAACTGGACCGATGTTGCCGACTGAACGGCGACGGAATAACGACCGTTATATTTTCGGTTTCCAGTCGGTCGTTATTCTGTCGTTCTTTGAGTGGCTAATATTTCGGTCACTAATTAACCGTTTTCTTGTAGTGATAGGAACCTTTTGCAAGTTGGAGATTTAGTTTTATGAGCTGAATAAAATCCAAAGAAAAGGTCAGGCCCACAAAACTATAAATGAAAAATGGGGTAAAAAGCAAAACTCTCTTAAATAAAAAACACATTGTGATAGCCCGAACTTTTTGAACTTACGTGTTTAACATATCTACTTGATTTCATATGCTATATGTCTATTACATGTTATTTGTTGTAAATTTGTGTTGAGGGGCGCTTTGACCTAGTTGGTAAGTGTGGGGACTTAAGTGTACGGACTAGAAACATGGGGACCTAAGGACAGATTTGGAAAGAACCGAGAAGAGATATTATTTGATGATGATGCAAGGAAAGGTAACTCCGGTACCTACAATAAACAAGAAGATGTCCACTTCTGCCTCGGGACAAAGAAACACATATCAACAGGGTATAAGGACAAGGGCAAATAACTTTCCAGCCCCAATTGAGGTGTAACAAGTGTGTTGGTAGGCATTCAGGGGAGTGTCGTTGGTATAATGGTACTTGCTTCAAGTGTGGAAAACCGGGACATCGGGTCAAAGAGTGTCCAATACCATTTCAAGACAAGAGGCATACTTCGACACCTACACCGAAGATCGATAATGCAAATCGGAAGCCTAATTCTCGAGTCTTTGCTTTAACTCGTCAATGAACGAGTAATGCATTGATTCCGGTGACAGGTACATTATGTGTTACTTGTATTAGATGTTTTTATTACTTAATAGATTTGATCTAGAACCATAATTGTTTTGTGAAAACCATAGAACCTTTGTATCTAGCGGGAGAGTGTTAGTAGTCATGTATGTAGGAAGTGCAAGTTTCAAGGACGAAACTACTATAAGGGGGGAAGGATGTGATAACCCGAACTTTTTGAACTTACGTATTTAACATGTCTACTTGATTTCATGTGCCATATGTCTATTACATGTTATTTGTTGTACATTTGTGTTGAGGGGAGCTTTGACCTAGTTGGTAAGTGTGGGGACCTAAGTGTACGAACTAGAAACTTGCGGGCCTTGTTGTCACTTTTTGAATAGTTGTCATTGGGGTGGTGTTTGCTGGAATATTTGGAAGGGAAGTGAGAGAGGTTAGAAAGGGAAGAGATGAAAAAGAAAGAAAAGAGATAGAAAACATAGACTGGAATATCGGGGCAGCGGGAGAAAATATCATGTCAAAAGCTCTATGTTTTTACTCGAACTGCCATAACCTTGTATCCCGAAGATGATATCTCACAATCCGGCCGTTAGAATTCAATCTTCTTCGTCAGAATCTAGTTTAAGGAGTCTAGTATCTATGGTTATCATGATCATGTATGGCTGTTTTTACTACTTTGGGAGTCTTGTATATTATGTGCTATTTGGAGTCATCACTGGTCTTGATCTCTTGTCTAGAATCGATCCCATCGCATGATTCATTCACTCTGCATCTGTTTGTGTGTTGTCGTTGAACCCCCGGGAGTTCACGATACTCGCTCTCGTATCTCGAGCCCGTTCCTAATCGGGAGAAATGTTAGGGACTACAAACGGTCGTTGTGGAGTCCACAATGGTGGGTAATGACACAATACGAATGAATCTTTAAACTTTGAGCCCTTTGAGAGAAACTGAACCCATGTTCTGCATTCTAATGTTTTTCCATTCATAGCTAGAAGTTGGGGGTCGTTGTAGTAATTGCTTTAGGGTTATGAATGGACAACTGAGCTCGGTCGTGTGATTGTTGAGTCATATCAAGAATTGTATTAGAAGAATCCAGCGTCGTGTATGCTCGTATGTTGATATGAATAATACATGGTGCTTGTGTCGCATTTTCGATGAGTACGATTTATGGCATAGTTGTTATTGTTTGGAATCGTTATTATATGTGCATTTGCATAAAAAACTGAGTATTTTAGGGTTGGGATTCGAAAGGTGTAGAAATGCACTTTTCGTTTGTTATTTTCCACTAAAAATGGTCTGTTATGAAGTTCAGACGACTTGTACGGTCGATCGGACTGTTTTTTCATCGTCCGGACAAACTATTGGGGCTTTTGGACAAATTTCTGAAGGGCTCCGGTCGACCTGACCTGAGCGCCAAGTCTTTTATAAGTTATGTGAGGTGTATTCTAGTGTTTTAAAGGTTATTTAAAGCTATGTAAAATTGTGTTATATTTTCATTGATTTCGGGAAACGGGTTTGGAGTCCTATTTGATATTTCATCCCAAGGTTGTTGATGCTTACTGGGCTTCGCAGCTCATGCTTTTATTTTCTTTACATGCAGATGAATAGGTACTTGATGCTGGGTATGAGGAAGCTTGGGCTGGGGACTTGGATGAGTGATCTAGCCTGATCAAATGTAATAGTCTAGAACTCTGGATATACATTTTTATATGTTATAATCACACTTAGAATGACTTACCTTTCACGTATGTTGGATTTATTTTAATTTTGTAGTTTATGTTAGTCTGTTAGTATTCATTTTAATAATATGATTTAATGGAACTTATAATTTCTGCTCTGGGTTCTGTGCTTCATTGGCTGATGAGGCACTGTCGGATCATCACCGGGCACGAGTGTGACACACATGAAAACCAAAAGCATGTTGTTGTCTATGCAAAACTGAGTTAGAAGACAGAATGAATTCAAGTGTCGACTAATTATGGCCACAACAGCCAATTTAAAATAGATGGCTCTGGACTTCCAAATGCCTTGAATATAGTTTTCAGATACAAGTAGAAGTCTAATAATGAAAAGAAGAAATACATGAGAGGTGATGAAGCACCCTCAAGAAAGTATTCATTTCCCTGGATAAAGTAATAACTCCTAGAAACTCTCTCTCTCTCTCTCTCTCTCTCTCTCTTTTATTTTTCTTAACAGATGAAGTAGCTGCTTCATAAAACATACATGTCTAATCGGGATTGCTTTAAAGACAGTGGCACTACAATAGACAATGGTTTCTTCCCCAATAATTAGGACACCGCAAAGTGGAGGAGGTACAGGTATCAGCAAATCAGCCCCATTATCATGATTGTTCTCAGACCATGGACCCTCAACAAAATCTTTATCCTTCAAAGTAACGTCATATGTTTTTATGTGACGAGCATCCTTGTTGTCCTGCAAAAGTATTACATAGAATAAGAAGAGTAAACACTAAAAAATGAGGCTACAGGCATAATATTGCATAGAAACTGAAAGAAACCAGAAACATGACAGTGTTCAGCAATGCTCTTTTTATAAGGGAACTTTTATTTTTCTTATAGATTATTTGTTGTCAAAAGAAAAATGAAGCTGCACAAGGTTGGGGGTAGAAGGGAGAGATTCATAATCTGATTGCATTAGGTCAGCTGACAATAAAATATGTCACACTCCCTACCCGTGTGATGACCTCGAATCACCCCAATTCAATGAAGTACCGAACCCAGAAACTAATATGGTAAACTTCAAAAGTTACTATTACTTAAAAGGGAAATAACATCATCTATAAGTATTATTACATCATAAAGGAATTACTATTGTTCAAAGGGAATACTAAAACTGTAAATTGTTCCATTAGATAAACTATTACAAGTTCAGACTAAGTCCTCATTATACTCTTCCTCGTAGGTCTCGCCAATCTCACCCTCGACAAACTCATATGCAAAAGGGGGAAACAAATAAGGGATGAGATAACAAGCTCAGTAAGCATCGGCCACTTTTTGGGATGAAGCATCAATTAGACACAAAAGACTTTTCCCATTCCCAAATCATTATACTAGATTTAGAAAAATCACATGCAAACATTTTAAAACAAGACAAAATATAATCGAAAACGAATACGTAATGTAAGACAAAACCAAAAACCGAACAAAGGCCAAAAGAGAGCTTCGACAGATCGAAAAGCTCCGCCGACCGAGCAAAGTCATCCCAAATCGTGATGTAAACATTGTCCCAAAAATCTGCTGACCGCAGACCAAACAAAGTCGACCGAGGTGTCTACGCCGACAAGATTTTCATCTAGGTAGACCGAAATCTCCTACCAGCCGTCCGCCAAACTCCCAGTAGTTTGATTTGGACGAGGGAAAAGGCTGCCACCGACCGACCGCGATTCAATGTAGCCATTTACACGTACAAATTAACAAAGGAAAAGGTGATTTCCGCACACTTAAAAAATCCAAGCCAAAATACCCCATTTTGATTCTAAAACACATATACTAACAAATACCAATCACACATATAACATGCTCAAACTATATCCAACGAATCGACACATATGGATTGAAAATCGTGCTAAGAGCACCATGAACTACTCATGCACTTCAAACGGATTTTCGTGTCAAACCAACGGATACAATTCTAGCAATGATAACACAAAACATTCACACAATTGAGCTCAAAAGTCTCGGCAACAACTCTACATCTCTCGTTAACGGCCCTTTACTATTCATTTACCCGTAAGAAGCGGCCTCGACTAAACTTAACATGGATCCGGATACTATTACCCTCCGAACGATAGGGCCTAACATTTAAGGACACGCTTTGTTATGTCATCGCCACCATTGTGAGCTCCACAATGATTGTTATCTCGTCCCTACTTTTTATCCTCGTTAGGAACCGAGTATGATAAGCTAAAACTAACCGATAGTGCTCTCGGACACTTTAACAAAATAGGTTGGACGAAGTCCTCGACTAGGATCATCGACTGCACAAGAGCTCTAATTGGGAATCTAACACATAGACTCCAACAAAACATCCAATCAAATAGAAATTACCAAACACAAAGCAATTCCAACTATCAAACTCATAACAATTGCAAATTACATCAACGCCTCATCCAATTAAATGCATTGAAAACATGAATGAAAACGAAAACGTAGCAATTCAATAATTCTGTAAAAATGACGTTTCATGATAATTTACGGACTGAAATTTAAGGGCAAATGATCCTTACTTGTCAAACTTAAGCAATAACTTCAAGAAATCAGTCTACTAAAACTGCGATTACTCTTACTACATAACTCGAAACTTCAATCTGTCAACTCGTTCTAAACATTCAAGAGTCCTCCCCTGAAGGATCCGCTCATACCAAAATGAATCGAAAACAGCGAAAAATTACTTACATTTTTTCGGCTAAAGATGTTATCTTTCGGATGTGTGTCGCCGCCACCAAAAGCTTTCCCTTGAGGAATTTCTTTCTACCGAGTATCTACGCTGACTTTAAACGAGCAATGAAAGTGCTAGCTCTTTGTTTCGAGTTTTGGGAATATAGAAAGAAGAGAAGGACAGATTCAAAAAATCTGATTTCGAGAGAATTTTTGGTCAATTGCGGCTCAAGCGTTAGTTATCTAGGGTTTTAGCCAAAATAGGTTTATATATGATGTGAGAGTTTGTTCCAAGAACCAACTCCTACGCTCTTTAACCTCTTTCCCAGTAATGGGAGTCTATAACTCCCACGTCCCCTAGACTACTGCGTAATGGGAGTCTTTATCACATAATCACTCCCACGTAATCCCAGCCTATAGCCAAATACCGAAAATGCCTATCTTTAATCTATAATTCAAATAATAACGTTTTATTTATTCTAAGAAAATAAATGTCGATATAATGAACCTAGACACATTTTAGATTCATTGAATCTGACATGAAGCTCGTTAACTCGCTCTATGCGTGTGACCCCAGTAGGTTCATATCACAATGGCAATGAAAACACACTTAGTAGTAGTGTGGTTTCATAAATCACAAGCGGTCCCTAGCAGGACACTCAGTAATTACCCAAAGTGAATGAATTTACGGTGGAACCTAATTTCAATCCACTATTTAATCCGTTTTGTCTCGCGATATCCTAATTAAGCATAAGGAATGGTAATCGTCGCCCTTATTAAGCTTAATTGTACTTATGCTCGATCTCCTGGGTAGACTGCTCCAACAAATAGTATTTTATAACCACTTTATCAAATACATTTGAGCACCCACCATGCATTTAAATAGTTTTCCCTATCGAGGGGTCCATGGATATATCTCTCTAACAGAGAGGGACAAATTCTTACAATGTCTCTCACATTCAAGCCATGATAGGACACTTCATCCGATCATCAATGTATTGATTACTCGATTAAAAGTAACGTCTGACCGAGTAAAAAATGTGGCTACATTCATGCTAGAATCAATGGAGACATAAGGTTTAAGGATTCCAAAATAGTACTGAGGAAGTAATACTTATGACTAAGGACCATGAAGTATTACTTCTCTAACGGATCACGTCCAATACAATGTATCCCTATATATTGCATCTATGATATGATTTGTATCCATTACACTGAAGGGATTCATGGGCGGAAACTCGTTCCAAACACCCATGGATCCTCCCCTGAAGGATCCGCTCATATGAAACAATTCGAAATCAGCGGTAAAAACTTACAATTTTTCGGATTCAAGAAGCTACTTCTTGAATAGAGGATGACGATTCTTGGAAGTTTTCTTTTCACCAACGGAATTCCCTTTGCGGAATTTCCCTCTACCGGTATCCACGCAACGAAACAAGCAGTGATTGCTAGCTCTTCGTCTTTCTGAAGTTCGGGAATTTAGAGAGAAAAGGGAAAAGCAGAAAAGAAAACGTTTTTCCTTTCTTGTATTGGTATTTCGGCTGAATGACTTGATCTCCTAGGGTTTCGGCTAAGAGATGTTATATAGAGTATGGGAGTTTGTTCCCTGCAACAACTCCCACGTCTACTCAACTTCTCTCGACCGTGGGAGACTCGACTCACACGTCCCCTAGACTTCGCCGGTAGTGGGAGTCTTTATCTGATAACAACTCCCACTTAATCCCAGCTATAGTTAAATACCAAAATTGCCCCCTATCTCTAATTCGAATAATAAACATTTCATTATTTTCGTAAAAACAAATGTCGATACAATGAACCTAGACACATTCTAGATTCATTGAATCTGACATGAAGCTTGTTAGCTCGCCTATGCGTGTGACCCGTAGGTTCATATCACAATGGGAATGAAAACACACTTAGTAGTAGCGTGAGTTCATAAGTCACAAGCTGCCCCTAGCAGGGACATTGTGACTACCCAAGGTGAATGAATTTACAACGGAACCTATTGTCAATCTACTATTTAATCCCTTTGTCTCGCGATATCCTAATTAAGCATAAGGCATGGTGATCGCCACCCTTATTAAGCTTAATTGTATTTATGCTCGATCTCCGTGTAGACTGCTTTCGACAAATAGCATTTGATAACCACTTTATCAAATACATTTGAGCACGGCCATGTATTTAAACAGTCTTTTCCCTATCGAGGGGCCCATGGATATCTCTCTCTAATAATAGAGAGAGACAAATTCATTACAATGTCTCTCACATTCAAGCTATGATAGGACACTACATCCGATCATCAGCGTATTGATTACTCATACAAGTAACGTCCGACCGAGTCAAAACGTGGCTCCTTTCATACTAGAATCAATGAAGACATAAGGTCTAAGGATTCAAAAATAGTATTGAGGAAGTAATACTTATGACTTAAGACCATGAAGTATTACTTCTCTGACGAATCACGTCCAATACAATGTATCCCTATATATTGCATCTATGATGTGATTTGTATCCATTACACATGATCAGTAAAACAAGATCATCAATCAACAATCATACTAGTTTTATTTCATAGTAATTAAGCATTACATAAAACTAGGGACTTCTAGAATAGTAATTAAATAAGCTAATGAGTTTTACTATCAAATCACACATTTGATAATCAAAAGCAAAATTAACTATTCAATTACATGCTCAAAAGATAATAAAACGCACAACATGTGCTAATGGTCCTAGGGCACTACTAACATACACATGATCAGTAAAACATGATCATCAATCATACATCATACTAGTTTTATTTCTTTGTAAAGAACACTACATAAAAACTAGGGACAACTAGAATAGTAATTGCATAAGCTAATGAGTTTTACTATCAAATCACACATTTGATGTTTAAAAGCAAAATTAACTATTCAGAGACATGCTCAATAGAAATAAAACGTACAACATATGCTAATGGTCCTAGGGTACTACTAACAATCTCCCACTTGCCCTAGATCCAATCATACAAGATCTTCAATCCCATTGACCTAGTATGACTCTCATGTTTAGGTTGAGAAAGTGGCTTGGTCAATGCATCTGCAATGTTGTCATCTGTATGAACTTTGCAAATTTTAACGTCTCATCTATCAATGATCTCTCTAATCAGATGGAAACGCCTGAGAATGTGTTTGGATCGTTGATGAGATCTAGGTTCCTTAGCTTGTGAAATGACGCTAGTACTATCACAATAGAGGTCCACTAGGTTCACAATGCTAGGGACGACACCTAATTCATCAACAAATTTCCTGATCCAAACAGCTTCTGAAGCAACTAGATACTCATCTTCTGTTGTAGAGTCGGCGCGGTTTTCTGCTTTGAGCTCTTCCAGCTCACAACACCTCCATTCAAACAAAACACAAAACCAGATTGCGAGCTAAAGTCATTTACGTCGGTCTGGAAGCTTGCGTCTGTGTAACCATTTACAACCAAACTTCCTTCCTGACCTCCGTATGAAGGGATTCATGGGCGGAAACTCGTTCCAAACACCCATGGATCCTCCCCTGAAGGATCCGCTCATACGTAAACGAATCCAAAAACAGCGAAAAACTTACTTTTCTTGGATTCAAGAAGCTACTTCTTGAATGGAGGATGATGTTTCTTGGATGCTAATCTGCCACCAATTGATCTCCCATTGCGGAAAGTCCCTCTTTCGGTATCCACGCGACGAAACGAGCAGCGATTGCTAGCTCTTCGTTTTTCTGGGTTTCGGGAATTAGAGAGAAAAGGGAGAGGCAGAAACTATTTCGGCTTCTTAGGTATTTCGGCTGAAAAGCATTAGAGTCTAGGGTTTCGGCCAAGAGTTTGTTATATAGGGTGTGAGTGTTTGTTCCCAGAACTAACTCTCACGTCCTCAACTCCTTCTCAGCAATGGGAGTCCTTAACTCCCACGTCCCCTTAGACTTCTGCAGTAGTGGGAGTCCTTATCTGATAATAACTCCCACGTAATCCCAGCCTATAGGTAAAATACCGAAATTGCCCCTCTATCTCTAATTCGAATAATAAACACTTTATTATTTTTTAGAAAGACAAATGTCGGATACAATGAACCTAGACACCTTCTAGATTCATTGAATCTGACATAAAGCTCGTTAGCTCGCCTATGCGTGTGACCCCGTAGGTTCATCTCACAATGGCAATGAAAACACACTTAGTAGTAGTGTGAGTCCATAAATCACAAGCGGTCCCTAGCAGGACATTGTGACTACCCAAAGTGAATGAATATACAACTGAACCTAATATCAATCCACTATTTAATCCCTTTGTCTCACGATATCCTAATTAAGCATAAGGCATGGTGATCGCCACCCTTATTAAGCTTAATTGTATTTATGCTCGATCTCCGTGTAGATCATGCTTTGACAAATAGCATTTGATAACCACTTTATCAAATACATTTGAGCACGGCCATGCATTTAAATAGTCTTTCCCTATCGAGGGGCCCATGGATATCTCTCTAATAATAGAGAGGGACAAATTCATTACAATGTCTCTCACATTCAAGCTATGATAGGACACTACATCCGATCTCAGCCAGTATTGATTACTCGTTACAAGTAACGTCCGATCGAGTCAAAACGTGGCTCCATTCATACTAGAATCAATGAAGACATAAGGTCTAAGGATTCTAAAATAGTATTGAGGAAGTAATACTTATGACTTAAGACCATGAAGTATTACTTCTCGACGGATCACGCCCAATACAATGTATCCCTATATATTGCATCTATGATGTGATTTGTATCCATTACACATGATCGAGAAAACAAGATCATCAATCAACAATCATACTAGTTTTATTTCATAGTAATTAAGCGTTACATAAAACTAGGGACTACTAGAATAGTAATTACATAAGCTAATGAATTTTACTATCAAATCACACATTTGATAATCAAAAGCAAAATTAACTATTCAATTACATGCTCAAAAGATAATAAAACGCACAACATGTGCTAATGGTCCTAGGGCACTACTAACACCGTAAACTAAGAACACGTCTTTAGTCCTTCTCAAGTAGTTAAGAATGCTCTTGAATGCAGTCCAATGTGACTCTCGAGGGTCAGATTGATATCTGCTAGTCATACTTAAAGCGAACGAGACATCCGGGCGAGTGCTAATCATGGTATACATAGTAGACCCAATGCATGATGCATATGGAATCTTACTCATGCGTTCTTGGTCCTCCTTTGTGGAAGGTCCTTGAGTTCTGCTGAGTAAAATGCCATGTGACATGGGTAAGAATCCCTTTTTGGAATCTTGCAAACCGAACTGCTTTTAGCACTTTGTCAATGTATCCACTCTGTCTTAGGCCAATCATTTCGTTAGATCTATCTTTATAGATTCTTATACCCAAAATGTATGTAGCCTCGCCTAAGTTTTTCATAGAAAAACACTTCCCTAACCAAGCTTTTACGCTTTGCAATGTGGGAATGTCATTTTCAATCAGTAAGATGTCGTCCACATAAAGCACAAGGAACACTACTACATTATTAGTTAATTTCTTATAAACACAAGGCTCGTCTTCGTTTTTTCTGAAACCGAATTCTTTAATACGTACATGAAAGCGACGATTCCAGCTTCGAGATGCTTGCTTCAATCCATAAATGAACCTTTGAAAGCTTACACACTTTGCTAGGATTTGATGGATCAACAAACCCCTCAGGTTGTGTCATATATACATCCTCGAGAAGGTTTCCATTAAGAAACGCAGTCTTAACGTCCATTTTTCATATCTCATAGTCATAATATGCGGCTGTGGCAAGTAAAATCCTAATAGACTTTATCATAACGATAGGAGAAAAGGTTTAATCATAGTCAATTCCATGAACTTGTCTATAACCTTTAACTACAAGTCGAGATTTAAATGTGTGTACATTACCATCCATGTCGGTTTTCTTTTTGAAACACCATTTGTTATCAATGACCTTACACCCTTCGGGTGGGTCAACCAAAGTCCACACTTGGTTATCGTACATGGATTGCATCTCAGACTTCATAGCTTCTAGCCACTTATCTGACTCAGACCTATGAATTGCCTCTTTGTAGGTAGTGGGTTCATCTTGATCAATCAGTTGTATATGATGATCATCAGTCACGAGAAATCCATATCTCTCAGGCTGTTGATGTACCCGACTTGACCACCTTGGGCCTTGTGTTAAAGATTGAAACTCAGTATCAGCACGTGAGCTTGCTTGAAGTTCCAAAGTTGGTTCATATGTTGTTTGGGGATCTTGAATTTCCTCAAGATGGATCTTACTCCCACTATCCTCTTTGGAAATAAATTCATTTTCAAGGAATAAACCATTTCGAGCAACAATCACTTTTTTCTCTGATGGAAGATAGAAGTAATATCCTTTAGTTTCTTTAGGATATCCCACAAACAAGAACTTGTCAGATTTAGGGGCGATTTTATCAGATAACAAGCGTTTTACACACGCCTCGCATCCCCAAATTTTGAGAAATGACAAACTAGGTCGTTTCTTAGTCCATATCTCATATGGAGTTTTCCGAACCGCTTTCGATGGAACTCTATTTAATATGAATGCAAAGCAGCTTTCGATATACCATTCCATTGTGGTGTGCCAGGAGGAGTTAATTCAATTCCACAACCCATACGATGTTCGTCAAACTCTTGGTTAAGTATGCGCCACCTCGATCTGATCAAAGTATCTAAATACCTTTAGTTTCTTTAGGATATCCCACAAACAAGAACTTGTCAGATTTAGGGGCAATTTTATCAGATAACAAGCGTTTTACACACGCCTCGCATCCCCAAATTTTGAGAAATGACAAACTAGGTCGTTTCCTAGTCCATATCTCATATGGAGTTTTCCGAACCGCTTTTGATGGAACTCTATTCAATATGAATGCAGCAGTTTCTGATATACCATTCCATTGTGGTGTGCCAGGAGGAGTTAATTCAATTCCACAACCCATACGATGTTCGTCAAACTCTTGGTTAAGTATGCGCCACCTCGATCTGATCAAAGTATCTAAATACTTTTACCAAGTTGATTTTGTACTTCATTTTGAAATTCTCTGAATCTTCCAAAAGATTCTGATTTATGTTTCATTAGATAGACGTAGCCACATCTACTGAAATCATCTATGAATGTGATGAAGTACTGAAAACCTCATCTAGCACTTGTGTTTATTGGTCCACATACATCTGTATGTATGAGTCCCAACAAATTAGAAGCTCTCTCACTTTGTTTAGTAAAGGGAGCTTTAGTCATTTAGCCTAACAAGCAAGAGTCACACGTCTCATAAGACTCTAAGTCAAATGATGTAAAAATTCCATCTTTATGGAGTTTTGATATGCGTTTTCGTTGATGTGGCCCAAATGACAATGCCAAATGTAGGTTTGGTTTAAGTCATTTGATTTAAAACTCTTGGAATTAATGTTATAGATGGGCCTTTTTAATGGATTCATCGAGGTTAAGAATATAAAGCCCATTCATCAAAGAGGCATCTCCATAGAAGATACAATCTTATGAACGGTGCAAATTTTATTCATAATTTTAATTACAAAACCATCAATATCCAAACAAGAAACTGAAATAATATTCCTACTCAAAGTTGGAACATAAAGACAATTATTCGGGTTCTATGATAAGGCCACTTGGCAAAACTAAATTAAATGTCCCGTAGCTACAAAGAACAACTCTTGCTCCGTTCGCTACTCAGTGCCCACTTCTCATTTTACCCAGCTGATCTACTCTTTTGAACCCCCCGCACATTTGCACAAATGTGAGATTCACAACCCAGTATCTAATACACATGAAGTAGGAGCAGACATGTTAATTTCAATAACATAAATACCTGGAGAGATAGTCAAACTGGATTTTCCCTTTTTCTTCTCTTCTAAATAGAGCTTGCAGTTCTGTTTCCAATGACCTGGTTCATTGCAATGGAAGCAAACTCCTTCCTTTGGTGCCTTGTCCTTGGGTTTGGGCTTGTTATTGCCTTTTCCCTTCTTGGCCATGGGCTTTCCCTTTCATTTCTTCTTGAAATTTCCCTTTTGAACCATTAAGACTTCTGGGGTCTTCTTAATGTTCAGTTCAACCAGCTTAAGCATCTCGTGTATTTCATATATGGACTTCTCCATGGCATGCATGTTGAAGTTCATCACAAACTGGTCATACTCCGGTGGGAGTGAGCCCAAGATCATATTTGTGGCCATGTCATGATCTACGGGAGCCCCAAGTTTTTCAAGTTGGTCAAGATAGCCCTTCATCTTATGAACATGTGCACTTACCGAGGTGACATGGGCCATCTTGCAACTATTCAACCCCTTAGTGGTGAGGAATCTTTCTTGACGGGCTTGCTCTTGGAACATTTCCTTGAGTTGGCCCCTCATCTGGAAAGTCTCAACCACTTCAATCTATTTTTGAAGGTCAGTGCTCATTGTGACTAACATAAGACAAGTCACATCGTTAGAGTCATTACAATGCTTCTTTCAAGCATCTTTTTCAGCTATAAGGGCGTTGTTTGCAGGCTGTTCAGGAATATCCGTATCAAGAACATATAGCTTTCTTTCCTGCTTAAGGACAACCCTTAAGTTGCGAGCCCAATCAATGAAATTGGACCCACTCAGTTTTTCCTTCTCAATGACGGATCGCAATGAATTGTGTAATGTGTTGGTTGCCATTATCTACATTAAATTATTTGCAAAGTTATTAGTTTTTGAGCAAAAACTTTTCCACAATTTCAACACTTGATAAATAGTGGAAAATACCATTTTACGTTAGTTATAAGTAATCTTTGGCTTATCCCCATAATTAAAGTAAAAATCAGCCCCATGGGAATGACATCTACATGTCCCGGCTATTACTCCCATGTTATGCCCTAGGCCCAAAACTATTTTGATAGCCTAGTTAAGTCGAACCATGTCTAAGAATATGGAAATCACTATTTACCCATCTCCTCTTGCCTAGATAACCACTTATCTATTGCTTTGGCAAGCATACAAAAATGATGATCCAAGCTGAAGGAGTGCTTAGGATATGGTAGGCATTTTAAGACTTAATTAAAACGATTTAATATGACGTATAAAAAATCAAGCCCCATAAGACATAAAATAAGCATCGCATGCAAGATATAAAGCGTAAATGTATATGTGAGATAGCATGGTCTAATCATATGATGACTCCCACGAGCCTTGTGGGAGCCAAGAGTCATTCTAAGTCAATATCCATCTAATGGATAAAGTCTTCGATCCAGCGTCCTCCAGTCTTGTTACATAATTACATAGGCATACCCAGCCTTCAATGTAAAGCAGTAAAACTAATCTAAGAAAGCAATTACAATTTTACATCATTGGAAAAATGACTCGCAGGTCGTATTATAAAAGTACAACCCAATTAAATGTAAAACAAGATGGGTATAGTAGGCCATGCCATTCACCTTGCTAAAACTCACATAAAACATAATGAAATAAAAATGAGTACATATACAAAGTCTTGAGCGTTGCCACTACGCAGAGTAGTCGGTGGTCCCGAAAGAAAAATCTGATTCTTCATCAACTATCGAATGAGTTTTTCTGCCCCGATTTTAACCCTAAATTGCCTAACATACATAATCGAATGATGCATTGGTTAATCAGATTAACGCAGGAAGCATAACCGAATTAATAACAGTTTCACAGAAACATTTTATGCAGTATCGAATATATAGAAACATGCGATATCAGTTTATGCAAATTAATCGAATTAAATTACAAACCGAATCATGTTATAGCAGTTCATGCAATATTAATCGAATTAATAACATAACGATTCACAGAAACAAATAAACATGATCAACAGATGACAGTTTATGCATATATCACATATATTAACTTAAAGATACAATCTTATATGCTTTTCACACATACACATACCAAATCGAATTTGATACGAGTTATGATGCGATTAACAATATCGAATTCGAATAGTATGAGCAAGGCACTGATACCAAGGAAGGGATTCATGGGAGAAACTCGTTCTAAACACCCATGCGTCCTCCCCTAAAAGATCCGCTCATACCAAAACGAATCGAAAACAGCGAAAAATTACTTACATTTTTCAGCTAAAGATCTTGTTTTTCGGATGTGTGCTGCTGCCACCAAAAGCCTTCCCTTGCGAAATTGCTTTCTACCGGTATCCACGCGATGAAACGAGCAGCGAGTGCTAGCTCTTCATTTATGAGTTTCGGGAATATAGAAAGAAGAGAAGGGCAGAATTCAAGAAATCTGATTTCGAGAGAATTTTGGTTTATTGCGGCTCAAACGTTAGTTATCTAGGGCTTCGACCAAAAGAGGTTTATATAGGATGTGAGAGTTTGTTCCCATAATCAATTCCCACGTCCTCAACCTCTTCCGGTAATGGGAGTCTATAACTCCCACGTCCCCTAGACTTCTGTTGGTAGTGGGAGTCTTTATCGTATAATCACTCCCACGTAATCCCAGCTATAGCCAAATACCGAAAATGCCCATCTTTAATCTATAATTCAAATAATAACGTTTTATTATTCACAGAAAATAAATGTCGGATACAATGAACCTAGACACATTCTAGATTCATTGAATCTGGACATGAAGCTCGTTAACTCGTCGATGCGTGTGACCATGTAGGTTCATATCACAATGGCAATGAAAACACACTTAGTAGTAGTTTGAGTTCATAAATCAAAAGCGGTCCCTAGCAGGACATTGTAATTACCCAAAGTGAATGAATTTACGGTGGAACCTAATATCAATCCACTATTTAATCCCTTTGTCATAAGGCATGGTAGTCATCACCCTTATTAAGCTTAATTGTATTTATGCTCGATCTCCGGCTAGACTGTTCCAACAAATAGTATTTGATAACCACTTTATCAAATACATTTGAGCACGGCCATGCATTTAAACAGTTTTTCCCTATCGAGGGGCCCATGGATATCTCTCTCTAACAGAGAGGGACAAATTCCTTACAATGTCTCTCACATTCAAGCCATGATAGGGCACTACATCCGATCTTCAGTCGTATTGATTACTCGATTAAAAGTAACGTCCGACTGAGTCAAAATGTGGCTACATTCATGCTAGAATCAATGGAGACATAAGGTCTAAGGATTCCAAAATAGTAATGAGGAAGTAATACTTATGACTAAGGACCATGAAGTATTACTTCTCTAACAGATCACGTCCAATATAATGTATCCCTATATATTGCATCTATGATATGATTTGTATCTATTACACATGATCAGTAAAACATGATCATCAATCATACATCATACTAGTTTTATTTCATTGTAAAGAACATTACATAAAACTAGGGACAACTGGAATAGTAATTGCATAAGCTAATGAGTTTTACTATCAAATTACACATTTGATGTTCAAAAGAAAAATTGACTATTCAGAGACATGCTCAAAAGAAATAAAATGTACAACATATGCTAATGGTCCTGGGGCACTACTAACATGCCCCTCAACCGGAATGCTTCGGACGACCTTAGGTCGACAAAACTACTGTTAGCCATAAGGGTAAATTGATCAATCTTGTTTTGATGATAACAAACCATTGATTGTTCTAATGTTTGTGTGAGCATGTTCTTAATGATAGGATCCTTAGCACTCATACCAACATTGATGAAAAGGTAAGATATCTTCTTGTGTACACCAACATTGATGAAAAGGTCGACCGGATTGTGAATTTGTACTTAGTCACTTTTGAATGCTTTAAGACTCCAACGGCTAGTTTGAATGGTCGACCTTTGTTTAGGTGATCGACCGAGCTTTTGCTTTGGGTGACCAGGTTCTCTTTTGCGGGCGACTGCATCCATCTAGTAGCCTCATTTATTCTGTTCCAGATGAACACTGGACGACCTAACAACCATGTCAGTCGATCGGAGTTGTCCTGTCACAGACAAAATACAGCCGTTACAGCTTTTGATGCTTGGTGTTTTTGGGCTTTAAAAAAGCCTCTAAGGATGTATGTTTTATACAAAAACAAAGCCATAAGAGGGCCTTCAAGTTACACACTTTAAACAAGCATTCAAACACTTTGAAGAGTTCAATTCTTTCTATCTTTAGCAAAATACATCATTTTTGTCACACCCCGTAACCAAAAGGTGACCTGGCAATGCCTCATCTACCAATGAGACAAACCTAACATAACATAATAACTTAACTTTATTATAAATCCATCAATACTTAAAGGAAATTACAAACTTAACATATTGTACTAATTGTTGTTTAACTATAAGATTCAATACTTATTACATAAACTTTCCATTTATGAAACTACTCGTCCTGCACCCTATCTCATGCCTCATCATACTCATCTGAAAAACATGAAAAGATAATAGGATAAGCCACACTAGCTTAGTAAAAATCGATCGCCCTTGGGATGAAGGACCAAAGCGACTCCAAAACATTCCATGTTCCCAAATCATATGAAAATACCTTTGACATGTAATAACCTGAAAACATCCTAAAATTAATTGTAAAATATTTGAAACCATATCATAGGAGTTCAGAGCTTGCATAACTTGTACATAACATAGGTTGAAAGAAGTATAACATGTAGAAAAACCTCTGATGATGGTAACATAAGAAGGTCGACCGATATGGTCGTCCGAGATCAGGACAAAAACATTTACAATAAGTCCGGTTGACCAACATGACAAAGCTGGTCGACCGCTTAACTCCGGTCGAGGGGATGTGTTACACAGTCGACCATATTTCCTCTTACATCATCAGAAATAGTCCTAGTAGTTTGGGTCAGACGAGGAATCTGTGATCCGGTCGACCGAACAGGTCGTTTGAGATCTAGTGAGGTCATTTTGCAAGGCAAAATTTGTGAAAGAAAAGTCATTTTCTACACATTGTGAAATCCCAACCCAAAACACTGTTTTAAGACACTTTATAACACTTTGAAACAATACCAAATCATGCACATAACATGTCATAACAATACTTAACCAAATCGATCACATATAGATCAGAAATCATACCCTGAGTACTTAACATAACTTGACGTAACTTGACATACTCGTATCCTTCCAATACATATAAACTTGACGTGATTAGTACACGAATGAAATGCATCAACTAATTCTACAACCGAGCTCAATTATCCAACAACAACACTATCCAACTGTTAACAACCCCAAACTTTAATGTCATTTAGGAAGGCCCTCGTACTTGTAATCTTAACGTAACTGGTAAGTCACTTTATAAGCTATTTAAAGATATATTCCTGTCAAGATTCATCCTCGTGAACTGCATGACACTGTTAACAACCATAACGTTTTAATCCCGCTAGGTTCGAGCCACGTGGGGGAGTGAAAGTGCTCCCGGACACTTATTTTTGTAAATTCAGAGTATATCCTGGTCTAGGGTCATCATTAGATATGAGCTCTAGATTGAGAATATGCACATGCTGACTCTCATGGAATGCATCCAACAATTATACAACAAAATACACAAGAATCAACAAGTATAATCATGCAACGATGCAAATATCATTCAGTTCTTCATCCAGATTTTTATGCAATAAAACATGGGAAATATTCATACATCTCATAACTTGTTTAAAATACCAGTTCATGCATTTTAGGAAAGAAAAACAAGAGCGAAGGATTCTTACCTTGAACACTTAAACAGATAATCAAAGGAATAACATAAAGCAGAATTTTCTGGTTTGCAGAGGCGACTTCCAGCAACAATTACTCCTAATTGGACCGTTGACACTTAATCTCCACTGTTCAGAATCTAGAATTTGAAGTCCTTAAACTATAGGAACAAGAATGAAAGCGGTCGGACTTCGATAGCTATGTCAATAGATTGTTTCCTTGATATCACTCAGTTTTTCCAAATTTCAGAATTTTCACTAACTTCTCTCCTTTTTCTTCATTTTTCTTTCCAACTTCATCTTAGAGTTTCCCCTGCACTAACTACCCTAGCTAACACCCCTTCCAAAGAATACACCTGCCCAAAGGTTATGCGTCTAGAATATGACTTGGGTCGAGTACGTACTTCCTTAGTTGTGATACATGGAAGACGTTATGAAGTCTTGACAATGTTGGTGGTAATGCTAGACGGTAAGCAAACTCATCCACCCTTTCCAGTATCTCATACGGATCTACATATCTTGGACTCAATTTGCCACTTTTCCCAAATCTCAAGACACCCTTCGTTGGCGAAACTCTTAAGTACACTTTATCCCTAACTTGAAGTTTCAAAGGTCTTCTTTTACTGTCCGCCCAACTTTTCTGACGATCTTGAGCAGCCTTGAATTTTTCCCGAATGAGTGGTACCTTTTCCATAGTTTCTTGAATAAGTGTTGGCCCTGTTACCAACTTCTCACCAATGTCATCCCTGCATACCGGTGATCTACATTGCCTGACATAATGTGCTTCATACAGTGCCATTCTGATACTTTCTTGGTGACTGTTGTTGTATGCAAACTCTACCAAAGTCAAGTGTTATATCCAGCTATCCTTGAAGTCTAACACACATGCCCTAAAAATATCATCCAATGTTTAAATAGTCCTCTCTGATTTCCCATCGGTTTGTGGGTGATAGGCAGTGCTAAGGGACAACTTGGTTCCCATGGCTTCACTGAAACTTCCCCAGAAGCGAGACACAAATCTTGGATCTCTATCAGAAGCTATGCTTACCGGTACACCATGAAATCTAATAATCGCATTCATGTACAATTGGACTAAGACATCCATTGGTGCAGTAATCTTCATAGGTAGGAAATGTGCTGACTTCGTTATTTTGTCCACGATCACCAATATTGTATCTTTCCCAGTCTTGTCTCTTGGTAACCCAACCATGAAATCCATTGTGATATGTACCCATTTCCATACTGGTATTTCCAAAGGTTTAAACAAGCCACCAGGTCTTTGGTGTTCTTCTTTAACTTGTTGACATACTAAACATCTAAACACGAATTCTACAATTTCTCTCTTCATACCCTTCCACCAGAAATTTCCTTTCAAATCATTGCACATCTTTGAAGCCCCCGGGTGTACTACCAAATAAATACATCCTCTTCAGATAACCTTTTGGGGATCCCCGGTCCTCTCCTTGAGCAGCCCGAAACAAAGAATGTAAAGGGATGACGAAGAATTGGAACGCCTCCTTTCGAGGAGCCTCTTGGAAGACTGGCCACTTGTAGAGAGACTCTCTAATTTCTATGCTTCCGAGAAAGCCCCATGCTTCAGGTAAAGCCCAGTTCAATCGGGAAATGCTACGTGATTTCCTATCATCATAGTGTAACTAGGTCACGCATCGAAATGCGATTCCTATCATCCCCGATGGACACCAACAATTATGCTATGGTGATAGCCCCTATGACAACCGAGGCGCACATTGTCTAGATGAGCCGAGTATTGTTCCTCCCGCATAGTCTCCTACACAGTCTCAACCTAACATGGGATATGAAAGTCTTCCTATGGAATAGTAAGAGCGCGACCAACAGAGTATTCCGGGCTATGTTTGATGAGATGATTGGCTATCACCACCCCGACTTAGTCATTCTAACATAAACCGACACACTCAAGCGTAGGCGAAACAATTAAAGACTCATATTAACTTTTATTTTTGTCTTGATTGTATTGAAGCCGAGGGAAACAATTGTGGCATCACGGTCCTCTGGAATGATAATGTTGGTGTTAGGTTCACAACTCGCACAACACAAACCCTTGGGATGTCAGTCTCGATCACGGATTTCTAGTTCGCAAGGCGCGACATCGCGCGTAGTAGTAAATCTCTAGAATTTCCAATCGGCTTGTACTATGTCTTTATTTTCTGTCCTAGTTGTACTTAATTTCTTTTTCTATGTAATCCTCTTTTATGAATAATATTGTCTCCATTTAGACCCAAAAAAAAAGTTTTATTATATAACTAAACCATTCACTTTTTTTCTTTTGAGAACTAACTATATACCAATGAATCACAACAAACTTAACCACTTACCAATTCGTCCGTAAAACTAGTTAAACTATAAAAGTTTTAAGATTTTTCTACCTCTCAAATGTATGGTACAGAAATTTGAGATATGTGGGACATATTTCAATTGATCCAAACCACCAATTGCTTACCACAAATCGATAGTTATATAATTGTAAGTCTCTTCAAACACAAGGAAAAGAACACAATTGTAAAGAAAGACGTTAAGAAATTAAAGCACTTAGAGCTTTAGGTACCCCACTTCTCAAAATGGCTATGAAAAGAGGAATGGTGATCCTGTGCCTTGGAGTGCTTCTTTTATGTGCTATTACTTCTCAAGCTAGTAATGTAAAAGGGAAATTCTTATATGTGCCTGGATTGCAAAAAGGCGACCAAAAATGTAAAGATGTTGATGGAAAAAGAGTATGCGAGCGATATGTTCCACCAGACAATTATAATAGAGGTTGCAATACATTTTTTCGTTGCAGACATGAAGGATAAAAACCACTAAAGAACCCTTAATTAAGAATCCCTGGTTTTCTTGTTTTGATTTGTTATATTTTTTATAATTCAGTGGTTAGTCCTATAAGTATTACTTATAGTATACATTAGTATATAGCTTCTTCAAATAAATGTTCTTTGAGACAGATTGAGTGGTCTCGGTCTATGTTCATCAGGAGCGATACCCCCCCCCCCCGCCCCCGCCCCTTCTTCTGCCCCCTCCTCCAAAAAGTAAGAAATGTTCATCATTTTTTGAAATTAATAAAATATTTTGAAAGTACTCTATTTATACATAATTGAGTGATCCTTTTCTTATTCATTTTGTTTAACATGTGGGACATTCAATTCCATACAAAAAGAACAATCCATAAAGTTGGTTTGTTAAATGTGATGCCTTGTTGAACCCTTCTTACATATGTTTCCAATTTGACTCACTGAACACCACAAGCAAAGACGTTATACAAATACCCTCCCTTTTTCTTATCGGTATGAGATCCGATTAATTCGCTATAATTTAATAGGCACTACACACGGGTTGGATATTTTGCACTTTTTTTTATATTAGTAGCTTTTAAAATATCTTCAACTCACAATCTTTTTTAGATAAACTTTAAAGAATAATAAGTGTGACCAGTTAAATTATAAACACTTGATAATTTATTAAAGAATACTGAAAATACAAAATTTAAAAATCAAAGAAAGAAAACTATAGATTTTACTTTGAGAACTTCGGAGAAGTTTGGAGAAGATGAAAATTCCACTTCGAGAAGAACAAAAAGTTTCTCCTTCGCTAAACTAAAATTCTAGTCACTCGCTTCTCCACTGCTTCAAGTTTTTTTTTTCTTTCGAAAATGCGAACTTTTATTGATAAATTGTCAAATCAAAAGTACAAAGTATCAGACCCATCAAATTAACTGATGGGAAACAAAATAATTACTTCCCTAACCGAAGTTGGGCTATTCCTAACGTATCCAAACGGCATTGACCACGGATCAATCTTGGAAAACACGAGAAGAGCGAGAATCACACGCTTCATTTGCAAGACCGTCTGCCACTTGATTGGCTTCTCTATAAATATGTATCACTTGAGTAGCATGTAAAAGTCGTAAAATGGCTTGGAACAATTCATGTAACCTCCAGATTTGCATTGTTCTACGATGAATTGAATCACACAACATTTTTGAATATGTCAGCACCATAATATCGCCATAGCCTAACTCATCTGCCAATTTTAGGCCGGCTACCATAGCCTCCATCTCGGACACAATGTTTGTTATGTTGTCCCCTAGGTAACTGTAAATTGTAGCAATGAATGTGCCATTGCGATGTTGCAAAATCCACCTGTCCCCGAAGGCCCGGGGTTTCCCCGCGACGCCCCATCTACATGCATGACGACAATCGCCCCTGTTCCATCATCTCGCAGCCAGCGGACCGGTTGCATCTGCCGTCTTATGGTCCACGGCGGTGGAGAGATACCAGTATATTGATCAAAAAGACCTTCAACAATAAGAATAGGCCTCGTATAAAATTCATATTCTCGAAACAGTCCCCTTTCGTTTGACTTAACGCCATAAAAGACAAGCTTACATCTTGCCCTCCACAAGATCCAACAAACACCCGCAAAGACAATAGTATGTATATCATGCCATGACCCACGACCCTTCCACCATAAAAGTTTCAAAAGGGATCGAGGGGATTCAATATGTAAAGAGCACCAATTTATCCCCACAAGACCAAATACCTTGTTCCACAAAAAAGCTAGCTACTGGGCATTCAAGAAAAACATGATTGAAACTATCAACACCTCGACCGCAATAGCATTGCGAGGCCAAGGAAACCCCCCATCATTTTCTTGTTTCATCAAATGCAAAACACCTACTGAAAAATTGCCATAAGAACAGTCGCAAGGACACGGGAATGTGTGATGTCCAAATTATCTTGCGCGTCCCTTGAGACGCTCTAGCTGTTTGAATAATTCGAAGAGCCGAAGAGGTTGTGAATCGACCATGGGGCTCCAATTTCTAGATCCAATGATCAGGACTCGAGCTCAGGACAATGTTGGGCAGCTTACGTCGTTGGGAAAGAGAAAAACCCGGAATGTGTGAAACCCACCCGCTTTACTTCACGTATGTCCGTATGGGTGCAGCCGAGTATGAGTTTTGGCGAGAATCAAGGTGACCATCCAAGGATAAATCATCATTCCAGAAAGATATTGCCCCATCTCTAACCAAAACACCTGTGTGTGGCTCAGTGAGTGACGAGAATTGATAAAAAGACGACGCCAAACAGGGGGAATCAGTTGAAGTTGGAGCCAAAAATATAGGATGTGCACCCGACATGCAATATCGGTTCATAAGGAAATCCCGCCATATTGAATCTTAAAACCGAAACCTCCACCATAGCTTCATAGAGAATGCACTTTGAAGAGATCGCAATGTATGAAGACCAAGACCATTTTGTAGAACATCACAACATAGCTTCTGCCTAGATATCCAATGTCTCTTATTTCCAAGAACTGATTGACCCCATAAGAAGTTTGATAACACCCGCTCAATGCCATACAAAATTTTCTTTGGCGGATTTGCGGACGCCAAAATATAGAGGGCCATGGATAGAAGAAGTACAGGTTTCCCTAGCGTTAATCGCCCCCTAAAACTGAGCAAATTATGTTGCCAACCTTCTACTCTTGATGCAATTTTCTCAAGCATTGGTGCAAAGTACATAACATTTGATCGTCATATAAAGAGCGGGCAACCCAAATAAATAAAAGGAAAGGATCCTTAAACAAAACCTGTCACATGTTCTATCATTTGTATCTGCCTTTGCTGAGTTCTATTGGAAACATAAAAGGAACTTTTGCTTGAATGGATTTAATGTCCCGATGAAGCCTCATACTGCCGTATAAATATCATAAGATTTTGCAAGCTGCTCTTCCCACCATTCATGAAAATAATCGTATCATCTGCATTAGCCGAATGAGATACCAGCATAGAAGAATGAGGAAAGAGTACGGCTCTATAGACCGAATTCCCATCAAATGATTGATGCCCCGGGAAAAAGCCTCAGTCGCCAATATAAATAGCAAAGGGGAGAGGGGATCTCCTTGCTTTACACCCCTGCCTGATCGAAAAAAGCCAGAAGGAAAGCCATTAACAAGAACAGAGAACGAATTTTGCACCAAAAGATTGCGTACCATATGAATAAAATGAGGAATGAACCCAAACTTCAATACAACTGCTACAAGAAACGAGTGCGAAACACGATCAAAGGCTTTCATCATGTCCAAATTTATAATCATATTTCCTCCACGGACTTTCTTGTTCAAAGATCCCACCAGCTCCGTTGCCAACAAAATATTATCTGTAATAACCGGACCGCTTACAAAACCTGATTGATTACGACTGATCAAAGATGGAAGGATACCTGAGAGCCGATACGAGATAACTTTTGAGATGATTTTGCTTGAGAATGGTAGGCCCATCCACTTTTGGAATTAATACAAGGAGAACACTTGACATAGATTCGGGGCAGTGGAAGCCCCGCCCAGAAATCATGCATCGCTTGAGTAACATCATTACTAATTATATCCCAGCAAGCCTGATAAAATCTCTCCGAAAATCCATTAGGCCCTGCAGCACTTGTATGACTCAGATCGAAGACCGCTACCCGAACCTCCTGGGGCGACGACAATCGGTCCAGCTTCTAGTTTGCCTCGGCAGTGAGCAAAGTTGGTATATAGTCTAGTACATGGTACTCATTATGTTGTTGCATGTCTCGGCTAAACAAGCTCTCAAAATAAGCCGCACCCGCCGCACCAATATCTGCCGTGTCAGTGAGGGATTCCCCATTGGGGGACAAGATCTTTCGATATTGTTTGTTGAGCAAATAGTGCTTTTGCTATATAACTATTTACGAGTATTATGTTTTAGTACCTTTTTTGTCATGAACTATTTTACGAGTTCTAAAAATATCCATACCAAACAGAAGGTGGTAGTTATAAGGTGGAATTATGGGATAAAATAGCTAAACAATAAAGTTAATTTCAAATAAACCCTAAAATCACATTTCCATGTTCAATTGAGTACCTAATTATACTTATATATAATTGACCCTTCATTTCCAAAATTATCCAGTGTTTTTGCTAGGAATATTAAAATAAAGAGAGCAAAAATAAAGGCATCATCTCCTTCTTGAATCCCATCCCCATCCCTTGTCGGCCACTACTTTCGCCAATCCCACCACCAAAGTTACATAAAGGACTTGGAATGCATTTTTAAAAATCACTTTCAAACTTTCAATCATTGTGGTCAAATGTGTTTTATTTGGCATAAAAAAGATTTTGATTTCACCTCAGCTTCATATTATAATTGGTTTATGCCCAAGAACAATTTTTTAGTAATGAGATTGATTTCAGACTTATTCAGAGATTAATCTGATTACACAATTAACTGCACTTGATGCTCGGTTTACCGTCATTCAATGTTACTGTGTTCTTCGGGCAAGTACTCTATCTGGAACAGGGACCGATTTTAATTTTTCGATTGTTCCTCTTAATTATTCGGTTTTTATTCATTAGTTTGTGGCTCGTGGACAGTTTTGGGTATGTGCTTAGACTTGATACATGGGATTAAAATTATAGAATTTGTTATGGTGACATTTACTTTTTCCGATCCCCAAACTGGTAAACCGTTTGATTTTTTTCCTTTCCTGTGGCTGACAAATATGCTAGATCTTTTTCCTTCTTTAGACGCTTTTTAATTTTCGCTTGTTCCTCAGAACTATCCACGGTTTTGTTCGTTGGCCTGTGACTTTTCAGGTATTTTTAAGACTTGATGTTTGCCCTTGGAATTTATAGAATATGTTATAGTGACAAAATAACTTTTTCCTCAACATCGTATCAGTAGAGCGTGGTCTTACAATCACGGAGATTAGTGTTTTCAGTCGATTCAACTCTCGCAAAATAAGGGTTTTTTTCCAATTCTCTCTCTACTCTAATTTATGTTAGGTACTTTGATATGTAAATTAGCTTGCACAATTAAAAATAAGCTCCACGACATTTAGTCCCTTTGACTAAAGTTATTTGTGAATTAATGATTTAATTACAACTTTAAGACATAAAAATAATAGAACAGTTTATATTAAAGTAAACTCAAAAAGTAAAGGAAAGTATTAACGTTGACACTTTGGTGATTTTTTGCAAGTAATTATTTTTAGATAAATTATATTATTTATATAGAACATGTTAAGAAACTCAAAAATTGCGAACTTTGAGCACTATTTGACACATAATTTTATGACTAAGGTAATGGGTTTCCAATTTCTACGAACTATTTTGACATGATTTTATTTTTCGGGAAGATATTGATGCAAAAGTTATAAAATCTTTTTTTTTTTTTTTGTATTCTTGAATTTAATATAATTTATCTTATTCAGTGTGCATAGAAAATGTGATAAATTCACTAAAAATTACCTTAATGTATGGGCATATAGGTTTAGTGGAGATTGAAGTAATTGAGTGCGAGGGAGAGTAAAGTAGCAGTGAGGCTGAGGGCGTTGGAATTATAATACTTACATTTCTAATACTTATATAATACCTACATTTATATACAAATATTCTAAGATGAAATGTCAATTTAGTTCTGTTTTCCTCCTCTCATCCCACTCTGATTTTCGCTTGTTCCTTCAAATTGTTTAGGTTTTCGTTCGTCGGATTGGGCTCTTTGATGTTTTTAGACTTAGATGTTGCCGTCAGAAGTTCTAGAATATTTGTACTGTGGCATTTACTTATGTCCTAGCATTAAATTGACGAAGTAGTAGATTTTTCACTCTTTGTGTGGTTTACATATCTATCCTGCTCTCGGCAATTTTTAAAAAATTTTCTTGTTCTTCTCATAGATTTTTGGATCATGGACATTTTAGTTATGTTTTTAGATTCGATGCCCCGCTGAAATTTAAAGAATTTCTTGCGGCGGTCATTTACTTTTTCCCCAACAAATTGGTAATGCGTTTGATTGCACCTTTCACAGGGTTTGCAAATAATCCAGATTTATTCTTGGCTTTGACCGATTTTAATTTTTCGATTGTTCCTCTTAATTATTCGGTTTTGATTCATTAGTTTGTGGCTCATGGACAGTTTTGGGTATGTTCTTAGACTTGATACATGGGATTGAAATTATAGAATTTGTTATGGTGACATTTACTTTTTCCGATCCCCAAACCGGTAAACCGTTTCATTTTTTCCTTTCTTGTGGTTAACAAAGATGCTCGATCTTTTTCCTGCTTTAGATTCTTTTTAATTTTCGCTTGTTCCTCGGAACTATCCCCGGTTTTGTTCGTCGGTCTGTGACTTTTCAGGTATTTTTTAGGCTTGATGTTTGCCCTTGGAATTTATAGAATATGTTATAGTGACATTAACTTTTTCCTCAACTCTGCATCAATAAAGCGTTGTCTTACAGTCACGAAGATGAGTGTTTTCTATCTATTCAACTCTCGCAAAATAAGTGTTTTTTTACAATTCTTTTTCTACTCTAATTTATGTTATGTACTTTGATCTGTAAATTAGCTACCACAAGTAAAAATATGCTCCACGACATTTGGTCCCTTTGACTAAAGTTATTTGTGAATTAATGATTTAATTACAACTTTAAGACATAAATAAAATAGAATAGTTTATATAAGTAATGGAAAGTATTAACGATGACACTCTGGTGATATTTTGCAAGTAATTATTTTTAGATAAATTGTATTATTCATATAGAACATGTTTAGAAACTCAAAAAGTGCGAAGTTTGAGCACTATTTGACAAATAATTTTTGGACTAAGGTATTGGGTTTCCAATTTCTACGAACTATTTTGACATGATTTTATTTTCAGGGAAGATATTGATGCAAAGTTACATTTCTATGGACTATCTTATTCTTAACCAAAAATAACTAGCCTTGTTTTTATCGTGCATTGCACGTGCATAGATTTAAAGTTATAAAATCTTTTTTTTTAGTATTCTTGAATTTAATATAATTTATCTTATTCAGTGTGCATAGAAAATGCGATAAATTCACTAAAAATTACATTAATGTATGGGCTATAGGTTTAGTGGAGATTGAAGTAACTGAGTGCGAGGGAGAGTAAAAAAGTAGCGAGGCTGAGGGCGTTGGAATTATAATACTTACATTTCTAATACTTATATAATACCTACATTTATATACAAATATTCCAAGATGAAATGTCAATTTAGTTCTGTTTTCCTCCTCTCATCCCTCTTTGATTTTCGCTTGTTCCTTCAAATCTTTTAGGTTTTCGTTCGTCGGATTGGGCTCTTTGATGTTTTTAGACTTAAATGTTGTCGTCGGAAGTTCTAGAATATTTGTACTGTGGCATTTACTTATGTCCTAGCATTAAATTGACGAAGTAGTAGATTTTTCTCTCTTTGTGTGGTTTACAGATCTTTCTTTCTTTCGGCAAATTTTAAAAAAATTTCTTGTTCTTCTCATAGATTTGTGGATCATGGACATTTTAGTTATGTTGTTAGATTCGATGGCCGGCCGAAATTTAAAGAATTTCTTGCGGCGATCGTTTACTTTTTCCCCAACAAATTGGTAATGCGTTTGATTTCACCTTTCACAGGGTTTGCAAATAATCTAGATTTATTCTTGGTTTTGACCGATTTTAATTTTTCGATTGTTCCTCTTAATTATTCGGTTTTGATTCATTAGTTTGTGGCTCGTGGACAGTTTTGGGTTTGTGCTTAGACTTGATACATGGGATTGAAATTATAGAATTTGTTATTGTGACATTTACTTTTTCCGATCCCCAAACCGGTAAACCGTTTGTTTCTTTTCCTTTCCTGTGGTTAACAAAGATGCTAGATCTTTTTCCTGCTTTAGATGCTTTTTAATTTTCGCTTGTTCCTCGGAACTATCCCCGGTTTTGTTCGCCGGTCTGTGGCTTTTCAGGTATTTTTTATACTGGATGTTTGCCATGGGAATTTGTAGAATATGTTTTAGTGACATTAACTTTTTCCTCAACATCGCATCATTAAAGTGTGGTCAGTCATGAAGATGAGTGTTTATTGTTTATTCAAATCTCGCAAAATAAGTGTTTTTTCCAATGTTTTTTCTACTTTAATTTGTGTTAGGTACTTTGATCTGTAAATTAGCTGCCACAATTTAAAATAAGCTCCACGACATTTGGTCCATTTGACTAAAGTTATTTGTGAATTAATGATTTAATTACAACTTTAAGACATAAAAATAATAGAACAATTTATATAAGTAGTAGAAAGTATTAACGATGACACTCTGGTGATTTTTTGCAAGTAATTATTTTTAGATAAATTATATTATTTATATAGAACATGTTAATAAACTCAAAGAACATGTTAAGCACTATTTGACAAATAATTTTTGGACTAAGGTAATGGGTTTCCAATTTCTACGAACTATTTTGACATGATTTTATTTTCAGGGAAGATATTGATGCAAAGTTATATTTCGATGGACTATCTTATTCTTAACCAAAATTAACTAGCCTTGTTTTTATCGTGCATTACTCGTGAACATGGGAATAACCTTAATCAAAATATCAATATATTAACAAAGATGCTAGATCTTTTTCCTACTTTAGATGCTTTTTAATTTTCGCTTGTTCCTCGGAACTATCCAAGGTTTTGTTCGTCGGTCTGTGGCGTTTCAGGTATTTTTTATACTTGATGTTTACCATTGGAATTTATAGAATATGTTATAGTGACATTAGCTGTTTCCTCAACATCGCATCAGTAAAGTGTGGTCTTACAGTGACGAAGATGAGTGTTTTCTGTCTATTCAATTCTCGTAAAATAAGGGATTTTTTACAATGTTTTTTCTACTCTAATTTATGTTAGGTACTTTGATCTGTAAATTAGCTACCACAATTAAAAATAAGCTCCACAACATTTGGTCCCTTTGACTAAAGTTATTTATGAATTATTGATTTAATTACAACTTTAAGACATAAAAATAATAGAACCGTTTTATATAAGTAATGGAAAGTATTAACGATGACACTCTGGTGATTTTTTGCAAGTAATTACTTTTAGATAAATTATATTATTTATATAGAACATGTTAAGAAACTGAAAAATTGCGAACTTTGAGCACTATTTGACAAATAATTTTTGGACTAAGGTAATGGGTTTCCAATTCCTATTACATGATTTTATTTTCAGGGAAGATATTGATGCAAAGTTATATTTCTACGGACTATCTTATTCTTAACCAAAAATAACTAGCCTTGTTTTTATCGTGCATTGCTCGTGGACATGGGATTGAAATTATATAATTTGTTGTGGTGACATTTACTTTTTCCGATCCCCAAACCGGTAAATCGTTTGATTTTTTTCCTTTCCCGTGGTTAACAAATATGCTAGATCTTTTTCCCACTTTAGACGCTTTTTGATTTTCGATTGTTCCTCGAAACTATCCAAGGTTTTGTTCATTTGTTTGTGGCTTTTCAGGTATTTTATAGACCTAATGCCTGCCATTGGAATTTGTAGAATATGTTATAGTGACATTAACTTTTTTCCTCAACATCGCATCAGAAAGCGTGGTGATCTTACGATCACGAATATGATTGTTTTCTTTGCCTATTCAATTCTTGCAAAATAAGGGTTTTTTTCCAATGCTTTTTTCACTCTAATTTATGTTAGGTACTTTCATCTGTAAATTAGCTACCACAATTAAAAATAAACTCCACGACATTTGGTCCCTTTGACTAAAGTTATTTATGAATTAATGTATTCATTACAAATTTAAGACAAAAAAATAATAGAACAGTTTATCGAAGTAATGGAAAGTATTAACGATGACACTCTGGTGATTTTTTGTAAGTAATTATATTATTTATGTAGAACATATTAAGAAACTCAAAATTTGCGAAGTTTGGAGAAGATGAAAATTCCACTTCGAGAAGAACAAAAAGTTTCTCCTTCGCTAAACTAAAATTCTAGTCACTTGCTTCTCCACTGCTTCAAGTTTATTTTTCTTTCGGAAATGCGAGCTTTTATTGATAAATTGTCAAATCGAAAGTACAAAGTATCAGACCCATCAAATTAACTGATGGGAAACAAAATAATTACTTCCCTAACCGAAGTTGGGCTATTCCTAACGTATCCAAACGGCATTGGCCACGGATCAATCGTGGAAAACACGAGAAGAGCGAGAATCACACGCTTCATTTGCAAGACCGTCTGCCACTTGATTGGCTTCTCTATAAATATGTATCACTTGACTAGCATGTAAGAATCGTAAAATGGCTTGGAACAATTCATGTAAACGCCAGATTTGCATTGTTCTACGATGAATTGAATCACACAACATTTTTTAATATGTCTGCACCATAATATCACCATAGCCTAACTCATCTGCCAATTTTAGGCCGGCTACCATAGCCTCCACCATAATATGTCTGCACTCATCTGCCAATTTTCTTGTTTCGTCAAATGCAAAACACCTACTGAAAAATTGCCATAAGAACAGTCGCAGGGACATGGGAATGTGTGATGTCCAAATTATCTTGCGCGTCCCTTGTGTGACGCCCCGGCCCTCTCGGCACTGGGTTCTATCTTTTACAAACGCCAAGGCTCTAAACAAACATTCTATTACCCAAAATTATAATATATCCACAAGGTTACATTAACATTCGATAAAATACAAGACTAATATCCGTAAATACAGATTGCTAATCCAAAGCTCCCGCTGCGCACTCTGATACCATAATGTCGCACCACCTTCAGATACCTGTGGAGGGGAAAAACAGTTGGAAAACGTGAGCCGAAGCTCAGTGAGGGCCGTGACAGTGGTGCGTATGTCTTTTAAAACCATTTTCCTTCCAAAGTACTTTATATTCATAAAATAGTTCGCACAATGAGAAAACCACATATATATTGATTATAATAAGGGGCCTGATTTTCTAAACACTTTTTCCGGGACTGTCGATGTGAAATTGACATAGGCATGATAATAATAGCAGATCAAATTCATACGGGCCCCCAAATACAGATGTTCAGAATCAGGACTCTATAGGTGTCTCACACCCTCTGGTGTAGCACTTAGATCCTTTAGATAAAATAATTGGGCCCGATGCAATAAACTTATAGTTTTATCATACCATATCAATATTCAGAAGACAAATCCATATAAGATTCAGTCAAATTTATCATTTCCAATGCAATAACATAATATTACAAAAATGCCCCTATTCAAAAAATTATTCATGATGACAAATAAAAGTAATCCAGTGCATGACATGAGTGGATCCAGATCATGAGTGCAATGAATAAATGAATACACAATACTTATATATAATTTTACAAAAGGGTTAGGACCACTCACCTTAATACTTTAGATCTTCTAGTAATATAAAGGTTTTATCTGATTATTCCTCATCGATCCTTATTAAAGAATATAATTCACCTGAGCATTGTGTCATAAACATTAACACGATAAATATTTTGGAAAATGAGTAATCAAAAATGTAAAAGACAATCAACTCCATTTATTACTTCAACGACTAACTGTAAAATTCAATCCTTTAGCTACAAGATTTCCCCTTTCTTATGTTCTTTCCAAAACAATACAAAGAATGAGAACTATACTACATAATCAATATCCTTTTTCCGAGAGTTCTTGGAGATTAAGTAGTAATTAAAATTCCTATTTCATAGACTAAATTCTCACAAACCAAGAACATCTACATTTACCTTCAAGCAAAAATTCCAATTAAAGTGACAATGCTTTTATCGAGCAAGTCTATGATACACGAAACACCTCCCCATTCACCTACTTACATTCAAGAATAGACATACATCCATATTAACCATTCTTCTTTTAAAACTATGCTCAGCAAAGAGTAGTAACCTTTAAAACTGAAAACCGAGAACACATGTACTCATTTTACTAAAACTAGTGTCTCATAACTAGTAAAAAACAGAAAGTAAGAGTACAACATATATATTAAAGAGCAGCCCAGATTCCATATTGATTTCCAAGAAACAGCAAGCAATTCATGGCTAATTACTGATCATTAAGAAAGCAGAGAGGGACAACTACCCTTAAGAACTCCCAAGACCTTCAACCCTCACTGACCAACCAATAACCCAGAAGAAATACCCTCATACTACCATTCTTCTCTCCAAAATGCTAGCCAAAAACAGGAACACGAACCAGCAAGGCAAAACAGAAACAAGAAACAAGAAAACAGAAGCATGAAAAGAAAACAGGACACGGGACATACAGAAAACAGAGAAAGCCGAAACAGATTCCAAATTACCTGACTTCACATATCCGCTAACCAAATTACTAAAGAAACCATTCTTTTCAGAAAACAGGAATTCAGCAAACCGAAAAACATAGAAATCTGAAACTTGGATGAAGCCCTTCACAATCTTTCATTTGCTACCCATCATTCTATCCTTTAACCCTATACTTTACCAAATCAAATAGAAAATACCAATTCAAGCATGAATTTCACTATTATGAAAAATTCAATTCAATTAGAAATAAGAACTCTACTTACCCAAGAAATGAAACTTAGACCCTTGAAGATGATGAGACAAGGGAGTATCTGATTTTATAACTAAGACTGATTGATGGATTGAGAGAAAATAAGTTGAAGAATGAAGGAGAATTCGCGAGGGAGAGAAGGCAAGAAGCAGCAACGATTTTCAGAAAAGAAAGAAAGAAAATTTTGCTGAGAAGATGGCGGTTTGAAGAACCCAAAAAGCAGGAGGTGTACTTGACTCCCTACCTTTTCTACATGTGTCTTTGACTCACCCAAAATTTGTCCTATTTACAATTTACGTCCTTCAACTATTAAAATTTGCAATTTCGGTCCCTAAAAATATTAAGATTCAAAACTTTGATTCACATATAATTTTAAAAGATTAATTAGGATATTGCGAAAATAAAATATCAAAGATAATTCAGACTAGTGACTCTATAAGGCCTCAATTAAAATAGGTCGAAAATTAGGGTCGTTACACCTTGAGACGCTCTAGCTGTTTGAATAATTCGAAGAGCCGAAGAGGTTGTGAATCGACCATGGGGATCCAATTTCTAGATCCAACGATCAGGACCCGAGCTCAGGACAATGTTGGGCAGCTTACGTCGTTGGGAAAGAGAAAACCCCGGAATGTGTGAAACCCACCCGCTTTACTTCACGTATGTCCGTATGGGTGCAGCCGAGTACGATTTTTGGCGAGAATCAAGGCGACCATCCAAGGATAAATCATCATGCCAGAAAGATGTTGCCCCATCTCTAACCAAAACACCGTGTGTGGCTCGAGTGAGTGACGAAATTGATAAAAGACGACGCCAAACAGGGGAATCAGTTGAAGTTGGAGCCAAAAATACAGGATGTGCACCCGACATGCAATATCGGTTCATAAGGAAATCCCGCCATATTGAATCTACAAACCGAAACCTCCACCATAGCTTCATAGAGAATGCACTTTGAAGAGATCGCAATGTATGAAGACCAAGACCATTTTGTAGAACATCACAACATAGCTTCTACCTAGATATCCAATGTCTCTTATTTCCAAGAACTGATTGACCCCATAAGAAGTTTGATAACACCCGCTCAATGCCATACAAAATTTTCTTTGGCGGATTTGCGGACGCCAAAATATAGAGGGCCGTGGATAGAAGTACATGTTTCCCTAGCGTTAATCGCCCCCTAAAACTGAGCAAATTATGTTGCCAACCTTCTACTCTTGATGCAATTTTCTCAGGCATTGGTGCAAAGTACATAACCTTTGATCGTCACATAAAGAGCGGGCAACCCAAATAAATTAAAGGAAAGGAACCTTAAACAAAACCTGTCACATGTTCTATCATTTGTATCTGCCTTTGCTGAGTTCTATTGGAAACATAAAAGGAACTTTTGCTTGAATGGATTTAATGTCCCGATGAAGCCTCATACTGCCGTATAAATATCATAAGATTTTGCAAGCTTCTCTTCCCACCATTCATGAAAATAATCGTATCATCTGCATTAGCCAAATGAGTTACTAGCATAGATGAATGAGGAAAGAGTACGGCTCTATAGACCGAATTCCCATCAAATGATTGATGCCCAGGGAAAAAGCCTCAGTCGCCAATATAAATAGCAAAGGGGAGAGGGGATCTCCTTGCTTTACACCCCTGCCTGATCGAAAAAAGCCAGAAGGAAAGCCATTAACAAGAACAGAGAACGAATTATGCTCCAAAAGATTGCGTACCATATGAATAAAATGAGGACTGAACCCAAACTTCAATACAACTGCTACAAGAAATGAGTGCGAAACACGATCAAAGGCTTTCATCATGTCCAAATTTATAATCATATTTCCTCCACGGACTTTCTTGTTCAAAGATCCCACCAGCTTCGTTGCCAACAAAATATTATCTATAGTAACCCGACCGCTTACAAAACCTGATTGATTACGACTGATCAAAGATGGAAGGATACCTGAGAGCAGATACGAGATAACTTTTGAGATGATTTTGCTCGAGAATGGTAGGCCCATCCACTTTTGGAATTAATACAAGGAGAACACTTGACATAGATTCGGGGCAGTGGAAGCCCCGCCCAAAAATCATGCATCGCTTGAGTAACATCATTACTAATTATACAATTAACTGCACTTGATGCTCGATTTACCGACATTCAATGTTACTGTGTTCTTCGGGCAGGTACTCTATCTGGAACAGGGACCGATTTTAATTTTTCGATTGTTCCTCTTAATTATTTGGTTTTGATTCATTAGTTTGTGGCTCGTGGACAGTTTTGGGTATGTGCTTAGACTTGATACATGGGATTAAAATTATAGAATTTGTTATGGTGACATTTACTTTTTCCGATCCCCATACCGGTAAACCGTTTGATTTTTTTCCTTTCCTGGGGTTGACAAATATGCTAGATCTTTTTCCTGCTTTGGACGCTTTTTAATTTTCGCTTGTTCCTCAGAACTATCCACGGTTTTGTTCGTTGGTCTCTGACTTTTCAGGTATTTTTAAGACTTGATGTTTGCCCTTGGAATTTATAGAATATGTTATAGTGACAATAACTTTTTCCTCAACATCGTATTAGTAAAGCGTGGTCTTACAATCACGAAGATTAGTGTTTTCTGTCTATTCAACTCTCGCAAAATAAGGGTTTTTTTTTTCCAATTCTCTCTCTACTCTAATTTATGTTAGGTACTTTGATCTGTAAATTAGCTAGCACAATTAAAAATAAGCTCCACGACATTTGGTCCCTTTGACTAAAGTGCTTTGTGAATTAATGATTTAATTACAACTTTAAGACATAAAAATAATAGAACAGTTTATATTAAAGTAAACTCAAAAAGTAAAGGAAAATGTTAACGTTGACACTCTGGTGATTTTTTGCAAGTAATTATTTTTAGATAAATAATATTTTTTATATAGAACATGTTAAAAAACTCAAAAATTGCGAACTTTGAGCACTATTTGACACATAATTTTATGACTAAGGTAATGGGTTTCCAATTTCTACGAACTATTTTGACATGATTTTATTTTCAGGGAAGATATTGATGCAAAATTATATTTCTATGGACTATCTTATTCTTAACCAAAAATAACTAGCCTTGTTTTTATCGTGCATTGCACATGCATAGATTTAAAGTTATAAAATCTTTTTTTTTGTATTCTTGAATTTAATATAATTTATCTTATTCAGTGTGCATAGAAAATGGGATAAATTCACTAAAAATTACATTAATGTATGGGCATATAGGTTTAGTGGAGATTGAAGTAACTGAGTGCGAGGGAGAGTAAAGTAGCAGTGAGGCTGAGGGCGTTGGAATTATAATACTTACATTTCTAATACTTATATAATACCTACATTTATATACAAATATTCTAAGATGCAATGTCAATTTAGTTCTGTTTTCCTCCTCTCATCCCACTCTGATTTTCGCTTGTTCCTTCAAATCTTTTAGGTTTTCGTTCGTCGTATTGGGCTCTTTGATGTTTTTAGACTTAGATATTGCCGTCGAAAGTTCTAGAATATTTGTACTGTGGCATTTACTTATGTCCTAGCATTAAATTGATGAAGTAGTAGATTTTTCTCTCTTTGTGTGGTTTACACATCTATCCTGCTTTCGGCAATTTTTAAAATTTTTCTTGTTCTTCTCATAGATTTGTGGATCATGGATATTTTAGTTATGTTGTTAGATTCGGTGCTTTGCTGAAATTTAAAGAATTTCTTGCGGCGATCATTTACTTTTTCCCCAACAAATTGGTAATGTGTTTGATTTCACCTTTCACAGGGTTGGCAAATAATCTAGATTTATTCTTGGTTTTGAGTGATTTTAATTTTTCGATTGTTCCTCTTAATTATTCGGTTTTGATTCATTAGTTTTTGCTCGTGGACAGTTTTGGGTATGTGCTCAGACTTGACACATGGTATTGAAATTATAGAATTTGTTATGGTGACATTTACTTTTTCCCATCCCTATACCGATAAACCGTTTGATTTTTTTCCTTTCCTGTGGTTGACAAAGACGCTAGATTTTTTTCCTGCTTTAGACGCTTTTTAATTTTCGCTTGTTCCTCGGAACTATCCACGGTTTTGTTCGTCGGTCTGTGACTTTTCAGGTATTTTTTAGACTTGATGTTTGCCCATGGAATTTATAGAATATGTTATAGTGACATTAACTTTTTCCTCAACATCGCATCAGTAATGTGTGGTCTTACAGTGACGAAGATGAGTGTTTTCTGTCTATTCAATTCTCGCAAAATAAGGGATATTTTACAATGTTTTTTCTACTCTAATTTATGTTTGGTACTTTGATCTGTAAATTAGCTACCACAATTAAAAATAAGCTCCACAACATTTGGTCCCTTTGACTAAAGTTATTTATGAATTTTTGATTTAATTACAACTTTAAGACATAAAAATAATAGAACCGTTTTATATAAGTAATGGAAAGTATTTACGATGACACTCTGGTGATTTTTTGCAAGTAATTATTTTTAGATAAATTATATTATTTATATAGAACATGTTAAGAAACTCAAAAATTGCGAACTTTGAGCGCTATTTGACAAATAATTTTTGGACTAAGGTAATGGGTTTTCAATTTCTACGAACTATTTTGACATGATTTTATTTTCAGGGAAGATATTGATGCAAAGTTATATTTCTACGGGCTATCTTATTCTTAACCAAAAATAACTAGCCTTGTTTTTATCGTGCATTGCTCGTAGACATGGGATTGAAATTATATAATTTGTTGTGGTGACATTTACTTTTTCCGATCGCCAAACCGGTAAATCGTTTGATTTTTTTCCTTTCCCGTGGTTAACAAATATGCTAGATCTTTTTCCTACTTTAGACGCTTTTTAATTTTCATTTGTTCCTCGAAACTATCCAAGGTTTTGTTCATTTGTTTGTGGCTTTTCAGGTATTTTATAGACCTGATGCCTGCCATTGGAATTTATAGAATATGTTATAGTGACATTAACTTTTTCCTCAACATCGCATCAGTAAAGCGTGGTGATCTTACAGTCACGAATATGAGTGTTTTCTATCTATTCAATTCCCGCAAAATAAGGGTTTTTTTCCAATGCTTTTTTCACTCTAATTTATGTTAGGTACTTTGATCTGTAAATTAGCTACCACAATTAAAAATAAACTCCACGACATTTGGTCCCTTTGACTAAAGTTATTTATGAATTAATGTATTCATTACAAATTTAAGACATAAAAATAATAGAACAGTTTATAGAAGTAATGGAAAGTATTAACAATGACACTCCGGTGATTTTTTGTAAGTAATTATATTATTTATGTAGAACATGTTAAGAAACTCAAAAATTGCGAACTTTGAGAACAATTTGACAAAAACTTTTTTGACTTAGGTAATGGTTTTCCAATTTCTACGAACTATTTAGACATGATTTTATTTTCAGGGAAGATATTGATGCAAATTTATATTTCTATGGACTATCTTATTCTTAACCAAAAATAACTAGCCTTGATTTTATCGCGCATTGCACGTGCATTGATTTAAAGTTAAAAATTATTATTTTTTTTTAATTCTTGAATTTAATATACTTTTTCTTATTCGGTGAGCATAGAAAATGCGATAAATTCACTAACAAATTAGAATGTATGGGCATTTAGGTTTAGTGGAGATTGAAGTAACTGTCTGCGAGGAAGAGTAAAGAAGCAATGAGGCTGAGGGCGTTGGAATCATAATACTTACATTTCTAATACTTATATAATACCTACATTTATATACAAATATTCTAAGATGAAATGTCAATTTAGTTTTGTTTTCCTCCTCTCATCCCTTTCTTATTTTTGCTTGTTCCTTCAAATATTTTAGGTTTTCGTTCGTCGGATTGGGCTTTTTGATTTTTTTAGACTTAGATGTTGCCGTCGGAAGTTCTAGAATATTTGTACTGTGGCATTTACTTGTGTCCTAGCATTAAATTGACGAAGTAGTAGATTTTTCTCTCTTTGTGTGGTTTATAGATCTTTCATGCTTTGCAATTTTTAAAATTTTTAATGTTCTTTTGATTATTCATGTTTTCGTTCATAGATTTGTGGATCATGGACATTTTAGTTATGTTTTTAGATTGGATGCCCGCTGAAATTTAAAGTTTTTCTTGCGGCGATTATTTACTTTTTCCCCAACAAATTGGTAATGCGATTGATTTCACCTTTCATAGGGTTTATAAATAATCTAGATTACCATTAGCATCTGGCGATTTGGCGATTTTTCTTTCCTAATTTTTAGGGGCTGCCTCTCGGCTCCTTTTCTTCCATGGCCGCCGGCCACCAGGCCAAGGTGGCGGCTGCCGCTGTTCCGACTCTGTGGAAACACAAAAGTTTTGCGGAGCTTTTCTCTCATCCCTCTACTACTACTATCTCTCTCCCAATTACTCCTCTTGATGTATTTAAAGGAGAGCCGAATTTGGTTATTCCGGCGGATGAACATGATGTGTTAATTACACCATGGCGATTCGCTCTTGTGGGGAAATTTCACAAATTTTCCCCCAATTTGGATTCTCTCCGGAAATCATTCCATAAAGTTGGTTTTAAGGGCAATTTTTGGATTGGACGAATGGATCCTAGGCATGTTCTTATTAAATTTGATATTGAGGAAGATTTTTGCCGCCTATGGAGATAGGGAGTTTGGAATTACTACGGTTTATCGATGAGGATTTTCCGGTGGACTTATTGATACGGTACTAGCCATGAAGCTTAGAGAGGTCATTTGGATCATCCTTAATTCATACATCCCAAATACGAACTTCAAAGTCAAGCCTTTGTTCCAAGTGTTTAAAGTCTCTAATCTAAAGGTTCAAGAGGTAAAGAAACCTTCAAAGAAAGCTAGACACAAGGATCAAATCCATCGAATATCATTTGAAGGAAAGATACATAATAGGAAGGAAAACGGTTGAAGGGGTATTTTAGGAAACTTGTAAATTAAAGTCTATTAAAGACTTTAATTATATTTTCAGCTTTATTGTTTATTTTAATTAGCCATGTTGGCCGAAATAAGCTAGCTAAATAATAGGACATGTTGTCCTTGATGTTAGGTAGTGTTTTTAGTTATCTAGGAGTTGTAGAGTCCTAATCCTTAAAGGACTCTTATTTGTGGGTTATTTTTGGACGAAATTCCACTCTATTTAAGAGGGATTTCAGCCATGTTATTGTTAGACTTGATATGATATTTTAAGGTTATTCCTTAGTTACTTTGTGTTTGATTCTCTATGTTAGAGTTCATTCATCTTTGAGTTACTGTATCAATAAGTTTGGTTTATACTTATTGTGGTGTTTCATCCCCCATTGATATTCAACCTTGCGGGAGAAAGGTTGTTTATATTCCCCCATAAACTGTTCGAGATAGAGAAAGATCGGACCTTTAAGCCGAACCTTGGTATTCGTACAACGGTTTCGCATCATGTGGTATCAGAGCAAAAGGTTTATCTCTATCTTGGTGTATCTTTATTGCTTTTTTTTAATTTTTTTGGTAGAAAATTACCCAAAAAAAACATTTTTTTACTGTTCACGGATTACTGTTCATCGTTCATTGTTCATCCGAGAGCCAAATCAGATTTTCGATTCTTGTTCATCCGAACCAAAAATCAAGAATCGAGAATCAAGTAAATAAAGAAACGCCAATATTGATTCAAATTTCTAGGGGCAGCCGTGAGTTCAAGATGATCAAGAAGATCAACTTTCAAGAAAATCAAGAAGCTTAAAGACTCCATCTTTTTTAAGGATTTCAACAAATTCATGCAAAGATGAGGCAACAATTTGATGACAACTTTGATTATGATGATAAAATGTATGGTTTCCAACATACAACAAATTCAAGATATGATGATTCCTATTTGTTTTCTTGTGAGCCGTAAAGGGATTACAAAAATAAGCAAGTTGACAACTCTATTGTTTCGAGTCAAGCTTCCATCTTTTGAAGGTACGAATAGGCTCGAATTATTATTTGAATGGATACATGAATTTCATAATATTATTTCTATTCATAATTATTCGGAGGGCAAAAAGGTAAAGATGGCAACCAAGGGATTTTATAGTAAAGCATCAACGTGGTGGAAAGAGGAAACTATAATTAGGCAAAGAGCGGGTCAACGACCTATTGATACTTGGAATGATTTGAAAGCTGAGATGAAACGAAGGTTTGTTTCCCTAAATTACTTTACGGAGCAAGCAAAACGTTTGCAAATGCTTACACAAGGTTCTAAATCAGTAGATGAATATTATGAAGCGATGCGATTAGCCATGATTCGGCTTGACAAACAAGAATATGAAGAAGTTACATTGAATCGATTCTTGGCCGGTTTGAATGATGATATTAGGCCAGAGGTAGAATGCATTTATCATGTTCATATTATGGAGATGGTTGATCATGCGGAGCAAGTTGAGAGGTGAATCAAAGAGAAGAAGAACGGGATTAATTCGGCTAAATTTTCACCTTGGAAAAATCCAAATCAGCCACCTTCAAATTTTTGTTTTGGGCAGCGGAAAAGTGAAAATAAGAGCTATTTTGGGGCTGCCAAAACAGCCACAACTCAGATAAAAGAAAGCCAAACAGCCGCCATTATTTCTTTGGAGACAAATATGAATAAACTACGGGAAAGAATGGATCGAATGGATAAATTTATCAACAAATGGGGAAGTCAAGAAGACAAGTATGAAGCCGAGCCAATATTAGAAAGCTTTCCAAATAATGATATAATGGTAATACAAGAGGATAAAAATTGGGAAAGTCAAGAAGAAGCCGAAACCATATTAGAAATCTTGCCAATTGATGAGTTGAAAGAAAAGATTGATCTTGGAATTGCATCCCACGATTTAGAAGATTCGAGGACGAATCCATTAAAAGAGGGAGGGGATATGAAAGTTTTTCAAGAAGGAGAGGATGATACGGTACCAGCCATGAAGCTTAGAGAGGTCATTTGGATCATCCTTAATTCATACATCCCAAATACGAACTTCAAAGTCAAGCCTTTGTTCCAAGTGTTTAAAGTCTCTAATCTAAAGGTTCAAGAGGTAAAGAAACCTTCAAAGAAAGCTAGACACAAGGATCAAATCCATCGAATATCATTTGAAGGAAAGATACATAATAGGAAGGAAAACGGTTGAAGGGGTATTTTAGGAAACTTGTAAATTAAAGTCTATTAAAGACTTTAATTAGATTTTCAGCTTTATTGTTTATTTTAATTAGCCATGTTGGCCGAAATAAGCTTGCTAAATAATAGGACATGTTGTCCTTGATGTTAGGTAGTGTTTTTAGTTATCTAGGAGTTGTAGAGTCCTAATCCTTAAAGGACTCTTATTTGTGGGTTATTTTTGGACGAAATTCCACTCTATTTAAGAGGGATTTCAGTCATGTTATTGTTAGACTTGATATGATATTTTAAGGTTATTCCTTAGTTACTTTGTGTTTGATTCTCTATGTTAGAGTTCATTCATCTTTGAGTTACTGTATCAATAAGTTTGGTTTATACTTATTGTGGTGTTTCAGCCCCCATTGATATTCAACCTTGCGGGAGAAAGGTTGTTTATATTCCCCCATAAACTGTTCGAGATAGAGAAAGATCGGACCTTTAAGCCGAACCTTGGTATTCTTACAACGGTTTCGCATCAGGTGGTATCAGAGCAAAAGGTTTATCTCTATCTTGGTGTATCTTGCTTTATTTTGGTGCAACGGTTTCGACTGATGCGAAATCGTTGTAAGAATACCAAGGTTCGGCTTAAAGGTCCGATCTTTCTCTATCTCGAACAGTTTATGGGGGAATATAAACAACCTTTCTCCCGCAAGGTTGAATATCAATGGGGGCTGAAACACCACAATAAGTATAAACCAAACTTATTGATACAATAACTCAAAGATGAATGAACTCTAACATAGAGAATCAAACACAAAGTAACTAAGGAATAACCTTAAAATATCATATCAAGTCTAACAATAACATGGCTGAAATCCCTCTTAAATAGAGTGGAATTTCGTCCAAAAATAACCCACAAATAAGAGTCCTTTAAGGATTAGGACTCTACAACTCCTAGATAACTAAAAACACTACCTAACATCAAGGACAACATGTCCTATTATTTAGCAAGCTTATTTCGGCCAACATGGCTAATTAAAATAAACAATAAAGCTGAAAATCTAATTAAAGTCTTTAATAGACTTTAATTTACAAGTTTCCTAAAATACCCCTTCAACCGTTTTCCTTCCAATTATGTATCTTTCCTTCAAATGATATTCGATGGCTTTGATCCTTGTGTCTAGCTTTCTTTGAAGGTTTCTTTACCTCTTGAACCTTTAGATTAGAGACTTTAAACACTTGGAACAAAGGCTTGACTTTGAAGTTCGTATTTGGGATGTATGAATTAAGGATGAGGTCATTTATCCAAATGACCTCTCTAAGCTTCATGGCTGGTACCGTATCACTTATGATTTCAATGTCAACGAGGAACCCTCGATTGTACCCATTTGGATTGGGTTTGAAGGTCTACCCATTCATCTTTACAATAAATCGAAATTGTTTTCTATTGCTCAAGCCGTTGGACAGCCAATTGCTTTGGATGCTCCAACAGCTGCGGCTTCAAGACCGAGCATGGCCAAGGTTTGCGTTGAAGTGAATTTGCTATCGGATTTGCAACAACGTATCCGCATCACTCATGCCAAAATCGGTAAGGGTTATTGGCAGTCTATTCTCTATGATGAATTGCCGGATTACTGCTTAGGTTGTATGAGAATTGGGCATAATGAAAAGCAATGTGCAAGGAACCAATTGCCAATTCATCCCGCTAAAGATACTTTGTTGCCGAAAATTAAGGATAAAGCGGTGGCGGCACCGAAACAGCCACCACAGAAACAGCTGATGCGTCGGGTGCCGGAGGTACCCAGAAAGCTCACCTCCGGAATTGTGGTTACCAACCTTTCCAATCCGGTTTGGATCAAAACCGGGTCAGCTATGGACCCGGGTACATCGCAGGTGCCCCCTTCAATCCAAAACCCGACTGCTACAGGGGAACAGTCAACGGTGATAGCCAGTCCAGCAGCGAACTCCCCTGTTTCCTCTGTTTTGAAGACAGCCGCTACTCCACAGGCTGCGGTTTTGGTCCCTGCTTCGGTTGCGAATAATGTGGTCCTCCGGACTCCTATTTTGGCATCGAGAGGGGTGGATGATATTTAAGTTGGCTGTGATAAAATTCCTACAGTGGTACCACGACAGTATCAATCAGCCGGTGGTAGGCCCTCTATTCCACAACCACAAATTGCCGAGCAATTACACCTTCTGGCTGCGGCTACTACTGCTCAGCTATCTCCGACTTTGATTAATAATATTTTGGTCTCAGAAGTCCTAGTTTCGGCAGTTGTTGAAGGGCGGGAATCGGTGGATCAAGGCCCGGTCACAGTGTCTGCAGAAGGTAGACATGTGGAATCGGTTGAACAAGGCCCGGATGATCCTAAGGAGGCCGTGGTCACTCCTGGTGTTGCAGTGGGAGAACTAACGGAATTCGACGGTGATCTCGGTGCTCAAGGCCCGGCTTGCCTTGCTAACAGTGTTTCCATTCCTGCAGTTGAAGGGGGGATTGAATCGTCTGTTGAAGGGCAGTTGGATGATCTTCATATGATGAATGTTTTGACATTACCCACGGTGGAGCAGTCGACGAGTGGCCTTCCTATTACGGAAATCACCCGCGCTGGAAAAACAAAAAAACAAATTGTGGTTGCTTCTCGTAAGTCTTCTCGCCTTGAGGAGAAGGCTAAAGGTAACACCCTTTGATGGGTTCTTATATTTGTTATTCTAATTCCTTATGAATAAGTTAAATCTTTTGTTTTGGAATATTCGGGGAATTGGTAATAATGATTCGGTGGCACGTCTTCGCCATCTTAAGTTCGATAATAATCTTTCTTTACTTGCTATTATGGAGCCTATGATCAGTAGTTCTGAGCTTTCTTTTTATACAAATCGGCTGGGTTTTGATGAGGGTATCAGTAATTCTAACGGTAAAATATGGTCTGTTTTGGAATGGGTGTCTTGATATTTCACTCGTGGGGAATTCTGAACAAATGTTGACTGTCTTAGTTAATAACTATGCTGGTGCTTCGGTGTATATATCTTTTGTTTATGCTAAATGCGCTTATACGCAGCGAAGAGCATTATGGGATGAGCTAAGAACTTTCAGCTCACAACATGATGTTCCTTGGCTCGTAGGCGGAGATTTTAATGTGGTTTTAAGTGTTTCAGAGAGTCTTGGCTCTATATCGGCATCTTTACCGATGGCTGAATTTGTGGAAATGGTGGGAGATTGCGGACTTTCTGATGTTCCTTTTGTAGGCAGCCCCTATACTTGGTGCAGGGGTTCACCGCCTCTTCTGCGCCGACTTGATCGTCTTTTGGTGAACACTAAGTGGCTGGAATTTTTTTCTCTTACCAAGCTTGAACATTTACATCGAACGGTTTCAGATCACTATCCTTTGTATGTTAATCTGATTAGGGAGAATCGTGCTCAGTCTTCTTCTTTCAGGTATCATAACATGTGGTCCAAACACTCTCAGTTTCAGGATGTGGTGGCAGCCAGTTGGCGAAATTCTCTGTATGGGAATGAGATGATGGTGTTATCTGGTAAACTGAAGAGGTTAAATATTGTTTTAAGGATTTGGAATAAGGAGTGCTTCGGTAATGTTGTGTCTCGCCTTAAAGAAGCCGAGGCTTTGTTGGCTTCGGCTGAAGCAGATTTTGATGTTTCTTCGTGTGATCAGCTCCGGGATGTGTTGTTGGAAGCAAAGCAACAATATCTTTTTTATTTGGGTACTGAGGAAACTTGTTGGCGGCAAAAATCAAGAATCAAATGGATAAAAGAAGGGGAAGGTAATACAAAATTTTTTCATGTGGTTTGTAATAACAATAGGAAACGTCTCTTTATATCTACTTTGCAGAATGATCAAGGAGAATGGTTGACTGATCAAGAAACTATGGGCGCGGAGTGTCATCGCTTCTACTCTACTCTACTCTATATTCTGAGGATGTTTCTCTACAAGGGGTAGACCAAATTTTGGACCCAATCCCACGATTAGTGCATGACTCTGATAATCGTGTGCTCTCGGGCCTTCCTTCTCGGTTGGAGGTACGTACTGCGGTTTTTTCTTTGGATAGAAACAGTGCTGCTGGTCTAGATGGTTTTTCTGGGGGATTCTTTCAGGATTGTTGGGACATAGTCGGCGATGATCTTTTGCTGGCAGTATGTGATTTCTGGTCCGGTTTACCGATGCCGAAGGCTTTGGCAAGCACTTTAATCGTGCTGTTGCCCAAGACACAAAATCCCCTTCATCTTTCCGGTTACCAGCCTATATCTTTGTGTAATTTTGCAAACAAGGTAATCACTAAGGTAATGGCCACTCGGCTTGGTTTGCTCTTGCCGTCTATTATATCGCTGAATCAAACCGGTTTTGTTAAAGGTAGATCGATCTCCGATAATGTTTTGCTGGCTATGGAACTAGTGCATGCTATTAATCACAAGGTGAGGGGCGAAAATTTGGTCATCAAGCTTGACATGATGAAAGCTTTTGACCGGGTTTCACACTCTTTTCTTCTTCAGGTATTGCAGCGATTTGGTTTTGCATCTCATTTCCTAAATCTTATCCGTAATGTTCTTAGCTCGAACTGGTTTTCTGTACTACTTAATGGGGTGTCGTATGGTTATAGTCATGCTAGCAGGGGGTGAAGCAAGGAGATCCTCTTTCTCCTTTGCTTTTCATTATTGCGGCTGAAGCTTTCTCAAGGGGAATTAATGCTTTGTTCATGTCGGGGAGTCTTTTGCCTTATTATATGCCTAAGCAGTCTGTCATAGTTACACACCTTGTTTTTGCGGATGATATTATTATCTTTACTAATGGGCAAAAAAGAAGTCTATTTGTTCTAATTGACTTTATCAGGAATTATGAGCAGGCATCCGGTCAGCGTGCTAATGTTGGGAAATGTTCTTACTATACGTCGACAAAAATTGCCGACAACCAACGGAATATGATACAAGAGGTGACGGGTTTTGTTGAAGGGGAGTTTCCAATGATCTATTTGGGTTGTCCTATTTTTCCGGGAAGATCCAAAGTCCGGTATTTTGATGGTCTACTTGAAAAAGTGGCGGTTCGTGTGGAGGGTTGGCAGCGTAAACTGTTAAGTATGAGCAGTCGGTTATTACTTGTTCGTTCGGTGCTTAATTCCATATCTATTCATATTCTGGCAACGTGTAATGTACCAAAATTAGTAATGATCAAGTTGGAACGCATGTTCTCTCGCTTTGTCTGGGGACAAACGGATGGTAAGGAGCGTAAGCATTGGATGTCTTGGACTAGATTGTCAAGACCAACAGCGTGTAATGGTGTGGGTATGCATTCGGTCCAACAATTTTATGATGCTTTTACTTGGAAACTGTGGTGGAATTTCAGGAGCTTTGAGTCGTTGTGGGCTACTTTCTTAAAAGGAAAATATTGTACGGGGCTTCCTCATGTAACACAAAGTATTATTGTTGCGGGTTGCTCTCCAACATGGCGACGCATGATCGCGGTTCGGGAGAAGGTGGAGAAGCATATTGGCATTCTGCTACGGAACGGTCAAGCAAGTTTTTTCTATGAGAACATCTCTCTTCAAGGAGCTTTAAATACTCTTGTTCCTTTCTCCGCGCGGCTTGCTGGAGCATCCCGAGATTTTATTCAGGATCACTCTTGGCAGCGGCGGGAACTAGCAACGTTGGTTCCAGGCAGCTTTTTGGATTTATTGCCTGATGTTTATTTGTCTGGGAGCGTGATAAGCTTATTTGGATTGATAATCCAAGGGGGAGGTTTTCTATAGCATCTGCTATGGATTACTTGCGTATCTCGGAGGCCACACAATTGTCACGCATTTGCATTTGGAATAAGGTACTCCCACCTTCTTTGTCTTTGTTTATGTGGAAGTTGCTTATTCATTTTCTTGCTCTTGATGAGGATAGAATAAAGTTTGGAGTGGCTATGGTGTGTAGTTGTGTGTGTTTGGGTGGTGTTGAAACATACGATCATGTTTTTATGCAATGTAAACTTGCGCGGGTGGTTTGGAGGGAAGTGGCCTCCTCGGCTGGCATTCTACTACCGGCACTTGCAATTACTGATATTCGTGGTATGCTGTCCTTTTGGTGGTACGCCAGGAGTTCCATTTCTCGCAGCAAATTGATCATTCTAGCCTGTTCTTCTTGCTGGATTCTTTGGAAGGCAAGATGTCAATTTGTTTATGAGGCAAAGGTTACCACGCTGTCAACTATCTTGGTTCAATTTCGGGATTATACTACCACTCTCTTGTTGGCTCGGGGTCTTACACTTGGAATCCCCAGGGTCCGCATCCCGCGTCGGTCTTTTGTTGTTCGTTGGAAAAATGATATTACTACGGGGGTGGTGCTTAATATAGATGGTGCTTCGAAAGGAAATCTAGGCCCTGCAGGCATTGGAGGCGTATTTCGACATAGTAATGGGGTCTTTATTTCAGCTTTCTCTATTTTTATCGGGGATAGTGGTACCAGTATGCGAGCTGAATTACAAGCATTGGTTCATGGTTTATAAATGATTCCTCAAGGCGGTACACATGATATTCTGATTCAATCGGATTCGGACATTCTGGTTAAGGCGGTTTCTTCAGGTATGATTTCTAATTGGTCCCTGGATACTTCTTTTCGTAGAGCTGTCTCTCTTCTTGGCTATTGCAGGTTGGTACATGTTTTCCGGGAAGTTAATTCGGTGGCGGATGCTTTGGCTAATCATGCAATTTCTGATTGGTGTTCAACCATTTTCTACAATGTGAATCCCTCCCTTCGCAGATTATTGGCCTTATTAAATTGGATCAATGTAACACGCCATATTTGTGACTTAGATAGGATTTGCATATTGTATTTCTGCTTTGCATTTAGATCTATAGCTTTTATTGTAAACAACCTTGATCATATTATAAATGTTTAAGTCTTGCATCTAGCACAGCCTAATGTAAGCAGTGGATCTGTTTCCAGCTTTGGTTAGGAGGATTGGTATTACGTCCCCCTCCTTGTATTTTTATTTAGCCAATTCGGCTTTATTAATAAACGGGGGTCCGCCCCACCACACTAGTGGCTTTCTTAAAAAATAAAAAATAAAATAAAAAAAATAATCTAGATTTATTCTTAGTTTTGACCGATTTTAATTTATCGATTGTTCCTCTTAATTATTTGGTTTTGATTCATTAGTTTGTGGCTCGTGGACAGTTTTGGGTATGTGCTTAGACTTGATATATGGGATTGAAATTATAGAATTTGTTATGGTGACATTTACTTCTTTTCCGATCCCCAAACCGGTAAACCGTTTGTTCTTTTCCTTTCCTGTGGTTAACAAAGATGCTAGATCATTTTCCTACTTTAGATGCTTTTTAATTTTCACTTGTCCCCCGGAACTATCCAAGGTTTTGTTCGTCGGTCTGTGGCTTTTCAGGTATTTTTTATATTTGATGTTTGCCATTGGAATTTATAGAATATGTTATAGTGACATTAACTTTTTCCTCAACATCGCATCAGTAAAGTGTGGTCTTACAGTCACGAAGATGAGTATTTTCTGTCTATTCAATTCTCGCAAAATAAGGGTTTTTTTACAATGTTTTTACTACTATAATTTATGTTAGGTACTTTGATCTGTAAATTAGCAACCACAATTAAAAATAAGCTCCACGACATTTGGTCCCTTTGACTAAAGTTATTTATGAATTAATGATTTAATTACAACTTTAAGAAATAAAAAAATTTGAACATTTTATATAAGTAATGGAAAGTATTAATGATGACACTCTGGTGATTTTTTGCAAGTAATTATTTTTAGATAAATTATATTATTTATATAGAACATGTTAAGAAACTCAAAAATTGCGGACTTTGAGCAATATTTGACAAATAATTTTTGGACTAAGGTAATGGGTTTCCAATTTCTACGAACTATTTTGACATGATTTTATTTTCAGGGAAGATATTGATGCAAAGTTATATTTCTACGGACTATTTTATTCTTAACCAAAAATAACTAACTTTTTTTTTCGTGCATTGCTCGTGGACATGGGATTGAAATTATAGAATTTGTTGAGGTGACATGTACTTTTTCCGATCCCCAAACCGGTAAACCGTTTGATTTTTTTCCTTTCCTGGGGTTAACAAATGTGCTAGATCTTTTTCCTGCTTTAGACGCTTTTTAATTTTCGCTTGTTCCTCGAAACTATCCAAGGTTTTGTTCATTTGTTTTTGGCTTTTCAGGTATTTTATTGACCTGATGCCTGCCATTGGAATTTATAGAATATGTTATAGTGACATTAACTTTTTCCTCAACATCGCATCAGTAAAGCGTGGTCTTACAGTCACGAAGATGAGTGTTTTCTATCTATTCAATTCTCGCAAAATAAGGGTTTTTTTCCAATGCTTTTTTCACTCTAATTTATGTTAAGTACTTTGATCTAAAAAGGTACTTTGATCTGTAAATTAGCTATCAGAATTAAAAATAAGCTCCACGACATTTGGTCCCTTTGACTAAAGTTATTTATGAATTAATGATTTAATTACAAATTTAAGACATAAAAATAATAGAACAGTTTATAGAAGTAATGGAAAGTATTAACGATGACACTCTGGTGATTTTTTGCAAGTAATTATTTTTAGATAAATTATATTTTTTATGTAGAACATGGTAAGAAACTCAAAAATTGCGAACTTTGAGCACTATTTGCCAAAATAAATTTTGACTAAGGTAATGGTTTTCCAATTTCTACGAACTATTTTTGACATGTTTTTATTTTCAGGGAAGATATTGATGCAAAGTTATAATTCTATGGACAATCTTATTCTTAATCAAAAATAACTAGCCTTGATTTTATCGTGCATTGCACGTGCATAGATTTAAAGTTATAAATTTTTTTTTGTATTCTTGAATTTAATATAATTTATCTTTTTCGGTGTGCATAGAAATTGCGATAAATTCACTAACAAATTACATTAATATATGGGCATATAGGTTTAGTGGAGATTGAAGTAACTGTGTGCGAGGAAGAGTAAAGAAGCAATGAGGCTGAGGGCGTTGGAATTATAATACTTACATTTCTAATACTTATATAATACCTACATTTATATACAAATATTCTAAGATGGAATGTCAATTTAGTTCTGTTTTCCTCCTCTCATCCCTTTCTGATTTTCGCTTGTTCCTTCAAATCGTTTAGGTTTTCGTTCGTCGGATTGGCCTCTTTGATGTTTGTAGACTTAGATGTTGCCGTCGGAAGTTCTAGAATATCTGTACTGTGGCATTTACTTATGTCCTAGCATTAAATTGACGAAGTAGTAGATTTTTCTCTCTTTGTGTGGTTTATAGATCTTTCCTGCTTTCGACAATTTTTAAAATTTTTATTGTTCTTCTGATTATTCATGTTTTCGTTCATAGATGTGTGGATCATGGACATTTTAGTTATGTTTTTAGATTCGATGCCCCGCTGAAATTTAAAGTTTTTCTTCCGCGATCATTTACTTTCCCCCCAACAAATTGGTAATGCGTTTGATTTCACCTTTCACAGGGTTTGTAAATAATCTAGATTTATTCTTAGTTTTGACCGATTTTAATTTATCGATTGTTCCTCTTAATTGTTCGGTTTTGATTCATTGTTTGTGGCTCGTGGACAGTTTTGGGTATGTGCTTAGACTTGATACATGGGATTGAAATTATAGAATTTGTTATGGTGACATTTTGATGCGAAACCGTGATGTTTTATATCAAGGTTCGGCTCTTAAGCAGATCTTTCTCTATCTCGAAATAGTTTCTATGGGAATATACTCAACACAACCCCGGGCAGGCTAGGTATCAATGAAAGCTGAAACACCAGAACTAGAGAAACAAGCTAGTTGATACAGAAACTCACAGAATATGAAGTTCTACCGGAAATTCATAAACAAGTATCAAAGGAATAACCTTAATCAAAATATCAATATATTAAGTCTAATCTTAAAGGTGGCCGAAATTGCTCTTTAAGTAGAGGAATTTCGGTTGCAACAATAAAACAAGATAAGAGTCCTTGAAGAATTAGGACTCTTGAAAACAAATAAGAGTCCTTGAAGAAGTAGGACTCTTGAATAACACCTTGCTATCAAGTAAAACACTTCAACAAGATAATAGGCACATGTTCCTATTATCTTGCGGCTAATCCATAACAAACTAATAAATCTATGAAGAGTCCTAGTTGCATTAGGACTCTTATTAAACAACTAACTAACACATGGACAACATGTCCTTTATTATAGCAAATACTTGCTATTACACGGCTAGAATGGGAAATAACAATGCTGAAAGTAATTAAAGTCTAGAATAGTCTAGAATAGACTAGAATAGACTTTAATGTGTAAAAAGACTAAAATGCCCTTTTTAGCCACTTTGCTTGTTTGGGCCGAATTGAATGTCTTTGAGAGTTAGAAGTTGAACTTGTACTTCATCTTCTAGATGTAGCTTGGCTTCTTCTTTAGACTTTAACTCTCGGATCAATGTAGATAGTTCTTGTTCAACTTGAATGGTTCTTGATCTAGTCATTGGTCCAATGATGCTTGATAAGGGATGCTTGTAATGAGGTAGCCTTCTAGATGGTCCCGTATCATCCCCTCCCTCTTGAAAAGGATTCGACCTCGAATCATCATCATCATCAATGTAATATGAAACATCAAAGGGGGAAAATCAGCAACATTAAAAGTGGAATGAACACCATACTTACCTTGCAAGTTGATTTGGTATGCATTGTTATTAATCTTTTTAATAACTTGAAAAGGTCCATCTCCTCGGGAATGTAGCTTTGAATTTCTTTCCTTAGGAAATCTGTCTTTCCTAAAGTGTATCCAAACCCAATCTCCAACTTCAAAGGTAATTGCCTTGCGGCCTTTGTTGGCTTTAGTTGCAATTCGGTCATTCTTCTTTTTGATGTTTTCGGCTACTTCATAATGTATTCTTTGAATAAAGTCATCCCTTGAATCACCTTCTATATTATAATACTCATCAATAGGAAGAGGGATTAGATCTAAAGGGGTAAGGGGGTTAAAACCGTAAACAACTTCAAAAGGTGAATTATTAGTAGTTGAATGAAACATACGATTATAAGCAAATTCAGCAATAGGTAAACATTCTTCCCACTTTTCAAATGCTTTTGAATGAGTGCCCTAAGTAGAGTCCCTAAAGTTCTATTTGTTACCTCAGTTTGGCCATCGGTTTGGGGATGGCTTGAAGTAGAAAACAAAAGCTTTGTCCCCAACTTACTCCATAAGGTCTTCCAAAAATAACTTTGGAACTTTACATCCCTATCACTTACAATTTTTTTTGGAACACCATGTAATCGAATAATGTCTTTGAAGAATAGATCCGCAACATGGCTTGCATCATTTGATTTCCTACAAGGAATAAAGTGAGCCATTTTAGAAAATCTATCAACAACAACCATTATACTATCATTACCTCTTCTGGATTGCGGTAATCCTAGAATAAAATCCATTGAAAGATCAATCCATGGGGAAGAAGGTATTGGTAGAGGCATGAGCAATCCGTGAGCTTTTGAAGTACTTTTTGCTTGTTTGCACTTAAAACATAGTTCACAAATTTTCTGCACATCTCTTCTCATCTTAGGCCAAAAAAAGTGTTCTTGCAATATATCCAACGTTTTAAAACACCAAAATGTCCCATTAATCCGCCTCTATGTGCTTCCCGAACAATTAATTCTCTAATAGCACAAGAGGGAACACATAATTTGTTACCTTTAAATAAGAAACCTTCAAATTTGTGAAAATCTTTTTGTGCCGAAACCTCACAAGATTTAAACAAATCAGAAAAATCATTATCATCTTCATACAATGCTTTTAAATGTTCAAAACCAAGTAATTTAGCATGTAGAACGGAAAGTAGAGAGTATCTTCTAGATAAAGCATCGGCAACAATGTTTTCCTTACCTTTCTTGTATTTGATCACATATGGAAAACTATCAATGAAGGAAACCCACTTTGCATGTCTCTTGTTTAACTTACTTTGTCCTTTGAGATACTTGATTGATTCATGATCCGTGTGAATCACAAACTCTCGGACAACCAAGTAGTGCTGCCATGTTTCCAAAGCTCGAACAATAGCGTATAACTCTTTATCATACGTAGGATAATTAAGGGCAGCTCCACTCAATTTCTCACCAAAATATGCTAAAGGTTTACCTTGTTGTTGCAAAACAGCCCCAATACCTATACCTGAAGCATCACATTCAACTTCAAAAGTTAGTGTAAAATTAGGTAAAGATAAAATAGGGGAAGAAGTTAGTAATTTCTTAAGCTTGTTAAAACTATCTTCTTGCGGCTTATCCCAAAAGAATGAGATATCTTTCTTCACAACTTCATTCAATGGTGCGGCAATTGAGCTAAAATCACGAACAAATCGTCTATAAAAGCTTGCTAAACCATAGAATGATAGGACTTGTGTTGCATTTTTTGGCCTCGGCCAGCTCACAATTGATTCGATTTTGACCGGATTAACCTGTATTCCACTTGAACTAACAATGTATCCAAGAAAGTTAATAGAATTAGTGCAAAAAACGCATTTTTCAAGCTTGACATACAAGGTTTGTTCCCTTAATATAGTAAAAACAGCCTTAAGATGTTCAACATGTTCTTCTAAGGTTTTACTATATACAAGAATATCATCAAAATAAACTACAACAAATTTACAAAAACAATGTAGGAAAATGTAGTTCATTAATCTCATGCAATTACTTGGTGCATTACTTAGACCAAAAGGCATTACAATCCATTCATATAATCCATATTTAGTCTTAAAAGCAGTTTTCCATTCATAACCTTCTTTCATTCTAATTTGGTGATAGCCTTGAGTTAAATCAATTTTAGAAAAGATAAAAGCGCCACTTAACTCATCTAGCATATCATCTAAGCGAGGTATAGGATGTCTATATTTAATAGTTATCTTATTAATATCTCGACAATCCGTACATAATCTAAAAGTGCCTTCCCTTTTAGGTACTAAAATAATCGGACTAGCACAAGGACTTAAAGATTCACGTACCTGCTCTTTCTCTAAAAGTAAATCGACTTGCCTTTGGATTTCTCGGGTCTCATCCGGATTTGTTCTATAGGCTGCCCTATTTGGAAGATTTGATCCCGGAATGAAGTCGATTTGATGTTCTATGCCTCGGATTGGAGGTAGACCTCTCGGCAACTCCTTTGGAAAAAGTTCCTTGAATTCCTGCAAAACATCAACACATAGACTAGGGAGAGAAGAAGTCATAAGATCTAAGGAAAAGTTAGTAGTTAGTGTCAACCTTTCGGTTTCTCCAAAAATCAATAAAACAAGGGGTTTATTTGCACGTAACGCCTTATCTACCTTTCCGGAATTGATAAATAAACATTCTTTCTTCTCTCGTTGTGAGTATGCTTTTTTTTCACAATACTCACGGCTTTTTCAGCAGTTTTTACCTCGGATTTTACCTCTTGGGTAGGATCACTCTTTTTTTTCAACTCACTCTCTTTCATTCTTTTCTCTCTACCCTCGGCTAACTTTTGTTGCATCTCACTCACTTTACTTGGTGTCATAGGATGTAAAGTATATCGAATAGTATCCTTTGAAACCATGTAGACATTCTTTCTTCCGATATGGTCTGCATACCTATCGTATTTCCATGGTCTTCCCAAAATAATGTGACTTTCGGTCATAGGTACCACATCACATAAAACCGAATCTTTGAAGTTTCCAATACCAAATTCTATCTCAACCTGTTTGTCCACTTTAATATCCCCACTATTGTTTAACCATGAAAGCTTATATGGCATAGGATGTGCTTTCATAGGTAAATCCAATGCGTTTACCATATCAAACGAACAAACATTAGTGCAACTTCCATTATCAATGATAACTAAACAAGTTCTATCCTTTACTTTGCACATAGTGTGAAATAGATTACTTCTATGTTGATGTAAGTCATCTAATGGTTTAGAATGCAGCAAATTCATATTGACCAAAAACAAATTACCATCATTCTCCGGAAATTCCGCATTGCCCTCGGATTCAATGTCTAAAGGCGGTTGTTCCGAGTCTTCCTCATCACTTACACACGATCCATCGCCCAACATGATCATTGCACTTTTATTTGGACAATCCCGGGCAAAGTGACCCTTACCTTTACATTTAAAACATTCCCGATCATGTGTTGTAGGTGCATTAGCACTCAAATCTGTTGGTTTTGATGTAGTTGGTAACCTTGCTGCCCCACTTGCAACCGTGGCTGTTTTTGCAATTCCCAAACTGCCCTTTGCATGATTTGGGCTCGGCAAAACAATAGAATTGTTTAGGGACTGATTTGGCCGTTTCCAAGGTTGGAAATTTGCCGAATAAGTCCTTGAACCCTTCTCTTTTTGTTGCCTCTCAATCTGTTCAGAAAAATAAACCATATCAATAAGATTAGTAAGGTTAGCACGTTCTACCTTGGGTCTAATTTTGTCATTTAGACCAGCCAAGAAACGCGCCAAAGTAGCCTCATTATCTTCCCGGATGTTTGATCTAATCATGGCCATCTCCATCTCTTTGTAGTATTCATCAACGGTCTTTGTCCCTTGCCTCAATCTTTGGAATTGATTGTACAAATCACGATTAAAACTTTGAGGTACAAATCGTCGTGTCATGACCGCTTTCATATCCTCCCACGAATCAATTGGTCTTTGCCCCCGATCTTCTCCGTTCATTGTTCTCATTATCCCACCAAATTGATGCATAATCTCCAAACTCCATGGCTGCCAATTTAACCTTTTTCTCCTCCGAATAATTATGAACATAAAAAACATGGTTAACTTTTTGTGTCCAATCTAAAAATAATTGAGGATCATTTGTACTTAGGAAAGGAGGGATCATGGTTTTGATAGCACCAAGATTATTATCATACCTTTGATCTTGAATATTTGCTCTTGGATCATACCTTTGGTTGTGAGCATTTGGTCTCGGATCAAACCTTTGATCTTGTTGATTTGCTCTCGGCTCAAATCTTTCATCATGAACAAATGGTCTCGGATCATACCTTGGATTTTGCTGATTTGGCCTCGGTTCATAGGCAAAATTGTCCTTCATCCTTGGAATAACTCTTGGCTGAAAATCTTTATTGTGCCGAAAGTTATCCCTTGCATTTTACTCAAAGGATTCTTGAGAATCTTGATCTTCTTGATCATCTTTTGCTGTCCCTTTACCTTTATCCGAATGGTTCTTGATTTCAAGAACCTCCAACCGATCTTTAATTCCATTGATGGATTGCATCAAAGCTTTCATTGTTTGTTGTATTGATTCTTTGAAAAGTTTGTCACCATCCATGGCACCTTGCTGTGAAGTACCTTCATCAAAAGACATTATCTTTGCAAAGAAAAAAAATCACACAAAAAAAACGTTAGTAGAAAAAACAAATCACACGAAATTTTTTTTTCTCTCAAAATTCCACAAATACTTGTCAAGAACTTCCAATTCTAGATGATTTAGGAAATTGAATTGTTGTGTTGATGGAAGGATAAAAAAATATGGAAAGAAATCCTATCTTGACCTACACAAAAAGTCCAAGGAAGAAATATAAGAGTATTTGTAACAAAAACAAGAAAAAGATGTGATCTTTACGTTTCTTGATTTTTCTTGAAATTGCTTTTTGACGAATTGTTTTTCTTACCTTCTTACCCGAGACTTACCCTTTTCTTGGCCACACAATATCAAGAACTCAGGATTAGGAAGCTTTTACCTTGATTGAAGATGTTGATGGTGGCTAATTCAAGAAAAAGAGGGAACAAGAGCCAATTCCTTTATACAAAGGAAGTTTTCTTTTGGATTGATTCCTTGTCTAATGTGGGATAACCCAGCTGCCAATTTCTTTACTTCCGGGTGGCTTTTGCGTTGGGTAATGAACCTGTATTGTAGTTAACCCAGCTGCCAGTTTCTTTACTTCCGGGTGGCTGTTTCATTTGGGTTGTAATATTTTTTTTGGTTATCTTTCGGTCTATTTCAAGCAAACAAGAAAAACGTAAAGGGTACACCAAGGTAGAGATCAACCTTTTGCTCTGATACCACTTGATGCGAAACCGTGATGTTTTATATCAAGGTTCGGCTTTTAAGCAGATCTTTATATCAAGGTGCGGCGATCATTTACTTTTTTCCCAACAAATTGGTAATGCGTTTGATTTCACCTTTCACAGGGTTTGTAAATAATCTAGATTTTATTCTTGGTTTTGACTGATTTAATTTTCGATTGTTCCTCTTAATTATTCGGTTTTGATTCATTAGTTTGTGGCTCGTGGACAGTTTTTGGTTTGTGCCTAGACTAGATACATGGGATTGAAATAACAGAATTTGTTATGGTGACATTTACTTTTCCGATCCCCAAACCTGTAAACCGTTTGATTTTTTTTCCTTTCCTATGGTTAACAAAGAAGCTAGATCTTTTTCCTAGCTTTACACACTTTTTAATTTTTGCTTGTTCCGCGGAACTATCCACGGTTTTGTTCATCGGGTTGTGGCTTTTCAGGTATTTTTTAGACTTGTTATTTTCCATTGGAATTTATAGAATATTGTATAGTGATATTTATTTTTTCCTCAACATCGCATCAGAAAAGCGTGGTCTTACAGTCACGAAGATAAGTGTTTTCTGTCTATTCAATTCTCGCAAAATAAGCGTTTTTTTTTCAATGCTTTTTCTACTCTAATTTCTGTTAGGTACTTTGACATGTAAATTAGCTACGACAAATAAAAATAAGCTCCACGACATTTGGTCCCTTTGACAAAAGTTATTTATGAATTCATGATTTAATTACAACTTTAAGACATAAAAATAATATAACAGTTAATATAATAAATGGAGAGTATTAACGATGACACTCTGGTGATTTTTAGCAAGTAATTATTTTTAGATAAATTATACTATTTTTATAGAACATGTTAAGAAACTCAAAAATTGCGAACTTTGAGCACTATTTGACAAATAATTTTTGGACTTAGGTAATGGATTTCCAATTTCTACGTACTATTTTCAGGGAATAATATTGATGCAAAGTTATATTTCTATGGACTATCTTATTATTAACAAAAAATAACTAGCCTTGTTTTTATCGTGCATTGCACGTGCATAGATTTGAAGTTATAAAATCAATTTTTTTTATTCTTGAATTTAATATAATTTATATTATTCAGTGTGCTAAGAAAATGCGAAAAATTCACTAACATATACATTAATGTATGGGAATATAGGTTTAGTGGAGATTGAAGTAACTGTGTGCGAGGAAGAGTAGAGAAGCAATGAGGCTGAGGGCGTTGGAATTTTAATACTTACATTTCTAATACTTATATAATACCTACATTTATATACAAATATTCTAAGATGAAATGTCAATTTAGTTCTGCTTTCCTCCTCTCATCCATTTCTGATTTTCGCATGTTACTTCAAATCTTTTAGGTTTTCGTTTGTCGGATTAGGCTCTTTGATGTTTTTAGACTTAGATGTTGCCGTCGAAAGTTCTAGAATATTTGTACTGTGGCATTTACTTATGTCCTAGCATTAAATTGACGAAGTAGTAGATTTTTCTCTCTTTGTGTGGTTACAGATCTTTCCTGCTTTCGGCAATTTTTAAATTTTTCTTGTTCTTCTTATTATTCAAGTTTTTGTTCATAGATTTGTGGATCATGGACATTTTAGTTACGTTTTTCGATTTTTTGCCCCGCTGAAATTTAAAGAATTTGCTGCGGCGATCATTTACTTTTTCCCCAACAAATTGGTAATGCGTTTGATTTCACCTTTCACAGGGTTTGCAAATAATCTAGATTTTATTCTTGGTTTTGACAGAATTAATTTTTCGATTGTTCCTCTTAATTATTCGGTTTTGATTCATTAGTTTGTGGCTCGTGGACAGTTTTAGGTATGTGCCTAGACTAGATACATGGGATTGAAATAACAGAATTTGTTATGGTGACATTTACTTTTCCGATCCCCAAACCTGTAAACCGTTTGATTTTTTTCCCTTTCCTGTGGTTAACAAAGAAGCTAGATCTTTTTTCCAGCTTTACATGCTTTTTAATTTTTGCTTGTTCCGCGAAACTATCCACGGTTTTGTTCATCGGGTTGTGGCTTTTCAGGTATTTTTTAGACTTGATGTTTGCCATTGGAATTTATAGAATATTGTATAGTGACATTTACTTTTTCCTCAACATCGCATCAGTAAAGCGTGGTCTTATAGTCACGAAGAGAAGTGTTTTCTATCTTTTCAATTCTCGCAAAAGTTACACGACATTTGGCCCCTTTCACAAAAGTTATTTATGAATTAATGATTTAATTACAACTTTAAGACATAAAAATAATAGGACAGTTAATATAATAAATGGAAAGTATTAACGATGACACTCTGGTGATTTTTAGCAAGTAATTATTTTTAGATAAATTATACTATTTTTATAGAACATGTTAAGAAACTCAAAAATTGAGAACTTTGAGCACTATTTGACAAATAATTTTTGGAATAAGGTAATGGGTTTCCAATTTGTACGAACTATTTTCACATTATTTTATTTTCAGGGAATAATATTGATGCAAAGTTATATTTCTATGGACTATCTTATTCTTAACTAAAATAACTAGCCTTTTTTTTTATCGTGCATTGCACGTGCATAGATTTAAATTTATAAAATCAATTTTTTTTTATTCTTGAATTTAATATAATTTATATTATTCAATGTGCAAAGAAAATGCGAAAATTTCACTGACAAATACATTAATGTATGGGCATATAGGTTTAGTGGAGATTGAAGTAACTGTGTGCGAGGGAGAGTAGAGAACCAATGAGGCTGGGGGAGTTGGAATTTTAATACTTACATTTCTAATACTTATTTAATACCTACTTTTATATACAAATATTCTAAGATGAAATGTCAATTTAGTTCTGTTTTCCTCCTCTCATCCCTTTCTGATTTTTGCTTGTTCCTTCAAATCTTTTAGGTTTTCGTTCGTCGGATTGGGCTCTTTGATGTTTTTAGACTTTGATGTTGCCGTCGAAAGTTCTAGAATATTTCTTTTGTGGCATTTACTTATGTCCTAGCATTAAATTGACGAAGTAGTAGATTTTTCTCTCTTTGTGTGGTTACAGATCTTTCCTACTTTCGGCAATTTTTAAAATTTTCTTTTTCTTCTTATTATTCAAGTTTTTGTTCATAGATTTGTGGATCATGGACATTTTAGTTACGTTTTTCGATTTTTTGCCCCGCTGAAATTTAAAGAATTTGCTGCGGCGATCATTTACTTTTTCCCCAACAAATTGGTAATGCGTTTGATTTTACCTTTCACAGGGTTTGTAAATAATCTAGATTTTATTCTTGGTTTTGATTGAATTAATTTTTCGATTGTTCCTCTTAATTATTCGGTTTTGATTCATTAGTTTGTGGCTCGCGGACAGTTTAGGTATGTTCCTAGACTAGATACATGGGATTGAAATAACAGAATTTGTTATGGTGACATTTACTTTTCCGATCCCCAAACCTGTAAACCGTTTCATTTTTTTTCCTTTCCTATGGTTAACAAAGAAGCTAGATCTTTTTTCCAGCTTTACACACTTTTTAATTTTTGCTTGTTCCGCGGAACTATCCACGGTTTTGTTCATCGGGTTGTGGCTTTTCAGGTATTTTTTAGACTTGATGTTTGCCATTGGAATTTATAGAATATTGTATAGTGACATTTACTTTTTCCTCAACATCGCATCAGTAAAGCGTGGTCTTATAGTCACGAAGAGAAGTGTTTTCTGTCTATTCAATTCTCGCAAAATAAGGGTTTTTTTTTCAATGCCTTTTCTAATCTAATTTCTGTTAGGTACTTTGATATGTAAATTAGCTACGACAAATAAAAATAAGCTCCACGACATTTGGTCCCTTTGACAAAAGTTATTTATGAATTAATGATTTAATTACAACTTAAAGACATAAAAATAATAGAACAGTTAATATAATAATTGGAAAGTATTAACGATGACACTCTGGTGATTTTTAGCAAGTAATTATTTTTAGATAAATTATATTAATTTCAAAGAACTTGTCAAGAAACTCAAAAATTGCGAACTTTGAGCACTATTTGACAAATAATTTGTGGACTAAGTTAATGGGTTTCTAATTTCTACGAACTATTTTCACATGATTTTATTTTCAGGGAATAATATTGATGCAAAGTTATATTTCTATGGACTATCTTATTCTTAACCAAAAATAACTAGCCTTGTTTTTATCGTGCATAGATTTAAAGTTATAAAATCAATTTTTTTTATTCTTGAATTTAATATAATTTATATTATTCAATGTGCAAAGAAAATGCGAATAATTCACCAACAAATACATTAATGTATGGGCATATAGGTTTAGTGGAGATTGAAGTAACTGTGTGCGAGGGAGAGTAGAGAAGCAATGAGGCTGAGGGCGTTGGAATTTTAATACTTACATTTCTAATACTTATATAATTACTACATTTATATACAAATATTCTAAGATGAAATGTCAATTTAGTTATGTTTTCCTCCTCTCACCCCTTTTTGATTTTCGCTTGTTCCTTCAAATCTTTTAGGTTTTCGTTCGTCGGATGGGCTCTTTGATGTTTTTAGACTTAGATGTTGCCGTCGATAGTTCTAGAATATTTGTACTGTGGCAATTACTTATGTCCCAGCATTAAATTGACGAAGTAGTAGATTTTTCTCTCTTTGTGTGGTTACAGATCTTTCCAGCTTTCAGCAATTTTAAAAATTTTCCTGTTCTTCTTATTATTCAAGTTTTTGTTCATAAATTTGTGGATCATGGACATTTTAGTTACGTTTTTCGATTTTATGCCCCGCTGAAATTTAACAAATTTGCTGCGGCGATCATTTACTTTTTTCCCAATAAATTGGTAATGCGTTTGATTTCACCTTTCACAGGGTTTGTAAATAATCTAGATTTTATTCTTGGTTTTGACAGATTTAATTTTCGATTGTTCCTCTTAATTATTCGGTTTTGATTCATTAGTTTGTGGCTCGTGGACAGTTTTTGGTATGTGCCTAGACTAGATAAATTATAAAAATTATTAACGATATAAAAATGGAGAGTATTAACGATGACACTCTGGTGAATTTAAGCAAGTAATTATTCTTAGATAAATTATACTATTTTTATAGAACATGTTAAGAAACTCAAAAATTGCGAACTTTGAGCACTATTTGACTCCTTTCCTGTGATTTACAAAGAAGCTAGATCTTTTTCATGCTCTGGGCGCTTTTTAATTTATGCTTGTTCCAACTATCTACGTTTTTGTTCATCAGTTTTGGTTTTTCAGGTATTTTATAGACTTGATTCTTGCCATTGGAATTTATAGAATATGTTATAGTGACATTTACTTTTTCCTCAACATCGCATCAGTAAAGCGTGGTCTTACAGTCACGAAGATAAGTGTTTTCTGTCTATTCAATTCTCACAAAATAAAGGGTTTTTTTCAAAGCTTTTTCTACTCTAATTTATGTTGGGTACTTTGATCTGTAAATTAGATACCACAAATAAAAATAAACTCCCGACATTTGGTCCCTTTGACTAAAGTTATTTATGAATTAATGATTTAATTACTACTTTAAGACATAAAAATAATAGAACAGTTTATATAAGTAATGGAAAGTATTAACGATGACACTCTGGTGATTTTTAGAAAGTAATTATTTTTAGATAAATTATATTATTTTTATAGAACATGTTAAGAAACTCAAAAATTGCGAACTTTGAGCACTATTTGACAAATAATTTTTGCGCTAAGGTAATAATGGGTTTCCAATTTCTACGAACTATTTTGACATGTTTTTATTTTCAGGGAAGATATTGATGCAAAGTTATATTTCTATGGACTATCTTATTCTTAACCAAAAATAACTAGCCTTGTTTTTATCGTGCATTACACGTGGATCGATTTAAAGTTAAAAAATCATTTATTTTTTTGTATTCTTATTCAGGGTGTATAGAAAATGAGATAAATTCACTAACAAATTACATTAATGTATGGGCATATAGATTTATAGGAGATTGAAGTAATTGTGTGCGAGGGCGAGTAAAGAAGCAACGAGGCTAAGGGCATTGGAATTATAATACTTACATTTCTAATACTTATATAATACCTACATTGATATACATATATTCTAAGATGAAATGTCAATTTAGTTATGTTTTCCTGCTCTCATCACTTTCAGATTTTCGCTTGTTCCTTCAAATCTTTTAGGCTTTCGTTCGTCGAATTGGGCTCTTCGATGTTTTTAGTTATGTTTTTAGACTTAGATGTTGCCGTCGGAAGTTCTAGAATATTAGTACTGTGGCATTTACTTATGTCCTATCATTAAATTGACGAAACAATAGATTTTTCTCAATTGTTGTGATTTACAGATCTTTCTGCTTTCGACAATTTTTAAAAAATTTCTTGTTCTTCTAATTTTTCATGTTTTCGTTCATAGATTTGTGGATCAAGGACATTTTAGTTATGTTTATAGATTTGATTTGATGCCCCGCTGAAATTTAAAGAATTTGTTGCGGCGATCATTTACTTTAATGCGCTTGATTTCACCTTTCAAATGGTTTGCAAATAATCTAGATTTTAGTCTTGGTTTTGACCGATTTTAATTTTTCGCTTGTTCCACTTACTAATTCGGTTTTAATTCATCAGTTTGTGGCTCGTGGACAGTTGTACGTATGTGTTCAGACTTGATACATGCGATTGAAATTATAGAATTTGTTAGGGTGACATTTACTTTTTCCAAGGACGTTACCGGTAAACCGTTTTATTTTTTTTCCTTTCCTGTGATTTACAAAGAAGCTAGATCTTTTTCATGCTTTGGGCGCTTTTTAATTTATGCTTGTTCCTTGGAACTATCTACGTTTTTGTTCATCAGTTTTGGCTTTTCAGGTATTTTATAGACTTGGTTCTTGCCATTGGAATTTATAGAATACGTTATATTAACATTTACTTTTTCCTCAACATCGAATCAATAAAGCGTGGTCTTACAGTCACGAAGATAAGTGTTTTCTGTCTATTCAATTCTCGCAAAATAAGGGTTTTTTTAAATGCTTTTTCTACTCTAATTTCTATTAGGTACTTTGATCTGTAAATTATCTACAACAAATAAAAATAAGCTCCACGACATTTGGTCCCTTTGACTAAAGTTATTTATGAATTAATGATTTAATTACTACATTAAGACATAAAAATAATAGAACAGTTTATATAAGTAATGGAAAGTATTATCGGTGACACTCTGGTGATTTTTAGCAAGTAACTATTTTTAGATAAATTATTATTTTTATAGAACATGTGAAGAAACTCAAAAATTGCGAGCTTTGAGCACTATTTGACGAATAATTTTTGGGCTAAGGTAATGGGTTTCCGATTTCTACGAACTATTTTGACATGATTTTATTTTCAGGGAAGATATTGATGCAAAGTTATATTTCTACGGACTATCTTATTCTTATCCAAAAATAACTAGCATTGTTTTTATCGTGCATTACAACACATGCATAGATTTAAAGTTATAAAATCATTTATTTTTTCGTATTCTTGAATTTTGATATAATTTATCTTATACAGTGTGCATAGAAAATTTGATAAATTCACTAACAAATTACATTAATGTATGGGCATATAGATTTATAGGAGATTGAAGTAACTGTGTGCGAGGGCGAGTAAAGAAGCAACGAGGCTAAGGGCGTTGGAATTATAATACTTACATTTCTAATACTTATATAATACCTACATTAATATACATATATTCTAAGATGAAATGTCAATTTAGTTATGTTTTCCTGCTCTCATCACTTTCAGATTTTCGCTTGTTCCTTCAAATCTTCTAGGCTTTCGTTCGTCGAATTGGGCTCTTCGATGTTTTTAGTTATGTTTTTAGACTTAGATGTTGCCGTCGGAAGTTCTAGAATTTTTGTACTGTGGCATTTACTTATGTCCTAGCATTAAATTGACGAAATAGTGGATTTTTCTCTCTTGTTGTTGTTTACATATCTTTCCTACTTTTGGCAATCTATAAAAAATTTATTGTTCTTCTACTTATTCATGTTTTCGTTCATTGATTTGTGGAACAAGGCCATTTTAGTTATGTTTATAGATTTGATGCCCCGCTGAAATTTAAAGAATTTGTTGCGGCGATCAAATACTTTTTCCCCAACAAACTGGTAATGCGCTTTATTTCACCTTTCAAATGGTTTGCAAATAATCTAGATTTTAGTTTTGGTTTTGACCGATTTTAATTTTGCGCTTGTTCCTCTTACTAATTCGGTTTTAATTCATCAGTTTGTGGCTCGTGGAAAGTTGTAGGTATGTGTTCAAACTTGATACATGCGATTAAAATTATAGAATTTGTTATGGTGACATTTACTTTTTTCGAGGACTAAACCTGTAAACCATTTTATTTTTTTCCTTTCCTATGATTTACAAAGAAGCTAGATCTTTTTCATGTTTTAAGCGCTTTTTAATCTATGCTTGTTCCTCGGAACTATCTACGTTTTTGTTCATCTGTTTTGGCTTTTCAAGTATTTTATAGACTTGGTTCTTGCCATTGGAATTTATAGAATATGTTATATTGACATTTACTTTTTCCTCAACATCGCATCAGTAAAGCGTGGTCTTACAGTCACGAAGATAAGTGTTTTCTGTCTATTCAATTCTCGCAAAATAAGGGTTTTTTTTAAAATGCTTTTTCTACTCTAATTTTTGTTAGGTACTTTGATCTGCAAATTATCTACCACAAATAAAAATAAACTCCACGACATTTGGTCACTTTGACTAAAGTTATTTATGAATTAATGATTTAATTACTACTTTAAGACATAAAAATAATAGAACAGTTTATATAAGTGATGGAAAGTATTAACGATGACACTATGGTGATTTTTAGCGAGTAATTATTTTTAGATAAATTATATTATTTTTATAGAACATGTTAAGAAACTCAAAAATTGCGAACTTTGAGCACAATTTGACAAATAATTTTTCAGCTAAGGTAATGGGTTTCCGATTTCTACGAACTATTTTGACATGATTTAATTTTCAGGGAAGATATTGATGCAAAGTTATATTTCTACGGACTATCTTATTTTTAACCAAAAATAACTAGCCTTGTTTTTATCATGCATTACACGTGCATAGATTTAAAGTTATTAAATCATTTATTTTTTTGTATTCTTGAATTTTGATATAATTTATCTTATTCAGTGTGCATATTAAATTCAATAAATTCACTAACAAATTACATTACTGTATGGGCATATAGATTTAGAGGAGATTGAAGTAGCTGTGTGAGAGGGCGAGTAAAGAAGAAACGAGTCTGAAGGCGTTGGAATTATAATACTTTCATGAGAAAAGCACTATTTATACCCCTTAAGTAACTTTGAAAGGCAAGTTATGACCCTTAATTTTTTTGAGTGCCAAAATTGCACTTGAAAATTTACGATGTGCTATTTCTAGACAAATTGGGCGGAATCCGGCGGATTGGAGCGGCGAACCACACGTTTGCCTTGTACGTGTGAGAAGGCAGGGGCAAAATCGGAAAAACAAGGTCGTCTTCAACCTTACAACTGGCTTCTAGCTCCTTCTCCAATCCAAAATAAAACCCAATACAAAATCAACATATTTCTCCCATGTCAACGATGGCTTCCAGCTCCTCCTCCATTTCTAGAAGATCCAACCGAGCCCAATCGTTCAAACCTCAATCCTATTGTAGATGCAATCCTCCTAAATTGGTTGTTACCCGAACATCAAGAACAGCCTTAAATCCAAATAGGAAGTTCAATGTATGTGAGCAACCTAAGGTATGTGTTAATTTCAGCTTGTATCAATGGTGTATTGGTGTTGAAAAGTGATTTTGATTAATTTTTTATGGTTTTGAATTCGTTTGCTGTGTTCAGACAAACGGTGGGTGCGGATTTTTTGAATGGATTGAATTTCTAGATGAAGACACGAATTTGGAAATTGGGAGCTACAAATCTTCAAGAATGGAGCCGAAGAAATTTGTACAGGATGGCAAGGAGAGTATGGAAATTATGAAGATGTGTTGCCAAGTATCAATTGTTTTGTGTTTTATGATGTTGATAATCATTGTGTATTTGCTCATAGAGCTTGCAGGTTGTAGAAAAATATTTTAGTCTGGTACCTGTAATGGAGATTATTATGGTTTTGGTTCAACTTGTTTCAAAAAAAAATTGTGCATAATTGGCCTTCAACAGTTTAGCTCATAATTGCCAGTAAACATTCAAAAAGAGATCATCAAAATATATCATAGTTTTAAAAGTTATCATATCCAAAAGACTAACAAAAGACTACATATCCAAAAGACTAACAAAAGACTACATATCCAAAAGACAAGCAAAAAATGGCATAGCCTTTAGTTTTGACATATCCTTAAGTACACTGCAAAATATTACATTGCCTAAAGTCAGTGTTCTCCTTCAATCTTTAGTTGTTTGCTCTTTAAGTAGATCTTCTTCTGACAATGAACTTTCCTGCCCTTCTAGCTAAAGTTTGTCACTGAATTGGGTCTTCTTGAGTTGTTATATTGTTGTTGGCAATCTAAAATAAATAAGAAATAACAATTAGTCATAGCAATTTAAAGTACACTGCTCTACATGTAATAAATTTTACCTGATTAACTCCAGTTTGAGTGACAGTGCTTGCTTGGCTTTGCAAAGTCAGTTCAGCCTCCTGCAAAGTTTGCTCCAATTCCATCTCAAAAGTTAGGTCGGGTTCATCCTCCATATCTGCTTCATCCTCAGCTTGTTGTCTCAAATCCTCACGCTTAACAGAACAACCCCTAATGTTATGTCCTAATTCGTGACAGTAGCTGCACCTATTCATATTTGTTGGTTGGACAATAACATCATTTGGTTGATGCAAATCACCTCCCCCACCTTCTTCAACATTAACCATTCCCACCTTACACCCCCTTGCATTATGGCCAAGTACTTTACATCTGCTACACCTTATCCCTTTAACCCTTCTTTGCAGTTTTTGCAGACCTACTTTTGGCACTGGATCATCTGTAGCAGGCTCCTTTTCAACCCTCCTAAATTTTTTGGGCCTGCCTGGTAGTTTTCTTGATCTTGGAGGTAAAGGACCATTTTTCCCAGTTCTTGGCCATAAAGAAGGGCCATTAATGGGGGAGACAATTGGGGCATAAGCTCTTAGGTAGGTGCTAATGTGGTAACATTCATGAACATAATCAGAAACATCATCACCCACAACCATAATACAAGCTATAGCATGCACACATGGAATGCCAAATCGCACTTAGAATTTTGTCTGAAGTAAGCCCTAACCCAATTGTGTGGATCAGTAGTCTGCACTAACCATTCCCATGCTCCAATATCTAAGTCCTTAATTTTTTTTAGATTATCCCTGTAAGTGTTCACATGTGTTGATCTTGCACATGCCCAAACCAAATCCTTAAGAGCATTACCTGGATGAAGCTTCTTAAACTTGTTGTGCAGGTGTCTTACACAGAACCTGTGTTCAGATCTTGGAAACAGGTCTTACAAGCAGATTTCCACCCCTTCTTCATAGCCCCCAACCCCATGTAAAATCTCAAAAACACTTCCCTGCCATCATCATCTTTCTCCACCATCATCTTAATGAAGTTGTCTTGATCAGCCCTCTCCAACTCAGCAATATAGTCATACAGCTTTTCATACTGGTCAAGCTTGGACCCCTCAATAATTTCCATTGCTTTTCTCTTAGTTTTAAAGGCTGTAAATCTGGAGATATTGATTGAAGTATCTGTATAGACTTTGGCAATAAAGTCTTTCACAGCCATACCATTTACAGTCCTAAACACATCCACATATCTCTTAGCTAGGTATTGAGGGTTTAATATTCTAACATACCCACTTTTTCCACAATTATGTTCATTTACCAGACTTGTAATTTGAAAGTCTGGTGTCACATCAACTCTAAATGCATTCAGCTTCCATTCACAACCAGGACCTATACACTTTGCTTCAACCCTTCTCTTATCACTTTTCTTGAAAATGACCCTTGCTTGCTCATTGACCCTATGCTGAACAATTGCTTCTTTGAGAAGAGTCTTTGTAGGGAATTCTTGGCCAATTGAAAATTGTGGATTTTTTCCATCTACTTCAGGTCTGAATACAGATCTCCTGTCAAGTGGAACAAAATATTAAGTTTATTATATACAACTTAAAATAAGACATCAAGTGGACAAATAAGGGACACAAGTAACTTTACCCTGTGGTTTTGTCTTCATGCATTTCTTCAAAGTCTTCATCTGATTCAGAACTTGAACTTCCACTCCTTAAATAGTCTGAATTGTAATCTACTAGCTCTTCAAGATCATCAGCCTTCTTGTTTCTTGCAGTATTCTTGACACTTTGAGTTTGAGTCCTAACTGTTTGACTTGGCTCATTTGTGGGGTTTTCTGGAACACTTCCATTCCCACCATTATCAGGAGCTGCAATGTCCTCAATTGGATCCTTTTCAAGGTTGTCCCAATCAGATTCTATGTTGATATCTCTACTAGATCTCCATATATGCAGTTCCTCCTCATCAATCTCATTTTCAGACAAAAGATGGTCTGAAAAAGCTTCATCTTCTCCTACACCAGCATCCACAACTTCAACTTCAACATTACCCTCAAAATTTGATACTGGAACCTGGAAATCTTCTACTGGAACATCAAAATTTTCAGACAAAATATGGTTTGAAACAGCTTCATCTTCTTCCACACCAGCATCCACAACTTCGACTTCAACATCACCCTCAAAATCTTCTACTGGCACATCAAAATCCTCTACTTTATCATTGTTTCCCACAACAGCACATTGAATATCACATGTCCCCCCACTTGTAGTACTTTTCTCTTTATTTTCACCAATTTTCAGACCTTTAGACCCCACACTCTTACTTTTTAATGCACTGGTCCCCTCCCCTTTACTTTTTATTGCACTGGACCCCTCACATTTACTTTTTAATGCACTGGTCCCCTCCCCTTTACCTTCAGTTCTTTTAAATTTAGGCAAAATGGACTTCTGATTATAAGGTTGGACAAAAATAACCATCTCACCACTCAAACCCCCATTAAGAGATACTATAGACATGTCCAGCTCAGATAATATTAGGCAGCATCATTTTATCCCCACCACCAGTTTCCAAACAAAACCATGACTCTTTAACCCTCATCACACCTATTTCTCTATAACAATAAAGTAGTTTGTCATATTTGAAATTGTCCTTATGGCAGTAGTCAAATATGTCTACGGTACCACCTTCATATACTGAATTGGTTTTCCAACCATCCAACTTACCACCATGATGTATTTTAAGAGTAAAATAACCAGAATGTCCTACATGACAAAATAAAGAATTGAAAACAACTCAGCAAACAAGAATACAACAAACAGACAAAAAACCTACAATCAGACAATATACATACACCTAACACAACTCCGAAATCCCAAAAAACAGACAAAATAACCATACAAACAAACAAATTTCATCAAACCAAGTCTCAAAATACCCTAAACACTCATAATTTTCAAACTCGTAACTCACCATATCGTGGATTGGGATTATCTTTCTCTTGTACAGGCCGAAGCTTCATTCTCACCATCGAAGCGACGATTCAATTCTTCAGTTGCTTTGCTAGGGTGTGTGATTTGGCAGGAAGAAAATCGCCTCTTTAGGGTTAGTGTCGATTAGTCTGTAAAATTTCTTTAAAAATTGTGAATTATATGGGTCATGGGTCGGTGTTTTGTTCGGGACAGTAATGGGTTGGATCATACCCATTTTGTTGTTTCTGTTGTTCCGATTTTGCCCCTGCCTTCTCACACGTACAAGGCAAACGTGTGGTTCGCCGCTCCAATCCGCCGGATTCCGCCCAATTTGTCTAGAAATAGCACATCGTAAATTTCCAAGTGCAATTTTGGCACTCAAAAAAATTAAGGGTCATAACTTGCCTTTCAAAGATACTTAAGGGGTATAAATAGTGCTTTTCTCTACTTTCATTTCTAATACTTATATAATACCTACATTTATATACATGTATTCCTGCTCTCATCACTTTCTGATTTTCTCTTGTTCCTTCAAATCTTTTAGGTTTTCGTTCGTCGGATTGGGCTCTTGATGTTTTTAGTTATGTTTTTAGACTTAGATGTTGCCGTCGGAAGTTCTAGAATATTTGTACTGTGGCATTTACTTATGTCCTAGCATTAAATTTAAGAAGCAATAGATTTTTCTCTCTTGTTGTGGTTTAAAGATCTCTCCTGCTTTCGTCAATTTTTAAAAAAATTTCTTGTTCTTCTAATTATTCATGTTTTCGTTTATAGATTTGTGGATCATGGACATTTTAGTTATGTTTATAGATTTGATTTGATGCCCCGCTGAAATTTAAAGAATTTGTTGCGGCGATCATTTACTTTTTGCTCAACAAACTGGTAATGTGCTTGATTTCACCTTTCAAATGGTTTGCAAATAATCTAGATTTTAGTCTTGGTTTTGACCGATTTTAATTTTTTGCTTGTTCCTCTTACTAATTCGGTTTTAATTCATCAGTTTGTGACTTGTGGATAGTTGTAGGTATGTGTTCAGACTTGATATATGAGATTGAAATTATAGAATTTGTTATGGTGACATTTACTTTTTTCGAGGACCAAACTGGTAAACCGTTTTTTTTTCCTTTCCTAAGATTTACAAAGAAGCTAGATCTTTTTCATGCTTTGGGCGCTTTTTATTTTATGCTTGTTCCTCGGAACTATCTACGTTTTTGTTCATCAGTTTTGGCTTTTCGGGTATTTTATAGACTTGATTCTTGCCATTGGAATTTATAGAATACGTTATAGTGACATTTACTTTTTCCTCAACATCACATCAGTAAAGCGTGGTCTTACAGTCACGAAGATGAGTGTTTTCTGTCTTTTCAATTCTCGCAAAATAAGGGTTTTTTTTTCAATGATTTTTCTACTCTAATTTCTGTTAGGTACTTTGTTCTGTAAATTTGCTACCATAAATAAAAATAAGCTCCACGAAATTTGGTCCCTTTGACTAAAGTTATTTAGGAAATAATGATTTAATTACAACTTTCAAACATAAAAATAATAGAACAGTTTATATAAGTAATGGAAAGTATTAACGATGACACTCTGGTGATTTTTAACAATTAATTATTTTTTGATAAATTATGTTATTTTTATAGAACATGTTAAGAAACTCAAAAATTGCGAACTTTGAGCACTATATGACATATAATTTTTGGACTAAGGTAATGGGTTTTCGATTTCTACAAACTATTTTGACATGATTTCTATGGACTATCTTATTCTTAACGAAAAATAACTAGCCTTGTTTTTATCGTGCATAGATTAAAAGTTATAAAATCATTTATTTTTTTGTATTCTTAAATGTTGATATAATTTATCTGATTTAGTGTGTATAGAAAATGCGATAAATTCACTAACAAATTACATTAATGTATGGGCATATAGATTTAGAGGAGATTGAAGTAACTGTGTGCGAGGGCGAGTAAAGAAGCAACGAGGCTGAGGTCGTTGGAATTATAATACTTACATTTCTATTACTTATATAATACCTACATTTATATACATATATTCTAAGATGAAATGTCAATTTAGTTTTGTTTTCCTGCTCTCATCACTTTCTGATTTTCGCTTGTTCCTTCAAATCTTTTAGGTTTTCGTTCGTCGGATTGGGCTCTTTGATGTTTTTAGGTATGTTTTTTGACTTAGATGTTGCCGTCGGATGTTCTAGAATATTTGTACCGTGGCATTTACTTATGTCCTAGCATTGAATTGACGAAACAGTAGATTTTTCTCTCTTGTTGTGGTTGCAGATCTTTCCCGCTTTTGGCAATTTTTAAATTTTTTCTTGTTCTTCTAATTATTCATTTTTTCATTCATAGATTTGTGGATGATAGACATTTTAGTTATGTTTACAGATTTGATGCCCCGATGAAATTTAAAGAATTTGTTGCGGCAATCATTTACTTTTTCCCCAACAAACTGGTAATCCGTTTGATCTCACCTTTCACATGGTTTGCAAATAATCTAGATTTTAGTCTTGGTTTTGTCCGATTTTATATTTTCGCTTGTTCCTCTTACCAATTTGGTTTTAAGACTTAAAAATAATAGAACAGTTTATATAAGTAATGGAAAGTATTAACGATGACACTCTGGTGATTTTTAGCAAGTAATTATTTTTAGATAAATTATATTGTTTTTATAGAACATGTTAAGAAACTCAAAAATTGCGAAGTTTGAGCACTATTTGACAAATAATTTTTGGACTAAGGCAATGGGTTTCCAATTTCAACTTACTATTTTGACATGATTTTATTTTCAGGAAAGATATTGATGCAAAGTTATATTTCTATGGACTATCTTATTCTTAACCAAAAGTAACTAGCCTTGTTTTTATCGTGCATTACACGTGCATAGACTTAAATTTATAAAATCATATAATTTTTTTGTATTGTTGAATTTAATATAATTTATCTTATTCAGTGTGTATAGAAAATGCGATAAATTCACTAACAAATTACATTAATGTATGGGCCATATAGATTTAGTGGAGATTGAAGTAACTGTGTGTGAGGGCGAGTAAAGAAGCAATGAGGCTGAGGGCGTTGGAATTATAATACTTACATTTCTAATAATAATATAATACCTACATTTATATACATATATTCTAAGATGAAATATCAATTTAGTTATATTTTCCTACATTTATATACATTTATATAATACCTTTCTGATTTTCGCTTGTTCCTTAAAATCTTTTAGGTTTTCGTTCGTCGGGTTGAGCTCTTTGATGTTTTTAGTTATGTTTTCTGCTCTCATCCCTTAGATGTTGGCATCGGAAGTTGTAGAATATTTGTACTGTGGAATTTACTTTTGTCCTAGCATTAAATTGATGAAACAGTAGATTTTTCTCTCTATGTGGTTTACAGAGAAAATATCATTAAGATAGGTGGAACGTGAAGTTCTAGCATCAAAACACTTAGAGTGTGCATTCTTATGCTTGTGTTTGTTCTCTAAACGAGTAACGTCATGTGAATCACATTTAGCATCAACCACATTACCGAGGATTCTTTAGCACATGTACACGTATTCAGATAAGCATTTAGAATATCAAATTTATGCTTCAAGATATCATACTCACCAAGTATAGAATCATCACTAAGCATCTTGTCAAGTACTTCATGGTTTTCAAGAGATAAAACATCAAGCGATAAAAGTACATTCTCTTGTTCATTTTCTAACTTTTTGTAAGAGGCAAGAAGTTCATTATACTCTACTTGCAAGCAAGATCTTTATCGATAGAGGGGTTTATTTCTATTGAGCTAAAATGCAAAGTCTCATTTGTTGAGGCTCATCTTTATTTGTAAAGGGTTAAGTGGCAAGGCTTGTTTGTAAAAGTTGTGGTTTTGGCCTCCTTAGTGGAGTGGATCTTGCCTGTAATCGTAAGAACTAGAGTGAGTGGTGAACCCCGAAAGTGAAGTACGGTTGATGTGTTCATAAAACCTCCTCACTTACTACACTAGGTTAGATAAAGAGTTCCCAAGGCTGAAGAAGGGTTGCATGTGTGCATAAAATGATGAATGTGTTGGCCTTTCCCTTGGAAGGTTACATGAGTGCTTAAAAGGCCAATGGGTTGGTTTTGTCCTTCCTTGTAAAGCACTCTCAAGACAAGCTAGTGGAGTTTTCCAAAATTCTTGGGTGTGTCCCAAGTTAGTGGATGTAGATCTTTGTGATCAAACCATTCTACATCCTTGTGTTTGATCTTCTAACTCTACCTCTTCATTTTCAAGTTCTTACATTATACCTGTGCTTATATTCATATGAACTTGACTGTATGAGCTTTAATTGTTTATGTTGAGTTAGATAAAGTGCTTGTTACATCTTGCATTGGCTTGGCTATTTTGACTTAGACCAAGTGTTCTCTTAAATGCTTTGAGGTGTATATATATATATATATATATATATATATATATATATATATATATATATATTTTCTTAGTCTTAGTTATATGACTTGTGGGTTTGTTCTTACAATATTTGCATATAGGAATCTTGACCTATATAATCCTTGATCATATACATTGTCTTGTGTTCCTATATGTTGCATACACACACATAAGTCATCCAAGATTCTATCCTTTAAATCACCTTTATATGCTTAATGAACATATTTTTTATCAAGGTGATCACTTAGGAAAAGAATTTGAAAGAAACACAAAAAGGTTTGAGAACTTTATTCACCCCCAGCTAAGGTTCTCCCCTTCGTGTATTTCAATTTCCCTTCAGGTATTTCGATTGGTATCAGAGTCTATTCTCCTTTTTCTTAGGATTTAAATCGTAGGAGGATCTATGCATGTCCTCAAACTTTTCTACCTATTCAATAGAAGACTCTTCCCCATGTAGACCACCGTTATGTGATGGCTCCAAACTCTGTAATTGGCAATCATGTTTAAACTATTTTTTTCTACTAATGATTTCACCTTGTTGAGATTTATAGAAATAGGACATATTTTCATTCAATCAACATACAAGGTGTCAAAGTGCCTTAGACAAGAAGAGAATCCCATGAAGAGGAACTTTGGAAAAGATAGTTGAACCACGAGATGAAGATCTTCAAAGAGATACAAATTATGATGGAGATAATGAAGATCATACATCTTGTTCAAGGAAGAGAAGAATTTTCCACAAAACTTTAAAGATAAAGATTCAATGATAAGAGGCATTGGGGTGCATCATTCCATGAGGAATGAAGAACTTGAAAGGAGATGTGTCAATAGAAGAAAATAAAAAACACTCCTTGACACTTGGAAGTCTCAAAGCTCAAAGGGTATACATGTTGAAGATCCAAGGTTCTTAAAGACAAAGAGCAAAGTTTCAAGTGATTACTAAGGAAAAAATGTCAATCCATATTCCTCATCATGTTTTCTTAAAGCATAAACTTGCTTCTCTATACTCTCTTGATGATATGTACATTAGTGCTAGAAATTATCTTGATAATGTGTTTTGTGCTCAACATGTATCTCATGATCTTAATTGCTTAGAGTACAAACACAAACACAATAATGCACATTCTATGCCTCTTCCTGCTTGAACTACACCCTTCTTTATGCTTAGCATGACTTGCTTTTAGTGTCATATCTATAGTCATCATGTTAATTGTTGCATCATAAAGAAAAAAATTGAAAGAGTTGTAAAAAAAAAAATTGGTGCTCCGAAATTTGAAGTCGATGGTGTTCAATCTTTATGGAGGACCATGGAACGAGCAATGCATTAGTCCGAAAGTTGAAGTCGATGATGAACTTGTTGGAATTTACATTTGATATAGGTGCTCTAATTGGATTGGTCTGACCAATACTCGATTGGTCAAACCAATACAGTTGAACCGGTCCAAGAACCAGTCAAAATCGGCCATGTGAGGGGTTGTGTATAGTAGGGATCATGGGAGCCTTTTGAGGGGAAAGTGGAAGTAGTGGGTGAATTAATTTTCACCCCAGTTTTTCATTTCACTTCTTAATCAATAGTTGATTATTGAAAACTCTCACTAATTGCTCCAAGGCTGCCGAAATCCTAGAGAGAAAATCAGCCACAAAACACAACACAAAGAACATCAAAAGTTAAAAGAAAATTTTGATTTTTTGTTCTTTCTTTTTCCGGTTTTTAAACTTGAACCTATATACATATAGTTCCTGAAGATTGTATTAAACCTTTGTAGTTCTCTGACTAGCATTAGAGATGCGAAGAACAAGTTCAAGTTCATCGTGTGGATATCGCTAAGGAAATAAGTCGATTATATCGATTGCTGTTGTTGATTCCATAGCAAAATGAAAACATAAAACGTTTCTGTCCTCCCGTGAACTAAAGGTAAATGTCATATTTCAAAGTTCGTTGGTTCTTACACTGAATAATCCTGTTAGAAAATGCGAATTTGGGATGCCTTTGGGATGAGGGTTTCACTTAATTTTTAAATAAACAATTTCATACTAAATCAATATCTAATCCGTTACAAATAGAGACAAAATATTTCCGTCCCAAAATCTTCGTCCTAAATAAGATGTTCTCTTGTAGTTTTATTGTATCCAAGCAACAAACCGGTAAACCGTTTTATTTTTTTCCTTTCCTGTGGTTTACAAAGAAGCTAGAACTTTATCATGCTTTAGGCGCTTTTTAATTTATGCATGTTCCTCGGAACTATCCACGTTTTTTTGGCTTTTCAGGTATTTTATAGAATTGATGCTTGCCGTTGGAAATTATAGAATATGTTATAGTGACACTTACTTTTTCCTCAACATTGCATCACTAAAGCGTGGTCTTACAGTCACGAAGATGAGTGTTTTCAGCCTATTCAATTCTCGCAAAATAATGGTTTTTTGTCAATGCTTTTTCTACTCTAATTTTTGTTAGGTACTTTGATCTGTAAATTAGCTACGACAAATAAAAATAAGCTCCACGACATTTGGTCCCTTTGACTAAAGTTATGTTTTCCTGATCTCATCCCTTTCTGGTTGTCGCTTGTTCCTTCAAATCTTTTAAGTTTTCGTTCGTCGGATTTGGCTCTTTGATGTTTTTAGTAACGTTTTTAGACTTAGATGTTGCCGTCGGAAGTTCTACAATACTTGTACTGTGTCATTTACTTATGCACTAGCATTAAATTGACGAAATAGTAGATTTTTCTATCTTTGTGTGGTTTACAGATCTTTCCTGCTTTCGGCAATTTTTTGAATTTTTATTGTTCTTTTAATTATTCATGTTTTCGTTCATAGATTTGTGGATCATGGGAATTTTAGTTATGTTTTTAGATTTGGTGTCCCGCTGAAATTGAAAGAATTTTTTGCAGCGATCATTGAACTTTTTCCCCAACAAATTGGTAATGCCTTTGGTTTCACCTTTCACATGGTTTGCAAATAATCTAGATTTTAGTCTTTGTTTTGACCGATTTTAATTTTTCTCTTGTTCCTCTTACTATATCGGTTTTAATTCATCAATTTGTGGCTCGTGGACAGTTTTAGGTATTGTTTTGACTTGATACATGCGATTGAAATTATACAATTTCTTATGGTGACATTTACATTATCCGAGCAACAAACCGGTAAACCGTTTTATTTTTTTCCTTTCCACAGAAAAATAAGCTAGATCTTTTTCATGCATTAGGCGCTTTTTAATTTATGCATGTTCCTCGGAACTATCCGCGTTTTTGTTCATCAGTTTTTGGCTTTTCAGGTATTTTATAGAATTGATGCTTGCCGTTGGAATTTATAGAATATGTTATAGTGACACTTACTTTTTCCTCAACATCGCATCACTAAAGCGTGGTCTTACAGTCACGAAGATGAGTGTTTTCTGCCTATTCAAATCTCGTAAAATAATGGTTTTTTGTGAATCCCTTTTCTACTCTAATTTCTGTTAGGTACGTTGATCTGTAAATTAGCTACGACAAATAAAAATAAGCTCCACGACATTTGGTCCCTTTGACTAATGTTATTTATGAATTAATGATTTAATTACAACTTTAAGACATAAAAATAATAGAACAGTTTATATAAGTAATGGAAAGTATTAATCGCACTTTACACTGGGTGATTTTTTAGAAAGTAATCATTTTTAGATAAATTATATTATTTTTATTGAACATGTTAAGAAACTCAAAAATTGCGAACTTTGAGCACTATTTGACAAATAATTGTTGGACTAAGGTAATGGGTTTCCGATTTCTAAGAACTATTTTGACATGATTTTTTTTCCAGGGAAGATATTGATGCAATGTTATATCTCTATGGACTACCTTATTCTTAACCAAAAATAACTAGCCTTGTTTTTATCGTGCATTGCACGTGCATTGATCTAAAGTTATAAAATCATTTATTTTTTTGTATTCTTTAATTTAATATAATTTATCTTATTCAATTTGCATAGAAAATGGGATAAATTCACTAACAAATTACATTAATGTATGGGCATATGGATTTAGTGGAGATTGACGTAGCTGTGTGCGAGAGCGAGTAAAGAAGCAATAAGCTGAGGGCGTTGGATTTCTAATACTTATGTAATACCTACATTAAAATACATATATTCTAAGATGAAATGTCAATTCAGTTATGTTTTCCTGATCTCATCCCTTTCTGGTTGTCGCTTGTTCCTTCAAATCTTTTAAGTTTTCGTTCGTCGGATTCGGCTCTTTGATGTTTTTAGTAACGTTTTTAGACTTAGATGTTGCCGTCGGAAGTTCTACAATACTTGTACTGTGTCATTTACTTATGTAATAGCATTAAATTGACGAAATAGCAGATTTTTCTATCTTTGTGTGGTTTACAGATCTTTCTTGCTTTCGGCAATTTTTTAAATTTTTATTGGTCTTCTAATTATTCATGTTTTAGGTCAGAGATTTGTGGATCATGGGAATTTTAGTTATGTTTATAGATTTGATGTCCTGCTGAAACTGAAAGAATTTGTTGCGGCGTTCATTGACTTTTTCCCCAACAAATTGGTAATGCCTTTGGTTTCACCTTTCACATGGTTTGCAAATAATCTAGATTTTAGTCTTTGTTTCGACCGATTTAAAATTTTCACTTGTTCCACTTACTATTTCGGTTTTAATTCATCAGTTTGTGGCTCGTGGACAGTTTTAGGTATGTGTTTAGAGTTGATACATGCGATTGAAATTATAGAATTTCTTATGGTGACATTTACATTATCCGAGCAACAAACCGGTAAACCATTTTATTTTTTTCCTTTCCTGTGGTTTACAAAGAAGCTAGATCTTTTTCATGCTTCAGGCGCTTTTTAATTTATGCATGTTCCTCGGAACTATCCGCGTTTTTGTTCATCAGTTTTTGGCTTTTCAATATTTTATAGAATTGATGCTTGCCGTTGGAATTTATAGAATATGTTATAGTGACACTTACTTTTCCTCAACATCGCATCACTAAAGCGTGGTCTTACAGTCACGAAGATGAGTGTTTTTTGTCTATACAATTCTCGCAAAATAATGGTTTTTTGTCAATGCTTTTTCTGCTCCAATTTCTGTTAGGTACTTTGATCTGTAAATTAGCTACCACAAATAAAAAAAAGCTCCACGACCTTTGGTCACTTTGACTAAAGTTATTTATGAATTAATGATTTAATTACAACTCTAAGACATAAAAATAATAGAACAGTATATATAAGTAATGGAAAGTATTAACGATGACACTCTGGTGATTTTTAGCAAGTAATTATATTTAGATAAATTATATTTTTTTTATAGAACATTTTAAGAATTTCAAAAAATTGCGAACTTAGAGCACTATTTTACAAATAATTTTTGGACTAAGGTAATGGGTTTCCGATTTCTAAGAATTATTTTGACATGATTTTATTTTCAGGGAAGATATTGATGCAACGTTATATTTCTATGGACTATCTTATTCTTAACCAAAAATAACTAGCCTTGTTTTTATCGTGCATAGATGTAAAGTTATAAAATCATTTATTTTTTGTATTCTTGAAATTAATATAATTTATCTTATTTAGTGTGCATACAAAATGGGATAAATTCACTAACAAATTACATTAATGTATGGGCATATGGATTTAGTGGAGATTGAAGTAACTGTGTGCGAGGGCGAGTAAAGAAGCAATGAGGCTGAGGGCGTTGGATTTATATACTTACATTTCTAGTACTTATGTAATACCTACATTTATATACATATATATTCTAAGATGAAATGTCAATTCAGTTATGTTTTCCTGCTCTCATCCCTTTTTGCCTTTCGCTTGTTCCTTCAAATCTTTTAAGTTTTCGTTCGTCGGATTTGGCTCTTTGATGTTTTTAGTAACGTTTTTAGACTTAGATGTTGCCGTCGGAAGTTCTATAATAATTGTACCGTGACATTTACTTATGTAGTAGCATTAAATTGACGAAATAGTAGATTTTTCTATCTTTGTGTGGTTTACAGATCTTTCCTGCTTTCGGTAATTTTTTGAATTTTTATTGTTCTTCTAATTATTCAAGTTTTCGTTCATAGATTTGTGGATCATGGGAATTTTAGTTATGTTTTTGATTTGATGTCCCGCTGAAATTGAAAGAATAATTGCGGCGATCATTGACCTTTTCCCAAACAAATTGGTAATGCGTTTGGTTTCACCTTTGACATGGTTTGCAAATAATCTAGATTTTAGTCTTGGTTTTGACCTATTTAAATTTTTCACTTGTTCCTCTTACTATTTTGGTTTTAATTCATCAGTTTGTGGCTCGTGGACAGTTTTAGGTATTTGTTTAGACTTGATACTTGCGATTGAAATTATAGAATTTTTTATGGTGACATTTACTTTATCCGAGCAACAAACCGGTAAACCGTTTCATTTTTTCCTTTCCTGTGGTTTACAAAGAAGCTAGAAGTTTTTCATGCTTTAGGCGCATTTCAATCTTTGTATGTTCATCGGAACTATCCGCGTTTTTGTTCATCAGTTTTGGCCTTTTCAGGTATTTTATAGAATTGATGTTTGCCGTTGGAATTTATAGAATATGTTATAGTGACACTTACTTTTTCCTCAACATCGCATCACTAAAGCGTGGTCTTACAGTCACGAAGATGAGTGTTTTCTGCCTATTCAAATCTCGCAATATAATGGTTTTTTGTGAATGCCTTTTCTACTCTAATTTCTGTTAGGTAGTTTGATTTGTAAATTAGCTACGACAAATAAAAATATGCTCCACGACATTTGGTCCCTTTGACTAAAGTTATTTATGAATTAATGATTTAATTACAACTTCAAGACATAAAAATAATAGAACAGTTTATATAAGTAATGGAAAGTATTAACGATGACACTCTGGTGATTTTTAGCAAGTAATTATATTTAGATAAATTATATTTTTTTTATAGAACATTTTAAGAATTTCAAAAAATTGCGAACTTAGAGCACTATTTTACAAATAATTTTTGGACTAAGGTAATGGGTTTCCGATTTCTAAGAATTATTTTGACATGATTTTATTTTCAGGGAAGATATTGATGCAACGTTATATTTCTATGGACTATCTTATTCTTAACCAAAAATAACTAGCCTTGTTTTTATCGTGCATAGATGTAAAGTTATAAAATCATTTATTTTTTGTATTCTTGAATTTAATATAATTTATCTTATTTAGTGTGCATACAAAATGGGATAAATTCACTAACAAATTACATTAATGTATGGGCATATGGATTTAGTGGAGATTGAAGTAACTGTGTGCGAGGGCGAGTAAAGAAGCAATGAGGCTGAGGGCGTTGGATTTATATACTTACATTTCTAGTACTTATGTTATACCTACATTTATATACATATATATTCTAAGATGAAATGTCAATTCAGTTATGTTTTCCTGCTCTCATCCCTTTTTGCCTTTCGCTTGTTCCTTCAAATCTTTTAAGTTTTCGTTCGTCGGATTTGGCTCTTTGATGTTTTTAGTAACGTTTTTAGACTTAGATGTTGCCGTCGGAAGTTCTATAATAATTGTACCGTGTCATTTACTTATGTAGTAGCATTAAATTGACGAAATAGTAGATTTTTCTATCTTTGTGTGGTTTACAGATCTTTCCTGCTTTCGGTAATTTTTTGAATTTTTATTGTTCTTCTAATTATTCAAGTTTTCGTTCATAGATTTGTGGATCATGGGAATTTTAGTTATGTTTTTGATTTGATGTCCCGCTGAAATTGAAAGAATAATTGCGGCGATCATTGACCTTTTCCCAAACAAATTGGTAATGCGTTTGGTTTCACCTTTGACATGGTTTGCAAATAATCTAGATTTTAGTCTTGGTTTTGACCTATTTAAATTTTTCACTTGTTCCTCTTACTATTTTGGTTTTAATTCATCAGTTTGTGGCTCGTGGACAGTTTTAGGTATTTGTTTAGACTTGATACTTGCGATTGAAATTATAGAATTTTTTATGGTGACATTTACTTTATCCGAGCAACAACCCGGTAAACCGTTTCATTTTTTCCTTTCCTGTGGTTTACAAAGAAGCTAGAAGTTTTTAATGCTTTAGGCGCTTTTTAATATTTGTATGTTCATCGGAACTATCCGCGTTTTTGTTCATCAGTTTTGGCCTTTTCAGGTATTTTATAGAATTGATGTTTGCCGTTGGAATTTATAGAATATGTTATAGTGACACTTACTTTTTCCTCAACATCGCATCACTAAAGCGTGGTCTTACAGTCACGAAGATGAGTGTTTTCTGCCTATTCAAATCTCGCAATATAATGGTTTTTTGTGAATGCCTTTTCTACTCTAATTTCTGTTAGGTAGTTTGATTTGTAAATTAGCTACGACAAATAAAAATATGCTCCACGACATTTGGTCCCTTTGACTAAAGTTATTTATGAATTAATGATTTAATTAAAACTTCAAGACATAAAAATAATAGAACAGTTTATATAAGTAATGGAAAGTATTAACGATGACACTCTGGTGATTTTTAGCAAGTAATCATTTTTAGATAAATTATATTATTTTTATTGAACATGTTAAGAAACTCAAAAATTGCTAACTTTAAGCACTATTTTACAAATAATTTTTGGAATAAGGTAATGGGTTTCCGATTTCTAAGAACTATTTTGACATGATTTTATTCTCAGGGAAGATATTGATGCAATGTTATATTCCTATGGACTATCTTATTCTTATCCAAAAATAACTAGCCTTATTTTTATCGTGCATTGCACGTGCATAGATCTAAAGTTATAAAATCATTTATTTTTTTGTATTCTTTAATTTAATATAATTTATCTTATTCAGTGTGCATAGAAAGTGGGATAAATTCACTAACAAATTACATTAATGTATGGGCATATGGATTTAGTGGAGATTGACGTAACTGTGTGCGAGGGCGAGAAAAGAAGCAATGAGGCTGAGGGCGTTGGATTTATATACTTACATTTCTAATACTTATGTAATACCTACATTTATATACATATATTCTAATATGAAATGTCAATTCAGTTATGTTTTCCTGATCTCAGCCCTTTCTGGTTGTCGCTTGTTCCTTCACATCTTTTAAGTTTTCGTTCGTCGAATTTGGCTCTTTGATGTTTTTAGTAACGTTTTTAGACTTTGATGTTACCCTCGGAAGTTCTACAATACTTGTACTGTGTCATTTACTTATGTACTAGCAATAAATTGATGAAATAGTAGATTTTTCTATCTTTGTGTGGTTTACAGATCTTTCCTGCTTTCGGCAATTTTTTGAATTTTTATTGTTCTTCTAATTATTCATGTTTTCGTTCATAGATTTGTGGATCATGGGAATTTTAGTTATGTTTTTAGATTTGATGTCCCGCTGAAATTGAAAGAATTTGTTGCGGCGATCATTGACTTTTTTCCCCAAGAAATTGGTAATGCGTTTGGTTTCACCTTTCACATGGTTTGCAAATAATCTAGATTTTAGTCTTTGTTTTGACCGATTTTAATTTTTCTCTTGTTCCTCTTACTATATCGGTTTTAATTCATCAATTTGTGGCTCGAGGACAGTTTTAGGTATTGTTTTGACTTGATATATGTGATTGAAATTATAGAATTTCTTATGGTGACATTTACATTATCCGAGCAACAAACCGGTAGACCGTTTTATTTTTTTTCCTTTCCTGTGGTTAACAAAGAAGCTAGATATTTTTCATGCTTTAGGCGCTTTTTAATATATGCATGTTCCTCGGAACTATCCGCGTTTTTGTTCATCAGTTTTTGGCTTTTCAAGTATTTTATAGAATTGATGCTTGCCGTTGGAATTTATAGAATATGTTATAGTGACACTTACTTTTTCATCAACATTGCATCACTAAAGCGTGGTCTTACAGTCACGAAGATGAGTGTTTTCTGCCTATTCAAATCTCGCAAAATAATGGTTTTTTGTGAATGCCTTTTCTACTTTAATTTCTGTTAGGTACTTTGATCTGTAAATTAGCTACGACAAATAAAAATAAGCTCCACGACATTCGGTCCCTTTGACTAAAGTTATTTATGAATTAATGATTTAATTACAGCTTTAAGACATAAAAATAATAGAACAGTTTATATAAGCAATGGAAAGTATTAACGATGACACTCTGGTGATTTTTAGCTAGTAATCATTTTTAGATAAATTATATTATTTTTATTGAACATGTTAAGAAACTCAAAAATTGCTAACTTTGAGCACTATTTGACAAATAATTTTTGGACTAAGGTAATGGGTTTCCGATTTCTAAGAACTGTTTTGATATGATTTTATTCTCAGGGAAGATATTGATGCAATGTTATATTCCTATGGACTATCTTATTCTTAACCAAAATTAACTAGCCTTATTTTTATCGTGCATTGCACGTGCATAGATCTAAAGTTATAAAATCATTTATTTTTTTGTATTCTTTAATTTAATATAATTTATCTTATTCAGTGTGCATAGAATATGCGAAAAATTCACTAACAAATTACATTAATGTATGGGCATATGGATTTAGTGGAGATTGAAGTAACACTGTGCGAGGGCGAGTAAAGAAGCAATGAGGCTGAGGGCGTTGGAATTATATACTTACATTTCTAATACTTATGTAATACCTACATTTATATACATATATATTCTAAGATGAAATGTCAATTCATTTATGTTTTCCTGCTCTCATCCCTTTCTGCTTTTCGCTTGTTCCTTCAAATCTTTTAAGTTTTCGTTCGTCGGATTTGTCTCTTTGATGTTTTTGGTAACGTTTTTAGACTTAGATGTTGCCGTCGGAACTTCTACAATACTTGTACTGTGTCATTTACTTATGTACTAGCATTAAATTGACGAAATAGTAGATTTTTCTATCTTTGTGTGGTTTACAGATCTTTCCTGCTTTCGCAATTTTTTGAATTTTTATTGTTCTTTTAATTATTCATGTTTTCGTTCATAGATTTGTGGATCATGGGAATTTTAGTTATGTTTTTAGATTTGATGTCCCGCTGAAATTGAAAGAATTTGTTGCGGCGATCATTGACTTTTTTCCCCAAGAAATTGGTAATGCGTTTGGTTTCACCTTTCACATGGTTTGCAAATAATCTAGATTTTAGTCTTTGTTTTGACCGATTTTAATTTTTCTCTTGTTCCTCTTTCTATATCGGTTTTAATTCATCAATTTGTGGCTCGTGGACAGTTTTAGGTATTGTTTTGACTTGATACTTGCGATTGAAATTATAGAATTTCTTATGGTGACATTTACATTATCCGAGCAGCAAACCGGTAGACCGTTTTATTTATTTTCCTTTCCTGTGGTTAACAAAGAAGCTAGATATTTTTCATGCTTTAGGCACTTTTTAATTTATGCATGTTCCTCGGAACTATCCGCGTTTTTGTTCTTCAGTATTTGGCTTTTCAAGTATTTTATAGAATTGATGCTTGCCGTTTGAATTTATAGAATATGTTATAGTGACACTTACTTTTTCATCAACATTGCATCACTAAAGCGTGGGCTTACAGTCACGAAGATGAGTGTTTTCTGCCTATTCAAATCTCGCAAAATAATGGTTTTTTGTGAATGCCTTTTCTACTTTAATTTCTGTTAGGTACTTTGATCTGTAAATTAGCTACGACAAATAAAAATAAGCTCCACGACATTCGGTCCCTTTGACTAAAGTTATTTATGAATTAATGATTTAATTACAACTTTAAGACATAAAAATAATAGAACAGTTTATATAAGCAATGGAAAGTATTAACGATGACACTCTGGTGATTTTTAGCTAGTAATCATTTTTAGATAAATTATATTATTTTTATTGAACATGTTAAGAAACTCAAAAATTGCTAACTTTGAGCACTATTTGACAAATAATTTTTGGACTAAGGTAATGGGTTTCCGATTTCTAAGAACTGTTTTGACATGATTTTATTCTCAGGGAAGATATTGATGCAATGTTATATTTCTATGGACTATCTTATTCTAAAACAAAAATAACTAGCCTTATTTTTATCGTGCATTGCACGTGCATAGATCTAAAGTTATAAAATCATTTATTTTTTTGTATTCTTTAATTTAATATAATTTATCTTATTCAGTGTGCATAGAATATGCGAAAAATTCACTAACAAATTACATTAATGTATGGGCATATGGATTTAGTGGAGATTGAAGTAACACTGTGCGAGGGCGAGTAAAGAAGCAATGAGGCTGAGGGCGTTGGAATTATATACTTACATTTCTAATACTTATGTAATACCTACATTTATATACATGTATATTCTAAGATGAAATGTCAATTCAGTTATGTTTTCCTGCTCTCATCCCTTTCTGCTTTTCGCTTGTTCCTTCAAATCTTTTAAGTTTTCGTTCGTCGGATTTGGCTCTTTGATGTTTTTAGTAACGTTTTTAGACTTAGATGTTGCCGTCGGAAGTTCTATAATACTTGTACCGTGTCATTTACTTATGTACTAGCATTAAATTGACGAAATAGTAGATTTTTCTATCTTTGTGTGGTTTACAGATCTTTCTTGCTTTCGGCAATTTTTTGAATTTTTATTGGTCTTCTAATTATTCATGTTTTCGGTCATAGATTTGTGGATCTTGGGAAGTTTAGTTATGTTTTTGATTTGATGTCCCGCTGAAATTGAAAGAATTTATTCCGGCGATCATTGACTTTTTCCCCAACAAATTGGTAATGCGTTCGGTTTCACCTTTCACATGGTTTGCAAATAATCTAGATTTTAGTCTTGGTTTTGACCGATTTAAATTTTTCACTTGTTCCTCTTACTATTTCGGTTTTAATTCATCAGTTTGTGGCTCGTGGACAGTTTTAGGTATTTGTTTAGACTTGATACATGCGATTGAAATTATAGAATTTATTATGGTGACATTTACTTTATCCGAGAAAAAAACCGGTAAACCGTTTCATTTTTTCCTTTCCTGTGGTTCACAAAGAAGCTAGAACTTTTTCATGCTTTAGGCGCTTTTTAATCTTTGCATGTTCATCGAAACTATCCACGTTTTTGTTCTCAGTTTTTGGCTTTTCAGGTATTTTATAGAATTGATGCTTGCCGTTGGAATTTATAGAATATGTTATAGTGACACATACTTTTTCCTCAACATCGCATCACTCAAGCGTGGTCCTACAGTCACGAAGATGAGTGTTTTATATCTATTGCTTTTTCAACTCTAATTTCTGTTAGGTACTTTGATCTGTAAATTAGCTACGACAAATAAATATATGCTCCACGACATTTGGTCCCTTTGACTAAAATTATTTATGAATTAATGATTTAATTACAACTTTAAGACATAAAAATAATATAACAGTTTATATAAGTAATGGAAAGTATTAACGATGACACTCTAGTGATTTTTAGCAAGTAATTATTTTTAGATAAATTATATTTTTTTTTATATAGAACGTGTTAAGAATTTCAAAAAATTGCGAACTTTGAGCACTATTTAACAAATATTTTTTGGAGAACATGTTCAGTTATGTTTTCGTGCTCTCATCCCTTTCTGCTTTTCGCTTGTTCCTTCAAATCTTTTAAGTTTTCGTTCATCGGATTTGGCTCTTTGATGTTTTTAGTAACGTTTTTAGACTTAGATGTTGCCGTCAGAAGTTCTATAATACTTGTACCGTGTCATTTACTTATGTACTAGCATTAAATTGACAAAATAGTAGATTTTTCTATCTTTGTGTGGTTTACAGATCTTTCCTGCTTTCGGCAATTTTTTGAATTTTTATTGGTCTTCTAATTATTCATGTTTTCGGTCATAGATTTGTGGATCATGGGAAGTTTAGTTATGTTTTTGATTTGATGTCCCGCTGAAATTGAAAGAATTTATTCCGGCGATCATTGACTTTTTCCCCAACAAATTGGTAATGCGTTTGGTTTCAGCTTTCACATGGTTTGCAAATAATCTAGATTTTAGTCTTGGTTTTGACCGATTTAAAATTTTCACTTGTTCCTCTTACTATTTCGGTTTTAATTCATCAGTTTGTGGCTCGTGGACAGTTTTAGGTATTTGTTTAGACTTGATACATGCGATTGAAATTATAGAATTTCTTATGGTGACATTTACTTTATCCGAGCAAAAAACCGGTAAACCGTTTCATTTTTTCCTTTCCTGTGGTTTACAAAGAAGCTAGAACTTTTTCATGCTTTAGGCGCTTTTTACTCTTTGCATGTTCATCGGAACTATCCACGTTTTTTTCCTCAATTTTTGGCTTTTCAGGTATTTTTAGAATTGATGCTTGCCGTTGGAATTTATAGAATATGTTATAGTGACACTTACTTTTTCCTCAACATCGCATCACTAAAGCGTGGTCTTACAGTCACGAAGATGAGTGTTTTCTATCTATTCAATTCTCGCAAAATAATTGTTTTTTGTCAATGCTTTTTCTGCTCTAATTTCTGTTAGGTACTTTGATCTGTAAATTAGCTACCACGAATAAAAAAAGATCCACGACATTTGGTCCCTTTGACAAAAGTTATTTATGACTTAATGATTTAATTACAACTTTAAGACATAAAAGTAATAGAACAGTTTATATAAGTAATGGAAAGTATTAACGATGACACTCTGGTGATTTTTTGCAAGTAATTATATTTAGATAAATTATATTTTTTTTATAGAACATGTTAAGAATTTCAAAAAATTGCGAACTTTGAGCACTATTTTACAAATAATTTTTGGACTAAGGTAATGGGTTTCCGATTTCTACGAATTATTTTGACATGATTTTATTTTCAGGGAATATATTGATGCAACGTTATATTTCTGTGGACTATCTTATTCTTAACCAAAAATAACTAGCCTTGTTTTTATCGTGCATTGCACGTGCATAGATCTAAAGTTATAAAATCATTTATTTTTTGTATTCTTGAATTTAATATAATTTATCTTATTCAGTGTGCATAGAAAATGCGATAAATTCACTAACAAATTACATTAATGTATGGGCATATGGATTTAGTGGAGATTGCAGTAACACCGTGCGAGGGCGAGTAAAGAAGCAATGAGGCTGAGGGCGTTGGAATTATATACTTACATTTCTAATACTTATGTAATACCTACATTTATATACATATATATTCTAAGATGAAATGTCAATTCAGTTATGTTTTCCTGCTCTCATCCCTTTCTGCTTTTCGCTTGTTCCTTCAAATCTTTTATGTTTTCGGTCGTCGGATTTGGCTCTTTGATGTTTTTAGTAACGTTTTTAGACTTAGATGTTGCCGTCGAAAGTTCTATAATACTTGTACCGTGTCATTTACTTATGTACTAGCATTAAATTGACGAAATAGTAGATTTGTCTATCTTTGTGTGGTTTACAGATCTTTCCTGCTTTCGGAAATTTTTTTAATTTTTATTGGCCTTCTAATTATTCATGTTTTCGGTCAAAGATTTGTGGATCATGGGAAGTTTAGTTATGTTTTTGATTTGATGTCCCGCTGAAATTGAAAGAATTTATTCCGGCGATCATTGACTTTTTCCCCAACAAATTGGTAATGCGTTCGGTTTCACCTTTCACATGGTTTGCAAATAATCTAGATTTTAGTCTTGGTTTTGACCGATTTAAATTTTTCACTTGTTCCTCTTACTATTTCGGTTTTAATTCATCAGTTTGTGGCTCGTGGACAGTTTTAGGTATTTGTTTAGACTTGATACATGCGATTGAAATTATAGAATTTCTTATGGTGACATTTACTTTATCCGAGCAAAAAACCGGTAAACCGTTTCATTTTTTCCTTTCCTGTGGTTCACAAAGAAGCTAGAACTTTTTCATGCTTTAGGCGCTTTTTAATCTTTGCATGTTCATCGGAACTATCCACGTTTTTGTTCTCAGTTTTTGGCTTTTCAGGTATTTTATAGAATTGATGCTTGCCGTTGGAATTTATAGAATATGTTATAGTGACACATACTTTTTCCTCAACATCGCATCACGAAAGCGTGGTCCTACAGTCACGAAGATGAGTGTTTTATATCTATTGCTTTTTCAACTCTAATTTCTGTTAGGTACTTTGATCTGTAAATTAGCTCCGACAAATAAATATATGCTCCACGACATTTGGTCCCTTTGACTAAAGTTATTTATGAATTAGTGATTTAATTACAACTTTAAGACATAAAAATAATATAACAGTTTATATAAGTAATGGAAAGTATTAACGATGACACTCTAGTGATTTTTAGCAAGTAATTATTTTTAGATAAATTAGATTTTTTTTTTATAGAACGTGTTAAGAATTTCAAAAAATTGCGAACTTTGAGCACTATTTTACAAATAATTTTTGGAGAACATGTTCAGTTATGTTTTCGTGCTCTCATCCCTTTCTGCTTTTCGCTTGTTCCTTCAAATCTTTTAAGTTTTCGTTCGTCGGATTTGGCTCTTTGATGTTTTTAGTAACGTTTTTAGACTTAGATGTTGCCGTCAGAAGTTCTATAATACTTGTACCGTGTCATTTACTTATGTACTAGCATTAAATTGACAAAATAGTAGATTTTTCTATCTTTGTGTGGTTTACAGATCTTTCCTGCTTTCGGCAATTTTTTGAATTTTTATTGGTCTTCTAATTATTCATGTTTTCGGTCATAGATTTGCGGATCATGGGAATTTTAGTTATGTTTTTGATTAGATGTCCCGCAGAAATTGAAAGAATTTATTGCGGCGATCATTGACTTTTTCCCCAACAAATTGGTAATGCGTTTGGTTTCACCTTTCACATGGTTTGCAAATAATCTAGATTTTAGTCTTGGTTTTGACCGATTTAAAATTTTCACTTGTTCCTCTTACTATTTCGGTTTTAATTCATCAGTTTGTGGCTCGTGGACAGTTTTAGGTATTTGTTTAGACTTGATACATGCGATTGAAATTATAGAATTTCTTATGGTGACATTTACTTTATCCGAGCAACAAACCAGTAAACCGTTTCATTTTTTCCTTTCCTGTGGTTTACAAAGAAGCTAGAACTTTTTCATGCTTTAGGCGCTTTTTAATCTTTGCATGTTCATCGGAACTATCCACGTTTTTGTTCTCAGTTTTTGGCTTTTCAGGTATTTTATAGAATTGATGCTTGCCGTTGGAATTTATAGAATATGTTATAGTGACACTTACTTTTTCCTCAACATCGCATCACTAAAGCGTGGTCTTACAGTCACGAAGATGAGTGTTTTCTGTCTATTCAATTCTCGCAAAATAATTGTTTTTTGTCAATGCTTTTTCTGCTCTAATTTATGTTAGGAACTTTGATCTGTAAATTTGCTACCACGAATAAAAAAAGATCCACGACATTTGGTCCCTTTGACTAAAGTTATTTATGAATTAATGATTTAATTACAACTTTAAGACATAAAAGTAATAGAACAGTTTATATAAGTAATGCAAAGTATTAACGATGACACTCTGGTGATTTTTAGCAAGTAATTATATTTAGATAAATTATATTTTTTTTATAGAACATGTTAAGAAATTCAAATATTGCGAACTTTGAGCACTATTTGACAAATAAGTTTTGGCTAAGGTAATGGGTTTCCGATTTCTAAGAACTATTTTGACAGGATTTTATTTTCAGGGAAGACATTGATGCAATGTTATATTTCTATGGACTATCTTATTCTTAACCAAAAATAACTAGCCTTATTTTTATCGTGTATTGCACGTGCATAGATCTAAAGTTATAAAATCATTTATTTTTTTGTGTTCTTGAATTTAATATAATTTATCTTATTCAGTGTGCATCGAAAATGCGATAAATTCACTAACAAATTACATTAATGTATGGGCATATGGATTTAGTGGAGATTGAAGTAACACCGTGCGAGGGCGAGTAAAGAAGCAATGAGGCTGAGGGCGTTGGAATTATATACTTACATTTCTAATACTTATGTAATACCTACATTTATATACATATATATTCTAAGATGAAATGTCAATTCAGTTATGTTTTCCTGCTCTCATCCCTTTCTGCTTTTCGCTTGTTCATTCAAATCTTTTAAGTTTTCGTTCGTCGGATTTGGCTCTTTGATGATTTTAGTAACGTTTTTAGCCTTAGATGTTGCCGTCAGAACTTCTACAGTACTTGTACCGTGTCATTTACTTATGTACTAGCATTAAATTGACGAAATAGTAGATTTTTCTATCTTTGTGTGGTTTACAGATCTTTCGTGCTTTCGGCAATTTTTTGAATTTTTATTGGTCTTCTAATTATTCATGTTTTCGGTCATAGATTTGTGGATCATGGGAATTTTAGTTATGTTTTTAGATTTGATGTCCCGCTGAAATTGAAAGAATTTGTTGCGGCGATCATTGACTTTTTCCCCAACAAATTGGCAATGCGTTTGGTTTCACCTTTCACATGGTTTGCAAATAATCTAGATTTTAGTCTTGGTTTTGACCGATTTAAAATTTTCACTTGTTCCTCTTACTATTTCGGTTTTAAATCATCAGTTTGTGGCTCGTGGACAGTTTTAGGTATTTGTTGAGACTTGATACGTGCGATTGAAATTATAGAATTTCTTATGGTGACATTTACTTTATCCGAGCAACAAACCGGTAAACCGTTTCATTTTTTCCTTTCCTGTGGTTTACAAAGAAGCTAGAACTTTTTCATGCTTTAGGCGCTTTTTAATCTTTGCTTGTTCATCGGAACTATCCACGTTTTTTTTCTCAGTTTTTGGCATTTCAGGTATTTTATTGAATTGATGCTTGCCGTTGGAATTTATAGAATATGTTATAGTGAAACTTACTTTTTCCTCAACATCGCATCACTAAAGCGTGGTCTTACAGTCACGAAAATGAGTGTTTTCTGTCTATTCAATTCTCGCAAAATAATTGTTTTTTGTCAATGCTTTTTCTGCTCTAATTTCTGTTAGGTACTTTGATCTGTAAATTAGCTACCACGAATAAAAAAAGATCAACGACATTTGGTCCCTTTGACTAAAGTTATTTATGAATTAATGATTTAATTACAACTTTAAGACATAAAAGTAATAGAACAGTTTATATAAGTAATGGAAAGTATTAACGATGACACTCTGGTGATTTTTAGCAAGTAATTATTTTTAGATAAATTATATTATTTTTATAGAACATGTTAAGAAATTCAAAGATTGCGAACTTTGAGCACTATTTGACAAATAATTTTTGGACTAAGGTAATGGGTTTCCGATTTCTAAGAACTATTTTGACATGATTTTAATTTCAGGGAAGATATTGATGCAATGTTATATTTCTTTGGACTATCTTATTCTTTACCAAAAATAACTAGCCTTATTTTTATCGTGCATAGATCTCAAGTTATAAAATCATTTATTTTTTTGTATTCTTGAATTTAATATAATTTATCTTATTTAGTGTGCATCGAAAATGCGATAAATTCACTAACAAATTACATTAATGTATGGGCATATGGATTTAGTGGAGATTGAAGTAACTGTGTGCGAGGGCGAGTAAAGAAGCAATGAGGCTGAGGGCGTTGGATTTATATACTTAAATTTCTAATACTTATGTAATACCTACATTTATATACATATATATTTTAAGATGAAATGTCAATTCAGTTATGTTTTCCTGCTCTCATCCCTTTCTGCTTTTCGCTTGTTCCTTCAAATCTTTTAAGTTTTCGTTCATCGGATTTGGCTCTTTGATGTTTTTAGTAACGTTTTTAGACATAGATGTTGCCGTCAGAAGTTCTACAGTACTTGTACTGTGTCATTTACTAATGTACTATCATTAAATTTATGAAATAGTAGATTTTTCTATCTTTGTGTGGTTTACAGATCTTTCCTTCTTTCGGCAATTTTTGAATTTTTATTGGTCTTCTAATTATTCATGTTTTCGGTCATAGATTTGTGGATCATGGGAATTTTAGTTATGTTTTTAGATTTGATGTCCCGCTAAAATTGAAAGAATTTGTTGCGGCGATCATTGACTCCTTCCCCAACAAATTGGTAATGCGTTGGGTTTCACCTTTCACATGGTTTGCAAATAATCTAGATTTTAGTCTTGGTTTTGACCGATTGAAATTTTTCACTTGTTCCTCTTACTATTTCGGTTTTAATTCATCAGTTTGTGGCTCGTGGACAGTTTTAGGTACTTGTTGAGACTTGATACATGCGATTGAAATTATAGAATTTCTTATGGTGACATTTACTTTATCCGAGCAACAAACCGGTAAACCGTTTCATTTTTTCCTTTCCTGTGGTTTTCAAAGAAGCTAGAACTTTTTCATGCTTTAGGCGCTTTTTAATCTTTGCATGTTCATCGGAACTATCCACGTTTTTGTTCATCGTTTTTGGCTTTTCAGGTATTTTATAGAATTGATGCTTGCCGTTGGAATTTATAAAATACGTTATAGTGACACTTACTTTTTCCTCAACATCGCATCACTAAAGCGTGGTTTTACAGTCACGAAGATGAGTGTTTTCTGTCTATTCAATTCCCGCAAAATAATGGTTATTTGTCAATGCTTTTTCTGCTCTAATTTATTTTAGGTACTTTGATCTGTAAATTAGCTACCACGAATAAAAAAAGATCCACGACATTTGGTCCCTTTGACTAAAGTTATTTATGAATTAATGATTTAATTACAACTTTAAGACATAAAAGTAATAGAACAGTTTATATAAGTAATGGAAAGTATTAACGATGACACTCTAGTGATTTTTAGCAAGTAATTATTTTTAGATAAATTATATTTTTTTATAGAACATGTTAAGAAATTCAAATATTGCGAACTTTGAGCACTATTTGACAAATAATTTTTGGACTAAGGTAATGGGTTTCCGATTTCTAAGAATTATTTTGGCATCATTTTATTTTTAGGGAAGATATTGATGCAATGTTATATTTCTATGGACTATCTTATTCTTTACCAAAAATAAATAGCCTTATTTTTATCGTGCATAGATCTAAAGTTATAAAATCATTTATTTTTTTGCATTCTTGAATTTAATATAATTTATCTTATTTAGTGTGCATCGAAAATGCGATAAATTCACTAACAAATTACATTAATGTATGGGCATATGGATTTATTGGAGATTGAAGTAATGTGTGCGAGGGCGAGTAAAGAAGCAATGTGGCTGAGGGCGTTGGATTTATATACTTACATTTCTAATACTTATGTAATACCTACATTTATATACATATATATTCTAAGATAAAATGTCAATTCAGTTATGTTTTCCTGCTCTCATCCCTTTCTGCTTTTCGCTTGTTCCTTCAAATCTTTTAAGTTTTCGTTCGTCGGATTTGGCTCTTTGATGTTTTTAGTAACGTTTTTAGACTTAGATGTTGCCGTCGGAAGTTCTACAGTACTTGTACTGTGTCATTTACTTATGTATTAGCATTAAATTTACGAAATAGTAGATTTTTCTATCTTTGTGTGGTTTACAGATCTTTCCTGCTTTCGGCAATTTTTTGAATTTTTATTGGTCTTCTAATTATTCATTTTTTCGGTCATAGATTTGTGGATCATGGGAATTTTAGTTATGTTTTTAGATTTGATGTCCCGCTGAAATTGAAAGAATTTGTTGCGGCGATCATTGACTTTTTCCCCAACAAATTGGTAATGTGTTTGGTTTCACCTTTCACATGGTTGGCAAATAATCTAGATTTTAGTCTTGGTTTTGACCGATTTAAAATTTTCACTTGTTCCTCTTACTATTTCGGTTTAATTCATCAGTTTGTGGCTCGTGGACAGTTTTAGGTATTTGTTGAGACTTGATACATGCGATTGAAATTATAGAATTTCTTATGGTGACATTTACTTTTTCCGAGCAACAAACTGGTAAACCGTTTCATTTTTTCCTTTCCTGTGGTTTTCAAAGAAGCTAGAACTTTTTCTTGCTTTAGGCGCTTTTTAATTTATGCATGTTCCTCGGAACTATCCGCGTTTTTGTTCATCAGTTTTTGGCTTTTCAGGTATTTTATAGAATTGATGCTTGCCGTTGGAATTTATAGAATATGTTATAGTGACACTTACTTTTTCCTCAACATCGCATCACTAAAGCGTGGTCTTACAGTCACGAAGATGAGTGTTTTCTGTCTATTCAATTCTCGCAAAATAATGGTTTTTTGTCAATGCTTTTTCTGCTCTAATTTCTGTTAGGTACTTTGATCTGTAAATTAGCTACCACAAATAAAAAAAAGCTCCACTGTTAGTAGGGCCCTAGGACCATTAGCACATGTTGTGCGTTTTATTATCTTTTGAACATGTAATTGAATAGTTAGTTTTGCTTTTGATTATCAAATGTGTGATTTGATAGTAAAACTCATTAGCTTATGTAATTACTATTCTAGAAGTCCCTAGTTTTACGTAATGCTTAATTAATATGAAATAAAACTAGTATGATTGTTGATTGATGATCTTGTTTTACTGATCATGTGTAATGGATACAAATCACATCATAGATGCAATATATAGGGATACATTGTATTGGACGTGATCCGTCAGAGAAGTAATACTTCATGGTCTTAAGTCATAAGTATTACTTCCTCAATACTATTTTAGTATCCTTAGACCTTATGTCTTCATTGATTCTAGTATGAATGGAGCCACGTTTTGACTCGGTCGAACGTTACTTGTATGAGTAATCAATACAAGCTGATGATCGGATGTAGTGTCCTAACATAGCTTGAATGTGAGAGACATTGTAAGGAATTTGTCCCTCTCTATTATTAGAGAGAGATATCCATGGGCCCCCTCGATAGGGAAAGATCTGTTTAAATGCATGGCCGTCCTCAAATGTATTTGATAAAGTGGTTATCAAATGCTATTTGTCGAAACAGTCTACCTGGAGATCGAGCATAAATACAATTAAGCTTAATAAGGGTGACGACCACCATGCCTTATGGTTAATTAGGATATCGCGAGACAAAGGGATTAAATAGTAGATTGATATTAGGTTCCGTTGTATATTCATTCACTTTGGATAGTCACAATGTCCTGCTAGGGACCGCTTGTGATTTATGAACTCACACTACTACTAAGTGTGTTTTCATTGCCATTGTGATATGAACCTACAGGGTCACACACATAGACGAGCTAACGAGCTTCATGTTTAGATTCAATGAATCTAGAATGTGTCTAGGTTCATTGTATCTGACATTCACTTTTCTGAGAATAATAAAGTGTTATTATTCGAATTAGAGATAAGGGGCATTTTTTCGGTATAGCTGGAATTACGTGGGAGTTATTATCCGATAAAGACTCCCACTACCAGCAGAAGTCTAGGGAACGTGGGAGTTAAAGACTCCCACTGCCGAGAGGAGTTAAGGATATGAGAGTTGGTTATGGGAACAAACTCTCATACCTTATATAATGATCTCTTGGCCGAAACCCTAGCCTATAAATTTTTTCAACCGCAAAAATCACCAACTCTCTGAAATCTGATTTCAGTTTCCGGTCTCCCTTTTCTCTCACAATTCCGAAACTCAGAAAGACGAAGAGCTAGCACTCGCTGCCCGTCTCGTCGCGTGGATACCGGTAGAGGGATATACCGCAAAGGGAATTCCGTTGGTGGCAACAAAGCATCCAAGAAACGTCATCCTCCATTCAAGAAGTAGCTTCTTGAACCCGAAATTGTAAGTCTTTTCTTGCTGTTTTTGGATTCGTTTTGTATGAGCGGAAACTTCAGGGGAGGACTCATGCGTGTTTGGAACGAGTTTCCGCCCATGAATCCCTTCATCCACGACCTTTGGTCCCTTTGACCAAAGTTATTTATGAATTAATGATTTAATTACTACTTTAAGACATAAAAATAATAGAACAGTTTATATGAGTAATGGAAAGTATTAACGAAGTCACTCTGGTGATTTTTAGCAAGTAATTATTTTTAGATAAATTATATTATTTTTATAGAACATGTTAAGAAACTCAAAAATTGCGAACTTTGAGCACTATTTGACAAATAATTTTTAGGCTATGGTAATGTGCTTCCGATTTCTATGAACTATTTTGACATGATTTAATTTTCAGGGAAGATATTGATGCAAAGTTATATTTCTATGGGCTATCTTATTCTTAACAAAAAATAACTAGCCTTGTTTTTATCATGCATTACACGTGCATAGATTTAAAGTTATAAAATCATTTATTTTTTTGTATTCTTGAATTTTGATATAATTTATCTTATTCAGTGTGCATAGAAAATTCGATAAATTCACTAACAAATTACATCAATGCATGGGCATATAGATTTAGAGGAGATTGAAGTAACTGTGTGAGAGGGCGAGTAAAGAAGCAACGAGTCTGAGGGCGTTGAAATTATAATACCTACATTTCTAATACTTATATAATACCTACATTTATATACATGTATTCTAAGATGAATGGTAAATTTAGTTATGTTTTCCTACTCTCATCACTTTCTGATTTTCGCTTGTTCCTTCAAATCTTTTAGGTTTTCGTTCGTCGGATTGGGCTCTTTGATGTTTTTAGTTATGTTTTTGGACTTAGATGTTGCCGTCGGAAGTTCTAGAATATTTGTACTGTGGCATTTACTTTTTTCCTATCATTAAATTTACGAAAAAATAGATTTTTCTCTCTTGTTGTGGTTTACAGATCTTTCCTGCTTTTGACAATTTTTAAAAAATTTCTTGTTCTTCTAATTATTCATGTTTTCGTTCATAGATTTGTGGATCAAGGACATTTCAGTTATGTTTATAGATTTGATTTGATGCCCCGGTGAAATTTAAAGAATTTGTTGCGGCGATCATTTACTTTTTCCCCAACATCGCATCAATAAAGCATGGTCTTACAGTCACGAAGATAAGTGTTTTCTGTCTATTCAATGCTTTTTTTTTTTCAATGCTTTTTCTACTCTATTTTCTGTTAGGTACTTTGATCTGTAAATTAGATACCACAAATGAAAATAAGCTCCACGACATTTGGTCCCTTTGACTAAAGTTATTTATGAATTAATGATTTAATTACTACTTTAAGACATAAAAATAATAGAACAGCTTATATAAGTAATGGAAAGTATTAACGATGACACTCTGGTGTTTTTTAGAAAGTAATTATTTTTAGATAAGTTATATTAATTTTATAGAACATGTTAAGAAACTCAAAAATTGCGAAGTTTGAGCACTATTTGACAAATAATTTTTGGGCTAAGGTAATGGGTTTCCGATTTCTACGAACTATTTTGACATGATTTTATTTTCAGGGAAGATATTGATGTAAAGTTATATTTCTATGGACTATCTTATTCTTAACCAAAAATAACTAGCCTTGTTTTTATCGTGCATTACACGTGCATAGATTTAAAGTTATAAAATCATTTATTTTTTTGTATTCTTAAATTTTTATATAATTTATCTTATTCAGTGTGTATAGAAAATGGGATAAATTCACCAGCAAATTACATTAATGTATGGGCATATAGATTTAGAGGAGATTGAAGTAACTGTGTGCGGGGGTTAGTAAAAAAGCAACGAGGCTGAGGGCGGTGAAATTATAATCCTTGCATTACTAGTACTTATATAATACCTACATTTATATACATATATTCTAAGATGAAATGTCAATTTAGTTATATTTTCCTGCTCTCATCACTTTCAGATATTCGCATGTTCCTTCAAGTCTTTTGAGCTTTCGTTCGTCGGATTGGGCTCTTCGATGTTTTTAGTTATGTTTTTAGACTTAGATGTTGCCGTCGGAAGTTCTAGAATATTTGTACTGTGGCATTTACTTATTTCCTATCATTAAATTGACGAAACAGTAGATTTTTCTCTCTTGTTGTGGTTTACAGATCTTTCCTGCTTTTGGCAATTTTTAAAAAATTTCTTGTTCTTTTAATTATTCATGTTTTCGTTCATAGATTTGCGGATCAAGGACATTTTAGTTATGTTTATAGATTTGATGCCCCGCTGAAATTTAAAGAATTTGTTGCGGGGGTCATTTACTTTTTCCCCAACAAACTGGTAATGCGCTTGATTTCACCTTTCAAATGGTTTGCAAATAATCTAGATTTTAGTCTTGGTTTTGACCGATTTTAATTTTTCGCTTGTTCCTCTTACTAATTCGGTTTTAATTCATCAGTTTGTGGCTCGTGGACAGTTGTACGTATGTGTTCAGACTTGATAAATGCGATTGAAATTATAGAATTTGTTATGGTGACATTTACTTTTTCCGAGGACCAAACCTGTATACCGTTTTATTTTTTTCCTTTCCTGTGATTTACAAAGAAGCTAGATCTTTTTCATGCTTTGAGCGCTTTTTAATTTATGCTTGTTCTTCGGAACTATCTACTTTTTTGTTCATCAGTTTTGGCTTTTCAGGTATTTTATAGACTTGATTCTTGCCATTGGAATTTATAAAATATGTTATAGTGACATTTACTTTTTCCTCAACATCGCATCAGTAAAGCGTGGTCTTACAGTCACGAAGATAAGTGTTTTCTGTTTATTCAATTCTCGCAAAATAAAGGGTGTTTTTCAATGCTTTTTCTACTCTAATTTCTGTTAGGTACTTTCATCTATAAATTATATACCACAAATAAAAATAAGCTCCACGACATTTGGTCCCTTTGACTAAAGTTATTTATTAATTAATGATTTAATTACTACTTTAAGAAATAAAAATAATAGAACAGTTTAAATAAGTAATGGAAAGTATTAACGATGACACTCTGGTGATTTTTAGAAAGTAATTATTTTTAGATAAATTATATTATTTTTATAGAACATGTTAAGAAACTCAAAAATTGCGAACTTTGAGCACTATTTGACAAAAAAAATTTGCGCTAAGGTAATGGGTTTCCAATTTCTACGAACTATTTTGACATGATTTTATTTTCAGGGAAGATATTGATGCAAAGTTATATTTCTATGGACTATCTTATTCTTAACCAACAATAACTAGCCTTGTTTTTATCGTGCATTACACGTGGATCGATTTAAAGTTATAAAATCATTTATTTTTTTTGTTTTCTTTTAAGTTTCATATAATTTATCTTATTCAGGGATATAGAAAATGAGATAAATTTACTAACAAATTACATTAATGTATGGGCATATAGATTTAGAGGAGATTGAAGTAATTGTGTGCGAGGACGAGTAATGAAGCAACGAGGCTGAGGGCGTTGGAATTATAATACTTGTATAAGACCTACATTTATATACATATATTCTAAGATGAAATGTCAATTTAGTTATGTTTTCCTGCCCTCATCACTTTCAGATTTTCGCTTGTTCCTTCAAATCTTTTTGACTTTCGTTCGTCGGATTGGGCTCTTCGATGTTTTTAGTTATGCTTTTAGACTTAGATGTTGCCGTCGGAAGTTCAAGAATATTTGTACTGTGGCATTTACTTATGTCCTATCATTAAATTGACGAAACAATAGATCTTTGTGCTTTCGACAATTTTTAAAAAATTTCTTGTTCTTCTAATTATTCATGTTTTCGTTCATAGATTTGTGGATCAAGGACATTTTAGTTATGTTTATAGATTTGATTTGATGCCCCGCTGAAATTTAAAGAATTTGTTGCGGCGATCATTTACTTTTTCCACAACAAACTGGTAATGCGCTTGATTTCACCTTTCAAATGGTTTGCAAATAATCTAGATTTTAGTCTTGGTTTTGACCGATTTTAATTTTTCGCTTGTTCCACTTACTAATTCGGTTTTAATTTATCAGTTTGTGGCTCGTGGACAGTTGTACGTATGTGTTCAGACTTGATACATGCGATTGAAATTATAGAATTTGTTATGGTGACATTTACTTTTTCCGAAGACATTACCGGTAAACCGTTTTATTTTTTTTCCTTTCCTGTGATTTACAAAGAAGCTAGATCTTTTTCATGCTTTGGGCGCTTTTTAATTTATGCTTGTTCCTCGGAACTATTTACTTTTTTTTTCATCAGTTTTGGCTTTTCAGGTATTTTATAGACTTGATTCTTGCCATTGGAATTTATAGAATATGTTATAGTAACATTTACTTTTTCCTCAACATCGCATCAGTAAAGCGTGGTCTTACAGTCACGAAGATAAGTGTTTTCTGTCTATTCAATTCTCGCAAAATAAAGGGTTTTTTTCAATGCTTTTGCTACTCTAATTTCTGTTAGGTACTTTGATCTATAAATTAGATACCACAAATGAAAATAAGCTCCACGACATTTGGTCCCTTTGACTAAAGTTATTTATGTATTAATGATTTAATTACTACTTTAAGACATAAAAATAATAGAACAGTTTATATAAGTAATGGAAAGTATTAACGATGACACTCTGGTGTTTTTTAGAAAGTAATTATTTTTAGATAAGTTATATTATTTTTATAGAACATGTTAAGAAACTAAAAAATTGCGAACTTTGAGCACTATTTGACAAAAAAAATTTGCGCTAAGGTAATGGGTTTCCAATTTCTACGAACTATTTTGACATGATTTTATTTTCAGGGAAGATATTGATGCAAAGTTATATTTCTATGGACTATCTTATTCTTAACCAAAAATAACTAGCATTGTTTTTATCGTGCATTACAACACTTGCATAGATTTAAAGTTATAAAATCATTTATTTTTTCGTATTGTTGAATTTTGATATAATTTATGTTATACAGTGTGCATTGAAAATTTGATAAATTCACTAACAAATTACATTAATGTATGGGCATATAGATTTATAGGCGGCTCCTCACTTTTAATCAAACTCGAATTCTGCCTCAACCATTGTTGCATCCGGCCCGTGATGAGCATGTTTGGAAGTTAGAATCTAATGGGCGTTTCACGATCACCTCTGTTTTGAAACTCATACAACCCCATGGAATTCTCCAATGCTCTCGACGTTATATTTGGAATAAGGTAATGCCTCTTTTCTTGCGCTTATTTATGTGGCGTCTTCTCAACAATTTTTTAGCTCTAGATGAGGTGCGAAGGAAATGGGGCGTTTCTCTTGCCTCACAATGCCAATGTGGACGGGGTGAGGAGAGTTTTGACCACATCTTCTTAGAATGTACTTTAGCCCAAGTACTATGGAGGCGAACACCTGGCGTCGGTCAGCATATCTCTTGATCGCACAAGGTTTGCTTCTTATCTGGATTTGATTAAATTTGTTTGGTGGAAAGGGAGGGGGAAATGGCATGATATTTATACTATTGTTATAGCTAGTGTTTGTTGGCTTTTATGGCGTAGTAGATGTCGTTTTGTTTTTTATGGGGCACATTCTAATGGCCGTAGTTTGCTTAAAGAGATGGATTATTTTATTATACCCATCTTACAAAATTCGGGTCTTTTACATTTATTACACACACACATGCCATCTGCGGCTATTTTTTTTTCTGCCCTCAGGCAGCCTCATGGCAGTCAGGTGGATCAGGTAGTGGCGATGGTCTTATTTTGAACATAGATGGTGCATCTCGTGGTAATCCCCGGAATTGCGGGAGCAGGGGGGGTGTTTTAAGGCGGTCTAATGGCGATTTTATTGGGGCCTATGCTACCTTTTTTGGGTCAATGTCTTACCAATTCCATCGCTGAAATAGAAGCTCGATTTATGGCATTCGGTTTGTTATTGGTCCGGGGTTTCCACAATTTTCTATTCGGGACGGACTCGAAATTTACGAGTGAATCTATCAAAGTTCGGAGAGTCAATGCTTGGCGTTTGGATGGACTTTTTTCAACAACTTTTGAAGCTTCTTGGCTCGAATTCGGTTCATCATATATATCGAGAAGCTAACAAAGTGGCGAGATAGCTTAGCTAATATTGCTTGTGATGAGCAAAGATCTTCTACTTATGTGACTTTTCATTTGCTCCCACGCCCTCGATTCAGTGGTCCAGTGTCATCTTGATCATGCTTTGACACACCTTATTTGAGGTGCACAGCATAGTTTTTCTTTTAGTTCTCTTGCTTGTTTTGCTTTTCCTTTATTTTCTTGTCATTGTATTTATCTTATATCCATTGGATTGGGGACGTCCCCAATTATCCATGGATGTAATCGCTTTGCATACTACTTCATTTAGGCAGCATTGTATCACCTGATTCATATATAAATGAATCAGTTTCCAGCATTGCACTCTTCTGTTGTATGTAGTGGATTTGTTTCCACCTACTTAGAGGTTGCAGCTTCAGTCCCCCTCTATGTACTTTTAACGGCCTTTTCCTGGCACTATCAATAAACGGGTAGGGGTCCACGCCAAACCCCCCACCATAACAGGTGGCTTTCCTACAAAAAATAAAAAATAAAAAAAAATAATAAAAAAGCAACGAGGCTGAGGGCGTTGGACTTATAATACTTACATTTCTAATACTTATATATTACCTACATATATATACATATATTCTAAGATGACATGTCAATTTAGTTATGTTTTCCTGCTCTCATCACTTTCAGATTTTTGCTCTTTCCTTCAAATCTTTTAGGCTTTAGATTGGGCTCTTCGATGTTTTTAGTTATGTTTTTAGACTTAGATGTTGCCGTCGGAAGTTCTAGAATTTTTGTACTGTGGCATTTACTTATGTCCTAGCATTAAATTGACGAAATAGTGGATTTTTCTCTCTTGTTGTGGTTTACAGATCTTTCCTGCTTTCGACAATTTTTAAAATTTTTCTTGTTCTTCTACTTATTCATGTTTTCGTTTATAGATTTGTGGAACAAGGACATTTTAGTTATGTTTATAGATTTGATTTGATGCCCCGCTGAAATTTAAAGAATTTGTTGCGGCGATCATTTACTTTTTCCCCAACAAACTGGTAATGCGCTTTATTTCACCTTTCATATGGTTTGCAAATAATCTAGATTTTAGTTTTGGTTTTGACCGATTTTAATTTTTCGCTTGTTCCGCTTACTAATTCGGTTTTAATTCATCAGTTTGTGGCTCGTGGACAGTTGTAGGTACGTGTTCAGACTTGATACATGCGATTGAAATTATAGAATTTGTTATGGTGACATTTACTTTTTCCGAGGACCAAACCTGTAAACCATTTTATTTTTTCCCTTCCTTGTGATTAATAAAGAAGCTAGATCTTTTTCATGTTTTGGGCGCTTTTTAATTTATGCTTGTTCCTCGAAACTATCTACATTTTTGTTCATCAGTTTTGGCGTTTCAGGTATTTTATAGACTTGGTTCTTGCCATTGGAATTTATAGAATTTGTTATATTGACATTTACTTTTTCCTCAACATCGCATCAGTGAAGCGTGGTCTTATAGTCACGAAGATAAGTGTTTTCTGTCTATTCAATTCTCGCAAAATAAGGGTTTTTTTTAAATGCTTTTTCTACTCTAATTTCTGTTAGGTACTTTGATCTGTAAATTATCTACCACAAATAAAAATAAGCTCCACGACATTTGGTCCCTTTGACAATAGTTATTTATGAATTAATGATTTAATTACTACTTTAAGACATCAAAATAATAGAACAGTTTATATAAGTAATGGAAAGTATTAACGATGACACTATGGTGATTTTTAGCGAGTAATTATTTTTAGATAAATTATATTATTTTTGTAGAACATGTCAAGAAACTCAAAAATTGCGAACTTTGAGTACAATTTGACAAATAATTTTTCGGCTAAGGTAATGGGTTTCCGATTTCTACGAACTATTTTGACATGATTTAATTTTCATGGAAGATATTGATGCAAAGTTAAATTTCTATGGACTATCTTATTCTTAACCAAAAATAACTAGCCTTGTTTTTATCATGCATTACACGTGCATAGATTTAAAGTTATAAAATCATTTATTTTTTTGTATTCTTGAATTTTGATATAATTTATCTTATTCAGTGTGCATATAAAATTCAATAAATTCACTAACAAATTACATTAATGTATGGGCATATAGATTTAGAGGAGATTGAAGTAACTGTGTGAGAGGGCGAGTAAAGAAGCAACGAGTCTGAAGGCGTTGGAATTATAATACTTACATTTCTAATACTTATATAATACCTACATTTATATACATGTATTCTAAGATGAAATGTAAATTTAGTTATGTTTTCCTGCTCTCATCACTTTCTGATTTTCGCTTGTTCCTTCAAATCTTTTAGGTTTTCGTTCGTCGGATTGGGCTCTTGATGTTTTTAGTTATGTTTTTCTTCTCTCATCCCTTAGATGTTGGCATCGGAAGTTCTAGAATATTTGTACTGTGGAATTTACTTTTGTCCTAGCATTAAATTGATGAAACAGTAGATTTTTCTCTCTATGTGGTTTACAGAGAAAATATCATTAAGATAGGTGGAACATGAAGTTCTAGCATCAAAACACTTAGAGTGTGCATTATTATGCTTGTGTTTGTTCTCTAAACGAGTAACGTCATGTGAATCACATTTAGCATCAAGCACATTACCGAGGATTCTTTAGCACATGTACACGTATTCAGATAAGCATTTAGAATATCAAATCTATGCTTCAAGATATCATACTCACCAAGTATAGAATCATCACTAAGCATCTTGTCAAGTACTTCATGGTTTTGAAGAGATAAAACATCAAGCGATAAAAGTACATTCTCTTGTTCATTTTCTAACTTTTTGTAAGAGGCAAGAAGTTCATTATACTCTACTTGCAAGCAAGATCTTTATCGATAGAGGGGTTTATTTCTATTGAGCTAAAATGCAAAGTCTCATTTGTTGAGGCTGGCAAGGCTTGTTTGTAAAAGTTGTGGTTTTTGGCCTCCTTAGTGGAGTGGATCTTTCCTGTAATCGTAAGAACTAGAGTGAGTGGTGAACCCCGAAAGTGAAGTACGGTTGATGTGTTCATAAAACCTCCTCACTTACTACACTAGGTTAGATAAAGAGTTCCCAAGGCTGAAGAAGGGTTGCATGTGTGCATAAAATGATGAATGTGTTGGCCTTTCCCTTGGAAGGTTACATGAGTGCTTAAAAGGCCATTGGGTTGGTTTTGTCCTTCCTTGTAAAGCACTCTCAAGACAAGCTAGTGGAGTTTTCCAAAATTCTTGGGTGTGTCCCAAGGTAGTGGATGTAGATCTTTGTGATCAAACCATTCTACATCCTTGTGTTTGATCTTCTAACTCTACCTCTTCATTTTCAAGTTCTTACATTATACATGTGCTTATATTCATATGAACTTGACTATATGAGCTTTAATTGTTTATCTTGAGTTAGATAAAGTGCTTGTTACATCTTGCATTGGCTTGGCTATTTTGACTTAGACCAAGTGTTCTCTTAAATTCTTTGAGGTGTATATATATATTTTCTTAGTCTTAGTTATATGAGTTGTGGGTTTGTTCTTACAATATTTGCATATAGTAATCTTGACCTATATAATCCTTGATCATATACATTGTCTTGTGTTCCTATATGTTGCATACACACACATAAGTCATCCAAGCTTCTATCCTTTAAATCACCTTTATATGCTTAATGAACATATTTTTTATCAAGGTGATCACTTAGGAAAAGAATTTGAAAGAAACACAAAAAGGTTTGAGAACTTTATTCACCCCCAGCTAAGGTTCTCCCCTTCGTGTATTTCAATTTCCCTTCAGGTATTTCAATTGGTATCAGAGTCTATTATCCTTTTTCTTCGGATTTAAATCGTAGGAGGATCTATGCATGGCCTCAAACTTTTCTACCTATTCAATAGAAGACTATTCCCCATGTAGACCACCGTTATGTGATGGCTCCAAACTCTGTAATTGGCAATCATGTTTAAACTATTTTTGTCTACTAATGATTTCACCTTGTTGAGATTTATAGAAATAGGACATATTTTCCTTCAATCAACATACAAGGTGTCAAAGTGCCTTAGACAAGAAGAGAATCCAATGAAGAGGAACTTTGGAAAAGATAGTTGAACCACGAGATGAAGATCTTCAAAGAGATACAAATTATGATGGAGATAATGAAGATCATACATCTTGTTCAAGGAAGAGAAGAATTTTCCACAAAACTTTAAAGATAAAGATTCAATGATAAGAGGCATTGGAGTGCATCATTCCATGAGGAATGAAGAACTTGAAAGGAGATGTGTCAATAGAAGAAAATAAAAAACACTCCTTGACACTTGGAAGTCTCAAAGCTCAAAGGGTATACATGTTGAAGATCCAAGGTTCTTAAAGACAAAGAGCAAAGCTTCAAGTGATTACTAAGGCAAAAATGTCAATCCATATTCCTCATCATGTTTTCTTAAAGCATAAACTTGCTTCTCTATACTCTCTTGATGATATGTACATTAGTGCTAGAAATTATCTTGATAATGTGTTTTGTGCTCAACATGTATCTCATGATCTTAATTGCGTAGAGTACAAACACAAACACAATAATGCACATTCTATGCCTCTTGATGCTTGAACTACACCCTTCTTTATGCTTAGCATGACTTGCTTTTAGTGTCACATCTATAGTCATCATGTTAATTGTTGCATCATAAAGAGAAAAATTGAAAGAGTTGTAAAAAAAAATTGGTGCTCCGAAATTTGAAGTCGATGGTGTTCAATCTTTATGGAGGACCATGGAACGAGCAATGCATTAGTCCGAAAGTTGAAGTCGATGATGAACTTGTTGGAGTTTACATTTGATATAGGTGCTCTAATTGGATTGGTCTGACCAATACTCAATTAGTCAAACCAATACAGTTGAACCGGTCCAAGAACCAATCAAAATCGGCCATGTGAGGGGTTGTGTATAGTAGGGATCATGGGAGCCTTTTGAGGGGAAAGTGGAAGTAGTGGGTGAATTAATTTTCACCCCAGCTTTTCATTTCACTTCTTAATCAATAGTTGATTATTGAAAACTCTCACTAATTGCTCCAAGGCTACCGAAATCCTAGAGAGAAAATCAGCCACAAAACACAACCCAAAGAACATCAAAAGTTAAAAGAAAATTTTGATTTTTTGTTCTTTCTTTTTCCGATTTTTAAACTTGAACCTATATACATATAGTTCCTAAAGATTGTATTAAACCTTTGTAGTTTAGCTGACTAGCATTAGAGATGCGAAGAACAAGTTCAAGTTCATCGTGTGGATATCGCTAAGGAAATAAGTCGATTATATCGATTACTGTTGTTGATTCCATAGCAAAATGAAAACATAAATCGATTCTGTCATCCCGTGAACTAAAGGTAAATGTCATATTTCAAAGTTCGTTGGTTCTTACTCTGAATAATCCTGTTAGAAAATGCGAATTTGGGATGCCTTTGGGATGAGGGTTTCACTTAATTTTTAAATAAACAATTTCATACTAAATCAATATCTAATCCGTTACAAATAGAGACAAAATATTTCCCTCCCAATATCTTCGTCCTAAATAAGATGTTCTCTTGTAGTGTTACTTTATCCGAGCAACAAACCGGTAAACCGTTTTATTTTTTTCCATTCCTGTGGTTTACAAAGAAGCTAGAACTTTATCATGCTTTAGGCGCTTTTTAATTTATGCATGTTCCTCGAACTATCCACGTTTTTGTTCATCAGTTTTTGGCTTTTCAGGTATTTTATAGAATTGATGTTTGCCGTTGGAATTTATAGAACATGCTATAGAGACACTTACTTTTTCCTCAACATTGCATCACTAAAGCGTGGTCTTACAGTCACGAAGATGAGTGTTTTCTGCCTATTCAAATCTCCCAAAATAATGGTTTTTTGTCAATGCTTTTTCAACTCTAATTTCTGTTAGGTACTTTGATCTGTAAATTAGCTACGGCAAACAAAAATAAGCTCCACGACATTTGGTCCCTTTCACTAAAGTTATTTATGAATTAATGATTTAATTACAACTTTAAGACATAAAAATAATAGAACAGTTTATATAAGTAATGGAAAGTATTAACGATGACACTCTGGTGATTTTTAGCAAGTAATCATTTTTAGATAAATTATATTATTTTTATTCAGCATGTGAAGAAACTCAAAAATTGCGAACTTTGAGCACTATTTGACAAATAATTTTTGGACTAAGGTAATGGGTTTCCGATTTCTAAGAACTATTTTGACAAGATTTTATTCTCAGGGAAGATATTGATGCAATGTTATATTTCTATGGACTATCTTATTCTTAACCAAAAATAACTAGCCTTATTTTTATTGTGCATTGCACGTGCATAGATCTTAAGTTATAAAATTATTTATTTTTTTGTATTCTTTAATTTAATATAATTTATCTTTTTCAGTGTGCTTATAAAATGCGATAAATTCACTAACAAATTACATTAATGTATGAAAATATGAATTTAGTGGAGATTGACGTAACTGTGTGCGAGGGCGAGTAAATAATCAATGAGGCTGAGGGCGTTGGATTTATATACTTACATTTCTAATACTTATGTAATACCTACATTTATATACATATATATTCTAAGATGAAATGTCAATTCAGTTATGTTTTCCTGCTCTCATCCCTTTCTGGTTGTCGCTTGTTCCTTCAAATCTTTTAAGTTTTCGTTCGTCGGATTTGGCTCTTTGATGGTTTTAGTAACGTTTTTAGACTTAGATGTTACCGTCAGAAGTTCTACAATACTTGTACTGTGTCATTTACTTATGTATTAGCATTAAATTGACGAAATAGTAGATTTTTCTAGCTTTGTGTGGTTTACAGATCTTTCCTGCTTTCGGCAATTTTTTGAATTTTTATTGTTCTTCTAATTATTCATGTTTTTGTTCATAGATTTGTGGATCATGGGAATTTTAGTTATGTTTTTAGATTTGATGTCCCGCTGAAATTGAAAGAATTTGTTGCGGCGATCATTGACTTTTTCCCCAACAAATTGGTAATGCGTTTGGTTTCACCTTTCACATGGTTTGCAAATAATCTAGATTTTAGTCTTTGTTTTGACCGATTTTAATTTTTCTCTTGTTCCTCTAACTATATCGGTTTTAATTCATCAATTTGTGGCTCGTGGACCGTTTTAGGTATGCGTTTAGACTTGATACATGCGATTGAAATTATAGAATTTCTAGTGGTGACATTTAAATTATCCGAGCAACAAACCGGTAAACCGTTTTATTTTTTTCCTTTCCTGTGGTTTACAAAGAAGCTAGATCTTAGGCGCTTTTTAATTTATGCAAGTTCCTCGGAACTATCCACGTTTTTCTTCATCAGTTTTTGGCTTTTCAGGTATTTTATAGAATTGATGCTTGCCGTTGGAATTTATAGAATATGTTATAGTGACACTTAGTTTTTCCTCAACATTGCATCAGTAAAGCGTGGTATTACAGTCACAAAGATGAGTGTTTTCTGCCTATTCAAATCTCGCAAAATAATGGTTTTTTGTCAATGCCTTTTCTACTCTAATTTATGTTAGGTACTTTGATCTGTAAATTAGCTACGACAAATAAATAAAAGCTCCACGACATTTGGTCCCTTTGACTAAAGTTATTTATGAATTAATTACAACTTTAAGACATAAAAATAATAGAACAGTTTATATAAGTAATGGAAAGTATTAACGATAAAACTCTGGTGATTTTTCGCAAGTAATTATATTTAGATCAATTATATTTTTTTTATAGAACATGTAAATAATTTCAAAAAATTGCGAACTTTGAGAACTATTTTACAAATAATTTTTGGACTAAGGTAATGGGTTTCCGATTTCTAAGAATTATTTTGACATGATTTTATTTTCAGGGAAGATATTGATGCAACGTTATATTTCTATGGACTATCTTATTCTTAACCAAAAATAACTAGCCTTGATTTTTATCGTGCATAGATCTAAAGTTATAAAATCATTTATTTTTTGTATTCTTGTATTTAATATAATTTATCTTATTCAGTGTGCATCGAAAATGCGATAAATTCACTAACAAATTACATTAATGTATGGGCATATGGATTTAGTGGAGATTGAAGTAACTGTGTGCGAGGGCGAGTAAAGAAGCAATGAGGCTGAGGTCGGTGGATTTATATGCTTACATTTCTAATACTTATGTAATACATATATATATATATATATATATATATATATATATATATATATATATTCTAAGATGAAATGTCAATTCAGTTATGTTTTCCTGCTCTCATCCCTTTCTGCTTTTCGCTTGTTCCTTCAAATCTTTTAAGTTTTTGTTCGTCGGATTTGGCTCTTTGATGTTTTTAGTAACGTTTTTAGACTTAGATGTTGCCGTTGGAAGTTCTACAATACTTGTACTGTGTCATTTACATATGTACTAGCATTAAATTGACGAAATAGTAGATTTTTCTATCTTTGTGTGGTGTACAGATCTTTCCTGCTTTCGGCAATTTTTTGAATTTTTATTGGTCTTCTAATTATTCGTGTTTTCGGTCATAGATTTGTAGATCATGAGAATTTTAGTTATGTTTTTAGATTTGATGTCCCGCTGAAATTGAAAGAATTTGTTGCTGCGATCATTGACTTTTTCCCCAACAAATTGGTAACGCGTTTGGTTTCACCTTTCACATGGTTTGCAAATAATCTAGATTTTAGTCTTGGTTTTGACCGATTTAAAATTTTCAATTGTTCCACTTACTATTTCGGTTTTAATTCATCAGTTTGTGGCTCGTGGACAGTTTTAGGTATTTGTTTAGACTTGATACATGCGATTGTAATTATAGAATTTCTTATGGTGACATTTACTTTATCCGAGCAACAAACCGGTAAACCATTTCATTTTTTCCTTTCCTGTGGTTTACAAAGAAGCTAGAACGTTTTCATGCTTTAGGCGCTTTTTAATCTTTGCATGTTCATCGGAACTATCCACGTTTTTGTTCTCAGTTTTTGGCTTTTCAGGTATTTTATAGAATTGATGCTGGCCGTTGGAATTTATAGAATATGTTATAGTGACACTTACTTTTTCCTCAACATCGCAACACTAAAGCGTGGTCTTACGGTCACGAAGATGAGTGTTTTCTGTCTATTCAATTCTCGCAAAATAATGGTTATTTGTCAATGCTTTTTCTACTCTAATTTATTTTAGGTACTTTGATCTGTAAATTAGCTACCACGAATAAAAAAAGATCCACGACATTTGGTCCCTTTGACTAAAGTTATTTATGAATTAATGATTTAATTACAACTTTAAGACATAAAAGTAATAGAACAGTTTATATAAGTAATGGAAAGTATTAACGATGACACTCTGGTGATTTTTAGCAAGTAATTATTTTTAGATAAATTATATTATTTTTATACAACATGTTAAGAAATTCAAATATTGCGAACTTTGAGCACTATTTGACAAATAATTTTTGGACTAAGGTAATGGGTTTCCGATTCCTAAGAACTATTTTGAAATGATTTTATTTTCAGGGGAAGATATTGATGCAATGGTATATTTCTATGGACTATCTTATTCTTAACCAAAAATAACTAGCCTTATTTTTATCGTGCATTGCACGTGCATATATCTAAAGTTATAAAATCATTTATTTTTTTGTATTCTTGAATTTAATAAAATTTATCTTATTCAGTGTGCATCGAAAATGCGATAAATTCACTAACAAATTACATTAATGTATGGGCATATGGATTTAGTGGAGATTGAAGTAACTGTGTGCGAGGGCGAGTAAAGAAGCAATGAGGCTGAGGGCGGTGGATTTATATACTTACATTTCTAATACTTATGTAATACCTACATTTATATACATATATATATATATATATATTCTAAGATGAAATGTCAATTCAGTTATGTTTTCCTGCTCGCATCCCTTTCTGCTTTTCGCTTGTTCCTTCAAATCTTTTAAGTTTTCGTTCGTCGGATTTGGCTCTTTGATGTTTTTAGTAACGTTTTTAGACTTAGATGTTGCCGTTGGAAGTTCTACAATACTTGTACTGTGTCATTTACATATGTACTAGCATTAAATTGACGAAATAGTAGATTTTTCTATCTTTGTGTGGTTTACAGATCTTTCCTGCTTTCGGCAATTTTTTGAATTTTTATTGGTCTTCTAATTATTCATGTTTTCGGTCATAGATTTGTAGATCATGAGAATTTTAGTTATGTTTTTAGATTTGATGTCCCGCTGAAATTGAAAGAATTTGTTGCTGCGATCATTGACTTTTTCCCCAACAAATTGGTAATGCGTTTGGTTTCACCTTTCACATGGTTTGCAAATAATCTAGATTTTAGTCTTGGTTTTGACCGATTTAAATTTTTCACTTGTTCCACTTACTATTTCGGTTTTAATTCATCAGTTTGTGGCTCGTGGACAGTTTTAGGTATTTGTTTAGACTTGATACATGCGATTGTAATTATAGAATTTCTTATGGTGACATTTACTTTATCCGAGCAACAAACCGGTAAACCATTTCATTTTTTCCTTTCCTGTGGTTTACAAAGAAGCTAGAACGTTTTTCATGCTTTAGGCGCTTTTTAATCTTTGCATGTTCATCGGAACTATCCACGTTTTTGTTCTCAGTTTTTGGCTTTTCAGGTATTTTATAGAATTGATGCTGGCCGTTGGAATTTATAGAATATGTTATAGTGACACTTACTTTTTCCTCAACATCGCAACACTAAAGCGTGGTCTTACGGTCACGAAGATGAGTGTTTTATGTCTATTCAATTCTCGCAAAATAATGGTTATTTGTCAATGCTTTTCTACTCTAATTTATTTTAGTTACTTTGATCTGTAAATTAGCTACCACGAATAAAAAAAGATCCACGGCATTTGGTCCCTTTGACTAAAGTTATTTATGAATTAATGATTTAATTACAACTTTAAGACATAAAAGTAATAGAAGAGTTTATATAAGTAATGGAAAGTATTAACGATGACACTCTGGTGATTTTTAGCAAGTAATTATTTTTAGATAAATTATATTATTTTTATAGAACATGTTAAGAAACTCAAATATTGCAAACTTTGAGCACTATTTGTCAAACTGGTAATGCGTTTGATTTCACCTTTCACATGGTTAGCAAATAATCTAGATTTTAGTCTTGGTTTTGAACGATTTTAATTTTTCGCGTGTTCCTCTCTCTAATTCGGTTTTAATTCATCGGTTTGTGGCTCGTGGACAGTTTTAAGTATGTGTTTAGACTTGATACATGCAATTGAAATTATAGAATTTGTTATGGTTACATTTACTTTTTCCGAGCACTAAACTAGTAAACCGTTTAATTTTTTTCCTTTCCTGTGGTTCACAAAGAAGTTAGATCTTTTTCATGCTTTCGGCGCTTTTTAATTTATGCTTGTTCCTCGAAACTATCCACGTTTTTGTTCATCAGTTTTTGGCTTTTCAGGTATTTTATAGACTTGATGCTAGCCATTGGAATTTATAGAATATGTTATAGTGACATTTACTTTTTCCCCAACATCGCATCAATAACGCGTGGTCTTACAGTCACGAAGATAAGTGTTTTTTGTCTATTCAATTCTCGCAAAATAAGGATTTTTTTCATTGCTTTTTCTACTCTAATTTCTATTATGTACTTTGATGTGTAAATTAGCTACCACAAACAAAAATAAGCTCCACGACAGTTGGTCCCTTTGACTAAAGTTATTTATGAATTGATGATTTTATTTTCAGGGAAGTCATTGATGCAAAGTTGTATTTCTATGGACTATCTTATTCTTGACAAAAAATAACTAACCTTGTTTTTATCGTGCATTGTATGTGCATAGATGAAAGTTATAAAATCATGTATTTTTTTGTATCTTGCATTTAATATAATTTATCTTATTCAGTGTGCATAGAAAATGCGATAAATTCACTAACAAATTACATTATTGTATGGACATATAGATTTAGTGGAGATTGAAGTAACTGTGTGCGAGGGCGAGTAAAGAAGCAATGAGGCTGAGGGCGGTGGATTTATATACTTACATTTCTAATACTTATGTAATACCTACATTTATATACATATATATATATATATATATTCTAAGATGAAATGTCAATTCAGTTATGTTTTCCTGCTCCCATCCCTTTCTGCTTTTCGCTTGTTCCTTCAAATCTTTTAAGTTTTCGTTCGTCGGATTTGGCTCTTTGATGTTTTTAGTAACGTTTTTAGACTTAGATGTTGCCGTTGGAAGTTCTACAATACTTGTACTGTGTCATTTACATATGTACTAGCATTAAATTGACGAAATAGTAGATTTTTCTATCTTTGTGTGGTTTACAGATCTTTCCTGCTTTCGGCAATTTTTTGAATTTTTATTGGTCTTCTAATTGTTCATGTTTTCGGTCATAGATTTGTAGATCATGAGAATTTTAGTTATGTTTTTAGATTTGATGTCCCGCTGAAATTGAAAGAATTTGTTGCTGCGATCATTGACTTTTTCCCCAACAAATTGGTAATGCGTTTGGTTTCACCTTTCACATGGTTTGCAAATAATCTAGATTGTAGTCTTGGTTTTGACCGATTTAAATTTTTCACTTGTTCCACTTACTATTTCGGTTTTAATTCATCAGTTTGTGGCTCGTGGACAGTTTTAGGTATTTGTTTAGACTTGATACATGCGATTGTAATTATAGAATTTCTTATGGTGACATTTACTTTATCCGAGCAACAAACCGGTAAACCGTTTCATTTTTTCCTTTCCTGTGGTTTACAAAGAAGCTAGAACGTTTTCATGCTTTAGGCGCTTTTTAATCTTTGCATGTTCATCGGAACTATCCACGTTTTTGTTCTCAGTTTTTGGCTTTTCAGGTATTTTATAGAATTGATGCTGGCCGTTGGAATTTATAGAATATGTTATAGTGACACTTACTTTTTCCTCAACATCGCAACACTAAAGCGTGGTCTTACGGTCACGAAGATGAGTGTTTTCTGTCTATTCAATTCTCGCAAAATAATGGTTATTTGTCAATGCTTTTTCTACTCTAATTTATTTTAGTTACTTTGATCTGTAAATTAGCTACCACGAATAAAAAAAGATCCACGGCATTTGGTCCCTTTGACTAAAGTTATTTATGAATTAATGATTTAATTACAACTTTAAGACATAAAAGTAATAGAAGAGTTTATATAAGTAATGGAAAGTATTAACGATGACACTCTGGTGATTTTTAGCAAGTAATTATTTTTAGATAAATTATATTATTTTTATAGAACATGTTAAGAAACTCAAATATTGCAAACTTTGAGCACTATTTGTCAAACTGGTAATGCGTTTGATTTCACCTTTCACATGGTTAGCAAATAATCTAGATTTTAGTCTTGGTTTTGAACGATTTTAATTTTTCGCGTGTTCCTCTCTCTAATTCGGTTTTAATTCATCGGTTTGTGGCTCGTGGACAGTTTTAAGTATGTGTTTAGACTTGATACATGCAATTGAAATTATAGAATTTGTTATGGTTACATTTACTTTTTCCGAGCACTAAACTAGTAAACCGTTTAATTTTTTTCCTTTCCTGTGGTTCACAAAGAAGTTAGATCTTTTTCATGCTTTCGGCGCTTTTTAATTTATGCTTGTTCCTCGAAACTATCCACGTTTTTGTTCATCAGTTTTTGGCTTTTCAGGTATTTTATAGACTTGATGCTAGCCATTGGAATTTATAGAATATGTTATAGTGACATTTACTTTTTCCCCAACATCGCATCAATAACGCGTGGTCTTACAGTCACGAAGATAAGTGTTTTTTGTCTATTCAATTCTCGCAAAATAAGGATTTTTTTCATTGCTTTTTCTACTCTAATTTCTATTATGTACTTTGATGTGTAAATTAGCTACCACAAACAAAAATAAGCTCCACGACAGTTGGTCCCTTTGACTAAAGTTATTTATGAATTGATGATTTTATTTTCAGGGAAGTCATTGATGCAAAGTTGTATTTCTATGGACTATCTTATTCTTGACAAAAAATAACTAACCTTGTTTTTATCGTGCATTGTATGTGCATAGATGAAAGTTATAAAATCATGTATTTTTTTGTATCTTGCATTTAATATAATTTATCTTATTCAGTGTGCATAGAAAATGCGATAAATTCACTAACAAATTACATTATTGTATGGACATATAGATTTAGTGGAGATTGAAGTAACTGTGTGCGAGGGCGAGTAAAGAAGCAACGAGGATGAGAGCGATGGAATTATAATACTTTCATTTCTAATACTTATATAATACCTACATTTATACACATATATTCTAAGATGAAATGTCAATTTAGTTCTGTTTTCCTGCTCTCATCCCTTTCTGATTTTTGCTTGTTCCTACAAATCTTTTAGGTTTTCATTCATCGGATTGGGCTCTTTGATGTTTTTAGTTATGAGTTTAGACTTATATGTTGCCGTCGAAATTTCTAGAATATTTTTACTGTGGCATTTACTTATGTCCTAGCATTAAATGGACGAACCAGTAGATTTTTTTCTCTTTGTGTGGTTTGCAGATCTTTCCTGCTTTCGGCAATTTTTAAAAAAAATTCTTTTTTAGATTTGATGCCCCGCTGAAATTTAAAGAATTTGTTGCGGCGATCATTTACTTTTCCCCAACAAACTGGTAATGCGTTTGATTTCACCTTTTACATAGTTAGCAAATAATCTAGATTTTTGTCTTGGTTTTGACCGATTTTAATTTTTACGTGTTCCTCTTTCTAATTCCGTTTTAATTCATCAGTTTGTGGCTCGTGGACAGTTTTAAGTATGTGTTTAGACTTGATATATGCAATTGAAATTATAGAATTTGTTATGGTTACATTTACTTTTTCCGAGCACTAAACCAGTAAACCGTATCATTTTTTTCCTTTCCTGTGGTTTACAAAAAAGTTAGATCTTTTTCATGCTTTAGGCGCTTTTTATTTTATGCTTGTTCCTCGAAACTATCCACGCTTTTGTTCATCAGGTTTTGGCTTTTCAGTTATTTTTTAGAATTGATGCTTGCCATTGGAATTTATAAAATATGTTATAGTTACATTTACTTTTTCCTCAACATCGCATCAGTAAAGCGTGGTCTTATAGTCACGAAGATGAGTGTTTTCTGTCTGTTCAATTCTCGAAAAATAAGGGTATTTTTTTAATGCTTTTTCTACTCAAATTTATTTTAGGTACTTTGATCTGTAAATTAGCTACCACGACAAAAAAAAGATCCACGACATTTGGTCCCTTTGACTAAATTTATTTATGAATTAAAGATTTTATTTTCAGGGAAGTTATTGATGCAAAGTTGTATTTCCATGGACTATCTTATTCTAAACCAAAAATAACTAACCTTGTTTTTATCGTGCATTGCACGTGCATAGATTAAAGTTATAAAATCATTTATTTTTTTGTATCTTGCATTTAATATAATTTATCTTATTCCTAGAAAATGCGATAAATTCACTAACAAATTACATTATTGTATGGACAGATAGATTTAGTGGAGATTGAAGTAACTGTGTGCGAGGGCGAGTAAAGAAGCAACGAGGATGAGAGCGATGTAATTATAATACTTTCATTTCTAATACTTATATAATACCTACATTTATATACATATATTCTAAGATAAAATGTCAATTTAGTTCTGTTTTCCTGCTCTCATCCCTTTCTGATTTTCGCTTGTTCCTTCAAATCTTTTAGGTTTTCGTTCGTCGGATTGGGCTCTTTGATGTTTTTAGTTATGAGTTTAGACTTATATGTTGCCGTCGAAAGTTCTAGAATATTTTTACTGTGGCATTTACTTATGTCCTAGCATTAAATGGACGAACCAGTAGATTTTTTTTTTCTTTGTGTGGTTTGCAGATCTTTCCTGCTTTTGGCAATTTTTAAAAAAAATTCTTTTTTAGATTTGATGCCCCGCTGAAATTTAAAGAATTTGTTGCGGCGATCATTTACTTTTCCCCAACAAACTGGTAATGCGTTTGATTTCACCTTTTACATAGTCAACAAATAATCTAGATTTTTGTCTTGGTTTTGACCAATTTTAATTTTTACGTGTTCCTCTTTCTAATTCCGTTTTAATTCATCAGTTTGTGGCTCGTGGACAGTTTTAAGTATGTGTTTAGACTTGATACATGCAATTGAAATTATAGAATTTGTTATGGTTACATTTACTTTTTCCGAGCACTAAACCAGTAAACCGTATCATTTTTTTCCTTTCTTGTGGTTTACAAAGAAGTTAGATCTTTTTCATGCTTTAGGCGCTTTTTATTTTATGCTTGTTCCTCGAAACTATCCACGCTTTTGTTCATCAGGTTTTGGCTTTTCAGGTATTTTATAGAATTGATGCCTGCCATTGGAATTTATAAAATATGTTATAGTGACATTTACTTTTTCCTCAACATCGCATCAGTAAAGCGTGGTCTTACAGTCACGAAGATGAGTGTTTTCTGTCTGTTCAATTCTCGCAAAATAAAGGTATTTTTTGAATGCTTTTTCTACTCAAATTTATTTTAGGTACTTTGATCTGTAAATTAGCTACCACGGACAAAAAAAGATCCACGACATTTGGTCCCTTTGACTAAATTTATTTATGAAATAATGATTTAATTACAACTTTAAGACATAAAAATAACAGAACAGTTTATATGAGTAATGGAAAGTATTAACGATGACACTCTGGTGATTTTTAGCAAGTAATTATTTTTAGATAAATTATATTATTTTTATAGAACATCTTAAGAAACACAAATATTGCAAACTTTGAGCACTATTTGACAAATAATTTTTGGAATAAGGTAATGGATTTCCGATTTCTACAAACTATTTTAACATGATTGTATTTTCAGGAAGATATTGATGCAAAGTTATATTTCTATGGACTATCTTATTCTTAACCAAAAATAACTCGCATTGTTTTTATCGTGCATTACACGTGCATAGATTTAAAGTTATAAAATCATATAGTTTTGTGTATTCTTGAATTTAATATAATTTATCTTACTCAGTGTGTATAAAAAATGCGATAAATTCACTAACAAATTACATTAATGTATGGGCATATGATTTAGTGGTGATTGAAGTAACTGTGTGTGAGGGAGAGTAAAGAAGCAACGAGGCTTAGGGCGTTGCATTTACTTATGTCCTAGCATTAAATGGACGAAACAGCAGATTTTTCACTCTTTGTGTGGTTAGCAAATCTTTCCTGATTTCGGCAATTTTAAAAAAAATTGTTCTTCTAATTATTCATGTTTTCGTTCATAGATTTGTGGATCATGAACATTTTAGTTATTTGTTTAGATTTGATGCCCTGCTGAAATTTAAAGAATTTGTTGCGGCGATCATTTACTTTTTCCCCAACAAACTGGTAATGCGTTTGATTTCACCTTTCACATGGTTTGCAAATAATCTAGATTTTAGTCTTGGTTTTGACCGATTTTAATTTTTCGCTTGTTCCTCTTTCGAATTCGGTTTTAATTATTCAGTTTGTGGCTCGTGGACAGTTTTAGGTATGAGTTTTGACTTGATACATGCGATTTAAAATACATAATTTGTTATAGTGACATTTACTTTTTCCGAGCACCAAGCCGGTAAACCGTTTCATTTTTTTCCTTTCCTGTGGGTTACGAAGAAGCTAGATCTTTTTCGTGCTTTAGGCGCTTTTTTATTTATGCTTGTTCCTCGAAACTATCCACGTTTTGATTTATCAGTTTTTAGATTTTCAGGTATTTTATAGACTTGATGCTTGCCATTGGAATTTATAGAATATGTTATAGTGACATTTACATATTCCTCAACATCGCATCAGTAAAGAGTGGTCTTACAGTCACAAAGATAAGTGTTTTCTGTCTATTCAATTCTCGCAAAATAAGAGTTTTTTTTCAATGCTTTTTCTACTCACATTTATTTTAGGTACTTTGATCTGTAAATTAGCTACCACGGATAAAAAAAGATCCACGACATTTGGTCCCTTTGACTAAAGTTATTTATGAAATAATGATTTAATTACAACTTTAAGACATAAAAATAACAGAACAGTTTATATGAGTAATGGAAAGTATTAACGATGACACTCTGGTGATTTTTAGCAAGTAATTTTTTTTAGGGTAAAAAGCGTTGACGCCCCCTAAACTATTCCCTTATTTGGTTTTTGACTCTCAACTAAAAACGGTCAAGTTTTACCCCCTAAACTATTTCGTTTTTTGGTTTTTGACCTTCCATCCATATTCTCCGTTACATCATAACGGAAGTCCAAAAAATTGGGGTATTTTGGGAAAATCATATCATTCATAATAAATATAATTAAATTTAAGGGAAAAAGGGCCTTTTAAGATTTTTTTTAGAGGTTATAACTTACAGTTGGTGGTTGGAGAAAAGGAGTGGTACCCGGCTTCCGGCTTCTTCTGTCACTGTTCTCATCTGAGACTTCATCTTTCTCGTCAGAATAATAGGGCTTTTTTTTTATAACAACAAAAATTTTAGGATCTTATAAAAATTGCCCAAAAATGCCCCCAGTTTTTGGATTTCCGTTAAGATGTAACGGAGAATATGGATGGAAGGTCAAAAACCAAAAACCGAAATAGTTTAGGGGTAAAACTTGACCCTTTTTAGTTGAGAATAGTTTAGCGGGCGTGAGCGCTTTTTACCCTTATTTTTATGGAACATTTTAAGAAACTCAAATATTGCGAACTTTGAGCACTATTTGACAAATAATTTTTGGACTAAGGTAATGGGTTTCCGATTTCTACGAACTATTTTGACATGATTTTATATTCAGGGAAGTTATTGATGCAAAGTTGTATTTCTATGGACTATCTTATTCTTAACCAAAAATAACTAGCCTTGTTTTTATCGTGCATTGCACGTGCATAGATTTAAAGTTATAAAATCATTTATTTTTTTGTATCTTGCATTTAATATAATTTATCGTATTCAGTGTGCGTAGAAAATGCGATAAATTCACTAACAAATTACATTATTGTATGGGCATATAGATTTAGTGGAGATTGAAGTAACTGTGTGCGAGGGCGAGTAAAGAAGCAATGAGGCTGAGGGAGATGGAATTATAATACTTACATTTCTAATACTTATATAATACCTACATTTATATACATATATTCTAAGATGAAATGTCAATTTAGTTCTGTTTTCTTGCTCTCATCCCTTTCTGATTTTCGCTTGTTCCTTCAAATCTTTTAGGTTTTCGTTCATCGGATTGGGACTCTTTGATGTTTTTAGTTATGAGTTTAGACTTATATCTTGCCGTCAGAAGTTCTAGAATATTTTTACTGTGGCATTTACTTATGTCCTAGCATGAAATGGACGAAACAGTAGATTTTTTTCTCTTTGTGTGGTTTGCAGATCTTTTCTTCATTCGGCAATTTAAAAAAAAAATCATGTTCTTCTAATTATTCATGTTTTCGTTCATAGATTTGTGGATCATGGACATTTTAGTTATTTTTTTAGATTTGATGCCCCGCGAAAATTTAAAGAATTTGTTGCGGCGATCATTTACTTTTCCCCTAACAAACTGGTAATGCTTTTGATTTCACCTTTCACATGGATAGCAAATAATCCAGATTTTAGTCTTGGTTTTGACCGATTTTAATTTTTCGCGTGTTCCTCTTGCTAATTCCATTTTAATTCATCAGTTTGTGGCTCGTGGACAGTTTTAAGTATGTGTTTAGACTTGTTACACGCAATTGAAATTATAGAATTTGTTATGGTTACATTTACTTTTTTCGAGCACCAAACCAGTAAACCGTTTCATTTTTTTCCTTTCATGTGTTTTCAAAGAAGTTAGATCTTTTTCATGCTTTAGGCGCTTTTTAATTGATGCTTGTTCATCGAAACTATCCACGTTTTTGTTCATCAGTTTTTGGCTTTTCAGTTATTTTATAGACTTGATGCTTGCCATTGGAATTTATAAAATATGTTATAGTGACATTTACTTTTTCCTCAACATCGCATCAGTAAAGCATGGTCTTATGGTCACAAAGATGAGGGTTTTCTGTCTATTCAATTCTCGCAAAATAAGGGTTTTTTCAATGCTTTTTCTACTCTAATTTCTTTTAGGTACTTTGATCTGTAAATTAGCTACCACGAATAAAAAAAAGATCCCACGACATTTGGTCCCTTTGACTAAAGTTATTTATGAAATAATGATTTAATTACAACTTTAAGACATAAAAATAATAGAATAGTTTATATAAGTAATGGAAAGTATTAACGATGACACTCTAGTGATTTTTAGCAAGTAATTATTTTTAAAGAACATGTTAAGAACCTTAAAAATTGCAAACTTTGAGCACTATTTGACAAATAATTTTTGGACTAAGGTAATGTGCTTCCGATATCTACGAACTATTTTGACATGATTTTATTTTCAGAGATGATATTGTTGGAAAAGTTTTATTTCTTTGGATTATCTTATTCTTAACCAAAAATAAGAAGCCTTGTTTTTATCTTACATTACACGTGCATAGATTTAAAGTTATAAAATCATTTATTTTTTTGTATTCTTGAATTTAATATAATTTATCTTATTCAGTGTGTATAGAAAATATAAATTCACTGACAAATTACATTAATGTATGGGCATATAGATTTAGTGGAGATTGAAGTAATTGTGTGCGAGGGCGAGTAAAGAAGCAATGAGACTGAGGGCGTTGGAATTATAATACTTACATTTCTAATACTTATGTAATACCTACATTTATATACATACATATATATTCTAAGATGAAATGTCAATTTAGTTATGTTTTCCAGATCTCATCCCTTTCCCATTTTTGCTTGTTCCTTCAAATCTTTTAGGTTTTCGTTTGTCTGAATGGGCTCTTTGATGTTTTCAGTTATGTTTTTAGACTTAGATGTTGCCGTCGGAAGTTCTAGAATATTTGTACTGTGGCATTTACTTATGTCCTAGCATTAAATTGTCGAAATAATAGATTTTTCTCTCTTTGTGTGGTTTACAAATCTTTCCTTCTTTCGGCAATTTTTAAAATTTTTCTTCTTCTTCTAGCAATTAATTATTTGACTTGATACATGCGATTTAAAATACATAATTTGTTATAGTGACATTTACTTTTTCCGAGCACCAAGCCGGTAAACCGTTTCATTTTTTTCCTTTCCTGTGGTTCACGAAGAAGCTAGATCTTTTTCATGCTTTAAGCGCTTTTTAATTTATGCTTGTTCCTCGAAACTATCCACGTTTTTGTTCATCAGTTTTGGGATTTTCAGGTCTTTTATAGACTTGATGCTTGCCATTGGAATTTATAGGATATGGTATAGTGACATTTACTTATTCCTCAACATCGCATCAGTAAAGCGTGGTCTTACAGCCACAAAGATAAGTGTTTTCTGTCTATTCAATTCTCGCAAAGTAAGAGTTTTTTTTCAATGCTTTTTCTACTCTAATTTCTTTTAGGTACTTTGATCTGTAAATTAGCTACCAGGAATAAAAAAAAAAATCCACGACATTTGGTCCCTTTGACTAAATTTATTTATGAATTAATGATTTAATTTCAACTTTAAGGCATAAAAATAATAGAACAGTTTTATATAAGTAATGGAAAGTATTAACGATGACACTCTAGTGATTTTTAGCTAGTAATTATTTTTAGATAAACTATTTTATTTTTATAGAACATGTTAAGAAACTCAAAAATTGCAAACTGTGAGCACTATTTGACAAATAATTTTTGGACTAAGGTAATGGATTTCTGATTTCTACGAACTATTTTAACATGATTGTATTTTCAGGAAGATATTGAAGCAAAGTCATATTTCTATGGACTATCTTATTTTTATCCAAAAAATAACTAGCCTTGTTTTTATACACGTGCATAGATTTAAAGTTATAAAATCATTTAGTTTTGTGTATTTTTGAATTTAATATAATTTATCTTACTCAGTGTGCATAGAAAATGCGATAAATTCACTAACAAATTACATTAATGTATGGGCATATAGATTTAGTGGAGATTGAAGTAACTGCGTGCGAGGGAGAGTAAAGAAGCAACGAGGCATAGGGCGTTGTAATTATAATACTTATATTTCTAATACTTATATAATACCTACATTTATATACACATGTTCTAAGATGAAATGTCAATTTAGTTCATCTTTCCTACTCTCATCCCTTTCTTATTTTCGCTTCTTCCTTCAAATCTTTTAGGTTTTCGTTCGTCGGATTGAGCTCTTTGATGTTTAGTTATGATTTTAGACTTATATGTTGCCGTCGGAAGTTCTAGAATATTTGTATTGTGGCATTTATTACGTCCTAGCATTAAATTGACGAACATTAGATTTTTCTCTCTTTGTGTGGTTTGCAGATCTTTCTTGCTTTCGGCAATTTTAAAAAAAATTCTTGTTCTTCTAATTATTCATGTTTTCGTTCATAGATTTGTGGATCATGGACATTTTAGTTTTGGTGCCCAGCTCAAATTTAAAGAATTTGTTGCGGCGATCATTTACTTTTTCCCCAACAAACTGGTAATGCGTTTGATTTCACCTTTCACATGGTTTGCAAATAATCTAGATTTTAGTCTTGGTTTTGACCGATTTTAATTTTTTGCTTGTTCCTCTTTCTAATTCGGTTTTAATTCATCAGTTTGTGGCTCGTGGACAGTTTTAGGTATGTGTTTAGACTTGATACATGCGATTGAAATTATAGAATTTGTTATGGTGACATTTACTTTTTCCGAGCACCAAACCGGTAAACCGTTTCATTTTTTTCCTTTCCTGTGGTTTACAAAGAAGCTAGATCTTTTCCGTGCTTTAGGCGCTTTTTAATTTATGCTTTTTCCTCAAAACTATCCACGTTTTTGTGAGGTTTTTGCTTTTTTGGTATTTTATAGGCTTGATGCTTGCCATTGGAATTTATAGAATATGTTATAGTGACATTTACTTATTCCTCAACATCGCATCAGTAAAGCGTGGTCTTACAGTCTCAAAGATAAGTGTTTTCTGTCTATTCAATTCTCGCAAAATAAGATTTTTTTTTCAATGCTTTTTCTACTCTAATTTCTTTTACGTACTTTGATCTGTGAATTAGCTACCACGAATAAAAAAAATATCCACGACATTTGGTCCCCTTGACTAAAGTTATTTATGAATTAATTATTTAATTACAACTTTAAGATATAAAAATAATAGAACACTTTATATAAGTAATGGAAAGTATTAACGATGACACTCTGGTGATTTTTAGCAAGTAATTATTTTTAGATAAATTATATTATTTTTATAGAACATCTTAAGAAACTCAAAAATTGCAAACTTTGAGCACTATTTGACAAATAATTTTTGGACTAAGGTAATGGATTTCCTATTTCTACGAACTATTTTAACATGATTGTATTTTTAGGAAGATATTGATGCAAAGTTATATTTCTATGGACTATTTTATTTTTATCCAAAAATAACTAGCCTTGTTTTTATCGTGCATTACACGTGCGTAGATTTAAAGTTATAAAATCATTTAGTTTTGTGTATTCTTGAATTTAATATAATTTATCTTACTCAGTGTGCATAGAAAATGCGATAAATTCACTAACAAATTACATTAATGTATGGGCATATAGATTTAGTGGAGATTGAAGTAACTGTGTGCGAGGGAGAGTAAAGAAGCAACGAGGCTTAGGGCGTTGTAATTATAATACTTACATTTCTAATACTTATATAATACCTACATTTATATACACATTTTCTAAGATGAAATGTCAATTTATTTCATCTTTCCTACTCTCATCCCTTTCTTATTTTCGCTTGTTCCTTCAAATCTTTTAGGTTTTCGTTCGTCGGATTGGGCTCTTTGATATTTAGTTATGATTTTAGACTTATATGTTGCCGTCGGAAGTTCCAGATTATTTGTATTGTGGCATTTATTATGTCCTAGCATTAAATTGATGAAACAGTATATTTTTCTCTCTTTGTGTGGTTTGCAGATCTTTCTTGCTTTCGGCAATTTTATATTGTTCTTCTAATTATTCATGTTTTCGTTCATACATTTTTGGATCATGGACATTTTAGTTATGTCTTTAGATTTGATGCCCCGCTCAAATTTAAAGAATTTGTTGTGGCGATCATTTACTTTTTCCCCAACAAACTGGAAATGCGTTTGATTTCACCTTTCACATGGTTTTCAAATAATTTAGATTTTAGTCTTCGTTTTGACCGATTTTAATTTTGCGCTTGTTCCTCTTTCTAATTCGGTTTTAATTCATTGGTTTGTGGCTCGTGGACAGTTTTAGGTATGTGTTTAGACTTGATACATGCGATTGAAATTATAGAATTTGTTATGGTGACATTTACTTTTTCCGAGCACCAAACCGGTAAACCGTTTCATTTTTTCCCTCTCCTGTGGTTTACAAAGAAGCTAGATCTTTTTCGTGCTTTAGGCACTTTTTAATTCATGTTTGTTCCTCGAAACTATCCACGTTTTTGTCAGTTTTTGGCTTTTCAGGTATTTTATAGGCTTGATGCTTGCCATTGGAATTTATAGAATATGTTATAGTGACATTTACTTATTCCTCAACATCGCATCAGTAAAGCGTGGTCTTACAGTCTCAAAGATAAGTGTTTTCTGTCTATTCAATTCTCGCAAAATAAGAGTTTTTTTTCAATGCTTTTTCTACTCTAATTTCTTTTAGAGTAGTTTGATCTGTGAATTAACTACCACGAATAAAAAAAATATCCACGACATTTGGTCCCCTTGACTAAAGTTATTTATGAATTAATGATTTAATTACAACTTTAAAACATAAAAATAATAGAACAGTTTATATAAGTAATGGAAAGTATTAACGATGACACTCTGGTGATTTTTAGCAAGTAATTATTTTTAGATAAATTATATTATTTATATAGAACATCTTAAGAAACTCAAAAATTGCAAACTTTGAGCACTATTTGACAAATAATTTTTGGACTAAGGTAATGGATTTCCGATTTCTACGAACTATTTTAACATGATTGTATTTTCAGGAAGATATTGATGCAAAGTTATATTTCTATGGACTATCTTATTTTTATCCAAAAAAAAACTAGCCTTGTTTTTATACACGTGCATAGATTTAAAGTTATAAAATCATTTAGTTTTGTGTATTCTTGAATTTAATATAATTTATCTTAGTCAGTGTGCATAGAAAATGCGATAAATTCACTAAAAAATTACTTTAATGTATGGGCATATAGATTTAGTGGAGATTGAAGTAACTGTTTGCGAGGGAGAGTAAAGAAGCAACGAGGCTTAGGGCGTTGTAATTATAATACTTATATAATACCTACATTTATATACACATGTTCTAAGATGAAATGTCAATTTAGTTCATCTTTCCTACTCTCATCCCTTTCTTATTTTCGCTTCTTCCTTCAAATCTTTAAGGTTTTCGTTCGTCGGATTGGGGTCTTTGATGTTTAGTTATGATTTTAGACTTATATGTTGCCGTCGGAAGTTCTTGAATATTTGTATTGTGGCATTTATTACGTTCTAGCATTAAATTGACGAAACAGTAGATTTTTCTCTCTTTGTGTGGTTTGCAGATCTTTCCTGCTTTCGGCAATTTAAAAAAAAAATATTGTTCTTCTAATTATTCATGTTTTCGTTCATAGATTTTTGGATCATGGACATTTTAGTTATGTTTTTAGTTTTGATGACCCCGCTCAATTTTAAAGTATTTGTTGCGGCGATCATTTACTTTTTCCCCAACAAACTAGTATTGCGTTTGATTTCACCTTTCACATGGTTTGCAAATAATCTAGATTTTAATATTGGTGTTGATCGATTTTAATTTTTCGCTTGTTCCTCTTTCTAATTAGGTTTTAATTCATCAGTTTGTGGCTCGTGGACAGTTTTAGGTATGTGTTTAGACTTGATACATGCGATTGAAATTGTAGAATTTTTTATGGTGACATTTACATTTTCCGAGCACCAAACCAGTAAACCGTTTCATTTTTTTCCTTTCCTGTGGTTTACAAAGAAGCTAGATCTTTTTCGTGCTTTAGTCGCTTTTTAATTTATGCTTGTTCCTCGAAACTATCCACGTTTTTGTCAGTTTTTGGCTTTACAGGTATTTTATAGGCTTGATGCTTGCCATTGGAATTTATAGAATATTTTATAGTGACATTTACTTATTCCTCAACATCGCATCAGTAAAGCGTGGTCTTACATTCACAAAGATAAGTGTTTTCTGTCTATTCAATTCTCGCAAAATAAGAGCTTTTTTTCAATGCTTTTTCTACTCTAATTTCTTTTAGGTACTTTGATCTGTAAATTAGCTACCACGAATAAAAAAAATATCCACGACATTTGGTCCCCTTGACTAAAGTTATTTATGAATTAATGATTTAATTACAACTTTAAGAAATAGAAATAATAGAACAGTTTATATAAGTAATGGAAAGTATTAACGATGACACTCTGGTGATTTTTAGCAAGTAATTATTTTTAGATAAATTATATTATTTATATAGAACATCTTAAGAAACTCAAAAATTGCAAACTTTGAGCACTATTTGACAAATAATTTTTGGACTAAGGTAATGGATATCCGATTTCTACGAACTATTTTAACATGATTGTATTTTCAGGAAGATATTGATGCAAAGTTATATTTCTATGGACTATCTTATTTTTATCCAAAAATAACTAGCCTTGTTTTTATACACGTGCATTGATTTAAAGTTATAAAATCATTTAGCAAGGTTGTCAAAATCGTAATTTTGACTCGGAACGGAAGGGATCTCAAGAATCGTAAGCACGAGGATCGTAACACGGATCGGAAGATCCGACAAAACTAGTAAAAAAATATTTCATGATAAATTTAAAACACAAACTAACAAGTAATAAACTTCAAAACAAACCAACAATTCATAAGGTCTTTCAATCTAACAAGTTTCATAACAACAATTATATCTTTCAAATTTTCTAATCTAGTAAACCATTCAACATGTCATTATAATCCTCCATGTAATCTCCACCTCCATTTACATCGAGTTCATTATCAATGCTCGGAATCTCCATGTCATTGGATGCTGAAAAACACAAGAGGGGGGGGGGGGGGTGAATTGGGTTTTTATAAAAGTGGCTTCTTTTTCTTTGCAAACTTTTGGATAGTGAAACTTGTATATGAAGTTTAGAGATAATAGATCAAAAGCAAAGCACGAAAAGATAGACACGTGATTTATAGTGGTTCGATTCACAAAGAATCTACATCCACTACCTTGAGTCTTACCCAAGGATTTTAAATAGCTTCACTAAGAAAAAGCAATTACACAAGTGGCTAACTCACTAAGAGTTTTACACAAATAACCACTACAATAACTCAACTCACAAAGAGTACAAAGTCCACACCAAATAGGACTTGACACAATAAATACCCTATCACTAAGAGAGGGAAAGATGGAGATATAAATGAGAAAGTAACACACTCAAATAGTGGAGGATTGAATACCTTTCAAGATCTTACTTTAATGCTCTTTGAACTTATGACTCAACAACTTTGTGTCTTGCAAGAGAGATGATGATTTTGAACTTTTCAATACATGAATAAAGTTGAATATGCTTTGAAAGTGTTAGAGCTTTTTGTATAATCAATGTATATTCTCTCTGGTTGGTTTTTGAATATTCCTCTGCACTAGAGCTTTTATACTTTTCAAATGAAGCCAAAAAACAGCTTTTAAGACGGTCATATAACGGCTAGTTTTGTAGAGTTCGGTTGACCGACATGGACCTCGGATGATCCGATCCAAGGTTCGGTTGATCCTAAGAAAGCTAAGGTCGACCGAGCCAACAAGACTCCAAAACTTCAAACTCTCTGTTTAGGTTCAGCTGATCCGACCATGAGTTCGGTTGATCCGACTTTCCTGAGCCTTGAGAGATTTGATTTTTCCCAAAAGGTAACAAGTTATAACATTTGGAAAACCGTTTTAAAGGACTTAGACTTTGAAAACAAAGGCTTTTGGAAATAAGAACATATAAGTAATATTTTGAAACTAAGCCTTTTGAAAACGTGTTTATGATGCATGCAACACTAAAGTGTTGTGTGCTTAAGTTCATAAGAGCATTGGTTAGAGCTTATAAGATAAGGACTATAAAGACATAAGCTATCCTAACCAAACCTAAGTCTTCAATCTTCAATCTCGACGAGATGTGCCTTGAAGTATAACTTTGAATCTTGATCATGGCTTGATTGAAGTACTTAGAGCTTCCATTTTGACTTCCGATATTCTATCACAAAGATTGAGAACATTAGACACAACATCAAATGTTTGTCCAATATCAAAAACTGAGTTTGTTCGCCCTTAGGGCTTACAATCTCCCCCTTTTTGATTATGACAAACTTTGATGTAATAAGATAGAATATGGATAACATTAATAACAAGGAAGCATGACAAAAAGACAAAGATCAATTAAGAACAAATACTAATGCTAAGAAGATAAAGCCCGGGAGACGAAAGCACTAGAATGTTAACTTCTATTTGCCGTAGCATCTAGGGACTCTTAGAAGAGCCCTATTTCCCAACCATCCTCATTTCCTCCTTCCTTCCATATCAAAGCTAGTTTTGAGAAATATGAAATATTAAAAAATATAAAGGCTCCCCCTCAAAACATGATAGGAAAAGATTTTTACAAACATAAAAAATAAGTTAAGAAAACTCCCTTTGTTTCAGCAATTCATAGAATCCATATAAAAACTTCAATCCACAAACTGCACATATCTCGGATCAACCGAGATTTTGGTCAGTGAGCTTCGGTCGACCGAGCTCTGGCAGAAATCCTGCAACACTTTGCTGCAACTGAGCTGTCCTGAAAGTTTAACTTTCTCATACAAACAACAGTCAGTTATAAGCACAAAAAACATACAGATAAGCAATGATAGCATAATTATAAAGCAAGTATAATCAAAAGATAACATAACAACTATTTTTCTCCCCCTTTGTCATAATAAAAAAGACTTCAAAACAACATAAAGTTTCCAAAAGTAAATAGAAAGGTTCAAGTCTCAATTTTGATCATCTTCATTTGAACTTGAAAGGCTTAACTCCTTGGCCAACTTCTTCTGCATGGTAGACACCTTTTGCACATCCTTTTTGATACAACTCATCTCCTCCGCTATTGCCTCAATTTTTCTTGCCATCATTTTCATCAATGCATACATCTTATTTATCCGTGTTACTTTTTGAGGCGGACTCTTGGTAGTTGCTTGTGTTGGAGAATCAGGTTCTTGTTCTTGGCCATTTTCAGATGAGGCTTTTCGCTTGAGCTTATTGAATTACGTTCTTGGAAATCTTCTTGCTCAACACTTGTAGGATCATTTCTCGGCTGTGAAGGTGCTCCACCCCTTTTCTTTTCAATCTTAAGAAGAGTTTTAAGCATATAAGGTGACACATTTCTTGCAAGTATAGCAGCTCCCAGCTCATCATTTGTTGTATTTCGAATGAATTTCCATGAATTGTCTATGTAGATCAACTTCATTCGATGGAAACACGCCTTATCAATTTTGACAACCTTCTTCTTCAATGGATTATTCAACTCAATTCCAAATCGTTTGAATAGCCTTGTAAGAATGTTTCCATATGGAATGTAATTCCTTGAGCTTTTCATAGCCGCCATAAAGTGTTGAAGAGCAAGGTGTGCAAAATTCAAAGCTTTCCTTTCTAAGAGATGTTGCATAATAACCATTTGAAGGAAAGTAATAGATGACTTGTGCCCTTTAACCGGGGTCACAATGTTGGATACGAAAAAGTGTAAGATACGGCCAAACTCATCCAACTTATCAATCTCCCTTTCCTTTGCATCGGATAAGCTCCCTTTAATTCCAAATTGAGATTTGAAATGATTAATATTAAGGAGATTGATATCATCTGAATTCATTGTATTCTTATAAAATCTCTTGGCATGATCCACATATTCGATTCCAATGGCCTCACAAAACATTTTTTCAGTGAATGCAAATTCTAATTTTCCAACACAAGATCTATATATAATCTCATCCTCATCACCCTCATCCTTCCTCAAATTAGCACCGAATTCATAAACAATGGAGGGATAAATAGCTTCATCAACATCAAATAGATTGACCCACCCCATATCATCAAATAGTCCCATGACTTCATCTAGCCCTTTACCTTGACCAAACATAATATCATCTCTAAAGTATATAGTCATGAAACCTCTATTTGATTTCTTAAGCTTGTCAAACAATTGCTTAGAAGCGGTATTGTAAAACGGAGTCGTTACCTTCTTCGTTGAAAAATTTGAAGGCCCTCCTACCTCGAAGTCCGAAGGTGGAGATACCCTTGATGGTGAAGAAGAGTAGTCATCCTCCGAATGGCGAGAATCGGTATCCACAATTTTCTTGCCCTTACCCTTACCCACGACTTTGCGAGCCAACATTTTTGCTCGTCCTTTCTTTGGTGTGGCTTGAGTGGGTTCCTTGATGGAAATCCCCTTTTCAAGTGGTCTCTTAGGTAGATTTCTCTGAGGAGGAGTATTGGCATAATCTTTTCCTCCTTTGTTAGGGTTTTTCGTCCTCACCATAGATTCGGATTAGGGAAATTATGAACCGAGGGGTAATATGAACCGATTTGGAAATAGATGAATTCCTAAACAAATTGATGATGGAATTGAGATAGAAAGATGAAATTGAGGATAGATTAAGCTTGGGTTGAGGGAAATCGGTTTTAGGGAAGAAGAATTTGAGAGGAATTTGTTTTGATATGACCGTTCACTAACTTTGTCGACCGAGGCATCAACCGAGCCTTTACAGTAGATTCTTCGGTCGATGGTCCGGTTCAATAGCAAACAGGTTCGGTCGACCGTCCAGTTTCGGATCATCCGAGCACTTGGCTGTTGATCCGAGATTCCCCTATTTCTTCCTGCACACTTAACACACACATCAGTCCTGGAATTTTGTGATTCCGAGGCAACGCCTGAGATATTCAAACCTTTCTGTGCCAAGTGGTTTGGTGAAAATATCAGCAAGTTGTTCATCCGTGCTTATGAAATCTATGCAAACATCACCTTTATCAACATGATCTCTAATGAAATGATGCTTGATTTTTATATGTTTAGTCCTAGAATGCTGAATGGGATTCTTAGTTAAGTTGATTGCACTAGTGTTATCGCATAAGATAGGAACATGTTGAAATGCAAAGCCAAAATCCACAAGAGTATGCATCATCCATAGAATTTGAGCACAACAACTACCGGCTGCTATATATTCCGCTTCGGCGGTGGAAAGAGATACACATGCTTGTTTCTTGCTATACCAAGAGACTAATGCATGACCAAGAAAATGACAATGCCCACTAGTGCTTTTACGCTCAATACGACACCCCGCATAATCGGCATCCGAATAACCTATTAAATCAAAAGATGCACTTCTAGGATACCATAATCCATAATCAAATGATCCTATGAGATATCTAAGAATGCGTTTCACGGCAATGAGATGTGATTCTTTAGGACATGCTTGGAATCTAGCACATAAGCATACGGCAAACATAATATCCGGCCTACTAGCGGTAAGATAAAGAAGAGAGCCAATCATACCTCTATACCTTGTTTCATCTACCGGTTTCCCTTTTTCATCCTTGTCAAGCTTGATGGTTGCACTCATTGGTGTTTTGCTTTCTTTTGCACCATCCATCCCAAACCTTTTAAGTAGTTCTTTAGTGTACTTGGCTTGGTTGATGAAAATTCCTTCATATGTTTGTTTGATTTGTAATCCAAGGAAGTAGTTGAGCTCTCCCATCATGCTCATCTCAAACTCATCTTGCATAAGTTTAGCAAATTCTTCACAAAGCACTTCATTAGTTGAGCCAAAAATAATGTCATCAACATATATTTGCACAAGTAAGATGTCATGAGATGCATTTGTTTTTATGAAAATGGTGGTGTCAACAAGACCTCTTGAAAAACCAATAGAAATGAGAAAATTGCTCAAACGCTCATACCAAGAACGAGGAGCTTGTTTTAAACCATACATAGCTTTTGTAAGTTTGTAAACATGGTTTGGAAATTTTTCATGCATAAAACCGGGAGGTTGTTCAACATATACTTCCTCCTCAATAAATCCATTTAGAAAAGCACTTTTCACATCCATTTGAAATAGTTTAATACCTTTATAACAAGCAAAAGCAAGAAGCATTCTAATAGATTCAAGTCTAGCTACGGGGGCAAAAGTTTCCTCAAAATCAATGCCCTCCTCTTGATTGAATCCTTGGGCAACAAGTCTAGCTTTGTTTCTTATAATCTCCCCAAGCTCATCAAGTTTATTACGAAGAATCCATTTAGTTCCAATAATGAGGCGATCAATAGGTCTAGGAACTAAAGTCCAAACTTGATTTCTTTCAAATTGATTGAGTTCTTCTTGCATAGCCAAAATCCAAAAGTAATCACGTAAAGCATCATGAATGTTCTTAGATTCTATAGAAGAAAGTAAAGCAAGATTATCTATGAAATACCGCCTTGTTTTGACGCCAACGGATGTATCACCAATGATTTGCTCTTGAGGGTGACCTTGCTTGTATATCCAATCCTTAGGTAGCTCATTTGTTGAAGGATCATTGCTTTGAGTGACTTGGGGATCATTATGAGTAGTTTCAATGTCCTCCTTATTCTTGGAATTATCATCCAACATAGGAGCTTGATGGATTTCATTCATACTTTCCAAAGGCATACCTATATCATCATCATCTTTTCTAGGCAAGTAGATGTTAGATTCATCAAAAGACACATGCATGGACTCTTCAATACACAAGGTTCTTTTATTATATACCCTATAAGCCTCTTTGTTTGAAGAATAGCCAAGAAATATTCCTTCATCGGATTTCTTGTCAAATTTTCCAAGGCTATCTTTAATGTTGAGCACAAAACATTTGCAACCAAAAACTTTGAAATATGAGATTGAGGGTATTTTTCCAAAGATAAGCTCAAAAGGAGTTTTTCCAACAAAAGGCCTTAAAAGAACTCTATTAACAATATAACAAGCGGTGTTCACGGCTTCGGCCCAAAAATATTTAGGTAAAAAAATTTCACTAAGCATAGTCCTTGCCATTTCTTGTAAAGTTCTATTTTTCCTTTCAACAACCCCATTTTGTTGAGGCGCTTTTGGAGCCGAAAAGTTATGTGTGATGCCATTTTCATTACAAAACTTTTCAAAAAATTGATTGTTAAATTCCCTTCCATTATCGCTTCTCAAGGTAACAAGTTTTAGTTCAAGCGAGTTTTGAACCTTTTTGAAAAGATTTGAAAACTCATGGAAGGTGTCATCTTTTTGTGCAAGAAAAATTACCCAAGTGAATCTTGAAAAAATCATCCACTATAACAAAGGCATACTTCTTACCACCTAAGCTAGTGGTCCTCATTGGTCCAAAAAGATCAAGATGAACAAGTTCAAGTGGTTTAGAAGTGGAAACCATTTGTTTAGGCTTTGAAAGACGTTTTTGTTTGTTTTCCAAATTGACAAGCATCACAAAGACGGTTTTTCTCATATTTTCACTTTTGGAAGCCCACGTACTAGCTCTTTAGAGGAAAGAGTATTTAAGAGATCCATGCCCACATGACCAAGCCTACGGTGCCATAAGAATGCATCATCTTCATTTATGGATAAGCATTTAAAATCACATGCAACAAGATCATCTAATGACAACATATAAACGTTACCGGTTCTATTAGCAACAAGCACTTTTTCATTAGAAGAGCTATCAACAATAGAGCAAGCCTTTTTGCTAAACGTAACATCAAAACCATTATCACAAAGTTGACTAATACTAAGCAAATTATATTTGAGACTATCAACAAGAAGAACATGCTTAACAAGAGTTGATGAACCTTTACCAACATTTCCAATGCCAAGGATTCTACCCTTCTTTTTGTCCCCAAATGTGACATAACCTTCATAGATAGATTCCACGTCTTTGACTAATGAGGCATCTCCGGTCATGTGGCGACAACATCCACTATCAAGAAACCATTGAGCCGGAGTATTGACATTGCTTGCAAGTACCTCATTCCCGAAAGCCATGAAGCACACATTTGCATTTTCCTCTTCTTCTTCATCTTCACTCCCTTCTTGATCCCATGTGCTTATCATGCCCTTGACATTCTTTGGTTTAAAGAATTTTTTCTTTTTGTCTTCCTTGGGCTCTTTTTCTTTGGCGGAGGGGCACTCTCCTATGATATGTTGGTTGCTTCCACATTCATAGCATCTCATCCCATTAGGATTTTGTTTTCTTCTATTTTGGAAGAATTTTCTTCCTTTCCCGGAAAACATTTTTTTCATGCGCTTTACCACCAAAGCCATGGTCTCATCATCTAAGTTGATGTCTTCTTCATCACTTGAAAGGTTGGATTCATCAAGATCAAGAATAGCCTTTAAAGCAATACTCTTTTTTGCCTTTTCAACATGCTCATCCTTTTTGTGTGTGAGCTCATAAGTGAGAAGAGAACCAATGAGCTCTCCACTGTGGGATAAGTTTTCAAATTCTTTGCTTCTTCAATAATTAGAGCTTTTGCCTTCCCAACTTTTAGGAAGTGAGTTGAGGATCTTCCTATTCATTTCACCCATAGAGTATTCCTTTCCATAAGATCTCAACCCATTGACAACATTGGTGAACCTAGTGTTCATCTCATTTATAGTTTCATTTGACTTCATAGAGAAAAGCTCATATTCCCTCACAAGCATGTTGAGCTTTGATTCTTTGACTTGATTAGTCCCCTCATGGGTGACTTCTAAAGTTTTCCACATCTTGTGAGCGGATTTGCTTCCACGTATCCGATTGTACTCATCCGGATTAAGAGCACAACTAATGATGTTCATAGCTAAAAAATTAAGGGTCATTTTCTTTGACTCATCTTCATTAAATTCATTGTCCAATTTTGGAAATTGAACACCATCCACCTCTTTCATAGGTACATATGGACCTTCTTCAAAAATCTGCCATAAGGAGTAGTCTATAGAGCACACATAGATTTTGAAACGGTCTTTCCAAGCATTAAAATTGTTTCCATCAAAGAGAGGTGGTCTATTTGTGGAAGATCCCTCTGGATAGGCTAAAGCGGAATTTCCGGCCATAATCTTTACTTCAAGCGGTTAAGCTAAAGGTGAAGACGAGGCTCTGATACCAATTGAAAAACACAAGAGGGGGGGTGAATTGGGTTTTTATAAAAGTGGCTTCTTTTTCTTTGCAAACTTTTGGATAATGAAACTTTATGAAATTTAGAGATAATAGATCAAAAGCAAAGCACGAAAAGATAGACACGTGATTTATAGTGGTTCGATTCACAAAGAATCTACATCCACTACCTTGAGTCTTACCCAAGGATTTTAAATAGCTTCACTAAGAAAAAGCAATTGCACAAGTGGCTAACTCACAAAGAGTTTTACACAAATAACCACTACAATAACTCACCTCACAAAGAGTACAAAGTCCACACCAAATAGGACTTGACACAATAAATACCCTATCACTAAGAGAGGGAAAGATGGAGATATAAATGAGAGTGTAACACACTCAAATAGTGGAGGATTGAATACCTTTCAAGATCTTACTTTAATGCTCTTTGAACTTATGACTCAACAACTTTGTGTCTTGCAAGAGAGATGATGATTTTGAACTTTTCAATACATGAATAAAGTTGAATATGCTTTGAAAGTGTTAGAGCTTTTTGTATAATCAATGTATATTCTCTCTAGTTGGTTTTTGAATATTCATCTGCACTAGAGCTTTTATACTTTTCAAATGAAGCCAAAAAATAGCTTTTAAAACGGTCATATAACGGCTAGTTTTGCAGAGTTCGGTCGACCGGCATGGACCTCGGATGATCCGATCCAAGGTTCGGTTGATCCTAAGAAAGCTTAGGTCGACCGAGCCAACAAGACTTCAAAACTTCAAACTCTCTGTTTAGGTTCGGCTGATCCGACCATGAGTTCGGTTGATCCGACTTTCCTGAGCCTTGAGAGATTTGATTTTTCACTTGTTTTGAAATCTTTTGAAGTCTAAAAAGTTTTCCCAAAAGGTAACAAGTTAGAACATTTGGAAAACCGTTTTAAAGGACTTAGACTTTGAAAACAAAGGCTTTTGGAAATAAGAACATATAAGTAATATTTTGAAACTAAGCCTTTTGAAAACGTGTTTATGATGCATGCAACACTAAAGTGTTGTGTGCTTAAGTTCATAAGAGCATTGGTTAGAGCTTATAAGATAAGGACTATAAAGACATAAGCTATCCTAACCAAACCTAAGTCTTCAATCTTCAATCTCGACGAGATGTGCCTTGAAGTATAACTTTGAATCTTGATCATGGCTTGATTGAAGTACTTAGAGCTTCCATTTTGACTTCCGATATTCTATCACAAAGATTGAGAACATTAGACACAACATCAAATGTTTGTCCAATATCAAAAACTGAGTTTGTTCGCCCTTAGGGCTTACAGATGGATTGACTAAGTCATCTTCATCCAACTCCGCAATTGAATCTCCAAGCTCATCCACAAGCCAATCATCATCCGATAATAGATCGTCAATATCATACTCAATTGTCTTCTTTTCTTTCTTCTTCTTGGCTAACTTTGAATTAGCCATCACATACACAACATCATTCATGGTCTCTTGTTTCAAGCGGTTCCTTCTCTTGGTATGAACCTAAATAATAATTAAAATCAATTAAATCATATACAACAAGGTACAAAACTATATGGATGAATTAAAAATTACCATCTCAAAAGCGCTCCAATTCCGTTCACATCCAGAAGAACTACAAGTCAAACTCAACACCCGAATTGCAAATTTTTGCAACTCCGGACATTCATCGCCATATGACTCCCACCATTGTGCCGAAGTCTTTGTTTGCATTCCATTCTTTGCCATTCTACTACCAAAGAAACCTGATTGACTCTTGAACATTTCAAGTTGAGCATCAATCTTAACACTTTCCTCGTTATCCGCCATCCTTTCAAGACACTCATACAATCCACGTTTAACTTCCAAATCCGTTTTGAAAGCATCGCTATAATGTAACCGAGGGTTGAGGTAGTACCCGGCGGCATGCAACGGCCGATGCAATTGTCTTTGCCATCTCCCATCAATGATTTCCCATATAGGCTCATAACTAGATGATGAAAAATAAATGAAATTAATTTCCAAAGTAATAAAAATATCAAATGCATCAACATTGTAAACACTTTTTTTGGAGTTCATGAACACCACAGAATAAGATATTAAAGGCAATCTTTCATTTAACAAGACTAATGAGATACAAAATATATTAAATGCATGATAAACTATAGGTAATACTCGCAAATATGATGAATTCCGGGGCTGTTTTAATAAACATAACAATGACATGATAAACTATGTGTTTGCATAAGATGTTTGCTAAAGATTATATTACCTTTTCTTGACACCATGAAAAATATCTTTGATCTTTTATTTCGCTCGACCCATTTCCTCATAAAGAAACCCCATTGGCGGTTTCTCATCCGAATCAACCAACCGAAGAACTTTAATCAAAGGATATGCTCCTTTTAAGCATACTCCAACGTCTCTCCAAAATTCATTCTCAATTACCAAGTTCTCAATCACTTTGCCATCCTTAGACTTCGAAAGGGGATTAGATTTCCACTCATTTGATGTGAACATTCGTATCAATGCTCCCTTGTTATCATTTAGACATCCCAAAGGCAAGTAAGAAGTAGCAAATCGAGTTATGGCCGGCCTCACTAAGTCTTTCCCGGCGGTGAAATGATGCAACAAGCATAGAAGTGAAGTCCTCCCATAGATGTAGGTTGTGATCTTTTTACCATGCACAATTGTTTCTTTATGAAACGGGATCTTCTTCTCAAAATCCTCCAATATAAAATCGATGCAATGTGCCGCGCAAGGAGTCCAAAACAACTTCTTTCGTTTCTCCATAAGCTTCTCTCCCGCTGCCTTGTAGTTTGCCGCATTGTCCGTCACAATTTGAACAACATTTTATTCTCCTACCTCCTCGACAATCTCATCCATCATATGAAGTACATTCTCGGACGTTTTAGATATGTTTGATGCATCAATCTATTTCAAAAATACCGTTCCCTTAGGACTATTCACAAGAAAATTAATAATCGTTCTCCTCCTCTTGTCGGTCCATCCATCCGTCATTATCGTGCAACCCATTTTATTCCAATAAGATTTGTGCGCCTCCATGTCAAGTTTGGTGGATTCGACTTGTTGCTTCAAGTATTTTACCCCTACGTCATGATAGGATGGTGGCTTGAACCCGGTCCATGCTTCGCGACCAATTCAAACCTCTTGTTGAACTCCTCGCATTTGGCCACATTGAATGATATCGCGTTGTTGTAAAAGAAACGAGCAATTTCTTGACAAGCTTCCTCCCTTATATTCTTCTTGAATATGCTATTAATAGTAGATTGACACTAGTTCCTCTTCTCTTAAAAAGATCCCCAGAGTTCAAGTCATCTGCTTGTCGTTTTCTACTTGAAATTGAATCGTCTTCTTCATAACCACGTTCCTCAATATACATTACTCCCTCCTCGTATTGTCTTGACTTCTTGATCAATTTTTCTTGCAAAGAACACATAATATCCCACATCTCTTTCCTGACTTCGTCCGGGACATTTGGGCAAGCCTCGACATCCTTTTTAGTACATGCCAAGTGTTGTTTAAGTCGATATACACCCCCCGCTTACCACCTTTGGACAATATTTGCATCTAATTGTTCTCGGATTCTCATTAACCATATTTCCATGCTTCCAACCTGGATCGCTCCTATTCCCGGCTGCTTTTTTTCGGAGATTTGATTGACCACCTCCAACTCCAACGCTAGAATCATTGCCCGCACTTCCACTACCCTATCCGGACACTCCCGGCATCTTATTTTTCCCTTTCTAATTAAAATTATGTGGAAAAAGAAGAGTTCACCAAGAGGCACTGTCGCCAGAAAAGAAACTTGTACACACTGCCTGAAAAAGGCCAAAAAAACATCAACATGCTTAGGACAAGAAAAAAACTAGGAAAATTTCCATAAACAAAAAACTAGGACACTGCCTGAAAAAGGCCAAAAAAAACATCAACAAAGCATTCAAAAAATTTCCATAAATTGATGTTTCTATAGCCTTTCTATCAAAAAAGCATCGAACAAGGACCAGACTGATGTACAAATATAGTATTTTTTCCATATTAAAAAAAAACTTTATCAAACCCTAATTCAAAACACTATCAATTCTCACAAAAATCCAATCAAAAGAACTTCATGAAAAATAAGCAATTTATGATAACTAAAATTAAAACGATAAATGAAAAATTACCCGTTTGAGAGGACGATTTGGGATGACGATTTGGGCTCCTTCTTCTTCCCGGCTCTGAGACAAAGATGAGATGACGATTTGGGAGCCTGCTCTGAGACAGAGAAGACGATTTGGGAGCCGGCTCTGAGACAGAGAAGCCGATGATCTGAGACAGAGAGGAGATTAGGAGAAGACGATGATATGTTTGAGAGAAGCAATTTGGGAATTGGGAGAATGAGATGAGAACATTTTTTTTCCAATTACATAACCCGATTTGACATAACCCGACCCGGTCACGACCCACCTCCAAAAACAGAAAATTTTGGATCGTAATGGATCGTCCGATCCTACGATCTTACGAACTGGATCGACGATCCAGAACGATCCAACACGGTTTTAAGCCTTAGGATCGTACGATTTTACGATCCAACTCGCGATTTTGACAACATTGGTTTTGTGTATTCTTGAATTTAATATAATTTATCTTTCTCAGTGTGCATAGAAAATGCGATAAATTCACTAACAAATTACATTAATGTATGGACATATAAATTTAGTGGAGATTGAAGTAACTGTGTGCGAGGGAGAGTAAAGAAGCAACGAGGCTTAGGGCGCTGTAATTATAATACTTACATTTCTAATACTTATATAATACCTACATTTATATACACATGTTCTAAGATGAAATGTCAATTTAGTTCATCTTTCCTACTCTCATCCCTTTCTTATTTTCGCTTGTTCCTTCAAATCTTTTAGGTTTTCGTTCGTCGGATTGGCTCTTTGATGTTTAGTTATGATTTTAGACTTATATGTTGCCGTCGGAAGTTCTAGAATATTTGTATTGTGGCATTTATTATGTCCTAGCATTAAATTGACGAAACGGTAGATTTTTCTCTCTTTGTGTGGTTTGCAGATCTTTCCTGGTTTCGGCAATTTAAAAAAAAATTCTTGTTCTTCTAATTATTCAAGTTTTCGTTCATAGATTTGTGGATCATGGACATTTTAGTTATGTTTTTAGATTTGATGCCCCGCTCAAATTTAAAGAATTTGTTGCGGCGATCATTTACTTTTTCCCCAACAAACAGGTAATGCGTTTGATTTCACCTTTCACATGGTTTGCAAATAATCTTGATTTTAGTCTTTGTTTTGACCGATTTTAATTTTTCACTTGTTCCTCTTTCTAATTCGGTTTTAATTCATCAGTTTGTGGCTCGTGGACAGTTTTAGGTATGTGTTTAGACTTGACACATGCGATTGAAATTATAGAATTTGTTATGGTGACATTTACTTTTTCCGAGCACCAAACCGGTAAACCATTTCATTTTTTTCCTTTCCTGTGGTTTACAAAGAAGCTAGATCTTTTTCGTGCTTTAGGCGCTTTTTAATTTATGCTTGTTCCTCGAAACTATCCACGTTTTTGTCGGGCTTTTTGGCTTTTCGTGTATTTTATAGGCTTGATGCTTGCCATTGGAATTTATAGAATATGTTATAGTGACATTTACTTATTCCACAACATCGCATCAGTAAAGCGTGGTCTTACAGTCACAAAGATAAGTGTTTTCTGTCTAATCAATTCTCGCAAAATAAGAGCTTTTTTTCAATGCTTTTTCTGCTCTAATTTCTTTCAGGTACTTTGATCTGTAAATTAGCTGCCACGAATTAAAAAAAAAAAATATCCACGACAATTGGTCCCTTTGACTAAAGTTGTTTATGAATTAATGATTTAATTAAAACTTTAAGACATAAAAATAATAGAACAGTTTATATAAGTAATGGAAAGTATTATCGATGACACTCTGGTGATTTTTAGCAAGTAATTATTTTTAGATAAATTATATTATTTTTATATAACATCTTAAGAAACTCAAAAATTGCAAACTTTGAGCACTATTTGATAAATAATTTTTGGACTAAGGTAATGGATTTTCGATTTCTACGAACTATTTTAACATGATTTTATTTTCAGGAAGATATTGATGAAAAGTTATATTTCTATGGACTATCTTATTTTTATCAAAAAATAACTAGCCTTGTTTTTATCGTGCATTACACGTGCATAGATTTAATGTTATAAAATCATTTAGTTTTTGTATTCTTTAATTTAATATAATTTATCTTACTCAGCGTGCATAGAAATTGCGATAAATTCACTAACAAATTACGTTAACGTATGGGCAAATAGATTTAGTGGAGATTGAAGTAACTGTGTGCGAGGGAGAGTAAAGAAGCAACGAGGCTTAGGGCGTTGTAATTATAATACTTATATAATACCTACATTTATATACACATGTTCTAAGATGAAATGTCAATTTAGTTCATCTTTCCTACTCTCATCCCTTTCTTATTTTCTCTTGTTCCTTCAAATCTTTTAGGTTTTCGTTCGTCGGATTGGGCTCTTTGATGTTTAGTTATGATTTTAGACTTATATGTTGCCGTCGGAAGTTCTAGAATATTTGTATTGTGGCATTTATTATGTCCTAGCATTAAATTTACGAAACGGTAGATTTTTCTCTCTTTGTGTGGTTTGCAGATCTTTCCTGCTTTCGGCAATTTTAAAAAAAAATCTTGTTCTTCTAATTATTCAAGTTTTCGTTCATAGATTTGTGGATCATGGACATTTTAGTTATGTTTTTAGATTTGATGCCCCGCTCAAATTTAAAGAATTTGTTGCCGCGATCATTTACTTTTTCCCCAACAAACTGGTAATGCGTTTGATATCACCTTTCACATGGTTTACAAATAATCTTGATTTTAGTCTTGGTTTTGACCGATTTTAAATTTTCGATTGTTCCTCTTTCTAATTCGGTTTTAATTCACCAGTTTGTGGCTCGTGGACAGTTTTAGGTATGTGTTTAGACTTGATACATGCGATTGAAATTATAGAATTTGTTATGGTGACATTTACTTTTTCCGAGCACCAAACCAGTAAACCGTTTCATTTTTTTCCTTTCATGTGGTTTACAAAGAAGATAGATCTTTTTCGTGCTTTAGGCGCTTTTTAATTTGTGCTTGTTCCTCGAAACTACCCACGTTTTTGTCAGTTTTTGGCTTTTCAGATATTTTATAGGCTTGATGCTTGCCATTGGTATTTATAGAATATGTTATAGTGACATTTACTTATTCCACAACATCGCATCAGTAAAGCGTGGTCTTACAGTCACAAAGATAAGTGTTTTCTGTCTAATCAATTCTCGCAAAATAAGAGTTTTTTTTCAATGCTTTTTCTGCTATAATTTCTTTCAGGTACTTTGATCTGTAAATTAGCTACCACGAATTAAAAAAAATATCCACGACAATTGGTCCCTTTGACTAAAGTTGTTTATGAATTAATGGTTTAATTACAACTTTAAGACATAAAAATAGTAGAACAGTTTATATAAGTAATGGAAAGTATTAACGATGACACTCTGGTGATTTTTAGCAAGTAATTATTTTTAGATAAATTATATTATTTTTATAGAACATCTTAAGAAACTCAAAAATTGCAAACTTTGAGCACTATTTGATAAATAATTTTTGGACTAAGGTAATGGATTTCCGATTTCTACGAACTATTTTAACATGATTGTATTTTCAGGAAGATATTGATGCAAAGTTATATTTCTATGGACTATCTTATTTTTATATCGTGCATTACACGTGCATAGATTTAAAGTTATAAAATCATTTAGTTTTTGTATTCTTTAATTTAATATAATTTATCTTACTCATTGTGCATAGAAAATGCGATAAATTCACTAACAAATTATATTAATGTATGGGCATATAGATTTAGTGGAGATTGAAGTAACTGTGTGCGAGGGAGAGTAAAGAAGCAACGAGGCTTAGGGCGTTGTAATTATAATACTTATGTAATACCTACATTTATATACACATGTTCTAAGATGAAATGTCAATTTAGTTCATCTTTCCTACTCTCATCCCTTTCTTATTTTCGCTTGTTCCTTCAAATCTTTTAGGTTTTCGTTCGTCGGATTGGGCTCTTTGATGTTTAGTTATGATTTTAGACTTATATGTTGCCGTCGGAAGTTCTAGAATATTTGTATTTTGGCATTTATTATGTCCTAGCATTAAATTGACGAAACGGTAGATTTTTTACTCTTTGTGTGGTTTGCAGATCTTTCCTGCTTTCGCAAATTTTAAAAAAAATTCTTGTTCTTCTAATTATTCAAGTTTTCGTTCATAGATTTGTGGATCATGGACATTTTAGTTATGTTTTTAGATTTGATGCCCCGCTCAAATTTAAAGAATTTGTTGCGGCGATCATTTACTTTTTCCCCAACAAACTCGGTAATGCGTTTGATTTCACCTTTCACATGGTTTGCAAATAATCTAGATTTTAGTCTTGGTTTTGACCGATTTTAATTTTTCTCTTGTTCCTCTTTCTAATTCAGTTTTAATTCATCAGTTTGTGGCTCGTGGACAGTTTTAGGTATGTGTTTAGACTTGATACATGCGATTGAAATTATAGAATTTGTTATGGTGACATTTACTTTTTCCGAGCACCAAACCGGTAAACCGTTTCATTTTGTTTTCCTTTCCTGTGGTTTACAAAGAAGCTAGATCTTTTTCGTGCTTTAGGCGCTTTTTAATTTGTGCTTGTTCCTCGAAACTACCCACGTTTTTGTCAGTTTTTGGCTTTTCAGATATTTTATAGGCTTGATGCTTGCCATTGGTATTTATAGAATATGTTATAGTGACATTTACTTATTCCACAACATCGCATCAGTAAAGCGTGGTCTTACAGTCACAAAGATAAGTGTTTTCTGTCTAATCAATTCTCGCAAAATAAGAGTTTTTTTTCAATGCTTTTTCTGCTATAATTTCTTTCAGGTACTTTGATCTGTAATTAGCTACCACGAATTAAAAAAAAATATCCACGACAATTGGTCCCTTTGACTAAAGTTGTTTATGAACTAATAGTTTAATTACAACTTTAAGACATAAAAATAATAGAACAGTTTATATAAGTAATGGAAAGTATTAACGATGACACTCTGGTGATTTTTAGCAAGTAATTATTTTTAGATAAATTATATTATTTTTATATAACATCTTAAGAAACTCAAAAATTGCAAACTTTGAGCACTATTTGATAAATAATTTTTGGACTAAGGTAATGGATTTTCGATTTCTACGAACTATTTTAACATGATTTTATTTTCAGGAAGATATTGATGCAAAGTTATATTTCTATGGACTATCTTATTTTTATATCGTGCATTACACGTGCATAGATTTAAAGTTATAAAATCATTTAGTTTTTGTATTCTTTAATTTAATATAATTTATCTTACTCATTGTGCATAGAAAATGCGATAAATTCACTAACAAATTATATTAATGTATGGGCATATAGATTTAGTGGAGATTGAAGTAACTGTGTGCGAGGGAGAGTAAAGAAGCAACGAGGCTTAGGGCGTTGTAATTATAATACTTATGTAATACCTACATTTATATACACATGTTCTAAGATGAAATGTCAATTTAGTTCATCTTTCCTACTCTCATCCCTTTCTTATTTTCGCTTGTTCCTTCAAATCTTTTAGGTTTTCGTTCGTCGGATTGGGCTCTTTGATGTTTAGTTATGATTTTAGAATTATATGTTGCCGTCGGAAGTTCTAGAATATTTGTATTTTGGCATTTATTATGTCCTAGCATTAAATTGACGAAACGGTAGATTTTTTACTCTTTGTGTGGTTTGCAGATCTTTCCTGCTTTCGCAAATTTTAAAAAAAATTCTTGTTCTTCTAATTATTCAAGTTTTCGTTCATAGATTTGTGGATCATGGACATTTTAGTTATGTTTTTAGATTTGATGCCCCGCTCAAATTTAAAGAATTTGTTGCGGCGATCATTTACTTTTTCCCCAACAAACTGGTAATGCGTTTGATTTCACCTTTCACATGGTTTGCAAATAATCTAGATTTTAGTCTTGGTTTTGACCGATTTTAATTTTTTCTCTTGTTCCTCTTTCTAATTCAGTTTTAATTCATCAGCTTTGTGGCTCGTGGGACAGCTTTTTAGGTATGTGTTTAGACTTGATACATGCGATTGAAATTATAGAATTTGTTATGGTGACATTTACTTTTTCCGAGCACCAAACCGGTAAACCGTTTCATTTTGTTTTCCTTTCCTGTGGTTTACAAAGAAGCTAGATCTTTTTCGTGCTTTAGGCGCTTTTTAATTTATGCTTGTTCCTCGAAACTACCCACGTTTTTGTCAGTTTTTGGCTTTTCAGGTATTTTATAGGCTTGATGCTTGCCATTGGAATTTATAGAATATGTTATAGTGACATTTACTTATTCCACAACATCGCATCGAGAAAGCGTGGTCTTACAAATCACAAAGATAAGTGTTTTTCTGTCTAATCAATTCTCGCAAAATAAGAGCTTTTTTTCAATGCTTTTTCTACTCTAATTTCTTTTAGGTACTTTGATCTGTAAATTAGCTACCACGAATTAAAAAAAAAATAACCACGACAATTGGTCCCTTTGACTAAAGTTGTTTATGAATTAATGGTTTAATTACAACTTTAAGACATAGAAATAAAAGAACAGTTTATATAAGTAATTGAAAGTATTAACGATGACACTCTGGTGATTTTTAGCAAGTAATTATTTTTAGATAAATTATATTATTTTTATAGAACATCTTACGAAACTCAAATATTGCAAACTTTGAGCACTATTTGATAAATAATTTTTGGACTAAGGTAATGGATTTCCGATTTCTACTGAACTATTTTAACATGATTGTATTTTTCGGGAAGATATTGATGCAAAGTTATATTTCTATGGACTATCTTATTTTTTATATCGTGCATTACACGTGCATAGATTTAAAGTTATAAAATCATTTAGTTTTTTGTATTCTTTAATTTAATATAATTTATCTTACTCAGTGTGCATAGAAAATGCGATAAATTCACTAACAAATTATATTAATGTATGGGCATATAGATTTAGTGGAGATTGAAGTAATTGTGTGCGAGGGAGAGTAAAGAAGCAACGAGGCTTAGGGCGTTGTAATTATAATACTTATGTAATACCTACATTTATATACACATGTTCTAAGATGAAATGTCAATTTAGTTCATCTTTCCTACTCTCATCCCTTTCTTATTTTCGCTTGTTCCTTCAAATCTTTTAGGTTTTCGTTCATTTGGATTGGGCTCTTTGATGTTTAGTTATGATTTTAGACATATATGTTGCCGTCGGAAGTTCTAGAATATTTGTATTTTGGCATTTATTATGTCCTAGCATTAAATTGACGAAACGGTAGATTTTTTACTCTTTGTGTGGTTTGCAGATCTTTCCTGCTTTCGCAAATTTTAAAAAAAATTCTTGTTCTTCTAATTATTCAAGTTTTCGTTCATAGATTTGTGGATCATGGACATTTTAGTTATGTTTTTAGATTTGATGCCCCGCTCAAATTTAAAGAATTTGTTGCGGCGATCATTTACTTTTTCCCCAACAAACTGGTAATGCGTTTGATTTCACCTTTCACATGGTTTGCAAATAATCTAGATTTTAGTCTTGGTTTTGACCGATTTTAATTTTTCTCTTGTTCCTCTTTCTAATTCAGTTTTAATTCATCAGTTTGTGGCTCGTGGACAGTTTTAGGTATGTGTTTAGACTTGATACATGCGATTGAAATTATAGAATTTGTTATGGTGACATTTACTTTTTCCGAGCACCAAACCGGTAAACCGTTTCATTTTGTTTTCCTTTCCTGTGGTTTACAAAGAAGCTAGATCTTTTTCGTGCTTTAGGCGCTTTTTAATTTATGCTTGTTCCTCGAAACTACCCACGTTTTTGTCAGTTTTTGGCTTTTCAGGTATTTTATAGGCTTGATGCTTGCCATTGGAATTTATAGAATATGTTATAGTGACATTTACTTATTCCACAACATCGCATCAGTAAAGCGTGGTCTTACAGTCACAAAGATAAGTGTTTTCTGTCTAATCAATTCTCGCAAAATAAGAGCTTTTTTTCAATGCTTTTTCTACTCTAATTTCTTTTAGGTACTTTGATCTGTAAATTAGCTACCACGAATTAAAAAAAAAAATAACCACGACAATTGGTCCCTTTGACTAAAGTTGTTTATGAATTAATGGTTTAATTACAACTTTAAGACATAGAAATAAAAGAACAGTTTATATAAGTAATTGAAAGTATTAACGATGACACTCTGGTGATTTTTAGCAAGTAATTATTTTTAGATAAATTATATTATTTTTATAGAACATCTTACGAAACTCAAATATTGCAAACTTTGAGCACTATTTGATAAATAATTTTTGGACTAAGGTAATGGATTTCCGATTTCTACGAACTATTTTAACATGATTGTATTTTCAGGAAGATATTGATGCAAAGTTATATTTCTATGGACTATCTTATTTTTATATCGTGCATTACACGTGCATAGATTTAAAGTTATAAAATCATTTAGTTTTTGTATTCTTTAATTTAATATAATTTATCTTACTCAGTGTGCATAGAAAATGCGATAAATTCACTAACAAATTATATTAATGTATGGGCATATAGATTTAGTGGAGATTGAAGTAATCGTAAAGTGAGGGAGAGTAAAGAAGCAACGAGGCTTAGGGCGTTGTAATTATAATACTTATGTAATACCTACATTTATATACACATGTTCTAAGATGAAATGTCAATTTAGTTCATCTTTCCTACTCTCATCCCTTTCTTATTTTCGCTTGTTCCTTCAAATCTTTTAGGTTTTCGTCAGTCGGATTGGGCTCTTTGATGTTTAGTTATGATTTTAGACATTATATGTTGCCGTCGGAAGTTCTAGAATATTTGTATTTTGGCATTTATTATGTCCTAGCATTAAATTGACGAAACGGTAGATTTTTTTACTCTTTGTGTGGTTTGCGGATCTTTCCTCGCTTTCGCAAATTTTAAAAAAAATTCTTGTTCTTCTAATTATTCAAGTTTTCGCTCATAGATTTGTGGATCATGGACATTTTAGTTATGTTTTTTAGATTTGATGCCCCGCTCAAATTTAAAGAATTTGTTGCTGCGATCATTTACTTTTTTCCCCAACAAACTGGTAATGCGTTTGATTTCACCTTTCACATGGTTTGCAAATAATCTAGATTTTAGTCTTGGTTTTGACCGATTTTAATTTTTCTCTTGTTCCTCTTTCTAATTCAGCTTTTAATTCATCGCTTTGTGGCTCGTGGGACAGCTTTTAGGTATGTGTTTAGACTTGATACATGCGATTGAAATTATAGAATTTGTTATGGTGACATTTACTTTTTCCGAGCACCAAACCGGTAAACCGTTTCATTTTGTTTTCCTTTCCCGTGGTTTACAAAGAAGCTAGATCTTTTTCGTGCTTTAGGCGCTTTTTAATTTATGCTTGTTCCTCGAAACTACCCACGTTTTTGTCAGTTTTTGGCTTTTCAGGTATTTTATAGGCTTGATGCTTGCCATTGGAATTTATAGAATATGTTATAGTGACATTTACTTATTCCACAACATCGCATCGACAAAGCGTGGTCTTACAGTCACAAAGATAAGTGTTTTCTGTCTAATCAATTCTCGCAAAATAAGAGCTTTTTTTCAATGCTTTTTCTACTCTAATTTCTTTTAGGTACTTTGATCTGTAAATTAGCTACCACGAATTAAAAAAAAAATAACCACGACAATTGGTCCCTTTGACTAAAGTTGTTTATGAATTAATGGTTTAATTACAACTTTAAGACATAGAAATAAAAGAACAGTTTATATAAGTAATTGAAAGTATTAACGATGACACTCTGGTGATTTTTAGCAAGTAATTATTTTTAGATAAATTATATTATTTTTATAGAACATCTTACGAAACTCAAATATTGCAAACTTTGAGCACTATTTGATAAATAATTTTTGGACTAAGGTAATGGATTTCCGATTTCTACGAACTATTTTAACATGATTGTATTTTCAGGAAGATATTGATGCAAAGTTATATTTCTATGGACTATCTTATTTTTATATCGTGCATTACACGTGCATAGATTTAAAGTTATAAAATCATTTAGTTTTTGTATTCTTTAATTTAATATAATTTATCTTACTCAGTGTGCATAGAAAATGCGATAAATTCACTAACAAATTATATTAATGTATGGGCATATAGATTTAGTGGAGATTGAAAGTAATCGAAATGCGAGGGAGAGTAAAGAAGCAACGAGGCTTAGGGCGTTGTAATTATAATACTTATGTAATACCTACATTTATATACACATGTTCTAAGATGAAATGTCAATTTAGTTCATCTTTCCTACTCTCATCCCTTTCTTATTTTCGCTTGTTCCTTCAAATCTTTTAGGTTTTCGTCATTTGGATTGGGCTCTTTGATGTTTAGTTATGATTTTAGACATTATATGTTGCCGTCGGAAGTTCTAGAATATTTGTATTTTGGCATTTATTATGTCCTAGCATTAAATTGACGAAACGGTAGATTTTTTACTCTTTGTGTGGTTTGCAGATCTTTCCTGCTTTCGCAAATTTTAAAAAAAATTCTTGTTCTTCTAATTATTCAAGTTTTCGTTCATAGATTTGTGGATCATGGACATTTTAGTTATGTTTTTAGATTTGATGCCCCGCTCAAATTTAAAGAATTTGTTGCGGCGATCATTTACTTTTTCCCCAACAAACTGGTAATGCGTTTGATTTCACCTTTCACATGGTTTGCAAATAATCTAGATTTTAGTCTTGGTTTTGACCGATTTTAATTTTTCTCTTGTTCCTCTTTCTAATTCAGCTTTTAATTCATCGCTGTGGCTCGTGGGACAGCTTTTAGGTATGTGTTTAGACTTGATACATGCGATTGAAATTATATAATTTGTTATGGTGACATTTACTTTTTCCGAGCACCAAACCGGTAAACCGTTTCATTTTTTTTTTTCCTTTCCTGTGGTTTACAAAGAAGCTAGATCTTTTTCGTGCTTTAGGCGCTTTTTAATTTATGCTTGTTCCTCGAAACTACCCACGTTTTTGTCAGTTTTTGGCTTTTCAGGTATTTTATAGGCTTGATGCTTGCCATTGGAATTTATAGAATATGTTATAGTGACATTTACTTATTCCACAACATCGCATCGACAAAGCGTGGTCTTACAAATCACAAAGATAAGTGTTTTCTGTCTAATCAATTCTCGCAAAATAAGAGCTTTTTTTCAATGCTTTTTCTACTCTAATTTCTTTTAGGTACTTTGATCTGTAAATTAGCTACCACGAATTAAAAAAAAAATAACCACGACAATTGGTCCCTTTGACTAAAGTTGTTTATGAATTAATGGTTTAATTACAACTTTAAGACATAGAAATAAAAGAACAGTTTATATAAGTAATTGAAAGTATTAACGATGACACTCTGGTGATTTTTAGCAAGTAATTATTTTTAGATAAATTATATTATTTTTATAGAACATCTTACGAAACTCAAATATTGCAAACTTTGAGCACTATTTGATAAATAATTTTTGGACTAAGGTAATGGATTTCCGATTTCTACGAACTATTTTAACATGATTGTATTTTTCAGGGAAGATATTGATGCAAAGTTATATTTCTATGGACTATCTTATTTTTTATATCGTGCATTACACGTGCATAGATTTAAAGTTATAAAATCATTTAGTTTTTTGTATTCTTTAATTTAATATAATTTATCTTACTCAGATGTGCATAGAAAATGCGATAAATTCACTAACAAATTATATTAATGTATGGGCATATAGATTTAGTGGAGATTGAAGTAATCGTGATGCGAGGGAGAGTAAAGAAGCAACGAGGCTTAGGGCGTTGTAATTATAATACTTATGTAATACCTACATTTATATACACATGTTCTAAGATGAAATGTCAATTTAGTTCATCTTTCCTACTCTCATCCCTTTCTTATTTTCGCTTGTTCCTTCAAATCTTTTAGGTTTTCGTCATTTGGATTGGGCTCTTTGATGTTTAGTTATGATTTTAGACTTATATGTTGCCGTTGGAAGTTCTAGAATATTTGTATTTGTGGCATTTATTATGTCCTAGCATTAAATTGACGAAACGGTAGATTTTTTCTCTTTGTGTGGTTTGCAGATCTTTCCTCGCTTTCGCAAATTTTAAAAAAAATTCTTGTTCTTCTAATTATTCAAGTTTTCGCTCATAGATTTGTGGATCATGGACATTTTAGTTATGTTTTTTAGATTTGATGCCCCGCTCAAATTTAAAGAATTTGTTGCGGCGATCATTTACTTTTTTCCCCAACAAACCCGGTAATGCGTTTGATTTCACCTTTCACATGGTTTGCAAATAATCTAGATTTTAGTCTTGGTTTTGACCGATTTTAATTTTTTCTCTTGTTCCTCTTTCTAATTCAGCTTTTATTGTGGCTCGTGGGACAGCTTTTTAGGTATGTGTTTAGACTTGATACATGCGATTGAAATTATAGTAATTTGTTATGGTGACATTTACTTTTTTCCGAGCACCAAACCGGTAAACCGTTTCATTTTTTGTTTTTCCTTTCCCGTGGTTTACAAAGAAGCTAGATCTTTTTCGTGCTTTAGGCGCTTTTTAATTTATGCTTGTTCCTCGAAACTACCCACGTTTTTGTCAGCTTTTTGGCTTTTTCGGGTATTTTATAGGCTTGATGCTTGCCATTGGAATTTATAGAATATGTTATAGTGACATTTACTTATTCCACAACATCGCATCGCAAAGCGTGGTCTTACAAATCACAAAGATAAGTGTTTTCTCGTCTAATCAATTCTCGCAAAATAAGAGTTTTTTTTTCAATGCTTTTTCTACTCTAATTTCTTTTAGGTACTTTGATCTCGTAAATTAGCTACCACGAATTAAAAAAAAATATCCACGATAATTGGTCCCTTTGACTAAAGTTGTTTATGAATTAATGGTTTAATTACAACTTTAAGACATAAAAATAATAGAACAGCTTTTATATAAGTAATGGAAAGTATTAACGATGACACTCGGGTGATTTTTTAGCAAGTAATTATTTTTTAGATAAATTATATTATTTTTTATAGAACATCTTAAGAAACTCAAAAATTGCAAACTTTGAGCACTATTTGATAAATAATTTTTGGACTAAGGTAATGGATTTCCGATTTCTACGAACTATTTTAACATGATTGTATTTTCAGGAAGATATTGATGCAAAGTTATATTTCTATGGACTATCTTATTTTTATATCGTGCATTACACGTGCATAGATTTAAAGTTATAAAATCATTTAGTTTTTTGTATTCTTTAATTTAATATAATTTATCTTACTCAGTGTGCATAGAAAATGCGATAAATTCACTAACAAATTATATTAATGTATGGGCATATAGATTTAGTGGAGATTGAAGTAACTGTGTGCGAGGGAGAGTAAAGAAGCAACGAGGCTTAGGGCGTTGTAATTATAATACTTATATAATACCTACATTTATATGTACACATGTTCTAAGATGAAATGTCAATTTAGTTCATCTTTCCTACTCTCATCCCTTTCTTATTTTCGCTTGTTCCTTCAAATCTTTTAGGTTTTCGTCATTTGGATTGGGCTCTTTGATGTTTAGTTATGATTTTAGACTTATATGTTGCCGTCTGAAGTTCTAGAATATTTGTATTGTGGCATTTATTATGTCCTAGCATTAAATTGACGAAACGGTAGATTTTTTCTCTTTGTGTGGTTTGCGATCTTTCCTCGCTTTCGCAATTTTAAAAAAAATTCTTGTTCTTCTAATTATTCAAGTTTTCGCTCATAGATTTGTGGATCATGGACATTTTAGTTATGTTTTTTAGATTTGATGCCCCGCTCAAATTTAAAGAATTTGTTGCGGCGATCATTTACTTTTTTCCCCAACAAACCGGTAATGCGTTTGATTTCACCTTTCACATGGTTTGCAAATAATCTAGATTTTAGTCTTGGTTTTGACCGATTTTAATTTTTTCTCTTGTTCCTCTTTCTAATTCAGCTATTTGTGGCTCGTGGGACAGCTTTTTAGGTATGTGTTTAGACTTGATACATGCGATTGAAATTATAGTAATTTGTTATGGTGACATTTACTTTTTTCCGAGCACCAAACCGGTAAACCGTTTCATTTTTTTTTCCTTTCCCGTGGTTTACAAAGAAGCTAGATCTTTTTCGTGCTTTAGGCGCTTTTTAATTTATGCTTGTTCCTCAAAACTACCCACGCTTTTTGTCAGCTTTTTGGCTTTTTCGTATTTTATAGGCTTGATGCTTGCCATTGGAATTTATAGAATATGTTATAGTGACATTTACTTATTCCACAACATCGCATCGCAAAGCGTGGTCTTACAAACCACAAAGATAAGTGTTTTCTGTCTAATCAATTCTCGCAAAATAAGAGTTTTTTTTTCAATGCTTTTTCTACTCTAATTTCTTTTAGGTACTTTGATCTCAGTAAATTAGCTACCACGAATTAAAAAAAAATATCCACGATAATTGGTCCCTTTGACTAAAGTTGTTTATGAATTAATGGTTTAATTACAACTTTAAGACATAAAAATAATAGAACAGCTTTATATAAGTAATGGAAAGTATTAATGATGACACTGGGTGATTTTTTAGCAAGTAATTATTTTTTAGATAAATTATATTATTTTTTATAGAACATCTTAAGAAACTCAAAAATTGCAAACTTTGAGCACTATTTGATAAATAATTTTTTGGACTAAGGTAATGGATTTCCGATTTCTACGAACTATTTTAACATGATTGTATTTTTCAGGAAGATATTGATGCAAAGTTATATTTCTATGGACTATCTTATTTTTTATATCGTGCATTACACGTGCATAGATTTAAAGTTATAAAATCATTTAGTTTTTTGTATTCTTTAATTTAATATAATTTATCTTACTCAGATGTGCATAGAAAATGCGATAAATTCACTAACAAATTATATTAATGTATGGGCATATAGATTTAGTGGAGATTGAAGTAATCGTAAAGTAGGGAGAGTAAAGAAGCAACGAGGCTTAGGGCGTTGTAATTATAATACTTATATAATACCTACATTTATATGTACACATGTTCTAAGATGAAATGTCAATTTAGTTCATCTTTCCTACTCTCATCCCTTTCTTATTTTCGCTTGTTCCTTCAAATCTTTTAGGTTTTCGTCATTTGGATTGGGCTCTTTGATGTTTAGTTATGATTTTAGACTTATATGTTGCCGCTGGAAGTTCTAGAATATTTGTATTGTGGCATTTATTATGTCCTAGCATTAAATTGACGAAACGGTAGATTTTTTCTCTTTCGTGTGGTTTGCGATCTTTCCTCGCTTTCGCAATTTTAAAAAAAATTCTTGTTCTTCTAATTATTCAAGTTTTCGCTCATAGATTTGTGGATCATGGACATTTTAGTTATGTTTTTTAGATTTGATGCCCCGCTCAAATTTAAAGAATTTGTTGCGGCGATCATTTACTTTTTTCCCCAACAAACCGGTAATGCGTTTGATTTCACCTTTCACATGGTTTGCAAATAATCTAGATTTTAGTCTTGGTTTTGACCGATTTTAATTTTTTCTCTTGTTCCTCTTTCTAATTCAGCTTTGTGGCTCGTGGGACAGCTTTTTAGGTATGTGTTTAGACTTGATACATGCGATTGAAATTATGTAATTTGTTATGGTGACATTTACTTTTTTCCGAGCACCAAACCGGTAAACCGTTTCATTTTTTTTTCCTTTCCCGTGGTTTACAAAGAAGCTAGATCTTTTTCGTGCTTTAGGCGCTTTTTAATTTATGCTTGTTCCTCAAAACTACCCACGCTTTTTGTAAGTTTTTGGCTTTTTCGTATTTTATAGGCTTGATGCTTGCCATTGGAATTTATAGAATATGTTATAGTGACATTTACTTATTCCACAACATCGCATCGCAAAGCGTGGTCTTACAAATCACAAAGATAAGTGTTTTCTCGTATAATCAATTCTCGCAAAATAAGAGTTTTTTTTTCAATGCTTTTTTCTACTCTAATTTCTTTTAGGTACTTTGATCTCGTAAATTAGCTACCACGAATTAAAAAAAAATATCCACGATAATTGGTCCCTTTGACTAAAGTTGTTTATGAATTAATGGTTTAATTACAACTTTAAGACATAAAAATAATAGAACAGCTTTATATAAGTAATGGAAAGTATTAATGATGACACTGGGTGATTTTTTAGCAAGTAATTATTTTTAGATAAATTATATTATTTTTTATAGAACATCTTAAGAAACTCAAAAATTGCAAACTTTGAGCACTATTTGATAAATAATTTTTGGACTAAGGTAATGGATTTCCGATTTCTACGAACTATTTTAACATGATTGTATTTTTCAGGAAGATATTGATGCAAAGTTATATTTCTATGGACTATCTTATTTTTTATATCGTGCATTACACGTGCATAGATTTAAAGTTATAAAATCATTTAGTTTTTTGTATTCTTTAATTTAATATAATTTATCTTACTCAGTAGTGCATAGAAAATGCGATAAATTCACTAACAAATTATATTAATGTATGGGCATATAGATTTAGTGGAGATTGAAGTAATCAGTAAAGTGAGGGAGAGTAAAGAAGCAACGAGGCTTAGGGCGTTGTAATTATAATACTTATATAATACCTACATTTATATGTACACATGTTCTAAGATGAAATGTCAATTTAGTTCATCTTTCCTACTCTCATCCCTTTCTTATTTTCGCTTGTTCCTTCAAATCTTTTAGGTTTTCGTCATTTGGATTGGGCTCTTTGATGTTTAGTTATGATTTTAGACTTATATGTTGCCGTCGGAAGTTCTAGAATATTTGTATTGTGGCATTTATTATGTCCTAGCATTAAATTGACGAAACGGTAGATTTTTTCTCTTTCGTGTGGTTTGCGATCTTTCCTCGCTTTCGCAATTTTAAAAAAAATTCTTGTTCTTCTAATTATTCAAGTTTTCGCTCATAGATTTGTGGATCATGGACATTTTAGTTATGTTTTTTAGATTTGATGCCCCGCTCAAATTTAAAGAATTTGTTGCGGCGATCATTTACTTTTTTCCCCAACAAACCGGTAATGCGTTTGATTTCACCTTTCACATGGTTTGCAAATAATCTAGATTTTAGTCTTGGTTTTGACCGATTTTAATTTTTTCTCTTGTTCCTCTTTCTAATTCAGCTTTGTGGCTCGTGGGACAGCTTTTTAGGTATGTGTTTAGACTTGATACATGCGATTGAAATTATGTAATTTGTTATGGTGACATTTACTTTTTTCCGAGCACCAAACCGGTAAACCGTTTCATTTTTTTTTCCTTTCCCGTGGTTTACAAAGAAGCTAGATCTTTTTCGTGCTTTAGGCGCTTTTTAATTTATGCTTGTTCCTCAAAACTACCCACGTTTTTGTAAGTTTTTGGCTTTTTCGGGTATTTTATAGGCTTGATGCTTGCCATTGGAATTTATAGAATATGTTATAGTGACATTTACTTATTCCACAACATCGCATCGCAAAGCGTGGTCTTACAAATCACAAAGATAAGTGTTTTCTCGTATAATCAATTCTCGCAAAATAAGAGTTTTTTTTTCAATGCTTTTTCTACTCTAATTTCTTTTAGGTACTTTGATCTCGTAAATTAGCTACCACGAATTAAAAAAAAATATCCACGACAATTGGTCCCTTTGACTAAAGTTGTTTATGAATTAATGGTTTAATTACAACTTTAAGACATAAAAATAATAGAACAGCTTTATATAAGTAATGGAAAGTATTAATGATGACACTGCGTGATTTTTTAGCAAGTAATTATTTTTAGATAAATTATATTATTTTTATAGAACATCTTAAGAAACTCAAAAATTGCAAACTTTGAGCACTATTTGATAAATAATTTTTGGACTAAGGTAATGGATTTCGATTTCTACGTAACTATTTTAACATGATTGTATTTTTCAGGAAGATATTGATGCAAAGTTATATTTCTATGGACTATCTTATTTTTTATATCGTGCATTACACGTGCATAGATTTAAAGTTATAAAATCATTTAGTTTTTTGTATTCTTTAATTTAATATAATTTATCTTACTCAAAGTGTGCATAGAAAATGCGATAAATTCACTAACAAATTATATTAATGTAATGGGCATATAGATTTAGTGGAGATTGAAGTAATCGTAAAGTGAGGGAGAGTAAAGAAGCAACGAGGCTTAGGGCGTTGTAATTATAATACTTATATAATACCTACATTTATATGTACACATGTTCTAAGATGAAATGTCAATTTAGTTCATCTTTCCTACTCTCATCCCTTTCTTATTTTCGCTTGTTCCTTCAAATCTTTTAGGTTTTCGTCATTTGGATTGGGCTCTTTGATGTTTAGTTATGATTTTAGACTTATATGTTGCCGTCGGAAGTTCTAGAATATTTGTATTGTGGCATTTATTATGTCCTAGCATTAAATTGACGAAACGGTAGATTTTTTCTCTTTCGTGTGGTTTGCAGATCTTTCCTCGCTTTCGCAATTTTAAAAAAAATTCTTGTTCTTCTAATTATTCAAGTTTTCGTTCCTAGATTTGTGGATCATGGACATTTTAGTTATGTTTTTAGATTTGATGCCCCGCTCAAATTTAAAGAATTTGTTGCGGCGATCATTTACTTTTTCCCCAACAAACTGGTAATGCGTTTGATTTCACCTTTCACATGGTTTGCAAATAATCTAGATTTTAGTCTTGGTTTTGACCGATTTTAATTTTTTCTCTTGTTCCTCTTTCTAATTCAGCTTTGTGGCTCGTGGGACAGCTTTTTAGGTATGTGTTTAGACTTGATACATGCGATTGAAATTATGTAATTTGTTATGGTGACATTTACTTTTTCCGAGCACCAAACCGGTAAACCGTTTCATTTTTTTTTCCTTTCCTGTGGTTTACAAAGAAGCTAGATCTTTTTCGTGCTTTAGGCGCTTTTTAATTTATGCTTGTTCCTCGAAACTACCCACGCTTTTTGTAAGTTTTTGGCTTTTTCGGGTATTTTATAGGCTTGATGCTTGCCATTGGAATTTATAGAATATGTTATAGTGACATTTACTTATTCCACAACATCGCATCGCAAAGCGTGGTCTTACAAATCACAAAGATAAGTGTTTTCTCGTATAATCAATTCTCGCAAAATAAGAGTTTTTTTTTCAATGCTTTTTCTACTCTAATTTCTTTTAGGTACTTTGATCTCGTAAATTAGCTACCAGGAATTAAAAAAAAAAATATCCACGACAATTGGTCCCTTTGACTAAAGTTGTTTATGAATTAATGGTTTAATTACAACTTTAAGACATAAAAATAATAGAACAGCTTTATATAAGTAATGGAAAGTATTAATGATGACACTCGGGTGATTTTTTAGCAAGTAATTATTTTTTAGATAAATTATATTATTTTTATAGAACATCTTAAGAAACTCAAAAATTGCAAACTTTGAGCACTATTTGATAAATAATTTTTGGACTAAGGTAATGGATTTCCGATTTCTACGAACTATTTTAACATGATTGTATTTTTCAGGAAGATATTGATGCAAAGTTATATTTCTATGGACTATCTTATTTTTATATCGTGCATTACACGTGCATAGATTTAAAGTTATAAAATCATTTAGTTTTTGTATTCTTTAATTTAATATAATTTATCTTACTCAGTGTGCATAGAAAATGCGATAAATTCACTAACAAATTACATTAATGTATGGGCATATAGATTTAGTGGAGATTGAAGTAACTGTGTGCGAGGGAGAGTAAAGAAGCAACGAGGCTTAGGGCGTTGTAATTATAATACTTATATAATACCTACATTTATATGTACACATGTTCTAAGATGAAATGTCAATTTAGTTCATCTTTCCTACTCTCATCCCTTTCTTATTTTCGCTTGTTCCTTCAAATCTTTTAGGTTTTCGTTCGTCGGATTGGGCTCTTTGATGTTTAGTTATGATTTTAGACTTATATGTTGCCGTCGGAAGTTCTAGAATATTTGTATTGTGGCATTTATTATGTCCTAGCATTAAATTGACGAAACGGTAGATTTTTCTCTCTTTGTGTGGTTTGCAGATCTTTCCTGCTTTCGGCAATTTTAAAAAAAATTCTTGTTCTTCTAATTATTCAAGTTTTCGTTCATAGATTTGTGGATCATGGACATTTTAGTTATGTTTTTAGATTTGATGCCCCGCTCAAATTTAAAGAATTTGTTGCGGCGATCATTTACTTTTTCCCCAACAAACTGGTAATGCGTTTGATTTCACCTTTCACATGGTTTGCAAATAATCTAGATTTTAGTCTTGGTTTTGACCGATTTTAATTTTTCTCTTGTTCCTCTTTCTAATTCAGTTTGTGGCTCGTGGACAGTTTTAGGTATGTGTTTAGACTTGATACATGCGATTGAAATTATGTAATTTGTTATGGTGACATTTACTTTTTCCGAGCACCAAACCGGTAAACCGTTTCATTTTTTTTTCCTTTCCTGTGGTTTACAAAGAAGCTAGATCTTTTTCGTGCTTTAGGCGCTTTTTAATTTATGCTTGTTCCTCGAAACTACCCACGTTTTTGTAAGTTTTTGGCTTTTCAGGTATTTTATAGGCTTGATGCTTGCCATTGGAATTTATAGAATATGTTATAGTGACATTTACTTATTCCACAACATCGCATCAGTAAAGCGTGGTCTTACAGTCACAAAGATAAGTGTTTTCTGTATAATCAATTCTCGCAAAATAAGAGTTTTTTTTCAATGCTTTTTCTACTCTAATTTCTTTTAGGTACTTTGATCTGTAAATTAGCTACCAGGAATTAAAAAAAAAAATATCCACGACAATTGGTCCCTTTGACTAAAGTTGTTTATGAATTAATGGTTTAATTACAACTTTAAGACATAAAAATAATAGAACAGTTTATATAAGTAATGGAAAGTATTAATGATGACACTCTGGTGATTTTTAGCAAGTAATTATTTTTAGATAAATTATATTATTTTTATAGAACATCTTAAGAAACTCAAAAATTGCAAACTTTGAGCACTATTTGATAAATAATTTTTGGACTAAGGTAATGGATTTCCGATTTCTACGAACTATTTTAACATGATTGTATTTTCAGGAAGATATTGATGCAAAGTTATATTTCTATGGACTATCTTATTTTTATATCGTGCATTACACGTGCATAGATTTAAAGTTATAAAATCATTTAGTTTTTGTATTCTTTAATTTAATATAATTTATCTTACTCAGTGTGCATAGAAAATGCGATAAATTCACTAACAAATTATATTAATGTATGGGCATATAGATTTAGTGGAGATTGAAGTAACTGTGTGCGAGGGAGAGTAAAGAAGCAACGAGGCTTAGGGCGTTGTAATTATAATACTTATATAATACCTACATTTATATGTACACATGTTCTAAGATGAAATGTCAATTTAGTTCATCTTTCCTACTCTCATCCCTTTCTTATTTTCGCTTGTTCCTTCAAATCTTTTAGGTTTTCGTTCGTCGGATTGGGCTCTTTGATGTTTAGTTATGATTTTAGACTTATATGTTGCCGTCGGAAGTTCTAGAATATTTGTATTGTGGCATTTATTATGTCCTAGCATTAAATTGACGAAACGGTAGATTTTTCTCTCTTCGTGTGGTTTGCAGATCTTTCCTGCTTTCGGCAATTTTAAAAAAAATTCTTGTTCTTCTAATTATTCAAGTTTTCGTTCCTAGATTTGTGGATCATGGACATTTTAGTTATGTTTTTAGATTTGATGCCCCGCTCAAATTTAAAGAATTTGTTGCGGCGATCATTTACTTTTTCCCCAACAAACTGGTAATGCGTTTGATTTCACCTTTCACATGGTTTGCAAATAATCTAGATTTTAGTCTTGGTTTTGACCGATTTTAATTTTTCTCTTGTTCCTCTTTCTAATTCAGTTTGTGGCTCGTGGACAGTTTTAGGTATGTGTTTAGACTTGATACATGCGATTGAAATTATGTAATTTGTTATGGTGACATTTACTTTTTCCGAGCACCAAACCGGTAAACCGTTTCATTTTTTTTCCTTTCCTGTGGTTTACAAAGAAGCTAGATCTTTTTCGTGCTTTAGGCGCTTTTTAATTTATGCTTGTTCCTCGAAACTACCCACGTTTTTGTAAGTTTTTGGCTTTTCAGGTATTTTATAGGCTTGATGCTTGCCATTGGAATTTATAGAATATGTTATAGTGACATTTACTTATTCCACAACATCGCATCAGTAAAGCGTGGTCTTACAGTCACAAAGATAAGTGTTTTCTGTCTAATCAATTCTCGCAAAATAAGAGTTTTTTTTCAATGCTTTTTCTACTCTAATTTCTTTTAGGTACTTTGATCTGTAAATTAGCTACCACGAATTAAAAAAAAATATCCACGACAATTGGTCCCTTTGACTAAAGTTGTTTATGAATTAATGGTTTAATTACAACTTTAAGACATAAAAATAATAGAACAGCTTTATATAAGTAATGGAAAGTATTAATGATGACACTCCGGTGATTTTTTAGCAAGTAATTATTTTTTAGATAAATTATATTATTTTTTATAGAACATCTTAAGAAACTCAAAAATTGCAAACTTTGAGCACTATTTGATAAATAATTTTTGGACTAAGGTAATGGATTTCCGATTTCTACGAACTATTTTAACATGATTGTATTTTCAGGAAGATATTGATGCAAAGTTATATTTCTATGGACTATCTTATTTTTATATCGTGCATTACACGTGCATAGATTTAAAGTTATAAAATCATTTAGTTTTTGTATTCTTTAATTTAATATAATTTATCTTACTCAGTGTGCATAGAAAATGCGATAAATTCACTAACAAATTATATTAATGTATGGGCATATAGATTTAGTGGAGATTGAAGTAACTGTGTGCGAGGGAGAGTAAAGAAGCAACGAGGCTTAGGGCGTTGTAATTATAATACTTATGTAATACCTACATTTATATGTACACATGTTCTAAGATGAAATGTCAATTTAGTTCATCTTTCCTACTCTCATCCCTTTCTTATTTTCGCTTGTTCCTTCAAATCTTTTAGGTTTTCGTTCGTCGGATTGGGCTCTTTGATGTTTAGTTATGATTTTAGACTTATATGTTGCCGTCGGAAGTTCTAGAATATTTGTATTGTGGCATTTATTATGTCCTAGCATTAAATTGACGAAACGGTAGATTTTTCTCTCTTTGTGTGGTTTGCAGATCTTTCCTGCTTTCGGCAATTTTAAAAAAAAATTCTTGTTCTTCTAATTATTCAAGTTTTCGTTCATAGATTTGTGGATCATGGACATTTTAGTTATGTTTTTAGATTTGATGCCCCGCTCAAATTTAAAGAATTTGTTGCGGCGATCATTTACTTTTTCCCCAACAAACTGGTAATGCGTTTGATTTCACCTTTCACATGGTTTGCAAATAATCTAGATTTTAGTCTTGGTTTTGACCGATTTTAATTTTTCTCTTGTTCCTCTTTCTAATTCGACTTTTGTGGCTCGTGGGACAGTTTTAGGTATGTGTTTAGACTTGATACATGCGATTGAAATTATATAATTTGTTATGGTGACATTTACTTTTTCCGAGCACCAAACCGGTAAACCGTTTCATTTTTTTTCCTTTCTGTGGTTTACAAAGAAGCTAGATCTTTTTCGTGCTTTAGGCGCTTTTTAATTTATGCTTGTTCCTCGAAACTACCCACGTTTTTGTCAGTTTTTGGCTTTTCAGGTATTTTATAGGCTTGATGCTTGCCATTGGAATTTATAGAATATGTTATAGTGACATTTACTTATTCCACAACATCGCATCGATAAAGCGTGGTCTTACAGTCACAAAGATAAGTGTTTTCTGTCTAATCAATTCTCGCAAAATAAGAGTTTTTTTTCAATGCTTTTTCTACTCTAATTTCTTTTAGGTACTTTGATCTGTAAATTAGCTACCACGAATTAAAAAAAAATATCCACGACAATTGGTCCCTTTGACTAAAGTTGTTTATGAATTAATGGTTTAATTACAACTTTAAGACATAAAAATAATAGAACAGTTTATATAAGTAATGGAAAGTATTAACGATGACACTCTGGTGATTTTTAGCAAGTAATTATTTTTAGATAAATTATATTATTTTTATAGAACATCTTAAGAAACTCAAAAATTGCAAACTTTGAGCACTATTTGATAAATAATTTTTGGACTAAGGTAATGGATTTCCGATTTCTACGAACTATTTTAACATGATTGTATTTTCAGGAAGATATTGATGCAAAGTTATATTTCTATGGACTATCTTATTTTTATATCGTGCATTACACGTGCATAGATTTAAAGTTATAAAATCATTTAGTTTTTGTATTCTTTAATTTAATATAATTTATCTTACTCAGTGTGCATAGAAAATGCGATAAATTCACTAACAAATTATATTAATGTATGGGCATATAGATTTAGTGGAGATTGAAGTAATTGTGTGCGAGGGAGAGTAAAGGAGCAACGAGGCTTAGGGCGTTGTAATTATAATACTTATGTAATACCTACATTTATATGTACACATGTTCTAAGATGAAATGTCAATTTAGTTCATCTTTCCTACTCTCATCCCTGTCTTATTTTCGCTTGTTCCTTCAAATCTTTTAGGTTTTCGTTCGTCGGATTGGGCTCTTTGATGTTTAGTTATGATTTTAGACTTATATGTTGCCGTCGGAAGTTCTAGAATATTTGTATTGTGGCATTTATTATGTCCTAGCATTAAATTGACGAAACGGTAGATTTTTCTCTCTTTGTGTGGTTTGCAGATCTTTCCTGCTTTCGGCAATTTTAAAAAAAAAATCTTGTTCTTCTAATTATTCAAGTTTTCGTTCATAGATTTGTGGATCATGGACATTTTAGTTATGTTTTTAGATTTGATGCCCCGCTCAAATTTAAAGAATTTGTTGCGGCGATCATTTACTTTTTCCCCAACAAACTGGTAATGCGTTTGATTTCACCTTTCACATGGTTTGCAAATAATCTAGATTTTAGTCTTGGTTTTGACCGATTTTAATTTTTCTCTTGTTCCTCTTTCTAATTCAGTTTTAATTCATCAGTTTGTGGCTCGTGGACAGTTTTAGGTATGTGTTTAGACTTGATACATGCGATTGAAATTATATAATTTGTTATGGTGACATTTACTTTTTCCGAGCACCAAACCGGTAAACCGTTTCATTTTTTTTTTTCCTTTCCAGTGCTTTACAAAGAAGCTAGATCTTTTTCGTGCTTTAGGCGCTTTTTAATTTATGCTTGTTCCTCGAAACTACCCACGTTTTTCTCAGTTTTTGGCTTTTCAGGTATTTTATAGGCTTGATGCTTGCCATTGGAATTTATAGAATATGTTATAGTGACATTTACTTATTCCACAACATCGCATCAGTAAAGCGTGGTCTTACAGTCACAAAGATAAGTGTTTTCTGTCTAATCAATTCTCCCAAAATAAGAGTTTTTTTTCAATGCTTTTTCTACTCTAATTTCTTTTAGGTACTTTGATCTGTAAATTAGCTACCACGAATTAAAAAAAAATATCCACGACAATTGGTCCCTTTGACTAAAGTTGTTTATGAATTAATGGTTTAATTACAACTTTAAGACATAAAAATAATAGAACAGTTTATATAAGTAACGGAAAGTATTAACGATGACACTCTGGTGATTTTTAGCAAGTAATTATTTTTAGATAAATTATATTATTTTTATAGAACATCTTAAGAAACTCAAAAATTGCAAACTTTGAGCACTATTTGACAAATAATTTTTGGACTAAGGTAATGGATTTCCGATTTCTACGAACTATTTTAACATGATTGTATTTTCAGGAAGATATTGATGCAAAGTTATATTTCTATGGACTATCTTATTTTTATCTACAGTGCATTACACGTGCATAGATTTAAAGTTGTAAAATCATTTAGTTTTTGTATTCTTTAATTTAATATAATTTATCTTACTCGAGTAGTGCATAGAAAATGCGATAAATTCACTAACAAATTATATTAATGTATGGGCATATAGATTTAGTGGAGATTGAAGTAATTGTGTGCGAGGGGAGAGTAAAGAAGCACACGAGGCTTAGGGCGTTGTAATTATAATACTTATGTAATACCTACATTTATATGTACACATGTTCTAAGATGAAATGTCAATTTAGTTCATCTTTCCTACTCTCATCCCTTTCTTATTTTACGCTTGTTCCTTCAAATCTTTTAGGGTTTTCGTTCAGTCGGATTGGGCTCTTTGATGTTTAGTTATGATTTTAGACTTATATGTTGCCGTCGGAAGTTCTAGAATATTTGTATTGTGGAATTTATTATGTCCTAGCATTAAATTGGCCAAGCAGATTGATTTTTTTACTCTTTGTGTGGTTTGCAGATCTTTCCTGCTTTCGCAAATTTTAAAAAAAATTCTTGTTCTTCTAATTATTCAAGTTTTCGTTCATAGATTTGTGGATCATGGACATTTTAGTTATGTTTTTAGATTTGATGCCCCGCTCAAATTTAAAGAATTTGTTGCGGCGATCATTTACTTTTTCCCCAACAAACTGGTAATGCGTTTGATTTCACCTTTCACATGGTTTGCAAATAATCTAGATTTTAGTCTTGGTTTTGACCGATTTTAATTTTTCTCTTGTTCCTCTTTCTAATTCAGTTTTAATTCATCAGTTTGTGGCTCGTGGACAGTTTTAGGTATGTGTTTAGACTTGATACATGCGATTGAAATTATATAATTTGTTATGGTGACATTTACTTTTTCCGAGCACCAAACCGGTAAACCGTTTCATTTTTTTTTCCTTTCCTGTGCTTTACAAAGAAGCTAGATCTTTTTCGTGCTTTAGGCGCTTTTTAATTTATGCTTGTTCCTCGAAACTACCCACGTTTTTGTCGGGTTTTTGGCTTTTCGAGTATTTTATAGGCTTGATGCTTGCCATTGGAATTTATAGAATATGTTATAGTGACATTTACTTATTCCACAACATCGCATCAGTAAAGCGTGGTCTTACAGTCACAAAGATAAGTGTTTTCTGTCTAATCAATTCTCCCAAAATAAGAGTTTTTTTTCAATGCTTTTTCTACTCTAATTTCTTTTAGGTACTTTGATCTGTAAATTAGCTACCACGAATTAAAAAAAAAAAATCCACGACAATTGGTCCCTTTGACTAAAGTTGTTTATGAATTAATGGTTTAATTACAACTTTAAGACATAAAAAATAATAGAACGAGTTTATATAAGTAGCGGAAAGTATTAACTGATGACACTCTGGGTGATTTTTAGCAAGTAATTATTTTTAGATAAATTATATTATTTTTATAGAACATCTTAAGAAACTCAAAAATTGCAAACTTTGAGCACTATTTGACAAATAATTTTTGGACTAAGGTAATGGATTTCCGATTTCTACGAACTATTTTAACATGATTGTATTTTCAGGAAGATATTGATGCAAAGTTATATTTCTATGGACTATCTTATTTTTATCCAAAAATAACTAGCCTTGTTTTTATCGTGCATTACACGTGCATAGATTTAAAGTTATAAAATCATTTAGTTTTTGTATTCTTTAATTTAATATAATTTATCTTACTCAGTGTGTATAGAAAATGCGATAAATTCACTAACAAATTATATTAATGTATGGGCATATAGATTTAGTGGAGATTGAAGTAACTGTGTGCGAGGGAGAGTAAAGAAGCAACGAGGCTTAGGGCGTTGTAATTATAATACTTATATAATACCTACATTTGTATACACATGTTCTAAGATGAAATGTCAATTTAGTTCATCTTTCCTACTCTCATCCCTATCTTATTTTCGCTTGTTCCTTCAAATCTTTTAGGTTTTCGTTCGTCGGATTGGGCTCTTTGATGTTTAGTTATGATTTTAGACTTATATGTTGCCGTCGAAAGTTTTAGAATATTTGTATTGTGGCATTTATCATGTCCTAGCATTAAATTGACGAAACGGTAGATTTTTTACTCTTTGTGTGGTTTGCAGATCATTCCTGCTTTCGCAAATTTTAAAAAAAATTCTTGTTCTTCTAATTATTCAAGTTTTCGTTCATAGATTTGTGGATCATGGACATTTTAGTTATGTTTTTAGATTTGATGCCCCGCTCAAATTTAAAGAATTTGTTGCGGCGATCATTTACTTTTTCCCCAACAAACTGGTAATGCGTTTGATTTCACCTTTCACATGGTTTGCAAATAATCTAGATTTTAGTCTTGGTTTTGACCGATTTTAATTTTTCTCTTGTTCCTCTTTCTAATTCAGTTTTAATTCATCAGTTTGTGGCTCGTGGACAGTTTTAGGTATGTGTTTAGACTTGATACATGCGATTGAAATTATATAATTTGTTATGGTGACATTTACTTTTTCCGAGCACCAAACCGGTAAACCGTTTCATTTTTTTTTCCCTTTCTGTGCTTTACAAAGAAGCTAGATCTTTTTCGTGCTTTAGGCGCTTTTTAATTTATGCTTGTTCCTCGAAACTACCCACGTTTTTGTCAGTTTTTGGCTTTTCAGGTATTTTATAGGCTTGATGCTTGCCATTGGAATTTATAGAATATGTTATAGTGACATTTACTTATTCCACAACATCGCATCAGTAAAGCGTGGTCTTACAGTCACAAAGATAAGTGTTTTCTGTCTAATCAATTCTCCCAAAATAAGAGTTTTTTTTCAATGCTTTTTCTACTCTAATTTCTTTTAGGTACTTTGATCTGTAAATTAGCTACCACGAATTAAAAAAAAATCCACGACAATTGGTCCCTTTGACTAAAGTTGTTTATGAATTAATGGTTTAATTACAACTTTAAGACATAAAAATAATAGAACAGTTTATATAAGTAACGGAAAGTATTAACGATGACACTCTGGTGATTTTTAGCAAGTAATTATTTTTAGATAAATTATATTATTTTTATAGAACATCTTAAGAAACTCAAAAATTGCAAACTTTGAGCACTATTTGACAAATAATTTTTGGACTAAGGTAATGGATTTCCGATTTCTACGAACTATTTTAACATGATTGTATTTTTCGGGAAGATATTGATGCAAAGTTATATTTCTATGGACTATCTTATTTTTTATCCAAAAATAACTAGCCTTGTTTTTTATCGTGCATTACACGTGCATAGATTTAAAGTTATAAAATCATTTAGTTTTTGTATTCTTTAATTTAATATAATTTATCTTACTCAGTGTGTATAGAAAATGCGATAAATTCACTAACAAATTATATTAATGTATGGGCATATAGATTTAGTGGAGATTGAAGTAACTGTGTGCGAGGGAGAGTAAAGAAGCAACGAGGCTTAGGACGTTGTAATTATAATACTTATATAATACCTACATTTGTATACACATGTTCTAAGATGAAATGTCAATTTAGTTCATCTTTCCTACTCTCATCCCTATCTTATTTTCGCTTGTTCCTTCAAATCTTTTAGGTTTTCGTTCGTCGGATTGGGCTCTTTGATGTTTAGTTATGATTTTAGACTTATATGTTGCCGTCGAAAGTTTTAGAATATTTGTATTGTGGCATTTATCATGTCCTAGCATTAAATTGACGAAACGGTAGATTTTTTACTCTTTGTGTGGTTTGCAGATCATTCCTCCTTTCGCAAATTTAAAAAAAAATTCTTGTTCTTCTAATTATTCAAGTTTTCGTTCATAGATTTGTGGATCATGGACATTTTAGTTATGTTTTTAGATTTGATGCCCCGCTCAAATTTAAAGAATTTGTTGCGGCGATCATTTACTTTTTCCCCAACAAACTGGTAATGCGTTTGATTTCACCTTTCACATGGTTTGCAAATAATCTAGATTTTAGTCTTGGTTTTGACCGATTTTAATTTTTCTCTTGTTCCACTTTCTAATTCAGTTTTAATTCATCAGTTTGTGGCTCGTGGACAGTTTTAGGTATGTGTTTAGACTTGATACATGCGATTGAAATTATATAATTTGTTATGGTGACATTTACTTTTTCCGAGCACCAAACCGGTAAACCGTTTCATTTTTTTTCCCTTTCCTGTGCTTTACAAAGAAGCTAGATCTTTTTCGTGCTTTAGGCGCTTTTTAATTTATGCTTGTTCCTCGAAACTACCCACGTTTTTGTCAGTTTTTGGCTTTTCAGGTATTTTATAGGCTTGATGCTTGCCATTGGAATTTATAGAATATGTTATAGTGACATTTACTTATTCCACAACATCGCATCAGTAAAGCGTGGTCTTACAGTCACAAAGATAAGTGTTTTCTGTCTAATCAATTCTCCCAAAATAAGAGTTTTTTTTCAATGCTTTTTCTACTCTAATTTCTTTTAGGTACTTTGATCTGTAAATTAGCTACCACGAATTAAAAAAATATCCACGACAATTGGTCCCTTTGACTAAAGTTGTTTATGAATTAATGGTTTAATTACAACTTTAAGACATAAAAATAATAGAACAGTTTATATAAGTAACGGAAAGTATTAACGATGACACTCTGGTGATTTTTAGCAAGTAATTATTTTTAGATAAATTATATTATTTTTATAGAACATCTTAAGAAACTCAAAAATTGCAAACTTTGAGCACTATTTGACAAATAATTTTTGGATTAAGGTAATGGATTTCCGATTTCTACGAACTATTTTAACATGATTGTATTTTCAGGAAGATATTGATGCAAAGTTATATTTCTATGGACTATCTTATTTTTATCCAAAAATAACTAGCCTTGTTTTTATCGTGCATTACACGTGCATAGATTTAAAGTTATAAAATCATTTAGTTTTTGTATTCTTTAATTTAATATAATTTATCTTACTCAGTGTGTATAGAAAATGCGATAAATTCACTAACAAATTATATTAATGTATGGGCATATAGATTTAGTGGAGATTGAAGTAACTGTGTGCGAGGGAGAGTAAAGAAGCAACGAGGCTTAGGACGTTGTAATTATAATACTTATATAATACCTACATTTGTATACACATGTTCTAAGATGAAATGTCAATTTAGTTCATCTTTCCTACTCTCATCCCTATCTTATTTTCGCTTGTTCCTTCAAATCTTTTAGGTTTTCGTTCGTCGGATTGGGCTCTTTGATGTTTAGTTATGATTTTAGACTTATATGTTGCCGTCGAAAGTTTTAGAATATTTGTATTGTGGCATTTATCATGTCCTAGCATTAAATTGACGAAACGGTAGATTTTTTACTCTTTGTGTGGTTCGCAGATCATTCCTGCTTTCGCAAATTTTAAAAAAAATTCTTGTTCTTCTAATTATTCAAGTTTTAGTTCATAGATTTGTGGATCATGGACATTTTAGTTATGTTTTTAGATTTGATGCCCCGCTCAAATTTAAAGAATTTGTTGCGGCGATCATTTACTTTTTCCCCAACAAACTGGTAATGCGTTTGATTTCACCTTTCACATGGTTTGCAAATAATCTAGATTTTAGTCTTGGTTTTGACCGATTTTAATTTTTCTCTTGTTCCACTTTCTAATTCAGTTTTAATTCATCAGTTTGTGGCTCGTGGACAGTTTTAGGTATGTGTTTAGACTTGATACATGCGATTGAAATTATATAATTTGTTATGGTGACATTTACTTTTTCCGAGCACCAAACCGGTAAACCGTTTCATTTTTTTTCCCTTTCCTGTGCTTTACAAAGAAGCTAGATCTTTTCGTGCTTTAGGCGCTTTTTAATTTATGCTTGTTCCTCGAAACTACCCACGTTTTTGTCAGTTTTTGGCTTTTCAGGTATTTTATAGGCTTGATGCTTGCCATTGGAATTTATAGAATATGTTATAGTGACATTTACTTATTCCACAACATCGCATCAGTAAAGCGTGGTCTTACAGTCACAAAGATAAGTGTTTTCTGTCTAATCAATTCTCCCAAAATAAGAGTTTTTTTTCAATGCTTTTTCTACTCTAATTTCTTTTAGGTACTTTGATCTGTAAATTAGCTACCACGAATTAAAAAAAAAAAATCCACGACAATTGGTCCCTTTGACTAAAGTTGTTTATGAATTAATGGTTTAATTACAACTTTAAGACATAAAAATAATAGAACAGTTTATATAAGTAACGGAAAGTATTAACGATGACACTCTGGTGATTTTTAGCAAGTAATTATTTTTAGATAAATTATATTATTTTTATAGAACATCTTAAGAAACTCAAAAATTGCAAACTTTGAGCACTATTTGACAAATAATTTTTGGACTAAGGTAATGGATTTCCGATTTCTACGAACTATTTTAACATGATTGTATTTTCAGGAAGATATTGATGCAAAGTTATATTTCTATGGACTATCTTATTTTTATCCAAAAATAACTAGCCTTGTTTTTATCGTGCATTACACGTGCATAGATTTAAAGTTATAAAATCATTTAGTTTTTGTATTCTTTAATTTAATATAATTTATCTTACTCAGTGTGTATAGAAAATGCGATAAATTCACTAACAAATTATATTAATGTATGGGCATATAGATTTAGTGGAGATTGAAGTAACTGTGTGCGAGGGAGAGTAAAGAAGCAACGAGGCTTAGGGCGTTGTAATTATAATACTTATATAATACCTACATTTGTATACACATGTTCTAAGATGAAATGTCAATTTAGTTCATCTTTCCTACTCTCATCCCTATCTTATTTTTCGCTTGTTCCTTCAAATCTTTTAGGTTTTTCGTTACGTCGGATTGGGCTCTTTGATGTTTAGTTATGATTTTAGACTTATATGTTGCCGTCGAAAGTTTTAGAATATTTGTATTGTGGCATTTATCATGTCCTAGCATTAAATTGGCGAAAGCGGTAGATTTTTTTACTCTTTGTGTGGTTTCGCGAGATCATTCTCGCTTTCGCAAATTTTAAAAAAAAATTCTTGTTCTTCTAATTATTCAAGTTTTAGTTCATAGATTTGTGGATCATGGACATTTTAGTTATGTTTTTTAGATTTGATGCCCCGCTCAAATTTAAAGAATTTATTCGCGGCGATCATTTACTTTTTCCCCAACAAGCTGGTAATGCGTTTGATTTCACCTTTCACATGGTTTGCAAATAATCTAGATTTTAGTCTTGGTTTTGACCGATTTTAATTTTTCTCTTGTTCCACTTTCTAATTCAGTTTTAATTCATCAGTTTGTGGCTCGTGGACAGTTTTAGGTATGTGTTTAGACTTGATACATGCGATTGAAATTATATAATTTGTTATGGTGACATTTACTTTTTCAGAGCACCAAACCCAGTAAACCGTTTCATTTTTTTTTCCCTTTCTGTGCTTTACCAAGAAGCTAGATCTTTTTCGTGCTTTAGGCGCTTTTTAATTTATGCTTGTTCCTCGAAACTACCCACGTTTTTGTCAGTTTTTGGCTTTTCAGGTATTTTATAGGCTTGATGCTTGCCATTGGAATTTATAGAATATGTTATAGTGACATTTACTTATTCCACAACATCGCATCGGTAAAGCGTGGTCTTACTGATCCACAAAGATAAGTGTTTTCTGTCTAATCAATTCTCCCAAAATAAGAGTTTTTTTTCAATGCTTTTTCTACTCTAATTTCTTTTAGGTACTTTGATCTGTAAATTAGCTACCACGAATTAAAAAAAAAAAATCCACGACAATTGGTCCCTTTGACTAAAGTTGTTTATGAATTAATGGTTTAATTACAACTTTAAGACATAAAAATAATAGAACAGTTTATATAAGTAACGGAAAGTATTAACGATGACACTCTGGTGATTTTTAGCAAGTAATTATTTTTAGATAAATTATATTATTTTTATAGAACATCTTAAGAAACTCAAAAATTGCAAACTTTGAGCACTATTTGACAAATAATTTTTGGACTAAGGTAATGGATTTCCGATTTCTACGAACTATTTTAACATGATTGTATTTTCAGGAAGATATTGATGCAAAGTTATATTTCTATGGACTATCTTATTTTTATCCAAAAATAACTAGCCTTGTTTTTATCGTGCATTACACGTGCATAGATTTAAAGTTATAAAATCATTTAGTTTTTGTATTCTTTAATTTAATATAATTTATCTTACTCAGTGTGTATAGAAAATGCGATAAATTCACTAACAAATTATATTAATGTATGGGCATATAGATTTAGTGGAGATTGAAGTAGCGTAATGCGAGGGAGAGTAAAAGAAAGCAACGAGGCTTAGGGCGTTGTAATTATAATACTTATATAATACCTACATTTGTATACACATGTTCTAAGATGAAATGTCAATTTAGTTCATCTTTCCTACTCTCATCCCTATCTTATTTTTCGCTTGTTCCTTCAAATCTTTTAGGTTTTTCGTTACGTCGGATTGGGCTCTTTGATGTTTAGTTATGATTTTAGACTTATATGTTGCCGTCGAAAGTTTTAGAATATTTGTATTGTGGCATTTATCATGTCCTAGCATTAAATTGGCCAAAGCGGTAGATTTTTTTACTCTTTGTGTGGTTTGCGAGATCATTCCTGCTTTCGCAAATTTTAAAAAAAAATTCTTGTTCTTCTAATTATTCAAGTTTTTCGTTCATAGATTTGTGGATCATGGACATTTTAGTTATGTTTTTTAGATTTGATGCCCGCTCAAATTTAAAGAATTTATTGCTGGCGATCATTTACTTTTTCCCCAACAAGCTGGTAATGCGTTTGATTTCACCTTTCACATGGTTTGCAAATAATCTTGATTTTAGTCTTGGTTTTGACCTATTTTAATTTTTCGCTTGTTCCTCTTTCTAATTCGGTTTTATTTCATCAGTTTGTGGCTCGTGGGCAGTTTTAGGTATGTGTTTAGACTTGATACATGCGATTGAAATTATATAATTTGTTATGGTGACATTTACTTTTTCCGAGCACCAAACCGGTAAACCGTTTCATTTTTTTTTCCTTTCCTGTGGTTTACAAAGAAGCTAGATCTTTTTCGTGCTTTAGGCGCTTTTTAATTTATGCTTGTTCCTCGAAACTACCCACGTTTTTGTCAGTTTTTGGCTTTTCAGGTATTTTATAGGCTTGATGCTTGCCATTGGAATTTATAGAATATGTTATAGTGACATTTACTTATTCCACAACATCGCATCAGTAAAGCGTGGTCTTACGAGTCACAAAGATAAGTGTTTTACGTCTAATCAATTCTCCCCAAAAATAAGAGTTTTTTTTCAATGCTTTTTCTACTCTAATTTCTTTTAGGTACTTTGATACGTAAATTAGCTACCACGAATTAAAAAAAAATCCACGACAATTGGTCCCTTTGACTAAAGTTGTTTATGAATTAATGGTTTAATTACAACTTTAAGACATAAAAAATAATAGAGCGAGTTTATATAAGTAGCGGAAAGTATTAACGATGACACTACTGGTGATTTTTAGCAAGTAATTATTTTTTAGATAAATTATATTATTTTTATAGAACATCTTAAGAAACTCAAAAAATTGCAAACTTTGAGCACTATTTGACAAATAATTTTTTGGACTAAGGTAATGGATTTCAGATTTCTACGAACTATTTTAACATGATTGTATTTTCGGGAAGATATTGATGCAAAGTTATATTTCTATGGACTATCTTATTTTTTATCCAAAAATAACTAGCCTTGTTTTTTATCGTGCATTACACGTGCATAGATTTAAAGTTATAAAATCATTTAGTTTTTGTATTCTTTAATTTAATATAATTTATCTTACTCGGTGTGTATAGAAAATGCGATAAATTCACTAACAAATTATATTAATGTATGGGCATATAGATTTAGTGGAGATTGAAGTAGCGTAATGCGAGGGAGAGTAAAAGAAGCAACGAGGCTTAGGGCGTTGTAATTATAATACTTATATAATACCTACATTTGTATACACATGTTCTAAGATGAAATGTCAATTTAGTTCATCTTTCCTACTCTCAAATCCCTATCTTATTTTTCGCTTGTTCCTTCAAATCTTTTAGGTTTTTCGTTACGTCGGATTGGGCTCTTTGATGTTTAGTTATGATTTTAGACTTATATGTTGCCGTCGAAAGTTTTAGAATATTTGTATTGTGGCATTTATCATGTCCTAGCATTAAATTGGCCAAAGCGGTAGATTTTTTTACTCTTTGTGTGGTTTGCGAGATCATTCCTGCTTTCGCAAATTTTAAAAAAAAATTCTTGTTCTTCTAATTATTCAAGTTTTTCGTTCATAGATTTGTGGATCATGGACATTTTAGTTATGTTTTTTAGATTTGATGCCCGCTCAAATTTAAAGAATTTATTCGCGGCGATCATTTACTTTTTCCCCAACAAGCTGGTAATGCGTTTGATTTCACCTTTCACATGGTTTGCAAATAATCTAGATTTTAGTCTTGGTTTTGACCGATTTTAATTTTTCTCTTGTTCCTCTTTCTAATTCGGTTTTAATTCATCGGTTTGTGGCTCGTGGGCGAGTTTTAGGTATGTGTTTAGACTTGATACATGCGATTGAAATTATATAATTTGTTATGGTGACATTTACTTTTTCAGAGCACCAAACCGGTAAACCGTTTCATTTTTTTTTCCCTTTCTGTGCTTTACAAAGAAGCTAGATCTTTTTTCGTGCTTTAGGCGCTTTTTAATTTATGCTTGTTCCTCGAAACTACCCACGTTTTTGTCGAGTTTTTGGCTTTTCGGGTATTTTATAGGCTTGATGCTTGCCATTGGAATTTATAGAATATGTTATAGTGACATTTACTTATTCCACAACATCGCATCGATAAAGCGTGGTCTTACGAGTCACAAAGATAAGTGTTTTACGTCTAATCAATTCTCCCAAAATAAGAGTTTTTTTTCAATGCTTTTTCTACTCTAATTTCTTTTAGGTACTTTGATACGTAAATTAGCTACCACGAATTAAAAAAAAAAAATCCACGACAATTGGTCCCTTTGACTAAAGTTGTTTATGAATTAATGGTTTAATTACAACTTTAAGACATAAAAATAATAGAGCAGTTTATATAAGTAGCGGAAAGTATTAACGATGACACTACGGTGATTTTTTAGCAAGTAATTATTTTTTAGATAAATTATATTATTTTTATAGAACATCTTAAGAAACTCAAAAATTGCAAACTTTGAGCACTATTTGACAAATAATTTTTGGACTAAGGTAATGGATTTCAGATTTCTACGAACTATTTTAACATGATTGTATTTTTCGGGAAGATATTGATGCAAAGTTATATTTCTATGGACTATCTTATTTTTTATCCAAAAATAACTAGCCTTGTTTTTTATCGTGCATTACACGTGCATAGATTTAAAGTTATAAAATCATTTAGTTTTTGTATTCTTTAATTTAATATAATTTATCTTACTCGGTGTGTATAGAAAATGCGATAAATTCACTAACAAATTATATTAATGTATGGGCATATAGATTTAGTGGAGATTGAAGTAGCGTAATGCGAGGGAGAGTAAAGAAGCAACGAGGCTTAGGGCGTTGTAATTATAATACTTATATAATACCTACATTTGTATACACATGTTCTAAGATGAAATGTCAATTTAGTTCATCTTTCCTACTCTCATCCCTATCTTATTTTTCGCTTGTTCCTTCAAATCTTTTAGGTTTTTCGTTCAGTCGGATTGGGCTCTTTGATGTTTAGTTATGATTTTAGACTTATATGTTGCCGTCGAAAGTTTTAGAATATTTGTATTGTGGCATTTATCATGTCCTAGCATTAAATTGGCGAAAGCGGTAGATTTTTTTACTCTTTGTGTGGTTTGCGAGATCATTCCTGCTTTCGCAAATTTTAAAAAAAAATTCTTGTTCTTCTAATTATTCAAGTTTTAGTTCATAGATTTGTGGATCATGGACATTTTAGTTATGTTTTTTAGATTTGATGCCCGCTCAAATTTAAAGAATTTATTCGCGGCGATCATTTACTTTTTCCCCAACAAGCTGGTAATGCGTTTGATTTCACCTTTCACATGGTTTGCAAATAATCTAGATTTTAGTCTTGGTTTTGACCGATTTTAATTTTTCTCTTGTTCCTCTTTCTAATTCAGTTTTAATTCATCGGTTTGTGGCTCGTGGGACGAGTTTTAGGTATGTGTTTAGACTTGATACATGCGATTGAAATTATATAATTTGTTATGGTGACATTTACTTTTTCAGAGCACCAAACCGGTAAACCGTTTCATTTTTTTTTCCCTTTCTGTGCTTTACAAAGAAGCTAGATCTTTTTTCGTGCTTTAGGCGCTTTTTAATTTATGCTTGTTCCTCGAAACTACCCACGTTTTTGTCGAGTTTTTGGCTTTTCGGGTATTTTATAGGCTTGATGCTTGCCATTGGAATTTATAGAATATGTTATAGTGACATTTACTTATTCCACAACATCGCATCGATAAAGCGTGGTCTTACGAGTCACAAAGATAAGTGTTTTCTGTCTAATCAATTCTCCCAAAATAAGAGTTTTTTTTCAATGCTTTTTCTACTCTAATTTCTTTTAGGTACTTTGATCTGTAAATTAGCTACCACGAATTAAAAAAAAAAAATCCACGACAATTGGTCCCTTTGACTAAAGTTGTTTATGAATTAATGGTTTAATTACAACTTTAAGACATAAAAATAATAGAGCAGTTTATATAAAGTAGCGGAAAGTATTAACGATGACACTACGGTGATTTTTAGCAAGTAATTATTTTTTAGATAAATTATATTATTTTTATAGAACATCTTAAGAAACTCAAAAATTGCAAACTTTGAGCACTATTTGACAAATAATTTTTTGGACTAAGGTAATGGATTTCAGATTTCTACGAACTATTTTAACATGATTGTATTTTTCGGGAAGATATTGATGCAAAGTTATATTTCTATGGACTATCTTATTTTTATCCAAAAATAACTAGCCTTGTTTTTATCGTGCATTACACGTGCATAGATTTAAAGTTATAAAATCATTTAGTTTTTGTATTCTTTAATTTAATATAATTTATCTTACTCAGTGTGTATAGAAAATGCGATAAATTCACTAACAAATTATATTAATGTATGGGCATATAGATTTAGTGGAGATTGAAGTAGCGTAATGCGAGGGAGAGTAAAGAAGCAACGAGGCTTAGGGCGTTGTAATTATAATACTTATATAATACCTACATTTGTATACACATGTTCTAAGATGAAATGTCAATTTAGTTCATCTTTCCTACTCTCAAATCCCTATCTTATTTTTCGCTTGTTCCTTCAAATCTTTTAGGTTTTTCGTTACGTCGGATTGGGCTCTTTGATGTTTAGTTATGATTTTAGACTTATATGTTGCCGTCGAAAGTTTTAGAATATTTGTATTGTGGCATTTATCATGTCCTAGCATTAAATTGGCGAAAGCGGTAGATTTTTTTACTCTTTGTGTGGTTTGCGAGATCATTCTCGCTTTCGCAAATTTTAAAAAAAAATTCTTGTTCTTCTAATTATTCAAGTTTTAGTTCATAGATTTGTGGATCATGGACATTTTAGTTATGTTTTTTAGATTTGATGCCCGCTCAAATTTAAAGAATTTATTCGCGGCGATCATTTACTTTTTCCCCAACAAGCTGGTAATGCGTTTGATTTCACCTTTCACATGGTTTGCAAATAATCTAGATTTTAGTCTTGGTTTTGACCGATTTTAATTTTTCTCTTGTTCCTCTTTCTAATTCAGTTTTAATTCATCGGTTTGTGGCTCGTGGGCGAGTTTTAGGTATGTGTTTAGACTTGATACATGCGATTGAAATTATATAATTTGTTATGGTGACATTTACTTTTTCGAGCACCAAACCGGTAAACCGTTTCATTTTTTTTTCCCTTTCTGTGCTTTACAAAAGAAGCTAGATCTTTTTTCGTGCTTTAGGCGCTTTTTAATTTATGCTTGTTCCTCGAAACTACCCACGTTTTTGTCGGGTTTTTGGCTTTTCGGGTATTTTATAGGCTTGATGCTTGCCATTGGAATTTATAGAATATGTTATAGTGACATTTACTTATTCCACAACATCGCATCGATAAAGCGTGGTCTTACAGTCACAAAGATAAGTGTTTTCTGTCTAATCAATTCTCCCAAAATAAGAGTTTTTTTTCAATGCTTTTTCTACTCTAATTTCTTTTAGGTACTTTGATCTGTAAATTAGCTACCACGAATTAAAAAAAAAAAATCCACGACAATTGGTCCCTTTGACTAAAGTTGTTTATGAATTAATGGTTTAATTACAACTTTAAGACATAAAAATAATAGAGCAGTTTATATAAGTAGCGGGAAAGTATTAACGATGACACTACGGTGATTTTTAGCAAGTAATTATTTTTTAGATAAATTATATTATTTTTATAGAACATCTTAAGAAACTCAAAAAATTGCAAACTTTGAGCACTATTTGACAAATAATTTTTTGGACTAAGGTAATGGATTTCAGATTTCTACGAACTATTTTAACATGATTGTATTTTTCGGGAAGATATTGATGCAAAGTTATATTTCTATGGACTATCTTATTTTTTATCCAAAAATAACTAGCCTTGTTTTTTATCGTGCATTACACGTGCATAGATTTAAAGTTATAAAATCATTTAGTTTTTGTATTCTTTAATTTAATATAATTTATCTTACTCAGTGTGTATAGAAAATGCGATAAATTCACTAACAAATTATATTAATGTATGGGCATATAGATTTAGTGGAGATTGAAAGTAGCGTAATGCGAGGGAGAGTAAAAAAAGCAACGAGGCTTAGGGCGTTGTAATTATAATACTTATATAATACCTACATTTGTATACACATGTTCTAAGATGAAATGTCAATTTAGTTCATCTTTCCTACTCTCATCCCTATCTTATTTTCGCTTGTTCCTTCAAATCTTTTAGGTTTTTCGTTACGTCGGATTGGGCTCTTTGATGTTTAGTTATGATTTTAGACTTATATGTTGCCGTCGAAAGTTTTAGAATATTTGTATTGTGGCATTTATCATGTCCTAGCATTAAATTGACGAAACGGTAGATTTTTTACTCTTTGTGTGGTTCGCAGATCATTCCTGCTTTCGCAAATTTTAAAAAAAATTCTTGTTCTTCTAATTATTCAAGTTTTAGTTCATAGATTTGTGGATCATGGACATTTTAGTTATGTTTTTTAGATTTGATGCCCGCTCAAATTTAAAGAATTTATTCTCGGCGATCATTTACTTTTTCCCCAACAAGCTGGTAATGCGTTTGATTTCACCTTTCACATGGTTTGCAAATAATCTAGATTTTAGTCTTGGTTTTGACCGATTTTAATTTTTCTCTTGTTCCTCTTTCTAATTCAGTTTTAATTCATCGGTTTGTGGCTCGTGGGCGAGTTTTAGGTATGTGTTTAGACTTGATACATGCGATTGAAATTATATAATTTGTTATGGTGACATTTACTTTTTCGAGCACCAAACCGGTAAACCGTTTCATTTTTTTTTCCCTTTCTGTGCTTTACAAAGAAGCTAGATCTTTTTTCGTGCTTTAGGCGCTTTTTAATTTATGCTTGTTCCTCGAAACTACCCACGTTTTTGTCGGGTTTTTGGCTTTTCGGGTATTTTATAGGCTTGATGCTTGCCATTGGAATTTATAGAATATGTTATAGTGACATTTACTTATTCCACAACATCGCATCGATAAAGCGTGGTCTTACGAGTCACAAAGATAAGTGTTTTACTGTCTAATCAATTCTCCCAAAAATAAGAGTTTTTTTTCAATGCTTTTTCTACTCTAATTTCTTTTAGGTACTTTGATACGTAAATTAGCTACCACGAATTAAAAAAAAAAAATCCACGACAATTGGTCCCTTTGACTAAAGTTGTTTATGAATTAATGGTTTAATTACAACTTTAAGACATAAAAATAATAGAACAGTTTATATAAGTAACGGAAAGTATTAACGATGACACTCACGGTGATTTTTAGCAAGTAATTATTTTTTAGATAAATTATATTATTTTTATAGAACATCTTAAGAAACTCAAAAATTGCAAACTTTGAGCACTATTTGACAAATAATTTTTTGGACTAAGGTAATGGATTTCAGATTTCTACGAACTATTTTAACATGATTGTATTTTCGGGAAGATATTGATGCAAAGTTATATTTCTATGGACTATCTTATTTTTATCCAAAAATAACTAGCCTTGTTTTTATCGTGCATTACACGTGCATAGATTTAAAGTTATAAAATCATTTAGTTTTTGTATTCTTTAATTTAATATAATTTATCTTACTCAGTGTGTATAGAAAATGCGATAAATTCACTAACAAATTATATTAATGTATGGGCATATAGATTTAGTGGAGATTGAAGTAGCGTAATGCGAGGGAGAGTAAAGAAGCAACGAGGCTTAGGGCGTTGTAATTATAATACTTATATAATACCTACATTTGTATACACATGTTCTAAGATGAAATGTCAATTTAGTTCATCTTTCCTACTCTCAAATCCCTATCTTATTTTTCGCTTGTTCCTTCAAATCTTTTAGGTTTTTCGTTACGTCGGATTGGGCTCTTTGATGTTTAGTTATGATTTTAGACTTATATGTTGCCGTCGAAAGTTTTAGAATATTTGTATTGTGGCATTTATCATGTCCTAGCATTAAATTGGCGAAAGCGGTAGATTTTTTACTCTTTGTGTGGTTTGCAGATCATTCCTGCTTTCGCAAATTTTAAAAAAAATTCTTGTTCTTCTAATTATTCAAGTTTTAGTTCATAGATTTGTGGATCATGGACATTTTAGTTATGTTTTTAGATTTGATGCCCGCTCAAATTTAAAGAATTTATTCGCGGCGATCATTTACTTTTTCCCCAACAAGCTGGTAATGCGTTTGATTTCACCTTTCACATGGTTTGCAAATAATCTAGATTTTAGTCTTGGTTTTGACCGATTTTAATTTTTCTCTTGTTCCTCTTTCTAATTCAGTTTTAATTCATCGGTTTGTGGCTCGTGGGCGAGTTTTAGGTATGTGTTTAGACTTGATACATGCGATTGAAATTATATAATTTGTTATGGTGACATTTACTTTTTCGAGCACCAAACCGGTAAACCGTTTCATTTTTTTTCCCTTTCTGTGCTTTACAAAGAAGCTAGATCTTTTTTCGTGCTTTAGGCGCTTTTTAATTTATGCTTGTTCCTCGAAACTACCCACGTTTTTGTCGGGTTTTTGGCTTTTCGGGTATTTTATAGGCTTGATGCTTGCCATTGGAATTTATAGAATATGTTATAGTGACATTTACTTATTCCACAACATCGCATCGATAAAGCGTGGTCTTACGAGTCACAAAGATAAGTGTTTTACTGTCTAATCAATTCTCCCCAAAAATAAGAGTTTTTTTTCAATGCTTTTTCTACTCTAATTTCTTTTAGGTACTTTGATACGTAAATTAGCTACCACGAATTAAAAAAAAATCCACGACAATTGGTCCCTTTGACTAAAGTTGTTTATGAATTAATGGTTTAATTACAACTTTAAGACATAAAAAATAATAGAGCAGTTTATATAAGTAGCGGAAAGTATTAACGATGACACTACGGTGATTTTTAGCAAGTAATTATTTTTTAGATAAATTATATTATTTTTATAGAACATCTTAAGAAACTCAAAAAATTGCAAACTTTGAGCACTATTTGACAAATAATTTTTGGACTAAGGTAATGGATTTCAGATTTCTACGAACTATTTTAACATGATTGTATTTTTCGGGAAGATATTGATGCAAAGTTATATTTCTATGGACTATCTTATTTTTATCCAAAAATAACTAGCCTTGTTTTTTATCGTGCATTACACGTGCATAGATTTAAAGTTATAAAATCATTTAGTTTTTGTATTCTTTAATTTAATATAATTTATCTTACTCGGTGTGTATAGAAAATGCGATAAATTCACTAACAAATTATATTAATGTATGGGCATATAGATTTAGTGGAGATTGAAGTAGCGTGATGCGAGGGAGAGTAAAGAAGCAACGAGGCTTAGGGCGTTGTAATTATAATACTTATATAATACCTACATTTGTATACACATGTTCTAAGATGAAATGTCAATTTAGTTCATCTTTCCTACTCTCAAATCCCTATCTTATTTTCGCTTGTTCCTTCAAATCTTTTAGGTTTTTCGTTACGTCGGATTGGGCTCTTTGATGTTTAGTTATGATTTTAGACTTATATGTTGCCGTCGAAAGTTTTAGAATATTTGTATTGTGGCATTTATCATGTCCTAGCATTAAATTGGCGAAAGCGGTAGATTTTTTTACTCTTTGTGTGGTTTGCGAGATCATTCCTGCTTTCGCAAATTTTAAAAAAAATTCTTGTTCTTCTAATTATTCAAGTTTTAGTTCATAGATTTGTGGATCATGGACATTTTAGTTATGTTTTTAGATTTGATGCCCCGCTCAAATTTAAAGAATTTGTTGCGGCGATCATTTACTTTTTCCCCAACAAACTGGTAATGCGTTTGATTTCACCTTTCACATGGTTTGCAAATAATCTAGATTTTAGTCTTGGTTTTGACCGATTTTAATTTTTCTCTTGTTCCACTTTCTAATTCAGTTTTAATTCATCGGTTTGTGGCTCGTGGGACGAGTTTTAGGTATGTGTTTAGACTTGATACATGCGATTGAAATTATATAATTTGTTATGGTGACATTTACTTTTTCGAGCACCAAACCGGTAAACCGTTTCATTTTTTTTCCCTTTCTGTGCTTTACAAAGAAGCTAGATCTTTTTTCGTGCTTTAGGCGCTTTTTAATTTATGCTTGTTCCTCGAAACTACCCACGTTTTTGTCGGGTTTTTGGCTTTTCGGGTATTTTATAGGCTTGATGCTTGCCATTGGAATTTATAGAATATGTTATAGTGACATTTACTTATTCCACAACATCGCATCGATAAAGCGTGGTCTTACGAGTCACAAAGATAAGTGTTTTACTGTCTAATCAATTCTCCCCAAAAATAAGAGTTTTTTTTCAATGCTTTTTCTACTCTAATTTCTTTTAGGTACTTTGATACGTAAATTAGCTACCACGAATTAAAAAAAAATCCACGACAATTGGTCCCTTTGACTAAAGTTGTTTATGAATTAATGGTTTAATTACAACTTTAAGACATAAAAAATAATAGAGCAGTTTATATAAGTAGCGGAAAGTATTAACGATGACACTCACGGTGATTTTTAGCAAGTAATTATTTTTTAGATAAATTATATTATTTTTATAGAACATCTTAAGAAACTCAAAAATTGCAAACTTTGAGCACTATTTGACAAATAATTTTTGGACTAAGGTAATGGATTTCCGATTTCTACGAACTATTTTAACATGATTGTATTTTCAGGAAGATATTGATGCAAAGTTATATTTCTATGGACTATCTTATTTTTATCCAAAAATAACTAGCCTTGTTTTTTATCGTGCATTACACGTGCATAGATTTAAAGTTATAAAATCATTTAGTTTTTGTATTCTTTAATTTAATATAATTTATCTTACTCAGTGTGTATAGAAAATGCGATAAATTCACTAACAAATTATATTAATGTATGGGCATATAGATTTAGTGGAGATTGAAGTAGCGTAATGCGAGGGAGAGTAAAGAAGCAACGAGGCTTAGGGCGTTGTAATTATAATACTTATATAATACCTACATTTGTATACACATGTTCTAAGATGAAATGTCAATTTAGTTCATCTTTCCTACTCTCAAATCCCTATCTTATTTTTCGCTTGTTCCTTCAAATCTTTTAGGTTTTTCGTTACGTCGGATTGGGCTCTTTGATGTTTAGTTATGATTTTAGACTTATATGTTGCCGTCGAAAGTTTTAGAATATTTGTATTGTGGCATTTATCATGTCCTAGCATTAAATTGGCGAAAGCGGTAGATTTTTTACTCTTTGTGTGGTTTTGCGAGATCATTCCTCGCTTTCGCAAATTTTAAAAAAAAATTCTTGTTCTTCTAATTATTCAAGTTTTTCGTTCATAGATTTGTGGATCATGGACATTTTAGTTATGTTTTTAGATTTGATGCCCGCTCAAATTTAAAGAATTTATTCTTGGCGATCATTTACTTTTTCCCCAACAAGCTGGTAATGCGTTTGATTTCACCTTTCACATGGTTTGCAAATAATCTAGATTTTAGTCTTGGTTTTGACCGATTTTAATTTTTCTCTTGTTCCTCTTTCTAATTCAGTTTTAATTCATCGGTTTGTGGCTCGTGGGACGAGTTTTAGGTATGTGTTTAGACTTGATACATGCGATTGAAATTATATAATTTGTTATGGTGACATTTACTTTTTCGAGCACCAAACCGGTAAACCGTTTCATTTTTTTTCCCTTTCTGTGGTTTACAAAGAAGCTAGATCTTTTTTTACGTGCTTTAGGCGCTTTTTAATTTATGCTTGTTCCTCGAAACTACCCACGTTTTGTCGGGTTTTTGGCTTTTCGGGTATTTTATAGGCTTGATGCTTGCCATTGGAATTTATAGAATATGTTATAGTGACATTTACTTATTCCACAACATCGCATCGATAAAGCGTGGTCTTACGGTCACAAAGATAAGTGTTTTACGTCTAATCAATTCTCCCAAAATAAGAGTTTTTTTTCAATGCTTTTTCTACTCTAATTTCTTTTAGGTACTTTGATCTGTAAATTAGCTACCACGAATTAAAAAAAAAAAATCCACGACAATTGGTCCCTTTGACTAAAGTTGTTTATGAATTAATGGTTTAATTACAACTTTAAGACATAAAAAATAATAGAGCAGTTTATATAAGTAGCGGAAAGTATTAACGATGACACTCACGGTGATTTTTAGCAAGTAATTATTTTTTAGATAAATTATATTATTTTTTATAGAACATCTTAAGAAACTCAAAAATTGCAAACTTTGAGCACTATTTGACAAATAATTTTTGGACTAAGGTAATGGATTTCCGATTTCTACGAACTATTTTAACATGATTGTATTTTCAGGAAGATATTGATGCAAAGTTATATTTCTATGGACTATCTTATTTTTATCCAAAAATAACTAGCCTTGTTTTTATCGTGCATTACACGTGCATAGATTTAAAGTTATAAAATCATTTAGTTTTTGTATTCTTTAATTTAATATAATTTATCTTACTCAGTGTGTATAGAAAATGCGATAAATTCACTAACAAATTATATTAATGTATGGGCATATAGATTTAGTGGAGATTGAAGTAACTGTGTGCGAGGGAGAGTAAAGAAGCAACGAGGCTTAGGGCGTTGTAATTATAATACTTATATAATACCTACATTTGTATACACATGTTCTAAGATGAAATGTCAATTTAGTTCATCTTTCCTACTCTCATCCCTATCTTATTTTCGCTTGTTCCTTCAAATCTTTTAGGTTTTCGTTCGTCGGATTGGGCTCTTTGATGTTTAGTTATGATTTTAGACTTATATGTTGCCGTCGAAAGTTTTAGAATATTTGTATTGTGGCATTTATCATGTCCTAGCATTAAATTGACGAAACGGTAGATTTTTTACTCTTTGTGTGGTTTGCAGATCATTCCTCCTTTCGCAAATTTAAAAAAAAATTCTTGTTCTTCTAATTATTCAAGTTTTCGTTCATAGATTTGTGGATCATGGACATTTTAGTTATGTTTTTAGATTTGATGCCCCGCTCAAATTTAAAGAATTTATTGCTGGCGATCATTTACTTTTTCCCCAACAAGCTGGTAATGCGTTTGATTTCACCTTTCACATGGTTTGCAAATAATCTAGATTTTAGTCTTGGTTTTGACCCGATTTTAATTTTTCTCTTGTTCCTCTTTCTAATTCGGTTTTAATTCATCGGTTTGTGGCTCGTGGGACGAGTTTTAGGTATGTGTTTAGACTTGATACATGCGATTGAAATTATATAATTTGTTATGGTGACATTTACTTTTTCGAGCACCAAACCGGTAAACCGTTTCATTTTTTTCCCTTTCTGTGGTTTACAAAGAAGCTAGATCTTTTTTACGTGCTTTAGGCGCTTTTTAATTTATGCTTGTTCCTCGAAACTACCCACGTTTTTGTCAGGGTTTTTGGCTTTTCGGGTATTTTATAGGCTTGATGCTTGCCATTGGAATTTATAGAATATGTTATAGTGACATTTACTTATTCCACAACATCGCATCGATAAAGCGTGGTCTTACGGTCACAAAGATAAGTGTTTTACGTCTAATCAATTCTCCCAAAAATAAGAGTTTTTTTTCAATGCTTTTTCTACTCTAATTTCTTTTAGGTACTTTGATGCGTAAATTAGCTACCACGAATTAAAAAAAAATCACGACAATTGGTCCCTTTGACTAAAGTTGTTTATGAATTAATGGTTTAATTACAACTTTAAGACATAAAAAATAATAGAACAGTTTATATAAGTAATGGAAAGTATTAACGATGACACTCTGGTGATTTTTAGCAAGTAATTATTTTTTAGATAAATTATATTATTTTTTATAGAACATCTTAAGAAACTCAAAAATTGCAAACTTTGAGCACTATTTGACAAATAATTTTTGGACTAAGGTAATGGATTTCAGATTTCTACGAACTATTTTAACATGATTGTATTTTTCAGGAAGATATTGATGCAAAGTTATATTTCTATGGACTATCTTATTTTTATCCAAAAATAACTAGCCTTGTTTTTATCGTGCATTACACGTGCATAGATTTAAAGTTATAAAATCATTTAGTTTTTGTATTCTTTAATTTAATATAATTTATCTTACTCAGTGTGCATAGAAAATGCGATAAATTCACTAACAAATTACATTAATGTATGGGCATATAGATTTAGTGGAGATTGAAGTAACTGTGTGCGAGGGAGAGTAAAGAAGCAACGAGGCTTAGGGCGTTGTAATTATAATACTTATATAATACCTACATTTATATACACATGTTCTAAGATGAAATGTCAATTTAGTTCATCTTTCCTACTCTCAAATCCCTTTCTTATTTTTCGCTTGTTCCTTCAAATCTTTTAGGTTTTTCGTTCGTCGGATTGGGCTCTTTGATGTTTAGTTATGATTTTAGACTTATATGTTGCCGTCGGAAGTTCTAGAATATTTGTATTGTGGCATTTATTATGTCCTAGCATTAAATTGGCGAAAGCGGTAGATTTTTTACTCTTTGTGTGGTTTGCGAGATCATTCCTGCTTTCGCAAATTTTAAAAAAAATTCTTGTTCTTCTAATTATTCAAGTTTTTCGTTCATAGATTTGTGGATCATGGACATTTTAGTTATGTTTTTTAGATTTGATGCCCCGCTCAAATTTAAAGAATTTATTGCTGGCGATCATTTACTTTTTCCCCAACAAGCTGGTAATGCGTTTGATTTCACCTTTCACATGGTTTGCAAATAATCTAGATTTTAGTCTTGGTTTTGACCCGATTTTAATTTTTCTCTTGTTCCTCTTTCTAATTCGGTTTTAATTCATCGGTTTGTGGCTCGTGGGACGAGTTTTAGGTATGTGTTTAGACTTGATACATGCGATTGAAATTATATAATTTGTTATGGTGACATTTACTTTTTCGAGCACCAAACCGGTAAACCGTTTCATTTTTTTCCTTTCTGTGGTTTACAAAGAAGCTAGATCTTTTTTAGTGCTTTAGGCGCTTTTTAATTTATGCTTGTTCCTCGAAACTATCCCACGTTTTTGGTCAGGGTTTTGGCTTTTCGGGTATTTTATAGGCTTGATGCTTGCCATTGGAATTTATAGAATATGTTATAGTGACATTTACTTATTCCACAACATCGCATCGATAAAGCGTGGTCTTACGAGTCCACAAAGATAAGTGTTTTACTGTCTAATCAATTCTCCCAAAAATAAGAGTTTTTTTTCAATGCTTTTTCTACTCTAATTTCTTTTAGGTACTTTGATACGTAAATTAGCTACCACGAATTAAAAAAAAATATCACGACAATTGGTCCCCTTTGACTAAAGTTGTTTATGAATTAATGGTTTAATTACAACTTTAAGACATAAAAAATAATAGAGCAGGTTTATATAAGTAATGGAAAGTATTAACGATGACACTACGGTGATTTTTAGCAAGTAATTATTTTTAGATAAATTATATTATTTTTATAGAACATCTTAAGAAACTCAAAAATTGCAAACTTTGAGCACTATTTGACAAATAATTTTTGGACTAAGGTAATGGATTTCCGATTTCTACGAACTATTTTAACATGATTGTATTTTCAGGAAGATATTGATGCAAAGTTATATTTCTATGGACTATCTTATTTTTATCCAAAAATAACTAGCCTTGTTTTTATCGTGCATTACACGTGCATAGATTTAAAGTTATAAAATCATTTAGTTTTTGTATTCTTTAATTTAATATAATTTATCTTACTCAGTGTGCATAGAAAATACGATAAATTCACTAACAAATTATATTAATGTATGGGCATATAGATTTAGTGGAGATTGAAGTAACTGTGTGCGAGGGAGAGTAAAGAAGCAACGAGGCTTAGGGCGTTGTAATTATAATACTTATATAATACCTACATTTATATACACATGTTCTAAGATGAAATGTCAATTTAGTTCATCTTTCCTACTCTCATCCCTTTCTTATTTTCGCTTGTTCCTTCAAATCTTTTAGGTTTTCGTTCGTCGGATTGGGCTCTTTGATGTTTAGTTATGATTTTAGACTTATATGTTGCCGTCGGAAGTTCTAGAATATTTGTATTGTGGCATTTATTATGTCCTAGCATTAAATTGGCGAAAGCGGTAGATTTTTCTCTCTTTGTGTGGTTTGCGAGATCTTTCTGCTTTCGGCAATTTTAAAAAAAATTCTTGTTCTTCTAATTATTCAAGTTTTTCGTTCATAGATTTGTGGATCATGGACATTTTAGTTATGTTTTTAGATTTGATGTCCCGCTCAAATTTAAAGAATTTGTTGCGGCGATCATTTACTTTTTCCCCAACAAACTGGTAATGCGTTTGATTTCACCTTTCGGATGGTTTGCAAATAATCTAGATTTTAGTCTTGGTTTTGACCTATTTTAATTTTTCGCTTGTTCCTCTTTCTAATTCGGTTTTATTTCATCAGTTTGTGGCTCGTGGACAGTTTTAGGTATGTGTTTAGACTTGATACATGCGATTGAAATTATAGAATTTGTTATGGTGACATTTACTACTTTTTCCGAGCACCAAACCGGTAAACCGTTTCATTTTTTTTCCTTTCCTGTGGTTTACAAAGAAGCTAGATCTTTTTCGTGCTTTAGGCGCTCTTTAATTTATGCTTGTTCCTCGAAACTATCCACGTTTTGGTTAGGTTTTGGCTTTTCAGGTATTTTATAGGCTTGATGCTTGCCGTTGGGAATTTATAGAATATGTTATAGTGACATTTACTTATTCCTCAACATCGCATCGATAAAGCGTGGTCTTACTGATCCACAAAGATAAGTGTTTTATGTCTATTCAATTCTCGCAAAATAAGAGTTTTTTTTTCAATGCTTTTTCTACTCTAATTTCTTTTAGGTACTTTGATACGTAAATTAGCTACCACGAATAAAAAAAAATATCCACGACATTTGGTCCCCTTGACTAAAGTTGTTTATGAATTCATGATTTAATTACAACTTTAAGACATAAAAAATAATAGAGCGAGTTTATATAAGTAATGGAAAGTATTAACGATGACACTCACGGTGATTTTTAGCAAGTAATTATTTTTTAGATAAATTATATTATTTTTTATAGAACATCTTAAGAAACTCAAAAATTGCAAACTTTGAGCACTATTTGACAAATAATTTTTGGACTAAGGTAATGGATTTCCGATTTCTACGAACTATTTTAACATGATTGTATTTTCAGGAAGATATTGATGCAAAGTTATATTTCTATGGACTATCTTATTTTTATCCAAAAATAACTAGCCTTGTTTTTATCGTGCATTACACGTGCATAGATTTAAAGTTATAAAATCATTTAGTTTTTGTATTCTTTAATTTAATATAATTTATCTTACTCAGTGTGCATAGAAAATGCGATAAATTCACTAACAAATTACATTAATGTATGGGCATATAGATTTAGTGGAGATTGAAGTAACTGTGTGCGAGGGAGAGTAAAGAAGCAACGAGGCTTAGGGCGTTGTAATTATAATACTTATATAATACCTACATTTATATGTACACATGTTCTAAGATGAAATGTCAATTTAGTTCATCTTTCCTACTCTCATCCCTTTCTTATTTTTAGCTTGTTCCTTCAAATCTTTTAGGTTTTCGTTCGTCGGATTGGGCTCTTTGATGTTTAGTTATGATTTTAGACTTATATGTTGCCGTCGGAAGTTCTAGAATATTTGTATTGTGGCATTTATTATGTCCTAGCATTAAATTGTGAAAGCGGTAGATTTTTCTCTCTTTGTGTGGTTTGCAGATCTTTCCTGCTTTCGGCAATTTTAAAAAAAATTCTTGTTCTTCTAGTTATTCAAGTTTTCGTTCATAGATTTGTGGATCATGGACATTTTAGTTATGTTTTTAGATTTGATGTCCCGCTCAAATTTAAAGAATTTGTTGCGGCGATCATTTACTTTTTCCCCAACAAACTGGTAATGCGTTTGATTTCACCTTTCGGATGGTTTGCAAATAATCTAGATTTTAGTCTTGGTTTTGACCTATTTTAATTTTTCGCTTGTTCCTCTTTCTAATTCGGTTTTATTCCATCAGTTTGTGGCTCGTGGACAGTTTTAGGTATGTGTTTAGACTTGATACATGCGATTGAAATTATAGAATTTGTTATGGTGACATTTACTACTTTTTCCGAGCACCAAACCGGTAAACCGTTTCATTTTTTTTCCTTTCCTGTGGTTTACAAAGAAGCTAGATCTTTTTCGTGCTTTAGGCGCTCTTTAATTTATGCTTGTTCCTCGAAACTATCCACGTTTTGGTTAGGTTTTGGCTTTTCAGGTATTTTATAGGCTTGATGCTTGCCGTTGGGATTTATAGAATATGTTATAGTGACATTTACTTATTCCTCAACATCGCATCAGTAAAGCGTGGTCTTACAGTCACAAAGATAAGTGTTTTATGTCTATTCAATTCTCGCAAAATAAGAGTTTTTTTTTCAATGCTTTTTCTACTCTAATTTCTTTTAGGTACTTTGATCTGTAAATTAGCTACCACGAATAAAAAAAATATCCACGACATTTGGTCCCCTTGACTAAAGTTGTTTATGAATTCTTGATTTAATTACAACTTTAAGACATAAAAATAATAGAGACGAGTTTATATAAGTAATGGAAAGTATTAACGATGACACTACGGTGATTTTTAGCAAGTAATTATTTTTTAGATAAATTATATTATTTTTTATAGAACATCTTAAGAAACTCAAAAATTGCAAACTTTGAGCACTATTTGATAAATAAGTTTTGGACTAAGGTAATGGATTTTCGATTTCTACGAACTATTTTAACATGGTTGTATTTTCAGGAAGATATTATTGCAAAGTTATATTTCTATGGACTATCTTATTTTTATCCAAAAATAACTAGCCTTGTTTTTTATCGTGCATTACACGTGCATAGATTTAAAGTTATAAAATCATTTAGTTTTTGTATTCTTTAATTTAATATAATTTATCTTACTCGAGTGTGCATAGAAAATGCGATAAATTCACTAACAAATTACATTAATGTATGGGCATATAGATTTAGTGGAGATTGAAGTAGCGTGATGCGAGGGAGAGTAAAGAAAGCAACGAGGCTTAGGGCGTTGTAATTATAATACTTATATAATACCTACATTTATATGTACACATGTTCTCGAGATGAAATGTCAATTTAGTTCATCTTTCCTACTCTCATCCCTTTCTTATTTTTAGCTTGTTCCTTCAAATCTTTTAGGTTTTCGTTCGTCGGATTGGGCTCTTTGATGTTTAGTTATGATTTTAGACTTATATGTTGCCGTCGGAAGTTCTAGAATATTTGTATTGTGGCATTTATTATGTCCTAGCATTAAATTGTGAAAGCGGTAGATTTTTCTCTCTTTGTGTGGTTTGCGAGATCTTTCTGCTTTCGGCAATTTTAAAAAAAAATTTTGTTCTTCTAGTTATTCAAGTTTTCGTTCATAGATTTGTGGATCATGGACATTTTAGTTATGTTTTTAGATTTGATGTCCCGCTCAAATTTAAAGAATTTGTTGCGGCGATCATTTACTTTTTCCCCAACAAACTGGTAATGCGTTTGATTTCACCTTTCGGATGGTTTGCAAATAATCTAGATTTTAGTCTTGGTTTTGACCTATTTTAATTTTTTCAGCTTGTTCCTCTTTCTAATTCGGTTTTATTCCATCGGTTTGTGGCTCGTGGGACAGTTTTAGGTATGTGTTTAGACTTGATACATGCGATTGAAATTATAGAATTTGTTATGGTGACATTTACTACTTTTTCCGAGCACCAAACCGGTAAACCGTTTCATTTTTTTTCCTTTCCTGTGGTTTACAAAGAAGCTAGATCTTTTTCGTGCTTTAGGCGCTCTTTAATTTATGCTTGTTCCTCGAAACTATCCACGTTTTGGTTAGGTTTTGGCTTTTCAGGTATTTTATAGGCTTGATGCTTGCCGTTGGGATTTATAGAATATGTTATAGTGACATTTACTTATTCCTCAACATCGCATCGATAAAGCGTGGTCTTACGAGTCCACAAAGATAAGTGTTTTTGTCTATTCAATTCTCGCAAAATAAGAGTTTTTTTTCAATGCTTTTTCTACTCTAATTTCTTTTAGGTACTTTGATGCGTAAATTAGCTACCACGAATAAAAAAAAATATCCACGACATTTGGTCCCCTTGACTAAAGTTGTTTATGAATTCTTGATTTAATTACAACTTTAAGACATAAAAATAATAGAGCAGGTTTATATAAGTAATGGAAAGTATTAACTGATGACACTACGGTGATTTTTAGCAAGTAATTATTTTTTAGATAAATTATATTATTTTTTATAGAACATCTTAAGAAACTCAAAAATTGCAAACTTTGAGCACTATTTGACAAATAATTTTTGGACTAAGGTAATGGATTTCCGATTTCTACGAACTATTTTAACATGATTGTATTTTCAGGAAGATATTGATGCAAAGTTATATTTCTATGGACTATCTTATTTTTATCCAAAAATAACTAGCCTTGTTTTTTATCGTGCATTACACGTGCATAGATTTAAAGTTATAAAATCATTTAGTTTTTGTATTCTTTAATTTAATATAATTTATCTTACTCAGTGTGCATAGAAAATGCGATAAATTCACTAACAAATTACATTAATGTATGGGCATATAGATTTAGTGGAGATTGAAGTAACTGTGTGCGAGGGAGAGTAAAGAAGCAACGAGGCTTAGGGCGTTGTAATTATAATACTTATATAATACCTACATTTATATGTACACATGTTCTCGAGATGAAATGTCAATTTAGTTCATCTTTCCTACTCTCATCCCTTTCTTATTTTTAGCTTGTTCCTTCAAATCTTTTAGGTTTTCGTTCGTCGGATTGGGCTCTTTGATGTTTAGTTATGATTTTAGACTTATATGTTGCCGTCGGAAGTTCTAGAATATTTGTATTGTGGCATTTATTATGTCCTAGCATTAAATTGTGAAAGCGGTAGATTTTTCTCTCTTTGTGTGGTTTGCGAGATCTTTCTGCTTTCGGCAATTTTTAAAAAAAAATTCTTGTTCTTCTAATTATTCAAGTTTTCGTTCATAGATTTGTGGATCATGGACATTTTAGTTATGTTTTTAGATTTGATGTCCCGCTCAAATTTAAAGAATTTGTTGCGGCGATCATTTACTTTTTCCCCAACAAACTGGTAATGCGTTTGATTTCACCTTTCGGATGGTTTGCAAATAATCTAGATTTTAGTCTTGGTTTTGACCTATTTTAATTTTTCGCTTGTTCCTCTTTCTAATTCGGTTTTATTCCATCAGTTTGTGGCTCGTGGACAGTTTTAGGTATGTGTTTAGACTTGATACATGCGATTGAAATTATAGAATTTGTTATGGTGACATTTACTACTTTTTCCGAGCACCAAACCGGTAAACCGTTTCATTTTTTTTCCTTTCCTGTGGTTTACAAAGAAGCTAGATCTTTTTCGTGCTTTAGGCGCTCTTTAATTTATGCTTGTTCCTCGAAACTATCCACGTTTTGGTTAGGTTTTGGCTTTTCAGGTATTTTATAGGCTTGATGCTTGCCGTTGGGATTTATAGAATATGTTATAGTGACATTTACTTATTCCTCAACATCGCATCAGTAAAGCGTGGTCTTACGAGTCCACAAAGATAAGTGTTTTCTGTCTATTCAATTCTCGCAAAATAAGAGTTTTTTTTTCAATGCTTTTTCTACTCTAATTTCTTTTAGGTACTTTGATCTGTAAATTAGCTACCACGAATAAAAAAAATATCCACGACATTTGGTCCCCTTGACTAAAGTTGTTTATGAATTCTTGATTTAATTACAACTTTAAGACATAAAAAATAATAGAGCAGGTTTATATAAGTAATGGAAAGTATTAACGATGACACTACGGTGATTTTTAGCAAGTAATTATTTTTTAGATAAATTATATTATTTTTATAGAACATCTTAAGAAACTCAAAAATTGCAAACTTTGAGCACTATTTGACAAATAATTTTTGGACTAAGGTAATGGATTTCAGATTTCTACGAACTATTTTAACATGATTGTATTTTTCGGGAAGATATTGATGCAAAGTTATATTTCTATGGACTATCTTATTTTTATCCAAAAATAACTAGCCTTGTTTTTATCGTGCATTACACGTGCATAGATTTAAAGTTATAAAATCATTTAGTTTTTGTATTCTTTAATTTAATATAATTTATCTTACTCGAGTGTGCATAGAAAATGCGATAAATTCACTAACAAATTACATTAATGTATGGGCATATAGATTTAGTGGAGATTGAAGTAGCGTGATGCGAGGGAGAGTAAAGAAGCAACGAGGCTTAGGGCGTTGTAATTATAATACTTATATAATACCTACATTTATATGTACACATGTTCTCGAGATGAAATGTCAATTTAGTTCATCTTTCCTACTCTCATCCCTTTCTTATTTTTAGCTTGTTCCTTCAAATCTTTTAGGTTTTCGTTCGTCGGATTGGGCTCTTTGATGTTTAGTTATGATTTTAGACTTATATGTTGCCGTCGGAAGTTCTAGAATATTTGTATTGTGGCATTTATTATGTCCTAGCATTAAATTGTGAAAGCGGTAGATTTTTCTCTCTTTGTGTGGTTTGCGAGATCTTTCCCTGCTTTCGGCAATTTTAAAAAAAAATTCTTGTTCTTCTAGTTATTCAAGTTTTTCGTTCATAGATTTGTGGATCATGGACATTTTAGTTATGTTTTTTAGATTTGATGTCCCGCTCAAATTTAAAGAATTTGTTGCGGCGATCATTTACTTTTTCCCCAACAAAGCTGGTAATGCGTTTGATTTCACCTTTCGGATGGTTTGCAAATAATCTAGATTTTAGTCTTGGTTTTGACCTATTTTAATTTTTTCAGCTTGTTCCTCTTTCTAATTCGGTTTTATTCCATCGGTTTGTGGCTCGTGGGACAGTTTTAGGTATGTGTTTAGACTTGATACATGCGATTGAAATTATAGAATTTGTTATGGTGACATTTACTACTTTTTCCGAGCACCAAACCGGTAAACCGTTTCATTTTTTTCCTTTCTGTGGTTTACAAAGAAGCTAGATCTTTTTTCGTGCTTTAGGCGCTCTTTAATTTATGCTTGTTCCTCGAAACTATCCACGTTTTGGTTAGGTTTTGGCTTTTCAGGTATTTTATAGGCTTGATGCTTGCCGTTGGGATTTATAGAATATGTTATAGTGACATTTACTTATTCCTCAACATCGCATCAGTAAAGCGTGGTCTTACAGTCACAAAGATAAGTGTTTTATGTCTATTCAATTCTCACTAAAATAAGAGTTTTTTTTCAATGCTTTTTCTACTCTAATTTCTTTTAGGTACTTTGATACGTAAATTAGCTACCACGAATAAAAAAAAATATCCACGACATTTGGTCCCCTTGACTAAAGTTGTTTATGAATTGCTGATTTAATTACAACTTTAAGACATAAAAAATAATAGAGCAGGTTTATATAAGTAATGGAAAGTATTAACGATGACACTACGGTGATTTTTAGCAAGTAATTATTTTTTAGATAAATTATATTATTTTTTATAGAACATCTTAAGAAACTCAAAAATTGCAAACTTTGAGCACTATTTGACAAATAATTTTTGGACTAAGGTAATGGATTTCCGATTTCTACGAACTATTTTAACATGATTGTATTTTCAGGAAGATATTGATGCAAAGTTATATTTCTATGGACTATCTTATTTTTATCCAAAAATAACTAGCCTTGTTTTTATCGTGCATTACACGTGCATAGATTTAAAGTTATAAAATCATTTAGTTTTTGTATTCTTTAATTTAATATAATTTATCTTACTCAGTGTGCATAGAAAATGCGATAAATTCACTAACAAATTACATTAATGTATGGGCATATAGATTTAGTGGAGATTGAAGTAACGTGGTGCGAGGGAGAGTAAAGAAGCAACGAGGCTTAGGGCGTTGTAATTATAATACTTATATAATACCTACATTTATATGTACACATGTTCTCAGATGAAATGTCAATTTAGTTCATCTTTCCTACTCTCATCCCTTTCTTATTTTCGCTTGTTCCTTCAAATCTTTTAGGTTTTCGTTCGTCGGATTGGGCTCTTTGATGTTTAGTTATGATTTTAGACTTATATGTTGCCGTCGGAAGTTCTAGAATATTTGTATTGTGGCATTTATTATGTCCTAGCATTAAATTGTGAAAGCGGTAGATTTTTCTCTCTTTGTGTGGTTTGCGAGATCTTTCCCTGCTTTCGGCAATTTTTAAAAAAAAATTCTTGTTCTTCTAGTTATTCAAGTTTTTCGTTCATAGATTTGTGGATCATGGACATTTTAGTTATGTTTTTAGATTTGATGTCCCGCTCAAATTTAAAGAATTTGTTGCGGCGATCATTTACTTTTTCCCCAACAAACTGGTAATGCGTTTGATTTCACCTTTCGGATGGTTTGCAAATAATCTAGATTTTAGTCTTGGTTTTGACCTATTTTAATTTTTTCAGCTTGTTCCTCTTTCTAATTCGGTTTTATTCCATCAGTTTGTGGCTCGTGGACAGTTTTAGGTATGTGTTTAGACTTGATACATGCGATTGAAATTATAGAATTTGTTATGGTGACATTTACTACTTTTTCCGAGCACCAAACCGGTAAACCGTTTCATTTTTTTTCCTTTCCTGTGGTTTACAAAGAAGCTAGATCTTTTTCGTGCTTTAGGCGCTCTTTAATTTATGCTTGTTCCTCGAAACTATCCACGTTTTGGTTAGGTTTTGGCTTTTCAGGTATTTTATAGGCTTGATGCTTACCGTTGGGATTTATAGAATATGTTATAGTGACATTTACTTATTCCTCAACATCGCATCAGTAAAGCGTGGTCTTACAGTCACAAAGATAAGTGTTTTTCTTTCTATTCAATTCTCGCAAAATAGGAGTTTTTTTTTCAATGCTTTTTCTACACTAATTTCTTTTAGGTACTTTGATACGTAAATTAGCTACCACGAATAAAAAAAAATATCCACGACATTTGGTCCCCTTGACTAAAGTTGTTTATGAATTCTTGATTTAATTACAACTTTAAGACATAAAAAATAATAGAGCAGGTTTATATAAGTAATGGAAAGTATTAACGATGACACTACGGTGATTTTTAGCAAGTAATTATTTTTTAGATAAATTATATTATTTTTTATAGAACATCTTAAGAAACTCAAAAATTGCAAACTTTGAGCACTATTTGACAAATAATTTTTGGACTAAGGTAATGGATTTCCGATTTCTACGAACTATTTTAACATGATTGTATTTTCAGGAAGATATTGATGCAAAGTTATATTTCTATGGACTATCTTATTTTTATCCAAAAATAACTAGCCTTGTTTTTATCGTGCATTACACGTGCATAGATTTAAAGTTATAAAATCATTTAGTTTTTGTATTCTTTAATTTAATATAATTTATCTTACTCAGTGTGCATAGAAAATGCGATAAATTCACTAACAAATTACATTAATGTATGGGCATATAGATTTAGTGGAGATTGAAGTAACGTGGTGCGAGGGAGAGTAAAGAAGCAACGAGGCTTAGGGCGTTGTAATTATAATACTTATATAATACCTACATTTATATGTACACATGTTCTCGAGATGAAATGTCAATTTAGTTCATCTTTCCTACTCTCATCCCTTTCTTATTTTTAGCTTGTTCCTTCAAATCTTTTAGGTTTTCGTTCGTCGGATTGGGCTCTTTGATGTTTAGTTATGATTTTAGACTTATATGTTGCCGTCGGAAGTTCTAGAATATTTGTATTGTGGCATTTATTATGTCCTAGCATTAAATTGACGAAACGGTAGATTTTTCTCTCTTTGTGTGGTTTGCAGATCTTTCCTGCTTTCGGCAATTTTAAAAAAAAAATTTGTTCTTCTAGTTATTCAAGTTTTCGTTCATAGATTTGTGGATCATGGACATTTTAGTTATGTTTTTTAGATTTGATGTCCGCTCAAATTTAAAGAATTTATTGCTGGCGATCATTTACTTTTTCCCCAACAAGCTGGTAATGCGTTTGATTTCACCTTTCGGATGGTTTGCAAATAATCTAGATTTTAGTCTTGGTTTTGACCTATTTTAATTTTTAGCTTGTTCCTCTTTCTAATTCGGTTTTATTCCATCAGTTTGTGGCTCGTGGACAGTTTTAGGTATGTGTTTAGACTTGATACATGCGATTGAAATTATAGAATTTGTTATGGTGACATTTACTACTTTTTCCGAGCACCAAACCGGTAAACCGTTTCATTTTTTTCCTTTCCTGTGGTTTACAAAGAAGCTAGATCTTTTTCGTGCTTTAGGCGCTCTTTAATTTATGCTTGTTCCTCGAAACTATCCACGTTTTGGTTAGGTTTTGGCTTTTCAGGTATTTTATAGGCTTGATGCTTGCCGTTGGGATTTATAGAATATGTTATAGTGACATTTACTTATTCCTCAACATCGCATCAGTAAAGCGTGGTCTTACAGTCACAAAGATAAGTGTTTTCTGTCTATTCAATTCTCGCAAAATAAGAGTTTTTTTTCAATGCTTTTTCTACTCTAATTTCTTTTAGGTACTTTGATCTGTAAATTAGCTACCACGAATAAAAAAAAATATCCACGACATTTGGTCCCCTTGACTAAAGTTGTTTATGAATTGCTTGATTTAATTACAACTTTAAGACATAAAAAATAATAGAGCAGGTTTATATAAGTAATGGAAAGTATTAACGATGACACTACGGTGATTTTTAGCAAGTAATTATTATTTAGATAAATTATATTATTTTTATAGAACATCTTAAGAAACTCAAAAATTGCAAACTTTGAGCACTATTTGATAAATAATTTTTGGACTAAGGTAATGGATTTTCGATTTCTACGAACTATTTTAACATGATTTTATTTTCAGGAAGATATTGATGCAAAGTTATATTTCTATGGACTATCTTATTTTTATCCAAAAATAACTAGCCTTGTTTTTATCGTGCATTACACGTGCATAGATTTAAAGTTATAAAATCATTTAGTTTTTGTATTCTTTAATTTAATATAATTTATCTTACTCAGTGTGCATAGAAAATGCGATAAATTCACTAACAAATTACGTTAACGTATGGGCATATAGATTTAGTGGAGATTGAAGTAACTGTGTGCGAGGGAGAGTAAAGAAGCAACGAGGCTTAGGGCGTTGTAATTATAATACTTATATAATACCTACATTTATATGTACACATGTTCTCGAGATGAAATGTCAATTTAGTTCATCTTTCCTACTCTCATCCCTGTCTTATTTTCGCTTGTTCCTTCAAATCTTTTAGGTTTTCGTTCGTCGGATTGGGCTCTTTGATGTTTAGTTATGATTTTAGACTTATATGTTGCCGTCGGAAGTTCTAGAATATTTGTATTGTGGCATTTATTATGTCCTAGCATTAAATTGTGAAACGGTAGATTTTTCTCTCTTTGTGTGGTTTGCGAGATCTTTCTGCTTTCGGCAATTTTAAAAAAAAATTCTTGTTCTTCTAGTTATTCAAGTTTTTCGTTCATAGATTTGTGGATCATGGACATTTTAGTTATGTTTTTTAGATTTGATGTCCGCTCAAATTTAAAGAATTTATTCTGGCGATCATTTACTTTTTCCCCAACAAGCTGGTAATGCGTTTGATTTCACCTTTCGGATGGTTTGCAAATAATCTAGATTTTAGTCTTGGTTTTGACCTATTTTAATTTTTTCAGCTTGTTCCTCTTTCTAATTCGGTTTTATTCCATCGGTTTGTGGCTCGTGGGACAGTTTTAGGTATGTGTTTAGACTTGATACATGCGATTGAAATTATAGAATTTGTTATGGTGACATTTACTACTTTTTCCGAGCACCAAACCGGTAAACCGTTTCATTTTTTTCCTTTCTGTGGTTTACAAAGAAGCTAGATCTTTTTTCGTGCTTTAGGCGCTCTTTAATTTATGCTTGTTCCTCGAAACTATCACGTTTTGGTTAGGTTTTGGCTTTTCGGGTATTTTATAGGCTTGATGCTTGCCGTTGGGATTTATAGAATATGTTATAGTGACATTTACTTATTCCTCAACATCGCATCAGTAAAGCGTGGTCTTACAGTCACAAAGATAAGTGTTTTCTGTCTATTCAATTCTCGCAAAATAAGAGTTTTTTTTTCAATGCTTTTTCTACTCTAATTTCTTTTAGGTACTTTGATCTGTAAATTAGCTACCACGAATAAAAAAAATATCCACGACATTTGGTCCCCTTGACTAAAGTTGTTTATGAATTCTTGATTTAATTACAACTTTAAGACATAAAAATAATAGAACAGTTTATATAAGTAATGGAAAGTATTAACGATGACACTCTGGTGATTTTTAGCAAGTAATTATTTTTAGATAAATTATATTATTTTTATAGAACATCTTAAGAAACTCAAAAATTGCAAACTTTGAGCACTATTTGACAAATAATTTTTGGACTAAGGTAATGGATTTCCGATTTCTACGAACTATTTTAACATGATTGTATTTTCAGGAAGATATTGATGCAAAGTTATATTTCTATGGACTATCTTATTTTTATCCAAAAATAACTAGCCTTGTTTTTATCGTGCATTACACGTGCATAGATTTAAAGTTATAAAATCATTTAGTTTTTGTATTCTTTAATTTAATATAATTTATCTTACTCAGTGTGCATAGAAAATGCGATAAATTCACTAACAAATTACATTAATGTATGGGCATATAGATTTAGTGGAGATTGAAGTAGCGTAATGCGAGGGAGAGTAAAGAAGCAACGAGGCTTAGGGCGTTGTAATTATAATACTTATATAATACCTACATTTATATGTACACATGTTCTCGAGATGAAATGTCAATTTAGTTCATCTTTCCTACTCTCATCCCTTTCTTATTTTTAGCTTGTTCCTTCAAATCTTTTAGGTTTTTCGTTCGTCGGATTGGGCTCTTTGATGTTTAGTTATGATTTTAGACTTATATGTTGCCGTCGGAAGTTCTAGAATATTTGTATTGTGGCATTTATTATGTCCTAGCATTAAATTGATGAAAGCTTGGTAGATTTTTCTCTCTTTGTGTGGTTTGCGAGATCTTTCACGCTTTCGGCAATTTTAAAAAAAAATTCTTGTTCTTCTAGTTATTCAAGTTTTTCGTTCATAGATTTGTGGATCATGGACATTTTAGTTATGTTTTTTAGATTTGATGTCGCTCAAATTTAAAGAATTTATTCTGGCGATCATTTACTTTTTCCCCAACAAGCTGGTAATGCGTTTGATTTCACCTTTCGGATGGTTTGCAAATAATCTAGATTTTAGTCTTGGTTTTGACCTATTTTAATTTTTTCAGCTTGTTCCTCTTTCTAATTCGGTTTTATTCCATCGGTTTGTGGCTCGTGGACGAGTTTTAGGTATGTGTTTAGACTTGATACATGCGATTGAAATTATAGAATTTGTTATGGTGACATTTACTACTTTTTCCGAGCACCAAACCGGTGAAACCGTTTCATTTTTTTCCTTTCTGTGGTTTACAAAGAAGCTAGATCTTTTTTCGTGCTTTAGGCGCTCTTTAATTTATGCTTGTTCCTCGAAACTATCACGTTTTGGTTAGGTTTTGGCTTTTCGGGTATTTTATAGGCTTGATGCTTGCCGTTGGGATTTATAGAATATGTTATAGTGACATTTACTTATTCCTCAACATCGCATCGATAAAGCGTGGTCTTACGAGTCACAAAGATAAGTGTTTTTGTCTATTCAATTCTCGCAAAATAAGAGTTTTTTTTTCAATGCTTTTTCTACTCTAATTTCTTTTAGGTACTTTGATACGTAAATTAGCTACCACGAATAAAAAAAAATATCCACGACATTTGGTCCCCTTGACTAAAGTTGTTTATGAATTGCTTGATTTAATTACAACTTTAAGACATAAAAAATAATAGAAAGCAGGTTTATATAAGTAATGGAAAGTATTAACTGATGACACTCTGGTGATTTTTAGCAAGTAATTATTTTTTAGATAAATTATATTATTTTTTATAGAACATCTTAAGAAACTCAAAAATTGCAAACTTTGAGCACTATTTGACAAATAATTTTTGGACTAAGGTAATGGATTTCAGATTTCTACGAACTATTTTAACATGATTGTATTTTTCGGGAAGATATTGATGCAAAGTTATATTTCTATGGACTATCTTATTTTTATCCAAAAATAACTAGCCTTGTTTTTATCGTGCATTACACGTGCATAGATTTAAAGTTATAAAATCATTTAGTTTTTGTATTCTTTAATTTAATATAATTTATCTTACTCAGTGTGCATAGAAAATGCGATAAATTCACTAACAAATTACATTAATGTATGGGCATATAGATTTAGTGGAGATTGAAGTAACTGTGTGCGAGGGAGAGTAAAGAAGCAACGAGGCTTAGGGCGTTGTAATTATAATACTTATATAATACCTACATTTATATGTACACATGTTCTCGAGATGAAATGTCAATTTAGTTCATCTTTCCTACTCTCATCCCTTTCTTATTTTTCAGCTTGTTCCTTCAAATCTTTTAGGTTTTCGTTCGTCGGATTGGGCTCTTTGATGTTTAGTTATGATTTTAGACTTATATGTTGCCGTCGGAAGTTCTAGAATATTTGTATTGTGGCATTTATTATGTCCTAGCATTAAATTGATGAAAGCTGGTAGATTTTTCTCTCTTTGTGTGGTTTGCGAGATCTTTCTGCTTTCGGCAATTTTAAAAAAAAATCTTGTTCTTCTAGTTATTCAAGTTTTTCGTTCATAGATTTGTGGATCATGGACATTTTAGTTATGTTTTTTAGATTTGATGTCCGCTCAAATTTAAAGAATTTATTCTGGCGATCATTTACTTTTTCCCCAACAAGCTGGTAATGCGTTTGATTTCACCTTTCGGATGGTTTGCAAATAATCTAGATTTTAGTCTTGGTTTTGACCTATTTTAATTTTTTAAGCTTGTTCCTCTTTCTAATTCGGTTTTATTCCATCGGTTTGTGGCTCGTGGGACGAGTTTTAGGTATGTGTTTAGACTTGATACATGCGATTGAAATTATAGAATTTGTTATGGTGACATTTACTACTTTTTCCGAGCACCAAACCGGTAAACCGTTTCATTTTTTTTCCTTTCCTGTGGTTTACAAAGAAGCTAGATCTTTTTCGTGCTTTAGGCGCTCTTTAATTTATGCTTGTTCCTCGAAACTATCCACGTTTTGGTTAGGTTTTGGCTTTTCAGGTATTTTATAGGCTTGATGCTTGCCGTTGGGATTTATAGAATATGTTATAGTGACATTTACTTATTCCTCAACATCGCATCAGTAAAGCGTGGTCTTACAGTCACAAAGATAAGTGTTTTCTGTCTATTCAATTCTCGCAAAATAAGAGTTTTTTTTCAATGCTTTTTCTACTCTAATTTCTTTTAGGTACTTTGATCTGTAAATTAGCTACCACGAATAAAAAAAATATCCACGACATTTGGTCCCCTTGACTAAAGTTGTTTATGAATTACTGATTTAATTACAACTTTAAGACATAAAAATAATAGAACAGTTTATATAAGTAATGGAAAGTATTAACGATGACACTCTGGTGATTTTTAGCAAGTAATTATTTTTAGATAAATTATATTATTTTTATAGAACATCTTAAGAAACTCAAAAATTGCAAACTTTGAGCACTATTTGACAAATAATTTTTGGACTAAGGTAATGGATTTCCGATTTCTACGAACTATTTTAACATGATTGTATTTTCAGGAAGATATTGATGCAAAGTTATATTTCTATGGACTATCTTATTTTTATCCAAAAATAACTAGCCTTGTTTTTATCGTGCATTACACGTGCATAGATTTAAAGTTATAAAATCATTTAGTTTTTGTATTCTTTAATTTAATATAATTTATCTTACTCAGTGTGCATAGAAAATGCGATAAATTCACTAACAAATTACATTAATGTATGGGCATATAGATTTAGTGGAGATTGAAGTAGCGTAATGCGAGGGAGAGTAAAGAAGCAACGAGGCTTAGGGCGTTGTAATTATAATACTTATATAATACCTACATTTATATGTACACATGTTCTCGGATGAAATGTCAATTTAGTTCATCTTTCCTACTCTCATCCCTTTCTTATTTTTCAGCTTGTTCCTTCAAATCTTTTAGGTTTTCGTTCGTCGGATTGGGCTCTTTGATGTTTAGTTATGATTTTAGACTTATATGTTGCCGTCGGAAGTTCTAGAATATTTGTATTGTGGCATTTATTATGTCCTAGCATTAAATTGACGAAAGCGGTAGATTTTTCTCTCTTTGTGTGGTTTGCGAGATCTTTCTGCTTTCGGCAATTTTAAAAAAAATTCTTGTTCTTCTAGTTATTCAAGTTTTTCGTTCATAGATTTGTGGATCATGGACATTTTAGTTATGTTTTTTAGATTTGATGTCCCGCTCAAATTTAAAGAATTTATTCTTGGCGATCATTTACTTTTTCCCCAACAAACTGGTAATGCGTTTGATTTCACCTTTCGGATGGTTTGCAAATAATCTAGATTTTAGTCTTGGTTTTGACCTATTTTAATTTTTCGCTTGTTCCTCTTTCTAATTCGGTTTTATTCCATCAGTTTGTGGCTCGTGGGACAGTTTTAGGTATGTGTTTAGACTTGATACATGCGATTGAAATTATAGAATTTGTTATGGTGACATTTACTACTTTTTTCCGAGCACCAAACCGGTAAACCGTTTCATTTTTTTCCTTTCTGTGGTTTACAAAGAAGCTAGATCTTTTTTCGTGCTTTAGGCGCTCTTTAATTTATGCTTGTTCCTCGAAACTATCCACGTTTTGGTTAGGTTTTGGCTTTTCAGGTATTTTATAGGCTTGATGCTTGCCGTTGGGATTTATAGAATATGTTATAGTGACATTTACTTATTCCTCAACATCGCATCAGTAAAGCGTGGTCTTACAGTCACAAAGATAAGTGTTTTTCTTTCTATTCAATTCTCGCAAAATAGGAGTTTTTTTTTCAATGCTTTTTCTACTCTAATTTCTTTTAGGTACTTTGATCTGTAAATTAGCTACCACGAATAAAAAAAATATCCACGACATTTGGTCCCCTTGACTAAAGTTGTTTATGAATTACTGATTTAATTACAACTTTAAGACATAAAAATAATAGAACAGTTTATATAAGTAATGGAAAGTATTAACGATGACACTCTGGTGATTTTTAGCAAGTAATTATTTTTAGATAAATTATATTATTTTTATAGAACATCTTAAGAAACTCAAAAATTGCAAACTTTGAGCACTATTTGACAAATAATTTTTGGACTAAGGTAATGGATTTCAGATTTCTACGAACTATTTTAACATGATTGTATTTTCAGGAAGATATTGATGCAAAGTTATATTTCTATGGACTATCTTATTTTTATCCAAAAATAACTAGCCTTGTTTTTATCGTGCATTACACGTGCATAGATTTAAAGTTATAAAATCATTTAGTTTTTGTATTCTTTAATTTAATATAATTTATCTTACTCAGTGTGCATAGAAAATGCGATAAATTCACTAACAAATTACATTAATGTATGGGCATATAGATTTAGTGGAGATTGAAGTAGCGTAATGCGAGGGAGAGTAAAGAAGCAACGAGGCTTAGGGCGTTGTAATTATAATACTTATATAATACCTACATTTATATGTACACATGTTCTAAGATGAAATGTCAATTTAGTTCATCTTTCCTACTCTCATCCCTTTCTTATTTTCGCTTGTTCCTTCAAATCTTTTAGGTTTTCGTTCGTCGGATTGGGCTCTTTGATGTTTAGTTATGATTTTAGACTTATATGTTGCCGTCGGAAGTTCTAGAATATTTGTATTGTGGCATTTATTATGTCCTAGCATTAAATTGACGAAACGGTAGATTTTTCTCTCTTTGTGTGGTTTGCAGATCTTTCCAGCTTTCGGCAATTTTAAAAAAAATTCTTGTTCTTCTAGTTATTCAAGTTTTCGTTCATAGATTTGTGGATCATGGACATTTTAGTTATGTTTTTAGATTTGATGTCCCGCTCAAATTTAAAGAATTTGTTGTGGCGATCATTTACTTTTTCCCCAACAAACTGGTAATGCGTTTGATTTCACCTTTCGGATGGTTTGCAAATAATCTAGATTTTAGTCTTGGTTTTGACCTATTTTAATTTTTCGCTTGTTCCTCTTTCTAATTCGGTTTTATTCCATCAGTTTGTGGCTCGTGGACAGTTTTAGGTATGTGTTTAGACTTGATACATGCGATTGAAATTATAGAATTTGTTATGGTGACATTTACTACTTTTTCCGAGCACCAAACCGGTGAACCGTTTCATTTTTTTTCCTTTCCTGTGGTTTACAAAGAAGCTAGATCTTTTTCGTGCTTTAGGCGCTCTTTAATTTATGCTTGTTCCTCGAAACTATCCACGTTTTGGTTAGGTTTTGGCTTTTCAGGTATTTTATAGGCTTGATGCTTGCCGTTGGGATTTATAGAATATGTTATAGTGACATTTACTTATTCCTCAACATCGCATCAGTAAAGCGTGGTCTTACAGTCACAAAGATAAGTGTTTTCTGTCTATTCAATTCTCGCAAAATAAGAGTTTTTTTTTCAATGCTTTTTCTACTCTAATTTCTTTTAGGTACTTTGATCTGTAAATTAGCTACCACGAATAAAAAAAATATCCACGACATTTGGTCCCCTTGACTAAAGTTGTTTATGAATTACTGATTTAATTACAACTTTAAGACATAAAAATAATAGAACAGTTTATATAAGTAATGGAAAGTATTAACGATGACACTCTGGTGATTTTTAGCAAGTAATTATTTTTAGATAAATTATATTATTTTTATAGAACATCTTAAGAAACTCAAAAATTGCAAACTTTGAGCACTATTTGACAAATAATTTTTGGACTAAGGTAATGGATTTCCGATTTCTACGAACTATTTTAACATGATTGTATTTTCAGGAAGATATTGATGCAAAGTTATATTTCTATGGACTATCTTATTTTTATCCAAAAATAACTAGCCTTGTTTTTATCGTGCATTACACGTGCATAGATTTAAAGTTATAAAATCATTTAGTTTTTGTATTCTTTAATTTAATATAATTTATCTTACTCAGTGTGCATAGAAAATGCGATAAATTCACTAACAAATTACATTAATGTATGGGCATATAGATTTAGTGGAGATTGAAGTAACGTGGTGCGAGGGAGAGTAAAGAAGCAACGAGGCTTAGGGCGTTGTAATTATAATACTTATATAATACCTACATTTATATGTACACATGTTCTCAGATGAAATGTCAATTTAGTTCATCTTTCCTACTCTCATCCCTTTCTTATTTTCGCTTGTTCCTTCAAATCTTTTAGGTTTTCGTTCGTCGGATTGGGCTCTTTGATGTTTAGTTATGATTTTAGACTTATATGTTGCCGTCGGAAGTTCTAGAATATTTGTATTGTGGCATTTATTATGTCCTAGCATTAAATTGACGAAACGGTAGATTTTTCTCTCTTTGTGTGGTTTGCAGATCTTTCCTGCTTTCGGCAATTTTAAAAAAAAATTTTGTTCTTCTAGTTATTCAAGTTTTCGTTCATAGATTTGTGGATCATGGACATTTTAGTTATGTTTTTAGATTTGATGTCCCGCTCAAATTTAAAGAATTTGTTGCGGCGATCATTTACTTTTTCCCCAACAAACTGGTAATGCGTTTGATTTCACCTTTCGGATGGTTTGCAAATAATCTAGATTTTAGTCTTGGTTTTGACCTATTTTAATTTTTCGCTTGTTCCTCTTTCTAATTCGGTTTTATTCCATCAGTTTGTGGCTCGTGGACAGTTTTAGGTATGTGTTTAGACTTGATACATGCGATTGAAATTATAGAATTTGTTATGGTGACATTTACTACTTTTTCCGAGCACCAAACCGGTGAACCGTTTCATTTTTTTTCCTTTCCTGTGGTTTACAAAGAAGCTAGATCTTTTTCGTGCTTTAGGCGCTCTTTAATTTATGCTTGTTCCTCGAAACTATCCACGTTTTGGTTAGGTTTTGGCTTTTCAGGTATTTTATAGGCTTGATGCTTGCCGTTGGGATTTATAGAATATGTTATAGTGACATTTACTTATTCCTCAACATCGCATCGGTAAAGCGTGGTCTTCTGAGTCCACAAAGATAAGTGTTTTTCTGTCTATTCAATTCTACTTAAAATAAGAGTTTTTTTTCAATGCTTTTTCTACTCTAATTTCTTTTAGGTACTTTGATCTGTAAATTAGCTACCACGAATAAAAAAAATATCCACGACATTTGGTCCCCTTGACTAAAGTTGTTTATGAATTACTGATTTAATTACAACTTTAAGACATAAAAATAATAGAACAGTTTATATAAGTAATGGAAAGTATTATCGATGACACTCTGGTGATTTTTAGCAAGTAATTATTTTTAGATAAATTATATTATTTTTATAGAACATCTTAAGAAACTCAAAAATTGCAAACTTTGAGCACTATTTGACAAATAATTTTTGGACTAAGGTAATGGATTTCCGATTTCTACGAACTATTTTAACATGATTGTATTTTAGGAAGATATTGACGCAATGTTATATTTCTATGGACTGTCTTATTTTTATCCAAAAATAACTAGCCTTGCTTTTATCGTGCATTACACGTGCACAGATTTAAAGTTATAAAATCATTTAGTTTTGTGTATTCTTGAATTTAATATAATTTATCTGACTCAGTGTGCATAGAAAATGCGATAAATTCACTAACAAATTACATTAATGTATGGGCATATAGATTTAGTGGAGATTGAAGTAACTGTGTGCGAGGGAGAGTAAAGAAGCAACGAGGCTTAGGGCGTTGTAATTATAATACTTACATTTCTAATACTTATGTAATACCTACATTTATATACACATGTTCTAAAGATGAAATGTCAATTTAGTTGATCTTTCCTACTCTCATCCTTTTCTTATTTTCTCTTGTTCCTTCAAATCTTTTAGGTTTTCGTTCGTCGGATTGAGCTCTTTGATGTTTAGTTATGATTTTAGACTTATATGTTGCCGTCGGAAGTTCTAGAATATTTGTATTGTGGCATTTATTATGTCCTAGCATTAAATTGACGAAACGGTAGATTTTTCTCTCTTTGTGTGGTTTGCAGATCTTTCCTGCTTTCGGCAATTTTTAAAAAAATTCTTGTTCTTCTAATTATTCATGTTTTCGTTCATAGATTTGTGGATCATGGACATTTTAGTTATGTTTTTAGATTTGATGCCCCGCTCAAATTTAAAGAATTTGTTGCAGCGATCATTTACCATTTCCCCAACAAACTGGTAAAGCGTTTGATTTCACCTTTCACTCGGTTTGCAAATAATCTATATTTTAGTCTTGGTTTTGACCGATTTTAATTTTTCGCTTGTTCCTCTTTCTAATTCGGTTTTAATTCATCAGTTTGTGGCTCGTGGACAGTTTTAGGTATGTGTTTAGACTTGATACGTGCGATTGAAAATATAGAATTTGTTATGGTGACATTTACTTTTTCCGAGCACAAAACCGGTAAACCGTTTCATTTTTTTCCTTTCCTGTGGTTTACAAAGAAGCTACATCTTTTTCGTGCTTTAGGCGCTTTTTAATTTATGCTTGTTCCTCGAAACTATCCACGTTTTTGTCAGTTTTTGGCTTTTCAGGTATTTTATAGGCTTGATGCTTGCCATTGGAATTTATAGAATATGTTATAGTGACATTTACTTATTCCTCAACATCGCATCAGTAAGGCGTGGTCTTACAGTCACAAAGACAAGCGTTTTCTGTCTATTCAACTCTCGCAAAATAAGAGTTTTTTTTCAATGCTTTTTCTACTCAAATTTCTTTTAGGTACTTTGATCTGTAAATTAGCTACCACGAATGAAAACAATATCCACGACATTTGGTCCCTTTGACTAAAGTTATTTATGAATTAATGATTTAATTACAACTTTAAGACATAAAAATAATAGAACAGTTTATATAAGTAATGGAAAGCATTATCGATGACACTCTGGTGATTTTTAGCAAGTAATTATTTTTAGATAAATTATATTATTTTTATGGAACATCATAAGAAACTCAAAAATTGCAAACTTTGAGAGCACTATTTGACAAATAATTTTTGGACTAAGGTAATGGATTTCCGATTTCTACGAACTATTTTAACATGATTGTATTTTCAGGAAGATATTGATGCAAAGTTATATTTCTATGGACTATATTATTTTTATCCAAAAATAACTAGCCTTGTTTTTATCGTGCATTACACGTGCACAGATTTAAAGTTATAAAATCATTTAGTTTTGTGTATTCTTGAATTTAATATAATTTATCTTACTCAGTGTGCATAGAAAATGCGATAAATTCACTAACAAATTACATTAATGTATGGGCATATAGATTTAGTGGAGATTGGAAGTAGCGTATGCGAGGGAGAGTAAAGAAGCAACGAGGCTTAGGGCGTTGTAATTATAATACCTACATTTCTAATACTTATATAATACCTACATTTATATACACATGTTCTAAGATGAAATGTCAATTTAGTTTCATCTTTCCTACTCTCATCCCTTTCTTATTTTCGCTTGTTCCTTCAAATCTTTTAGGTTTTCGTTCTTCGGATTGGGCTCTTTGATGTTTAGTTATGATTTTAGACGTATATGTTGCCGTCGGAAGTTCTAGAATATTTGTATTGTGGCATTTATTATGTCCTAGCATTAAATTGACGAAACAGTAGATTTTTCTCTCTTTGTGTGGTTTGCAGATCTTTCCTGCTTTCGGCAATTTTTAAAAAAATTCTTGTTCTTCTAATTATTCATGTTTTCGTTCATAGATTTGTGGATCATGGACATTTTAGTTATGTTTTTAGATTTGATGCCCCGCTCAAATTTAAAGAATTTGTTGCAGCGATCATTTACCATTTCCCCAACAAACTGGTAAAGCGTTTGATTTCACCTTTCACTCGGTTTGCAAATAATCTATATTTTAGTCTTGGTTTTGACCGATTTTAATTTTTCGCTAGTTCCTCTTTCTAATTCGGTTTTAATTCATCAGTTTGTGGCTCGTGGACAGTTTTAGGTATGTGTTTAGACTTGATACGTGCGATTGAAAATATAGAATTTGTTATGGTGACATTTACTTTTTCCGAGCACAAAACCGGTAAACCGTTTCATTTTTTTCCTTTCCTGTGGTTTACAAAGAAGCTACATCTTTTTCGTGCTTTAGGCGCTTTTTAATTTATGCTTGTTCCTCGAAACTATCCACGTTTTTGTCAGTTTTTGGCTTTTCAGGTATTTTATAGGCTTGATGCTTGCCATTGGAATTTATAGAATATGTTATAGTGACATTTACTTATTCCTCAACATCGCATCAGTAAGGCGTGGTCTTACAGTCACAAAGACAAGCGTTTTCTGTCTATTCAACTCTCGCAAAATAAGAGTTTTTTTTCAATGCTTTTTCTACTCTAATTTCTTTTAGGTACTTTGATCTGTAAATTAGCTACCACGAATGAAAACAATGTCCACGACATTTGGTCCCTTTGACTAAAGTTATTTATGAATTAATGATTTAATTACAACTTTAAGACATAAAAATAATAGAACAGTTTATATAAGTAATGGAAAGCATTATCGATGACACTCTGGTGATTTTTAGCAAGTAATTATTTTTAGATAAATTATATTATTTTTATGGAACATCATAAGAAACTCAAAAATTGCAAACTTTGAGAGCACTATTTGACAAATAATTTTTGGACTAAGGTAATGGATTTCCGATTTCTACGAACTATTTTAACATGATTGTATTTTTAGGAAGATATTGACGCAATGTTATATTTCTATGGACTGTCTTATTTTTATCCAAAAATAACTAGCCTTGCTTTTATCGTGCATTACACGTGCACAGATTTAAAGTTATAAAATCATTTAGTTTTGTGTATTCTTGAATTTAATATAATTTATCTGACTCAGTGTGCATAGAAAATGCGATAAATTCACTAACAAATTACATTAATGTATGGGCATATAGATTTAGTGGAGATTGAAGTAACTGTGTGCGAGGGAGAGTAAAGAAGCAACGAGGCTTAGGGCGTTGTAATTATAATACTTACATTTCTAATACTTATATAATACCTACATTTATATACACATGTTCTAAGATGAAATGTCAATTCAGTTCGTCTTTCCTACTCTCATCCCTTTCTTATTTTCGCTTGTTCCTTCAAATCTTTTAGGTTTTCGTTCTTCGGATTGGGCTCTTTGATGTTTAGTTATGATTTTAGACGTATATGTTGCCGTTTGAAGTTCTAGAATATTTGTATTGTGGCATTTATTATGTCCTAGCATTAAATTGACGAAACAGTAGATTTTTCTCTCTTTGTGTGGTTTGCAGATCTTTCCTGCTTTCGGCAATTTTAAAAAAAATTCTTGTTCTTCTAATTATTCATGTTTTCGTTCATAGATTTGTGGATCATGGACATTTTAGTTATGTTTTTAGATTTGATGCCCCGCTCAAATTTAAAGAATTTGTTGCGGCGATCATTTACCTTTTCCCCAACAAACTGGTAAAGCGTTTGATTTCACCTTTCACTCGGTTTGCAAATAATCTATATTTTAGTCTTGGTTTTGACCGATTTTAATTTTTCGCTAGTTCCTCTTTCTAATTCGGTTTTAATTCATCAGTTTGTGGCTCGTGGACAGTTTTAGGTATGTGTTTAGACTTGATACATGCGATTGAAAATATAGAATTTGTTATGGTGACATTTACTTTTTCCGAGCACAAAACCGGTAAACCGTTTCATTTTTTTCCTTTCCTGTGGTTTACAAAGAAGCTACATCTTTTTCGTGCTTTAGGCGCTTTTTAATTTATGCTTGTTCCTCGAAACTATCCACGTTTTTGTCAGTTTTTGGCTTTTCAGGTATTTTATAGGCTTGATGCTTGCCATTGGAATTTATAGAATATGTTATAGTGACATTTACTTATTCCTCAACATCGCATCAGTAAGGCGTGGTCTTACAGTCACAAAGACAAGCGTTTTCTGTCTATTCAACTCTCGCAAAATAAGAGTTTTTTTTCAATGCTTTTTCTACTCTAATTTCTTTTAGGTACTTTGATCTGTAAATTAGCTACCACGAATGAAAACAATGTCCACGACATTTGGTCCCATTGACTAAAGTTATTTATGAATTAATGATTTAATTACAACTTTAAGACATAAAAATAATAGAACAGTTTATATAAGTAATGTAAAGCATTATCGATGACACTCTGGTGATTTGTAGCAAGTAATTATTTTTAGATAAATTATATTATTTTTATGGAACATCTTAAGAAACTAAAAAATTGCAAACTTTGAGAGCACTATTTGACAAATAATTTTTGGGCTAAGGAGATGCATTTCCGATTTCTACGAACTATTTTAACATGATTGTATTTTTAGGAAGATATTGATGCAATGTTATATTTCTATGGACTATCTTATTTTTATCCAAAAATAACAAGCCTTGCTTTTATCGTGCATTACACGTGCACAGATTTAAAGTTATAAAATCATTTAGTTTTGTGTATTCTTGAATTTAATATAATTTATCTGACTCAGTGTGCATAGAAAATGCGATAAATTCACTAACAAATTACATTAATGTATGGGCATATAGATTTAGTGGAGATTGAAGTAACTGTGTGCGAGGGAGAGTAAAGAAGCAACGAGGCTTAGGGCGTTGTAATTATAATACTTACATTTCTAATACTTATATAATACCTACATTTATATACACATGTTCTAAGATGAAATGTCAATTCAGTTCGTCTTTCCTACTCTCATCCCTTTCTTATTTTCGCTTGTTCCTTCAAATCTTTTAGGTTTTCGTTCTTCGGATTGGGCTCTTTGATGTTTAGTTATGATTTTAGACGTATATGTTGCCGTCGGAAGTTCTAGAATATTTGTATTGTGGCATTTATTATGTCCTAGCATTAAATTGACGAAACAGTAGATTTTTCTCTCTTTGTGTGGTTTGCAGATCTTTCCTGCTTTCGGCAATTTTAAAAAAAATTCTTGTTCTTCTAATTATTCATGTTTTCGTTCATAGATTTGTGGATCATGGACATTTTAGTTATGTTTTTAGATTTGATGCCCCGCTCAAATTTAAAGAATTTGTTGCGGCGATCATTTACCTTTTCCCCAACAAACTGGTAAAGCGTTTGATTTCACCTTTCACTCGGTTTGCAAATAATCTATATTTTAGTCTTGGTTTTGACCGATTTTAATTTTTCGCTAGTTCCTCTTTCTAATTCGGTTTTAATTCATCAGTTTGTGGCTCGTGGACAGTTTTAGGTATATGTTTAGACTTGATACATGCGATTGAAAATATAGAATTTGTTATGGTGACATTTACTTTTTCCGAGCACAAAACCGGTAAACCGTTTCATTTTTTTCCTTTCCTGTGGTTTACAAAGAAGCTACATCTTTTTCGTGCTTTAGGCGCTTTTTAATTTATGCTTGTTCCTCGAAACTATCCACGTTTTTGTCAGTTTTTGGCTTTTCAGGTATTTTATAGGCTTGATGCTTGCCATTGGAATTTATAGAATATGTTATAGTGACATTTACTTATTCCTCAACATCGCATCAGTAAGGCGTGGTCTTACAGTCACAAAGACAAGCGTTTTCTGTCTATTCAACTCTCGCAAAATAAGAGTTTTTTTTCAATGCTTTTTCTACTCTAATTTCTTTTAGGTACTTTGATCTGTAAATTAGCTACCACGAATGAAAACAATGTCCACGACATTTGGTCCCTTTGACTAAAGTTATTTATGAATTAATGATTTAATTACAACTTTAAGACATAAAAATAATAGAAAGCGAGTTTATATAAGTAATGTAAAGCATTATCGATGACACTCTGGTGATTTGTAGCAAGTAATTATTTTTAGATAAATTATATTATTTTTATGGAACATCTTAAGAAACTAAAAAATTGCAAACTTTGAGAGCACTATTTGACAAATAATTTTTGGGCTAAGGAGATGCATTTCCGATTTCTACGAACTATTTTAACATGATTGTATTTTTAGGAAGATATTGATGCAATGTTATATTTCTATGGACTATCTTATTTTTATCCAAAAATAACTAGCCTTGCTTTTTATCGTGCATTACACGTGCCTGATTTAAAGTTATAAAATCATTTAGTTTTGTGTATTCTTTAATTTAATATAATTTATCGACTCGATTGTGCATAGAAAATGCGATAAATTCACTAACAAATTACATTAATGTATGGGCATATAGATTTAGTGGAGATTGAAGTAGCGTATGCGAGGGAGAGTAAAGAAGCAACGAGGCTTAGGGCGTTGTAATTATAATACTTACATTTCTAATACTTATATAATACCTACATTTATATACACATGTTCTAAGATGAAATGTCAATTCGATTCGTCTTTCCTACTCTCATCCCTTTCTTATTTTTCAGCTTGTTCCTTCAAATCTTTTTAGGTTTTTCGTTCTTCGGATTGGGCTCTTTGATGTTTAGTTATGATTTTAGACGTATATGTTGCCGTCGGAAGTTCTAGAATATTTGTATTGTGGCATTTATTATGTCCTAGCATTAAATTGGCCAAGCAGTAGATTTTTCTCTCTTTGTGTGGTTTGCGAGATCTTTCTGCTTTCGGCAATTTTAAAAAAAATTCTTGTTCTTCTAATTATTCATGTTTTTCGTTCATAGATTTGTGGATCATGGACATTTTAGTTATGTTTTTAGATTTGATGCCCGCTCAAATTTAAAGAATTTATTGCTGGCGATCATTTACCTTTTTCCCCAACAAAGCTGGTAAAGCGTTTGATTTCACCTTTCACTCGGTTTGCAAATAATCTATATTTTAGTCTTGGTTTTGACCGATTTTAATTTTTTCGACTAGTTCCTCTTTCTAATTCGGTTTTAATTCATCGGTTTGTGGCTCGTGGGACGAGTTTTAGGTATGTGTTTAGACTTGATACATGCGATTGAAAATTATAGAATTTGTTATGGTGACATTTACTTTTTCGAGCACAAAAGCCGGTAAACCCGTTTCATTTTTTTCCTTTCTGTGGTTTACAAAGAAGCTACATCTTTTTTCAGTGCTTTAGGCGCTTTTTTAATTTATGCTTGTTCCTCGAAACTATCCACGTTTTTGTCGGGTTTTTGGCTTTTCGGGTATTTTATAGGCTTGATGCTTGCCATTGGAATTTATAGAATATGTTATAGTGACATTTACTTATTCCTCAACATCGCATCAGTAAGGCGTGGTCTTACAGTCACAAAGACAAGCGTTTTCTGTCTATTCAACTCTCGCAAAATAAGAGTTTTTTTTCAATGCTTTTTCTACTCTAATTTCTTTTAGGTACTTTGATCTGTAAATTAGCTACCACGAATGAAAAACAATGTCCACGACATTTGGTCCCTTTGACTAAAGTTATTTATGAATTAATGATTTAATTACAACTTTAAGACATAAAAATAATAGAACAGTTTATATAAGTAATGGAAAGCATTATCGATGACACTCTGGTGATTTTTAGCAAGTAATTATTTTTAGATAAATTATATTATTTTTATGGAACATCATAAGAAACTCAAAAATTGCAAACTTTGAGAGCACTATTTGACAAATAATTTTTGGGCTAAGGTGATGCATTTCCGATTTCTACGAACTATTTTAACATGATTGTATTTTTAGGAAGATATTGATGCAAAGTTATATTTCTATGGACTATCTTATTTTTATCCAAAAATAACTAGCCTTGTTTTTATCGTGCATTACACGTGCACAGATTTAAAGTTATAAAATCATTTAGTTTTGTGTATTCTTGAATTTAATATAATTTATCTTACTCGAGTGTGCATAGAAAATGCGATAAATTCACTAACAAATTACATTAATGTATGGGCATATAGATTTAGTGGAGATTGAAGTAACTGTGTGCGAGGGAGAGTAAAGAAGCAACGAGGCTTAGGGCGTTGTAATTATAATACTTACATTTCTAATACTTATATAATACCTACATTTATATACACATGTTCTAAGATGAAATGTCAATTCAGTTCGTCTTTCCTACTCTCATCCCTTTCTTATTTTTAGCTTGTTCCTTCAAATCTTTTAGGTTTTTCGTTCTTCGGATTGGGCTCTTTGATGTTTAGTTATGATTTTAGACGTATATGTTGCCGTCGGAAGTTCTAGAATATTTGTATTGTGGCATTTATTATGTCCTAGCATTAAATTGGCGAAAGCTTGGTAGATTTTTCTCTCTTTGTGTGGTTTGCAGATCTTTCCTGCTTTCGGCAATTTTAAAAAAAATTCTTGTTCTTCTAATTATTCATGTTTTCGTTCATAGATTTGTGGATCATGGACATTTTAGTTATGTTTTTAGATTTGATGCCCCGCTCAAATTTAAAGAATTTGTTACGGCGATCATTTACTTTTTCCCCAACAAACTGGTAAAGCGTTTGATTTCACCTTTCACCCGGTTTGCAAATAATCTATATTTTAGTCTTGGTTTTGACCGATTTTAATTTTTCGATTGTTCCTCTTTCTAATTCGGTTTTAATTCATCAGTTTGTGGCTCGTGGACAGTTTTAGGTACGTGTTTAGACTTGATACATGCGATTGATATTATAGAATTTGTTATGGTGACATTACTTCTTTTTCCGAGCACCAAACCGGTAAACAGTTTCATTTTTTTCCTTTCCTGTGGTTTACAAAGAAGCTAGATCTTTTTCGTGCTTTAGGCGCTTTTTAATTTATGCTTGTTCCTCGAAACTATCCACGTTTTTGTCAGTTTTTGGCTTTTCAGGTATTTTATAGGCTCGATGCTTGCCATTGGAATTTATAGAATATGTTATAGTGACATTTACTTATTCCTCAACATCGCATCAGTAAAGCGTGGTCTTACAGTCACAAAGACAAGCGTTTTCTGTCTATTCAACTCTCGCAAAATAAGAGTTTTTTTTCAATGCTTTTTCTACTCTAATTTCTTTTAGGTACTTTGATCTGTAAATTAGCTACCACGAATAAAAAAAATATCCACGACATTTGGTCCCTTTGACTAAAGTTATTTATGAATTAATGATTTAATTACAACTTTAAGACAAAAAAATAATAGAACAGTTTATATAAGTATTGGAAAGCATTATCGATGACACTCTGGTGATTTTTAGCAAGTAATTATTTTTAGATAAATTATATTATTTTTATGGAACATCTTAAGAAACTCAAAAATTGCAAACTGTGAGCACTATTTGACAAATAATTTTTGGGCTAAGGTGATGCATTTCCGATTTCTACGAACTATTTTAACATGATTGTATTTTTAGGAAGATATTGATGCAAAGTTATATTTCTATGGACTATCTTATTTTTATCCAAAAATAACTAGCCTTGTTTTTATCGTGCATTACACGTGCACAGATTTAAAGTTATAAAATCATTTAGTTTTGTGTATTCTTGAATTTAATATAATTTAGCTTACTCAGTGTGCATAGAAAATGCGATAAATTCACTAACAAATTACATTAATGTATGGGCATATAGATTTAGTGGAGATTGAAGTAACTGTGTGCGAGGGAGAGTAAAGAAGCAACGAGGCTTAGGGCGTTGTAATTATAATACTTACATTTCTAATACTTATATAATACCTACATTTATATACACATGTTCTAAGATGAAATGTCAATTCAGTTCGTCTTTCCTACTCTCATCCCTTTCTTATTTTCGCTTGTTCCTTCAAATCTTTTAGGTTTTCGTTCTTCGGATTGGGCTCTTTGATGTTTAGTTATGATTTTATACGTATATGTTGCCGTCGGAAGTTCTAGAATATTTGTATTGTGGCATTTATTATGACCTAGCATTAAATTGACGAAACAGTAGATTTTTCTCTCTTTGTGTGGTTTGCAGATCTTTCCTGCTTTCGGCAATTTTAAAAAAAATTCTTGTTCTTCTAATTATTCATGTTTTCGTTCATAGATTTGTGGATCATGGACATTTTAGTTATGTTTTTAGATTTGATGCCCCGCTCAAATTTAAAGAATTTGTTACGGCGATCATTTACTTTTTCCCCAACAAACTGGTAAAGCGTTTGATTTCACCTTTCACCCGGTTTGCAAATAATCTATATTTTAGTCTTGGTTTTGACCGATTTTAATTTTTCGATTGTTCCTCTTTCTAATTCGGTTTTAATTCATCAGTTTGTGGCCCGTGGACAGTTTTAGGTACGTGTTTAGACTTGATACATGCGATTGATATTATAGAATTTGTTATGGTGACATTACTTCTTTTTCCGAGCACCAAACCGGTAAACAGTTTCATTTTTTTCCTTTCCTGTGGTTTACAAAGAAGCTAGATCTTTTTCGTGCTTTAGGCGCTTTTTAATTTATGCTTGTTCCTCGAAACTATCCACGTTTTTGTCAGTTTTTGGCTTTTCAGGTATTTTATAGGCTCGATGCTTGCCATTGGAATTTATAGAATATGTTACAGTGACATTTACTTATTCCTCAACATCGCATCAGTAAAGCGTGGTCTTACAGTCACAAAGACAAGCGTTTTCTGTCTCTTCAACTCTCGCAAAATGAGAGTTTTTTTTCAATGCGTTTTCTACTCTAATTTTTTTAGGTACTTTGATCTGTAAATTAGCTACCACGAATAAAAAAAATATCCACGACATTTGGTCCCCTTTGACTAAAGTTATTTATGAATTAATGATTTAATTACAACTTTAAGACAAAAAAAATAATAGAACAGTTTATATAAGTATTGGAAAGCATTATCGATGACACTCTGGTGATTTTTAGCAAGTAATTATTTTTAGATAAATTATATTATTTTTATGGAACATCTTAAGAAACTCAAAAATTGCAAACTGTGAGCACTATTTGACAAATAATTTTTGGGCTAAGGTGATGCATTTCCGATTTCTACGAACTATTTTAACATGATTGTATTTTTAGGAAGATATTGATGCAAAGTTATATTTCTATGGACTATCTTATTTTTATCCAAAAATAACTAGCCTTGTTTTTATCGTGCATTACACGTGCACAGATTTAAAGTTATAAAATCATTTAGTTTTGTGTATTCTTGAATTTAATATAATTTATCTTACTCAGTGTGCATAGAAAATGCGATAAATTCACTAACAAATTACATTAATGTATGGGCATATAGATTTAGTGGAGATTGAAGTAACTGTGTGCGAGGGAGAGTAAAGAAGCAACGAATCTTAGGGCGTTGTAATTATAATACTTACATTTCTAATACTTATATAATACCTACATTTATATACACATGTTCTAAGATGAAATGTCAATTCAGTTCGTCTTTCCTACTCTCATCCCTTTCTTATTTTCGCTTGTTCCTTCAAATCTTTTAGGTTTTCGTTCTTCGGATTGGGCTCTTTGATGTTTAGTTATGATTTTATACGTATATGTTGCCGTCGGAAGTTCTAGAATATTTGTATTGTGGCATTTATTATGACCTAGCATTAAATTGACGAAACAGTAGATTTTTCTCTCTTTGTGTGGTTTGCAGATCTTTCCTGCTTTCGGCAATTTTAAAAAAAATTCTTGTTCTTCTAATTATTCATGTTTTCGTTCATAGATTTGTGGATCATGGACATTTTAGTTATGTTTTTAGATTTGATGCCCCGCTCAAATTTAAAGAATTTGTTACGGCGATCATTTACTTTTTCCCCAACAAACTGGTAAAGCGTTTGATTTCACCTTTCACCCGGTTTGCAAATAATCTATATTTTAGTCTTGGTTTTGACCGATTTTAATTTTTCGATTGTTCCTCTTTCTAATTCGGTTTTAATTCATCAGTTTGTGGCTCGTGGACAGTTTTAGGTACGTGTTTAGACTTGATACATGCGATTGATATTATAGAATTTGTTATGGTGACATTACTTCTTTTTCCGATCACCAAACCGGTAAACAGTTTCATTTTTTTCCTTTCCTGTGGTTTACAAAGAAGCTAGATCTTTTTCGTGCTTTAGGCGCTTTTTAATTTATGCTTGTTCCTCGAAACTATCCACGTTTTTGTCAGTTTTTGGCTTTTCAGGTATTTTATAGGCTCGATGCTTGCCATTGGAATTTATAGAATATGTTACAGTGACATTTACTTATTCCTCAACATCGCATCAGTAAAGCGTGGTCTTACAGTCACAAAGACAAGCGTTTTCTGTCTATTCAACTCTCGCAAAATGAGAGTTTTTTTTCAATGCTTTTTCTACTCTAATTTCTTTTAGGTACTTTGATCTGTAAATTAGCTACCACGAATAAAAAAAATATCCACGACATTTGGCCCCTTTGACTAAAGTTATTTATGAATTAATGATTTAATTACAACTTTAAGACAAAAAAAATAATAGAACAGTTTATATAAGTATTGGAAAGCATTATCGATGACACTCTGGTGATTTTTAGCAAGTAATTATTTTTAGATAAATTATATTATTTTTATGGAACATCTTAAGAAACTCAAAAATTGCAAACTGTGAGCACTATTTGACAAATAATTTTTGGGCTAAGGTGATGCATTTCCGATTTCTACGAACTATTTTAACATGATTGTATTTTTAGGAAGATATTGATGCAAAGTTATATTTCTATGGACTATCTTATTTTTATCCAAAAATAACTAGCCTTGTTTTTATCGTGCATTACACGTGCACAGATTTAAAGTTATAAAATCATTTAGTTTTGTGTATTCTTGAATTTAATATAATTTAGCTTACTCAGTGTGCATAGAAAATGCGATAAATTCACTAACAAATTACATTAATGTATGGGCATATAGATTTAGTGGAGATTGAAGTAACTGTGTGCGAGGGAGAGTAAAGAAGCAACGAATCTTAGGGCGTTGTAATTATAATACTTACATTTCTAATACTTATATAATACCTACATTTATATACACATGTTCTAAGATGAAATGTCAATTCAGTTCGTCTTTCCTACTCTCATCCCTTTCTTATTTTCGCTTGTTCCTTCAAATCTTTTAGGTTTTCGTTCTTCGGATTGGGCTCTTTGATGTTTAGTTATGATTTTATACGTATATGTTGCCGTCGGAAGTTCTAGAATATTTGTATTGTGGCATTTATTATGACCTAGCATTAAATTGACGAAACAGTAGATTTTTCTCTCTTTGTGTGGTTTGCAGATCTTTCCTGCTTTCGGCAATTTTAAAAAAAATTCTTGTTCTTCTAATTATTCATGTTTTCGTTCATAGATTTGTGGATCATGGACATTTTAGTTATGTTTTTAGATTTGATGCCCCGCTCAAATTTAAAGAATTTGTTACGGCGATCATTTACTTTTTCCCCAACAAACTGGTAAAGCGTTTGATTTCACCTTTCACCCGGTTTGCAAATAATCTATATTTTAGTCTTGGTTTTGACCGATTTTAATTTTTCGATTGTTCCTCTTTCTAATTCGGTTTTAATTCATCAGTTTGTGGCTCGTGGACAGTTTTAGGTACGTGTTTAGACTTGATACATGCGATTGATATTATAGAATTTGTTATGGTGACATTACTTCTTTTTCCGAGCACCAAACCGGTAAACAGTTTCATTTTTTTCCTTTCCTGTGGTTTACAAAGAAGCTAGATCTTTTTCGTGCTTTAGGCGCTTTTTAATTTATGCTTGTTCCTCGAAACTATCCACGTTTTTGTCAGTTTTTGGCTTTTCAGGTATTTTATAGGCTCGATGCTTGCCATTGGAATTTATAGAATATGTTATAGTGACATTTACTTATTCCTCAACATCGCATCAGTAAGGCGTGGTCTTACAGTCACAAAGACAAGCGTTTTCTGTCTATTCAACTCTCGCAAAATGAGGGTTTTTTTTCAATGCTTTTTCTACTCTAATTTCTTTTAGGTACTTTGATCTGTAAATTAGCTACCACGAATAAAAAAAATATCCACGACATTTGGCCCCTTTGACTAAAGTTATTTATGAATTAATGATTTAATTACAACTTTAAGACAAAAAAAATAATAGAACAGTTTATATAAGTATTGGAAAGCATTATCGATGACACTCTGGTGATTTTTAGCAAGTAATTATTTTTAGATAAATTATATTATTTTTATGGAACATCTTAAGAAACTCAAAAATTGCAAACTTTGAGCAATATTTGACAAATAATTTTTGGGCTAAGGTGATGCATTTCCGATTTCTACGAACTATTTTAACATGATTGTATTTTTAGGAAGATATTGATGCAAAGTTATATTTCTATGGACTATCTTATTTTTATCCAAAAATAACTAGCCTTGTTTTTATCGTGCATTACACGTGCACAGATTTAAAGTTATAAAATCATTTAGTTTTGGGTATTCTTGAATTTAATATAATTTATCTTACTCAGTGTGCATAGAAAATGCGATAAATTCACTAACAAATTACATTAATGTATGGGCATATAGATTTAGTGGAGATTGAAGTAGCTGTGATGCGAGGGAGAGTAAAGAAAGCAACGAGGCTTAGGGCGTTGTAATTATAATACTTACATTTCTAATACTTATATAATACCTACATTTATATACACATGTTCTAAGATGAAATGTCAATTCGAGTTCATCTTTCCTACTCTCATCCCTTTCTTATTTTTAAGCTTGTTCCTTCAAATCTTTTAGGTTTTCATTCTTCGGATTGGGCTCTTTGATGTTTAGTTATGATTTTAGACGTATATGTTGCCGTCGGAAGTTCTAGAATATTTGTATTGTGGCATTTATTATGTCCTAGCATTAAATTGACGAAGCAGTAGATTTTTCTCTCTTTGTGTGGTTTGCAGATCTTTCCTGCTTTCGGCAATTTTAAAAAAATTTCTTGTTCTTCTAATTATTCATGTTTTCGTTCATAGATTTGTGGATCATGGACATTTTAGTTATGTTTTTAGATTTGATGCCCTGCTCAAATTTAAAGAATTTGTTGCGGCGATCATTTACTTTTTCCCCAACAAACTGGTAATGCGTTTGATTTCACCTTTCACCCGGTTTGCAAATAATCTATATTTTAGTCTTGGTTTTAACCGATTTTAATTTTTCGCTTGTTCCTCTTTCTAATTCGGTTTTAATTCATCAGTTTGTGGCTCGTGGACAGTTTTAGGTATGTGTTTAGACTTGAAACATGCGATTGAAATTATAGAATTTGTTATGGTGACATTTACTTTTTCCGAGCACCAAACCGGTAAACCGTTTCATTTTTTTCCTTTCCTGTGGTTTACAAAGAAACTAGATCTTTTTCGTGCTTTAGGCGCTTTTTAATTTATGCTTGTTCCTCGAAACTATCCACGATTTTGTCAGTTTTTGGCTTTTCAGGTATTTTATTGGCTTATTGCTTGCCATTGGAATATATAGAATATGTTATAGTGACATTTACTTATTCCTCAACATCGCATCAGTAAGGCGTGGTCTTACAGTCACAAAGACAAGCGTTTTCTGTCTATTCAACTCTCGCAAAATGAGGGTTTTTTTTCAATGCTTTTTCTACTCTAATTTCTTTTAGGTACTTTGATCTGTAAATTAGCTACCACGAATAAAAAAAATATCCACGACATTTGGCCCCTTTGACTAAAGTTATTTATGAATTAATGATTTAATTACAACTTTAAGACAAAAAAAATAATAGAACAGTTTATATAAGTATTGGAAAGCATTATCGATGACACTCTGGTGATTTTTAGCAAGTAATTATTTTTAGATAAATTATATTATTTTTATGGAACATCTTAAGAAACTCAAAAATTGCAAACTTTGAGCAATATTTGACAAATAATTTTTGGGCTAAGGTGATGCATTTCCGATTTCTACGAACTATTTTAACATGATTGTATTTTTAGGAAGATATTGATGCAAAGTTATATTTCTATGGACTATCTTATTTTTATCCAAAAATAACTAGCCTTGTTTTTATCGTGCATTACACGTGCACAGATTTAAAGTTATAAAATCATTAAGTTTTTGGTATTCTTGAATTTAATATAATTTATCTTACTCAGTGTGCATAGAAAATGCGATAAATTCACTAACAAATTACATTAATGTATGGGCATATAGATTTAGTGGAGATTGAAGTAACTGTGTGCGAGGGAGAGTAAAGAAGCAACGAGGCTTAGGGCGTTGTAATTATAATACTTACATTTCTAATACTTATATAATACCTACATTTATATACGCATGTTCTAAGATGAAATGTCAATTCAGTTCATCTTTCCTACTCTCATCCCTTTCTTATTTTCGCTTGTTCCTTCAAATCTTTTAGGTTTTCGTTCTTCGGATTGGGCTCTTTGATGTTTAGTTATGATTTTAGACGTATATGTTGCCGTCGGAAGTTCTAGAATATTTGTATTGTGGCATTTATTATGTCCTAGCATTAAATTGACGAAGCAGTAGATTTTTCTCTCTTTGTGTGGTTTGCAGATCTTTCCTGCTTTCGGCAATTTTAAAAAAAAATTCTTGTTCTTCTAATTATTCATGTTTTCGTTCATAGATTTGTGGATCATGGACATTTTAGTTATGTTTTTAGATTTGATGCCCCTGCTCAAATTTAAAGAATTTATTCGTGGCGATCATTTACTTTTTTCCCCAACAAAGCTGGTAATGCGTTTGATTTCACCTTTCACCCGGTTTGCAAATAATCTATATTTTAGTCTTGGTTTTAACCGATTTTAATTTTTTAAAGCTTGTTCCTCTTTCTAATTCGGTTTTAATTCATCAGTTTGTGGCTCGTGGACAGTTTTAGGTATGTGTTTAGACTTGAAACATGCGATTGAAATTATAGAATTTGTTATGGTGACATTTACTTTTTCCGAGCACCAAACCGGTAAACCGTTTCATTTTTTTCCTTTCCTGTGGTTTACAAAGAAACTAGATCTTTTTCGTGCTTTAGGCGCTTTTTAATTTATGCTTGTTCCTCGAAACTATCCACGATTTTGTCAGTTTTTGGCTTTTCAGGTATTTTATTGGCTAGATGCTTGCCATTGGAATTTATAGAATATGTTATAGTGACATTTACTTATTCCTCAACATCGCATCAGTAAGGCGTGGTCTTACAGTCACAAAGACAAGCGTTTTCTGTCTATTCAACTCTCGCAAAATGAGGGTTTTTTTTCAATGCTTTTTCTACTCTAATTTCTTTTAGGTACTTTGATCTGTAAATTAGCTACCACGAATAAAAAAAATATCCACGACATTTGGTCCCTTTGACTAAAGTTATTTATGAATTAATGATTTAATTACAACTTTAAGACAAAAAAATAATAGAACAGTTTATATAAGTATTGGAAAGCATTATCGATGACACTCTGGTGATTTTTAGCAAGTAATTATTTTTAGATAAATTATATTATTTTTATGGAACATCTTAAGAAACTCAAAAATTGCAAACTTTGAGCAATATTTGACAAATAATTTTTGGGCTAAGGTGATGCATTTCCGATTTCTACGAACTATTTTAACATGATTGTATTTTTAGGAAGATATTGATGCAAAGTTATATTTCTATGGACTATCTTATTTTTTATCCAAAAATAACTAGCCTTGTTTTTTATCGTGCATTACACGTGCATGCATTTAAAGTTATAAAATCATTTAGTTTTGGGTATTCTTGAATTTAATATAATTTATCTTACTCAGTGTGCATAGAAAATGCGATAAATTCACTAACAAATTACATTAATGTATGGGCATATAGATTTAGTGGAGATTGAAGTAACTGTGTGCGAGGGAGAGTAAAGAAGCAACGAGGCTTAGGGCGTTGTAATTATAATACTTACATTTCTAATACTTATATAATACCTACATTTATATACGCATGTTCTAAGATGAAATGTCAATTCAGTTCATCTTTCCTACTCTCATCCCTTTCTTATTTTCGCTTGTTCCTTCAAATCTTTTAGGTTTTCGTTCTTCGGATTGGGCTCTTTGATGTTTAGTTATGATTTTAGACGTATATGTTGCCGTCGGAAGTTCTAGAATATTTGTATTGTGGCATTTATTATGTCCTAGCATTAAATTGACGAAACAGTAGATTTTTCTCTCTTTGTGTGGTTTGCAGATCTTTCCTGCTTTCGGCAATTTTAAAAAAATTTCTTGTTCTTCTAATTATTCATGTTTTCGTTCATAGATTTGTGGATCATGGACATTTTAGTTATGTTTTTAGATTTGATGCCCTGCTCAAATTTAAAGAATTTGTTGCGGCGATCATTTACTTTTTCCCCAACAAACTGGTAATGCGTTTGATTTCACCTTTCACCCGGTTTGCAAATAATCTATATTTTAGTCTTGGTTTTAACCGATTTTAATTTTTCGCTTGTTCCTCTTTCTAATTCGGTTTTAATTCATCAGTTTGTGGCTCGTGGACAGTTTTAGGTATGTGTTTAGACTTGAAACATGCGATTGAAATTATAGAATTTGTTATGGTGACATTTACTTTTTCCGAGCACCAAACCGGTAAACCGTTTCATTTTTTTCCTTTCCTGTGGTTTACAAAGAAACTAGATCTTTTTCGTGCTTTAGGCGCTTTTTAATTTATGCTTGTTCCTCGAAACTATCCACGATTTTGTCAGTTTTTGGCTTTTCAGGTATTTTATTGGCTTATTGCTTGCCATTGGAATATATAGAATATGTTATAGTGACATTTACTTATTCCTCAACATCGCATCAGTAAGGCGTGGTCTTACAGTCACAAAGACAAGCGTTTTCTGTCTATTCAACTCTCGCAAAATGAGGGTTTTTTTTCAATGCTTTTTCTACTCTAATTTCTTTTAGGTACTTTGATCTGTAAATTAGCTACCACGAATAAAAAAAATATCCACGACATTTGGCCCCTTTGACTAAAGTTATTTATGAATTAATGATTTAATTACAACTTTAAGACAAAAAAATAATAGAACAGTTTATATAAGTATTGGAAAGCATTATCGATGACACTCTGGTGATTTTTAGCAAGTAATTATTTTTAGATAAATTATATTATTTTTATGGAACATCTTAAGAAACTCAAAAATTGCAAACTTTGAGCAATATTTGACAAATAATTTTTGGGCTAAGGTGATGCATTTCCGATTTCTACGAACTATTTTAACATGATTGTATTTTTAGGAAGATATTGATGCAAAGTTATATTTCTATGGACTATCTTATTTTTATCCAAAAATAACTAGCCTTGTTTTTATCGTGCATTACACGTGCACAGATTTAAAGTTATAAAATCATTTAGTTTTGGGTATTCTTGAATTTAATATAATTTATCTTACTCAGTGTGCATAGAAAATGCGATAAATTCACTAACAAATTACATTAATGTATGGGCATATAGATTTAGTGGAGATTGAAGTAACTGTGTGCGAGGGAGAGTAAAGAAGCAACGAGGCTTAGGGCGTTGTAATTATAATACTTACATTTCTAATACTTATATAATACCTACATTTGTATACACATGTTCTAAGATGAATTGTCAATTCAGTTCGTCTTTCCTACTCTCATCCCTTTCTTATTTTCGCTTGTTCCTTCAAATCTTTTAGGTTTTCATTCTTCGGATTGGGATCTTTGATGTTTAGTTATGATTTTAGACGTATATGTTGCCGTCGGAAGTTCTAGAATATTTGTATTGTGGCATTTATTATGTCCTAGCATTAAATTGACGAAACAGTAGATTTTTCTCTCTTTGTGTGGTTTGCAGATCTTTCCTGCTTTCGGCAATTTTAAAAAAATTTCTTGTTCTTCTAATTATTCATGTTTTCGTTCATAGATTTGTGGATCATGGACATTTTAGTTATGTTTTTAGATTTGTTGCCCCGTTCAAATTTAAAGAATTTGTTGCGGCGATCATTTACTTTTTCCCCAACAAACTGGTAATGCGTTTGATTTCACCTTTCACCCGGTTTGCAAATAATCTATATTTTAGTCTTGGTTTTAACCGATTTTAATTTTTCGCTTGTTCCTCTTTCTAATTCGGTTTTAATTCATCAGTTTGTGGCTCGTGGACAGTTTTAGGTATGTGTTTAGACTTGAAACATGCGATTGAAATTATAGAATTTGTTATGGTGACATTTACTTTTTCCGAGCACCAAACCGGTAAACCGTTTCATTTTTTTCCTTTCCTGTGGTTTACAAAGAAACTAGATCTTTTTCGTGCTTTAGGCGCTTTTTAATTTATGCTTGTTCCTCGAAACTATCCACGATTTTGTCAGTTTTTGGCTTTTCAGGTATTTTATTGGCTTATTGCTTGCCATTGGAATATATAGAATATGTTATAGTGACATTTACTTATTCCTCAACATCGCATCAGTAAGGCGTGGTCTTACAGTCACAAAGACAAGCGTTTTCTGTCTATTCAACTCTCGCAAAATGAGGGTTTTTTTTCAATGCTTTTTCTACTCTAATTTCTTTTAGGTACTTTGATCTGTAAATTAGCTACCACGAATAAAAAAAATATCCACGACATTTGGCCCCTTTGACTAAAGTTATTTATGAATTAATGATTTAATTACAACTTTAAGACAAAAAAATAATAGAACAGTTTATATAAGTATTGGAAAGCATTATCGATGACACTCTGGTGATTTTTAGCAAGTAATTATTTTTAGATAAATTATATTATTTTTATGGAACATCTTAAGAAACTCAAAAATTGCAAACTTTGAGCAATATTTGACAAATAATTTTTGGGCTAAGGTGATGCATTTCCGATTTCTACGAACTATTTTAACATGATTGTATTTTTAGGAAGATATTGATGCAAAGTTATATTTCTATGGACTATCTTATTTTTATCCAAAAAATAACTAGCCTTGTTTTTATCGTGCATTACACGTGCACAGATTTAAAGTTATAAAATCATTTAGTTTTGGGTATTCTTGAATTTAATATAATTTATCTTACTCAGTGTGCATAGAAAATGCGATAAATTCACTAACAAATTACATTAATGTATGGGCATATAGATTTAGTGGAGATTGAAGTAATCGTAGTGCAGGGAGAGTAAAGAAGCAACGAGGCTTAGGGCGTTGTAATTATAATACTTACATTTCTAATACTTATATAATACCTACATTTATATACACATGTTCTAAGATGAAATGTCAATTCAGTTCATCTTTCCTACTCTCATCCCTTTCTTATTTTCGCTTGTTCCTTCAAATCTTTTAGGTTTTCATTCTTCGGATTGGGCTCTTTGATGTTTAGTTATGATTTTAGACGTATATGTTGCCGTCGGAAGTTCTAGAATATTTGTATTGTGGCATTTATTATGTCCTAGCATTAAATTGACGAAACAAATGAGATTTTTCTCTCTTTGTGTGGTTTGCAGATCTTTCCTGCTTTCGGCAATTTTAAAAAAATTTCTTGTTCTTCTAATTATTCATGTTTTCGTTCATAGATTTGTGGATCATGGACATTTTAGTTATGTTTTTAGATTTGATGCCCCGCTCAAATTTAAAGAATTTGTTGCGGCGATCATTTACTTTTTCCCCAACAAACTGGTAATGCGTTTGATTTCACCTTTCACCCGGTTTGCAAATAATCTATATTTTAGTCTTGGTTTTAACCGATTTTAATTTTTCGCTTGTTCCTCTTTCTAATTCGGTTTTAATTCATCAGTTTGTGGCTCGTGGACAGTTTTAGGTATGTGTTTAGACTTGAAACATGCGATTGAAATTATAGAATTTGTTATGGTGACATTTACTTTTTCCGAGCACCAAACCGGTAAACCGTTTCATTTTTTTCCTTTCCTGTGGTTTACAAAGAAACTAGATCTTTTTCGTGCTTTAGGCGCTTTTTAATTTATGCTTGTTCCTCGAAACTATCCACGATTTTGTCAGTTTTTGGCTTTTCAGGTATTTTATTGGCTAGATGCTTGCCATTGGAATTTATAGAATATGTTATAGTGACATTTACTTATTCCTCAACATCGCATCAGTAAGGCGTGGTCTTACAGTCACAAAGACAAGCGTTTTCTGTCTATTCAACTCTCGCAAAATGAGGGTTTTTTTTCAATGCTTTTTCTACTCTAATTTCTTTTAGGTACTTTGATCTGTAAATTAGCTACCACGAATAAAAAAAATATCCACGACATTTGGCCCCTTTGACTAAAGTAATTTATGAATTAATGATTTAATTACAACTTTAAGACAAAAAAATAATAGAACAGTTTATATAAGTATTGGAAAGCATTATCGATGACACTCTGGTGATTTTTAGCAAGTAATTATTTTTAGATAAATTATATTATTTTTATGGAACATCTTAAGAAACTCAAAAATTGCAAACTTTGAGCAATATTTGACAAATAATTTTTGGGCTAAGGTGATGCATTTCCGATTTCTACGAACTATTTTAACATGATTGTATTTTTTAGGAAGATATTGATGCAAAGTTATATTTCTATGGACTATCTTATTTTTATCCAAAAATAACTAGCCTTGTTTTTATCGTGCATTACACGTGCACAGATTTAAAGTTATAAAATCATTTAGTTTTGGGTATTCTTGAATTTAATATAATTTATCTTACTCAGTGTGCATAGAAAATGCGATAAATTCACTAACAAATTACATTAATGTATGGGCATATAGATTTAGTGGAGATTGAAGTAATCAGTAAAGTGAGGGAGAGTAAAGAAGCAACGAGGCTTAGGGCGTTGTAATTATAATACTTACATTTCTAATACTTATATAATACCTACATTTATATACACATGTTCTAAGATGAAATGTCAATTCAGCTCATCTTTCCTACTCTCATCCCTTTCTTATTTTCGCTTGTTCCTTCAAATCTTTTAGGTTTTCGTTCTTCGGATTGGGCTCTTTGATGTTTAGTTATGATTTTAGACGTATATGTTGCCAGCTGGAAGTTCTAGAATATTTGTATTGTGGCATTTATTATGTCCTAGCATTAAATTGACGAAACAAGAGATTTTTCTCTCTTTGTGTGGTTTGCGTATCTTTCCTCGCTTTCGCAATTTTAAAAAAAATTTCTTGTTCTTCTAATTATTCATGTTTTCGCTCATAGATTTGTGGATCATGGACATTTTAGTTATGTTTTTAGATTTGATGCCCCGCTCAAATTTAAAGAATTTGTTGCGGCGATCATTTACTTTTTTTTCCCCAACAAACCGGTAAATGCGTTTGATTTCACCTTTCACCCGGTTTGCAAATAATCTATATTTTAGTCTTGGTTTTAACCGATTTTAATTTTTTCGCTTGTTCCTCTTTCTAATTCGGTTTTAATTCATCGGCTTGTGGCTCGTGGACAGCTTTTAGGTATGTGTTTAGACTTGAAACATGCGATTGAAATTATAGAATTTGTTATGGTGACATTTACTTTTTTCCGAGCACCAAACCGGTAAACCGCTTTCATTTTTTTTTCCTTTCCCCGTGGGTTTACAAAGAAACTAGATCTTTTTCGTGCTTTAGGCGCTTTTTTAATTTATGCTTGTTCCTCAAAACTATCCACGATTTTTGTCAGCTTTTTGGCTTTTCAGGTATTTTATAGGCTTGATGCTTGCCATTGGAATTTATCGAATATGTTATAGTGACATTTACTTATTCCTCAACATCGCATCAGTAAGGCGTGGTCTTACAGTCACAAAGACAAGCGTTTTCTGTCTATTCAACTCTCGCAAAATGAGAGTTTTTTTTTCAATGCTTTTTCTACTCTAATTTCTTTTAGGTACTTTGATCTGTAAATTAGCTACCACGAATAAAAAAAATATCCACGACATTTGGTCCCCTTTGACTAAAGTTATTTATGAATTAATGATTTAATTACAACTTTAAGACAAAAAAATAATAGAACAGTTTATATAAGTATTGGAAAGCATTATCGATGACACTCTGGTGATTTTTAGCAAGTAATTATTTTTAGATAAATTATATTATTTTTATGGAACATCTTAAGAAACTCAAAAATTGCAAACTTTGAGCACTATTTGACAAATAATTTTTGGGCTAAGGTGATGCATTTCCGATTTCTACGAACTATTTTAACATGATTGTATTTTTAGGAAGATATTGATGCAAAGTTATATTTCTATGGACTATCTTATTTTTATCCAAAAATAACTAGCCTTGTTTTTATCGTGCATTACACGTGCACAGATTTAAAGTTATAAAATCATTTAGTTTTTGTGTATTCTTGAATTTAATATAATTTATCTTACTCAGTGTGCATAGAAAATGCGATAAATTCACTAACAAATTACATTAATGTATGGGCATATAGATTTAGTGGAGATTGAAGTAATCAGTAAAGTAGGGAGAGTAAAGAAGCAACGAGGCTTAGGGCGTTGTAATTATAATACTTACATTTCTAATACTTATATAATACCTACATTTATATACACATGTTCTAAGATGAAATGTCAATTCAGTTCGTCTTTCCTACTCTCATCCCTTTCTTATTTTCGCTTGTTCCTTCAAATCTTTTAGGTTTTCGTTCTTCGGATTGGGCTCTTTGATGTTTAGTTATGATTTTAGACGTATATGTTGCCAGTCGGAAGTTCTAGAATATTTGTATTGTGGCATTTATTATGTCCTAGCATTAAATTGACGAAACAAAGAGATTTTTTCTCTTTGTGTGGTTTGCGATCTTTCCTCGCTTTCGCAATTTTAAAAAAAATTTCTTGTTCTTCTAATTATTCATGTTTTCGCTCATAGATTTGTGGATCATGGACATTTTAGTTATGTTTTTAGATTTGATGCCCCGCTCAAATTTAAAGAATTTGTTGCGGCGATCATTTACTTTTTCCCAACAAACTGGTAAAGCGTTTGATTTCACCTTTCACCCGGTTTGCAAATAATCTATATTTTAGTCTTGGTTTTGACCGATTTTAATTTTTTCGCTTGTTCCTCTTTCTAATTCGGGTTTTAATTCATCGCTTGTGGCTCGTGGGACGCTTTTAGGTATGTGTTTAGACTTGATACATGCGATTGAAATTATAGAATTTGTTATGGTGACATTTAGCTTTTTCCGAGCACCAAACCGGTAAACCGTTTCATTTTTTTTCCTTTCCTGTGGTTTACAAAGAAGCTAGATCTTTTTCGTGCTTTAGGCGCTTTTTAATTTATGCTTGTTCCTCGAAACTATCCACGTTTTTGTCAGTTTTTGGCTTTTCAGGTATTTTATAGGCTTGATGCTTGCCATTGGAATTTATAGAATATGTTATAGTGACATTTACTTATTCCTCAACATCGCATCAGTAAAGCGTGGTCTTACAGTCACAAAGACAAGCGTTTTCTGTCTATTCAACTCTCGCAAAATGAGAGTTTTTTTTCAATGCTTTTTCTACTCTAATTTCTTTTAGGTACTTTGATCTGTAAATTAGCTACCACGAATAAAAAAAATATCCACGACATTTGGTCCCTTTGACTAAAGTTATTTATGAATTAATGATTTAATTACAACTTTAAGACAAAAAAATAATAGAACAGTTTATATAAGTATTGGAAAGCATTATCGATGACACTCTGGTGATTTTTAGCAAGTAATTATTTTTAGATAAATTATATTATTTTTATGGAACATCTTAAGAAACTCAAAAATTGCAAACTTTGAGCACTATTTGACAAATAATTTTTGGGCTAAGGTGATGGATTTCCGATTTCTACGAACTATTTTAACATGATTGTATTTTTTAGGAAGATATTGATGCAAAGTTATATTTCTATGGACTATCTTATTTTTTATCCAAAAAATAACTAGCCTTGTTTTTATCGTGCATTACACGTGCACGCATTTAAAGTTATAAAATCATTTAGTTTTTGTGTATTCTTGAATTTAATATAATTTATCTTACTCAAGTGTGCATAGAAAATGCGATAAATTCACTAACAAATTACATTAATGTATGGGCATATAGATTTAGTGGAGATTGAAGTAATCAGTAAAGTGAGGGAGAGTAAAGAAGCAACGAGGCTTAGGGCGTTGTAATTATAATACTTACATTTCTAATACTTATATAATACCTACATTTATATACACATGTTCTAAGATGAAATGTCAATTCAGTTCGTCTTTCCTACTCTCATCCCTTTCTTATTTTCGCTTGTTCCTTCAAATCTTTTAGGTTTTCGTTCTTCGGATTGGGCTCTTTGATGTTTAGTTATGATTTTATACGTATATGTTGCCGTCGGAAGTTCTAGAATATTTGTATTGTGGCATTTATTATGACCTAGCATTAAATTGACGAAACAAAGAGATTTTTTCTCTTTGTGTGGTTTGCAGATCTTTCCTCGCTTTCGCAATTTTTAAAAAAAATTTCTTGTTCTTCTAATTATTCATGTTTTCGTTCATAGATTTGTGGATCATGGACATTTTAGTTATGTTTTTAGATTTGATGCCCCGCTCAAATTTAAAGAATTTGTTACGGCGATCATTTACTTTTTCCCCAACAAACTGGTAAAGCGTTTGATTTCACCTTTCACCCGGTTTGCAAATAATCTATATTTTAGTCTTGGTTTTGACCGATTTTAATTTTTCGCTTGTTCCTCTTTCTAATTCGGGTTTTAATTCATCGCTTGTGGCTCGTGGGACGCTTTTAGGTATGTGTTTAGACTTGATACATGCGATTGAAATTATAGAATTTGTTATGGTGACATTTAATTTTTACGAGCACCAAACTGGTAAACCGTTTCTTTTTTTACCTTTCCTGTGGTTTACAAAGAAGCTAGATCTTTTGCGTGCTTTAGGCGCTTTTTAATTTATGCTTGTTCCTCGAAACTATCCACGTTTTTGTCAGTTTTTGGCTTTTCAGGTATTTTATAGGCTCGATGCTTGCCATTGGAATTTATAGAATATGTTATAGTGACATTTACTTATTCCTCAACATCGCATCAGAAAGCGTGGTCTTACAAACCACAAAGACAAGCGTTTCTGTCTATTCAACTCTCGCAAAATGAGAGTTTTTTTTTCAATGCTTTTTTCTACTCTAATTTCTTTTAGGTACTTTGATCTCGTAAATTAGCTACCACGTAATAAAAAAAATATCCACGACATTTGGTCCCTTTGACTAAAGTTATTTATGAATTAATGATTTAATTACAACTTTAAGACAAAAAAATAATAGAACAGCTTTTATATAAGTATTGGAAAGCATTATCGATGACACTCGGGTGATTTTTTAGCAAGTAATTATTTTTAGATAAATTATATTATTTTTTATGGAACATCTTAAGAAACTCAAAAATTGCAAACTTTGAGCACTATTTGACAAATAATTTTTGGGCTAAGGTGATGCATTTCCGATTTCTACGAACTATTTTAACATGATTGTATTTTTTAGGAAGATATTGATGCAAAGTTATATTTCTATGGACTATCTTATTTTTTATCCAAAAATAACTAGCCTTGTTTTTATCGTGGCATTACACGTGCACGCATTTAAAGTTATAAAATCATTTAGTTTTGTGTATTCTTGAATTTAATATAATTTATCTTACTCAAAGGTGCATAGAAAATGCGATAAATTCACTAACAAATTACATTAATGTATGGGCATATAGATTTAGTGGAGATTGAAGTAATCAGTAAAGTAGGGAGAGTAAAGAAGCAACGAGGCTTAGGGCGTTGTAATTATAATACTTACATTTCTAATACTTATATAATACCTACATTTATATACGCATGTTCTAAGATGAAATGTCAATTCAGCTTCATCTTTCCTACTCTCATCCCTTTCTTATTTTCGCTTGTTCCTTCAAATCTTTTAGGTTTTCGTTCTTCTGATTGGGCTCTTTGATGTTTAGTTATGATTTTAGACGTATATGTTGCCAGCCGGAAGTTCTAGAATATTTGTATTGTGGCATTTATTATGTCCTAGCATTAAATTGACGAAACAAAGAGATTTTTTCTCTTTGTGTGGTTTGCGATCTTTCCTCGCTTTCGCAATTTTAAAAAAAATTTCTTGTTCTTCTAATTATTCATGTTTTCGCTCATAGATTTGTGGATCATGGACATTTTAGTTATGTTTTTAGATTTGATGCCCCGCTCAAATTTAAAGAATTTGTTGCGGCGATCATTTACTTTTTTTTCCCCAACAAACCGGTAAAGCGCTTTGATTTCACCTTTCACCCGGTTTGCAAATAATCTATATTTTAGTCTTGGTTTTGACCGATTTTAATTTTTTCGCTTGTTCCTCTTTCTAATTCGGGTTTTAATTCATCGCTTGTGGCTCGTGGACGCTTTTAGGTATGTGTTTAGACTTGATACATGCGATTGAAATTATAGAATTTGTTATGGTGACATTTACTTTTTCCGAGCACCAAACCGGTAAACCGTTTCATTTTTTTCCTTTCCTGTGGTTTACAAAGAAGCTAGATCTTTTTCGTGCTTTAGGCGCTTTTTAATTTATGCTTGTTCCTCGAAACTATCCACGTTTTTGTCAGCTTTTTGGCTTTTTCAGGTATTTTATAGGCTTGATGCTTGCCATTGGAATTTATAGAATATGTTATAGTGACATTTACTTATTCCTCAACATCGCATCAGTAAAGCGTGGTCTTACAGTCACAAAGACAAGCGTTTTCTGTCTATTCAACTCTCGCAAAATAAGAGTTTTTTTTCAATGCTTTTTCTACTCTAATTTCTTTTAGGTACTTTGATCTGTAAATTAGCTACCACGAATAAAAAAAATATCCACGACATTTGGTCCCTTTGACTAAAGTTATTTATGAATTAATGATTTAATTACAACTTTAAGACAAAAAAATAATAGAACAGTTTATATAAGTATTGGAAAGCATTATCGATGACACTCTGGTGATTTTTAGCAAGTAATTATTTTTAGATAAATTATATTATTTTTATGGAACATCTTAAGAAACTCAAAAATTGCAAACTTTGAGCACTATTTGACAAATAATTTTTGGGCTAAGGTGATGCATTTCCGATTTCTACGAACTATTTTAACATGATTGTATTTTTAGGAAGATATTGATGCAAAGTTATATTTCTATGGACTATCTTATTTTTATCCAAAAATAACTAGCCTTGTTTTTATCGTGCATTACACGTGCACAGATTTAAAGTTATAAAATCATTTAGTTTTGTGTATTCTTGAATTTAATATAATTTATCTTACTCAGTGTGCATAGAAAATGCGATAAATTCACTAACAAATTACATTAATGTATGGGCATATAGATTTAGTGGAGATTGAAGTAATCTGAAAAGTAGGGAGAGTAAAGAAGCAACGAGGCTTAGGCGTTGTAATTATAATACTTACATTTCTAATACTTATATAATACCTACATTTATATACGCATGTTCTAAGATGAAATGTCAATTCAGTTCATCTTTCCTACTCTCATCCCTTTCTTATTTTCGCTTGTTCCTTCAAATCTTTTAGGTTTTCGTTCTTCGGATTGGGCTCTTTGATGTTTAGTTATGATTTTAGACGTATATGTTGCCGCCGGAAGTTCTAGAATATTTGTATTGTGGCATTTATTATGTCCTAGCATTAAATTGACGAAACAAAGAGATTTTTTCTCTCTTGTGTGGTTTGCGATCTTTCCTCGCTTTCGCAATTTTAAAAAAATTTCTTGTTCTTCTAATTATTCATGTTTTCGCTCATAGATTTGTGGATCATGGACATTTTAGTTATGTTTTTAGATTTGATGCCCCGCTCAAATTTAAAGAATTTGTTGCGGCGATCATTTACTTTTTTTTCCCCAACAAACCGGTAAAGCGCTTTGATTTCACCTTTCACCCGGTTTGCAAATAATCTATATTTTAGTCTTGGTTTTGACCGATTTTAATTTTTTCGCTTGTTCCTCTTTCTAATTCGGTTTTAATTCATCGCTTGTGGCTCGTGGGACGCTTTTAGGTATGTGTTTAGACTTGATACATGCGATTGAAATTATAGAATTTGTTATGGTGACATTTACTTTTTTCCGAGCACCAAACCGGTAAACCGCTTTCATTTTTTTTTCCTTTCCCGTGGTTTACAAAGAAGCTAGATCTTTTTCGTGCTTTAGGCGCTTTTTTAATTTATGCTTGTTCCTCAAAACTATCCACGTTTTTGTCAGCTTTTTGGCTTTTCGTATTTTATAGGCTTGATGCTTGCCATTGGAATTTATAGAATATGTTATAGTGACATTTACTTATTCCTCAACATCGCATCGCAAAGCGTGGTCTTACAAACTACAAAGACAAGCGTTTCCCTGTCTATTCAACTCTCGCAAAATAAGAGTTTTTTTTTCAATGCTTTTTTCTACTCTAATTTCTTTTAGGTACTTTGATCTGTAAATTAGCTACCACGAATAAAAAAAATATCCACGACATTTGGTCCCTTTGACTAAAGTTATTTATGAATTAATGATTTAATTACAACTTTAAGACATAAAAAATAATAGAACAGCTTTTATATAAGTATTGGAAAGCATTATCGATGACACTGGGTGATTTTTTAGCAAGTAATTATTTTTAGATAAATTATATTATTTTTTATGGAACATCTTAAGAAACTCAAAAATTGCAAACTTTGAGCACTATTTGACAAATAATTTTTGGGCTAAGGTGATGGATTTCCGATTTCTACGAACTATTTTAACATGATTGTATTTTCAGGAAGATATTGATGCAAAGTTATATTTCTATGGACTATCTATTTTTTTATCCAAAAATAACTAGCCTTGTTTTTATCGTGGCATTACACGTGTACGCATTTAAAGTTATAAAATCATTTAGTTTTTGTGTATACTTGAATTTAATATAATTTATCTTACTCAAAGGTGCATAGAAAATGCGATAAATTCACTAACAAATTACATTAATGTATGGGCATATAGATTTAGTGGAGATTGAAGTAATCAGAAAGTGAGGGAGAGTAAATAAGCAACGAGTCTTAGGGCGTTGTAATTATAATGCTTACATTTCTAATACTTATATAATACCTACATTTATATACGCATGTTCTAAGATGAAATGTCAATTCAGCTTCATCTTTCCTACTCTCATCCCTTTCTTATTTTCGCTTGTTCCTTCAAATCTTTTAGGTTTTCGCTCTTCGGATTGGGCTCTTTGATGTTTAGTTATGATTTTAGACGTATATGTTGCCGCTGGAAGTTCTAGAATATTTGTATTGTGGCATTTATTATGTCCTAGCATTAAATTGACGAAACAAGAGATTTTTTCTCTTTGTGTGGTTTGCGATCTTTCCTCGCTTTCGCAATTTTAAAAAAAATTTCTTGTTCTTCTAATTATTCATGTTTTCGCTCATAGATTTGTGGATCATGGACATTTTAGTTATGTTTTTAGATTTGATGCCCCGCTCAAATTTAAAGAATTTGTTGCGGCGATCATTTACTTTTTTTTCCCCAACAAACCGGTAATGCGTTTGATTTCACCTTTCACCCGGTTTGCAAATAATCTATATTTTAGTCTTGGTTTTAACCGATTTTAATTTTTTCGCTTGTTCCTCTTTCTAATTCGGTTTTAATTCATCGCTTGTGGCTCGTGGGACGCTTTTAGGTATGTGTTTAGACTTGATACATGCGATTGAAATTATAGAATTTGTTATGGTGACATTTACTTTTTTCCGAGCACCAAACCGGTAAACCGCTTTCATTTTTTTTTCCTTTCCCGTGGTTTACAAAGAAGCTAGATCTTTTTGCGTGCTTTAGGCGCTTTTTAATTTATGCTTGTTCCTCAAAACTATCCACGTTTTTGTCAGCTTTTTGGCTTTTCGTATTTTATAGGCTTGATGCTAGCCATTGGAATTTATAGAATATGTTATAGTGACATTTACTTATTCCTCAACATCGCATCGCAAGAGCGTGGTCTTACAAACCACAAAGACAAGTGTTTCCCTGTCTATTCTACTCTCGCAAAATAAGAGTTTTTTTTTCAATGCTTTTTTCTACTCTAATTTCTTTTACGTACTTTGATCTCAGTAAATTAGCTACCACGAATAAAAAAAATATCCACGACATTTGGTTCCCTTTGACTAAAGTTATTTATGAATTAATGATTTAATTACAACTTTAAGACATAAAAAATAATAGAAAAGTTTATATAAGTAATGGAAAGCATTATCGATGACACTGGGTGATTTTTAGCAAGTAATTATTTTTAGATAAATTATATTATTTTTATGGAACATCTTAAGAAACTCAAAAATTGCAAACTTTGAGCACTATTTGACAAATAATTTTTTGGGCTAAGGTGATGGATTTCCGATTTCTACGAACTATTTTAACATGATTGTATTTTTCAGTGAAGATATTGATGCAAAGTTATATTTCTATGGACTATCTATTTTTTTTATCCAAAAATAACTAGCCTTGTTTTTATCGTGGCATTACACGTGCACGCATTTAAAGTTATAAAATCATTTAGTTTTGTGTATACTTGAATTTAATATAATTTATCTTACTCAAAGGTGCATAGAAAATGCGATAAATTCACTAACAAATTACATAATGTATGGGCATATAGATTTAGTGGAGATTGAAGTAATCAGAAGTGAGGGAGAGTAAATAAGCAACGAGTCTTAGGGAGTTGTAATTATAATGCTTACATTTCTAATACTTATATAATACCTACATTTATATACGCATGTTCTAAGATGAAATGTCAATTCAGCTTCATCTTTCCTACTCTCATCCCTTTCTTATTTTCGCTTGTTCCTTCAAATCTTTTAGGTTTTCGTTCTTCGGATTGGGCTCTTTGATGTTTAGTTATGATTTTAGACGTATATGTTGCCAGCTTGAAGTTCTAGAATATTTGTATTGTGGCATTTATTATGTCCTAGCATTAAATTGACGAAACAAGAGATTTTTTCTCTTTGTGTGGTTTGCGATCTTTCCTCGCTTTCGCAATTTTAAAAAAAATTCTTGTTCTTCTAATTTTTCATGTTTTCGCTTTCATAGATTTGTGGATCATGGACATTTTAGTTATGTTTTTTAGATTTGATGCCCCGCTCAAATTTAAAGAATTTGTTGCGGCGATCATTTACTTTTTTTCCCCAACAAACCGGTAATGCGTTTGATTTCACCTTTCACCCGGTTTGCAAATAATCTATATTTTAGTCTTGGTTTTAACCGATTTTAATTTTTTCGCTTGTTCCTCTTTCTAATTCGGTTTTAATTCATCAGCTTGTGGCTCGTGGGACAGCTTTTAGGTATGTGTTTAGACTTGATACATGCGATTGAAATTATAGAATTTGTTATGGTGACATTTACTTTTTTCCGAGCACCAAACCGGTAAACCGTTTCATTTTTTTTTCCTTTCCCGTGGTTTTACAAAGAAGCTAGATCTTTTGCGTGCTTTAGGCGCTTTTTAATTTATGCTTGTTCCTCGAAACTATCCACGTTTTTGTCAGTTTTTGGCTTTTCAGGTATTTTATAGGCTTGATGCTAGCCATTGGAATTTATAGAATATGTTATAGTGACATTTACTTATTCCTCAACATCGCATCAGTAAAGCGTGGTCTTACAGTCACAAAGACAAGTGTTTCCTGTCTATTCTACTCTCGCAAAATAAGAGTTTTTTTTCAATGCTTTTTCTACTCTAATTTCTTTTACGTACTTTGATCTGTAAATTAGCTACCACGAATAAAAAAAATATCCACGACATTTGGTTCCTTTGACTAAAGTTATTTATGAATTAATGATTTAATTACAACTTTAAGACATAAAAATAATAGAAAAGTTTATATAAGTAATGGAAAGCATTATCGATGACACTCTGGTGATTTTTAGCAAGTAATTCTTTTTAGATAAATTATATTATTTTTATGGAACATCTTAAGAAACTCAAAAATTGCAAACTTTGAGCACTATTTGACAAATAATTTTTGGGCTAAGGTGATGGATTTCCGATTTCTACGAACTATTTTAACATGATTGTATTTTCAGGAAGATATTGATGCAAAGTTATATTTCTATGGACTATCTATTTTTTTATCCAAAAATAACTAGCCTTGTTTTTATCGTGCATTACACGTGCACAGATTTAAAGTTATAAAATCATTTAGTTTTGTGTATACTTGAATTTAATATAATTTATCTTACTCAAAGGTGCATAGAAAATGCGATAAATTCACTAACAAATTACATAATGTATGGGCATATAGATTTAGTGGAGATTGAAGTAATCAGAAAGTGAGGGAGAGTAAATAAGCAACGAGTCTTAGGGAGTTGTAATTATAATGCTTACATTTCTAATACTTATATAATACCTACATTTATATACGCATGTTCTAAGATGAAATGTCAATTCAGCTTCATCTTTCCTACTCTCATCCCTTTCTTATTTTCGCTTGTTCCTTCAAATCTTTTAGGTTTTCGTTCTTCGGATTGGGCTCTTTGATGTTTAGTTATGATTTTAGACGTATATGTTGCCGCCGGAAGTTCTAGAATATTTGTATTGTGGCATTTATTATGTCCTAGCATTAAATTGACGAAACAAGAGATTTTTTTCTCTTTGTGTGGTTTGCGATCTTTCCTCGCTTTCGCAATTTTAAAAAAAATTCTTTGTTCTTCTAATTTTTCATGTTTTCGCTTTCATAGATTTGTGGATCATGGACATTTTAGTTATGTTTTTTAGATTTGATGCCCCGCTCAAATTTAAAGAATTTGTTGCGGCGATCATTTACTTTTTTTCCCCAACAAACCGGTAATGCGCTTTGATTTCACCTTTCACCCGGTTTGCAAATAATCTATATTTTAGTCTTGGTTTTAACCGATTTTAATTTTTCGCTTGTTCCTCTTTCTAATTCGGTTTTAATTCATCAGTTTGTGGCTCGTGGACAGTTTTAGGTATGTGTTTAGACTTGAAACATGCGATTGAAATTATAGAATTTGTTATGGTGACATTTACATTTTTCCGAGCACCAAACCGGTAAACCGTTTCATTTTTTTTTCCTTTCCCGTGGTTTACAAAGAAGCTAGATCTTTTTGCGTGCTTTAGGCGCTTTTTTAATTTATGCTTGTTCCTCAAAACTATCCACGTTTTTGTCAGTTTTTGGCTTTTCAGGTATTTTATAGGCTTGATGCTAGCCATTGGAATTTATAGAATATGTTATAGTGACATTTACTTATTCCTCAACATCGCATCAGTAAAGCGTGGTCTTACAGTCACAAAGACAAGTGTTTCCTGTCTATTCTACTCTCGCAAAATAAGAGTTTTTTTTCAATGCTTTTTCTACTCTAATTTCTTTTACGTACTTTGATCTGTAAATTAGCTACCACGAATAAAAAAAATATCCACGACATTTGGTTCCTTTGACTAAAGTTATTTATGAATTAATGATTTAATTACAACTTTAAGACATAAAAAATAATAGAAAAGTTTATATAAGTAATGGAAAGCATTATCGATGACACTGCGTGATTTTTAGCAAGTAATTATTTTTAGATAAATTATATTATTTTTTATGGAACATCTTAAGAAACTCAAAAATTGCAAACTTTGAGCACTATTTGACAAATAATTTTTTGGGCTAAGGTGATGGATTTCCGATTTCTACGAACTATTTTAACATGATTGTATTTTTCAGGAAGATATTGATGCAAAGTTATATTTCTATGGACTATCTATTTTTTTTATCCAAAAATAACTAGCCTTGTTTTTATCGTGGCATTACACGTGCACGCATTTAAAGTTATAAAATCATTTAGTTTTGTGTATACTTGAATTTAATATAATTTATCTTACTCAAAGGTGCATAGAAAATGCGATAAATTCACTAACAAATTACATAATGTATGGGCATATAGATTTAGTGGAGATTGAAGTAATCATGAAGTGAGGGAGAGTAAATAAGCAACGAGTCTTAGGGAGTTGTAATTATAATGCTTACATTTCTAATACTTATATAATACCTACATTTATATACGCATGTTCTAAGATGAAATGTCAATTCAGCTCATCTTTCCTACTCTCATCCCTTTCTTATTTTCGCTTGTTCCTTCAAATCTTTTAGGTTTTCGTTTCTTCGGATTGGGCTCTTTGATGTTTAGTTATGATTTTAGACGTATATGTTGCCAGCTGGAAGTTCTAGAATATTTGTATTGTGGCATTTATTATGTCCTAGCATTAAATTGACGAAACAAGAGATTTTTTCTCTTTGTGTGGTTTGCGATCTTTCCTCGCTTTCGCAATTTTAAAAAAAATTTCTTTGTTCTTCTAATTTTTCATGTTTTCGCTTTCATAGATTTGTGGATCATGGACATTTTAGTTATGTTTTTTAGATTTGATGCCCCGCTCAAATTTAAAGAATTTGTTGCGGCGATCATTTACTTTTTTTCCCCAACAAACCGGTAATGCGTTTGATTTCACCTTTCACCCGGTTTGCAAATAATCTATATTTTAGTCTTGGTTTTAACCGATTTTAATTTTTTCGCTTGTTCCTCTTTCTAATTCGGTTTTAATTCATCAGCTTGTGGCTCGTGGGACAGCTTTTAGGTATGTGTTTAGACTTGAAACATGCGATTGAAATTATAGAATTTGTTATGGTGACATTTACTTTTTTCCGAGCACCAAACCGGTAAACCGTTTCATTTTTTTTTCCTTTCCCGTGGTTTTACAAAGAAGCTAGATCTTTTTGCGTGCTTTAGGCGCTTTTTTAATTTATGCTTGTTCCTCAAAACTATCCACGTTTTTGTCAGCTTTTTGGCTTTTCTGTATTTTATAGGCTTGATGCTAGCCATTGGAATTTATAGAATATGTTATAGTGACATTTTACTTATTCCTCAACATCGCATCAAGCAAGGCGTGGTCTTACAAACTACAAAGACAAGTGTTTCCTGTCTATTCTACTCTCGCAAAATAAGAGTTTTTTTTCAATGCTTTTTCTACTCTAATTTCTTTTAGGTACTTTGATCTGTAAATTAGCTACCACGAATAAAAAAAATATCCACGACATTTGGTTCCTTTGACTAAAGTTATTTATGAATTAATGATTTAATTACAACTTTAAGACATAAAAATAATAGAAAAGTTTATATAAGTAATGGAAAGCATTATCGATGACACTCTGGTGATTTTTAGCAAGTAATTATTTTTAGATAAATTATATTATTTTTATGGAACATCTTAAGAAACTCAAAAATTGCAAACTTTGAGCACTATTTGACAAATAATTTTTGGGCTAAGGTGATGGATTTCCGATTTCTACGAACTATTTTAACATGATTGTATTTTCAGGAAGATATTGATGCAAAGTTATATTTCTATGGACTATCTATTTTTTTTATCCAAAAATAACTAGCCTTGTTTTTATCGTGGCATTACACGTGCACGCATTTAAAGTTATAAAATCATTTAGTTTTGTGTATACTTGAATTTAATATAATTTATCTTACTCAAAGGTGCATAGAAAATGCGATAAATTCACTAACAAATTACATAATGTATGGGCATATAGATTTAGTGGAGATTGAAGTAATCAGAAGTGAGGGAGAGTAAATAAGCAACGAGTCTTAGGGAGTTGTAATTATAATGCTTACATTTCTAATACTTATATAATACCTACATTTATATACGCATGTTCTAAGATGAAATGTCAATTCAGCTTCATCTTTCCTACTCTCATCCCTTTCTTATTTTCGCTTGTTCCTTCAAATCTTTTAGGTTTTCGTTCTTCGGATTGGGCTCTTTGATGTTTAGTTATGATTTTAGACGTATATGTTGCCAGCTGGAAGTTCTAGAATATTTGTATTGTGGCATTTATTATGTCCTAGCATTAAATTGACGAAACAAGAGATTTTTTCTCTTGTGTGGTTTGCGATCTTTCCTCGCTTTCGCAATTTTAAAAAAAATTCTTTGTTCTTCTAATTTTTCATGTTTTCGCTTTCATAGATTTGTGGATCATGGACATTTTAGTTATGTTTTTAGATTTGATGCCCCGCTCAAATTTAAAGAATTTGTTGCGGCGATCATTTACTTTTTTTCCCCAACAAACCGGTAATGCGCTTTGATTTCACCTTTCACCCGGTTTGCAAATAATCTATATTTTAGTCTTGGTTTTAACCGATTTTAATTTTTTCGCTTGTTCCTCTTTCTAATTCGGTTTTAATTCATCGCTTGTGGCTCGTGGGACAGCTTTTAGGTATGTGTTTAGACTTGAAACATGCGATTGAAATTATAGAATTTGTTATGGTGACATTTACTTTTTTCCGAGCACCAAACCGGTAAACCGTTTCATTTTTTTTTCCTTTCCCCGTGGTTTTACAAAGAAGCTAGATCTTTTTGCGTGCTTTAGGCGCTTTTTTAATTTATGCTTGTTCCTCAAAACTATCCACGTTTTTGTCAGCTTTTTGGCTTTTCTGTATTTTATAGGCTTGATGCTAGCCATTGGAATTTATAGAATATGTTATAGTGACATTTTACTTATTCCTCAACATCGCATCAGCAAAGGCGTGGTCTTACAAACTACAAAGACAAGTGTTTCCCTGTCTATTCTACTCTCGCAAAATAAGAGTTTTTTTTTCAATGCTTTTTTCTACTCTAATTTCTTTTACGTACTTTGATCTCAGTAAATTAGCTACCACGAATAAAAAAAATATCCACGACATTTGGTTCCCTTTGACTAAAGTTATTTATGAATTAATGATTTAATTACAACTTTAAGACATAAAAAATAATAGAAAAGTTTATATAAGTAATGGAAAGCATTATCGATGACACTCTGGTGATTTTTAGCAAGTAATTATTTTTAGATAAATTATATTATTTTTATGGAACATCTTAAGAAACTCAAAAATTGCAAACTTTGAGCACTATTTGACAAATAATTTTTGGGCTAAGGTGATGGATTTCCGATTTCTACGAACTATTTTAACATGATTGTATTTTCAGGAAGATATTGATGCAAAGTTATATTTCTATGGACTATCTATTTTTTTATCCAAAAATAACTAGCCTTGTTTTTATCGTGGCATTACACGTGCACGCATTTAAAGTTATAAAATCATTTAGTTTTGTGTATACTTGAATTTAATATAATTTATCTTACTCAAAGGTGCATAGAAAATGCGATAAATTCACTAACAAATTACATAATGTATGGGCATATAGATTTAGTGGAGATTGAAGTAATCAAAGTGCAGGGAGAGTAAATAAGCAACGAGTCTTAGGGAGTTGTAATTATAATGCTTACATTTCTAATACTTATATAATACCTACATTTATATACGCATGTTCTAAGATGAAATGTCAATTCAGCTCATCTTTCCTACTCTCATCCCTTTCTTATTTTCGCTTGTTCCTTCAAATCTTTTAGGTTTTCGTTCTTCGGATTGGGCTCTTTGATGTTTAGTTATGATTTTAGACGTATATGTTGCCGCTGGAAGTTCTAGAATATTTGTATTGTGGCATTTATTATGTCCTAGCATTAAATTGACGAAACAAGAGATTTTTTCTCTTTGTGTGGTTTGCGGATCTTTCCTCGCTTTCGCAATTTTAAAAAAAATTTCTTGTTCTTCTAATTATTCATGTTTTCGCTTTCATAGATTTGTGGATCATGGACATTTTAGTTATGTTTTTAGATTTGATGCCCCGCTCAAATTTAAAGAATTTGTTGCGGCGATCATTTACTTTTTTTCCCCAACAAACCGGTAATGCGTTTGATTTCACCTTTCACCCGGTTTGCAAATAATCTATATTTTAGTCTTGGTTTTAACCGATTTTAATTTTTTCGCTTGTTCCTCTTTCTAATTCGGTTTTAATTCATCGCTTTGTGGCTCGTGGGACGCTTTTAGGTATGTGTTTAGACTTGAAACATGCGATTGAAATTATAGAATTTGTTATGGTGACATTTACTTTTTTCCGAGCACCAAACCGGTAAACCGTTTCATTTTTTTTTCCTTTCCCCGTGGTTTTACAAAGAAGCTAGATCTTTTTCGTGCTTTAGGCGCTTTTTAATTTATGCTTGTTCCTCAAAACTATCCACGTTTTTGTCAGCTTTTTGGCTTTTCTGTATTTTATAGGCTTGATGCTAGCCATTGGAATTTATAGAATATGTTATAGTGACATTTTACTTATTCCTCAACATCGCATCAAGCAAGGCGTGGTCTTACAAACCACAAAGACAAGTGTTTCCCTGTCTATTCTACTCTCGCAAAATAAGAGTTTTTTTTTCAATGCTTTTTTCTACTCTAATTTCTTTTACGTACTTTGATCTCAGTAAATTAGCTACCACGAATAAAAAAAATATCCACGACATTTGGTTCCCTTTGACTAAAGTTATTTATGAATTAATGATTTAATTACAACTTTAAGACATAAAAAATAATAGAACAGTTTATATAAGTATTGGAAAGCATTATCGATGACACTCTGGTGATTTTTAGCAAGTAATTATTTTTAGATAAATTATATTATTTTTATGGAACATCTTAAGAAACTCAAAAATTGCAAACTTTGAGCACTATTTGACAAATAATTTTTGGGCTAAGGTGATGGATTTCCGATTTCTACGAACTATTTTAACATGATTGTATTTTCAGGAAGATATTGATGCAAAGTTATATTTCTATGGACTATCTATTTTTTTATCCAAAAATAACTAGCCTTGTTTTTATCGTGGCATTACACGTGCACGCATTTAAAGTTATAAAATCATTTAGTTTTGTGTATACTTGAATTTAATATAATTTATCTTACTCAAAGGTGCATAGAAAATGCGATAAATTCACTAACAAATTACATAATGTATGGGCATATAGATTTAGTGGAGATTGAAGTAATCAAAGTGCGAGGGAGAGTAAATAAGCAACGAGTCTTAGGGAGTTGTAATTATAATGCTTACATTTCTAATACTTATATAATACCTACATTTATATACGCATGTTCTAAGATGAAATGTCAATTCAGTTCATCTTTCCTACTCTCATCCCTTTCTTATTTTCGCTTGTTCCTTCAAATCTTTTAGGTTTTCGTTCTTCGGATTGGGCTCTTTGATGTTTAGTTATGATTTTAGACGTATATGTTGCCGCTGGAAGTTCTAGAATATTTGTATTGTGGCATTTATTATGTCCTAGCATTAAATTGACGAAACAAGAGATTTTTTCTCTTTGTGTGGTTTGCGGATCTTTCCTCGCTTTCGCAATTTTAAAAAAAATTCTTGTTCTTCTAATTATTCATGTTTTCGTTTCATAGATTTGTGGATCATGGACATTTTAGTTATGTTTTTAGATTTGATGCCCCGCTCAAATTTAAAGAATTTGTTGCGGCGATCATTTACTTTTTTTCCCCAACAAACCGGTAATGCGTTTGATTTCACCTTTCACCCGGTTTGCAAATAATCTATATTTTAGTCTTGGTTTTAACCGATTTTAATTTTTTCGCTTGTTCCTCTTTCTAATTCGGTTTTAATTCATCGCTTTGTGGCTCGTGGGACAGCTTTTAGGTATGTGTTTAGACTTGAAACATGCGATTGAAATTATAGAATTTGTTATGGTGACATTTACTTTTTTCCGAGCACCAAACCGGTAAACCGTTTCATTTTTTTTCCTTTCCCCGTGGTTTTCAAAGAAGCTAGATCTTTTTGCGTGCTTTAGGCGCTTTTTTAATTTATGCTTGTTCCTCGAAACTATCCACGTTTTTGTCAGCTTTTTGGCTTTTCGTGTATTTTATAGGCTTGATGCTAGCCATTGGAATTTATAGAATATGTTATAGTGACATTTACTTATTCCTCAACATCGCATCAGTAAAGCGTGGTCTTACAGTCACAAAGACAAGTGTTTCCTGTCTATTCTACTCTCGCAAAATAAGAGTTTTTTTTTCAATGCTTTTTCTACTCTAATTTCTTTTACGTACTTTGATCAGTAAATTAGCTACCACGAATAAAAAAAATATCCACGACATTTGGTTCCTTTGACTAAAGTTATTTATGAATTAATGATTTAATTACAACTTTAAGACATAAAAATAATAGAAAAGTTTATATAAGTAATGGAAAGCATTATCGATGACACTCTGGTGATTTTTAGCAAGTAATTATTTTTAGATAAATTATATTATTTTTATGGAACATCTTAAGAAACTCAAAAATTGCAAACTTTGAGCACTATTTGACAAATAATTTTTGGGCTAAGGTGATGGATTTCCGATTTCTACGAACTATTTTAACATGATTGTATTTTCAGGAAGATATTGATGCAAAGTTATATTTCTATGGACTATCTATTTTTTTATCCAAAAATAACTAGCCTTGTTTTTATCGTGGCATTACACGTGCACGCATTTAAAGTTATAAAATCATTTAGTTTTGTGTATACTTGAATTTAATATAATTTATCTTACTCAAAGGTGCATAGAAAATGCGATAAATTCACTAACAAATTACATAATGTATGGGCATATAGATTTAGTGGAGATTGAAGTAACTGTGTGCGAGGGAGAGTAAATAAGCAACGAGTCTTAGGGAGTTGTAATTATAATGCTTACATTTCTAATACTTATATAATACCTACATTTATATACGCATATTCTAAGATGAAATGTCAATTCAGTTCATCTTTCCTACTCTCATCCCTTTCTTATTTTCGCTTGTTCCTTCAAATCTTTTAGGTTTTCGTTCTTCGGATTGGGCTCTTTGATGTTTAGTTATGATTTTAGACGTATATGTTGCCGTCGGAAGTTCTAGAATATTTGTATTGTGGCATTTATTATGTCCTAGCATTAAATTGACGAAACAGTAGATTTTTCTCTCTTTGTGTGGTTTGCAGATCTTTCCTGCTTTCGGCAATTTTAAAAAAAATTCTTGTTCTTCTAATTATTCATGTTTTCGTTCATAGATTTGTGGATCATGGACATTTTAGTTATGTTTTTAGATTTGATGCCCCGCTCAAATTTAAAGAATTTGTTGCGGCGATCATTTACTTTTTCCCCAACAAACTGGTAATGCGTTTGATTTCACCTTTCACCCGGTTTGCAAATAATCTATATTTTAGTCTTGGTTTTAACCGATTTTAATTTTTCGCTTGTTCCTCTTTCTAATTCGGTTTTAATTCATCAGTTTGTGGCTCGTGGACAGTTTTAGGTATGTGTTTAGACTTGAAACATGCGATTGAAATTATAGAATTTGTTATGGTGACATTTACTTTTTCCGAGCACCAAACCGGTAAACCGTTTCATTTTTTTCCTTTCCTGTGGTTTACAAAGAAGCTAGATCTTTTTCGTGCTTTAGGCGCTTTTTAATTTATGCTTGTTCCTCGAAACTATCCACGTTTTTGTCAGTTTTTGGCTTTTCAGGTATTTTATAGGCTTGATGCTTGCCATTGGAATTTATAGAATATGTTATAGTGACATTTTCTTATTCCTCAACATCGCATCAGTAAGGCGTGGTCTTACAGTCATTAAGACAAGTGTTTCCTGTCTATTCTACTCTCGCAAAATAAGAGTTTTTTTTCAATGCTTTTTCTACTCTAATTTCTTTTACGTACTTTGATCAGTAAATTAGCTACCACGAATAAAAAAAAATATCCACGACATTTGGTTCCTTTGACTAAAGTTATTTATGAATTAATGATTTAATTACAACTTTAAGACATAAAAATAATAGAAAAGTTTATATAAGTAATGGAAAGCATTATCGATGACACTCTGGTGATTTTTAGCAAGTAATTCTTTTTAGATAAATTATATTATTTTTATGGAACATCTTAAGAAACTCAAAAATTGCAAACTTTGAGCACTATTTGACAAATAATTTTTGGGCTAAGGTGATGGATTTCCGATTTCTACGAACTATTTTAACATGATTGTATTTTCAGGAAGATATTGATGCAAAGTTATATTTCTATGGACTATCTATTTTTTTATCCAAAAATAACTAGCCTTGTTTTTATCGTGCATTACACGTGCACAGATTTAAAGTTATAAAATCATTTAGTTTTGTGTATACTTGAATTTAATATAATTTATCTTACTCAGTGTGCATAGAAAATGCGATAAATTCACTAACAAATTACATAATGTATGGGCATATAGATTTAGTGGAGATTGAAGTAACTGTGTGCGAGGGAGAGTAAATAAGCAACGAGCCTTAGGGAGTTGTAATTATAATGCTTACATTTCCAATACTTATATAATACCTACATTTATATACACATGTTCTAAGATGAAATGTCAATTCAGTTCATCTTTCCTACTCTCATCCCTTTCTTATTTTCGCTTGTTCCTTCAAATCTTTTAGGTTTTCGTTCTTCGGATTGGGCTCTTTGATGTTTAGTTATGATTTTAGACGTATATGTTGCCGTCGGAAGTTCTAGAATATTTGTATTGTGGCATTTATTATGTCCTAGCATTAAATTGACGAAACAGTAGATTTTTCTCTCTTTGTGTGGTTTGCAGATCTTTCCTGCTTTCGGCAATTTTAAAAAAAATTCTTGTTCTTCTAATTTTTCATGTTTTCGTTCATAGATTTGTGGATCATGGACATTTTAGTTATGTTTTTAGATTTGATGCCCCGCTCAAATTTAAAGAATTTGTTGCGGCGATCATTTACTTTTTCCCCAACAAACTGGTAATGCGTTTGATTTCACCTTTCACCCGGTTTGCAAATAATCTATATTTTAGTCTTGGTTTTAACCGATTTTAATTTTTCGCTTGTTCCTCTTTCTAATTCGGTTTTAATTCATCAGTTTGTGGCTCGTGGACAGTTTTAGGTATGTGTTTAGACTTGAAACATGCGATTGAAATTATAGAATTTGTTATGGTGACATTTACTTTTTCCGAGCACCAAACCGGTAAACCGTTTCATTTTTTTCCTTTCCTGTGGTTTTCAAAGAAGCTAGATCTTTTTCGTGCTTTAGGCGCTTTTTAATTTATGCTTGTTCCTCGAAACTATCCACGTTTTTGTCAGTTTTTGGCTTTTCAGGTATTTTATAGGCTTGATGCTTGCCATTGGAATTTATAGAATATGTTATAGTGACATTTTCTTATTCCTCAACATCGCATCAATAAAGGCGTGGTCTTACAGTCACAAAGACAAGTGTTTCCTGTCTATTCTACTCTCGCAAAATAAGAGTTTTTTTTCAATGCTTTTTCTACTCTAATTTCTTTTACGTACTTTGATCTGTAAATTAGCTACCACGAATAAAAAAAAATATCCACGACATTTGGTTCCTTTGACTAAAGTTATTTATGAATTAATGATTTAATTACAACTTTAAGACATAAAAAATAATAGAAAAGTTTATATAAGTAATGGAAAGCATTATCGATGACACTACGGTGATTTTTTAGCAAGTAATTATTTTTTAGATAAATTATATTATTTTTATGGAACATCTTAAGAAACTCAAAAATTGCAAACTTTGAGCACTATTTGACAAATAATTTTTTGGGCTAAGGTGATGGATTTCCGATTTCTACGAACTATTTTAACATGATTGTATTTTTCAGGGAAGATATTGATGCAAAGTTATATTTCTATGGACTATCTATTTTTTTTATCCAAAAATAACTAGCCTTGTTTTTTATCGTGCATTACACGTGCACAGATTTAAAGTTATAAAATCATTTAGTTTTGTGTATACTTGAATTTAATATAATTTATCTTACTCAGTGTGCATAGAAAATGCGATAAATTCACTAACAAATTACATAATGTATGGGCATATAGATTTAGTGGAGATTGAAGTAACTGTGTGCGAGGGAGAGTAAATAAGCAACGAGTCTTAGGGAGTTGTAATTATAATGCTTACATTTCTAATACTTATATAATACCTACATTTATATACGCATGTTCTAAGATGAAATGTCAATTCGGTTCATCTTTCCTACTCTCATCCCTTTCTTATTTTCGCTTGTTCCTTCAAATCTTTTAGGTTTTCGTTCTTCGGATTGGGCTCTTTGATGTTTAGTTATGATTTTAGACGTATATGTTGCCGTCGGAAGTTCTAGAATATTTGTATTGTGGCATTTATTATGTCCTAGCATTAAATTGACGAAACAGTAGATTTTTCTCTCTTTGTGTGGTTTGCAGATCTTTCCTGCTTTCGGCAATTTTAAAAAAAATTCTTGTTCTTCTAATTATTCATGTTTTCGTTCATAGATTTGTGGATCATGGACATTTTAGTTATGTTTTTAGATTTGATGCCCCGCTCAAATTTAAAGAATTTGTTGCGGCGATCATTTACTTTTTCCCCAACAAACTGGTAATGCGTTTGATTTCACCTTTCACCCGGTTTGCAAATAATCTATATTTTAGTCTTGGTTTTAACCGATTTTAATTTTTCGCTTGTTCCTCTTTCTAATTCGGTTTTAATTCATCAGTTTGTGGCTCGTGGACAGTTTTAGGTATGTGTTTAGACTTGAAACATGCGATTGAAATTATAGAATTTGTTATGGTGACATTTACTTTTTCCGAGCACCAAACCGGTAAACCGTTTCATTTTTTTCCTTTCCTGTGGTTTTCAAAGAAGCTAGATCTTTTTCGTGCTTTAGGCGCTTTTTAATTTATGCTTGTTCCTCGAAACTATCCACGTTTTTGTCAGTTTTTGGCTTTTCAGGTATTTTATAGGCTTGATGCTTGCCATTGGAATTTATAGAATATGTTATAGTGACATTTTCTTATTCCTCAACATCGCATCAGTAAGGCGTGGTCTTACAGTCATTAAGACAAGTGTTTCCTGTCTATTCTACTCTCGCAAAATAAGAGTTTTTTTTCAATGCTTTTTCTACTCTAATTTCTTTTACGTACTTTGATCAGTAAATTAGCTACCACGAATAAAAAAAATATCCACGACATTTGGTTCCTTTGACTAAAGTTATTTATGAATTAATGATTTAATTACAACTTTAAGACATAAAAATAATAGAAAAGTTTATATAAGTAATGGAAAGCATTATCGATGACACTACGGTGATTTTTTAGCAAGTAATTATTTTTTAGATAAATTATATTATTTTTATGGAACATCTTAAGAAACTCAAAAATTGCAAACTTTGAGCACTATTTGACAAATAATTTTTTGGGCTAAGGTGATGGATTTCAGATTTCTACGAACTATTTTAACATGATTGTATTTTTCAGGGAAGATATTGATGCAAAGTTATATTTCTATGGACTATCTATTTTTTTATCCAAAAATAACTAGCCTTGTTTTTATCGTGCATTACACGTGCCTGATTTAAAGTTATAAAATCATTTAGTTTTGTGTATACTTGAATTTAATATAATTTATCTTACTCGAGTGTGCATAGAAAATGCGATAAATTCACTAACAAATTACATAATGTATGGGCATATAGATTTAGTGGAGATTGAAGTAGCGTAGTGCGAGGGAGAGTAAATAAAGCAACGAGTCTTAGGGAGTTGTAATTATAATGCTTACATTTCTAATACTTATATAATACCTACATTTATATACGCATGTTCTAAGATGAAATGTCAATTCGGTTCATCTTTCCTACTCTCATCCCTTTCTTATTTTCGCTTGTTCCTTCAAATCTTTTAGGTTTTTCGTTCTTCGGATTGGGCTCTTTGATGTTTAGTTATGATTTTAGACGTATATGTTGCCGTCGGAAGTTCTAGAATATTTGTATTGTGGCATTTATTATGTCCTAGCATTAAATTGACGAAAGCATGATAGATTTTTCTCTCTTTGTGTGGTTTGCGAGATCTTTCATGCTTTCGGCAATTTTAAAAAAAAATTCTTGTTCTTCTAATTTATTCATGTTTTTCGTTCATAGATTTGTGGATCATGGACATTTTAGTTATGTTTTTAGATTTGATGCCCGCTCAAATTTAAAGAATTTATTGCTGGCGATCATTTACTTTTTTCCCCAACAAGCTGGTAATGCGTTTGATTTCACCTTTCACCCGGTTTGCAAATAATCTATATTTTAGTCTTGGTTTTAACCGATTTTAATTTTTTAAGCTTGTTCCTCTTTCTAATTCGGTTTTAATTCATCGGTTTGTGGCTCGTGGGACGAGTTTTAGGTATGTGTTTAGACTTGAAACATGCGATTGAAATTATAGAATTTGTTATGGTGACATTTACTTTTTCCGAGCACCAAACCGGTAAACCGTTTCATTTTTTTCCTTTCTGTGGTTTTCAAAGAAGCTAGATCTTTTTTCGTGCTTTAGGCGCTTTTTAATTTATGCTTGTTCCTCGAAACTATCCACGTTTTTGTCGAGTTTTTGGCTTTTCGGGTATTTTATAGGCTTGATGCTTGCCATTGGAATTTATAGAATATGTTATAGTGACATTTTCTTATTCCTCAACATCGCATCGATAAAGGCGTGGTCTTACGAGTCATTAAGACAAGTGTTTCTGTCTATTCTACTCTCGCAAAATAAGAGTTTTTTTTTCAATGCTTTTTCTACTCTAATTTCTTTTTACGTACTTTGATCAGTAAATTAGCTACCACGAATAAAAAAAATATCCACGACATTTGGTTCCTTTGACTAAAGTTATTTATGAATTAATGATTTAATTACAACTTTAAGACATAAAAATAATAGAAAAGTTTATATAAGTAATGGAAAGCATTATCGATGACACTCACGGTGATTTTTAGCAAGTAATTATTTTTAGATAAATTATATTATTTTTATGGAACATCTTAAGAAACTCAAAAATTGCAAACTTTGAGCACTATTTGACAAATAATTTTTTGGGCTAAGGTGATGGATTTCAGATTTCTACGAACTATTTTAACATGATTGTATTTTTCAGGGAAGATATTGATGCAAAGTTATATTTCTATGGACTATCTATTTTTTTTATCCAAAAATAACTAGCCTTGTTTTTATCGTGCATTACACGTGCCTGATTTAAAGTTATAAAATCATTTAGTTTTGTGTATACTTGAATTTAATATAATTTATCTTACTCGGTGTGCATAGAAAATGCGATAAATTCACTAACAAATTACATAATGTATGGGCATATAGATTTAGTGGAGATTGAAGTAGCGTAGTGCGAGGGAGAGTAAATAAAGCAACGAGTCTTAGGGAGTTGTAATTATAATGCTTACATTTCTAATACTTATATAATACCTACATTTATATACGCATGTTCTAAGATGAAATGTCAATTCGGTTCATCTTTCCTACTCTCATCCCTTTCTTATTTTTCGCTTGTTCCTTCAAATCTTTTAGGTTTTTCGTTCTTCGGATTGGGCTCTTTGATGTTTAGTTATGATTTTAGACGTATATGTTGCCGTCGGAAGTTCTAGAATATTTGTATTGTGGCATTTATTATGTCCTAGCATTAAATTGGCGAAAGCTTGATAGATTTTTCTCTCTTTGTGTGGTTTTGCGAGATCTTTCTGCTTTCGGCAATTTTAAAAAAAATTCTTGTTCTTCTAATTTATTCATGTTTTTCGTTCATAGATTTGTGGATCATGGACATTTTAGTTATGTTTTTAGATTTGATGCCCGCTCAAATTTAAAGAATTTATTCTGGCGATCATTTACTTTTTCCCCAACAAGCTGGTAATGCGTTTGATTTCACCTTTCACCCGGTTTGCAAATAATCTATATTTTAGTCTTGGTTTTAACCGATTTTAATTTTTTAAGCTTGTTCCTCTTTCTAATTCGGTTTTAATTCATCGGTTTGTGGCTCGTGGGACGAGTTTTAGGTATGTGTTTAGACTTGAAACATGCGATTGAAATTATAGAATTTGTTATGGTGACATTTACATTTTTCCGAGCACCAAACCGGTAAACCGTTTCATTTTTTTCCTTTCCTGTGGTTTACAAAGAAGCTAGATCTTTTTCGTGCTTTAGGCGCTTTTTAATTTATGCTTGTTCCTCGAAACTATCCACGTTTTTGTCAGTTTTTGGCTTTTCAGGTATTTTATAGGCTTGATGCTAGCCATTGGAATTTATAGAATATGTTATAGTGACATTTACTTATTCCTCAACATCGCATCAGTAAAGCGTGGTCTTACAGTCACAAAGACAAGTGTTTCCTGTCTATTCTACTCTCGCAAAATAAGAGTTTTTTTTCAATGCTTTTTCTACTCTAATTTCTTTTACGTACTTTGATCTGTAAATTAGCTACCACGAATAAAAAAAAAATCCACGACATTTGGTCCCTTTGACTAAAGTTATTTATGAATTAATGATTTAATTACAACTTCAAAACAAAAAAATAATAGAACAGTTTATATAAGTATTGGAAAGCATTATCGATGACACTCTGGTGATTTTTAGCAAGTAATTATTTTTAGATAAATTATATTATTTTTATGGAACATCTTAAGAAACTCAAAAATTGCAAACTTTGAGCACTATTTGACAAATAATTTTTGGGCTAAGGTGATGGATTTCCGATTTCTACGAACTATTTTAACATGATTGTATTTTTAGGAAGATACTGATGCAAAATTATATTTCTATGGACTATCTTATTTTTATCCAAAAATAACTAGCCTTGTTTTTATCGTGCATTACACGTGCACAGATTTAAAGTTATAAAATCATTTAGTTTTGTGTATTCTTGAATTTAATATAATTTATCTTACTCAGTGTGCATAGAAAATGCGATAAATTCACTAACAAATTACATTAATGTATGGGCATATAGATTTAGTGGAGATTGAAGTAACTGTGTGCGAGGGAGAGTAAAGAAGCAACGAGGCTTAGGGCGTTGTAATTATAATACTTACATTTCTAATACTTATATAATACCTACATTTATATACACATGTTCTAAGATGAAATGTCAATTCAGTTCGTCTTTCCTACTCTCATCCCTTTCTTATTTTCGCTTGTTCCTTCAAATCTTTTAGGTTTTCGTTCTTCGGATTGGGCTCTTTGATGTTTAGTTATGATTTTAGACGTATATGTTGCCGTCGGAAGTTCTAGAATATTTGTATTGTGGCATTTATTATGTCCTAGCATTAAATTGACGAAACAGTAGATTTTTCTCTCTTTGTGTGGTTTGCAGATCTTTCCTGCTTTCGGCAATTTTAAAAAAAAATTCTTGTTCTTCTAATTATTCATGTTTTCGTTCATAGATTTGTGGATCATGGACATTTTAGTTATGTTTTTAGATTTGATGCCCGCTCAAATTTAAAGAATTTATTCTTGGCGATCATTTACTTTTTCCCCAACAAGCTGGTAATGCGTTTGATTTCACCTTTCACCCGGTTTGCAAATAATCTATATTTTAGTCTTGGTTTTAACCGATTTTAATTTTTTAAAGCTTGTTCCTCTTTCTAATTCGGTTTTAATTCATCAGTTTGTGGCTCGTGGACAGTTTTAGGTATGTGTTTAGACTTGATACATGCGATTGAAATTATAGAATTTGTTATGGTGACATTTACTTTTTCCGAGCACCAAACCGGTAAACCGTTTCTTTTTTTTCCTTTCTGTGGTTTACAAAGAAGCTAGATCTTTTTCGTGCTTTAGGCGCTTTTTAATTTATGCTTGTTCCTCGAAACTATCCACGTTTTTGTCAGTTTTTGGCTTTTCAGGTATTTTATAGGCTTGATGCTTGCCATTGGAATTTATAGAATATGTTATAGTGACATTTACTTATTCCTCAACATCGCATCAGTAAGGCGTGGTCTTACAGTCACAAAGACAAGTGTTTCCTGTCTGTTCAACTCTCGCAAAATAAGAGTTTTTTTTCAATGCTTTTTCTACTCTAATTTCTTTTAGGTACTTTGATCTGTAAATTAGCTACCACGAATAAAAAAAAATATCCACGACATTTGGTCCCTTTGACTAAAGTTATTTATGAATTAATGATTTAATTACAACTTTAAGACAAAAAAATAATAGAACAGTTTATATAAGTATTGGAAAGCATTATCGATGACACTCTGGTGATTTTTAGCAAGTAATTATTTTTAGATAAATTATATTATTTTTATGGAACATCTTAAGAAACTCAAAAATTGCAAACTTTGAGCACTATTTGACAAATAATTTTTGGGCTAAGGTGATGGATTTCCGATTTCTACGAACTATTTTAACATGATTGTATTTTTAGGAAGATATTGATGCAAAGTTATATTTCTATGGACTATCTTATTTTTATCCAAAAATAACTAGCCTTGTTTTTATCGTGCATTACACGTGCACAGATTTAAAGTTATAAAATCATTTAGTTTTGTGTATTCTTGAATTTAATATAATTTATCTTACTCAGTGTGCATAGAAAATGCGATAAATTCACTAACAAATTACATAATGTATGGGCATATAGATTTAGTGGAGATTGAAGTAATTGTGTGCGAGGGAGAGTAAATAAGCAACGAGTCTTAGGGAGTTGTGTTAGCCCTAAGGGGAATCGAACTCGGTTTTTGATAATGGACAAACACTTGATGTTTGTATCTAATGTTTATATCTTTGTGATAGAATATCGGAACATAGATTGGAAGCACTAAGTACTTCAATCAAGCCATGATCAAGATTCAAAGTCGTATTATTCAAGGCTCATCTTTCAAGATTGAAGATTGAAGACTTAGGTTTGGTTAGATTAGCTTTGTCGTTATTAGTCGTTTATGTGACGCCCCGGCCCTCTCGGGCTGGAAAAGTCGCGTGCCTCTCGGCACTGGGTTCTAAACAAACATTTTATTACCCAAAAAATATAATATATCCACAAGGTTACATTAAAATTCGATAAAATACAAGACTAATATCCAGTAAATCTGATTACTAATCCAAAGCTCCCAGTACGCACTCCGATACCAAAATGTTTCACAATCTTGAGATACTGTGGAGGGAAAACATTTGGAAAACGTGAGCTGAAACTTCGGTGAGGGTACGTGCCGATGGTGCGTATGTCTTTTAAAACCATTTTTCCTTCCAAAGTACTTTATTTTCATAAAATAGTTCCACAATGAGAACACCACATATATATTGATTATAATAAGGGCTTGATTTTCTAAACACTTTTTCAGGGAGCTGTCGAGGTGAAATTGACATAGGCATGATAATAACAACATATCACATTTCATACGGGCCCCCCAAATACAGATGTTCAGAATCAGGACTCTAGAGGTGGCTCACACCTTTGGTGTAGCACTTAGCTCCTTCAAATCAAATAATTGGACCCGTTTCAATAGACTCATAGTCTTATCATGCCATGTCAATATTTACGAGGACAAATCAGTATAAGATTCGATCAAATTTATCATTTCAATGCAATAAAAGCAGTATTTCAAAACAAAGCCCCAATTGGGAAAGATATTTCATAGTGACAAATAAATGTAACAATGCATGTCATGAGTGGATCCAGATCATGAGTGCAATGAATAAATGAATACACAATACTTATATATAATTTTACAAAATGGTTAGGACCACTCACCTGTCAAGCTTAGAACTCCTAAGTAATCAAATATCATGTTCAATTGCTTGGTATCTCAAATGGTCCAAATCCTATATCCAAATAATCATCCATAGCTAATTAATTAAAACATCCAATAATATAAATAAGAAGTAAAACATACAGATTGAAGGGGCAGCCCGGATTCTATATTGATCTCCAAGAACTACCAAGCAATTTCATGTCAATGGAATGATCATGTGAGAAGCAATTCATACTACAAGTTCATATTTCCAATACAATTTGAAGACTCCCAGAATTTGGCCAAGAAAGCCATTGATGTAGCAATTGACTACTATTGTAACATAATGCTAAAAAACACATGATATCCCTAAATTTCTATGCTTTCCAAACTACTACTCAAAGAATGGAAGTAAGAAAAAGAAAACATGCAGGCAGCAATAGCAACCAGCCGCAAACAGCAACCTTCAATGCTAACCAAGAAATCAGAAAGGATCATTCCCAACTTCTCTAATATCCAAGGCATACTAGTAATTGAATTGAAATGAAAGGAAAACCTTTAAGTCTTGTTTGAGTCTGCCCAAACCCACCATTCATATTCAGCAACAGAAATACATTCCCAAGGACTCAAAAACAGAAATGCCACACCAAGAATAGAAGCATGAACAAGACACAAAACGAAAACAAGAAAAAGAAAAAGGAGCCGGGAGGGAGCAGGCTGGCAGACACAGAAAACAGTAGCAAGCAGAAACAGCGATACCTCTCTATTACACTCTTCTTCCAAAATATTAATCAAAGACAAGAGCATGAACAAGCAATTAACAACAGCAAGAGGACCGAAGCAACCCGCAACCAGAACAAGAAAAAAGAGCAGAACCGAGGCAGCAGTAAAAACAGAGAAAAACCGAAAATCAGAAATCAGAAAACTGAAACCACAAAAACATTAGACAACATCCGAATTTCACTATTATGAAAATTCTAATTCAATTACAACTAAGAACTCTACTTACCCAAAATTGAAGCTTGGACTCTTGAAGGTTATGAGAAAAGGGAATATCTGATTTTGTAACTAAGATTGATTGAGGGATTGAGAGGAAAAGATTGAAGAAAAGAAAAGAAATCCGAGAGAGCAAGAGAGGAGAAGCATAACAGAGAAAGTGACTTCTCTGTTGAAGGTGACGGGTTGAAGGAGATGAAAAGTAGGCGGTGTTCAAAAACACCCCAAATGTTAACAAGTGTTATGCTTACTCACCCCAAAGTTGTACTATTTACCAATTTCATCCCTCAACTATTAAAATTAGCAACTTCGGTCCCTAAAAATATTAAAACTCAAAACTTTGATTCAAAAATAATTTTTAAAAGAATAATTAGGATATTGCTGAAACTAAAATATCAAAGATAATTCAGACTAGTGACTCTATAAGGCCTCAATTAAAATAGGTCGAAAATTAGGGTCGTTACATTCTTACCCCCTTAAAATAATTGCGTCCTCGCAATTAAAAATGTAATTCAAGGCTACGGTACAACTAAATCAAACTTAATGTCGATAGAAAAATGTCACATCATGTTCAAGCTTATTACACGTATTCAAGCTTCGACTACAATTCAAACTTAGTAGTCACCGTAATAATTCCCAAAATCTTGGGAATCTCACACTAAATGTGACCTTAAATATATCAAAGACGTTCACGTTAGCTTCAAGCTTAGTGGACACGCTACCCACTCCAAAATCTTATCGCTCTGATACCAAATGTGACGCCCCGGCCCTCTCGGGCTGGAAAAGTCGCGTGCCTCTCGGCACTGGGTTCTAAACAAACATTTTATTACCCAAAAAATATAATATATCCACAAGGTTACATTAAAATTCGATAAATACAAGACTAATATCCGTAAATACAGATTACTAATCCAAAGCTCATTGCAGCACTCACGATACCAAAATGTTTCACAATCTTGAGATACTGTGGAGGGAAAACATTTGGAAAACGTGAGCCGAAACTCAGTGAGGGCCGTGCCAGTGGTGCGTATGTCTTTTAAAACCATTTTCCTTCCAAAGTACTTTATTTTCATAAAATAGTTCGCACAATGAGAACACCACATATATATTGATTATAATAAGGGGCTTGATTTTCTAAACACTTTTTCCGGGACTGTCGAGGTGAAATTGACATAGGCATGATAATAACAACATATCACATTTCATACGGGCCCCCAAATACAGATGTTCAGAATCAGGACTCTAGAGGTGGCTCACACCTTTGGTGTAGCACTTAGCTCCTTCAAATCAAATAATTGGACCCGTTTCAATAGACTCATAGTCTTATCATGCCATGTCAATATTTACGAGGACAAATCGTATAAGATTGATCAAATTTATCATTTCAATGCAATAAAAGCAGGTATTTCAAAACAAAGCCCCAATTCAGAAAGATATTTCATAGTGACAAATAAATGTAACAATGCATGTCATGAGTGGATCCAGATCATGAGTGCAATGAATAAATGAATACACAATACTTATATATAATTTTACAAAATGGTTAGGGACCACTCACCTGTCAAGCTTAGAACTCCTAAGTAATCAAATATCATGTTCAATTGCTTGGTATCTCAAATGGTCCAAATCCTATATCCAAATAATCATCCATAGCTAATTAATTAAAACATCCAATAATAGAAATAAGAAGTAAAACATACAGATTGAAGGGCAGCCCGGATTCTATATTGATCTCCAAGAACTACCAAGCAATTTCATGTCAATGGAATGATCATGTGAGAAGCAATTCATACTACAAGTTCATATTTCCAATACAATTTGAAGACTCCCAGAATTTGGCCAAGAAAGCCATTGATGTAGCAATTGACTACTATTGTAACATAATGCTAAAAACACATGATATCCCTAAATTTCTATGCTTTCCAAACTACTACTCAAAGAATGGAAGTAAGAAAAAGAAAACATGCAGGCAGCAATAGCAACCAGCCGCAAACAGCAACCTTCAATGCTAACCAAGAAATCAGAAAGGATCATTCCCAACTTCTCTAATATCCAAGGCATACTAGTAATTGAATTGAAATGAAAGGAAAACCTTTAAGTCTTGTTTGAGTCTGCCCAAACCCACCATTCATATTCAGCAACAGAAATACATTCCCAAGGACTCAAAAACAGAAATGCCACACCAAGAATAGAAGCATGAACAAGACACAAAACGAAAACAAGAAAAAGAAAAAGGAGCCGGGAGGGAGCAGGCTGGCAGACACAGAAAACAGTAGCAAGCAGAAACAGCGATACCTCTCTATTACACTCTTCTTCCAAAATATTAATCAAAGACAAGAGCATGAACAAGCAATTAACAACAGCAAGAGGACCGAAGCAACCCGCAACCAGAACAAGAAAAAGAGCAGAACCGAGGCAGCAGTAAAAACAGAGAAAAACCGAAAATCAGAAATCAGAAAACTGAAACCACAAAAACATTAGACAACATCCGAATTTCACTATTATGAAAATTCTAATTCAATTACAACTAAGAACTCTACTTACCCAAAATTGAAGCTTGGACTCTTGAAGGTTATGAGAAAAGGGAATATCTGATTTTGTAACTAAGATTGATTGAGGGATTGAGAGGAAAAGATTGAAGAAAAGAAAAGAAATCCGAGAGAGCAAGAGAGGAGAAGCATAACAGAGAAAGTGACTTCTCTGTTGAAGGTGACGGGTTGAAGGAGATGAAAAGTAGGCGGTGTTCAAAAACACCCCAAATGTTAACAAGTGTTATGCTTACTCACCCCAAAGTTGTACTATTTACCAATTTCATCCCTCAACTATTAAAATTAGCAACTTCGGTCCCTAAAAATATTAAAACTCAAAACTTTGATTCAAAAATAATTTTAAAAGAATAATTAGGATATTGCGAAACTAAAATATCAAAGATAATTCAGACTAGTGACTCTATAAGGCCTCAATTAAAATAGGTCGAAAATTAGGGTCGTTACATTCTTACCCCCTTAAAATAATTGCGTCCTCGCAATTAAAAATGTAATTCAAGGCTACGGTACAACTAAATCAAACTTAATGTCGATAGAAAAATGTCACATCATGTTCAAGCTTATTACACGTATTCAAGCTTCGACTACAATTCAAACTTAGTAGTCACCGTAATAATTCCCAAAATCTTGGGAATCTCACACTAAATGTGACCTTAAATATATCAAAGACGTTCACGTTAGCTTCAAGCTTAGTGGACACGCTACCCACTCCAAAATCTTATCGCTCTGATACCAAATGTGACGCCCCGGCCCTCTCGGGCTGGAAAAGTCGCGTGCCTCTCGGCACTGGGTTCTAAACAAACATTTTATTACCCAAAAAATATAATATATCCACAAGGTTACATTAAAATTCGATAAAATACAAGACTAATATCCGTAAATACAGATTACTAATCCAAAGCTCCCGCTGCGCACTCTGATACCAAAATGTTTCACAATCTTGGGATACTGTGGAGGGAAAACATTTGGAAAACGTGAGCGAAACTTCGGTGAGGGGCCGTGCAGATGGTGCGTATGTCTTTTAAAACCATTTTCCTTCCAAAGTACTTTATTTTCATAAAATAGTTCGCATAATGAGAACACCACATATATATTGATTATAATAAGGGGCTTGATTTTCTAAACACTTTTTTCAGGGATCTGTCGAGGTGAAATTGACATAGGCATGATAATAACAACATATCACATTTCATACGGGCCCCCAAATACAGATGTTCAGAATCAGGACTCTAGAGGTGGCTCACACCTTTGGTGTAGCACTTAGCTCCTTCAAATCAAATAATTGGACCCGTTTCAATAGACTCATAGTCTTATCATGCCATGTCAATATTTACAGGACAAATCTGTATAAGATTCAGTCAAATTTATCATTTCCAATGCAATAAAACAGTATTTCAAAACAAAGCCCCAATTCAGAAAGATATTTCATAGTGACAAATAAATGTAACAATGCATGTCATGAGTGGATCCAGATCATGAGTGCAATGAATAAATGAATACACAATACTTATATATAATTTTACAAAATGGTTAGGACCACTCACCTGTCAAGCTTAGAACTCCTAAGTAATCAAATATCATGTTCAATTGCTTGGTATCTCAAATGGTCCAAATCCTATATCCAAATAATCATCCATAGCTAATTAATTAAAACATCCAATAATAGAAATAAGAAGTAAAACATACAGATTGAAGGGCAGCCCGGATTCTATATTGATCTCCAAGAACTACCAAGCAATTTCATGTCAATGGAATGATCATGTGAGAAGCAATTCATACTACAAGTTCATATTTCCAATACAATTTGAAGACTCCCAGAATTTGGCCAAGAAAGCCATTGATGTAGCAATTGACTACTATTGTAACATAATGCTAAAAACACATGATATCCCTAAATTTCTATGCTTTCCAAACTACTACTCAAAGAATGGAAGTAAGAAAAAGAAAACATGCAGGCAGCAATAGCAACCAGCCGCAAACAGCAACCTTCAATGCTAACCAAGAAATCAGAAAGGATCATTCCCAACTTCTCTAATATCCAAGGCATACTAGTAATTGAATTGAAATGAAAGGAAAACCTTTAAGTCTTGTTTGAGTCTGCCCAAACCCACCATTCATATTCAGCAACAGAAATACATTCCCAAGGACTCAAAAACAGAAATGCCACACCAAGAATAGAAGCATGAACAAGACACAAAACGAAAACAAGAAAAAGAAAAAGGAGCCGGGAGGGAGCAGGCTGGCAGACACAGAAAACAGTAGCAAGCAGAAACAGCGATACCTCTCTATTACACTCTTCTTCCAAAATATTAATCAAAGACAAGAGCATGAACAAGCAATTAACAACAGCAAGAGGACCGAAGCAACCCGCAACCAGAACAAGAAAAAGAGCAGAACCGAGGCAGCAGTAAAAACAGAGAAAAACCGAAAATCAGAAATCAGAAATCAGAAAACTGAAACCACAAAAACATTAGACAACATCCGAATTTCACTATTATGAAAATTCTAATTCAATTACAACTAAGAACTCTACTTACCCAAAATTGAAGCTTGGACTCTTGAAGGTTATGAGAAAAGGGAATATCTGATTTTGTAACTAAGATTGATTGAGGGATTGAGAGGAAAAGATTGAAGAAAAGAAAAGAAATCCGAGAGAGCAAGAGAGAAGAAGCATAACAGAGAAAGTGACTTCTCTGTTGAAGGTGACGGGTTGAAGGAGATGAAAAGTAGGCGGTGTTCAAAAACACCCCAAATGTTAACAAGTGTTATGCTTACTCACCCCAAAGTTGTACTATTTACCAATTTCATCCCTCAACTATTAAAATTAGCAACTTCGGTCCCTAAAAATATTAAAACTCAAAACTTTGATTCAAAAATAATTTTAAAAGAATAATTAGGATATTGCGAAACTAAAATATCAAAGATAATTCAGACTAGTGACTCTATAAGGCCTCAATTAAAATAGGTCAAAAATTAGGGTCGTTACAGTTTATCTTATAAAGCTCTAACCAAAGCTCTCATGAACATAAGCTCTACACTCTAGTCTTGCATGCACACAAACACGTTTTCAAAAGGCGTAGTTTCAAAATGATCCTTACAAGTGTTCGTATTTCAAAAGCCTTTGTTTTCTAAGTCTAAGTCCTTTAAAATGGTTTTCCAAGTGTTCTTACTTGTTACCTTTTAGGAAAACATTTTAGACTTCAAAAAGATTTCAAAAGCGTGTGAAAAAATATGCTCGGGAAGGTCGGTCAACCGAGGCAAGGTCGGATCAACCGACCCGAAGCGGAGGTTTGAAGTTGAGGGTCGGTCGACCTAGGGGCAACTTCGGTCGACCGAAGTGATGCTCGGTCAACCGAAGTAAGGCATAGTGGATCCGAGGTGCTCTGTTCGGTCCACCGAACTCTGCTTTTACTAGCCGTTTTCTGACCGTTAAAGAGTCATTTTTTAGCCATATTTTGAAATGTATATATACTCCATAGCTTTAGAATGACTCTAACACTTGGAGAGGCTTGCAAAACATATTCTCATTGATTTCTCATCAAACCAAAACACCTACAAAGAAAATGCACTTCATTGCCATGATCTAAATCATTCAAAGGTGTTATTTCAAATGCAAGACAAAGAGTGAACTTCATATGTTCTAAGAGCTGAAATTGTTTGTGCTTCAAAGGTATATCTTTCACTTAGAAGAGTGAACAACCTTGTTCTTTAACATTCTTTATTCCCTTTCTTAGAGATAGGGTTATTTGTGAACGTCCTACTTTGTGTGGGCAATTGTAAAAGTCCTACTTTGTGTGGGCAAGCTCTTTGTGAGTTTTGAGTTGTGGTTGTGTTGTAAAACTCTTAGTGAGTTAGCCACAAGTGTAAACATTCTTCTTAGTGAAGTTGTTTAAAATCCTTGGGTGCGGCTCAAGGTAGTGGATGTAGATTCTGAGTGAGTCGAACCACTATAAATCCTTTGTCTTGTTATTGGGTTTAGCTTTGCTTTTAATCATCTTGCTCAAACTTACATAGCATTGATTAGAGAATCGAAAAAGTTTACAAGATTAGTTAAAACCCAATTCACCCCCCCCCTCTTGTGTTGTAACAATTGGTATCAGGGCCTCGTCTTCTTTTTTAGTCTAACCACTTGAAGAAAAGATTATGGCCGAATATTCCGCTTTAGCATACCAAGAGGGATCTTCCATCGATAGACCACCACTTCTTGTTGAAAATAATTTTGATGTTTGGAAAGACCGATTCAAGATATATGTATGCTCCATAGATTATTCGTTATCTATGAGATGTAGCATATGCAACTTGATTGATTCTTGTATTATCATGTCATATTCATGTAAGAATCTATTTAGTTGTTTTGGTTTTTGATTTGCATGATCCTTAAGCATATATGTGTTTACTTGAGATTTTGAGCTAATCATGAAGGACCTTTAAAAAAAGGTACCATATTTGCTCTCAAGAATTCCTTGTAGGTAACAAAAAGGTTTTAAACTTCAAGAAGAAGATATGAACTACAAGGAATGGCACAAGTGAGCTAAGACTCCAAGAAAAGAGTCAAGTGCCAAGGATCACAAGATTGTAGAGGGTTCATCAAGAAAAGAAAAGTCACCCATCAATGATGACTCTACACTTGTCATTAATAGAATAGGAGATTGCTTTCATCTCATCAATCAAGGATGAACAACAAGGAAAATGGAGCAATCACATGTCAACCTCTCTATGAGCTTCAAAAGATAATGATCACACAAAAGGCCTCTATGGACTTGTTGATAAAGAAGATCAACCAAAATGGTAAGAAGTCCAAGCTCAAAGAGCATTGAGGTACAAGGCTTAACTCATCTCTTGTAGGTGATCATTGTTTTGTCTTTGATTCTTTTGTGTTCAACTTATACCCCCTCCCCTCTATTATGTAGTGTTTTATGCTTTGGGGGAGTTTGTTATATGCTATGCTCTGTTTTTACTTGATCTTCATTGCATATAGGGGTTGTGTTTATATTCAAGTCTATAGCATTAATCTTTTGTGGTTGATCGTCTAGATGCTTGACTTAGGATGTAAACTGTGTTTGTGGCATTGATTATGCCATGGGTTGTGTCTATTTGATTGTTTGGAAGTGGCACAACCTAAGGGGGAGTTTTTCAAATATTTTTAAAAATACCTCCCTCAAAATATGTGATGTATGCTAAATTGTTCTTTTTCTACATCATCACATCACTTGTTGGCTTGCCTTTCATCTTTTATTTCTAATAGCCAACTTGTGTAAGTTATTTTGGAAGATATATGTGTTATAAATATTTATGTCTTTAATTGGTATCACATATACTCTCCCTTAATAACTTTGAGATCATATTATTTATTTTCTTATCCATTGTGATCTAATTATGGTTTTTGGTTAGTATTACTTTAAAGAGTTGTTACACTCATTTAGCTAACCATTAACTTGTTAGAGGAATGTACTCCAAGTGCTATCTTACAATTCCTCTACTTCTTTTGGTTGTGATACATGTGCTTATCTTATGTATTCATGGTATCACTTCCACTTGTACTTTGTTAGCTATATTTTCAAACGTGTTTTACAATTGGCTATATTTACAATTGGTATCATGTTTTACAATTGGTCAATTGATATCAAACTTGGTTTTATCTCAAATAGCTAACATCGTATGTTTGATAAACGGGGAGATTGTTCTTTAAGGTTTATTCCCTATCTCCTTTGTTTTTAGCTTAGGTTGATATTCTTTTTGAGCCATACATGACCATCTTTTGGATTTATGTGTTATTATGGACTCCTTGTTTTTTAGAAATCAACCAAGCTTATTCATAAGTAATCCTTCTTCATAATTATTTTTGGTCTTTAGGATTGATCTTTTGGTTCTTATTTTATCAATCTACAAGACCATCAAGTTGTTTCCATGGTTTTTTAGTTTGTCTTTATATGGGGAGGATTATTAAATTTCATCAAGCTTCTCCAAAATGAATCTTTTCTTTTCGTTAAAATGCTTTTCTTATTGGCGCTCTGATATCCCTTTTTGATTTTGACAAAAAGAGGGAGAATTTTTAGTGTTGCAAATGTGCCAAAAAGAGTAATTTACAAAAGGAGAAAGCTTAGAACTTGCAAAATGGGAGAGTTAAGGGATTCTTTAATATAGGGGGAGTAGAATTTTTTTTGAGAAAACTTCTACTTGTATGGATCCTTAATATCCTTATCTCATGCATACATTTGGTATCTTATTTTTGCATATTATTCCCATTTGCATCAATGTTTTGTCATCATCAAAAAGGGGGAGATTGTTAGCCCAAAGGGCAAAATATCCTATGTTGTTTTGATGATAACAAACCATTGAGAGTTCTAATGTTTGAGTGAGCATGTTCTTTGTAATAGGATCCTTAGCACTCACATCAACATTGATGAAAATGGTAAGTTAGCTTCTTGTGTAAACTAAGGTATGTATGTTACACACAAGAAAGCTACATTTTATGGAAGGAAGGAGGCAAGGAGGTTGGTTGGGAAATAGGGCTCTTCAAAGAGTCCCTAATGTATATGGCATAAGAACTTAACATGCTAGTGCTTATGTTTCTCGTTCTATCTTGGTTTATCTTATAAGCACTTAGCTTTACACTTATTTGTTCTTATATCCTTTTGCCATGCTTCCTTGTACTTAAAATTGTCCATATCCTATCGAATTACATCAAAGTTTGTCATAATAAAAAAGGGGGAGATTGTTAGCCCTAAGGGCGATCGAACTCGGTTTTTGATAATGGACAAACACTTGATGTTTGTATCTAATGTTTATATCTTTGTGATAGAATATCGGAACATAGATTGGAAGCACTAAGTACTTCAATCAAGCCATGATCAAGATTCAAAGTCGTATTATTCAAGGCTCATCTTTCAAGATTGAAGATTGAAGACTTAGGTTTGGTTAGATTAGCTTTGTCGTTATTAGTCGTTTATCTTATAAAGCTCTAACCAAAGCTCTCATGAACATAAGCTCTACACTCTAGTCTTGCATGCACACAAACACGTTTTCAAAAGGCGTAGTTTCAAAATGATCCTTACAAGTGTTCGTATTTCAAAAGCCTTTGTTTTCTAAGTCTAAGTCCTTTAAAATGGTTTTCCAAGTGTTCTTACTTGTTACCTTTTAGGAAAACATTTTAGACTTCAAAAGATTTCAAAACGTGTGAAAAATATGCTCAGGAAGGTCGGTCAACCGAGCCAAGGTCGGATCAACCGACCAGAAACTGAGAGGTTTGAAGTTGAGGGTCGGTCGACCTAGGGGCAACTTCGGTCGACTGAAGTGATGCTCGGTCAACCGAAGTAAGGCATAGTGGATCCGAGGTGCTCTGTTCGGTCCACCGAACTCTGCTTTTACTAGCCATTTTCTGACCGTTAAAGAGTCGTTTTTCAGCCATATTTTGAAATGTATATATACTCCATAGCTTTAGAATGACTCTAACACTTGGAGAGGCTTGCAAAACATATTCTCATTGATTTCTCATCAAACCAAAACACCTACAAAGAAAATGCACTTCATTGCCATGATCTAAATCATTCAAAGGTGTTATTTCAAATGCAAGACAAAGAGTGAACTTCATATGTTCTAAGAGCTGAAATTGTTTGTGCTTCAAAGGTATATCTTTCACTTAGAAGAGTAAACAACCTTGTTCTTTAACATTCTTTATTCCCTTTCTTAGTGATAGGGTTATTTGTGAAAGTCCTACTTTGTGTGGGCAATTGTAAAAGTCCTACTTTGTGTGGGCAAGCTCTTTGTGAGTTTTGAGTTGTGGTTGTGTTGTAAAACTCTTAGTGAGTTAGCCACAAGTGTAAACATTCTTCTTAGTGAAGTTGTTTAAAATCCTTGGGTGCGGCTCAAGGTAGTGGATGTAGATTCTGAGTGAGTCGAACCACTATAAATCCTTTGTCTTGTTATTGGGTTTAGCTTTGCTTTTAATCATCTTGCTCAAACTTACATAGCATTGATTAGAGAATCAAAAAAGTTTACAAGATTAGTTAAAACCCAATTCACCCCCCCCCCCCCCCTCTTGTGTTTTAACAAGTTGTAACTATAATACTTACATTTCTAATACTTATATATTACCTACATTAATATACACATGTTCTAAGATGAAATGTCAATTTAGTTCATCTTTCCTACTCTCATCCCTTTCTTATTTTCGCTTGTTCCTTCAAATCTTTTAGGTTTTCGTTCGTCGGATTGGGCTCTTTGATGTTTAGTTATGATTTTAGACTTATATGTTGCCGTCGGAAGTTCTAGAATATTTGTATTGTGGCATTTATTATGTCCTGTCATTAAATTGGCTAAAGCATGATAGATCTTTCTCTCTTTGTGTGGTTTGCAGATCTTTCCTGCTTTCGGCAATTTTAAAAAAAAATCCTTGTTCTTCTAATTATTCATGTTTTCGTTCATAGATTTGTGGATCATGGACATTTTAGTTATGTTTTTAGATTTGATGCCCTGCTCAAATTTAAAGAATTTATTGCGGCGATCAGTTACTTTTTCCCCAACAAACTGGTAATGCGTTTGATTTCACCTTTCACCTGGTTTGCAAATAATCTATATTTTAGTCTTGGTTTTGACCGATTTTAATTTTTCTCTTGTTCCTCTTTCTAATTCGGTTTTAATTCATCATTTTGTGGCTCGTGGACAGTTTTAGGTATGTGTTTAGACTTGATACATGCGATTGAAATTATAGAATTTGTTATGGTGATATTTACTTTTTCCGAACACCAAACTGGTAAACCGTTTCATTTTTTTCCTTTCATGTGGTTTACAAAGAAGCTAGATCTTTTTCGTGCTTTAGGCGCTTTTTAATTTATGCTTGTTCCTCAAAACTATCCACGTTTTTGTCAGTTTTTGGCTTTTCAGGTATTTTATAGGCTAGATGCTTGCCATTGGAATTTATAGATACCTACTATTATGTACACATATTCTAAGCTGAAATGTCAATTTAGTTCTGGTTTCCTGCTCTCATCCCTTTCTGATTTTCGCTTGTTCCTTCAAATCTTTTAGGTTTTTGTTCTTCGGATTGGGCTCTTTGATGTTTTTAGTTATGATTTTAGACTTATATGTTGCCGTCTGAAGTTTTAGAATAGTTGTACTGTGGCATTTATTACGTCCTAGCATTAAATTGACAAAACAATAGATTTCTCTCTCTTTGTGTGGTTTGCAGATCTTTCCTGCTTTCGGCAATTTTTTAAAAAAAATTCTTGTTCTTCTAATTATTCGTGTTTTCGTTCATAGATCTGTGGATCACGGACATTTTAGTTATGTTTATAGATTTGATGCCCCGCTGAAATTTAAAGAATTAGTTGCGGCGATCATTTACTTTTTTCCCAACAAACTGGTAATGCGTTTGATTTCACCTTTCACATTTTAGTTTAGACTTGATACAAGCCATTGAAATTATAGAATTTGTGATGGTGACTTTTAGTTTTTCCGAGCACCGAACCGGTAAACCGTTTCATTTTTTTCCTTTCCTGTGGTTTACAAAGAAGCTAGATCTTTTTCGTGCTTTAGGCGCTTTTTAATTTATACTTGTTCCTCGAAACTATCCACGTTTTTGTTCATTAGTTTTTTGCTATTCAGGTATTTTATAGACTTGATGCTTGCCATTGGAATTTATAGAATATGTTATAGTGACATTTACTTTTTCCTCAAGATCGCATCCAGTAAAGCGTGGTCTTACAGTCACGAAGATAAATGTTTTCTGTCTATTCAATTCTCGTCAAATAAGGGTTTTTTTTAATGCTTTTTCTACTCTAATTTCTGTTAGGTACTTTATCTGTAAATTAGCTACCACAAATAAAAATAAACTCCACGACATTTGGTCCCTTTGACTAAAGTTATTTATGATTTAATGATTTAATTACAACTTTAAGACATAATAATAATAGAACAGTTTATATAAGTAATGGAAAATACTAACGATGACACTCGGTGATTTTTAGCAAGTAATCATTTTTAGATAAATTATATTATTTTTATCGAACGTGTTAAGAAACTCAAAAATTGCGAACTTTGAGCACTATTTGACAAATAATTTTTGGGCCAAGGTAATGGGTTTCCGATTTCTACGAACTATTTTAACATGATTTTATTTTCAGGGAAGATATAGATGCAAAGTTATATTTCTATGGACTATCTTATTCGTAACCAAAAATAACTAGCCTTGTTTTTATCGTGCATTACACGTGCATAGATTTAAAGTTATAAAATCATTTATTTTTTTGTATTCTTGAATTTTGATATAATTTATCTTATTCAGTGTGCATAGAAAATTCGATAAATTCATTAACAAATTACATCAATGTATGGGGATATAGATTTAGAGGAGATTGAAGTAACTGTGTGCGAGGGCGAGTAAAGAAACAATGAGGCTGAGGGCATTGGAATTATAATACTTACATTTCTAATACTTATATAATACCTACATTTATATACATATATTCTAAGATGAAATGTCAATTTAGTTATGTTTTCCTGCTCTCATCACTTTCAGATTTTCGCTTGTTCCTTCTAATCTTTTAGGCTTTCGTTCGTCGGATTGGGCTCTTCGATGTTTTTAGTTATGTTTTTAGACTTAGATGTTGCCATCGGAAGTTCTAGAATATTCGTACTGTGGCATTTACTTATGTCCTATCATTAAATTGACGAAACAGTAGATTTTTCTCTCTTTTTGTGGTTTACAGATTTTTCCTGCTTTCGGCAATTTTTAAATTTTTTCTTGTTCTTCTAATTATTTATGTTTTCGTTCATAGATTTGTGGATCATGGACTTTTTAGTTATGCTTGTAGATTTGATGCCCCGCTGAAATTTAAAGAATTTGTTGCGGCGATCATTTACTTTTTCCACAACAAACTGGTAATCCGTTTGATTTCACCTTTCACATGGTTTGCAAATAATCTAAATTTTAGTATTGGTTTTGACCGATTTTAATTTTTCGCTTGTTGCTCTTACTAATTCGGTTTTGATTCATCATTTTGTGGCTCGTGCACAATTTTAGGTATGTGTTCAGACTTGATACATGTTATTGAAATTATAGAATTTGTTATGGTGATATTTACTTTTTCCGAGCACCAAACAGGTAAACCGTTTTATTTTTTTCCTTTCCTGTGGTTTACAAAGAAGCTAGATCTTTTTCATGCTTTGACGCTTTTTAATTTATGCTTGTTCTGTGACGCCCCCAATTCCACCCCTAGGTACAACTGGGGCCGAATAGGGCATCTACCTACCTCTCGGCAGTAAACATGAAGTAACGTTCCTGTATAACACGCTTAAAAGAAGACTAACCATTTATAAACAGAATATCCACATTTATAAACTATACATCCTCAAAATATAGTTAATAACCTGTTTAACATTAATAGTTAATACAATACAGCGGAATTATCAAAATACATATTTTACATCACTTTACATTAATCCAAAATAAACGGCTAATCTAGAACTAGTAATCAGAATGTGCATTCCAGGTTTGACAAAACAATCTCAATGGCGCTCGCTAGTGCACTTCATACCTGCATTTTGAGATGCAGTTTGAAAGAAAGCGTGTAAGCTAATGCTTAGTGAGTTCCTGTGTGTGTGCAACAGTGTACATTTAATGAAAAATTCTAAGATAAAAAGATGCTCATGTAGTTTTGTAACTCATGCAGTTTTGTTTCAGTTATGTATACAACATAACAGTAATAAATTCATTTAACAGAGAACCAGATGTCAAGAAGTCCAGGTACAAGAAAACCAGATATCAAGAAGTCCAGATACCAACCGAACACCAGATACGCGCGCGATTTTCTACCTTATCCACCAAAAATCATGCGGGTAAATCACAGGGTAGGGTACCTACTAGCCCTGTATTCACCTAGATCTGACCATCCCGAGTTAAAACTCCTAACCCGGAATTGGCCAACCTCTTATGAACTGCAGAGCTATACGCCAGAAGTCGTCAGCCCTTGCTTTCCCGACCATGGCGCAAGACATCTACAGCCTTGGGGCCCACAAGAAAAGTATTATCATGCGTGCTTCAGAGAAGCAATAAGATCCGTTAATTCATTAGCGTGCTTGAGAAAAGCAATAAGATCCGTTAATTCATTAGTTACAACTGGCCGGCTCGGGGTGTTATGTTTGTAATGATAATTCTCGTATTAAATCGACACCCGGCCTGGCCTATACAGAATGTATGCAACTTTATAAAACATGCAAGAATGATCAATGTCTGTATAAGATTATACGAAAGCAGATCTAAATTCCAACTCAAGCAGTTTAAGAAAGCTTGGAACGCACAGGTTCCTAAATTCCAATGTAAACAGTTTAAGAAAGCTTGGAACGCACAGGTTCCTAAATTCCAATTTAAAGAGATTTAAGAAAAGAGGAACTCACCTTATAAGATTTAAACTCTTAACGCCTTACGAAGTCTCGGGATGTTCCGGTTCGGCTCCTATCACATAATAAGATTCACCAAATAGAATTACTTAGATGTCGACCAACGAACATGTCAAGCACTTGATTAACATTCTATCTTACACACAATCTCACCTATGTACTCATACAATTAGTGAATATATAATCTAACCTTTAGCTATACGATTTCCCCTTTTCATGTTCTTTCTAAAACCGTACAAAGCACGAGAACCATAATTTTGCCAAATAAAAATGAAATCAACAATTTAAAAATGAAATTCATAACCTTTACTCACCAAAATTAAGAGATGAAACTTTGTAGATTATGTAGACAGGAAAGTATTTGATATTTGAATGAAATTAATTAGAGAATTAAGAACAAAATGAATTAAAAGAGGGAGAAGAACCGAGAGGGAGAGTAAAAAAATTACAGAGAAATGCCTTCTCTGGAGAAGGTAACGGATTGAAGGAGATGAGAAGCAGGAGGTGTTCAAAAACACCCCAAATGTTAACAAGTGTTATGCTTACTCACCCCAAAGTTGTACTATTTACCATTTCCGTCCCTCAACTATTAAAATTTGCAATTTCGGTCCCTAAAAATATTAAGATTCAAAACTTTGATTCACATATAATTTTAAAAGATTAGTTAGGATATTGCGAAAATAAAATATCAAAGATAATTCAGACTAGTGACTCTATAATGTCTCAATCAACGTAGGTTGAAATTCAGGATCATTACAATCTTACCCCCTAAAAAAAATTGCGTCCTCGCAATTCAAAACAATATTCATGTATGCTCTTTAACCCCCATGAAGCATATGATATTTTAATTAACTATAAGCTTCAACAAGTTTAATACTACTAATGTGGGATATTAAAACCCGTATGAAGTTCTTACTCTTCAACAATTAGAACAATAGGTACTATATGTTTCTTATTCTACGTCTCATTTAAAATTCAATGGAATCAAGTTTTCATACCTTGCACACTTAACTCCAGTATAGGACACGTGTTAGAAGCCTTAGTCATGTTAGCCTCCTTCAACAACCCATTTCATTTCACACTTGCACCCTTTCCTTCTATAAAAACCAAATTAGTAATTATTAAAGACGAAAAGAAAACAAAATTAAGGTCCACCGGAAATTCTAAAGCTATCAAAGTTTATATTAGTTTAATATTCAAATTCGCATCATTTCAATTAATCTTACCACGATAAATGTCATTACTTAACTGCTCCTCTTAATATGTCATTTTTCCTTGAAATGTCCACATGAGCACAATCACCCCTTCCACCAATATTTCTCATATAATGACCAAATGATGAAATAAACTAACTAATTCAACTACGCCTCCGATATACCACTCTAACCTGATGATAAGAACTTTTCCAAATGAATCAACTTAAAGCTTGTCACACATATTAAACCCTTATGAATCAAATTTAAGTATCTCTTAATGGAGATCATGCCACATCCACGCCTATCTCTGATGTCCGAACGTAATGCCAAAAGAAATTAAGGCTTATATAAACATATCTTGCCTCATTCAGACTTACACTAAATATTCAAACTTGATAGTTATGCTTCCCACATATCTTGTAAACTCTCAGATTATGACATACTTGGGATAAAGTGTGCCGAGTTCAACCACCAACAAAGCACACACTGATAAAATCATATAGAGTACAATTGAAGCTAGAAATATATTAAAGATCAAACGAACTATGAATACAAGTGAACATTTCATTGAAAATGAAATTCGGTTAAATGGAATTTGACACCGTGTGGAATCCTTAATCCAAGTGTATTAGATAATTAGACAAAAGAAGTAGAAACCTTTCGAATCTCGTAACTTTAGCCATCCTTGACCAATCACAGGAAAATGACTAACTTTTTGTAGAATACTCCAAATTGAGATCCGTTTTCTCCCTGATGAACTAGACGTCCCGAGGTCTTCAAAAATGTACTGCGTGAACTTTAAATGCATCGGTATCAGTACAGGTCAATTTTCAAATTTTTTAACAAAAAGTTATTCTGCATCTATCGGTTGATCCCTCATAAATAAACATGTATTCCTTGGAACTTAAGAATTACATTACGTGACCCCTCAAATCCTTGACTCCCACAGAGGAAACTCCGGTGTCGAGAACTTATTTGTATTAACCTCTACTTACTTTAATTTCTAGGAGTTGGATGTTAGGGTTATCACATTCTTATAATCTTAAAAGGATTTATTCCTCAAAATTCAAAATTTGAGGCAAGCAAGTTGGGGTATTTCTATCAAATATTCCCCTATGTCTATGACGTGACATCTTCAATACTATAAATATGCCCTACTAACTTGTCCATAGAAGCCTCGTCATTTGCGACTCATGTACCTTATTAATTTTATTTTATTATTTTTTTTTCCAAGAAAAATTGATATCTATCTCAACAATGACTCTTTGGCCACTGTGATTGGCGTAATCATTTTGTCCATTCTATGCAACATTTGACTTAGACTTTATACTCTTATACATCAAAGGTGAGTGCTAATCTCTCAAAATTTGTACAAGCTACCATAATAGCATCCTTGTTTTCTACGGCTATCATGAGTCCTTTCAGAAAGTCCATAGTCGCATTCTTACACTTACAAACACAGACTAGTAAGGACTGCAAAAACCCATTAAATTTAAAACTTCGACTTCTTACCCCCATCTCCATAGTGAAACAAGATACATGTTTTTTTTTCCATATTTTCCTCATATCCATCCAATTCCACCTTCCATATTCTATGTACACTTTCAAGTTGCTATCTTCTTCTTTTCTACAATAAGGCCTTATGGGGAACCACTTTGTTTAACCAATCCTAGCATAACAAAACCCTTAACTATCCTTTCCATTCCACTATTTCATTATTTGATATTCACTGGGGTGTTGACGGAATTTTCTTCAACTTCAGCGTCCAAATTAGTATGGGACATAACTTTATAGGATAATGTAATAACCTTTGAAAGACCATATATTCAGATCAATAGTAAAATGACTTCACCAATTATGGCTCAACTATACTCTATGACAGTAACTCTCAAAGACCCATTAATTGCCAAATTATAAGGCATAAAAGAACTAATCCATCATGCTTCAACTACATGCTCTCATCTGTTGAGTATGCATTCAGTGTTAAAAACAAATTCTAAAGATCATAATAAGCTACTCAAGTTTGATGTGATAGTTTCCTCCATTATAGGATATCCTTAGATCGCACCAATTACAAACTTACTGGAAGGACATCACTCCATCATGAGACAAGATTTGTATTTTCATCACTACATTATACCCCCTGTCCTTGGTCGATATGCTTCAAATCTTAACTAGTCCTACGAACACCAATAGTAATTGTACGCAAATCAGACATCACATAATAACAAGAATCATACATTAGGGATATCATTAACAACAGAAACAAGAAAGAAAATGAAATGACATTCTTGAAAGAGTACTTATCATCTTAGAAGAAAATTATCATTTTCTCAACGCTTATGCCTCCACTAGATAACTTCATCATCCTCGAATGTCCTAGAATACACCCTAAGATAAAATATTCTTGACTACACGACCAAAGTATTGTCTATGCAAGCAAATGCAGAAGAATGATCAACTCAAAACTTGGTGGCATCTCTAACATGTTTGCCTTATCGATTTTAGACTAAAAAAATTCAACAAGTCATTTGGGCCTGCGATCTCTATCTCAAATGAAAGGTAAGGCCTATTAATAATATGATTCGTTATAACCAAGCCAACTTTCATATATTCAAACTTAAAAGATCTACTCGTAGAATAGGGTCATATATACTTATCTTTACATGATATACTAATTAAATCATGAAAAGGAATAGTCGCCATGTACATGCCCTATGGTAATTATAATGTATATTTATCATAATAAGTTAACTCCTTGGAGTGTATTAATATTCCAATGAGAAGATAATCCACCATTACCGTCTAATATCCAAACCTCTTGAGAACTATTTTCTCATGATCATGATTCATAATAAATCATATACAAATTTACGCATTGCATATGGAGCACATCATTACATCACAACAAGCTCTTATAACCATGACCTTCCCAGCTAAGTTTAAATGCTAAAGGAGACCATAAAAATTAAAAATAGTCAACTTTTAAAGCCCAACACCGGTGTTACATATTAGGTTGTTGAAATACGTCATATTTGGAATGATTTCAATTGTTCAAGCCTAGTGGACCTAGCCACTCCAAGATCTTCTGCTCTGATACCACCTGTGACGCCCCCAATTCCACCCCTAGGTACAACTGGGGCCGAATAGGGCATCTACCTACCTCTCGGCAGTAAACATGAAGTAACGTTCCTGTATAACACGCTTAAAAGAAGACTAACCGTTTATAAACAGAATATCCACATTTATAAACTATACATCCTCAAAATATAGTTAATAACCTGTTTAACATTAATAGTTAACACAATACAGCGGAATTATCAAAATACATATTTTACATCACTTTACATTAATCCAAAATAAACGGCTAATCTAGAACTAGTAATCAGAATGTACATTCCAGGTTTGACAAAACAATCTCAATGGCGCTCGCTAGTGCACTTCATACCTGCATTTTGAGATGCAGTTTGAAAGAAAGCGTGTAAGCTAATGCTTAGTGAGTTCCTGTGTGTGTGCAACAGTGTACATTTAATGAAAAATTCTAAGATAAAAAGATGCTCATGCAGTTTTGTAAATCATGCAGTTTTGTTTCAGTTATGTATACAACATAACAGTAATAAATTCATTTAACAGAGAACCAGATGTCAAGAAGTCCAGGTACAAGAAAACCAGATATCAAGAAGTCCAGATACCAGAAAACCAGATACCAACCGAACACCAGATACGCGCGCGATTTTCTACCTTATCCACCAGAAATCATGCGGGTAAATCACAGGGTAGGGTACCTACTAGCCCTGTATTCACCTAGATCTGACCATCCCGAGTTAAAACTCCTAACCCGGAATTGGCCAACCTCTTATGAACTGCAGAGCTATACGCCAAAAGTCGTCAGCCCTTGCTTTCCCGACCATGGCGCAAGACATCTACAGCCTTGGGGCCTACAAGAAAAGGATTATCATGCGTGCTTCAGAGAAGCAATAAGATCCGTTAATTCATTAGCGTGCTTGAGAAAAGCAATAAGATCCGTTAATTCATTAATTACAACTGGCCGGCTCGGGGTGTTATGTTTGTAATGATAATTCTCGTATTAAATCGACACCCGGCCTGGCCTATACAGAATGTATGCAACTTTATAAAACATGCAAGAATGATCAATGTCTATATAAGATTATACGAAAGCAGTTCTAAATTCCAACTCAAACAGTTTAAGAAAGCTTGGAACGCATGCAGTTCTCGAATTCCAATGTAAACGGGTTTAAGAAAGCTTGGAGCATACGGGTTCCTAAATTCCAATTTAAAGAGATTTAAGAAAAGAGGAACTCACCTTATAAGATTTAAACTCTTAACGCCTTACGAAGTCTCGGGATGTTCCGGTTCGGCTCCTATCACATAATAAGATTCACCAAATAGAATTACTTAGATGTCGACCAACGAACATGTCAAGTACTTGATTAACATTCTATCTTACACACAATCTCACCTATGTACTCATACAATTAGTGAATCTATAATCTAACCTTTAGCTATACGATTTCCCCTTTTCATGTTCTTTCTAAAACCGTACAAAGCACGAGAACCATAATTTTGCCAAATAAAAATGAAATCAACAATTTAAAAATGAAATTCATAACCTTTACTCACCAAAATTAAGAGATGAAACTTTGTAGATTATGTAGACAGGAAAGTATTTGATATTTGAATGAAATTAATTAGAGAATTAAGAACAAAAGGAATTAAAAGAGGGAGAAGAACCGAGAGGGAGAGTAAAAAAATTACAGAGAAATGCCTTCTCTGGAGAAAGTAACGGATTGAAGGAAATGAGAAGCAGGAGGTGTTCAAAAACACCCCAAATGTTAACAAGTGTTATGCTTACTCACCCCAAAGTTGTACTATTTACCATTTCCGTCCCTCAACTATTAAAATTTGCAATTTCGGTCTCTAAAAATATTAAGATTCAAAACTTTGATTCACATATAATTTTAAAAGATTAATTAGGATATTGCAAAAATAAAATATCAAAGATAATTCAGACTAGTGACTCTATAATGTCTCAATCAACGTAGGTTGAAATTCAGGATCGTTACATGTTCCTCGGTACTATCCACGTTTTTGTTCATCAGTTTTTGGCTTTTCAGGTATTTTATATTCTTGATGCATGCCATTGGAATTCGTAGAATATGTTATAGTGACCTTTACTTTTTCCTCAACATCGCATCAGTAAAGCGTGGTCTTACAGTCACAAAGATGAGTATTTTCTATCTATTCAATTCTCGCAAAATTAGGGTTTTTTCAATGCTTTTTCTACTCTAATTTCTTTTAGGTACTTTGATCTATAAATTAGATACCACGAATAAAAAAAAAAATCCACGACATTTGGTACCTTTGACTAAAGTTATTTATGAATTAATGATTTAATTACAACTTTAAGACATAAAAATAATAGAACAGTTTATATATGTAATGGAAAGTATTAACGATGGCACTCTGGTGATTTTTAGCAAGTAATTATTTTTAGATAAATTATATTATTTTGTATAGAACATGTTAAGAAACTCAAAAATTGCGAACTTTGAGCACTATTTGACAAATAATTTTTGGACTAAGGCAATGGGTTTCCAATTTCTACGAACTATTTTGACATGATTTTATTTTCAGGGAAGATATTGATGCAAAGTTACATTTCTATGGACAATCTTATTCTTAACTAAAAATTACTAGACTTGCTTCTATCGTGCATTACACGTGCATAGATTTAAATTTATAAAATCATTTATTTTTTTTATTCTTGAATTTAATATAATTTATCTTATTTAGCGTGCATTGAAAATGCGATAAATTCACTAACAAATTTCATTAATGTATGGGCCATATAGATTTAGTGGAGATTGAAGTAACTGTGTGTGGGGGCGAGTAAAGAAGCAATGAGGCCGAGTGCGTTGGAATTATAATACTTACATTTCTAATACTTATATAATACCTACATTTATATACATATATTCTATGATGAAATATCAATTTAGTTCTGTTTTCCTGCTCTCATCCCTTTCTGATTTTCTCTTGTTCCTTCAAATCTTTTAGGTTTTCGTTCGTCGGGTTGGGCTCTTTGATGTTTTTAGTTTATGTTTCCTGCTCTCATCCCTTAGATGTTTCCATCGGTAGTTCTAGAATATTTGTACTGTGGCATTTACTTTTGTCCTAGCATTAAATTGATGAAACAGTAGATTTTTCTCTCTATGTGGTTTACAGAGAAAATATCATTAAGATTGGTGGAACGTGCAGTTCTAGCATCAAAACACTTAGAGTGTGCATTCTTATGCTTGTGTTTGTTCTCTAAACGAGTAACGTCATGTCAATCACATTTAGCATCAAGCACATTACCGAGGATTCTTTAGCACATGTACATGTATTCAGATAAGCATTTAGAATATCAAATTTATGCTTCAAGATATCATACTCACCATGTATAGAATCATCACTAAGCAACTTGTCAAGTACTTCATGGTTTTCAAGAGATAAAATATCCAGCGATAAAAGTGCATTCTCTTGTTCATTTTCTAACTTTTTGTAAGAGGCAAGAAGTTCATTATACTCTACTTGCAAGCAAGGTCTTTATCGATAGAGGGGTTTATTTCTATTGAGCTAAAAAGCAAAGTCTCATCTTTATTTGTAAAGGGTTAAGTGGCAAGGCATGTTTGTAAAAGTTGTGGTTTTTTGCCTCCTTAGTGGAGTGGATCTTTCTTGTAATCGTAAGAATTAGAGTGAGTGGTGAACCCCGAAAGTGAAGTACGGTTGATGTGTTCATAAAACCTCCTCACTTACTACACTAGGTTAGATAAAGAGTTCCCAAGGCTGAAGAAGGGTTGCATGTGTGTATAAAATGATGAATGTGTTGGCCTTTCCTTAGGGAAGGTTACATGAGTGCTTAAAAGACCAATGGGGTTTTGTCCTTCCTTGTAAAGCATTCTCAAGACAAGCTAGTGGAGTTTTCCAAAATCCTTGGTTGTGTCCCAAGGTAGTGGATGTAGATCTTTGTGATCTAACCATTCTACATCCTTGTGTTTGATCTTCTAACTCTACCTCTTCACTTTCAAGTTCTTACATTATACTTGTGCTTATATTCATATGAACTTGACTGTGTGAGCTTTAATTGTTTATCTTGAGTTAGATAAATTGCTTGTTATATCTTGCATTGGCTTGGCTATTTTGACTTAGACTAAGTGTTCTCTTAATTTGTTCAGACCAACTAATTTTTGGGTAGTATATCCTAAACCTTTAGAATAAAACTGTTCAATGGGTAGCTGGGTTGGTTTAGAATTTAAAAAGTCTATAACTGTTTTTGCATTCTGGATATATCTCATGGCTATATGATTGAAATTCTGTTTTTCGGCTAATAAACTTTGAGAATAAGTATTTATCTGGGGTGGTATAAATATGGATGGTTTTACAAGTATGGGTTTATTTTCTGGGTATATATTATTTATATTATAGGCTTTATTTCTGCTTGTACCTGCAACATTAAAAATTTTGTTAATTGTCCCACTCTTCTGAGAATATATTTTTTCTTTTATCTCAGTGTCATTATGGGCTATCTTTGGATTTGCATCCCTTCTTATCTCTGGATCATCATCCTTGGTTAACTCTGGATTAACATCCTTGTTTATCTCTGCAACTGGCTCTTTTCTTTTGGCCATCAGCTCAGATATTTTTCATCTTGTATAACTATTTTTTGATCTTGTAATGAGATTTGTATCTCTATTTTTTCTACTTTCTTGTTGTATCCTTTTCAATAGCTCTGTAATATCTGTATCTTCCTTCTCAGGGATTTCTAGAGAGATAATCTGCAAAGACATTTTTGTTAGTTCTAATTACTTCATAATCATAATCAAATTCATTTATCTTTATCACTAGCCTTCTTATTTCTTTTTGAGTTACTGAATCATTTAATTTACTTTGTAACCAATGTTTTACTTGTGTATTATCGGTTCTTAATATAAATCTAGTATGAATAATATATATCTCAAAATGTAAAATTGCTTTTAATACAGCTAATAATTCCTTCCTATTTATTTCCCATTTTTGCTCATTTTCTTTAAATGTTCCAGAATAATATCTACATATATGTTCTAATTTTTCTTCTTCATATTTATATTTTAATATTCCTCCATAACTTTTTTCACTAGCATCAGATTCTATATTTAGATATTTCCTCTGTTAGTTCTAATATTTTACTTACTATATGATTTTGCATCTTAATTCCACTTTTATCTATTTCTATTCCTAAATACTCTATTTGATTCTTCATAATTTCTGCTTTCTTTTTAATTAAACTTATACCTGAACTTTCTACCATTAGTATAAATCTTTCTAGTAATGCAATATGTTCTTCATAAGTTTGTCCTTCTCTTTCTATTTGTATCTCGAATTCAATTTCTAATAATTTTCCTCCTAATTCTACCCTCTTAATTATCTTTCCTTTGCTATTATATATTTTTCCTTGTAAATCTAAATATTTATGATTACTCTCTATTACCAATGCTGTTCCTATAGGATCTTGTGATATATAATTAGGTCCTGCTGCTGTATCTATAATTATAGGTCTTATTCTCTCATCTATTTTGCCTAATATACATACTTGAGATACTGGTTCTAATTCTTGAATTTCTATCCTCTTAGATGTTGATAATCTTAATTTTTCCATTTTCCTACTAGTTTCACCTATTCTATCTTGTACTATTGTTAATTCATCATCTGGTATTTCAGTATATGTATTTTCCATATTATTTATTATACTTAATATATTCTTAAAAGGATCATATATATGCACTGTTTCTATTTTTCCTTTTTCCTAATATCTTATGTTTATTACTTACTACATATAAGTTTTTTCATTTAACTGTCATTACTTTACTGTTTTTCAACATTTCTATTCCTGATAATTTCCAATATAATACAAATGCTTTATCTATATTTTGATCTACTAAACTTATTGCATAATTTCCACTAATTATAAATTTCAATTTCTGATATATTAAATTTCCCTTCATCTTAGCTATTATACTTTTTTCTATAGGATAAGTTATTCTATCATCTGCTATATAAATTTCTAGTGGGGTATCTATGCCTTCATGAAAACAAACTTTTATGATTATTTATGTACCTCCAAAATAAGCATATCTCATTGAGTCTTTAGTTTTAATTTTATTTATTTCACTCATAATTCCTTGTTTAGATATTAGTGGTATTTTAGTATTACCTTGAGTCATTCTAATATCTATAACATGTTCTCTTTTACTAACTATATAATATTCTTCGGTTTCCTTAGATAATAATTTTCTTAATATTGGTATACTAAATACTTTCTCTTTAGTTATACTAAAATCTTGTTTTTCTATTTGTTGAAATATCTTTTTATCAAATATTATTCTTAAATTACTGCTTTCATTTTTTGTTTCTTCTTCTATATTAATTTCTTTATTACTATATTCTTTAGGCCTTTCTATTTCACTCATCTTCTGAACTTGTTTCATATGTTTCATTTTCATTCTCACTGTTACTATCACTTTCATATATAGTATCATTATCACTTAATTGTATATTTTCTAAATTTAATATTTCTATATCTATAAATTCTTCTTCTTCGAAATAATTTACCTCTTTCTTTTTAGGTAATTTACAATCTTTTGCTATATGTCCTATTTTTCCACAATTATAACATCTACACTTAGATGGGTTCTTCTTATATTTATCTAATCTTTTCTGTCTGGTTACATAAAATTTCTTTTTATAATTTCTGGATTTATATGGTTTTCTTTTATATCTTTTTTGGTATGGTTTTCTCTTCGTTTTATACTTTGGTTTTAATCTCCTTTTTTTAGGATATTGTTTACTACATCCTAGTTTAGGTACATCATATTATGTACAGCATCTTACATTATCTGCTAATGATTTCTTTAATCTTTTAAATTTCTTATAATCATCACATTGTTTTCCAATCCAATCTCTTAAATATTCTATTCTTACTCCCTAATGTATCTATTCTAGGTTTTTTCTCAAATTCTAATAATATTTCTTCATTAAATGGATAAGGTAATTTATTGTAAAATAAGTTATTAAACTGTTTCTTTTCTACATCTGTTAATTTAGCCTTATAATAATAATCCTTATATGCACATATATATTCTTCTAAATAACACATATCACATATAACTATTTCTACTAAACTCATTTTTGCTTTTTCTTTTTGTTTATTTATTAACCCTGTTTCACTGTTTAAATTACTAAATTCTCCTCTTATTCCCATTTCATATTTTTCTAATATTTCGGTATTTCTTCCTGTAGGATGTCCTAATCTATCTGTAGCTTTTCTGAATGTACTCTTTGTATCATCTTCTAAATTTTCAAACCATAATTGTACTACTCCCATAAAGCTTCTTTCTATATAACTTGCTGTTTCTGTTAAACTTATCTTGTTATCGATCAACTGTTTCGCATTGTTCCTACCCATTTTTCTACTTCTTTAGTTACATCTAATGTACAATCTAAATTTAACATTCCTGTATAATCTATTTTACTTTCAGTTGGTATATATTTTTCTGGTATCCTATGTTCCCATATTTTTTTATTTCTTCTAGGTTTTTCATAAGTATATCTAGTATATTCAAGTCTTTTATTAGATTCATATTCTGTTTTTGTTCCTGAAGTTGATGGTTTAGAAGTTGATGTCTCGATTTTTTACTTCTGTTGGTTCGTTCATATTTATATTTGTAATTTCTTCCATTAATTCTGTATATGTTACACTCTGAGTATCACTAAGTTCTTCTTCATTATTATCTTCTATCATATTTATTTCTGCAGTTTCTTAATTATAATATTTTCTCCTATATTTCTTAATTCTTTATTTATAATTTTTATTTCATCTAATAATTCATTTAATAAAACTTTCTTATCTTTATTCTCTGGTTTTATAGGGTTAAAATATTTTTGATTTTCTTGTTCTAACCTTACTATCTGTTCTGTTTCGTTTTCTAAGGTAAAAGTTTCTTTGTCTTTTATTAATCTTAACTGGTTTTTCCCTATCTTGCAAAATTCTCTATCTTGGTTTGTTTTATACACTTTTAATTTAGTATTATAATATCCATCTATTTTATAACTACTTATCTTCTTTTTCGTCTTTATTCATAAAATTCTTTTCTCATTTTACCTATTTTCATTTCTGGTAATATGTGACTATATAAATCATATTCCTCTGATTTTTTTTATCCTTTTTCCTTCCTCATGTACTATTTTTGGTTCTTCTATTTCTTTTTCTTTAGCCTTTGTTCAATCCCTACTTAGTGTTTCTTTTATTTGTTTTATTTCAGTATATACTTCTTCTAAATTTTCTATGATTATTTGGATATTTATTTTCATATCTTCTACTGGTTCTTTCATGGTTCTACTTTGTAATTATGTATTCCTAAATAATTTATTATTGAATCTATTTTAGCTTCTAATTTATCCTGCTTTTCTTTAATTAATCCTAATTGTATTTCTATAGGTATATCTACTTCTTTTACTAAACTTAAATCTTCTCTTATAATTTCTCCTATAACCAGGGGTAATTTTTCTATGGCTAATATAATATTTTCTTCTTGGTTACTTTCTATAGCTTCCATAATTTCCTCATATAGACTTTCATTCTTTCCTAATTTATCATATAAGAATAAATTTGTCCAATTTAATTGTTTATGTTCTTGTAAACCTCCATATCCTGCTAATATAAAGGGTATAGCTTCTCCGAAATCTATAGTTTCTTTAGGTAATCCTCTAATACTATCTAATTCCAGATTTTCTTTTCTTAAGGTATATCTTTTCTGTAATACTGGGTGTATTTTTCTAATCATCTTAAATTACTAAATAGCTATGATACCAATATGGGGCAGCGTACTTTAGTCATCATAAGTGTTTGATTCATACATGAGGTCGTAAATTTGATTTTGCAGTTGTGTTAATATCTCAGCTTCTTCATCTTCTGCTTTCTTCCTATAGGCTGCTAATTCTTGTAAGTATTCTTCCTCGTACATTTTATCTAATTTTTCTTTTATTAATGCATATAAATCTTCTCCTATTATGTCTATAATTATTTTTATCATTCTCTTCTCAATTATACATACTTCATAAAATCTCTTTATTACTTCTTCCTGATTTTTTTACTCCTACCCATATCTTATTAAAACAATCTTCCTTACTATTTTGAATATTCATCCTTGATATTTTTTTATAATATTCCTATACATCTTGTTAATGTTATAGTAATCTAAGTAAGTATTATCTTCTTTTACCAGTTTTATTAATTGTGTTTCTTGATTAAATTCATATATTTGTCTCAATATTTCTTTTACTATTTCTTCTGGTAAATTTTCATTTAAAATTTCTAACAATCTTTTCTTTGTTATATAACTTTCTATTTTTTCATTATATTCTTTTGTTTTAAACTCTTTCCTATATTTATAAACTAAGTCTATATCTAAGAATTGATAAAAACTTAAAGAATTATGATAAGAATTCATAATTTATAGAATCATCAAATAAAATTATCAAATAAGATTTAAATGTTTATGAACTTTTATTATCATACTACTACCATCATCCAACAATTATATACCAAATTATAAAATATTCAGTTTAAAGATATTTCTTGTTTCTAAGCTATGGATAACAGCAAGAACTCAGATAAGGTATGTTTGTTTATTATGAACTAAATTAATCTTCATACTACTGTTATGATCCAGTATTATATCTAAAATATAATATTACTTTGCTAATTTATTTCTACGTAATAATTCTTATAACCAAAATACCAACTAAATAACATAAGGTTATAAAAGGTCAGCATGGTAGCCATCGTTTTTCCCATGTTAAACCAGGTGGGCTGTGATGGGAAGTTAGTGATATCCACCGGCGCAAAACTTGGGTCATACTTAAATGAATTATCTCAATACATGGATTGAGGATCTTGAGGCAAAAGAGTTTAGATGTGCATTTTGATAGGCTGAGAATAATTGTTATTTACACAACTAGCCAAGAATTACATAATGATATAATTATCAAATGTTGCTTACCTAAATAGCCATTTCTCGAGCTGTTTAGCCAAAGCTAACTTGAGATTGGTGATATATGGATCTTGGCCTACTAGAAAGCTTTTGAACTTTCCGAACGAATAATTGAGGGTTATTCATTTGAAGAAATTAGTGGGAGAATCTTTAATTAAAGGCCTAATAATGATTTTAAAATATGGTACTAAAGCTTTGCAAAATCTTTATTATAGATATAATGGAAATTTCAACTACTGCATCAAACTTGCTTTCATTGCGATATGCCCTTGAGAAGGACAAACTTGAGGGAGGAAACTTCCTCGATTGGTATAGGAATTCTAGAATCGTTCTCAAACACGAGAAAAAACTGTATGTTCTCGAAGACCGTATTCCTGATCAACCAGCCGTTGGGTCTACAACCGTTGAGATAACTGCTTATCGTAAGCATTTAGATAACGCATTAGATGTGTCAAGTTTAATGCTGGTTACCATGAACTCTGAGCTTCATACACAACATGAGGAAATGGGTGCATTAGACATGATTAATCATCTAAAGTAACTCTTTCAGGGTCAGGCTCGTCAGGAGAGATTTTACGTGTCAAAGTCTCTGTTTCAAAGTAAGATGGCAAAGGAAACACAAGTCGGAACTCACGTTCTGAAAATGATAGGTTATATTGAGAACCTAGGAAGAATGGGATTTCTTCTTGGCCAGGAGCTATCCACTGACTTGATTCTGCAATCGTTGCCTGAATCATACAGTCAAGTTGTCTTAAACTACAACATGATTGAGATAGACAAACGACTTCCTGAATTTATGAATTTATTAAGTACTTCCAAGAAGGAAATAGGCAAGTCCAAAACCATATCGATGGTTAATAACAAAGGAAATAGTGTCGGTAAGCCCAAGGGCAAGACTCATGGCAATCCTAGCCAATTCGGGAAAGCACTGAAAGCTAAGGGCAGTGTGGCTAAGGATGATGCTACATTTGTGGTGAGAGAGGACATTAGAAAAGGAACTGTAAGAGCTATCTTGCAGGGAAAAAAGATTGGAAATGAGGTAAATGTTGCTTCCGGCTCAAGTATTTTTGTTATAGAAATAAACTTGTCTACTACTACTGTTGGAGTACATTTAATCTAAGGTGCGCCAATTCGATTGGGCCGGGCCGGGATTGGATTGGGCACTTAATCGGGTTGGGCCGACCAATATGATTGGGCCGACCAACCCATTTGGATCAATCAATTCGATTGGGTTTCGGGCCGGGCCGGGATTGGATTGGGCCCTTAATCGGGTTGGGCCAACCAATACGATTGGGCCGACCGACCCGTTTTGGACCGACCTTATGGCTGGATTATTGATATAATTTCAGCTCTCTCAAATGGTGGTTAAAGTGGTGGAGAACATGGAGGAGTGGTTTCCTCCATGATCTCCCACTTCCCCCACTTTCTCTCCCCACTCTCTCTTGATAGACTAGGAGAAAATACAGATTTTCTCTAGAATTCTAATCAGTTTTTCCAGCTTTTGAAGCTTAGAAAAAAAAGAGAGAATATTGAGAGTTTTAGAGAGAAAAGAAAAGATAGATTTCTAGACTTGTTTTCTAGCTTTTTGCTAATAGAAAAGAAGTTAAAAATCTTGTATCTTGTTCTTCTAAAAGGTCAGAGATACATACTCCATTGAAGAGTGTCTTCAAAGCTTCTACAAAGCGTTGGCTAGCACCAAGCAGTAGAAGACCATCCCCGGAAGATCGAGTGGATACTGGGAGAGACGGAGCCTGCATTGTGGTGTTCCGTTCGTTACAACCACCACCGAAAGCGTTTCGGCTATTCTAGCATCTTAAAAGGTATAACACTATCCCGTAGTCGTAGGTTCTTACTCGTGATAGATCCTGGTAGAGGCGGGTCAGTTTTATTCCGCTGCGCGTTTACGTGTGACCCGGTTATTCCTCTAACAATGGTATCAGAGCCACTCACGAGTACCCTATAGACTTTTTGTGTTATAGTGTTTAAATATAGATTATGATTCTATGTTATGCATGCCTTAGGATTGCTAGAAATGTTGTAAATCATGTATGACATGCTTTTCCAGTTTATTGTATGTATATCTGTTGAGAATTTCCAGTTTTGAAGTCATTCAAAAGCTGGAAAAACTCTCAGATTCTAGACCAAGGCAAGTTAGTAGCTTTTGGTACTTGGTTCGGATCAACCGAGAGGGTGTTCGGTCGAACCGAGTTGGTCTTCGGTCGACCGAAGTGCCTGTTTGGTCAACCGAGGTACTCTCAGTACTTTTTCGATCGACCGAAGTGCCTGCATAGTCGACCGAAGTACTCTCAGTACTTTTTCGGTCGACCGAACTTGATGGCCGGTCAACCGAACCCAGGCAGATTATGAAATGTTCATTTTACTGTTTTGTTCATTTTTCATAAAGTGTTATGTTAATTGAGCATGATGCATAGTAGTCGCCTTTACCCTGTTGGTTATTTTATAATACGATCTGCGTATCGTGCCTATTTTAATATTCAAAAGTTGTAATTTTACTCTCATTAAATCCCCTCGAATGTAACTCGAGGTTTCCTTAGAAATTTTGTAATTCTAGATTAGGAGAAGGTACAACTAAGATGTTGAAGATTTGGAGGCAACCAACTGAAGGTCAAGACGGTGTAGAATAGATGTTTTTCATTTTACACCCTTAGATTGACTTCACGGTTTTTCCATTGGCTTGGAAAAACCGAATAGGATATGGCGATTACTATTGCATTTTATTTTATGTATTGGATGCATATGTATATAAGCATAAACTGTTTTATTTATGCTTTTCTGGTGAGATTGTTAAAAACAAAACCCTCTCAATAAAATATTAATTAGTGCCTTCCTAAGTTTGGCCCTCGTAAAGGCCTAGATCGACATCAGTATGGGACATGCCAAAGCTGTGCATACATGTCTATCCGGGTGAGGCGCGAAGGATAAGTTGTGATATCCGCCGGCTAAAACTTAGGGTCCTAGTTAACTGGATTATCTCAATAAATGGATTGAGGATCTAGAGGCAAAAGAGTTGAGAAAAGTGTATAATGATACGCTTGAATAAATGTTATTCACTCAACTAACCAAGAATTACATAATTTGATGTAATTGGCAAACGTTGCCTACCTAAATAACTAAGTTTTGGGCGATCAGCCAAAGCTGACTCAGAACGAGGTGAAATATGGATCTTGGCCCGCTAGAAAGTTAACGAACTTTCCGAGTTGATATTGAGGGTTATTCACTCGAAGAAAATAGTGGGAGAAATCATTAAAAAGATAAAGACCTAATAATGATTTTTAATCGGTACTTACTTTTGTATATGCATATTTTTTGTTGTAGAAAATGGCAAATTCAAACCAAACACTATCACTGCGTTCTGTCCTTGAGAAGGACAAATTAGAGGGAGTTAACTTCCTCGACTGGTTCAGGAACTTGAGAATCGTTCTCAAGCATGAAAGAAAGCTGTATGTACTGGAACAGCCTATTCCTGCTATACCAGAGGCTCGCGCTTCGGCCGCTGATAGAACTGCTTATCAGAAGCATGTTAGTGATGCTTTAGATGTGTCTAGCCTCATGCTTGTCACCATGAACTCTGAGCTTCAGAAGCAACATGAGGACATGGGGGCTTATGAGATGCTGGCTCACCTGAAGCAACTATATCAGGGGCAAGCACGCCAGGAGAGATTCGATGTATCGAAATCTCTCTTTCAGTGCAAAATGTCTGAGGGAATGCCAGTAGGAACTCACGTTCTTAAGATGATAGGTTATGTTCAGAACCTTGAAAAACTGGGATTTCCTTTGGGACAAGAGCTGTCGACTGATTTGATCTTGCAATCGTTGCCTGAGTCATTCAGTCAGTTCATTCTGAATTATCACATGAATGAAATTGACAAGCCATTGCCTGAGTTGTTGAATATGCTAAGGACTGCCGAGAAGGAAATAGGCAAGTCCAAGCCCAACACCATACTGATGGTGCAAAAGGGCAAAGGCAGAGGTTTTGTGAAATCCAAAGGCAAACCGAATGGTAAGCCCAAGGGCAAGCAAACCACTTTCAACAATGCACTGAAACCTAAGGGTGGTGTAGCCAAAGACTCTATCTGTCATCACTGTGGTGAGAAGGGTCACTGGAAAAGGAATTGCAAGAGCTATCTTGCAACAAAAAGGCTGCAAAAGGAGAAAGCAATTGTTGTTTCGGGCTCAGGTATTTATGTTATTGATGTTAATATGATTGATATCAATTTAAATACAACTACTTCTTGGGTATTTGATACCGGATGTGGTTCTCACATTTGTACTAATGTGCAGGGACTTCAAAGGAGTAGAGAGTTGGCAAAGGGTGAAGTGGAACTACGAGTAGGCAACGGAGCACGTGTTGCAGCCCTAGCTGTAGGGACTTGTACTTTTACTTTGCCTTCAGGGCTTGTTTTGGGTTTAGAAAACTGTTTCTATGTACCTAGTTTAATTAAGAATATTATTTCAGTTTCTTGTTTGGACAAGAAAGGTTTTGAGATTTCGATCAAAAACCAACGATTGTCGTTATTTCTGGATAATATGTTTTATGCAAGCGCCTCTTTAATTAATGGTCTATATATTTTAGACCTTGATATGCCAATTTTAAACATAAATACCAAAAGGATTAAGACTAATGATTCTAATCCGACATACCTCTGGCATTGTCGCTTAGGCCACATAAACGAAGATCGCATATCCAAACTCCATAAAGATGGGCTATTGGAATCATTTGACTTCGAGTCTTATGATCGATGCGAATCTTGTTTGTTGGGTAAGATGACAGCATCACCTTTCACTAAGCTAGGTGAGAGAGCCGATGATTTATTAGGACTAATACATAGTGATGTATGTGGCCCTTTTAATATACATGCAAGGGGTGGTTACCTCTACTTCATTACCTTTACTGATGACTTCAGTAGGTATGGATATGTGTTCTTGATGAAACACAAATCCGAAGCATTTGCTAAGTTTAAAGAGTTTAAACTTGAAGTAGAAAACCAACTTGGCAAGAGTATTAAGGTTCTTCGATCTGATCGAGGAGGAGAATACTTGAGTCAAGAATTCTGTGACTATCTAAAAGCTTGTGGAATCGTTTCACAACTTTCTCCTCCAGCTACTCCACAATGGAATGGTGTATCTGAAAGGAGGAACAGAACCTTATTAGATATGGTTCGTTCTATGATGAGTCACACGAGCCTGCCCAATTCCTTTTGGGGACACGCACTAGAGACAGCAGCTTTAACACTTAACCGCGTTCCATCTAAATCAGTTGCAAAGACACCATACGAGTTATGGACTGGGAAGCGTCCCAGTTTGTCTTTCCTCAAGATTTGGGGCTGTGAAGCGTTTGTGAAACGCTCAGCTTCTGATAAGCTGGCTCCAAAATCTGAAAAGTGCATATTTGTAGGTTATCCTAAGGAAACTAAAGGATACTACTTTTATATCCCTAACGAGAACAAAGTGATTTTTCATTTTTTTTGATGAATAAAAGGCAATTAATTTCAGTATTATTCATTATGTTTCTGCGTTCTTAACAACATAAATAAATAATATGTCCTTAGAATAGTATTTATAATTGTTATGAGATACTATTCTGAAACGTCCCTAGTCGAACATTATTATGGAATCTTCGAGGACAATAATAATGCGTAAGACTAGTATGTGCAGTGATTGATATAAGATATCGGATCGTCGGTATTATTCATTATGTTTCTGCGTTCTTAACAACATAAATAAATAATATGTCCTTAGAATAGTATTTATAATTGTTATGAGATACTATTCTGAAACGTCCCTAGTCGAACATTATTATGGAATCTTCATGGACAATTGTTAGCCCTAAGGGAGATCGAACTCGGTTTTTGATAATGGACAAACACTTGATGTTTGTGTCTAATGTTTATATCTTTGTGATAGAATATCGGAACATAGATTGGAAGCTCTAAGTACTTCAATCAAGCCATGATCGAGATTCAAAGTCATATAATTCAAGGCTCATCTATCAAGATTGAAGATTGAAGACTTAGGTTTGGTTAGATTAGCTTTGTTATTCATTAGTCGTTATCTTAAAGCTCTAACCAAAGCTCTTATGAACATAAGCTCTACACTCTAGTCTTGCATGTTTTCATAAACACGTTTTCAAAAGGCTTAAGTTTCAAAATGATCTTTACATGTGTTCTTATCCAAAAAGCCTTTGATTTCATAGATAAGTCTTTTAGAAAAGTTTTCCAAGTGTTCTTACTTGTTACATATTAAAGAAAACCTTTTAGACTTTAAAAGACTTCAAAAGATTTCAAAACGTGTGAAAAATTAGCTTGGAAGTTCGGTCAACCGAGCTCAAGTTCGGATCAACCGTCGAGAAACCGAGAAGGTTGAAAATGTGCTTCGATCGACCATAGGGAGGTTCTGGTCGACCGACCCCCGGGCATAGTGGATCCGAACTGCTCTGTTCGGTCCACCGAACTCTATTTTTACTAGCCGTTTTTTGACCGTTGGAGACTCGATTTTCAGCCAAATTTGAAATGTATAAATACTCCAAAGCTAGAGAAACATTCTAGGACTTGCAAATACATTTGACATTGATTTCTTATCAAGTCTAAACACCTTCAAAGCAAAAACACTTGATCTCCATGATCTAAATCATTCAAAGGTGTTCTTTCAAAAAGCAAGACAAAGAGTGGACTTTCATATGTTCAAAGAGCTATAATTGTTTGTGCTTCAAAGGTATACATTCTCACTTATAAGAGTGATCAATCTTTGTTCTTAAAACATTCAATTCCCTTTCTAAGTGATTGGGTAATTCTTGTAAAAAGTCCTACTTTGTGTGGGCAATTTGTAAAGTCCTACTTTGTGTGGGCAAGCTCTTAGTGAGTTTCTTTGTAGTGTGGTTGTGTTGTAAAACTCTTAGTGAGTTAGCCACATTTATAAACATTCTTCTTAGTGAAGTTGTTTGAAATCCTTGGGTGCGGCTCAAGGTAGTGGATGTAGATTCTAAGTGAATCGAACCACTCTAAATCCTTTGTCTTGTTATTGGGTTTTACTTTGCTTTCAATCATCTTGCTCAAACTTACAATAGCATTGCAAAGAATCCAAAAAGTTGCCAAGATTAGTTAAAACCCAATTCACCCCCCCCCCTCTTGTGTTTTACAATTGGTATCAGAGCCTAGTCTTCATCTTTAGTCTAACCACTTGATGAAAAGATTTATGGCCGGTAATTCCGCATTGGCGTATCTAGAGGGGTCTTCCACCATTAGGCCACCACTTTTTGATGGAAATAATTATGAGGCTTGGAAGGAACGATTCAAGATATATGTGTGCTCAATAGATTATTCTTTATGGCATATATTTGAAGTTGGTCCATATGTGCCTATGAAGTTGGTGGATGGTGTTCAAGTGCCAAAGCCGGACAAGGTGTTAAATGAGCTTGAGTCCAAGAAGATGACTCAAAATTACAAGGCAATGAACATCCTTAGTTGTGCCTTATGTCAAGATGAGTACAACCGTGTTCTTGGAAGAAAATCCGCATACTCAATGTGGAAAATGCTTGAGGTTACTCATGAAGGCACAAATCAAATCAAGGAGTCAAGGTTAAATTTGCTTGTTAGAGAATATGAGCTCTTCTCCATGAAGCCAAATGAGTCAATAAATGAGATGAGCACAAGATTCACAAATGTGATAAATGGCTTGAAGTCTTATGGCAAGGAGTACACCATGGGTGAAATGAATAGGAAGATTCTCAATTCTCTTCCTAAAAGTTGGGAAAATAAAGCCCTTGCCATTGAAGAGTCCAAGAATTTAAAGACCTATTCAACGGAGGAACTCCTTGGCTCACTACTAGCCTTTGAAATGAAGATAAAGAAAAATTGTTCTACAAAGGGTAGTAATCTTGAGTCCATCATCAATAATGAAGAAGGAGAGAACTTGTTCTTCAATCTCAAAAATGCAAAGTGCTTGTTAAGCCATTGGGATGAAGAAGAAAGTGATGATGATCAAGAAGAAAATGATCACACATGTCTTATGGCATTTGATAATGAGGTACATCTCTCTCCATCTATTTCAAATTCTTATAATGATAATGATGATGATGATGAGGATGATCCTAATGAGCTTTTAATTGACATGTATGATCAATTAAAAAATTGTACAAAGCAAAACAAAGCTATGAAGCTTAAAATTGAATCTTTGCTTGTTGATAACAAAAAGCTTTGTGATGAGGTTGATTGCATGAAAATCGAAAATGAAAAACTTATTGCTACATGCAACTCTTCTTCATTAAAGTATCTAGAAGCATATGATCAATTGACATCTCTTGAACTCAAACTTGTTGAATTTGATTTGTTGGAGAACAAAGTTAAAGAACTTACCCTTCTTGTTGAATACTTTACTAAGGGTAAGAAAAATCTTGATCAAATTCTTGGTGTGCAATGTGCTTCACATGTTAAAAATGGTCTTGGTTATAATGCTAATCACATTGATCATACTAGCTCTTCTAAGTTGCCTAAGAATCACTTTGTGCATGCTAGTACTTCACATAGGCAAATTAGATATCATGAGCATGTTCACAATTCTTCTAAGCCACACATTTGTTGCACATATTGTGGTAAACATGGTCATACTAATGTTAGATGCCATGTTAAGAAGAAGATTGAAAAAGGGGTTAAAACTATTTGGAAAGTTAAACGTATTTCAACTAACCCCCATGGACCCAAACAAAAGTGGGTACCAAAAGCAACTCTTCCCTTGATCTTATAGGTTCTTGTAAGTTAGATGTATGCCACAAAGCTTAAATGGACTTGATTCAAAGGGAAGTGGCATTGGAGAGAAGTTAATAGGAGATGTGCCAAAAGAAGAAATTCAAAAGCACTCCTTAACACTTGGATTCTCTAAGCTCAAATGTTGATCAATTGGAGAACCAAGATGGTCAGATACAAAGAGCAAAGCATCAAGTGATGACAAGAGCCAAAATATCAATCCAATGTCTTCATCACTTGGTAAGAAAGCAAAGGTATCAAAATCACCTTCTCTTAACACTTTAATTAATGTGTTTAAGTGTTTTTGATATATATACATGCTTGCTCTTATATATGATTGCATCTCACATTCTTGAATGATATATTCATATAGATAACCTTTAGCATGTTCTTTATTGTCCATGTTTATTTAGCTAAGGTATCTATGAGATGTAGCATATGCAACTTGATTGATTCTTGTTTTATCATGTCATATTCATTTAAGAATCCATCTAGTTGTCTTGGTTTTTGATGTGCATGATCCTTAAGCATATATGAGTTTACTTGAGATTTTGAGCTAATCATGAAGGACCTTTGAAAAGGTACCACATTAGTTCTCAAGAATTCCTTATAGGTATCAAAGAGTTCTAAACTTCAAGGAGAAGATATGAACTACAAGGAATGGCACAAATGAGCTAAGACTCCAAGAAAAGAGTCAAATGCCAAGGATCACAAGATTGTAGAGGGTTCATCAAAAGAAAAGTCACCTATCAATGATGACTCTACAATTGTCATGAATAGAAGAGGAGATTGCTTTCATCTCATCAATCAAGGATGAACAACAAAGAAAATGGAGCAATCACATGTCAACCTCTCTATGAGCTTCAAATGAAAGTGATCACACAAAGGCCTCTATGGACTTGTTGATAAAGAAGATCAACCAAAATGGTAAGAAGTCCAACCTCAAAGAGCATTGAGGTACAAGGCTTAACTCATCCCTTGTAGGTGATCATTGTTTTGTGTTCAACTTAAACCCCCTCCCCTCTATTATTTAGTGTCTTATGCTATGGGGGAGTTTGTTATATGCTTTGCTATGTTTTTACTTGATCTTCATTGCATATAGGGGTTTGTGTTTATATTCAAGTCTATAGCATTTATCTTATTTGGTTGATCGTCTAGATGCTTGACTTAGGATGTAAACTGTGATTGTGGCATTGATTATGCCATGGGTTGTGTCTATTTGTGTTTTTGAAAGTGGCATAACCTAAGAGGGAGTTTTTTCAAATGTTTTCAACTCATCCTCCCTCATAATATGTGATGTATGCTCAATTGTTCATATTTTACATCATCACATCACTTGTTGGCTTGTTTTTCATCTTTTATCTCTTATAGCCAACTTGTGTAAGTTATTTTGGAAGTTATATGTGTTATAATTGTTTTTGTCTTCAATTGGTATCACATATATTCTACCTTAATAACTTTGAGATCATATTCTTTTTCTCATCCATTGTGATCTCATTATGGTTTTTGGTTAGTATTACTTTAAGAGTTGTTACACTCATTTAGCTAACCATTAACTTGTTAGAGGAATTTACTCATAGTGTTATCTTACACTTCCTCAACTTCGTTTGGTTGTGATACATGTGCTTAACTTATGAATTCATGGTATCACTTCCACTAGTACTTTGTTAGCTATATTTTCAAACGTGTTTTACAATTGGCTATTTTTACAATTGGTATCACGTTTTACAATTGGTCAATTTGTATCAAACTTGGTTTTATCTCAAATAGCTAACATCGTATGTTTGATAAACGGGGAGATTGTTCTTTAAGGTTTATTCCCTATCTCCTTTGTTTTTAGCTTAGGTTGATATTCTTTTTGAGCCATACATGACCATCTTTTGGATTTATGTGTCATTATGGACTCCTTGTTATTTAGAAATCAACCAAGCTTATTCATAAGTAATCCTTCTTCATAATTATTTTTTGTCTTTAGGATTGATCTTTTGGTTCTTATTTTATCAATCTACAAGACCATCAAGTTGTTTTCTTGGTGTTTAAGTTTGTCTTTATATGGGGAGGATTTTTAAATTTTATCAAGCTTCTCCAAAATGAATCTTTACTTTTCGTTAAAATACTTTTCTTATTGGCGCTCTGATATCCCTTTTTGATTTTGACAAAAATAGGGAGATTTTTTAGTGTTGCAAATGTGCCAAGAAGAGTAGTTTACAAAAGGAGAATGCTTAGAACTTGCAAAATGGGAGAGATAAGGGATTCTTTAATATAGGGGGAGTAGAATTTTTTTTTAGAGAAAACTTCTACTTGTCTGGATCCTTAATATCCTTATCTCATGCATACATTTGGTATCTTATTTTTGCATATTATTCCCATTTGCATCAATGTTTTGTCATCATCAAAAAGGGGGAGATTGTTAGCCCGAAGGGCAAAATATTCTATGTTGTTTTGATGATAACAAACCATTGTTAGTTCTAATGTTTGTGTGAGCATGTTCTTTGTAATAGGATCCTTAGCACTCACATCGACATTGATGAAAATGGTAAGTTAGCTTCTTGTGTAAACTAAGGTATGTATATTACACACAAGAATGCTATAACATGGAAGGAAGGAGGCAAGGAGGTTGGTTGGGAAATAGGGCTCTTCTAAGAGTCCCTAGATGCATTTGGCAAAAAGAAGTTATCATGCTAGTGCTTTAATCCTCTTTGGTTTTATCTTGAATGCACTAGTCTTTGCTCTCATTTGTTCTATGATCTTTTTGCCATGCTTCATCATGCTTCCTTGTACTTAAATTGTCCATATCCTATCTAATTACATCAAAGTTTGACATAATCAAAAAGGGGGAGATTGTTAGCCCTAAGGGAGATCGAACTCGGTTTTTGATAATGGACAAACACTTGATGTTTGTGTCTAATGTTTATATCTTTGTGATAGAATATCGGAACATAGATTGGAAGCTCTAAGTACTTCAATCAAGCCATGATCGAGATTCAAAGTCATATAATTCAAGGCTCATCTATCAAGATTGAAGATTGAAGACTTAGGTTTGGTTAGATTAGCTTTGTTATTCATTAGTCGTTATCTTAAAGCTCTAACCAAAGCTCTTATGAACATAAGCTCTACACTCTAGTCTTGCATGTTTTCATAAACACGTTTTCAAAAGGCTTAAGTTTCAAAATGATCTTTACATGTGTTCTTATCCAAAAAGCCTTTGATTTCATAGATAAGTCTTTTAGAAAAGTTTTCCAAGTGCTCTTACTTGTTACATATTAAAGAAAACCTTTTAGACTTTAAAAGACTTCAAAAGATTTCAAAACGTGTGAAAAATTAGCTTGGAAGTTCGGTCAACCGAGCTCAAGTTCGGATCAACCGTCGAGAAACTGAGAAGGTTGAAAATGTGCTTCGGTCGACCATAGGGAGGTTCGGTCGACCGACCCTGGGCATAGTGGATCCGAACTGCTCTGTTCGGTCCACCGAACTCTATTTTTACTAGCCGTTTTTTGACCGTTGGAGACTCGATTTTCAGCCAAATTTGAAATGTATAAATACTCCAAAGCTAGAGAAACATTCTAGGACTTGCAAATACATTTGACATTGATTTCTTATCAAGTCTAAACACCTTCAAAGCAAAAACACTTGATCTCCATGATCTAAATCATTCAAAGGTGTTCTTTCAAAAAGCAAGACAAAGAGTGGACTTTCATATGTTCAAAGAGCTATAATTGTTTGTGCTTCAAAGGTATACATTCTCACTTATAAGAGTGATCAATCTTTGTTCTTAAAACATTCAATTCCCTTTCTAAGTGATTGTGTAATTCTTGTAAAAAGTCCTACTTTGTGTGGGCAATTTGTAAAGTCCTACTTTGTGTGGGCAAGCTCTTAGTGAGTTTTTTTGTAGTGTGGTTGTGTTGTAAAACTCTTAGTGAGTTAGCCACATTTGTAAACATTCTTCTTAGTGAAGTTGTTTGAAATCCTTGGGTGCGGCTCAAGGTAGTGGATGTAGATTCTAAGTGAATCGAACCACTCTAAATCCTTTGTCTTGTTATTGGGTTTTACTTTGCTTTCAATCATCTTGCTCAAACTTACAATAGCATTGCAAAGAATCCAAAAAGTTGCCAAGATTAGTTAAAACCCAATTCACCCCCCCCCCCTCTTGTGTTTTACAACAATAATAATGCGTAAGACTAGTATGTGCAGTGATTGATATAAGATATCGGATCGTCACATAGGTATATATGATTAGAGAATCATTATACTGGACAGACCCGACATGAGAAACACACCATGGGTAGTTATATAATAGTCAACGGTGTTTCTCAAAATTTTGACTGGGTTGTATAAAAGATCCTTCGACTTGAGGTCTCACAAGAGTTCTTGCATGGCTAGTGTTATGCTTTGATAATGTTAAACGCTATCCGTAACAGGGTGAGCAATAAAGGCATTTATTGGGTATATCACGAATCTTGTTCAGGATGAGTGGGATGCAGAAAGGATTTGTCCCTCCTATATAGCAGGAGCGATATCTTGGGCCCCTTGATGGAGTCTGACTAATTCATGGCCATGAACAAATGAATCAGTATATGATATTGATGTCATTTGATTAGTCTACTCGCGAATCAAGAAACTAAAAGATTGGACAATACAAGTGTGACTTTTTCCATGACTTGTGTTCAATCTAGATATCAAGGACAAAAGGATTTAACTACAAATGTCAAATGTTGTGATTATGATAAATCACCAGATATTTATGAATTGGGGGTAATGATGCGTTGCTAGATACCTCTCATTACCTGTGATATATGATGTCACGGCCAACATCATAGATACTTCTTGGGTCGCACTCATAGATCAACTGGATTGGGCTTGTTGGAGTACATTTAATCTAAGGTGCGCCAATTCGATTGGGCCGGGCCGGGATTGGATTGGGCACTTAATCGGGTTGGGCCGACCAATATGATTGGGCCGACCAACCCATTTGGATCAATCAATTCGATTGGGTTTCGGGCCGGGCCGGGCCGGGATTGGATTGGGCCCTTAATCGGGTTGGGCCAACCAATACGATTGGGCCGACCGACCCGTTTTGGACCGACCTTATGGCTGGATTATTGATATAATTTCATCTCTCTCAAATGGTGGTTAAAGTGGTGGAGAACATGGAGGAGTGGTTTCCTCCATGATCTCCCACTTCCCCCACTTTCTCTCCCCACTCTCTCTTGATAGACTAGGAGAAAATACAGATTTTCTCTAGAATTCTAATCAGTTTTTCCAGCTTTTGAAGCTTAGAAAAAAAGGAGAGAATATTGAGAGTTTTAGAGAGAAAAGAAAAGATAGATTTCTAGACTTGTTTTCTAGCTTTTTGCTAATAGAAAAGAAGTTAAAAATCTTGTATCTTGTTCTTCTAAAAGGTCAGAGATACATACTCCATTGAAGAGTGTCTTCAAAGCTTCTACAAAGCTTTGGCTAGCACCAAGCAGTAGAAGACCATCCCCGGAAGATAGAGTAGATACTGGAGAGACAGAGCCTACATTGTGGTGTTCCGTTCGTTACAACCACCACCGAAAGCGTTTCGGCTATTCTAGCATCTTAAAAGGTATAACACTATCCCGTAGTCGTAGGTTCTTACTCGTGATAGATCCTGGTAGAGGCGGGTCAGTTTTATTTCACTGCGCATTTATGTGTGACCCGGTTATTCCTCTAACAACTACTTCCTCTTGGGTATTAGATACCGGTTGTGGTTCTCACATTTGTATGAATGTGCAGTGGCTGCGAAAGAGTAGGGACCAGACAAAAGGAGAAGTGGACCTACGCGTTAGCAATGGAGCAAGAGTTGCTGTCTTCGCTATAGAACACTATGGAATTACTTTTCTCTCTGGGATTGTCCTAGATTTAGAGAATTGTCTCTATTTACGTACTTTAACGAAAAATATTATTTCAATTTCTTGTTTGGGCAAGATGGGTTTTGATATTCATATTGAAAACCAACGAATGTCGTTATCATTGAATAATATATTTTATTGTAGTGCAACTTGGTGACTGGTTTATATATGTTAGATTTCGATTCACCGGTCTATAACATAAATACGAAAAGGATTAAGAATAATGATTCAAATCCTACATACCTCTAGTACTGTCGCTCAGGACATATAACGAGAACCGCATTTCCAAACTCCATAAAGATGGATTGTTGGAGTCAATTGATTTTGAATCATATGATACATGTGAACCTTGTTTAATGGTTAAGATGGCTGCTTCTCCTTTTACTAGAACTGGAGAACGGACAAATGATTTGTTGGAACTAATACATAGTGATGTATTGTGTCCGTTCAATATCCATGCGAGGGGTGGTTATCTATATTTCATTACTTTTATTGGCGATTACAATCATTTTGGATACGTGCTACTTATGAAACACAAGTCTGAAGCCTTTCAAAGTTCAAAGAGTATAAGAATGAAGTAGAAAACCAGCTTGGCAAAAGTATAAAGATGTTTCGATCCCATCAAGATGGGGAATACTTAAGTCAAGAATTCCATGATTATTTAAAAGTATATGGAATTGTGATAACTCGTAAATTTATCTATATTTTCTTCTACTTTAATAGTAATTTTGAGCTTCAAATAGTATTTACATATCGAGTTTTGAGCTTAGAATGGTATAATCCTCACTTCATTGTGTTTGCATTTGTAGGGGCAAAATAGTCTTTTGAAGGATAAAAGTGAACCAACTTGCAGAATAAGAAAGAAGTTGCTGGAATTGAAGATATGACCTTTACGGATTAGAAGAGTTCTGGTGTACTTTAACTACTTTAAAGAATCATGATGAAGAGTTGTATTTTTTGTCTACTACTTTAAAGGAGTGTGGAGAGTTTTAATATATGTCAGTTACCTTAAGCTAGCATGTTTCTATTTCTATAAATACTCTTTAATAGCCTTAGGAAAATTGAGTCATTTTTTAAATTATTCTAGGCTTTTAGTTTTTCTCTAGAATTAGCCCTCTTCTAGGGTTAATCTTTATAGTTTTTTATTTAAAAATTTCATAGAAAAGATTGAAGCTTTGATGATTGAAGTACTTTTGAAGATTATTTTGATTTCAAGTTTGATATTTTATTTGAATCCAGGGATGTTTTCTTATATTCTCTCTTCTAATGTGTTATTGAATTTCTTCTCTAGTATGAACTAAATATTTATTCTAAGGCCATGATGTAGCTAGATTAATTTTATATATTATTCTTGTGATTTTGTTATTCAATAGGGGTTGTGGAATTAATTTCTTATTATTATTCTTAATGCTTTGTGTGATTAGCTACCACTCAAATTGTCTTTACATTAACTTGGAAGATTTGCGACAGCTGACCTTGTTAATTAGGTTAAATAATTTGAACATAAATTGCATGCAAGATAGACATATACTTGTATGGTTTGTGCGATCTTTATGATTTCATATGTATAATGCATTTTTATTGGTTAAAATCAACATAGACATATAGTTGGTTTATTTATGAGAATAGGTTTGATAAGCCTTGAAAGAGGTTATTAGATATAATTGGAAATCGATCGATTAATGAAACTCACTCTAGAATAACATATCATTAGGATAATATATTGGTTAATTTAGTGAATTCATGTGTCTTAGATCTTTCTCTTATCAAACTTCTTGTTCAAGTTATTTGTTTTATGTTAGTTAATTAATTTAGTTTAATTAAATCAACATCAACCATCGGATTTATTTTACATGCTTTTGATCATTGTAGAATTATTTACTTAGGAATTAATTAATCATTATTATTTGTGGGATCGACCTTGACTACTACAACATCGACCTAGTATACTTGTTAGTATAGATTTTGCGTATCAAGTTTTTGGCTTAAGTTTTTGGCGCCGTTGCCGAGGAATATTTGATTAATTTTATTTCTTTGTGATTTTAATTTTATTTTGGTCTTTATTTAATGTATTTTTTTTTAGGCATGGCAACAACATTCAAGGTGGTTTCCAAATTGGCTGAATTGACAAATCAAGTTAGCCTCTTCATGAATCAAAGAGGCAACGAAAACAATTTTGGATATCCACCATACCAGGAAACATATTATATGGGAGCTGAGAGGCAATGCATGCCTCAATGGAATGATACTTACTCCAACATTTATAATCTGGGGTGGAGGCAACACTCAAATTTTTCATGGATGGATCAAGATACTAAACAGCAATATATGGCTCTTCCACAGCAGCCTCCTCCAACACAAGAAAGGACACCTCAATATGAGGAAACTTTGATTCAATACTTACAAAAGTTGGAGGCTAAGATAGACCTATTTTCTCATACAAGTCAAGCTTCTATCAACGACTTGGAGGTTCAAATTGGTCAATGTGCTGGAAAATTAAAAGATAGAGCTTCAGAGATACTTCCTAGTGACAGAGAGAAAAATCTCGTGGAGCGAGTTCATGCAGTGACCATCAGGTGTGGAAATCAAATCCAATTAGTGGAAAAGCCTAAAGAAGCTGAAAAGGAAAGGAATGAGGGTGACAAAACCATAGATTCTTCAAAGGAGGATAAGCCAAAAGAGGGAGACTCTCAACCTTATATTCCTCCTCCACCTTATGTTCCTCCTATTCCTTTTCCCCAAAGACTTAGAAAGCAAATTATTGATAAATAATTCTTTAAGTTTTTGGATGTATTTAAAAAGTTGCATATTAACATTCCTTTTGCAGAGGATTTGGAACAAATGCCGAGGTACGCGAAATTCATGAAGGAGATGCTAACTAACAAGCATAAGCTCGACGATTGTGAGACAGTAATGCTTAAGGAGGAGTGCTCTGCCATTCTGAAAAGGAAGTTGCCCCAGAAATTAAAAGATCCAGGGAGTTTTTCGATTCCTTGTACTATTGGGCAATTAAATTTTGATAAGGCGTTATGTGATTTAGGTGCTAGCCTTAATTTAATGCCTTTGTCTATTTCTGAAAAGTTGGGGCTATGTAAGGTGAAACCTACCAACATGACATTACAACTAGCAGATAGGTCTATAATTTATCCTTGTGGTATAATTGAGGATGTTCTTGTTAAAATGGATAAATTTATTTTTCCTGCTGATTTTGTTGTAGTGGATATTAATGAGGATAGTGACGTGCCCCTCATTCTTTGTAGACTTTTCCTTTCTACTAGTAGAACTTTGATAGATGTTAAACTAGGAAAAGTTACTCTTAGGGTTGAACAGGTGCAGGTTGTTTTTAATATGTATAAGACGATGAAAGTTTCTACAGAGAGTGATTCTTGTTATCTTGTTAATTCTAATACTTCTCTTCCACATGATTTTAAAGATAATAAGCCTCTTGAGTTTATTCTGCATGAAGTGATTGAAAAAGAAGAAAGTAAGGAGGATACAATGGAGAACGTTCCACATCCTCCTTATTCGTCTTGTAAAAATGAGCAATTTGAGGATTTGGAAAAAAACATACAGAGACCGATGCAATCTGCCGAGAAGCCACCTCTATTTGATTTCAATTTTATTCCTTCTCAATCTCAATTTAAATATACTTGTTTTGAAGGTTCATCTGATTTGCCTGTACTTAATTCTTCAAATTTTCCAGGTATAACAAGAACCTTGGAGTTAAGTGGGTTTGGTGGACTTCCAATTGGAACTCACGAGAACGAACAAAGGTTTAAAGAGGGCTTGGAATTGCTCCATGACAAGAGGATTCACAATCAGCAACGAATCGGATATAAATTTGGTGAACATTTTGACAATTTCAAAGTGGCATACAATCTTTGGCATCCTCCCTAAGTCTCTCTTCAGGTAATGCGTCTATAAACAAAAAGTGGACAACGCTACTCCATAAGAACGATAATTTTTATTATCTTTCTTGGTTTGCATCCAAATGCACGTGTGGCAATATTCACGTTAAACGAGCAATCGTTTTTATTTTTATTTTTATTATTTTTTTAAATTATATTTTTCTTTTCTTTTCTTAAGTAAATTATAAGAGTTAATAGCTATTTATAGCACTAAACTATTTACGAATTTCTCTTTATAGTACTAAACTATTTTTTTATCTAAATATGTCACTCAACTATTTACGTTTATCAAAAAATATACAACCACCCATTTTTTGGGTGTTTTCCGGCCAGCGATGTCACGTGAGTTGCTTCAGAACATGAACAAAGGAGAAAAGGAAAAGAAATATTGGAAACGTCGGGCCATAACTGCTTAATTTGACAGACCCGTTTGCCCTTGCAACAACAAATTAAGCAGTTATCGCCCGACGTTTCCAAGATTTCTTTTCCTTTTCGTCGTTGTTCATGTTCCGAAGCAACTCACGTGACATCGATGGCCGGAAAACACCCAAAAAATGGGTGGTTGTATATTTTTTGATAAGCGTAAATAGCTGAGTGACATATTTAGATAAAAAATAGTTTAGTAGTACTATAAAGAGAAATTCGTAAATAGTTTAGTGCTATAAATAGTTATTTACTCTAAATTATAAAAATTCAAAAAAAAATTAAAAAATAAAATCTCGAAACCGGGGCTGGATCCTTGGACCATCCCTGGCATCTCGTTCAATTTTAAGTATAATTCTAGGCAGTAGCTAATAACTTTAGTTCCACCCCTGGAACTATCAATCCATTCCAGGATTTAAAAAAAAAAGCACAATTATACCAAAATATGCACACACACCCAATCCCATCCCTTCTTTATCTCTTTCCCCTCCCCAGCCCGTCTGTTCTCTCTCTATCCTAGCGTCTCAATAACCACAACCACAGCCACCACCTTCTCCATCACCGACCACTCTCCCTTCACACAGCCCCCCACCACCCCATCTCCACCCTCATCGCCGATCACCACCACCTCCACCTACCTTTTATCCACCATCTTCGTCAATTCCAAATCCCATCCATCACGTCAGTCTTGAATTCCCGTCATTTCCACCTTTCCTCCTGTGAGTTATCTTTTGCGGAGAATCCACCCAATTTGCATTGTCATAGGTAAGCTTCCTTTTATCTTCGGAGCTAATTTTTCGATTTTTCTTCATTGTGGATAAACAGTTAATGTATTGCCAATGGCTTGGAATTAAATTCAGATTAACATTGTACTTATAGTGTTTTTCTTTCTGAGTTACCAATTATGAGATAATGGGAAATTTTGAAATGATTTTTTTATGGTACATTGGCTTTCACAGTTTCAAATTATTGTCTATTTTCTTTAACTGCATCATTGTGATAAATTGGGTGTTTGGATTTTGGGGACTCGCCATTAGTGCCACTCTGCTTTTTTTGAATTCATTCATTAGCACTATGTTACCCTTTTCTCGGTGATGCTTGTGGTGGTTCACAGTTATTTTGATGATGCTAGCAATGGTACATGAGCTCCTGGTCTCCTCTTTTACACTTTAATAAGGGTAGTAATGTTCTCTTCACCTTATTTTTTGCTCTTTATTTTCACATTGAGGACAATGTTCGGTTTAAATGTGGGGAGTTGTGGATTGTTTATGTTTACCTTTAATGCTTTATTTTATTTGTTTTCGTTAGGTTTATTTGATATTTTTTAGTAGCTTTGCATATTATTTTATTTTTTAGTAGTTTTGCATATTATTAGAAAAATAAAAAATCCAAAAAATCATAAAAAGAAAAAGTAAAAAAAAATTAATTGTGGATATGTTAATTTTAACAACTTTAAGCATTATTCTCAATGATTTTCAATCTTTGACTCGTGCCATTAGAAAAATTGGAAAATTAAAGGAAAAAAAATGTTTTTGAGTGATTATCTTGTATCTATGTATATGTGATAGAACTTGTATTTGGAATTAGACTTTGAGACCTTTTAAGATAACCCTTGTTTTGTTGTTGATTCGATTTATGGTTACCCAATACACTACACAACTCTTGACTCTGAATATATCGTTTTAGAGGACGACTAGGTAATTCTTTTAATTGAAAAACAAAAATGCGACAAAATGTCGAATGTTTTTTTTCGGGCTCTACTCCGCTGCTCTTGGTTATAAAAAAGTTGAAAAAGAAAAAAAAATCAACAAATTGTTTCACAACTTTCTCCACCGGCTACTCCTCAATGGAATGGGGTATCCGAAAGGAGAAATCAAACTCTATTAGATATGGTTCGATCTATGATGAATCACACGAGCCTTCCAAACTCTTTTTGGGGACATACTTTAGAAGTAGCGGCTTTAACACTAAACATAGTTTCATCAAAATCTGTTGAAAAGACACCATATGAGATATGGACAGGGAAATGTCCTAGTATGTCTTTCATTAAGATTTGGGGTTTTGAGCCATTTGTGAAACGTCCAGCTTTGGAGAAGCTCAGACATAAGTCGATCAAGTGCTTATTTGTTGGGTATCCTAAGGAAACTAAAGCATACTACTTCTACATTCCTAACAAGAACAAAGTGTTTGTTGCTCGAAAAGGAGTTTTTCTGCAGAAACGGTTTCTTTCTGGGAAAACTAGTGGGAGCCAAGTAGAGTTTAATGAAGTTCTAGAAATTAGTGAAGTTGCAGAACTTACTGAAGTTCAACCAAGCACTAGTGATCAGATGTAATATGAACAATCTTCACAAGTTGTTGTGCAGCCAGTTCAGAAAACACAAGAATTACATAGGTCTAGTAGAACTTGTAGATCACCTGAGAAATCGGGATTTCTCGTAACAGAAAATGGTGATCATATGTTTATTGATCATGATAAGCCTACAACCTATAAACAAGCAATTACTAGTCCAAATTCTGAGAAATGGCTTGAAGCCATGACATCTTAAATGCATTCCATGTACAGTACCAAGTATGCATTTTGGTTGTCTACCTGATGGGGTGACCCAGATAGGGTGCAAATGTGTTTTTAAATTAAAATCTGACATGGAAGGGAACATTTAAACGTATAAGGGGCAACTTGTCGCGAAAGGTTTTAAATAAATTCATGGTATTGACTATGATGAAACCTTTTCCCCTGTAGTTATGTTCAAATATATTCGTATCTTGCTTGCAATAGCAGCATACTAAGATTATGAGATCTGGCAAATAGATGTCAAAACAACGTTCCTTAATGGAAACCTTGATGAGGACGTGTATATGATACAACCCGAAGGTATTGTCGACCCAAATAATGTCAATAAAGTATGTAAGCTAAACAAGTCCGTTTATGGACTAAATCATACTTCTAGAAGCGGGAATCGATGTTTTGACGAAGCCGTACATTAGTTCGGCTTTGTTAAGAATGTTGATCCTAAATCGGTTTAGCATGCAAGAGTCCAAAAAGGGCCTTTGTCCTATAGCACTTGGTACGATTCTTTCAAGACAACATTGTGATAAGACACTGGATGAGAAAGAACGCATGAGTGCGATTCCATATGCTTCAGCAATTGGATCTATCATGTATGCCATGTTGTGTACTCGCCTGGATGTCTCGTTTGCTTTGAGTATAACGAGAAGATACCAGTCAACATATGGTGAGCGTCAACTGGATAGCCGTTAAGAATATCCTAAAGTACTTACGAAGGACTAATGATACGTTCTTAATCTATGGTGCGGAAAGACGAGCTCATTGTAAGTGGTTACACTGATGCTAGTTTCTCAACCGATAGAGACGACTTTAGATCGCAGTCGGGTTACGTATTTTGCCTCAACGGAGGTCCTGTGAGCTAGAGGAGTTCAAAGCAGGCAAACGTTGTAGATTCTATAACTGAAGCTGAGTATATAGCTGCATCAAATGCTGTTAAGGATGCAGTTTGGATTCGAACGTTCATTGTTGAACTTGGTGTGGTACCTAGCATTGCGAATGCGATTGATCTCTATTATGACAACAATGGGGAAATATCTTTGTCAAGGAACCACAATCTCACCAAAGGTCCAAACATATACTCAGGCCATATCACGTAATCCGAGAGATTATTGATAGGGGTGATGTAAAGATTTGCAAAGTACATATAGACGATAATATTGCCGATCCACTAAAGAAACCTCTGACACAGCAGCAACATGATCGTCAAACTTGTAGCATGGGTATTATATAACAAGAGGACTGGTCTTAGATATAGTTCTTATGTACAGTATCCACTAAAAGGCAAGGTCGTTGTCTTTAGTGCAAGTGGGAAATGTATCTATTTTTCATTGTGATTAAATATTAAAGGGAAAATTCCATTTTTAGGTTGTATTACTACTGTGCAATTGTATTAAACAAAATAACGTCCTTTAAGTAGTTATTGTAATTGTTACATTGAACTATTCTAAAAGTCCCTAGTCGATCATTATTGTGGAATGCTTAGGACAACAATAATGTGGTGAGACTAGTATGTGTCGTGATTGATATTGAATATCTAATCAACACATGAGTATGTGATACTGGACTGACCCGCTATAAGAACACTTAATGGATTGTTATATGAATGTCGGCTGTGTTTCTTATAATGATTCTATTTGTATCTGAATCATTCGACTTGGAATCACACAATATTTCATACATGGCTAATGGTATGCTTTGATGGTGTCAAACACCTTTTGTAACTAGATGGGCTATAAAGGTAGTTGTTAGGGTGTATTTATGAACCATGTGTAGGATAAGGTGTGATTGATAGAGGATTTGTCCCTCCTATATAACAGGAGTGATATCTTTGGCCCCTTGATGGAGTGAGACTAATTCATGGCCATGAACAAATGAATTAATATGAGATATTAATGTCATTTGATTAGTCAACTCGCGAATCAAGAAACTGGTTTATTAAACTATACAAGTGTGACATTCTCCATGACTTGTGTTTAATCTAGATATCGAGGATAAAAGGATTAGTATAAAAGGTCATAACAATGATTACTTGAATCATCAAAATATTTGTTAATTTGGAGTAATGATGTGTTGCTAGATACCTCTCATTACTATTGACAATTGTTGTCACGACCAACATAGAAAATACCTAATGGGTCGTACAATATGATCAAATGCATTGGGTTTGTTGGAATTTACATTTGATATAGGTGCTCCAATTAGATTGGGCAGTGAATTGGATTGGTCCGATCAATACTCGATTGGTCAAACCGGTCTGGTTGAACTGGTCTGTTGAACCTGAACTGGTTTGTTGATCCAGTAAACCGGTCAAAACTGGCCACGTGATGGTCATGTGAGGGGTTGTGTGTAGTGGGGATCATGGTAGCCTTTTGAGGGGAAAGTGAAAGTAGTCAATGAATTAATTTTCACCCCATTATTTCATTTCACTTCTTATTCAATAGTTAATTTTTGAAAACTCTCACTAATTTCTCCAAGGCTGCTTAAATCCTAGAGAGAAAATCATCCACAAAACACAACACCAAGAACATCAAAAGTTAGAAGAAAGTTTTTGATTTTTCATTCTTTTTTTTTCATGTTCTCAAACTTGAACCTATACACATATAATTCCTGAAGATTTTCTTCAACCTTGGGAGTTCTCTGACTAGCATTAGAGACACGAAGAACAAGTTCAAGTTCATCGTGTGGATACCACTAGGGACAGGAGTCGATTCAATCAGTCGTTGTTGGTGATTCCGTAGCAAAATCAAAACAAAAATCGCTTATGTCATCCCGTGATCTAAAGGTAAATATCATATTTCAAAGTTTGTTGGTTCTTACTCATGAATAATCCTGTTAGAAACGGATTTCGCTTTTATTTTCCACTACACTTTGTTTTAGGAATCCGAAGATCTCACTTCAAGGAGAAAAGAATAAGACTAGCCACACTTTCAAATGATGCCAAGTAGAGATTAAAAAGTTGCTATGTCTAGCAAGGAATATAATATTGTGGATGAAAATGAAAATGGAAAAATGGAAAGAACAAGGTCACAGAGATATAAATTGAAGATGAGTCTACAAGACCAAGTGAAACTCCATAACATCACTCCAACAGGCAAATAATTCATGATGAAACAGAAGATTGGAGTTACCCCCAAAGACATCCTCAAGAACTTTAAAGACATATCACGGTGAGGCAGATCAAGTAAGAGCAAAAGAATCCAAAAGATCAAAGAATCATCAAAAGAAGAAAATGGGTTGCTATAACCCTATCTCTCTTGGTTTAGCTTTTTGTTCTTGATTATTTCATATGCTTTCTCTTGCTTTGGTGCTATATTTTACTTGTTTCCATCTCATGTGCTTATCTTCTTTTCTTATCTTATGAGTTTGGTTAACTTGTTTTTTATGTGCCTATGTGTTTTGATTTCTTGATTTCTAGAAAGGCATTTTCAAATTGACAACCTTAGTTATATTTAAAAGGTTTTTGAAGTTTTCAAAGATCCTAAGGTTTGTCTTTCTCATGTAAGGTTTTCCCTCTTTAAATCAACTTGATCTTATCTTGTATCTACTTTATATAGTTGCTCAAAGTATTTTTGGAAATCTTTTACTTTGATGGATTTATGGCAATCTTGTACTTTCTCAGGTTTTATCTTAACTTGATGCCTTTATCCTATATATTTAGTTTTGATACTTATGAATTCAAGCAACCTTGCTTTGGATCATATATTATGTCATGTGGTTGATTTGTTCATTCTAAGTATGGTGTGCCCCTTTTGAGCCAACCTATTTTGAGATTTATGACTAGCTTCTTGCTCTTATTGGCATATTCTTCATGCTTGTCACAATCTCTTGTTGTTGTTCTTGTTTAAGCCCATGATATAAGCCAACAAATATGTTCTTATATGCTTTATATTGTGTTAAAACTATTTGGGCAATTTCTAAAAGGCCTTAAAATATAATCACCTTGGATGTTTCTCATTGTTTTTATTCGAAAAGATCCTAAGGTGTGATTTTGAGCACTTAGATGTTTTTAAAAGGTTAAACATGTGTTCTTACTTTTTTTTACCAAATCCAAGTTGCTCATGATGTTTTGGAAGTGATTTAAAATCTTTTAAAAGTTGTTTGGCTAAATTTCAAAAACTAGAAAATAGATGTATGCCATAACCCCGGTCGACCGAAACCGTGCTTCTAGTTTAAAATAATATTTTCCTGGGTATATCACTTCTAGTCTCTTGATTTACAAACTTCTTGGATGTTGGAACCATTTCATATATATTTCTTATATTTTTATAAACAAAATCGGCACATCGTTAGGAGGAGGTTTCTTATAATTTTAGCTTTGTAAAACAAAAACCTCTCTTATGCACTATTCAAAGATTTATATTTTAACTGTGCCTTTTATATGGAAGTTTATAGACGATGGAGATTACTTGAGCTATATGCTATTTGAGCCAAATTTTGATAGTACTGAACATAGGCAGAAACTCGTTCTAAACACCCATGAATCCTCCCCTAAAGGATCCGCTCATACCATAGGAATAAAAAACAGACGAAAAAGGAGAAAGCCAGTTTGACTGTCTCTCTAGGTATTTATGTTATTGAAATTAACATGTATGCTCCTACTTCATGGGTATTAGATACCAGTTGTGGATCTCACATTTGTGCAAATGTGCAGGGGTTCAAAATGAGTAGATCACTGGCAAAAGGAGAAGTGGACCTGATAGTAGCGAATGGATCAAGAGTTGTTACTGTAGCTACAGGAACATTTAATTTAGTTTTGCCAAGTGGCATTATTATTGAACTGAATAATTGTCTTTATGTTCCAACTTTGAGTAGGAATATTATTTCAGTTTCTTGTTTGGATATTGATGGTTTTGAAATAAATATTAAGAATAAAATTTGCACCTTTGATGAATGGGCTTTATATTCTTAACCTCGATGAATCCATTAAAAGGCCCATCTATAACATTAATACAAAGAGGTTTAAATCAAATTACTTATACCAAACCTACTTTTGGCATTGTCATTTGGGCCACATCAACGAGATACGCATATCAAAACTCCGTCAAGATGGAATTTTGACATCATTTGACTTAGAGTTTTATGAGACATGTGATTCTTGCTTGTTAGGGAAAATGACTAAAGCTCCCTTCACTGGACAAAGTGAGAGACCTTCCGATGTATTGGGCCTCATACATACAGATGTATGTGGACCAATAAACACAAGTTCTGGATGAGGGTTTCAGTACTTCATCACATTCACAGATGATTTCATTAGATATGGCTATGTCTATCTAATGAAACATAAATCAGAATCTTTTGGAAGATTCAAAGAGTTCCAAAATGAAGTACAAAATCAACTGGGTAAAATTATTAAAATACTTTGATCAGATCGAGGTGGCGAATACCTTAACCAAGAGTTTGACGAACATCTTAGAGGTTGTGGAATTGTTTCACAATTAACTCCTCTTGGCACACCATAGTGGAATGGTGTGTCAGAACGAAGAAATCGCACCTTACTAGATATGTTTCGATCTATGATGACTCACACTAGTCTTCCAATTTCCTTTTGGGGCTACGCCCTAGAAACTGATGCATTCATATTGAATAGAGTTCTTTCTAAAGCGATTTAGAAAACTCCATATGAGATATGGACAAGGAAATGACCTAGTTTGTCATCTCTCAAAATTTGGGGATGTGTGGCGTATGTAAAACGCTTATTATCTGATAAAATAGCTCGCAAATCTGATAAGTGTTTATTTGTGGGATATCCTAAAGAAACTAAAGGATATTACTTCTATCTTCCATCAGAGAACAAAGTGTTTGTTGCTCGAAATGGTCTATTCCTTGAAAGGGAATTTATTTCCAAATGGATAGTGGAAGTAAGATCCATCTTGAGGAAATTCAAGATCTCCAAACAACATCCGAACCACCTTAGGAACTCAAGCAAGCTCACGTACTGATCCTGAGCTTCAATATTTGACGCAAGGCCCAAGGAGGTCAAGTCGGTTACATCAACAGCCTGAGAGATATGGAGTTCTCGTAACTATTGATCATCATATTAAACTGATTGATAAAGATGAAAACACTTCCTACAAAGAGGCAATTCATAGTTCTGAGTCAGACAAGTGGCTAGAAGTTATGTAGTCTGAGATGCAATCTATGTACGATAACTAAGTGTGGACTTTGGTTGACCCACCCGAAGGATGTAAGGTCATTGATAACAAATGGTGTTTCAAAAAGAAAACCGACATGGATGGTAATGTACACACTTTTAAGTCTCGACTAGTAGTAAAAGGTTATAGACAAATTCATTGTATAGACTATGATGAAATCTTTTCTCATGTCGTTATGATAAAGTCTATTAGGATTTTACTTGTCACAGCCGCATATTATGACTATGAGATATGGAAAATGGACGTTAAGATTGCGTTTCTTAATGGAAACCTTCTTGCGGATGTGTATATGACACAACCTGAGGGGTTTGTTGATCCATCAAATCCTAGCAAAGTGTGTAAGCTTCAAAGGTCCATTTATGGATTGAAGCAAGCATCTCGAAGAATTTAGTTTCATCAAAAATGAAGACGAGCCTTATGTTTATAAGAAAGTAACTAATAATGTAGTAGTGTTCCTTGTGCTTTATGTGGATGACATCTTACTGATTGGAAATGACATCCCCACATTACAAAGCGTAAAAGCTTGGTTGAGGAAGTGTTTTTCCATGAAAGACTTTGGCGAGGCTACATACATTTTGGGTATAAGAATCTATAGAGATAGATCCAACAAAATGATTGGGCTAAGCCATAGTGGATACATTGACAATGTACTGAAACGGTTCAGTTTGCAAGATTCCAAAAAGGAATTCTTGCCCATGTCACAAGGCATTAAACTCAGCATAACTCAAGGACCTTCCACAAAGGAATACCAAGAGCTCATGAGTAACATCCCATATGCTTCAGCCATTGGGTCTATTATGTATGCCATGATATGCACTCGCCGGATGTCTCATTCGCATTATGTATGACTAGAAGATATCAATCTGACCCTGGAGAGTCACATTAGACTGCAGTCAAGAGCATTCTTAAGTACTTGAGAATGACTAAATATATGTTCTTAGTTTACGGAGGTCAGGAAAGAAGTCTGGTTGTAAATGGTTACATAGACCCAAGCTTCTAAACCGACGTAGATGATTTTAGATCGCACTCTGATTTTGTGTTTTGTTTGAATGGATGTGCTATGAGCTGGAAGAGCTCAAAGAAATAAACCGTGGTCGACTCTACAACAGAAGCTGAGTATGTAGCTACCTCTGAAGCAGCTAAATAAGCTATTTGGATAAGGAATTTTTTTGATGGATTAGGTGTCATCCCTAGCATTGGGAACCCAGTGGACCTTCATTGTGATAATACTGGTGCCATTTCACAAGCTAAGGAACCTAGATCTCACCAACAATCCAAACACATTCTCTGGCGTTTCCTTCTGATTAGAGAGATCATTGATAGATGAGACGTTAAAATTTGCAAAGTTCATACATACGACAACATTGCAGATCCATTGACCAAGCCACTCTCGCAACCTAAACATGAGAGTCATTCTAGGTCAATGGGATTGAATGATCATGTATGATTGGACCTAGGGCAAGTGGGAGATTGTTAGTAGTGCCCTAAGACCATTAGTATATGTTGTACATTTTATATATTTTGAGCATGTCATTTGAATAGTTAATTTTTCTTTTGAACATCAAACATGTGATTTGATAGTAAAACTCATTAGCTTATGCAAGTACTATTCTGATTGTCCCTAGTGTTATGTAATGTTCTTTACGATGAAATCAAACTAGTATGATGTTTGATTGATGATTCTGTTTTACTGATCATGTGTAATGGATACAAATCATATCATAGATTCAATATATTGGGATATATTGTATCGGACGTGATCCGTTAGAGAAGTAATACTTCATAGTTCTTTAGTCATAAGTATTACTTCCTCAATAATATTTGGAATCCTTAGACCTTATGTCTCCATCGTTTCCAACATGAATGGAGCTACGTTTTGATTCAGTCCGATGTTACTTTTAATCGAGTAATTAATACGATTGATGATCGGATGTAGTATTCTATCATGGCTTGAATGTGACAAGCATTGTAAGGGATTTGTACCTCTCTTATTCGAGAGAGATATCCATGGCCCACTCGATAGGGAAGACTGTTTAAATGCATGGTAGTGCTCAAATGTATTTAATAAAGTGGTTATTGCATACTATGTGTTGGAACAGTCTACCTGGAGATCGAGCATAAATACAATTAAGCTTTATAAGGGTGACAACTACCATGCCTTATGCTTAATTTGGATATCGCGAGAAAAAAATGATTAAATAGTGGATTGATATTAGGTTCCACCGTACATTCAGTCACTTTGGGTAGTCACAATGTCCTGCTAGGTTCTAGAATGTGTCTAGGTTCATTGTATCTTAAATTTATACTTCTAAGAATAATAAAATGTTATTATTCGAATTAGAGATTAAGGAGGGGCATTTTTGGTATTTGGTTTTCGCTGGGATTACGTGTGAGTTATTATGCGATTAAAACTCCCACTACCAGAAGAGGTTGAGAGGACGTTGGAGTTTGTTTTCGGAACAAACTTTCACGCATATATAATCTCTTTTGACTGAAACCCTAGGGTTAGACTTTTGATAGCCTCAAAACCCGCATTACCCGAAATTAGATTTCTGCCTCCTTTTCTCTCTAGATTCCTGAAACTCAGAAAATGAAGAGGTAGCATTCACTACTCGTTTCATCGCGTGGATACCGGTAGAGGCTAATTCTGCTAGGGGGGACTTTGGTGGTTGAAGCTAAGCGCCCGAAATCAGAAACCATTAACGGCAAACGTAAGTCCTTTTTCGTCTGTTTTCGATTCATATGGTATTAGCGGATCCTTCATGGGAGGATTCATGGGTGTTTTAGAATGAGTTTCTGCCTATGAATCCCTTTCATATACTGGATAAGAATGTTTCTTGGATATTTTGAAAGAAAGAAATTCGGATACCTCAAGAAAGTGCATCAGAAAGTAAAATGCGGAATCCGTTTCTAAAATGATCATTGACGAGTAAGTAGGAATGAACTTTGATATAGGATATTTACCTTAAATTACGTGATTAACCATAAACGAGTTATGTTTGATTTTGCTTCGGGACTCACCAACAACAATCGATCTAACTGACTTCTGTCTCTAGCGGTATCCACATGATCAACTTGAACTTGTTCTTCGTGTCTCTATTGCTAGTCAGAGAACTCCAAATATTGAAGACAATCTTCAGGAATTTGGTGTATATAGGTTCAAGTAAAACCAAAAAAGAAAGAACGAAAAATCTAATTTTTCTTCTAACTTTTGATGTTCTTGCTGGTGTAATTTCTCTAAGAAATTCGGCAGCCTTTGGAGAATGTTAGAGAGAAAATTAATAATCAACTTTTTTATTATCTAGATAAATGAATAGTGGGATGAAAACTAATTCAACCACTAAGTCACTTTCCCCTATTTTTGCTCTTCCATAATGCACACTAGACATACACACACCTCATATTGCCGGTTATCACTTATTCAACCGGTGATTGGATCGGTTTTCAGGTTCAACAGACCGGATCTAGTTCAACAAACTCGCTCAACCGGATCAGTTTGACCAATCGAGTATTGGTCAGACCAATACAATTGGAGCACCTATATCAAATGTAAATTCCAACATAATTTGCATGAAAAATATGCCTCATATAATCTTGGGTGTCATGTTTCCTTGGAACTTCTTTAATATCATGATATAACTCTTATCTATTTGATTAGTTTGTTGATAGTTTGTGCTTGGTGAGTATATTCCTATGGGAGTTTTTACATGACAAATGTGCCTCATCTATCTTGGTTAAAATGTCTCCAATGGATTTCTTGTGTATCATGTTACATCCTTATCACATTTTGTAATTTGTAGAATGAAGGATATGCTTTTTATTGCATGTTTATCTATCCTCCTTCCCTAGTGATATGAACCTTCTTTGTTGTTATCCTTCATCACTAGTTTTGATGGCTTGTTTTAATGATCCAAGGTCTCCATCTCTTTTGAATCATCCATCACTTGTGTTAGCCCTAAGGGCGATCGAACTCGGTTTTTGATAATGGACAAACACTTGATGTTGTGTCTAATGTTTATATCTTTGTGATAGAATATCGGAACATAGATTAGAAGCACTAAGTACTTCAATCAAGCTATGATCGAGATTCAAAGTCATATCATTCAAGGCTCATCTTTCAAGATTGAAGATTGAAGACTTAGGTTTGGTTAGATTAGCTTTGTCATTATAAGTTATTATCTTATAAGCTCTAACCATAGCTCTCATGAACATAAGCTCTACACTCTAGTCTTGCATGCACACAAACACGTTTTCAAAAGGCTAAGTTTTTAAAAGGATTCTTAAATGTGTTCGTATCGTAAAAGCCTTTGGTTTCTAAGTCTAAGTCCTTTAAAATGGTTTTCCAAGTGTTCTTACTTTGAAAACATTTTAGACTTCAAAAGACTTCAAAAGATTTCAAAACGTGTGAAAAATTAGCTTGGAAGTTCGGTCAACCGAGCTCAAGCTCGGATCAACCGAAGAGATACTGAGAGGTTTGACTGTTAGCTTCGGTCGACCTATGTGTCTAGTCGGTCGACCGACCTTGGCCATGGTGGATCCGAAGTTGGCTTCGGTCATCCGAAGTGCTCTGTTCGGTCAACCGAACTCTGCGATTTCTAGCCGTTATTTGACCGTTGGAGACTCGATTTTCAGCCTATTTTGAAATGTATATATACTCCAAAGCTAGAGAATCATTCCAAGGCTTGCACATCAAATATTCATTGATTTCTCATCAAGCCAAAAACACTTTCAAAGCAAAATACTCTTCATCTCTATGATCTAAATCATTCAAGAGTATTCTTTCAAAAGCAAGACAAATAGTGGAATTCATATGTTCAAAAGAGCTTAAACATTCTTGTACTTCAAAGGTATATTTCTCACTTATTAGAGTGATCAATCTTTGTATTTAAACATTCAATTCCCCTTTCTAAGTGATTGGGTAATTCTTGTAAAAGTCCTACTTTGTGTGGGCAATTTGTAAAGTCCTACTTAGTGTGGGCAAGCTCTTAGTGAGTTTTTTCATTGTGTGGTTGTGTTGTAAAACTCTTAGTGAGTTAGCCACATTTGTAAACATTCTTCTGAGTGAAGTTGTTTGAAATCCTTGGGTGCGGCTCAAGGTAGTGGATGTAGATTCTAAGTGAATCGAACCACTCTAAATCCTTTGTCTTGTTAATTGGGTTTTGCATTGCTTTTATTCTTCTTGCTCAAACTTCCAATAGCTTTGCAAAGAATTGAAAAAGTTTACAAGATTAGTTAAAACCCAATTCACCCCCTCTTGTGTTTTACAATTGGTATCGAGCCTAGTCTTCATCTTTAGTCTAACCACTTGAAGAAAAGATTTATGGCCTGTAATTCCGCATCAGGGCGTATCTAGAGGGTCTTCCACCAATAGGCCACCACTTTTTGATGGAAATAATTATGAGGCTTGGAAAGAACGATTCAAGATATATGTGTGCTCAATAGATTATTCTTTATGGCATTTATTTGAAGATGGTCCATATGTGCCTACAAAGATGGTGGATGGTGTTCAAGTGCCAAAACCGGACAAGGAGCTAAATGAGGTTGAGTCCAAGAAGATGACTCAAAATTACAAGGCAATGAACATTCTTAGTTGTGCCTTGAATCCGGATGAGTACAACCGCGTTCTTGGAAGAAAATCCGCACACTCCATGTGAAAAATGCTTGAGGTTACTCATGAAGGCACAAATCAAATCAAGGAGTCAAGGTTAAATTTGCTTGTAAGAGAATATGAGCTCTTCTCCATGAAGCCAAATGAGTCAATAAATGAGATGAGCACAAGATTCACAAATGTGATAAATGGCTTGAAGTCTTATGGCAAAGAGTACACCATGGGTGAAATGAATAGGAAGATTCTCAATTCTCTTCCTAAAAGTTGGGAAAATAAAGCCCTTGCCATTGAAGAATCCAAGAATTTAAAGACCTATTCAACGGAGGAACTTCTTGGTACTTGCTTTTGAGATGAAGATAAAGAAAAATGGTTCTACAAAGGGTAGTGATCTTGAGTCCATCATCAATAAAGAAGAAGAAGAGAAATTGTTCTTCAATCTCAAAAATGCTAAGTGCTTGTTAAGCCATTGGGATGAAGAAGAAAGTGATGATGATCAAGAAGAATATGATCACACATGTCTTATGACATTTGATAATGAGGTACATCCTTCTCCCTCCACTTCAATTTCTTATGATGATGATGAGGATGATCCTAATGAGCTTTTATGTGACATGTATGATCAATTGAAGAAATGTGCAAAGCAAAACAAAGACATGAAGCTTAAAATTGATTCTTTGCTTGAAGATAAATCTAGGTTGTCTAGTGAGAATAAAAAGCTATATGATGATGTTGATTGCATGAAAATTGAAAAAGAAAAGCTTATTTCTACTTGCAACACTTCATCATTAAAGTACCTAGAAACCTATGATAAATTGACATCTCTTGAACTCAAACTTGTTGAATTTGATCTTTTGGAGAACAAAGTTAAAGATCTTACCCTTCTTGTTGAAAACTTTACTAAGGGTAAGAAAAATCTTGATCAAATTCTTGGTTTGCAACGTGCTTCACATGATAAACATGGTCTTGGTTATAATGCTAATCACATTGATCATGCTAGCTCTTCTAAGTTGCCTAAGAATTACATTGTGCATGCTAGTACCTCACATAGGCAAATTAGATATCATGAGCATGTTCACAATTCTTCTAAGCCACACATTTGTTGCACATATTGTGGAAAACATGGCCGTACTAATGCTAGATGCCATGTTAAGAAGAAGATTGAAAAAGGGGTAAAAACGATTTGGAAAGTTAAACGCATTTCAACTAACCCCCATGGACCCAAACAAAAGTGGGTACCAAAAGCTACTCTTCCCTTGATCTTATAGGTTCTTATAAGTTAGATATATGCCACAAAGCTTCATTGGACTTGATTCGAAGAGAAGTGGCATTGGGGAGAAGTCTAAAGGAGATGTGCCAAAAGAAGAAATTCAAAAGCACTCATTAACACTTGGATTCTCAAAGCTCAAATGTTAATCAATTGGAGAACCAAGTTGCTTAGATCAAAGAGCAAAGCATCAAGTGATGACAAGAGCCAAAGTGTCAATACAATGTCTTCATCACTTGGTAAGAAAGCAAAGGTATCAAAATCATCTTCTCTTAACACTTTATTTAATGTGTTTAAGTGTTTTTGATATTTATACATGCTTGCTCTTACATATGTTGCATCTCACATTCTTGAATGTTATATTCATATAGATAACCTTTAGCATGTTCTTTATTGTCCATGTCTATTTAGCTAAGGTATCTATGAGATGTAGCATATGCAACTTGATTGATTCTTGTTTTGTGATGTCATATTCATTTAAGAATCCATCTAGTTGTTTTGGTTTTTGATTTGCATGATCCATATGCAATATCAGTGTTACTTGAGATTTTGAGCTAATCATGAAGGACCTTTAAAAAAGGTACCAAATTTGTTCTCAAGAATTCCTTGTAGGTAACAAAGAGTTCTAAACTTCAAGAAGAAGATATGAACAACAAGGAATGGCACAAATGAGCTAAGACTCCAAGAAAAGAGTCAAATACCAAGGATCACAAGATTGTAGAGGGTTCATCAAAAGAAAAGTCACCCATCATTGATGACTCTACACGTGTCATTAATAGAAGAGGAGATTGTTTTCATTTCATCAATCAAGGATGAACAACAAAGAAAATGGAGCAATCACATGTCAACCTCTCTATGAGCTTCAAATGAAAGTGATCACACAAAGGCCTCTATGGACTTGTTGATAAAGAAGATCAATCAAAATGGTAAGAAGTCCAAGCTCAAAGAGCATTGAGGTACAAGGCTTAACTCATCCCTTGTTAGTGATCATAGTTTTGTTTTTTTATCCTTTTGTGCTCAACTAATACCCCCTCCCCTCTATTATGTAGTGTTTTATGCTTTGGGGGAGTTTGTAAATGCTATGCTTAGTTTTCACTTGATCTTTATTGCATATAGGGGTTTATGTTTATATTCAAGTCTTTAGCATTAATCTTATGTGGTTGATCGTCTAGATGCTTGACTTAGGATGTAAACTGTGATTGTGGCATTGATTATGCCATGGGTTGTGTCTATTTGATTGTTTAGAAGTGGCACAACCTAAGAGGGAGTTTTTCAAATGTTTTCAACTCATACCTCCCTCAAAATATGTGATGTATGCTCAATTATTCATATTTTACATCATCACATCACTTGTTAGCTTGTTTTTCATCTTTTATATCTTATAGTCAACTTGTGTAAGTTATTTTGGAAGTTATATGTGTTATAAATGTTTTTGTCTTAAATTGGTATCACATATACTCTCCCTTAATAACTTTGAGATCATATTCTTCATTTTCTTATCCATTGTGATCTCATTATAGTTTTTGGTTAGTATCACTTTAAGAGTTGCTACACTCATTTAGCTAACCATTAACTTATTAGAGGAATGTACTCCAAGTGTTATCTTACACTTCCTCTATTTCTCTTGGTTGTGATACATGTGCTTATCTTATGTATTCATGGTATCACTTCCACTTGTACTTTGTTAGCTATATTTTCAAACGTGTTTTACAATTGGCTTTATTTACAATTGGTATCATGTTTTACAATTGGTCAATTGATATCAAACTTGGTTTTATCTCAAATAGCTAACATCGTATGTTTGATAAACGGGGAGATTGTTCTTTAAGGTTTATTCCCTATCTCCTTTGTTTTTAGCTTAGGTTGATATTCTTTTTGAGCCATACATGACCATCTTTTGGTTTTATATGTCATTATGGACTCCTTGTTTTTTAGAAATCAACCAAGCTTATTCATAAGTAATCCTTCTTCATAATTATTTTTGGTCTTTAGGATTGATCTTTTGGTCCTTATTTTATCAATCTACACGACCATCAAGTTGTCTCCATGGTTTTTAAGTTTTTTTCTTTATATGGAGAGGATTATTAAAATTCATCAAGCTTCTCCAAGATGAATCTTGACTTTTCGTTAAAATGCTTTTCTTATTGGCGCTCTGATAGTCCTTTTTGATTTTGACAAAAAGAGGGAGAAATTTTAGTGTTGCAAATGTGCCAAGAAGAGTAGTTTACAAAAGGAGAATGCTTAGAACTTGCAAAATGGGAGAGATAAGGGATTCTTTAACTTAGGGGGAGTAGAATTTTTTTTTTGAGAAAACTTCTACTTGTCTGGATCCTTAATATCCTTATCTCATGCATACATTTGGTATCTTATTTTTGCATATTATTCCCATTTGCATCAATGTTTTGTCATCATCAAAAACGGGGAGATTGTTAGCCCGAAGGGCAAAATATTCTATGTTGTTTTGATGATAACAAACCATTGTTAGTTCTAATGTTTGTGTGAGCATGTTCTTTGTAATAGGATCCTTAGCACTCACATCGACATTGATGAAAATGGTAAGTTAGCTTCTTGTGTAAACTAAGGTATGTATATTACACACAAGAATGCTATTTTATGGAAGGAAGGAGGCAAGGAGGTTGGTTGGGAAATAGGGTTCTTCAAAGAGTCCCTAATGTATATGGCATAAGAACTTAACATGCTAGTGCTTATGTTTCTCGTTCTATCTAGGTTTATCTGATAAGCACTTAGCTTTACACTTATTTGTTCTTATATCCTTTTGCCATGCTTCCTAGTACTTAAAATTGTCCATATCCTATCTAATTACATCAAAGTTTGACATAATCAAAAAGGGGGAGATTGTTAGCCCTAAGGGCGATCGAACTCGGTTTTTGATAATGGACAAACACTTGATGTTGTGTCTAATGTTTATATCTTTGTGATAGAATATCGGAACATAGATTGGAAGCACTAAGTACTTCAATCAAGCCATGATCGAGATTCAAAGTCATATCATTCAAGGCTCATCTTTCAAGATTGAAGATTGAAGACTTAGGTTTGGTTAGATTAGCTTTGTCATTATAAGTTATTATCTTATAAGCTCTAACCATAGCTCTCATGAACATAAGCTCTACACTCTAGTCTTGCATGCACACAAACACGTTTTCAAAAGGCTAAGTTTTTAAAAGGATTCTTAAATGTGTTCATATCGTAAAAGCCTTTGGTTTCTAAGTCTAAGTCCTTTAAAATGGTTTTCCAAGTGTTCTTACTTGGAAAACATTTTAGACTTCAAAAGACTTCAAAAGATTTCAAAACGTGTGAAAAATTAGCTTGGAAGTTCGGTCAACCGAGCTCAAGCTCGGATCAACCGAAGAGATACTGAGAGGTTTGACTGTTAGCTTCGGTCGACCTATAGGTAGTTCGGTCGACCTATGTGTCTAGTCGGTCGACCGACCTTGGCCATGGTGGATCCGAAGTTGGCTTCGGTCAACCGAACTCTGCGATTTCTAGCCGTTATTTGACCGTTGGAGACTCGATTTTCAGCCTATTTTGAAATGTATATATACTCCAAAGCTAGAGAATCATTCCAAGGCTTGCACATCAAATATTCATTGATTTCTCATCAAGCCAAAAACACTTTCAAAGCAAAATACTCTTCATCTCTATGATCTAAATCATTCAAGAGTATTCTTTCAAAAGCAAGACAAAGAGTGGAATTCATATGTTCAAAAGAGCTTAAACATTCTTGTACTTCAAAGGTATATTTCTCACTTATTAGAGTGATCAATCTTTGTATTTAAACATTCAATTCCCTTTCTAAGTGATTGGGTAATTCTTGTAAAAGTCCTACTTTGTGTGGGCAATTTGTAAAGTCCTACTTAGTGTGGGCAAGCTCTTAGTGAGTTTTTCATTGTGTGGTTGTGTTGTAAAACTCTTAGTGAGTTAGCCACATTTGTAAACATTCTTCTGAGTGAAGTTGTTTGAAATCCTTGGGTGCGGCTCAAGGTAGTGGATGTAGATTCTAAGTGAATCGAACCACTCTAAATCCTTTGTCTTGTTAATTGGGTTTTGCATTGCTTTTATTCTTCTTGCTCAAACTTCCAATAGCTTTGCAAAGAATCGAAAAAGTTTACAAGATTAGTTAAAACCCATTCACCCCCCCTCTTGTGTTTTACAACTTGGGAAGTTTGTGCTCATTTTGATTGATTCATAACTTCCCTCTTTAAACGCTTTTGTTTGTATGCTTACCTTGTTTGATCTTTTTTCTTTAAACATCACCTTTGTAGTTTGGATTGAATTCACCTTTGAACTATATTCGTAACCAACTACTTGAGGAATATACTTGATCTTGTGCTATATTTAGTTCTCTTATCCTCTCCTTAGGTGATCATATGTAAGTACTTGTTTCTTCTTGTATCTTCTTTTTGCTTAATTTCTTCAGGACACGAGAGAAGAAGGAACGATAGAGGAAGCAGAGCCAAACGCATTAGAAAAACACAAAGAAAACATGAAATCTCACTTCACCAACAACTATGGAAAATGTTTAAGGGTGAAAAAGGAAGATGAAAATTTTTCTTTTTAGATCTCTTCCATAAGTCCGGGTTCGAGAGAAGAAGAAACAATGTTGGAAGCAGAGCTAAATGCATTAGCCAAACACAAAGAAAACGTGAAATCTCCCATCATCAACAAATACTCCCATCCACTCGCCATTGATGTTAATGATCTTGAGGGGTGATGATCAAAGGAGACAGTTAAAAGGTGAAGAGGGAAGATGGAATGTAATATTTGTTACTCTCTGGTAGAAGTCCGGTCTGCCAGATCTGAAGTTGCGGTCGATTTACATGCCCTGTTTCAACAAAACTGTAACCTCTAAACTTTTTTATTTTTTTTTAGTTTTGTATCTCTTTTAACATGGGCACACCCATAGAGGGTTTTATATGTTTTCTATCTCATACCCCCATATATACGATGCATGCTTAAATCTTTCATCACACATACATCATCATCTCAAGTTGGCTTTGGTTTTCATATTTTCATATCTTTTAGTCTAGTTGTGTAAGAAATGGGAGTTGTACGATCTTAACAAGTACATGTTTTATATCCACCTCCCTTATCATTTGAGATCATGTGCATTCTCTCTCTTCTATATTTTGATCTCATATGATTTTGGTTAGCTCGATGTCTTAGTTGTTATACTTCTTTGGCTAACCAATTACTTATAGAGAAATGTGCTTTAAATTGTTAACCTTACACTTCCCTTGTTTTGTTTTGGATTGTGAAATATGCAATTATCATGTCTTCATATCACTTACATATTTTTACATCCATCTTTGTTAGATATGGATTTAACTTGTTTCCATCTTGAAATAGCTAACATTGTTTTTGGAAAAAAAGGGAGATTATACTCTAAAGGTTTTATTCTTATATCTCCTTGTGTTTTAGTCTTTTAGATTTGGTGGTTGATTCATTTTTGAGCTACATGACCATCCTTGATTTATGTGTCATTATTTTCTCTCTTTATTTTTTATATCAACCAAGCTTGAAAACCTCTTCGAAAGATTTGTTTAGAAGCTTACATAATTTTAACATAAGCATCATCTCTTGGCCACTCACATTTCATTACAAATGGATTTTTACAAATGATGTGCTTACTTAGCTTTAAAGATTTCCTTCTTTCATTTATTTTGGTCTTTGGTTATGTCTTCCTTGAATTCCAACGTAAACTAAATAAATTGACTAACAAAGCTTATCCATGATTCATACTTAATCCCTCCTAAACGATTTTCACTTTTGATCCTTTGGATCTCTATTTTTTTTTAAAAAAAAATAGGAGAAAATGCTTTTCATTTTGGCGCTCGGATGAACCTTTTAGATTTTGACAAAAGGGGGAGAAAATTAGCTTTTGCAAATGTTCCATGAAAAGTAAATTTACAAAACGAGAAAGCTAAGAACTTTGCAAAATAGGAGAGATGATGATGAAGAGCCTTGATAACTTGTATCAAGATCCAACGACAAAGGTTGAATTCGGATCTTTCTCTCCTTGAAATAGTTTACGTGCGAATAAAATCAACGCTAAGTAGTTTGATTTTCGATGGAGGCTGAAACACCACAACAAGCGAAACTAGACTTGTTGATTAGTAGCTCAAGAATGAATGAAAATCTAATAATAAGTTCAATTCACAAGTATCTAAGGAATAATCTTACCAAATATCATATATCTAACTTGATTACAATGTGGCGGAAATCTCTCTTTAAATGGATGAGATTTCGGCTAGAACCTTATAAAATAGAGTCCTTATTGGACTCTGAAATAAAACAATCACAAGTATAGTAAAAAACCTTAAACTAATACTTGTTATAAACTAAATAACTATATGGACCACATGTCCTTTACTAAATCTAATTACGAAATTAATAAACTACTAAGGTAAATAATAAGTTGAAATTACATTAAAGTCTATTTTAGGCTTTAATGACTAAAACTTCCCAAAATTGGACTCTAGTCATTTTCCTTCCAATTGTGCACTTTGCCTTCAAAAGAGATTAGATGGATTTGATCTTTATGTCTTGCATTCTTTAAAGGTTTCTTTGATCCATGAACCTTTAGACTAAATTCTTTAAGAACTTCACTCATATGCTTTCTTCGGGAACTTGGACTTGGAATGAATGAGTTAAGAACTTGGTTATTTGGATGAATGATCTTGGGACGATTTAGATATGAGTCTTTTAGCTTCATTGATTGATCCTCATCAGATGATGGATTCTTTAAAATAGAGGGAGTAGAATGATTTTTCAAAACATCTACTTTCCTTGATCATATGCATCCTTATCTCAAGCTTTGATATTCTATGCTTAATTGGTTTATCCTTTTGATATTGTATTCTCATTTGCATCAATGTTTTTTCATCATCAAAAAGGGGAGATTGTAAGTCCCGATGGCTAATATGATCAATCTAGTTTTGATGATAACAAACCATTGAGAAGTTCTAATGTTTGTGTGAGCTTGTGTTTTAATGACATGATCTATATACTCACATTTTGATTGATGAAATGAAAAGCCAAAGCTTCTGTGAACCTAAAAGGTTCAATACTACTACATTGAAGATGCTAAAACAAGTAGGATTCATTGAAGAAGAAGCTACATTGCAAGACTTCATGGAACAAGCTTGAAATTGACTACACATTGCCTTGGAAGTGGTTGCAATGCAAAGAAGGAAGATATGTAAGCCCTAAGGGCTAATGTGATCAATCTTGTTTTGATGATAAAAAACCATTGATAGTTCTAATATTTTTGTGAGCATGTTCTTAATGATAGGATCCTTAGCACTCACACCGACATTGATGAAAATGGTACGATAGCTACTTTTGTACACCAAAGGTATCATCATACACACAAGGGAACACTACACTTTGCAAGAATCCAATGGCACAAGCTTGAATTCAATCCACATGCCTTGGAAGGATTTGAAAAGTCAAGAAGAAGAAAGATCAACAAGTCAAAAGCTACTCAATCCTACAAGAGAAGAATCAAGTGGTATGCTCCTTGACAAAGAAGAAGTGTTGAAGTATAATACTATAAAACCTCAAGATTAATATGGGACTTCATCACTCAAGAAGATGTTGATCAAAGGCTTAAAGTCAAAGATCCAAGAAGTATTCAACTACATGACTTGAAGACCTTGGGAAGATTAGCCTATACTTATAGGTATATTCTTGTGACTAATATTTTCTTGAGAATGCTAGGATCATATATTTAAAGCTCAACCATGCATGTTTTCAAAATCTCATGTTTTACATTGTTCAATTAATTGAAAAGGTTTTTGAAAACTTAGATAAGTTTTGGTCAATGCCTAAATTCTTTAAAATGTGTTTTATATCTTTACAAAACACTTAGGCATGAGTTTGAGAACATTAGGAACTTGGCTAAGTGGAAAAACCACTTTAGGACTTCATTCTGGTCGACCTATGCCTAGCTTAGGAAGACCAAATGAAATTCGGTTGACCGACATGTGTTGTCCAGTCGACCGAGGTTATTTTTGTCCTTAATCAGATTTTGAATGTCTCAACCCTCCAATGGCTATATTCTCTCGGACAACCTTGCTCTAGATTGGTGGACCAAAATTTGCTTCGGTAGACCGGACCCATCTTGCAGTCGACCGAGATAACAACATAGGGCCTTTAACCTTTACTTCAGATGCACTTCGAACTACCTACCTCATGGTCCGGTCGACCGAAATATGTCCAAGCGGGCCAAAAATTATAGTCGTTGTGATCAAATGTGCTTGTGTATTTTACCCATATATAAACCGTCATAAGCTGAATTTTCATAACTAATCAAGTCATAAGAGGTCATAGGCTATACACTCCATAAACAAGCAAACACACACTTTCTTGACCTCAATCTTCAAATCATTCTTTCAAAATATATCATTTTGAATTGAGCTAAAACTTCATCTATCCTTCTATTCTCAAGAATGATTAGAGCTTTCATTTGTAAATCCATTCCAAGATGGAATTATTTGTAGTGAGCTAATTACCCAATTTCTCTTTGTGATAACTAGTTCTTTGTTTGCTAGGAAAAAGCTCTTTGTGAGTGTTTCTAAGTCCTCGTTGATGAGGCAAAAATCCTCTTGTGAGAGCTATCTCTTTGGAGAGATTAGCTCTTTGTGAGCATAGTTCTTTTGAGAACTAGAAAAACACTCTTTCTGAGTGGAGTCTTCTTAGTGAAGGAACAATCCTCTTTGTGAGGCAAGTGTATCGCTTGTGAGAGATTGGCTCTTTGTGAGCTTAACACTCTTTGTGAGGGGAGTCTTCTTAGTGAAGCAAAAGTCATCATTTGTTGAGGCAAATGTAAAAGGTTGAACCCACCTTACATTTTTTGTGAAGGGTATACATTAGTGGATGTGGGAAATCCTTAGGTTTGTCCTAAGGTAGTGGATGTAGATTCTTTGTTAATCGAACCACTATAAATCCTTGTGTTAGTTTTCTCTATCCCTACACTTTTACTTTATAGTTCATGAATTGCTATAACTTGCTTACTTGTATACATGAACTGTTTGATTAAGGTTAGAGATACAACACATGCTTCCTTGCTTTATACATTATTTCCCTTTAGTCATCTACGTTGCCTAAACATAATTGGCTCACCTTATGTGCTTTATCAACATACTTGTAGTTAAGGTGATCTTTTAGGCAAAGAATCCTAGAAAATCTAAAAAGTTTTTAGAACCGAATTCACCCCCTGTTAGTTTCATTACCCTAATATGGTATTTTAATTGGTATCATAGCCTTGTCTCCTTTTTGTTGTACTTACATCCTAGGAGGATCTATGGATCTTTGTTTTTCTACCTTAGATGACCAATCCCCATCTAGACCACCTTTATTTGATGGCTCCAACTTTCATAGTTGGCAATATGTGCTTAAATTGTTTTTGTCTTCTAATGACCTTTAATTGTTGAGCATTATAGAAGAACGTCCATATGTTCCTTCAATTCTTATACAAGGGGCCAGAGTGCAAAAGTCTAGAAAAGACTATGATGAAGAAGACTTCAAGAACATGACACTCAACTTCACGGCCATGAATGTGCTTTGTTGTGCACTCAATGAAAAAGCTCTCAACAAGGTACAAGATTGTGAGGATTCCTATTCTATGTGGAAAATGCTTGAAGCATCCTATAAGGGCGAAGTTAAAGTGCAAAAGCCAAAGGTGGAAATCAAAGAATTGGGGACTCAATCTTGTGATGGTATTGAAGAAATCTCAATCAAAACTCAAGAAAACCTTGATAAGATCAAAGAGTGTGATTTAGGAAAAATCAAAAGTCAATCTTCAATGAGCTCAAAAGACAACATTCAAATTGAGCCTTCACAAGATGAGAATGTGGAAGAAATGGTGGAAGCCAAAGATAATGATCTTCAAGGAGTAACTAATTATGATGGAGACAACGAAGATCACCCATCATGCCAAAGAAAGAAATTTCCACAAAGCTTCAATGACAACTATATAAAGAGAAGTGGCATTTCAAAGATAAATGAAGACTTTAAATGGAGATTTTCTAAAAGGAAAAGATCACATACTCTCCATAGCTCTTGGTATCCTTAACACTCAAAAGCTACTACATTCAAAGAACCAAGATGCTCAACCTCAAGTGATGACCAAGACTTCAATGATAATCTACAATCATCATCACTTGGTAAGAAAGCTAAGGTATTGAATTCTTCATCTCTCAACTCCTTAATCGATGATATTAAAAAATTTAGCGATTTTGATCTTTATGCTTACAATTCTTTTGATGTTGCATCTTGCACCTCCATTGATCATTTTCATATAGATAGCTTAAGGCATGATCTTCATAGGTTATATGATTTCTTAGCCAAGCTATCTATGAGATGCAACATCACAAACTTGAATGATTCTTGCTATTGTTTCCTTGACTCTTATGAGAATCATTCATGTAGCTTAAGTATTGATAATATTGACCATTTCACACACACACAGGTCACTTGAGAAATAAAATTAACATTGAAGGACCTTTACAAATGGTAACTAGAAATCCTTATGTTTATCTTGTAGGTTCCAAAAGATCTAACCCTCATATTGAAAAGAGGAACAACAAGAAATGGAAAAACGAGCTAAGACTCTAAACAAAGAGTCATGTGCCAAGGTCAACAAAGTTGTGGCGAGTTCATCAAGAAACAGCATGTCAATCATCAATGATGACTCCACAAAAGACTACTTAAGGTGCCTCATTGGACTTATAGATGATGAAGATCAAAATGAATTTTAAAGTCCAATTTCCTATAGAAATGAGGTACAATTTTCAAATTCTACTCTTGATAGTGATCATGATTGTGATGATGATCCTTATGTGCTTTTAAGTGATTTATATGTTGAGTTGAAAAATATAGCCAAGAAGAACAAAAGCATATGTGAAAAACTTGCTTGCACATTAAATTAAAGATTCAAATTGCAAGTAGCGTACAATGAACTTCTTGCCACATCACATTGTCTGGAAAATGAACATGATAGTATTCTGTTATCCATAGATGCCTTTACTCTTCAAAATCATGAATTGCATGATAAGGTGCAAATTGTTAATTCTAAACTTGTTGAGTTTGATTTTATAAGGAATAAACTTGATATTCTTAACTCTCATGTGGATAAGTGCACATGTTCTAGAGATATACTTGGAAATGTGGTTGTTGCTCAATATGCTTCACATAATGGAAATTTCTTAGAGCACAAACACACACATATGCATACACACTCTACTTCTTTTGATGCTAGAACTTCACATTCCACTAAGCTTAATGCTACCGGTTCATATTGTGGAAAATGTGGGCATCATATTACATGTTGCATGATTAAAAAGAAGATTGATAAAGGTGCAAAGTCTATTTGGGTTGAAAAGGGCCCCATAACTAATCCCCCAAGGACCCAAAAGAAAATGGGTACCAAAATTACAAGTTATTGCAGGAAACAGGAGATTTTCGGTCGACCGCACAAGGCGTCGGTTGACCGAAGAAATGGTCAAAATGCCTCAGGCAAATGCATGATATCCCAGTCGACCTAAGCAAAGGACTTAGTCAGAAATAGGGTATCCCAATCGACCGAACCCCCTCCCCGGTCGACCGAAATCGAGACAGAAAGAAATTCAAATTTTTTTCGGATGAGGGTTAGGCGACCGGATAGGACCTCCGGTCGACCAAAGTGTCGCGATTTGAAGATTTTAAAGGGCTTTTCAGTTACAACTTTTCAAATTCTAAAGTTCCATATTCGAATACTCCCAAAACCCCTTCATATTTCTCTCTCAAATTTAAAACCCACACTTACCCATATATCATTTCCTTCCACGAACATCAAATTCACACAATCATGAATCAAAATCCAAACCCCAATCCTTCAAAAAATAAACCCAAAGAAAATCCACCCAAAAGGCAACCCATTTCAGCAAGACCCTTGAAAATCCATTAATGATCCGTGAATACATTGAGCCTGCTCCCAAGAGAGCAAATACAAAGAGGATGATCGATAGAAGCAAGGGAAATCATAGAAGACAGACCATTCCGGTGAGGAAACGTAGTGAGATGTGTTGGAGTACATTTAATCTAAGGTGCGCCAATTCGATTGGGCCGGGCCGGGATTGGATTGGACCCTTAATCGGGTTGGGCCGACCAATATGATTGGGTCGACCAACCCATTTGGATCAGTCAATTCGATTGGGTTTCGGGCCGGGCCGGGATTGGATTGGGCCCTTAATCGGGTTGGGCCGACCGACCCGTTTGGACCGACCTTATGGCTGGATTATTTATATAATTTCAGCTATCTCAAATGGTAGTTAAAGTGGTGGAGAACATGGAGGAGTGATTTCCTCCATGATCTCCCACTTCCCCCACTTTCTCTCCCCACTCTCTCTTGATAGACTAGGAGAAAATACAGATTTTCTAAGTCATTCTAATCAGTTTTTCCATCTTTTGAAGCTTAGGGAAAAGAGAGAATATTGAGAGCTTTAGAGAGAAAAGAAAAGACAGATTTTCTAGACTTGTTTTCTAGCTATTGCTAATAGAAAAGAAGTTAGAAATCTTGTTTCTTGTTCTTCTAAAAGGTCAGAGATACATACTCCATTGAAGAGTGTCTTCAAAGCTTCTACAAGGCGTTGGCTAGCACCAAGCAGTAGAAGACCATCCCCGGAAGATCGAGTGGATACTGGGAGAGACGGAGCCTGCATTGTGGTGTTCCGTTCGTCACAACTACCACCGAAAGTGTTTCGGCTATTCTAGCATCTAAAAAGGTAAAACACTATCCCGTAGTCGTAAGTTCTTACTCGTGGAAGATCCTGGTAGAGCGGGTCACTTTATTTTTTGCTGCACTTTGTGATTCGACCCGGTTATTCCTCTAACAGTGGTATCAGAGCCACTCACGAGTACCCTATAGACTTTATGTATTATAGTGTTTGTATATAGATTTTGAATCTATGTTATGCATGCCTTAGGATTGCTAGAAATGTTGTAAATCATGTATGACATGCTTTTCCAGTTTTCTGTATATATGTCTGTTGAGAATTTCCAGTTTTGAAGTCATTCAAAAGCTGGAAAAACTCTCAGTTTCTAGCACTTCGGTCGACCGGGACTCAGTTTCGGTCGACCGAGGCAAGACAATAGCTAAATGGTATTAGGTTCGGATCAACCGAGAAGGTGTTCGGTCGAACCGAGTTGGTCTTCGGTCGACCGAAGTACCTGGTTGGTCAACCGAGTACTCTCAGTACTTTTTCGGTCGACCGAGCTTGCTGGACGGTCGACCGAACTGACCAGTATATGAAATGTTCTGTTATTGGTTGCTCATTATTTTTCATAAATTGTTATGTTAATTGAGCATGATGCATAGTAATCGCCTTTACCCTGTTGGTTTTATTTTATAATACGATCTGCGTATCGTGCCTATTTTATCATTCAAAAGTTGTAATTTTATTCTCATTAAATCCCCTCGAATGTAACTCGAGGTTTCCTTAGAAATTTTGTAATTCTAGATTAGGAGAAGGTACATCTGAGATGATGAAGATTTGGAGGCAACCAACCAAAGGTCAAGACGGTGTAGAATAGATGTTTTTCATTTTACACCCTTAGATTGACTTCACGGTTTTTCCATTGGCTTGGAAAAACCGAATAGGATATGGCGATTACTATTGCATTTTATTTTATGTATTGGATGCATATGTATATAAGCATAAACTGTTTTATTTATGCTTTTCTGGTGAGATTGTTAAAAACAAAAAAAACCCTCAATAAATATTAATTAGTGCCTTCCTTAGTTTGGCCCTCGTCAAGGCCTAGATCGACATTAGTATGGGACATGCCAAAGCTGTGCATACGTGTCTATCCGGGTGAGGCGCGAAGGATAAATTGTGATATCCGCCGGCTAAAACTTAGGGTCCTAGTTAACTAGATTATCTCAATAGATGGATTGAGGATCTAGAGGCAAAAGAGTTGAGAAAAGTGTATAATGATACGCTTAAATAAATGTTATTCACTCAACTAACCAAGAATTACATAATTTGATGTAATTGGCAAACGTTGCCTACCTAAATAACTAAGTTTTGGGCGATCAGCCAAAGCTGACTCAGAACGAGGTGAAATATGGATCTTGGCCCGCTAGAAAGTTAACGAACTTTCCGAGTTGATATTGAGGGTTATTCACTCGAAGAAAATAGTGAGAGAAATCATTAAAAAGATAAAGACCTAGTAATGATTTTTAATCGGTACTTACTTTTGTATATGCATATTTTTGTTGTAGAAAATGGCAAATTCAAACCAAACACTATCACCGCGTTCTATCCTTGAGTAGGACAAATTAGAGGAGTTAACTTCCCTCGATCGGTTCGAGAACTTGAGAATCATTCTCAAGCATGAAAGAAAAGTCTGTATGTACTTGAACAGACTTATTCTCGCTATACCGGAGGCTCGTGCTACGACTAGCTGAAAGGATCGCTTATCGAAGCATGTTAGTGATGCTTTAGATGTGTCTAGCCTCATGCTTGTCACCATGAACTACGAGCTTCGAAGCAACATGAGGACATGGGGGGTATATGAGATCTTTGGCTCACTCAAGCGACTATATCAGGCAAGCACGCCGAGAGAGATTCGATGTATCGAAATCTCTCTTTCGATGCAAAAATGTCCGAGGAATGCCGGTAGGAAACTCACGTTCTTAAGATGATAGGTTATGTTCGTAACCTTGAAAACTCGGGATTTCCTTTGGGACAAGAGTCGTCGATCGATTTGATCTTGCAATCGTTGCACGAGTCATTCGATCAGTTCATTACTGAATTATCACATGAATGAAATTGACAAGCCATTGCTTGAGTTGTTGAACATGCTTGAGGATCGCCGAGAAGGAAATAGGCAAGTCCAAGCCCAACACCATACTGATGGTGCAAAAGGGCAAAGGCAAAGGTTTTGTGAGATCCAAAGGCAAACCGAAAGGTAAGCCCAAGGGCAAGCAAACCACTTTCAACAATGCACTGAAACCTAAGGGTGGTGTAGCCAAGGACTCTATCTGTCATCATTGTGGTGAGAAGGGTCACTGGAAAAGGAACTGCAAAAGCTATCTTGCAGGGAAAAGGCTGGAAAAGGAGAAAGCAATTGTTGCTACGGGCTCAGGTATTTATGTTATTGATGTTAATATGATTGATATCAATTTAAATACAACTACTTCTTGGGTATTTGATACCGGATGTGGTTCTCACATTTGTACTAATGTGCAGGGACTTCAAAGGAGTAGAGAGTTGGCAAAGGGTGAAGTGGAACTACGAGTAGGCAACGGAGCACGTGTTGCGATCCCCTAGTTTGTAGGGACTTGTACTTTTACTTTGCCTTCAGGGCTTGTTTTGGAGTTTAGAAAAGTCTGTTTCTATGTACCTAGTTTAATTAAGAATATTATTTCGAGTTTCTTGTTTGGACAAGAAAGGTTTTGAGATTTCGATAAAAAACCAACGATTGTCGTTATTTATGGATAATATGTTTTATGCAAGCGCCTCTTTAATTAATGGTCTATATATTTTAGACCTTGATATGCCAATTTTAAACATAAATCCAAAAGGATTAAAACTAATGATTCTAATCCGACATACCTTTGGCATTGCCGCTTAGGCCACATAAACGAAGATCGCATATCCAACTCCATAAAGATGGGCTGTTGGAATCATTTGACTTCGAGTCTTATGATCGATGCGAATCTTGTTTGTTGGGTAAGATGACAGCATCACCTTTCACTAAGCTAGGTGAGAGAGCCGATGCTTTATTAGGACTAATACATAGTGATGTATGTGGCCCTTTTAATATACATGCGAGGGGTGGTTACCTCTACTTCATTACCTTTCTTGATGATTTCGAGTAGGTATGGATATGTGTTCTTGATGAAACACAAATCCGAAGCATTTGCTAAGTTTAAACTAGAAGTAGAAAACCAACTTGGCAAGAGTATTAAGATTCTTCGATCTGATCGAGGGGGAGAATACTTGAGTCAAGAATTCTGTGACTATCTAAAAGCTTGTGGAATTGTTTCACAACTTTCTCCTCCAGCTACTCCACAATGGAATGGTGTGTCTGAAAGGAGGAACAGAACCTTATTAGATATGGTTCGTTCGATGATGAGTCACACGAGCCTGCCCAATTCCTTTTGGGGACACGCACTAAAGACAGCAGCTTTAAGACTTAACCGCGTTCCATCTAAATCGATTGCAAAGACGCCATACGAGTTATGGGACTGGGAAGCGTCGGTTTGTCTTTCCTCAAGATTTAGGGGTCGTGAAGCGTTTGTAAAACGCTCAGCTTCTGATAAGCTGGCTCCAAAATCTGAAAAGTGCATATTTGTAGGTTATCCTAAGGAAACTAAAGGATACTACTTTTATATCCCTAACGAGAACAAAGTGTTTGTTGCTCGCACGAGAGTCTTTCTAGAAAAAGAATTTGTTTCTAGAAACACAAGTGGGAGTAGTGTAGAACTTTCTGAAGTTCCAGACTCTCAAACTAGCACTAATGATGAGATGGAAATTGAACAGACTCCACAAGTTGTTGTGCAGCCAGCACCAGTTCAAGAAACACAAGAATTGCGTAGGTCTGGTAGAGTTCGTCGTCCACCTCCGGAAAAATTTGGATTTTTCATAACAGAACATGGTGATGTTATGTTTGTGGATCACGATGAACCTTCAACCTACAAACGAGCAATTAATAGCCCGATTTTTGAGAAATGGCTTGAGGCCATGAGATCCGAAATGGACTCCATGTACACAAACCAAGTCCGGATCTTGGTTGATCCACTGAAGGGTAACTCCCATAGGGTGCAAATGGGTTTTTAAGATTAAAACCGACATGGAAGGGAATGTACAAACGTACAAGGGGCGACTGGTCGCGAAAGGTTTCAAACAAATTCATGGTATTGACTATGATGAGACTTTTTCCCCTGTAGTTATGTTCAAGTCCATTCGGATTTTGCTTGCTATTGCAGCTTACTATGACTACGAAATCGGCAAATGGATGTCAAAATCGCTTTCCTTAATGGAAAACTTGATGAGGATGTGTATATGACACGGGACTGAAGGTTTTGTCACTCCAGAGAATGCTTTGGAAAAGTATGTAAGCTTCGAGATCCATTTATGGACTCAAGCGAGGCTTCTCGAAAAGCTGGAGCATCCGTTTTAATGATGCAGTCCCATGAGTTTGGCTTCATTAGAAATGAGGATGAGCCTTGTGTTTACAAAAAGGTTAGTAGGAGCTCAATCGTATTCCCGGCTTTGTATGTAAATGACATACTACTCATTGGAAAGCGACATACCAACCTTAAAGTCGCAGCAAAGGCTTGGTTGAGTACGTGTTTCTCTATGAAAGACTTAGGCGAAGCCGACTATATCTGGGAGTCAAGATCTATAGAGATAGATCCGGGAGACTCATTGGCCTAAGTCGAGTACATATATAGACAAGGTGCTAAAGCGGTTTAGCATGCAAGAGTCTAAGAAAGGACTTTGTCCTATGGCACATGGTACTCGTGCAGTCGAAGGAACGAGTGTTCTAAAATGCCCTGCCGAATTAGAACGCATGAAAGAGATTCCTTATGCTTACGCCATAGGATCCATCATGTACGCCATGATATGTACTCGCCCTGAGATGTCTCGTTTGCCTTAAGCATTACGAGCGAGATACCCGATCAAATTACGGTGAAGCGTCATTGGATCTCGATCAAGAACATTCTCAAGTACTTGCGAAGGACTAAGGATACATTCTTGATTTATGGAGAGGCGAGATGAGCTCGTTATGAGTCGGGTTACACCGATGCTAGTTTCCAAACCGGCGAGAGATGATTTCCGATCGCAATCGGGATATGTGTTTAACTTGAATGGAAAGTCTTGTGGTGGCGCGATTCAATGCAATCAACCATCGCAGATTCTACAACGAGGCCGAGTACATAGCGGCTTGTGAAGCGGCTAAGGAGGCGATTTGGATCGGGAAATTTATTTCCGACCTCGATGTGGTTCCTAGTATTGCGAACCCGATAGACCTCTATTGTGACAACAATGGGGCTATTTCACAATCTAGGGAACCTAGATCTCACCGAGAGGTCCAAACATGTACTACGGCGATTTCACCTAATCCGCGAGATTATAGAGAGAGGTGATGTGCATATATGTAGAGTAGACTCGCGAGACAATGTCGCCGATCCACCGATGAAGCCACTGTCGCGGCGAGCAGCATGATCGTCACACTAGCTCCATGGGTATCCGATATCCGGAGGGACTGATCTTTAGAGACAGATCATTAGTATGCCCTAAAGACCATTTATTGTAATTTGGGTCTTTAGTGCAAGTGGGAGATTATTGTACAGTATTTAATGTAATTTTTCTATTTTGATGAATAAAAGGCAATTAATTCCAGTATTATTCATTATGTTTACTGCGTTCTTAACAACATAAATAAATAATATGTCCTTAGAATAGTATTTATAATTGTTATGAGATACTATTACGAAAGCGTCCCCTAGTCGAACATTATTATGGAATATTCGAGGACAATAATAATGCGTAAGACTAGTATGTGTAGTGATTGATATAAGATATCGGATCGTCACATAGGTATATATGATTAGAGAATCATTATCTTGGGACCAGATCCCGACATGAGAAACACACCATGGGTTGTTATATAATAGTCAACGGTGTTTCTCAAATTTTGACTAGGGTTGTATATGAGATCCTTCGACTTGAGGTCTCACAAGAGTTCTTGCATGGCTAGTGTTATGCTTTGATAATGTTAAACGCTATCCAGTAGCTCGGGTGAGCAATAAAGGCATTTATTGGGTACATCACGAATCTTGTTCGGGATGAGTGGGATGCGAAAAGGATTTGTCCCTCCTATATAGCGGGAGCGATATCTTGGGCCCCTTGATGGAGTCGACTAATTCATGGCCATGAACAAGTGAATCGGTATATGATATTGATGTCATTTGATTAGTCTACTCGCGAATCAAGAAACTAAAAGATTGGACAATACAAGTGTGACTTTTTCCATGACTTGTGTTCAATCTAGATATCAAGGACAAAAGGATTTAACTACAAATGTCAAATGTTGTGATTATGATAAATCACCAGATATTTATGAATTGGGGGTAATGATGCGTTGCTAGATACCTCTCATTACCTGTGATAAATGATGTCACGGCCAACATCATAGATACCTCTTGGGTCGCACTCATAGATCAACTGGATTGGGCTTGTTGGAGTACATTTAATCTAAGGTGCGCCAATTCGATTGGGCCGGGCCGGGATTGGATTGGGCCCTTAATCGGGTTGGACCGACCAATATGATTGGGTCAACCAACCCATTTGGATCAGTCAATTCGATTGGGTTTCGGGCCGGGCCCGGGATTGGATTGGGCCCTTAATCGGGTTGGGCCGACCAATATGATTGGGCCGACCGACCTTATGGCTGGATTATTTATATAATTTCAGCTATCTCAAATGGTAGTTAAAGTGGTGGAGAACATGGAGGAGTGATTTCCTCCATGATCTCCCACTTCCCCCACTTTCTCTCCCCACTCTCTCTTGATAGACTAGGAGAAAATACAGATTTTCTAAGTCATTCTAATCAGTTTTTCCAGCTTTTGAAGCTTAGGGAAAAGAGAGAATATTGAGAGCTTTAGAGAGAAAAGAAAAGACAGATTTTCTAGACTTGTTTTCTGGCTATTGCTAATAGAAAAGAAGTTAGAAATCTTGTTTCTTGTTCTTCTAAAAGGTCAGAGATACATACTCCATTGAAGAGTGTCTTCAAAGCTTCTACAAGGCGTTGGCTAGCACCAAGCAGTAGAAGACCATCCCCGGAAGATCGAGTGGATACTGGGAGAGACGGAGCCTGCATTGTGTGTTCCGTTCGTCACAACTACCACCGAAAGTGTTTCGGCTATTCTAGCATCTAAAAAGGTAAAACACTATCCCGTAGTCGTAGGTTCTTACTCGTGGAAGATCCTGGTAGAGGCGGGTCACTTTATTTTCCGCTGCACTTTGTGATTCGACCCGGTTATTCCTCTAACACGATGATGATCATCCAATCCCACCTTCTTCTCCAACATTCCAAGGTGAATCCTCATCATACAACAGAAAGAAGGTATCCCCTAGATTCTATTCCGAAGAGCTTGGAAATTGTATGATAATCTAGTTAAGGAAAGAAAGGGTATCATTCATGGCTATGTTATAGAAAATAACATGTTCAATAGGGGCATAGATAAGGTGATTGATCATTTCGTTGATATGGAATGGGTAACCCTACTTGCTCACGATTGAGAAATCTACCCCCTCATATTTTATAAATTTGGTGCAAATTTAAAGATTAAGGAAAAATGGATGATGGATTGTTTTGGTTGACGAGGGTTGGGGGCTTGGAGTTTAGCTTCTCGGAAGCCATGTTTTGCAATATACTAGGGAATTAAACTTGAGGATGGAGCCATTCATTACTTTGATTCATGGCCAAGAACAAGTGAATTAATATGAGATATTAATGTCATTTGATTAGTCTACTCGTGAATCAAAAAACTGATGATTGAACAATACAAGTGTGACATTCTCCATGACTTGTGTTCAATCTAGATATCGAAGACAAAGGGATTAGCACAAGAGGTCATGACTGTGATTACTTGAATTATCGGAATATTTGTCAATTTGGAGTAATGATGTGTTGTTACGTACCTCTCATTACTGTTGACCATTGTTATCAAAGCCAACATAGCAAATACCTAATGGGTCGCAAACTATGATCAATTGGATTGGGCTTGTTGGAATTTACATTTGATATATGTGTTCGAATTGGATTGGGCCGACCAATAATCGATTAGGCAAACCGATTCGGTTGAACCGGTCTTTTGAACTGGAAACCGGTCTAAGAACTAGTTTGATAAACTCAAAACCGGATATGTGCAAGGCATTTGAGGGTTGTGTGTAGTTGGAGGTTTGGGAGCCTTTTGAAGGGAAAATGGAAGTAGTGGGTGAATTAACTTTCACCCCACTATTTCATTTTTTCTCATTATTCAATTGTTGGATAATTTCATTTTTCTCCTAACACACCATTGTTGCCGAAGTTTCCAAGTGAATTTTACACCACCAAAACATAAAAGTTAGAAGAAAAATTATATTTTTCGTTCTTTCTTTTTCCGGTTTTTCCTTGAACCTATATACCAAAATTCCTGAATATTTTCTTCAACTTCGGAGCTTTCTGACTAGCATTAGAGACACGAAGAACTAGTTCATGTTCATCATGTAGATACCGCTAGAGACAGGAGTCGATAAAGATCGGTTGTTGTTGGTGATTCCGTTGCATAATCAAAAAAGAAATCGTTTCTATCATCTCGTAAAACAAAAGGTAATTATCCTAATTAAAGATCATTGGTTCTTACTCGTGAATGAGTTAGAAACGGAATCCGCTTTTAATTTTGCATCGCGTTTGTTTAGGAATCCGAATTTCTTTCTTTCACTGAGATGTCATTGCTTCTGCTAAGCTATATTTGTAAGCCAGATTCGTGGCCAGTAAATGTGTAGGATATGTGAAAGGAAACTTATACAAATTAAGGTTAACTGCAAATATACTAAGGAAAATCAAGACTTCCCTTCGGATTCCCAAGGAAAGAGAGAGGTTACCCGAGTAGCTCAACAAAAGACAAAGCTTGTAAAGGATAGAAGAGTCGGGCATAATTGAATAGCTTTTGAACAAACAACTTCGAACAAGCACGGCTCTAAATCATCAGTGCGGAGGATGCAAAAAAGGTCACCGGGGAATTCTTGATCACCTTCAACATATCCAAAGACAAACGACCAAGTATATAATGCCAAAGCATTTTATTTACTTATGTTGGAGTAACATGTGCAACAGAAGGATAATTTATTATAGAACAACTAGAAGATTAGGTTAAATGCTAAGATGGAGAAGAATGAGCATTAAAATAGTATATCCCTTGCCATTCTTCAGTTATCCTAAATCTCTTCAAGGTGAGCAGGCCCTAAATATAGCATTTACCAAGAGAAAAAGTTATAGAACAATGGTTTAGGTATATCAGTTTTGAACTGAGAGAGTATTTAACCTAAAAGAGGGAACATATAACACATTATGTAAAGTAATATCATGAGTAAAATGAACTACTCATTTCATAGTAACAGGAATAGTAGTGTGGTTTAGAAATTTAATGAACAAATTTGAAACATAGACAGAAGATGTGAAATGCTCGTCATAGCATGCCACGTGATCAATTGCTCCTTAATAAACTATCCAAGTATTTTATAAAGAAAGGTGATGTAAACATCTAGATAATTCAAGATCCCGTTCAAGTACCAGTTGGACCAGCGACGAGGGCTCAAACAAAACGATTCAGATAAGAACTTAATAGCTTGGTTCAAAAAGTCCAAGAACAAGAAAAACATGTGTTCCTTAAGGAGAGTGAGTCGAGACTGATTACACTTATCAAAGTGGACACATACATAGGCCAATTTGGCAGAATAGAGAACGTGGGTTTAAAACGTGGTCTAAACGTCCAGTCACGATGTAGACCATTATTTCCCGCATTATCTTTAGTTGCTTTATTTTAAGAAGTTTAATAAAGTAGTTATTTAGTAGTTTTCTTATTTTGTATTTCAGTCCAAGAAGGATTAGACTTTGACTTGGACTTGAAAACTATATCGTATTTCAATTCAAGAAGGATTAGACCTTGTCTTGAACTTGAAAACTATGTCGTATTTCAATTCAATTAGGACTAGGAAACTTAGGCCGAAAATCTCCCTATAAAAGGAGCATTTCGCATCCTTTGTTTTTACACAATTCATATAATAAAAAACGTAATCTTTTGCTTTTATCTTGAGTTCTTGAAATGACTTATTCGAACTTATCAAGGATTTCCGTCTAGCATTGAAACTGGTTTATCAAACGAATTATTCACCTTCGTTTGTGGTGTTTTCCTTATATCAAAGTTTGGTCGAGGTTTCCACCCATCATAAATCGATTATGCCTAGGCAGCTAGTCACGACGTAAGATCATTCCTATTGGTTGATTAAAGGTCGAAAGTCACCATCCAAACTTATACTTGGGCAAATTTCTGGAGTTGTTGCTGAATCGAATAGGGTCTCCTTCACATCGTTGGTGAAGGTTCGCATCATTTGGTATTAAAGCCTAGTTTCATCTGGTTAGGACTATCTTTACTGCTTTACTTTTCGTTTCCGCGTGCTTTAAGGATTTTTTGTTGAACTAAAACTCCTTTCTTAGTTCTGAATTGTTACTGAATCCAGATTTTAGACAAAAAGAATAAAGGCCAAAAAAAAGAGACCAAAAAAATAAATGGCAGAATATTTCCTGTGCAGGGTATTTAAACTGCCTGGGCAGATAAAATTTAAAAGTACTTAAAAATCATATAGAATATAGATTGAATATTCCCTATAGTTTTCATTGAAGTGAAAAACCAATCCAATAACACAATAAGAAATTTATCTTTATTTATACGATAAGGATAACATTATCTTGTTATAGGTTTTTGTGTCGAAACTTTTTGTGTCGGACGTGTGCAGTCACAAATAACTGTCATTTGCGTCAAGATTGACACACCAATGCAAATAATGGTACGACGTCGTTTGATGATATGGATTTACGACCGCTAATTAGTATTTGTGTCAGTAAATTAATTCGTCGTGAAAAATGAATTATTTGCGATGGGCTTCAATCGACACAAGAAGTTTCGCCGCAAATAATCACAATTTGCGATGAGATTCTCCTGGCGCATAGGAAGTCGATGCAAATGACCATATTTGCGACAGGCTTCATTCGACGAAAAATGTTTCGCCCAAAATAATCAAAATTTGTTATGGGATTCTCCCAGCCGCATAGAAAGATTATGCAAATGACCAAATTTTAGTATTAGTTTGGTGGTGGAATTTCCTGCCCTAAGATAATTTTTTTTTATTTTTTTAAATAAAATTGTTACTCTAAAGTAAGTATAATATGAATTGGGGGGATTTGAACGCAACCCTTCTCATTTGGAAATCAAATTCTCTAACCAATAGACCACAAGAACTTTCATCATATATTTTAACTATATATTTATATAACATAGCTTTATTTATTTATATAACTAATTCTTTGACAATGTTGTTTTGTAAAATTCAAAAACATTATAAATTCGATATAAAAAATTTTGAAAACATAATAGATTTTATATAATATAGTACAATGCCTTTTTAAATTTAAAAAATTATTTTTAATGACAGATAAAATTTAATTATTCACAGCCACTTGATTACAATTAGTCATAATAGATATATCTTAATAAATTTAATAACTAAAATACTCCAGCAGTCATATCATCAAGATATTTTTCTTTAAGATATTTATCTTTAACTTTCATTTTTAATATTGTTTTTATAAAATTTAACATATGTATAATGTCACATTATGAGGAACTTTTACGTATATGCCAAAAATTTGGGGCACTTGTTAGAATGAATTTGGATGAATATTATAGAGTAAAGTTTAATCAATATTATGATTTAATAACATTTGTAATAGAAGGGATTTAAATTTGTTTAATATACCAAATATATTAAGTTATTGTTTACTAATTAACGATCTATTTTTTTGAATTTTTTTAAATATTTATTGAGATTATTTAATAATAATTTGATGATAAATATCAATTAGAAAGTGGATTCACAATTTAGTTTTACACAAAAAAATATATTAATTGGACCCAAAATCCCTTAAAGCTAAAAAATATTAAAAAAAAAATTGCAATACTTTTTTGCATACAACTCTTTGATATGATGATTTTTCCACCAATAGAGAAAATGGAAAACAATTGTCGTGAGGAAAAGTCTTTGTCACAAAAAGTTTCATCCTAAAATCTAATTTTTTCTTTTATAATATATTGTTGGTATATGATGTATTTATATATTGTTCTTCTCCTCTCACGTTGAATGTATATTTTTTAAAATGAAAAAGGAAAATGGTATTGCAACTAAAACTGAGGGAAAGTATAAATAGTTTTTGTTTGTGTAAAAAAAAAAGGAATATAAATATACATGTGTATATATATGCTATAATCTGGAATATAATTTTATTTTTTATATTTATTTAGTCATACATTAAATTTATTACCAAAAAATAATATACATATATAATAATTTTATACATATTTTGATAATAATTTCATACACAAATACATAGATTATCTTTCTAAAATATATTTTGAAAGAAAAATTAAATACATTTAATGATTTAAAACTTAATGAGAGTGTATTAATTTTAATTTGATTCATAAACAAAAGGAAATCAAAACACAAAGAGAAATTTAAATAAGTAAAGGGTCAAAATAAAAAACTTTATTATAATAAATATAATAGGAGGAACAACAATTAACAAATGATCAACAAGCCCAGTGGCGCATCGCACGACATACATGCGGGAGGTCGTGTGTTCAATTCTCATTCGTTTGAAAATGGAGAGACTTTATTCTACATTATTCAAATGTTGCTTGACTCGGCTCGGCCATAATAAATATAATTTTACTATAACATTTGCGACGGTGAAAAACTATTTTAAATAGACTGTGACATCGCAAAAAAATACAAAATATAATTTTATTCTAATATTTGCGACAGTGAAAAACTATTTTCGATAGTATATAAGGTGTCGCATAAAATATTTTTGTGTCAGAAATTATAAGAGATGCAAAAAGTAGTCGTTTTTCCTAAGTTTTCACGTCGAGAAAAAAAACGTCGCAAATAGAAAAAATTCCGTTGAAACAACTAATTGCGTCAGGCGTTTTTTGTTGCAAGGAATTTGCGGCGCCTGTCCATGAGACCCCTCAATTGATGTCTCATGGCCGACGCAAAAACGTTTTCTTGTCGGAAAAGGTACTTTTTGTGGCAAGCGTCGCCTGACACATAATATGACATTTTTAGTAGTGTTTGCAGCCGGAAGAACCTATTCTTTTTGTGATAATTAATGGTGTCTTCTCATGACTAAGAGTATTGTGGTTATCAACTTTTCTCTTTCTCCAATAGAAATCTATAATGAATTTCGGCCACTGTTGATCTTGTGAAACCAACATCAACATCAACGGCAGTGCCAACAAAATCTCTAGGAACCTTCAAGGGTGAACCGTTTCTCAACATTGAAGATGATGAGTTGGCAATTCTTGAAGCTCCGTGGAAACTTGCCTTGGTAGGAAAATTCTCCCGACGAGCACCCCTAGTCGAGAGGTTGAGGCAGGAGTTTGCAAAGTTACAGTTTACGGGGCCTTATTAGATTGGATGGATCGACCATGGACACGTTCTAATACGTTTCGATCAAGAAGAAGACTATTGCCGCCTATGGAGGCGAGAAGTTTGGAATTTTTGAGGGTTACATATGAGGGTTTTCAAGTGGCAATATGATTTTGATCCGATGGTAGAACCATCGATTGTACCGGTCAGAGACAGATTTGAGGGGTTACCAATTCACCTTTAAAACAAATCGATATTATTCTCCTTGGCATCAGCAGCAGGAACTCCGCTTATTTTAGATGCTCCCACGGCCCAAGCATCACGTCCAAGTGTGGCTCGGGTTTGCGTGGAAGTGGATCTTTTGAAGGACACCCGGCGAAGGGTTTGGATCTCGCACGCGAGATCAGGTAAAGGTTTTTGGCAATGCATTGTATACGAAGAGTTTGCCAACATATTGTAGTAAATGTTGGAAGATTGGTCATCGCGGGGTTAATTGCACTGTTAGGGCTCCTCTCACGCCATTGATGGCGACTTAGAAAAGGAAGGATACTGGTGAGGTCAATATGGATTTCCAGGGACCAAGAACACTAAAATCTGGTACGATGGTCACTTACCCGAACCAGAATATAAGGAAACACGCTCCAATGGTTTTTGAAATAGGGGAACCCTCGCGAAACAATGCTCGGTCAGAGAAGGTCCAGCTCCCGTAGATCGCTAAACCGATTCAAACGGAGACAATAATGGTCGATGTGGCGGCGTTGGAGAATGAGGCGACACCTGTGCAAGCTGAGGCGGTTTGGGAAACTTCATTGGCTAACATGGAACCAGAAACCCTAACGGGTCAGGATCAAGAAGCGGGTTTGTTCTCTACCTTGATAGAGATAATCCTTTAAAATCTGCCATTGATTTTGCAGAAGAATCTGCCAGAGGTTGAGGCGGAAGTTGCAATCCCGCAAGTGATACAAGACAAAGGCCCTTTTTGGACACTGTTGTCTTGAAAGAATTGTACCAAGTGATACAAGACAAAGGCCCTTTTTGGACTCTTGAATGCTAAATTGATTTTGCACTTTGTCTATATAATAAGTACACTGACTTAGGCCAAGAAGTCTATGTGATCTATCTCTATAGATCTTGACTCCTAAGATGAAACTTGCTTCACCTAAGTCCTTCATAGAGAAACGTTGCCCCAACCAGACCTTTACAGAGTCCAAGGTTGGAATGTCATTCCCAACGAGTAGTATGTCAAATACATACAATACAAGAAATACCACGGAGTTTCCACTAAACTTCTTATAAACACAAGGTTCGTCAACGTTCTTGATAAGACCAAGCATCGCGTACGACTTCGTCAAACGTCGATTCCAGCTTCTAGATGCTTTCTTTAGTCCATAAATTGACTTCAATAACTTACATACTTTATTGGAATTATTTGGATCGACAAAACCTTCGGGTTGTATCATATACACGTCCTCATCTAGGTTTCCATTAAGGAAAGCTGTTTTGACATCCATTTGCCAGATTTCATAATCATGGTATGAAGTTATAGCAAGCAAGATACGAATGGATTTGAACATAACCAGAGAGGAAAATGTATCATCATAGTCAATACCATGAATATGTTTAAAACCTTTCGTGACAAGTCGCCCCTTATACATTTGAACATTCCCTTCCATGTCAGTTTTCAATTTGAAAACACATTTGTACCCCATTGGGATTACCTCCTCAAGTGCATCTACCAAGATCCATACTTGGTTATTGTACATGGAATCCATTTTGGATCTCATGGCTTCAAGCCATTTCTCATAATCTGAACTAGTAATTGCTTGATTGTAGGTTGTAGGTTCATTGTGATCAATAAACATAACATCTCCATGTTCTGTTACGAAACATCTAAATTTTTCGGGTGATTAACGAACTCTACTGGACCTACGCAATTCTTGTGTTTCTGGAACTGGCTCCACAACAGCTTGTTCCAATTCCAATTGGGCACTTCTGCCTGGAACTTCACCAAGTTCCCTTGGAATTTCACCAAGCTCCGGAATTTCATTAAATTCCACGTGGCTCCCACTTGTTTTCTAATAAATAAAATATTTCCCCAGAAAAACTCCTTTTTGAGCAACAAACACTTCCCATGAGGAATATAGAAGTAGTATCCTTTAGTTTCCTTAGGATACCCTAAAAAAATGCATTTGACCGACTTTGGACTGAGCTTGTCCAATGCTTGACATTTTACAAACGTCTCACAACCCCAAATCTTTAAGAAAGACATACTAGGACGTTTCCTAGTCCATATCTGATATGGCGTCGTTTCAACAGATTTGGATGGAACTCTGTTTAGTGTTAAAGCTGCTACTTATAAAGCATGTCCCCAAAATGAGTTTGGAAGGCTCGTGTGACTCATCATTGATCGAACCATATCTAATAGATATCGATTTCTCCTTTTGGATACACCATTTCATTGAGGAGTAAATTGTGAAACAATTCAACAACTCTTTAGATAGTCACGGAATTCTCGGCTTAAGTATACTCCACCTCGATCGGATCAAAGTATCTTAAAACTTTTGCCAAGATGGTTTTCTACTTCATTCTTGTACTCTTTGAACTTTTCAAAGGCCTCAGACTTGTGTTTCATAAGAAACACGTATCCAAAACGACTGAAATCGTCAGTAAAAGTGATGAAATATAAATAACCACATCTTGCATGGATATTGAATGGACCACATACATCACTATGTAATAGTTCCAACAACTCCTTTGCTCGTTCTCCATTTCTAATAAAAGGAGAAGAAGTCGTCTTACCCATTAAACAAGGATCGCATGTATCATACGATTCAAAATCAAATAATTCCCTTTGTCCATCTTTTTGGAGTTTGGAAATGCGGTTTTCATTTATATGGCCTAAGCGACATTGCCAGAGGTATGCAGGATTAGACTCTTTAGTCTTTATCCTCTTTGTATTTATGTTATAAATCGGTGCTCTAGGTCTTGAAAGTATAAATCATTCACCAATGTAGCACTACAATAAAAACATCATTTAACGATAACGACATTTGTTGGTTTTTAATATGGATATCAAAAACCATCTTGTCCAAACAAGAGATCGAAATAATATTCGTCGTTAAAATAGGAACATAAAGACAACTGTCTAAATCTAGAACAATTCCAGAAGGCAAACTAAGACTATATGTTCCTACAGCTAATGCAGCAACTCTTGCTCCATTGCCAGTGCGTAGCTCCACGTCGCCTTTTGCCAGCTCCCTACTCCTTTGTGGTCCATGGACATTTAGGAAAATTTGAGAACCACATCCGGTATCTAATACCCATGAGGAAGTAGTAGTAGACAAGTTAATCTCAATAACACAAATACCTAAGCCAGAAACAACGTTTGGTCTCTTTCCAAGCTTTTTACCGGCAAGATAATTGGGGCAGTTTCTCTTCTAGTGTCCTTTCTATCCACAATTGAAACAATTTCCATCATTAGCCACAGCGCCCTTGGGCTTCAGTGCTTTCTCATAATGGTTAGGCTTGCCTTTAGGTTTGCCCGAAATCTTGCCCTTAGGCTTACCAAAACCCTTGCCCTTGTTGACCATGTAAATGGCCTTGGACTTTCCTATGTCCCTCTCGGCAACCCTCAACAGGTTCAACAATTCTGGGAGAGGTTTGTCTATCTTATTCATGTTGTAGTTTAGTACAACCTAACCGAAAGATTCAAGCAACGATTATAGAATCACATCAGTGGATAGCTCCTGTCCCAGAGGAAATCCCAGTCTTTTGAGGCTCTCAATATAGCCTATATCGATCTTCAGAATGTGAGTTTCGAGTGGTGTTCCTTCTCCCATTTTGCACTGAAAAAGAGACTTCGACACATCGAATCTCTCTTGGCGGGCTTGACCTTAAAAGAGTTGAACTTTCTGAATGAATACTTGAGGGTTATTCATTTGATTAAAATAGTGGGAGAATCATTAAATAAAGTCCTTTTAAAGATCTTAAAATATCACAACTAAAACTTTACAAATTCTTCATGTAGATAAAATGGCAAATGCAGTCGTTGCATCAAACTCACTATTGTTGCGATCCGTCTTTGTGAAGGACAAACTTGAGGGAGGAAAACTTCCTCGACTAGTATGTTCTCGAGGAACAAATTCTTGGTCCACCAGTCTCAGGGGCTCCGGCCGCTGAAAGAAATGCTTATCGTAAGCACTTAGATGACACATTAGATGTGTCTAGTCTTACTTTAGTGACCATGACCTCTGAGCTTCAGAAGCAACATGAGGAAATCAGAGTTTTCGATATGATTTATAATCTAAGGCAACTCTTTTAGAGTCAAGCCCGTCATGGGAGAATCGATGTGTCAAAGTCTCTTTTTCAGAGCAAAATGGCGGAGGAAACACCAGTCGAAACTCACGTTTTGATGATGATAGGGTATATTGTGAGCCTCGAAAGACTGGAATTTCCTCTAGACCAAGAGCTATCCACTGATTTGATTCTGCAATCGTTGCTTGAAACATTCAGTCAGGTTGTACTAAACTACAACATGAATGAGATAGACAAACCTCTCCCAGAATTGTTGAACCTGTTGAGGACTGCCGAGAAGGAAATAGGCAAGTCTAAAACCATTTACAAGGTAAACTGGGTCAAGAGTTTTAGTAAGCCTAAGGGCAAGTCTTAGGGCAAACCTAAGCATTTCGAGAAAGCACTGAAGCCCGAGGGTGTTGTCGAAGGAAAAATTCGTAATCCCCAAAACGCAGCGGAAATAAAAGCGCGGGATTACATTCCTTAGAGGATATACTCACGAGAAATAACCAGAATCCTGTGTTTAGGAGTTTTACCTTTCTGTCGATTTAATTGACGATGCCCGGATTCTGCTACTAGAAATCACAAGCAGCAGCCAACTCAATCATGTCTCAATGGGTATCCACACACCAACATTGTGCTTGTTACACACTGTTTCAGATGCTGGTCTAATAACTACGAATGTGGGAAACACTTTTCCCGGAATCCACAAAGTATAGGCTACTTAGGAAAACCAGAAATCTAAGAACTAGAAAAATCAGATTTTTCTCGTCTCTTGAAGTGTTCTTGGGAATGTGTAAAAACAAGTAGAAAAATCAGTATTTTTCTTTCTTTTTGGTTCGGCTAGAGTAGAGAGAAAAGAGAGAGATTTTCAAGTCTCGTGTAATGCTAGAATGAAAACTATTTTCATCTAGTGTGGGGTAATGGAATTACCCACTCACCCCACTCTCCATTTATTTCTCTCCCACTCCACACACTCTCTCACACATGTAGATGTACCGGTTTTGATCAAGTCTAACTGGTCCAGTCGACCGCAAAAATGGTTCTCGGCCGACCGGACTGACCAAAAGTTCAGTCGGCCCGAGACAGCTCTCGGTCGACCGGGCCTTTTGCCCATTCCAATTGAGCCTGCCTAATCCAATTGAGCACCTATATCAAATGTAAACTCCAACAAGCACAATCTAGTTGATTATAGTGTGCGGCCATTTAGGTATTTTCTATGTTGGTCGTGACAAGAATTGTCAACAGTAATGAGAGGTATCTAGCAACACGTCATTACTCCCAATTCACAAATAGTCTCGGTGATTCAAGTAACCACGAATATGATCTTTTGCACTAATCTCTTTGTCCTCGGTATCTAGATTGAACACAAGTTACAGAGTATGTCAAACTTGTACCGTTCAATCAGTCAGTTTCTTGATTCCCGAGTAGACTAATCAAATGACATTAATATCTCATATTAATTCACTTGTTCATGGCCATGAACTAGTCTCACTCATGTTGTATATGAGGGAGAAATCCTCAATCTATCACACCTCATCCTGACATTGTTCATAAATATACCCAACAAATGCCTTTATTGCAAATCTAGTTACAATTAGCCAAGCAGGAAATCGTGTGTGATCTCAAGTCGAAGGATTTAGGTGCAAACAGAATCATTATAAGAACATTGTTGACATTTATTCAACAATCCATGAAATGTTCTTATAAGTGGGTCAGTCCAGTATCAAATACCCATGTGTTTGACTTAATATATCCATATTTAATCACAATACATGCTAGTCTCCAGACATTATTGTTGTCCTTAAATTCTACAATAATGATTAACTAAGGACATTTTAGAATAATTCAATGTAACGATTACATAAGAACTATTCTAAGGACGTTATTATATGTTTTAATACAAAAAGCATAGCCGTATTCAAAACAATAATAATGGAATTCATTCCTTAATATTTCATCACATGAAAAAAAAAATACAACAATCTCCCACTTATACTAAAGACAACAACCTTGCCTTTTAGTGTATATTGTACATAAGAACTATCTCTAAGACCAGTTATATTTGTATCTATTACCCATGCTACAAGTATGGCCATCATGCTGCTGCTGCTGTGTCAGCGGCTTCGTCAGTGGGTCGGCGATTTATCATCTGTGTGAACCTTGAAATCTTCACATCTCCTCTATCAATGATCTCAGGTGATACCGTGCAGTATATGTTGGAACCTTTGGTGAGACCGTGGTTACTTTGATTGATATGGCTCCATTGTTGTCGCAATAGAGATCAATCGCATTCATAATGTTAGGTACCTGACCAAGTTCAGTAATGAACTTTCGGATCCAAACGACTTCCCTAGCAGCATCTGATGCAACTATATACTCGGCTTCGATTATAGAATCTGCAACGGTTGCTTCATTTGAACTCATCCAGCTCACAGCACCACTGTTTAGGATAAACACATAACCCGATTGCGATCGAAAGTCGTCTCTATCAGTTTGGAAACTAGCATCAGTGAAAGCACTTACAATGAGCTCGTCTTCCCCACCATAAATTAAGAACGTGTCCTTAGTCCTTCACAAGTACTTAAGGATGTTCTTGACGGCTATCCAATGACGTTCACCGTATGTAGACTGGTATCTGCTCGTTATACTCAAAGCATACGAGACATCTGGGCGAGTACACAACATGGCATACATGATAGATCCAATTGCCGAAGCATATGTAATCTCACTCAAACGTTCTTTCTCATCCAGTGTCTTAGCACACTGTTGTCTCGAAAGAACTGTACCTATTGATATAGGACAAAGGCTCTTTTTGGACTCTTGCTTGCTAAACCGATTTAGCACTTTGTCTATATAAGCACTCTGACTTAGGCCAAGAAGTCTACATGATCTATCTCTATAGATCTTGATTCCTAAGATGAACTTACTTAACCTAAGTCCTTCATAGAAAAACATCGCCTCAACCAGACCTTTACAGATTAGAAGGTTGGAATGTCATTCCCTATGAGTAGTATGTCATCTACATACAAAACCATAAATACCATCGAGTTCCCACTAAACTTTTTATAAACACAAGGTTCATCAACGTTCTTGATAAAACCGAACTCGCGTACGGCTTCGTCAAAACGTCGATTCCAGCTTTTAGAACCTTTTTTTAGTCCATAAATTATCTTTAATAACTTACATACTTTATTGGCATTATTTGGATCGACAAAACCTTCGTGTTGTATCATATACACGTCCACATCTAGGTTTCTGTTAATGAAAGCTGTTTTGACATTCATTTGCTAGATTTCATAATCATAGTATGTTGTTATAGCAAGCAAGATATGAATGGTTTGAACATAACTACAGGGGGAAAGGTCTCATCATAATCAATATCATGAATCTGTTTAAAATCTTTCACGACAAGTCGCCTATTATACGTTTCAACAATCCCTTCCATGTCAGTTTTCAATTTGAAACCCCACTTGCACCCCTAATGAGGTTAACCCTTCAGATGATCTACAATCTCTATGTTCTGTAATGAAAAATCCAAAATTTTCGGGGTGATCTAAAAACTCTACTAGACCTACGCAATTCTTGTGTTTCTGAAACAGGCTCCACAATTCTACCTTCTGGTCACTTGTGCCTGGAACTTCACCAAGTTCCTTTGGAATTTCACCAAGCTTGGGAACTTCATTAAATTTCACGTGGCTCTCACTTGTTTTCCCAGAAATAAACTGTTTCTCTAGAAAAACTCATTTTTAAGCAACAAACACTTTTTTCTCTTCAGGAATGTAGAAGTAGTATCCTTTAGTTTTCTTAGGATACCCCACAAAAATGTGCTTGACCGACTTTGGGTTGAACTTGTCTAAAGCTGGACGTTTCACAAATGCCTCACAACCCCAAAACTTTAAGAAAGACATACTAGGATGTTTCCCAATCCATATCTGATATGGCATCGTTTCAACATATTTGGATAGAACTCTGTTTAGTGTTAAAGCTGCTGCTCCTAAAGCATGTCCCCAAAAGGAGTTTGGAAGGCTCGCGTGACTCATCATTGAACGAACCATATCTAATAGATATCGATTTCTCCTTTTGGATACACCATTTCATTGAGGAGTAAGTCGTGAAACAATTCAACAACTCTTTAGATAGTCACGGAATTCTCGGCTTAAGTATTCTCCGCCTCAATCGGATCAAAGTATCTTAATACTTTTGCCAAGATGGTTTTCTACTTCATTCTTGTACTCTTTGAACTTTTCAAAGGCCTCAGACTTGTGTTTCATAAGAAACACGTATCCAAAACGACTGAAATCGTCAGTAAAAGTGATGAAATATAAATAACCACATCTTGCATGGATATTGAAAGGACCACATACATCACTATGTAATAGTTCCAACAACTCCTTTGCTCGTTCTCCATTTCTAATAAAAGAAGAAGCAGTCGTCTTACCCATTAAACAAGGATCGCATGTATCATACGATTCAAAATCAAATAATTCCCTTTGTCCATCTTTTTGGAGTTTGGAAATGTGGTTTTCATTTATATGGCCTAAGCGACAACATTGCCAGAGGTATGCAGGATTAGACTCTTTAGTCTTTATCCTCTTTGTATTTATGTTATAAATCGGTGCTCTAGGTCTTGAAAGTATAAATCATTCACCAATGTAGCACTACAATAAAAACATCATTTAACGATAACGACATTTGTTGGTTTTTAATATGGATATCAAAAACCATCTTGTCCAAACAAGAGATCGAAATAATATTCGTCGTTAAAATAGGAACATAAAGACAACTGTCTAAATCTAGAACAATTCCAGAAGGCAAACTAAGACTATATGTTCCGACAGCTAATTCAGGAACTCTTGCTCCATTGCCAACGCGTAGGTCCACGTCGCCTTTTACCAGCTCCCTACTTTTTTGTAGTCCCTGCACATTCATGCAATTGTGAGAACCACATCCGGTATCTAATACCCATGAGGAAGTAGTATTAGACAAGTTAATCTCAATAACATAAATACCTGAGCAAGAAACAACGTTTGCTCCCTTTCCAAGCTTTTTACCGACAAGATAATTGGGGCAGTTTTTCTTCTAGTGTCCTTTTTGTCCACAATCGAAACAATTCCCATCATTTACACAACGCTATTGGGCATCAGTGCTTTCTCGAAGTGGCTAGGCTTGCCTTTAGGTTTTCCTAAAGGCTTGCCCTTAGTCTTACCTAAACCCTTGTCGTTGTTGTTGTTGACCATGTAAATGTCCTTGGACTTCCCTAATTCCTTCTCGACAGTCCTCAACAGGTTCAAAATTTATGGGAGAGGTTTGTCTTTCTCATTCATGTTTTAGTTTAGTACAACCTGACTTAATGATTTCATGTAACGATTGTAGAATCAAATTAGTGGATAGCTAATGGCCCAGAGAAAATTCCAGTCTTTTGAGGCTCTAAATATAGCCTATCATTTTCAGAAATTGAGTTATGACTGGTGTTTCCCTCCGCCATTTTGCACTGAAAGAGAGACTTCGATACATCGAATCTCTCCTGGTGGGTTTGACCTTGAAAGAGTTGCCTTAGATGATTACTCATATCGAAAGCTTCAATTTCCTCATGTTGCTTCTGAAGCTCAGAGGTCATGGTCACTAACATAAGACTAGTCACATCTAATGCGTCATCTAAGTGCTTACGATAAACATTTCTTTAGCGTCCAGAGCCCCTACGATTGGTGGATCAAGAATTTGCTCCTCGAGAAGGCTATTACTATGCACCATGCTAAAAAAAAACACAAAATCATGCTAAGAACGCAAATATACACTGTCTGCCCATTCCCGGTCGACCGTGATAAGGCATTAACCAAAATAGGGTAAAAATAAGCCACCTCGGTCGACCCAGAACACTTCTGTTCTACCGGCCATTTGAAATATAGGCAGTAGCAAAATCCTATCTTCTAACTCATGTTCGGTCTGCCGCGAACCTCTTTTGGTCGACCGAATATTTTCCAGAAAATAGAAAAAAGCCAAAACAAGAATTTTACAATTAGTTCCAGGATTCATTTAACACTTAAACGACTTCCCAAAGGCTGTAAAAAGGTAAAAAAAAAATCCTATGACATGCATTATCAACTACAAAACAGCAACATAAGAAATAATGAAGATTATTGGGTTTCGTGATAGGCTCTGATACCACTTGAAGGAAAAATTCGTAATCCCTAAAATGCAGCGCAAATAAAAGCGCGGGATTACGTTCCTTAGAGGATCTACTCAAGAGAAAGAACCAGAATCCTGTGTTTAGGAGTTATACCTTTCTGTCGATCTAATCAACGATGCCCAGGTTGCTACTAGAAATCACTAACAGCAGCCAACTGACTCTTGTCTCTACTGGTATCCACACATCAACCTAGTGCTTGTTACTCCATGTTTCAGATTCTAGTCTAATAACTATGAAGGTGGAAAACACTTTTCCCGGAATCCACAAAGTATAGGCTACTTAGGAAAATCGGAAATCTAAGAACTAGAAAAATCAGATTTTTTCTTGTCTCTTGAAGTGTTCTTGGGAATGTGTAAAAACAAGAAGAAAAATCAGTATTTTTCTTTCTTTTTGGTTCGGCTAGAGTAGAGAAAAAAGAGAGATTTTCAAGTCTTTTGTAATGCTAGAATGAAAACTATTTTCATCCAGTGTGGGGTAAGTGGAATTACCCACTCACCCCACTCTCCCATTATTTCTCTCCCACTCCACACACTCCCTCACACTTGTAGATGTGCCGGTTTTGTCCAAGTCCAACTGGTCTGGTAGACCGCAGAAATGGTTCTAGGCCGACCAGAGTGACCAAAAGTTCGATCGACCAGAGACAGCTCTCGGTCTACCGGGTCTTTTGCCCAATCCAATTGTATGCCCAATCCAATTGAGCACCTATATTAAATGTAAACTCAAACAGTTGTAGCTAAGGATGGAAATTGTTTCCATTGTGGACAGAAAGGACACTAGAAGAGAAACTACCCCAGTTATCTTGCCGGTAAAAAGCTTGGAATGGGAGCAAACATTGCTTCTGGCTTACGTATTTATGTTATAAAGATTAACTTGTCAACTATTACTTCCTCTTGGGTATTAGATACCGAATGTGGTTCTCACATTTGCATGAATGTACAGGGACTACAAAGGAGTAGAGAGCTGGCAAAAGGCGATGTGGACCTACGTGTTGGCAATGTGCAAGAGTTGCTGCATTAGCTGTAGGAACATATAGTCTTCGTTTGCCTTCTAAAATTGTTATAGATTTAGATAGTTGTCTTTATGTACCTATTTTAACGAAGAATGTCATTTCGATCTCTTGTTTGGACAAAATGGTTTTTGATATTCATATTAAAAACCAACAAATGTCGTTATCGTTAAATGATGTTTTTTATTGTAGCCCGACATTTGTGAATGGTTTATACTTTCTAGACCTAGAGTCACCAGTTTATAACATAAATACAAAGAGGATAAATACTACAGAATCTAATCCTACATACCTCTGACAATGTCGCTTAGGCCATATAAACGAAAACCGCATTTCCAAACTCCATATTGTTGGATTCATTTGATTTTGAATCATATGATACATGTGAACCTTCTTTAATGGGTAAGATGACTGCTTCTCCTTTTACTAGTACTGGAGAACGAGCAAAGGAGTTGTTGGAACCAATACATAGTGATGTATGTGGTCCATTCAATATCCATGCAAGATGTGGTTATCTATATTTCATTACTTTTACTGACGATTTCAGCATTTTGGATACGTATTTATTATGAAATACAAGTCTAAAGCCTTTGAAAAGTTCAAAGAGTACAATAATTAAGTAGAAAACCAGTTTGGCAAATGTATTAAGATGCTTCGATCCGATCGAGGTGGCGAATACTTAAGTCAAGCATTTCGTGACTATCTAAAGAGTTGTGGAATTGTTTCACAACTTTCTCTATTATATATGGTTCAATCTATGATGAGTCACGCGACCCTTCCAAACTCTTTTTGGGGATTTGCTTTAGAAGCAGCATCTTTAACACTAAACAGAGTTCAATCTAAATATGTTGAAACGACACCATATCAGATATGGACTGGGAGGCGTCCAAGTATGTCTTTTCATAAGATTTGGGGTTGTGAGGCGTTTGTGAAATGTCCAGCTTTGGACAAGCTCAGCCCAAAGTCGGTCAAGTGCACCTTTGTGGGGTATCCTAAGGAAACTAAAGTGTACTACTTCTACATCCCGAATGAGAACAAAGTGTTTGTTGTTCATAATGAAGTTTTTCTAGAAGAGGAATTCCTTTAAGGGAAAACAAGTGGGAACTTAACGAAGTTCCAGAGCTCGGTTAAATTCCAAGAGAACTTGGTGAAGTTCCAGACACAAGTGACTAGCAGGTGGAATTTGAACAAGCTACACAAGTTGTTGAGGAGCCAATTCCAGAAACACAAGAATTGCGTAGGTCTAGTAAAGTTTGTAGATCACCCGAAAAAATTGGATTTTTCATAACAAAACATGGAGATGTTATGTTTATTGATCACGACGAACTTACAACCTACATTCAAGTAATTACTAGTCCATATTCTGAGAAATGGCTTGAAGCCATGAGACCCGAAATGGATTCCCTGTACGCTAACCAAGTATGGATCTTGGTAGATGCACCTGATTGGGTAACCCCAATAGGGGGGAAGTGGGTTTCTGGTATTGTATGTAGATGACATACTACTCATAGGGAATAACATTCCAACCTTGGAATCTTTAAAGGTTTAGTTGGGGCAATGTTTCTCTATGAAGGACTTAGGTGAAGCAAGCTTCATCTTAGGAGTCAAGATCTATAGAGATAGATCACTTAGACTTCTTGGCCTAAGTCAGAGTACTTATATAGACAAAGTGCTAAATCGGTTTAGCATTTAAGAGTCCAAAAAGGGCTTTTGTCCTATAACACTTGGTACAGTTCTTTCAAGACAACAGTGTGCTAAGGCACTGGATGAGAAAGAACGCATGAGTGAGATTCAATATGCCTCAAAAATTGGATCTATCATGTATGAAATGTTAGGTACTCGCCCAGAAGTCTCGTATGCTTTGAGTATAACGAGCAGATACACAGTAAACGTCACTGCATAGACGTCAAGAACATCCTAAAGTACTTATGAAGGACTAAGGACATGTTCTTAATCTATGGTGGGGAAGACGAGCTCATTGTAAGTGGTTACACTGATGCTAGTTTCCAAACCGATAGAGACGACTTTAGATCAAAATTGGGTTATATGTTTTTCCTAAACGGTGGTACTGAACTTGGTATGGTGCCTAGCATTTCGAATGCGATTAATATTTATTGTGACAACAATTGAGCCATATCTCAATCAAAGGAACCATGGTCTCACCAAAGGTCCAAACATATACTGTGGTGGTATCACCTGATCCGTGAGATCTTTGATAGAGGAGATGTAAAGATTTGCAAGGTTCACACGAACAATAACATCAGCGACCCACTGACGAAGTCTTTAACACAACAACAGCATGATTGCCATACTTGTAGCATGGGTATTAGATACCAAGAGAAGTGGTCTTAGAGCTAGTTCTTATGTACAGTGTACACTAAAAAGGCAAGGTTGTTGTTGTCTTTAGTGTAAGTGCGAGATTGTTGTATTTCTTTTCATGTGATGAAATTTTAAGGCATGAATTCCATTATTATTGTTTTGAATACGACTGTGAAAATGTATTAAAACATATAATAACGTCCTTAGATAGTTATGTAATTTTTACATTGAACTATTCTAAAATGTCCCTAGTCAATCATTATTGTGGAATTTAAGGACAACAATAATGCGTGGAGACTAGTATGTGTTGTGATTAAATATGGAGATATTAAATCAAACACATAGGTATTTGATACTGGACTGACCCGCTTATAAGAACATTTCATGGATTGTTGTATAAATGTCAACAATGTTCTTATAATGATTCTGTTTGCACCTAAATCCTTCGACTTGAAATCACACAAGATTTCCTGCTTGGCTAATGGTATGCTCTGATAGTGTCCAATGCCGTCTATAACTAGATTAGATCGATATAAATGTATAATTCCTTAACACAGGATTCTGTTTCCTTCTCGTGAGTAGATCCTCTAAAGAAACGTAATCCCGTGCTTTTATTTCCATTGCGTTTTTAGGATTATGAATTTGTAGGCTCATCGTGATCAATAAACATAACATCCCCGTGTCCTGTTACAAAAAATCCAAAGTTTTCTAGTAATCTACGAGCACTACTAGACCTATGCATTTCTTGTATTTTTGGAACTGGCTCCATAACAGCTTGTGTAGCTTGTTCCAATTCCACTGGTCACTTATGCCTGGAATTTCACCACATGGCTCCCACTTGTTTTCCTAGAAAGGAATTTCTCATCCAGAAAAACTCTGTTACGAGCAACAAACACTTTGTTTTCGTTAGGCATGTAGAAGTAGTACCCTTTAGTTTCCTTAGGATACCCCACAAATGTGCACTTGACCGACTTTTGGCTGAGCTTGTCCAAAGGTGGACGTTTTAGAAATGCCTCACAACCCCAAATCTTTATGAAAGACATACTAGGACGCTTCCCAGTACATATCTGATATTGTGTCGTTAAAACATATTTAGATGGAACTCTATTTAGTGTTAAAGTTGCTGCTTCTAAAGCATGTCCCCAAAAGGAGTTTGGAAGGCTCGCGTGAGTTATCATTGATCGAACCATATCTAATAGTGTTCGGTTTCTCCTTTCGGACACACCATTCCATTGTGAAATAATTCCACAACTCTTTAGATAGTCACTGAATTCTTGACTTAAGTATTCCCCACCTTGATCGGATCAAAGCATCTTAATACTTTTGCCAAGCTAGTTTTCTAGTTCATTCTTATACTCTTTCTTGTGTTTCATAAGAAACATGTATCCAAAACGACTATAATCGTCAGTAAAAGTAATGAAATATAGATAACCACCTCTCGCATGGATATTGAATGGACAACATACATCACTATGTATTAGTTCCAACAAATATATTGCACGTTCTCCAGTTCTAGTAAAAGGAGAAGCAGTCATCTTACCCATTAAACAAGGTTCGCATGTATCATATGATTAAAAATCAAATGATTCTAATAATCCATCATTATGGAGTTCGGAAATGCAATTTTCGTTTATTTGGCCTAAGAGACAATGCCAAATGTATGTAGGATTAGACTTTTTAGTCTTTATCCTCTTTGTATTTATGTTATAAACAGGTGAATCTAGGTCTAACAAATGTAAACCATTCACCAAAGTAGCACTACAATCAAAGATATCGTTTAACGATAACGACATTCGTTGGTTTTTAATGTGAATATCATAACCCATCTTGTCCAAACAAGAGATCGAAATAATATTTTTAGTTAAAGTAAGTACATAAAGACAAATGTCTAAATCTAGAACAATTCTAGATGGCAAACTAAGACTAAATGTTCCTACAGCTAATGCAGCAACTCTTGCTCCATTGCCAACGCGTAGGTCCACTTCGCCCTTTGCCAGCTCCCTACTCCTTTGTAGTCCCTGCACATTCATACAAATGTAAGAACCACATCCGGTATCAGTGGATAGTTCCTGTCCAAGAGAAAATTCCAGTCTTTCGAGGCTCTCAATATAGCCTATCATCTTCAGAAAATGAGTTCCAACTGGTGTTCCCTTTCCCATTTTGCACTGAAACAGAGACTTCGACACGTCGAATCGCTCCTGGCGGGCTTGACCTTGAAAGAGTTGCCTTAGATGATTAATCATATCAAAAGTTCCTATTTCCTCATGTTCCTTTTGAAGCTCAGAGGTCATGGTTACTAACATAAGACTAGACACATCTAATGCGTCATCTAAGTGCTTACGATAAGCATTTCTTTCAGCTGCCGGATCCCCTATGACTGGTGGATCAGGAATTTGTTCCTCGAGAACATACAACTTTTTTCTCGTGCTTGAGAACGATTCTCAAGTTCCTATACCAGTCGAGGAAGTTTCCTCCCTCAAGTTTGTCCTTCTAAAGGATGGATCGCAATGATAATGAGTTTGATGCCACGATTGCATTTGCCATTTTATCTACAGAGAAGAATTTGCAAAATTTTAGTTGTCATATTTTAAAATCATTCAAAGGACTTTATTTAATGATTCTCCCACTATTTTCTTCAAATGAATAACCCTCAAGTATTCATTTGGAAAGTTCAAAACTTTCTAGTAGGACCAAGGTCCATATATCACCAATCTCGAGGAAACTTTGGCTACAAAACTAGAGAAATGGCTGTTTAGGTAAGCAACGTTTGCTAATCACATAAATTATGTGACTCTTGGTTGGTTAAGTAGGTAACACGTACCCTAAGTACATAAATGCACATCTTAAACCTTTGCTTCCCCACCCAATATCGAGGCAGCTTTGGCTACAAAGCTCGATATTGGCAATCCGGTCAAGTATGACCTATGATTGGCCATCGAATATCACTAACTTATCCTTCGCGCCTCACCAGGATAGACAGTCGCTTGTTCCACTCGGAAGTTCACACTACTGTCGATCTTGGCCTTGACAAGGACCAATCATGGAAGGCAATAAACTTAATATTTAAAATTAAGGGTTTTAAATTTGTCTCACCAAACGATGTATAATCTGATTATACGTTTGAATATGCATCTCATGCTAAAAGATATTGTAAACATGCATCAAGCATCTCATGCAAAATACAAAAGACAGTAAATAAATTGTGACATAGTAATAGCCCGTATGCAGATTTTCCGAGCCAACGAAAATTCCTAGGTCAATGTAAATGTGGAAAAGCAATAAATTCTATCTATTATCTTCCACCTCCTTGTGGTTTCCTCCATCTGATGGACGCCTTTCTTTATCACTTGCAACATATGTAAAAAAAAAATCATATTCTATACTTTTACATAATTGAAAGAATTCTCGAGTTACATTCGAGATTAAAATTACAACAAGATTTTGATAAGAGAAGGCATGACTCGCAGGCCGCATTATAATAAAACCACTAGTCAAAGGCTATTGCTATTCACCATGCTAAAAACAAACACAAAATCATGCTAAGTGCGCAAAATACACACTTTGTACTCCCGGTGGACCGTGATAATGCAACAACCAAAATAGTGTAAACATTAGGCCACCTCGGTTGACCCAAAACATTTCTAATCGACCAGCCTGAAAAAAGACTAGCCTCGGTCGACCATGATTCCTCACCGGTTGGCCGAAATCTAAGCAGTAGCAAAATCCAATTTTCTAACACATGTTCGGTCTGCCGTGAACCTCTTCCGGTCGACCGAACTTTTGCTGAAAGCAGAAAACAACCAAAAACAAGAATTTATAATTCGTTTCGGGATTCATTTAACACTTAAACGACTTTCCAGAGGCTGTACAAAGGTAAAGACATCATATGACATGCATTAAATACAAACATGATAACACATAAGAAAAGTTATTGGGTTCTCGTGATAGGCTTTGATACCACTTGAATGAAAAATTCGTAATTCCCAAAACTCAGCGAAAATAAATAGGTTAGAGGATCTACTCACGAGAAAGAACCAAAAACCCTATGTTAAGAATTATACCTTTATGTCGATCTAATCGACGTTGCTCGGATTCTACCTAAGAACCACCAACAGCAACCTTCATACTTCTGTCTCTATTGGTATCCACACACCAACCTTTGAGCTTGTTACTCCGTGTTTCAAATGCTAGTACAAGAACTACAAAGTTTGGAAACATACTTTTTCCCGGAATCCACAAAGTATAGATCAATTAGGAAAATCGGACATCAAAGAGATGAGAAAAATCATATTTTTCTTCTCTTTAATTCTTCTTGAGAGTGTGTAAAAATAAACAAGGAAAAATCCCATATTTTTTTCTTCGTGGGTTTAGGATAAGAGAGTAGAGGTAATAGAGAGAAAAAATAACCACTCTTTAGTTTCTAGAATGATGAACATTTCATCATCTTGTGGTGTTAGTGGAATCACCCACCAACTCCACTTCCTCTTTATTCTCTCCCACTACTCCCTTACAATCACACACTCCCTCACACATGTAGATGTGCTAGTTTTGACGTGGTCCAACTGGTCCGATCGACCGGAGAAATGGTTCTCAGCCAACCGGAGTGACAAAAAGTTCGGTCGACCCGAGACAGCTCTCGGTCGACTGGGTCTTTTGCCCAATTCAATTGAGCCTGTCCAATCCAATTGAGCACCTATATCAAATGTAAACTCCAATAGTTCTTGGGCCTTGTATGTTGATCAAAGGATCATTTGTGCTAGGCAGCCCTTTAGATGTGTCATTATCACCGGACTTCTTCCATATCCAGTATAGCAGCTAAAAATTTGTTATCGGCCTCAAAGACAAGCGACGATATAACATCTAGTAAATCCAGATCAAGCACCACATTATCATCCTTGGCAAATCGATGTTGAAAAAATTGTACGCCCTAATTCCAAATATCCTCAGCCGAGGTGAGCCAACCCCCGCTATCATGCATCACCCGAGATATAGTCATATTCATGCAGCGATTCGTGCAAAAAGTGTGAAAATACTTTGTATTTTTTATTCGCCTATGCCAATCATCTCACTCTAGATTTTTTGCGCCAAAATATTTCCTCCAATAAAAGAGAATGAGTGTAGCTTTTCCGGGCAGTCAAGAGGGCTGACTCATGCAGCGAAGACAGTAAATGGTCATAGTTGTACTTGGCCATTTGCAATGTAGCAGGTGCCTTCTTAACCTCATTGTCCACATTTCCACATTTGGCATAAACAAAAGAAAATAATATCGTCTCCCTCGAGAAATTAGTATTCTTTACATGAAGTACCTGATCCTGATCACTTATGACATTCAAAGCAAGATTACCATTCCAAAACATCAAAATCTTGCTATTCACATTCCCATAACTATAATCAAAACCCAATTTCGAAACAAAAACAGACAATTCCAAAAGTGGCAACATCGGTTCAAGTAAAAGAATTAGAGATAAATGAAAATCATGCCTCAGTTGTTTTACCCGGGAAATAGATGCATCATTCGAAACACCATGTATATTCCAAATGACTAAATCCATAAAGCAAATGAATGATAAATAAATGAAGGGAGAGTACCCTTAGGACGACGTAGTGACCTTCTTCGCGAGTCGGGAAGACTTACGAATGTCCACATTAACAATCCTCTGTTTACCGGTCTTCACCTTTGGAGTGGGTTGAATCGTCTCTGCAGCCGACTGGGCCATCGCTTCAATCTGTTCCAAGTTCTCGGTGTATGATGTAAGATCTGCCACCAAATTGCCATCAGCCCCACTCAGTTCCTCCACCACAAATTCAGCCGTAGATGGTTCCTCCAATGTCTCCTGCACCGGAACCCTTAAAGTATTTATAAAATTCACAAAATCCTTCCATCTGATTCGAATTTTCTCCCTTGTATGAGATTTTGGCACGATACAATTTTCAGAGCACACCCCTTTTGAATCCTCCATCGGGGGGAAGAAGACGACAAGTCAACATGAAAATCATCATTACCTATCCTAGGCATTACGGGTATCCAATCTACATGAGGTGATCCCGTGTTAATGGAGATATAATCCCGTACTCTCAACAGACTCAAAGCCCCTTGTGATTTCTCAATATCATCAACTGCATTATCCTTGGCTAGGGTTTCATCAATTTGGTCCGAGGTTGCTTGCGGCGCTATAATTGCATTAGTCACCGCCAAATTTTTCAAAATTTTCCCATTTGCGGATTCCATAATCCCTTTCCCATTAATGGATTCCATAATCCCTTTCCCAGTTGGAAGGAAGCGCATCAACACTTGCCAAAATTGGAGTCGCCTCCTGCCAGTCCCAATCGGACTTGGATTTGGGAGGACGTGATCTTCAAAAATCCTATTTGGATTTGGAATTGCTACTTCCGCAACCAATGACCCACTCTTGGAAGATTCCCCTTTTTCCATAACCCTCTTGCTAGGGTTACTTGCTGGAAAAGTCACAACTTTGCCGGATTTTAAGACTTTTTCAACACCAACTGTAGTATCCCCTTCCTTCTGCTTTCGAATTGCCGGTGCCAAGCCTGAGGCTTTCCCCTTCGCAAAACACTCAATGTTGCGATGCCTAACTTTCCAACAATTGGTATAGTAAACCGGAATATTTTCACATATAATATACTGTTCGTGCATGTGAGATCCATAAATGCTGCATCAATTCCTTCAACAAGTCAACTTCCACACAGACTCTCGCAACACTTGGTCTCGAAACGTTGGATGTTGGTTCATCCAAAACCAATGGCGTTCCAGCCGCCTGAGCAGAACAAAACAACAATGTTTTATTGAAAATATGAATCAGGAGACCTTCGAACCGTATCCATACTGGAACGATCGATGGACACTTTCAAAATCGAATCTCCATTTAAAAACTCTCATCCGCGATCCACCGAAAACCCATATACCCCTGTAATAGTCCTCATCTTGATCGAAACGAATGACGATATGGCGGGGATCGACCCATCTGATCAAAAAATTCCCCTTAATTTGGAGCTTATTGAGATCCTTTTTTAAAGTCTCAATTAGCAAAGCCCTTCTCGAGAATTTTACGACGAGTGCAAGATTCTATGGAGCTTCCAATGTCGATAATTCATCTTCTTCAATATTCAAGGCTGGTCCCCCCTTAAAAGTGCTTAAATTCTTTATTGGTAATGTCTTGGTTGTAGTACTTGATGTCAATAAGTCAACAAATGATTTTTTGGATCACGCCGCCGCCGAAATGGTTGTCATGTAGCCGAAGCGAGAGGGTTACCCGAGAGAAAACAATCGCTTACTTAAATATTTTCTATTTTGTCATTAAAATAGTAGAGCGAATTTGAGCAGAGTTTTCATTTACTCCTTTAAAAAAATGAACTACATACTCTCTATTATATTGTTCTTGCACAACATTCAGGCCTCCACAAGTACAAATAGGTAATCCACTTAAGGCACACAACTCATCCTAAATAACTTTCAACTCAGTGTAAAAAGCATCAACAAATCCTTGTTTTAAAGAATACAATTCCTCTAAGGTATTCATTGTTGGAATTTACATTTAATATAGGTGCTCCAATTGGATTGGACCGACCAATACTCGATTGGTTGAACCGGTAAATCGGTCCAAGAACCGGTCATCTGATGGTCATGTGAGGGGTTGTGTGTAGTGGTGATCATGGGAGCCTTTTGAGGGAAAAGTGAAAGTAGTGGATGAATTAATATTCACCCCACTATTTCATTTCACTTCTTAATCAAAAGTTAATTATTGAAAACTCTCACATTTTTACTCCAAGGCTGCCAAATTCTAGAGAGAAAAATCAGCCATAAACACAACACCAAGAACATTAAACATTTAGAAGAAATTTTTTATTTTTCGTTCTTTCTCTTTCCGGTTTTTGAACTTGAACCTATACACATACAATTCCTGAAGATTGTCTTCAACCTTCGGAGCTCTCTGACTAGCATTAGAAACGCGAAGAACAAGTTCAAGTGGATTGTGTGGATATCGCTAGAGACAGGAGTCGATTCGATCGGTTACTGTTGGTGATTCCGTAGCAAAATCAAAACAAAAATCGTTTATGTCATCCCGTATACTAAAAGTAAAAATCCTAATCAAAGTTCATTGGTTCTTACTCGTGCATGATCCTGTTAGAAACGGATTCCGCTTTCACTTTCCGCTGCACTTCATTTAGGAATCTGAATTTTTTTCTTTTATGCATTTCCCTTTGTATAACATTTTTCAAGGTTTAACCTTGGAAGCTGTAGAATAGTAACTCACACTCATTCTGATAGTGTTCAATAAAGTATTCAATATCCAAGTCATCACCAACTGATCTTCTTGCTCCCAGTGTCGATAGAGTCGGTCTATTTTCGTCAGCGGTTGAAAACCCGGTACATTTTCGATAAAGCAAAATTTATTTCTTGTCACAATTCCTCTTCGCATCTCGTGTCTCCATGTCTGATGATTCGAGCTACTCAATATTTAAGGAAGAAATACTTAGGAACAAATTGGGAATTTTATTGAATTGCTAAAAATGAGCTTGAAACGCAGGATTTATACACTGCAAAAACAGTAACCACCATTGGAGTTTTCTACTCTACTTCGGACCATTTATGTCTGACTCTGTATTTATACACTGCAAAAAACAGTAACCGCCATTGGAGTTTTCTACTCTACTTCGCACCATTTATGTCTAACTCTACAACCGGAAATAAAAAACTGGACCTATTCAAGCAAAATGGACTACTTACTACATTTGAGAATAAACAGTCAATTTGGTCATCAACTTATTTGCGCTTAAGTCACTTTCATAATTTTTTTTTATTTTAAATTTTTTGAGCCCCGATGTATTTATGGGCTGCAAAATCATCCTTCCGTAAAAAACTTTGGTAAATTTCGTCATTTTTGGTGGCGTGGCCTAACGGTTCACATGCTACCTTTCTCTTCCGATGGTATTTTCGGGAAAAAAAAATCCTACATTCCTCTCTTCCTTAACCCGTCACTTCCCCCCTAAATTGACAACAATCTCTATTTTCCCACCAAAATTTAGTACAAGAAAAACCCTAGCTCCCCAATTCCCCCTCCTTGTACAAATTCCTTTACTATCTCTCTCTCTCTCTCTCTCTCTCATTTGGAGTCCGATACTCCATTGTCAATGAAGATTAATGAAAGCTGAAGCCAAACTAAATTTAAAAAAAGGTAATGTTGATGAATTTGATTATCTTGAATTTAAATTTGGTGTTGTTGATGGTGAATTCACTCCAAGAATCGAACCAAATTCGAGTTGCAATGTTGGGGACAAATGTACTCCCAAAGTGAAGCCAAGAAGGAAAGTCAGAGGTATGAAAGCTGCTAACTATAAATTGCTTTAGCAGAGACTTGTATTAAATTTGAATTTTTTGTTCTTTTGGAATACATGCAGGATGATTTAATAGTGGAAATGAAATGTGAGTTTGTGGAAGGGATGATAATACCCTTGATCTGGGTTCTCAAAAAGTTGGTTTCTTTTTTCCTATTTTTTTCTTTATTCGAGTTCTTGATTGGCCTCTTGCTCCAATTATAGGTTGCTTCTTAAAAAATTAGTTGTATTCATTTTCTTTTATTCTTTGTTTTTTTATTAAATTCGAGTGTTTGATTGATTTTATGTTGCCATTCCTTTTGTATTCCAAGTTTGATGAAGTTGTTGCAAATGATTTTGTTTCTGTTGAATAAGACTGATTGAGAATTGGCTTATGTAGTGCTTTAGAAAGAGGGGGTTTCTAATTAAGATAATGCTTTATGGCTAAGCAAAATTGGCTAAATCCCCCAAATTAAACACTATTCACCCCTTATTGGCATAATAGATTCAACCAATTATTTACAATTTTGTTAGTAATGATTAAGAAATTGAATGGGTTTTGTTTATTATGAATACTCTAAAGGGTTTGTGATAATTTCAAATTCTTGATCTTTAACCCCTTCTTTTATTGGATCTTGTCTTATGCAGAATGAACTTGCAATTTTAGAATTCATAACAATTTGCTGGAAAATATTCTCTTTTTACTTAATTTCCTTCTACTTAACGCTTCATATGACTGAAAATTGAAATTTTTTGAGGAATAAAAATATCATTTTTCCCCAACCCTTGCAGGAGAGAGGGGGTTCTAACCCTGTTATGCCACATCATCAAATTTGATAGAATTTACCCAAGTTTTTTACGAAATGACAAAATTGGTAACCCGTAAATACATTGGGGATCGAATAAGTTATAAAACATAAAAATTATGAAAGTGACTAAGGGCAAATACTTTGATGACCAAATTTGCTATTTATTCCTACACTTGACTATCTACTAAAATAAAACTTACCCACATTGTTTTAAGCACGAAGCTAACTCCAGCCCAATATCCTCTTGTTCTTCTCTTTGTACCAAGTCCAGTGTTGCATCCAGTTCTGCATATCTACTAATTTCAATCATTGTTTAACTTTTTATTGAATTTTGTTTTCTGTTTCCTGTGACTTGATTGAAAAAGAAGTCATCTTTATGAGTTGCACCAAGAAAACATAGCCTTGTTACTTCTTATTTTCGGAAGAGATTATATGCAAGAGTATGAAATTTAAAGGAGATTTTTTTTTGTTTGTGATCTTTTAGATTTGTTTAAATGAAGGGATTGTTTGGAGTTGGAATATGGAAAATATTTATCTTAAATTTTGTTACAGGTAAATGTGGCAAAAAACGAAAACTTTTTCTTCAATTCTGAAATAAAATCTTATTATATACGTGAACTAATTATTGTTTTCTTGTCATCTGCCTCCTTTTGTAAAACATGGTTTGATATAAATCATTGTATGTGATGTTCTACTCTCCAGAACACACACACACTAACAACTAACAGATAGCAGCTAATGGCCTCAAGTCCCAAACAATTAAACAAACAAGAACAGGGGACAATATATATATATATATATATATATATATATATATATATATATATATATATATATATTAAGAGCACTGCAAAGTCAATATCTCGAGTACATAATAAACTGGTTCATCATCCACCTCAATACTATCATTAACAGTCTATACTATCATTAACAAAACTAACATAAAAAGGGTAAAGATATACAAACTTAGAAATGCATCCCAAAGCTGCAAATGCTTGCCATCATCTCTTGGAATCACAATAGATAAAGAGGTAGGATGGAAAAGAGGGTAGAATGTGATAAGAAGTGAAGGAATCACAATTTGATATATTTTTCTGAATAAGTTTCCCTTTGCAGAAGCTTTTCTTCTATACTAGGGTTGCCCTTCCCTCTTATCCCTCCACATCAACAGCTTCTGACGGCCTCTAGGAATCAACAGTGATCCCATAAGGAGCTCTGTCCTATCTCCCCTTCAGCAACCAACAAAAGTGTTCTTCCCCTTTTCCTTTTAGCTCTTCGAATTAGGTATATAAATAGGATAGCTAATACGCTTCCGTTTTAGGTTTAGGTACTATATTTAATTGGAACGATGTCGTTTAGGATTAGGCTTTCTCTTTTAATTAAATCAGCCTTAATCCTTCTTTTCATTCAAATGAATTTTCCCTCCCCTTAACTTCAAACTTCTTGTCTTTCACCTACTTCCCGTGACATTCCCCCTCCTTGAGATTCAGCCTTGTCCTCAAGGCTAAAATTCTGGAAATTGTTCTTTGATAAAATCCGCTCTTCCCAGGTAGCTTCTTCAGGAGAGAGGTTTGTCCATTACACTAACCATTGTGTTGCTGCTTTATTCTTCCTCTTGAACATACTTTTGTCTAAAATAATTGCAGGAGTAACCTTCATCTGACCATCATTGCCCACATATGTTAAATCTACCCAAGCAACCTTGCCTTCTCCAATCTTCTTCTTAAGTAGACTGATGTGAAATACATGATGTATCAAGGAATTAGTTGGTAGATCCAATTTGTAAGCTACTTTTCCCATTCTTTGAAATATTTTGTAAGGTCTCAAAATACTTTGAGGACAGTTTAAGGTTCTTTCTTAGGGCCATTGAAGCTTGTCTGTAAGGTTGGAGTTTTAAATAGAACCAATCAACCACTTTAAATTCCCTCTCAATCCTCATTTTGTCTGCATAAAACTTCATCCTTTCTTGAGCCTTGGTTAAGTTGTCTTAGAGCAGAGACTAAATCTTCTATCTTTCTTCTAAGTAACTCCTGACAGCTTCATTACTTCCCAACAGGTAAAGACCAAGAGTTAAGGTAGGTGTCTTGTATCGATATAAAGCCTCAAAAGGGGTGGTCATTTGGATAGTAGTGTGATAAGTAGTATTGTACCACCACTCAGCTAGTGATAACCAGTCTTTCCAATTAGGTTGCCTATGGCTGCAATAACATCTAAGGAACATTTCCAGAGTCCGATTGACTCTTTATGTCATACCATCAGTTTGAGGATGGTATGTAGTGGACATGTTAAGACTTGTGCCTAAGATCTTAAACATATTTTGCCAAAAGTTGCTTGTAAACACGTCGTCTCTATCAGTTACAATGCTTACAGGCATTCCATGTAGCTTATAGACTTGATATAGGAATACTTCAGCCATCATAGTTGTTGTATAGGGGTGACTAAGTGCTATGAAGTGGTTATATCTGGTTAACCTGTCAACCACTATCACTATTGCCACTATTAGTATTGAGTCCTTCCCTGATGATTTAGGCAGCCCATCTATGAAATACACGAAATGCGGCTCCAAAATTGTGTAGGTATAGGAAGAGGTTGCAGCAACCCAGGGTATGCCACATTTTCCTCTTTGTTTCTTTGGCCTACTTCACAGTTTCTGATGCACTCTTGGATCTGGTACTTCATGGCAAGGCCAGTAAAAGAACTGTCTAGCTCTTTGATAGCTGGACTGCATTCCAGAATGGCCACCTTGTTGAGTAGAGTGTAATTCCTCCATTATCTTCTGTCTAACTCCTCCTCCACTGCCTACGTATACCTTCTTGTCTTTGTATAACACTTCATTCCTGTAATCCCACCCTTCTCGCTTAGGATCACTGGTCAGCCAGTTGGCAATACATTTCTGAGCTTCCTTATCTTGTTCATAACTCTGAATTACCTCAGTAATCCAAGATGGAGTGACAGTAGCTATGACATTGCACTCTTCCCTCATAGACAGTGCATCTGCCACTCTATTTTCCACCCCTTTCTTGTATTGGATTTCAAAATCCAATCCCATCAATTTTGGTAGTCCATTTTTGTTGTACAACTATTGTCACCCTTTGCTCTATTAAGAATTTAAGACTCTGGTGGTCTGTCTTAATGGTGAAGTGATTACCCTATAGGTAATGCCTCCATTTCCCCACTGCAGTGGCAAATGCAAGAAGTTCCTTTTCATAAACTTGCAAGGCTCTATGTCTAGGACCAAACACTTCACTAAGGAAAGTTATAGGCCTTATTTCTTGCATTATGATAGCACCAGTACCTATGTCAGATGCATCAGTTTCTAACACAAAGGTTTTGTCCCAGTCTGGCATTACTAACACAGATGTTGTGCTCATGGCTAATTTCAAATCCTCAAAAGCATTATCAGCTTCTTTAGTCCACTGAAACCCACCCTTCTGAAACATCTTACAAAGAGGTTTTCTAATGATACCACAGTTTTTCACAAACCTCCTGTAATAACCTGTTAGCCCCAGAAACCCCCTTAATTGTGTGATGTTCTTTGGTAATGGCCACTTCCACTAATGATGTGCCCTAAATACTCAACCTATTGTTGAGCAAATCTACACTTACTAATTTTAGCAAATAATTGATTCTCCTTAAGGATGTCAAACATTATCCTTAAGTGTGATATGTGAGTGTCAAGGTCATGGCTGTATACAAGGATATCATAAAAAAAGACTAGGATGAATTTCCTTAAATATGGTCCAAAAACCTTGTTTATAAGGGACTAGAAGGTTGTTGGACCATTAGTTAATCCAAATGGCATAACTAAGAACTCATGTAACCCCATGTGAGTTCTAAATACAGTCTTATGCACATCTTCTGCATTGACTTTGATTTGGAAATAACATGACCTCAAATCAATCTTAGAAAAGTAATTGGCCCCTTGCAATTCATGTAACAACTCATCTATAATAGGGATTGGAAATTTATCTTTGATAGTAATGGAGTTCAGTTGCCTATAGTCAACACATAACCTCCATTTACCATCTTTCTTTTTTACTAACACTACAGGTGAGGCAAACTGACTGTTACTAGGCTGAATAATGTCTTCTTCTATCATCTCTTTAACCATCCTTTCAATCTCATTCTTCTGGGCATGGGGATACATATAGGGCCTCAGTTTAAATGGTTGTGCACCTTCCAATAAGGTTATCTAATGTTCATGGCATCTGGATAAAACTTGTGGTTTCTCAAACACAACATCATATTCCTTAAGAATCTAGCTGATTTCTGCAGGATAATCCTCCCCTTCCTATGTGGCCTTCAAATAAATGAGTTGTGCAAAGTACACCTGATCTCCTTCCTCCACAGATTTAAGTAAGGAATCAGCAATAGCTTGTTCCATCTTAATCTCCCTCTTCTCTCCTTGCAGTACTATCTCTTCTTCTCCCTTCTTGAAAGTTAGTCTAAATTCAATGAAGTCAAAGAGTATTGGTTGTACCTTCTTAGCCAATCCAGCCCTAATATCATGTCACTACTTCCCAAATCAAGTACTCTAAGGCCATACATGTATGTCCTTTCCCCCATCGTCCACACAAACTTCCTACATATGCTATTACTTCTCATTGAAGCTCCATTAGCAACTGTAATCTTCATAGGTTTGCTTTTAGATTCCTTAAGATCCAACTCCTTGACTAACTTGGAATCTATAAAGCTACTACTGCTTCATGTGTCAATGAGTATTGACACTTCCCTCCTTATAACAATTCATGGAATCCTAAAGGTGCTCTTAGTCACCTTACCAGTCATTGCATTGACTGATATCTCAGATTCCTCTTCTTCTTCTATCTCACCATCTTCCTCCTTGTTGCACAGGAGAAAATCCTCAGTCTCTTCCTCATGTAAATCTTCCACTACAATGATATTCAACTCCTTCTTAAGACAGACATGTCTTGGAGTGAACTTCTCTCCACACTTAAAGAAAAGCCCATTTTCCTTCCTCAATTGGTAATCACCTTCTGACAGCTTCTTATAGGCAACTGGCTCTCTGCTGAAAGGTTTGTTCTGAGTGCTAGCAGGCTTAGTATAGGTGTTGGATCCTAACATCTTGGGAGGGTTGTAGTGTAACTTGGGTGTTGGTAACAAGCCAGAGGTTTTTTTGGAAGGTTTAGACAAAGCATCTATGGTCTTTTGTAGGTGGATGGCTTTGTCACAAACATCATCCAATGTGTGTAGATCAAAGAAATTTATCATATGCTTAAGTTCATCTTTCAGCCCCTTATGAATACTGAGATGTAGTATTCTTCATTTGCATGGGACAATCTAGATATAACCACAAACCTAAGCTCCTCAAATTTATCTTGTGTTCCTCAACTCCATGTTTTTGCTTAAGTCTGCTGAAATCCTCCATTAATTGCCTCTCATCAGCCTCACCAAATCTTTTGCAAACTGCTCCCAATTTTCATTTGGATGAGTGGTTGTTCTTCCTCTAGCCCAAGTATAAGCCCTGTTTCTAAAATTCAACTTAGATAGGGTAATCTTTCCTCTTCTTCCACATGATGCAATTGAAAATAGTCTTTGCATCTCCCTCTCCATTCCTTAGGCCCCATTTCCTTCAAAAACAGGGAATTCTAGTGTTGGAGCCTTACAATCAATCCTCTTTTCTCTCCTTACCCCCACATGAACTCTTGCCTGTCCAAAATCTATGGTAATTGGTGTTCCATAAGCGGCCTATTTCTAGTAACCCCACTGGACTGACCCACTTCATGTTGTTTGTCCTTTCTTACATCATTCCTCCTCAGATCTTGTATAAAAGCATTTAAGGAGGTGAAACCATTGGTTAATTGTGCTAGTTGACCTATGATTCCCTCAGCCTGTCTTTGTAAGCCCTCTTGCCCTTTGGCAAGAGCTTCTATCATGTTTCTCTTCTCTTTTTGGTTAAAATTAAGTTGGTCACAGGCCCCTCATCTGATCTTCTAAGTGGCCATGTATGTCTTTGGTATCATCTTCTAACTGTTTCCTGGGTATTGTCTTCCTTAGATTGACTTCTAGTATGGGCATTCTCACAGGTCAAGAGGATGGAATTCTCTGATATCAATTTGTGATGTTCTATGCTCCAAAACACACACACACACACACACACACACACACACATTAACAACTAACGAATAGCAGCTAATGGCCTCAAGCCCCAAGCAGTTAAACAAGCAAAGTTATTTTAAGAGCACTGCAAACTCAATATCTCAGTACATAAGAACTGGTTCATCATCCACCTCAATACTAACATTAACAGTCTATACTACCATTAACAAAACTAACAAAAAAAAGGGTAAATATAGACAAACGCAGAAATGCATCCCAAAGTTGCAAATGCTTGACATCAGCTCCTGGAATCACACACGGGTTTAGGATCAGAATAGATAAAGAGGTATGATAGAAAATAGGGTAGAATGTGATAAGAAGTGAAGGAAATATACTCACGGAGAATTAAGAAGGCAACAACCAACTTTGATATAATTTTCTGAATAAGTTTCCCTTTGCAGAAGCAATTGAAACCACTGGTTAACTGTGCTAGTTGACCTATGATTCCCTCAGCCTGCCTTTGTAAGCCCTCTTGCCCTTTGGCAAGAGCTTCTACATGTTTCTCTTCTCTTTTTGGTTAAAACTAAGTTGGTCACATGCCCCTCATCTGATCTTCTAAGTGGCCATGTATGTCTTTGGTATCATCTTCTAACTGTTTCCTGGGTATTGTCTTCCTTAGATTGACTTCTAGTATGGGCATTCTCACAGGTCAAGAGGATGGAATTCTCTTATATCAATTTGTGATATTCTATGCTCCAAAACACACACACACATTAACAACTAACGAATAGCAGCTAATGGCCTCAAGCCCCAAGCAGTTAAACAAGCAAAGAACGAGGGACTATATATATATATATATATATATATATATATATATATATATATATATATAAGAGCACTGCAAACTCAATATCTCGATACATAAGAACTGGTTCATCATCCACCTCAATACTAACATTAACAGTCTATACTACCATTAACAAAACTAACAAAAAAATGGTAAATATAGACAAACACAGAAATGCATCCCAAAGTTGCAAATGCTTGACATCAGCTCCTAGAATCACACACGGGTATATATATATATATATATTAATAGCACTATAAACTCAATGTCTCAGTACATAGGAACTGGTTCATCATCCACCTCAATACTATATTAATAGTCTATACTACCATTAACAAAACTAACAAAAAAAAGGGTAAATATAGACAAACGCAGAAATGCATCCCAAAGTTGCAAATGCTTGACATCAGCTCCTGGAATCACACACGGGTTTAGGATCAGAATAGATAAAGAGGTATGATAGAAAATAGGGTAGAATGTGATAAGAAGTGAAGGAAATATACTCACGGAGAATTAAGAAGGCAACAACCAACTTTGATATAATTTTCTGAATAAGTTTCCCTTTGCAGAAGCATTTCTTTTATACTAGGGTTGCCCTTCCCTAGGTTGATCTTGTCCCTCCACATCTACAACTTCTGACAGCCTCTAGGAATCAACATTGATCCCATAAGGAGCTCTGTCCTATCTCCTCTTTAGCAGCTAGCAAAAGTGTTCTTCCCCCTTTCCTTTTAGCACTTCGAATCAGGTGTATAAATAGCATAGCTATGAAAGGAAAAATCGTAATCCCCAAATAAAAGCACCGGAAAGTAAAATGGTATTACATTATTTTAAAGGATCTACTCATGAGAAATTACCAATACATTGTGTTAGGAAATATACCTTTATCGATCTAATCGATATTGCTCAGATTTTTCTACTTAGAACCACCAACGGCAGCCTTCAAACTCCCATCTTCATCGGTATCCACACTAACCAACCTTGAGCTTGTTCATTTTTGTTGTGATGTTAGTCATGAAAGTTACGAACTTTGAAGACGATCTTTGTGAGCTTCGTTGGTATAATATTATGAACCATAATTTAGAGACAAGAAAAACTATTTTTTCCTTCCTCTTTTTGTGCTCTTGAGAGTGTATCTTAGAGAGACAAAATTCAGAGAAAAATCCTCTCAAATATTTTGGCTAGAAAATTTATGGAATGGTGTGAGAGAACAAAATGTGTTTTTGATGAAACCTTCATCAAATGGAGGTTGTGGAATCAACCACTTACTCCACAAACACACATTTCTCTCCCCACTACCCCTTCAACATATACCGCTCTCTCACACAAGACATGTGCCGTTTTGACCTGGTCCAACCGGGTCTGGTTTTGCCCAATCCAATTGAGCCTGTCCAATCTAATTGAGCACCTATATCAAATGTAAACTCCAACAAGCACAATCCAGTCGATTATAGTGTGTGACCCATCATGTATTTTCTATGTTAGTCGTGACAACAATTGTCAACAATAACGAGAGGTATCTAGCAACACATCATTACTCCCAATTCACAAATAGTCTAGTGATTCAAGTGATCACAAATATGATCTTTTTGTGTAAATCCCTTTGTCCTCAATATCTAGATTGAACATAAATCATGGAGAATGTCACAGTTGTATAAGTCAATCAATATGTTTCTTGATTCCCTAGTAGACTAATCAAATGACATTAATATCTGATATTAATTCACTTGTTCATGGCCATGAATTAGTCTCACTCCATCAAGGGGCCCAAGATATCACTCATGTTGTATATGAGAGACAAATCCTCTATCTATCACACCTCATCCTACACATTATTCATAAATACACTCAACAAATGCCTTTATAGCCCATATAGTTACAGACGGCGTTTGACACCATCAAAGTATATCATTTGCCATGTAGGAAATCTTCTGTGATCACAAGTCAAAGGATTTAGACACAAACAAAATCATTATAAGAACATTGTTGACATTTATACAACAATCCATGAAATGCTCTTAAAAGCGGGTCTGCCCAGTATCAAATACCCATGTTTTTTACTTAAAATCACCATATTTAATCACAACAAATACTAGTCTCCACACATTATTGTTGTCCTCAAAATCCACAATAATGATTGACTAAGGACATTTTAGAATAGTTCAATGTAACAATTACATAACTATCTAAGGACGTTATTATGTTTTATTACATTTGCACAGCCGTAATTAAAACACTAATAATAGAATTCATGTATTATTATTTCATCACATGAAAGAAAATACAACAGTCTCCCACTTACACTAAAGACAACTACCTTTCCTTTTAGTGTATATTGTACATAAGAACTATCTATAAGATTAGTTCTCTTGGTATCTAATACTCATGCTACAAGTATGGTGATCATGCTGATACTGTGTCAGCGGCTTCGTCAGTGGGTCAGCGATGTTATCGTCCGTATGAACTTTGTGAATCTTCACATCTCCTAAATCAATGATCTCACGGATCAGGTGATATCGCCACAGTATATGTTTGGCCTTTGGTGAGACCGTGGTTCCTTTGATTGAGATATGGCTCCATTGTGGTCACAATAGAGAACAATCGCATTCGAAATGCTAGGCACCACACCAAGTTCTGCAATGAACTTTCGAATCCAAACGGCTTCCTTAACAGCATCTAATGCAGCTATATACTCAGATTCGCCTGTAGAATCCGCAACGGTCGCTTGCTTTGAACTCCTCCAGCTCACAACACCACATTTAGGCAAAATACAAAACCCAATTGCGATCTAAAGTCGTCTCTATCGGTTTGAAAACTAACATCAGTGTAACCATTTACAATGAGCTCATCTTCCCCACCATAGATTAAAAACGTTTCCTTAGTCCTTATCAAGTACTTAAAGAATGTTCTTGACGGCTATCCGGTGATGTTCACCGTAAGTATACTGGTATCTGCTCGTTATACTCAAAGCATACGAGACATATGGGTGAATACACAACATATAATACATGAGAGATCAAATTGCCGAAGCATATGGAATCTCACTCATGCGTCTTTCTCATCTAGTGTCTTAGCACACTGTTGTCTTGAAAGAACCGTACTGAGTTCTATAGGACAAATGCCCTTTTTGGACTCTTGCATACTAAACTGATTTAGCACTTTGTCTATATATTTACTCTGACTTAAGCCAAGAAGTCTACGTGATCTATCTCTATAGATCTTGACTCCTAAGATGAAGCTTGCCTCCCCTAAGTCCTTCATAGAGAAACATTACCCCAACCAGAAATTTACAAATTCCAAGGTTGGAATGTCATTCCCTATAAATACAAAACTAGGAATACCACCGAGTTTCCACTAAACGTTTTTTAAACACAAGGTTCATCAACATTCTTGATAAAACTGAACTCGTGTACGACTTCGTCAAAACGTCGATTCCAGCTTCTAAAAGATTGTTTTAGTCCATAAATTGACTTCAAGAACTTGCATACTTTATTGTCATTATTTGGATCGACAAAACCTTCAGGTTGTATCATACACACGCCCTCATCTAAGTTTCCGTTAAGGAAAGCTATTTTGACATCCATTTTTCAGATTTCATAATCGTTGTATGCAGCTATAGCAGGAAAGATACGAATGGATTTGAACATAACTACAGGGGAAAATGACTCATCATAGTCTATACCATGAATCTATTTAAAACTTTTCGCGACAAGTCACCCCTTATACGTTTGAATATTCCCTTCCATGTCAGTTTCCAATTTGAAAACCCACTTGCACTCAATTGGGGTTACCTCCTCAGTCGCGTCTACCAAGATCTATACTTGGTTTGGATCTCATGGCCTCAAGCCATTTCTCATAATCTGGACTAGTAATTGCTTGTTTATAGGTTGTAGGTTCATCGTGATCAATAAACATAACATCTCTATGTTCTGTTATGAAAATTACAAATTTTTCGGGTGATCTACGAAATCTACTAGCCCTACGCAATTCTTGTGTTTCCAGAACTGGCTCCACAACAGCTTGTGTAGCTTATTCCAATTCCACCTGGTCACTTGTGCCTGGAACTTGACCAAGTTCCCTTGAATTTTCACCAAGTTTCGAAACTTCATTAAGTTCCACGTGTGCTCCCACTTGTTTTCCCAAAAAGAAACTGTTTCTCCACAAAAAACTCTTTTTTGCGCAACAAACACTTTGTTCTCGTTAGGAATGTATAAGTAGTACCCTTTAGTTTCCGTAGTATACCCCACAAAAGTGCACTTGACCGAATTTGGACTGAGCTTGTCCAAAGTTGGACGTTTCATAAACGCCTTACAACCCCAAATCTTTAAGAAAGACATACTAGGACGCTTCCCAGTCCATATCTGACATGGTATCGTTTCAACCGATTTAGATGGAACACTGTTTTGTGTTAAAGCAGCATTTGGAAGGCTCGCGTAACTCATCATTGATCGAACCATATCTAATAGAGTTCGATTTCTCCTTTCGGATACACCATTCCATTGAGAAGTAGCCGATGGAGAAAGTTGTGAAACAATTCCACAACTCTTTAGATAGTCACGGAATTCCCGGCTTCAGTATTCCTCACCTCAATCGGATTGAAGCTCTTAATACTTTTGCCAAGCTTGTTTTCTACTTCGTTAATTTACTCTTTAAACTTTTCAAAGGCCTCAGACTTGTGTTTCATAAGAAACATGTATCCAAAATGACTAAAATCATTAGTAAAAATAATGAAATATAGAAAATCACCTCTTGCATGGATATTGAATGGACCATATACATCATTATGTATTAGGTCCAACAGATCCTTTGCTCGTTCTCCAATTCTATTAAAGAAGAATCAGTCATCTTAACCATTAATCAAGGTTCACATGTATCATATGATTCAAAATCAAATGATTCCAACAATCCATCTTTATGGAGTTTGGAAATACGGTTTTCGTTTATATGGCCTAAGAGACAATGCCAGAGGTATGTAAGGTTACACTCTTTAGTCTTTATACTCTTTGTATTTATGTTATGAATCAATGAATCTAGATCTAATAAGTATAAACCATTCACCAAAGTAGCACTACAATAAAAGATATCATTTAACGATAATGACATTCGTTGGTTTTTAATATGAATATCAAAACCCTTCTTGTCCAAACAAGAGATCGAAATAATATTCTTAGTTAATGTAGGTACATAAAGACAACTGTCTAAATCTAGAACAATTTCAGAAGGCAAACTAAGACTATATGTTCCTACAACTAATGCAACAACTCTTTCTCCGCTGCCAACACGTAGGTCTACTTCGCCTTTTGCCAGCTCTCTACTCCTTTGTAGTCCCTACACATTCATACAAATGTGAGAACCACATATGGTATCTAATACCCATCAGGAAGTAGTAGTAGAGAAGGTTATATCAGTAACATAAATACTTGATCCAGAAGCAACATTTGCTCCATTTCCAATCTTTTTCCCGTCAAGAAAACTAGGGCAGTTTGTCTTCCACTATCCTTTCTATCCACAATGGAAACAATTTCCATCCTTAGCCACAGCGCCCTTAGGTTTCAGCGCTTTCTCATAATGGTTGGGTTTTCTCTTAGGTTTGCCCAAAGGCTTGCCTTTAGGCTTACCAAAACCCTTGCCCCTGTTGTTGTTGACCATGTAGATGGCCTTGGACTTGAATATTTCCTTCTCGGCAGTCGTCAACAGGTTCAACAATTATGGGAGATTTTTTTCTATCTCATTCATGTTGTAGTTCAATATAACCTAACAGAATGATTTAGGCAACGATTGTAGAATCAAGTCTGTAGATAGCTCTTGGCCTTGGACTTGAATATTTCCTTCTCGGCAGTCGTCTAATGCGTCATCTAAGTGCTTACGATAAGCATTTCTTTCAGCGGCCGGAGCCCCCGTGGTCGGTGGATCAGGAATAGGAGTCTCGAGAACAAACAACTTTTTCTCGTGCTTGAGAACAATTCTCAAGTTCTTGTACCAGTCGAGCAAGTTTCCTCTCTCAAGTTTGTCCTTCTCAAGGACAAATCGCAATGATAAAGAGTTTGATGCAACTATTGCATTTGCCATTATAGATATAGAGAAGAATTTGCAAAATAGGACTTTAATTAATGATTCTCCCACTATTTTCTTCAAATGAATAACTCTCAAGTATTCATTCGGAAAGTTCAAAACTTTCTAGTAGGAACAAGATCCATACATCACCAATCCCGAGGCAACTTTGGCTACAAAGCTTGAGAAATGGTTGTTCAGGTAAGAAACGTTTGCTAATCACATCAATTATGTGACTCTTGGTTGGTTAAGTAGGTAACACTTACCCTAAGTACATAAATGCACATCTCAACCATGTGCCTCCAGACCCAATACTGAGGCAGCTTTGGCTAGAAAGCTCGGTATTGGAAATCCGTTTAACTTATCCTTCACGCCTCACCCTGATAAACAGGCGCTTATTCCACTCATAAGTTCACACTACTGTCGATCTAGGCCTTGACGAGGGTCAATCATGGAAGGCAATAGACTTAATATTTAAAATTGAGGTTTTAAATTGATTGTACGACTGTAACACATGCTTTAAAGGTGTAAAACATGCATCACGCATCTCATGCAAAAATAGTAAATAAATTGTGACATAGAAATATCCCCTATTCGGAAAATCCTTGGTCAATCTAAAGGTTAAAACAATAAAAACGTATATATTGTCTTCCGCCTTCTTCTGGTTTCCTCCATCTGATGGACGCCTTTCTTCATCACTTGTTACGTATGGAAAAATATAAAATCATATTCTTTACTTTTACATAATTTAAAGAATTCTCGAGTTACATTCGAGATTAAAATTACAACAATAATGAATAGATAAGGCACGACACGCAGACCGTAGTATCATAAAAACCACTGGGTCAAGGCTAGTACTATGCACCATGCTAAAAAAATATGACAATAATGCTAAAAGCGTAAATAAATAAACACTGCCTACCCCTTTTCGGTCGACCCAGGTCATACTCCTGGTCGACCGCAATAAGGCAGTAACAAAAAACAGTGAAAAATTAGGCCACCTCGGTTGACCCAGAACATTACTGATCGACTGGTCTGGAAACAGACTAGCCTCGGTCGACCGTGATTGCTCACCCGTCGGCCGAATTCTAGGTTGTAGCAAAATCCAATTTTTGAGCAAATGTTTGGTCTGCTGTGAACCTCTTTCGGTCGACCGAACTTATGCCAGAAAATAGAAAACAACCAAAAACACGAATTTACAATTCGTTTCGGGATTCGTTTAACACTTAAACGACTTCTCAGAGGCTATGCAAACGTAAATAACATCTTATGACATGCATTATCCATCTACTAAAAATACGATAACACATAAACAAAGTAATTGAATTTTCGTGATAGGCTATGATACCACTTAAAGGAAAAATTCGTAATCCCCGAATAAAAGTAACGGAAAGTAAAATGGGATTACATTCCTTTAAAGGATCTACTCACAAGAAAGTACTAATACCTTGTGTTAGGAAATATACCTTTATCGATCTAATCGATATTGCTCGGATTTTTCTACTTAGAACCACCAACGGCAGCCTTCAGACTTCCGTCTCTACCGATATCCACACCGACCAACCTTGAGCTTGTTCGTTGTGCTTGTGATGCTAGTCACGAAAGCTACGAACATTGAAGACGGTCTTTTTTGATATAATATTATGATCCGGAATTTAGAGACAAGAAAAACTATTTGTTTCTTCCTCTTTTTGTGTTCTTGAGAGTGTATATTAGAGAGACTAAATTCAGAGAAACATCCTCACAACTATTTCGGCTAGGAAAGTTATGGAATGGTGTGAGAGAAAAAAATGTGTTTTTGATGAACACTTCATCAATAGAGTTAGTGGAATCACTCACTTACTCCACACACCCAAATTTCTCTCTCCACTACCCCTTCAAAATATACCACTCTCTCACACAAGACATGTGCCGGTTTGACCTGGTCAAACTGGTCCAGTCGACCGGAGAAATGGTTATCGGCCGACCAGAGTGACAAACCAGTTCGGTCGACCCGAGATTGCTCTCGGTCGACCAGGTTCGGTCTTTCCTAATCCAATCGAACGCCCAATCCAATTGAGCACCTATATCAAATGTAAACTCCAACAAGCTAATACGCTACCGTTTTAGGCTTAGGTAATATATTTAATTTGAACGATGTTGTTTAAGACTAGGCTCTCTCTTTTAATTAAATCAGCCCTAATCCCTCTTTTCATTCAAATGAATTTTCCCTCCCTTTAACTTCAAACTTCTTCTCTTTCACCTGCTTCCCATGACATTGTATGAGCAAGGTGTTTTGCATCAATTTTAAGATCTAATTTCATTATCATTTCAGGCTTTTCACAGACTTTTGAAGAGTGTCTTGAACTCTTCTTGGTGTATTGAAGAAGTTTTGAATTCTTGATTAAAAATTACTTTCAATTTCCTTAGTATTCTTGTTTCTTCTTTCTAGGTAAGTTTTTTAGTTTTGTAATTAGCCTATATACCTGCTAATACTAATTTATATGTTATTGCATTCAATGAAGAAGTGTGCAAAGTCAGAAAACTAGCTCCACTAGCTCTACCACAATCAACAAAGCCACTATCTCCACCACGTGAAGGGCTCACTCAATCCCGACTGCCGCCAGGGTCGATCCGTTAGGGGGAGGAGGTTACATGGAAGAATTTGATAGAATGTATGGAATTCCAAGAATGAGAAATTTTGAAGTAACATGGCATGCAATATATGTCACCACCACATATGGCACAACCTTTTCCACCACAGCACCCCGCCCGAGTATGGACCTCCTGGAATGCATCCATATCAGGACTATCTTGTATGGCACCGGCTACTTATGGTGTCCACCTTCACAGACGTTAACCTTGGAGCGATGGATATCACGGTGATCACCCTTGATGGTCGATTTACCTTACTATAAAAATCGCTAGGCAAGTGCACCTATCGCTTAGAATAGTATAGCAGTCTAGTCAAGTGTCGATCTCACAAGGACTACAAGCACTAATAATTACCCTTTTTCTACTTTTTAATCGATCGAGTTGTATGCTTAAAAATAGTAAATAACTAGAAAACAAATAAATAATTTATAAGAATAAGATGAGAAAAGATACTTGAACGAGAATCCCCCTAGACGTATCTATGTATGAACCGGATGGATTAATTCAAAAGAACTTTTTCCGAAGCAGTGAAAATTCCAAGAATGAAGCTTTAATGTTTTTCAACAGTTTAAAGTTCCTACCTTTGAGTTGATTAATTGAAATTTCTTTCATAATTAAAACCCCCAAAGATGCATTATGATTTATGAATTCCCTTATTAGGTTTGACCCTAATCCCGAAGAATTATGTAAATTCTATTTCTAGAAAACCATGCAACTCTTTTTATTATGCGATGATCTATTCAAATTCTTCCTTTTTCAATTCCAAATAAGAAATCAAAGATGAATTAATACTCTAGAAAATTAATCCAACACAAAGAAAACGCATAATAAACATCAAAATATGGTTCAATATGAATTAATCACAATCCCAAAAATCAATACATAGATATAAGTCTAGGGTTCATCACATTCAAGTAATAGAAATTTAGCTACTCATAACGCTAGAATTAATAAAAGAATTTATTGAAAGCGATAAAGAAAGAAAACTCATTCTCATGAAAGATTCAATCTTCAAGCTTGTCTCCGTCTTCAAACCATTGATGATGGCGAGTTTCCTCTTGTAGAACTTGGTTGAAGAAAGCCCTCAATAATTTTCTAATAATTACTCTAGGTCTAGAATTACAATGGTCATCTATGAATGTCTGATATCCGGTGTTTTATATGATGAATCTTCCAGGGATATTTATAATGTTCAGACTCCTATACTTTAGGAAAAATACCATAGAGGTTGAAGGGGATTAGGAGTCTAATAGGAAAGTCCCAAATAATCTTCATGGTTGACCAAATTTTCAGTGTTGACCCGAGTTGACTTCTTTGACCAGCTTTGACCACAAGACAGCTTTTCAGATTTTGCAGTTAAGTCCCATAGCTTTCCAGTCAAGTTTTAGATTTAGCAATTAAGTCCTCGAAACATCATAAAAGCTCAATAAGCACCCTACAACCATTGAAACACAAAGTAGTGAGGAATATACCATTCTAAGCTCAAAACTAGATATATAAATACATTTATAAGCACAGAGTCGCTACAAAAATAAAGGAATATATCAATGAATTTACGAGTTATCAAATTATCCCCCACTTAATCTTTGATCGTCCCGAGAAAAGAAAACTAAAACACACGTACAACATAAAACTTATAGTCTCCTACACATTCATTCTCAAATATGTAAGCATGATAAATTCTTCCCAACTTATCAAAGAATGCTAACCAAGTAAAGTAGATACAAAACTTCAAAGTAAATTCATTGTAACAAAGAGAACTCAAGGAATGCATGGAACAGTTTTATAAAACAAGTTACTAAGTAAACACTTGGAAAAAGATTAAAGTAGATAAGAAACTTTTTCTCAAACCCAAACCCAGCACAACCAAGGACTTAAAACTCGATACTATTCACTAATGTAGCTCACTAATGGAGCATAGTGCATCAACTTGAGTCCAAAAGGTCTTCACGTAGGCTTTAGGATGGGGCTAACAAACGAAAGATAGGATATACAAAGTAGTGAGAGTAAGCATTGGATCTTCTTTAATATGATTCCTTATCCACTTCATAGAACAAAAACAACCCCCCACTTTATGTATTACCAAAAACTTCATGGAGATCGCATCGATCCCAAAGAAGAACTTGTTCAAATCTACCACCAACTTCAACTCTCTATTTCACTTTACATTCCATTCCATACTTTCAATAACACTAATCAATAGTTCCAAAATTCAAATCAACTATCGTGAGTAATATACCTTTCAAGATAAGAACTTTAAGTACATGGTCGATCGAGCCCATCAGTGAATCAACAGAATGACAGATATGCCTTTAATCAATAGAAGCAAATAAAATCATGTATTGATTTTTTTTTTTACATCAAAATAAATAAATACATCAATGTTGATTAGAGACTATCTCAAAATAATTTGGCTTCCGCAATCCATGTTCATGGCCACAAATATAACTTAGGCTTTTTAGAAATTGCCTTACTTCTCACACCATAGAGGTCGGAGTCAAAGAAATCTCATCCCAATCAAATCAATTATACGAAAGACTAGTATAAATATTCTGACACAAACTTCTTTATTCCTCTTCCATTCTTTTTTTTTAAACACATTTCAGTACATTCAATCCCCATCAACACCAGGCCAATTCCTATATGCATTACTCTCACAAAGATAAAGGGATTGTAGTCAACAATGAGCCGACTAGTTAAAGGTGCATTCTTCTTCCATTCATTCCAAATCTCCAAATAAAATTCCACCAAATGCACCCTCCTGAGGCTAAAAATAGGGAACTAAGAAATTTAATGTGATCGGGTAGGCAAGAAAGGCACAAACGAGTCAAAATTGCCAATATCATCCCCAAGTCAAAAGTACCAAGTTTGAAGCTTGGACACAAGAATATCGGGAGAGAAGTTCTTAGTTGTGCTCAACCATACATTCCAAAAAGTAAACTTATCTACAAAATCTTAGTCAAGTGTTTATTAGGCAACTAAAATTCATTTTATCTCAAAAACGCCTAAAGTTCTCTCGATCACAACGAATTCACATGCAATTTTATGTCAACTTACTTAACAGAGCATTCGAAGATAAGTGAGGCAAAAAGTATCACAAAAACTTATAGGAGAATGATTGAACAAGGGAAAGCACATATATATATATATATATATATATATATATATATATATATATATAAAGAAAACTAAAAAAGTTCTAAAAAAAACATCTAAACATATACAAACAAGAAGAGAGTCCACCCCCCAACTAAGAGTGCAACATGTCCTCATTGTTGCAAAGAGAATAAAAAAAATAATTATAATAATAAAATAGAATAAAATAAAGGATAGCAATACTCCCCTCGGTCATTAGCACCAATTGGAAGAGAAAGTAGGTAGTCGCCAAGCGGTGTGGAACGTCGGTGGTGGTGCCTCCCATAGCCGCTGCTCAATTTTTGATTGGGTAATTTTTTTTTTTGAAGGAGTAGGGCTTGGGGAAACTAATAAAAGCAAAAATAAAAATAAATAAATAAAAATAATTGAAATTGAGAAGCAAGAGGAAAGTTTAAGGGTGATGATTGGTATGGGAGGCGGAAAGTGGGTATGGAAAAGAAGAGGAATTGGGGAATTTGGGAGCGGGGGAACAGAGAAGGAAAAAAAATTGAAGAAAACGGCTAAAGGTTTGTAGGGTTCTTTTTGTGAAAAATCGGAAAAAAAATAAGGGAATGGCATGTGCAGGACAATTGCAAAAATGCCTCTGCAGGCATTTTTCTGTCCAAGGCTGACTAATTTTAATTATTTTAATTATTATTTTTTAAAAAAAATAAAAAAATGAGTGACTTGCCTGTGCAGGAATTTTTCTGTCCAAAATCCCCAAATTTTTTTTTTTTTTAAAAATCAAAATAATAAAAAATAAAAAATAAACTCTTTTTTTTTTGGTTCGACTTGCAGAAAATTGATTTTTTTTTTTTTTTTATTTAATAAGGAAACACACTCAACATATGTACAAAGGTAAAAAATATAGTTCTCGTTTATAGTTTTGAGCTTGACTACCTTGTTCTTGTGTTCTTCAAGGAGGTTGACGAGAAGCGAAATCCTCAAATTGAAGTAGTAATCCTTTTGTGAGATCATGAGGAAAATGCATCACTTGATCCTTTTTAGCTCTTCTAATTTTCACTTTTTTCCTCTTGCAAGAATTTTCATCTTTGATTGAAACGGTTTTGGAAGGTTCCTTGATCAAGCTTTCCTGCACAGAAATCAAAATATTAGATTTCACAATTTGAATGCCGAATGTAGTAGCATTTTTCTCTAAGTGTTTTGGAATTGTAAAGACAACATTTTCATCTACAACTCCAAGAGTTAATTTTCCTCTATAAACATCTATATTGGCCCTAGCCGTAGCTAGAAAAGGTCTTCCAAAAATCAAAGGTATACCAACATCTTCTTGCATATCCACAACAACAAAATCCACAGGGAAAGTAAATTTATCAATTTTAACAAGAACATCTTCTTTTACTCCCATTGGACATTGTAAAGATTTATTAAGCAATTGGATATTCATAATTGTGGATTTCAAACCTCCCAATCCTAACTTTTTGAACAAATTATAGGGCATCACATTCACACTAGCACCTAAATCCGCTAATCCATTATTAATAGACAAACTACCAATTTGACAAGGAATATTAAAACTCCCTGGATCATTGAGTTTCTGAGGTAGCTTGTCTTTGTTCTCCAAGATTGGTGAGCTCTTCGCATCCAAGATCACTTTTTGCTCTTTCTTGTTTGACTGAATGTTAGTCAAAGGCTTTGTAAGATTGGAAGTCTGCACAGAAGTTGCGATAGACGGAATATTATGAAACAATTGAGTCGGTGGTGCAGAATACTTACCTGATTGACCATCTTTCTTCACAAGACGTTGAGGATATGGAATCCTTGGCTTGTATTCTAAAACCTCATTCTTCTTTGCTTCTTATTTCACACAATTCTCTGACTCCATTGCCTTTAGATTATTACCGCTCGTTGAAATAACAACATTAACATGCTCTCGCGGGTTCGATTCAGTATTTCCAGGCAGAGAACCAATTTTTCTCTCAGATAAAATCTTAGCAATTTGCCCAATCTGATTTTCCAAATTGTGAATTGAAGCACCTTGATTTCTTATGGCTGCATCTGCCATTTGGAATCTTTCCTCCGAAGTAGAAATAAACTTAGTCATCAATTCCTCCATAGTAGGCTTAATTGGCTCTACAAGAACTTGTGGAGGTAGAGGTCTAGACTGTTGATATCCAGGTGGAGAAAGAGAATTGGGTTGTGGTTGTTGAGCTCTCCAAGAGAAGTTTGGATGAGTTTTCCAACCAGGATTATAGGTATTTCTATAAGGATCTCTTTGTTGTCTCTCTACAACATAATTGATAGTTTCAGCAGATTGGCATTCATGATTGGGATGGTCACCACCACAGAAATCACAACTCATCACTTGACATTGTTGAGATACATAGTTCATACTCTCTATTTTCCTAGTAAGAGCATCTACCTTAGCTTCAAGTGCAGTCATGGCATCTACATTCATTAGTCCAGAAGTTCTCGGCTTTTGTCTTACAGTTCCCCACTTACAGTTATTTGCAGGAATACTTTCAATTAAATCCCGTAACTCCTTTGGGGTTTTAAGATCTATGGTACCTCCTGCAGATGTATCAATGAGTTGCTTGGAAGCATGATTAAGCCCATTGTGAAAAGTGTGCATCTGAAGATTAAGTTCAATGCCATGTTTCGGGCATTTCCTCAAAAGTTCCTTAAATCTCTCCCAAGCATCGTAGAGATTCTCCCCATCAGTTTGAGCAAAAGAGAATATCGCATTCCTCAACTGAGCAATCCTCATTGGAGGGTAATATTTAATCAAGAACTTCTCTGCAAGAGTATCCCAAGTGGTGATAGACCCCGCAGGTAATGATTTTAGCCATGCCTTAGCACGATCTCGTAGTGAGAATGAGAACAACCTAAGGCGGATGGCATCATCAGTAGCACCATTCCTCTTAAATGTATCACATATCTCCAAAAAGTTTGCAATATGAGCATTTGGATCCTCATCAAGCAATCCATAAAATTGAACATAATCTTGGACCATATTTATGACAATTGGCTTGATTTCAAAATTTGGAGCTGCCACTGGAGGTCGGGTGATACTTTATTCTGACCCAGTGAGAGAAGGGCGGGTAAAGTCCGCCATGGTCCTTGGAGCTAGGTTGATAGCCATTGGTTCCTAAGAGATCAGATGTGACACCCCCAACCCCTCCGCTAGGGTCCACTGCGGCTGAGTAGGGTGTCTGCGTGCCTCTCGGCACTAACATATTCAAAATCTCAAATGCTCGGAGGCAAAATAACAAAACAAGAAATACATAAAATAGAAAAGTTATCTCTTACAAGGTAAATAACTAAAATAGGTAATTCTTATAGGTGAATATGATACATAAAGGTTTCCAAAAGCATGACAGAATATAGCAAATGGCTTCCTCAAACTCCAAGTAGAGATTCCCACAAGGTTCATGGATCCATTTCCTGAACCAGCTTTATCTGAAAACATGTCATAAAAACACGTGTGAGCCAGAAAGCTCAGTGAGTTCGCGTGTGTGCTAGTGTATTTTGAAGGATCTTTTAGTGAATGCATGCATATGCTTTTAAAAAATATTCTCAGTGCGAACAAATCCATTTTCCACTGAGTTTCAAAATCATATGCAAAAACACATGAAAGGTAGAGGCGCAGTCGAAAAGTCTGAACAAATCAAGACATATCAACGTAGCCTCTAAACCCGAGTTTCCAAAATAATTTTCAAATCAAAGTCGGGCTCACAAAGACAAGTTTGGATCCCGAAGTCATTACCAGCCTCACACCAGTACGAGCTCGAATTTCATACCTTATGCCTCCCCAAACACAAAACCAGGCTACGAAATCTGGGCCACCTACCAGCCCGCACCTGGTGACTAACTCCAACGTCGAGCCCCTCCTGACTCGCCGCAGAGCAGCCGAATACCACGAAACGATGTTCCACACAAATAAACGCAGCACTGGTTGGGCCGAGCCCTCCCCGAATACTATGCCCCCTTTCAAGTGGTACCACAATCCAGAGTCTATGCGTTCCACGCCAGCAGAAGAAGCCCTAGCACAGGTGACTAGCCATGTACAGTGCAATCCACTGACGCTTCAGGCTATCAAATCATTTTCGAATCGTATCCAAATCAAAGCTGGTCGGAACGGGGTTTTAATGCAAATTTCACAATCAAAAGGGCCAACATAAAGGCCAACCAACATAATCATATTCAAATCTAATTCAAAATATTCACCCGTCCGCCAGTCCAAATATAAAAATACACAATTTCTCAAATATGCCATGACAATGCGCATGGGTTTCCAAAACAATGCAGTTTTCAAATATCAAAGCATTTTCCGAAACTTACCTGCGTTAAGCGAACCTGCAAAAAAAGAGGTTATTCCAAAAATCATATATTCTTAACCGGAGCACCGCTCCTATGCAATTCTAATGCACGTTTTATACAAACATTGGAGAACCTTTCCAATTTAAAGCAGTTGATAAATAACCAAATTCTTAAGAATAAATAATTTCTATTTTCCAAAGGAATCATTTGTCAAAATGAATAACTTTATAAATAAAATGAATAATTTTATGAACATATCGTAAGCACTTTTAAATCCAGTAAGTTTCGGTTTGCGAAACTCACCTGGTAAATGATCTATAGACTTGAGATCCGACATAATCCAAATCCTAAAACGAAGTATTATCAATCAAATTATTCAGATATTATCTTCCAATAATCATAGAAAATTCGCCCTGATAAATAAATTCCTTAACAAGTGATATGCTAGAGTCTTATCTCTAATTTACGAACAAGTCCAGAAACAGCAAAGCGTTATTCAATTCCTAAGCTCTAGGTCACAGGAGAAAATATTAATAAAGGCAACATGATGAGAAATGGAAGAATATAAAAATAGTGGCATCATAAAAATTTGACATATGAGATGACTTTTAAGGATAATTGGTGCATTTGGTAACTCTCGGCCAAAGAAAAGAAAATTATAGTTAAACAGAGAAGAAATGGAAAAAAACAAATCATCTATTAGAAATGGTAATGATACTAATAGTTTGGATTAAAACCTAAAATCTCAACTTTCATTGTGATAACCAAAAATCGTCTACTTCGAAAAGTCTAATAAATTTATTTTTAACTCAAAAATGTATTTCATAGCAGTATTGGAGATCCAAAATTACAGAAGCACGTATAATTCTCTGACTAATAAATTCATTATCTGATTTTTTTTAAATTTAATAAATAAAATACAAAAATATTTAAAATAAAAATATTAAAAAGAAAGAAAGAAAAGCGCAAACGAAAAACAAAAGAAAGGAAACTCACCTAGGGGCTGCTGTGGCGTGGAATGAAATGGCAAGCAAATTGGCCATCAAATCCCATAGTATATATAGAAATCAATGAAGAATAGGCTTTTGACAAGTGTCTAACTTAGTAAATTTTGTTGACAAGTGTCTAATTTAGTAGGTGACACTTGTCCCTCATGCACTATTTTTTTTTATTATTTATTATATTTTTTAAAGTAAAAATCATATCTCGCTTGCACACTTAAATTTATTAAAAATTTATCACAACTTATTAAAATAAAAGTGGTGTTATTACTATAATTTTCAAAACACAAAATCGAAAACTGATTCAAAATGGGTACACATAAAAGTGCTCACAGAGTGGGGTGTTACAATTCTTCCCCCTTAAAAGAATTTCGTCCTCGAAATTCAAAGTATTGTACATAGTAACTTGGACTATTTCATCCATATAAACTATTTTGTTATATTGAATTTTCTTCTTCTTTTCCGAGATATCTCTAGATCACTTTGCATATTAGAATATGATTCCCTCGTAGTCCTTTACATTACACTCTATAATTGTTTTAGTTGCCGCTCGTGTGTCAAACCAACTTTCAAATTCAACAAATCAAAACTCTACATATGCTTAGGTATGTATGTCATGTATCGTAGTCAAATCCTCTAGTATGTCTTAACAATATGATGTCCAGCTAACTCGGTTACTAATTATGAATTGCTCAATGTACCTTGGATTCAATCTTCCCTCTCGTTCAATCCCCATATTTCATTGGTGAGGGGTTAAGATATAAATATGCTTTCTCAACCTCGAGCTCTTTGCCTATTCTTCGATTGTCAACATAACTTTTCTGTCGGCTCTTGGCGGCTCGAAGTCTATCTTGAATAACTTTCGCTTGTTTCTGAATTTCTTCTACTTCGGGCATCCAATTCTTTTGCTTTCAATGAGATCGAACTCCAACCTCATACTAGTAAAGGGGTGTTCTACATTTTCTACCATACAGAGCCTCAAAGGGTGTCATTCCAATACACGAATGGTAGCTATTATTATAGGCAAATTCCGCACAAGCTAGGTTGTCGATCCATTTGTTTCCAAAATCCAAGGTGCATGGCCGCAACATATCTTCAAGCGTTTGAATTGTTCTTTCTGTTTCCCATCGGTTTGTGGGTGTGCTGACGTACTATAACTAAGGTTAGTTCCCAAAGCCGCTTGAAATTGTGGCTAAAATCAAGACGTAAATCTTGGATCTCAATCTGAAACGATATCAATAGGCACACCATGCAATCTTACTATTTAGTCAACATATAACTGTGCTACCTTTTCCAGAGAGTACGTTATGCTGATAGCAATAAAATGTGTAGCTTTCGCCAATCGATCCACAATTACCCATATAGCATCCTTACGCCTCTTGTGCGAGGTAATCCTGCTACAAAATCCATAGTGATATGTTCCCACTTCCATTTTGGTACAGGTAAAAGTTGTAACAATCCTGCTGATTTCTTATGCTTCGCTTTTACTCTTTGACGTGTAAGATAACATCCCACATATTCAGCTATATCTCTTTTCATTCCTTCCCACCAAAATTTCTGCTTCAAATCGTGATACATCTTACTCTTGCCGGGGTGCACAGAGTACTTGCTCTTATAAACCTCATCTAACAATTTTCGCTTGATTTCCTTGTCCATAGGCACGCAAAGTCTGTTTCGAAAGTAAATTCTTCCATCTTCTTCATCTATCCAGAAATTGTGTAGGTTCTTGGCTCCTATTCGTTTATTAAATTCCTGTAAATCCAAATTATCTATCTGAGCATTCTTAATTTCCTGTTGTAATGTAAAGGTTATGGTGAGACTGGCTATCTTAACCTTTCGACTCAAAGCATCGGTCACCATATTAGCCTTTCCGGGATGATAATTAATGGGACATCGGTACTTTTCCAATAGCTCCAACCGTCGGTGTTGTTGTATGTTCAAGTCCTTCTGAGTGAATAAATACTTTAAGCTCTTATGATCCGTAAAGATTTCATAATTTGCTCCATACAAGTAGTGTCTCCACTTCTTCAATGCGAACACTATTACGGAAAGTTCTACATCATGTATCGGATAATTTTGTTCATGGTCCTTCAACTTCCTGGAAATATAAGCTACAACTTTGCTATCTTTCATTAACACTACACCTAATCCTTCCTTACAAGCATCAGTGTAAAAGGCGTACTGCTTACTTGGATCAGGTAACGTCAAAATTGGGGCTAACGTCAAACGCCGCTTCAATTCTAGAAAACTCTGCTCAAACCCCCAATCTTTCCTCAGTAAGGAGTTAATTGTATAATCATTATATCTCCAACCTTGAACTCTGAACTTATTCCTCGATTTTATGCATAACCCACGTATCACCATTTTGTTGCTTGAGGTCTATATTGTTTAATTTTGTTTTATGAGAGAACGAACTCCATCAACAGTCTTATCCAAAATAGAATTTTTCGATCTATTTTCTATCATACTGAATCTCAAAATGCGTCTTTCTAATGGATGAGTAGTAGGTGTTTAGATCGAAAAATTCTTAGTAAACCAAATATCAACTCACTTATTCTTAAAAGGGAACAGTTCATTAGAGTTCTTCCAATGTCTCTTGAGTCAATGATAGCAAATACTTGTTCTTAAAGATCACACTGTCTCGATTTAATATAAGATATATTATCCTTGGAATTCTATATTTTCTTGGCAAAAGAATCGATTTTCCTTAAGAAGATAATACTTGAGAAACTACACATGTACTGTAGCTGTTCTTGTGTAAGTCCCAACTCAATTTCTGTTTGTGCTATATAAACCTAGTTTCTAATATCTTGTATGTCATTCTTAATAGTAGTTTATTCACATCTACTAATATATGTAGAACTTAATTAACTTACCACTCAAAACATATGTTGTTTTCTCTTCTTAGAAGACGTAAGACGAACTAATTCACCGTGAGAATCTTTATAATTTCAAATTCTCTTCTAGTTCGCTTGTAAAATGAGTCTAGTATTCTCAAGATGTATGCCCACGTTTAAATCACTACCACTCTTCACACGTTTTTTTTTTTTTTTTTTTTTAATTCAAAAGTATTGAATTCCGAGACACAACCAGTCTACAAATCCAAAGTCATGCAAAACTTTCTAGGCTACTCAAGTTTAACCCAATAACAACTTTCTTAACGTATTAAGACGGTAGTCCAAAGATTTTGATCATCTATATATCACATCTAAAGTCCCTAGTTTACCATAACAATCAAAGAATCGAGACTAGAGCAATTTGTCATAAACTTTGTTTATCCATGCTAAAAATACTTAATTTCTCACTATGGCATCACTCAATTTCTTATAACCAATACATGCCCTTAATACTTTGTCTTTTTCCATTATAAATAAACTTGGCGCATACTAAAATCATACATAAGTTTGTATCAACTTCTTTAACTAAACGTTTAGTTCCCTCAAATACTTATATGATATCCTCAGGTTCTTACTTAGCACCAATTCAAGAGTAAAGTTGTCAAACCTTTCAAGGAGAAATATTGGAATTCTCTGTACTAAAGGTGTTGTGTAAATGTCCTTCTTACTAGGTTAGTTGGAAATGACAACATAAGTACAATTGAAAGCATTTCTTCAACATCTTTTACCTTTGATTCTATACCAAGAAGTTGCTATTACCAGTCGGTGTCCTATAAGTCCAAATATTTAATCGATGATCAACCCGAAGATAGTGCTTAGACAAACAAACCATTCCTATAATCACATCATAAACTTCGAAGGCAAAAGTAGTAGATCTGTAGATAACTTCTAATAACCAATATAGAATTTATCCCCATATGACACCTAATGAACTGTAGTCTTATACTTCTTAACATCTATATAATCTCAAACAAAACTTAATGAGTCAATTAAACTTGGCTACATATTCACAGTGTCGTCTTGTCCCAATAACATAAGTGCAAAATTTCACATTCCTCTTTTTATTAGATCCAACTAGAGACATTTTCCTTTTCAAAACTCTCTTTAAAAGTCCTTCAGATTCATGTATCATTCATTTGAGCTTGAACCTCTAATACACCAATAAAATAATCACAAGAAGATCTTCTTAAACTAAGGGTGACTAGTTTCTCCAATTTCATTTTGTATCGTTATACCAGAGAGTATTGTAAGTATACGTCATCTTATATTGCAAGGATAGTCCAACCTTGCAACATTCTCATTATTTACGGTGGTATAAATTTTGTCGAGCCTACAAGTCTAGTGACAATTTCTAACAACTTACTTTTTCAATATGAACTACTTAGCTAATCCTACTAGAACTTGTGTAGGGGTTTCCGTTTTCTACTATTCCAAATCTCGTTATGTTAAATTTCCAACATCATCCTCTGAGGCACAAGCATTAGAACGAGTCTAAGGGAATCTATCGTTGAAGATGACAAACATGAGACTCAATATGTACCTATCGAATATCAAAAACTCATTACTGGAATTTCAAAAAGTAAGCAAGATCAACGTCTTAATAAAGTAATTTCCTAACGATATCAGTCAAGCCAAAACTTTATATACAATAGTTAGGCGTCCAATAATACAAAAGGTCGAACACTATCATCCATAATCCATAAGCCACAGCTGAGCAAATATGAAGGGGCAACTAATCCAAAATATTTGACAAACCTACTATCACAAGCACAAAATCAAAAGAGATCATCAATTAGGGAGCATGTATTTCAAAATGTGGAGTACTGCTCACATGCCCTACTATTATTGTCAGGCTAGATAACATGTCATTGTGTCATGGTGTAATTCCATATAGCCATTTTTCCACCGTTTATATGTAGCTCCACAACATTTGGAGCAACCATCATTTTTCTATCTTATATATCCTTCAAATAAGCTTCAATTTTCTGAACTAAGAATAGATCTCACGCTTAAAGATTAAACCATGATCACAACTCATGTAGTTCACTCCAAATAAGAACTACTAATGATCCAATCACATGTCTACAAGTAATTAATTATCTTAGTCTTATTTGCATATAAACATTAAGTAGAGGGACCAACCAACATTCCTAAAGAAATCGTGTCCCTAAGCTCTGATACCATCTGTGACACCCCAACCCCTCCGCTAGGGTCCACTGCGGCTGAGTAGGGTGTCTGCGTGCCTCTCGGCACTAACATATTCAAAATCTCAAATGCTCGGAGGCAAAATAACAAAACAAGATACATAATATAGAAAAGTTATCTCTTATAAGGTAAATAACTAAAATACGTAATTCTTATAGGTGAATATGATACATAAAGGTTTCCAAAAGCATGATAGAATATAGCAAATGGCTTCCTCAAACTCCAAGTAGAGATTCCCACAAGGTTCATGGATCCATTTCCTGAACCAGCTTTATCTGAAAACATGTCATAAAAACACGTGTGAGCCAGAAAGCTCAGTGAGTTCGCGTGTGTGCTAGTGTATTTTGAAGGATCTTTTAGTGAATGCATGCATATGCTTTTCAAAAATATTCTCAGTGCGAACAAATCCATTTTCCATTGAGTTTCAAAATCATATGCAAAACACATGGAAGGTAGAGGCGCAGTCGAAAAGTCTGAACAAATCAAGACATATCAACGTAGCCTCTAAACCCGAGTTTCCAAAATAATTTTCAAATCAAAGTCGGGCTCACAGAGACAAGTTCGGATCCCGAAGTCATTACCAGCCTCACACCAGTACGAGCTCGAATTTCATACCTTATGCCTCCCCAAACACAAAACCAGGCTACGAAATCTGGGCCACCTACCAGCCCGCACCTGGTGACTAACTCCAACGTCGAGCCCCTCCTGACTCGCCGCAGAGCAGCCGAACACCACGAAACGATGTTCCACACAAATAAACGCAGCACTGGTTGGGCCGAGCCCTCCCCGAATACTACGCCCCCTTTCAAGTGGTACCACAATCCGAGTCTATGCGTTCCACGCCACAGTGAAGAGGCCCCTAGCACAGGGTGACCAGCCATGTACGAGTGCCATCCACCGACGCTTCGAGCTATCAAATCATTTTCGAATCGTATCCAAATCAAAGCTGGTCGGAACGGGGTTTTAATGCAAATTTCACAATCAAAAGGGCCAACATAAAGGCCAACCAACATAATCATATTCAAATCTAATTCAAAATATTCACCCGTCCGCCAGTCCAAATATAAAAATACACAATTTCTCAAATATGCCATGACAATGCGCATGGGTTTCCAAAACAATGCGGTTTTCAAATATCAAAGCATTTTCGAAACTTACCCTGCGTTAAGCGAACCCTCGCAAAAAAAAGAGGTTATTCCAAAAATCATATATTCTTAACCGGAGCACCGCTCCTATGCAATTCTAATGCACGTTTTATACAAACATTGGAGAACCTTCCAATTTAAAGCAGTTGATAAATAACCAAATTCTTAAGAATAAATAATTTCTATTTTCCAAAGGAATCATTTGTCAAAATGAATAACTTTATAAATAAAATGAATAATTTTATGAACATATCGTAAGCACTTTTAAATCCAGTAAGTTTCGGTTTGCGAAACTCACCTGGTAAATGATCTATAGACTTGAGATCCGACATAATCCAAATCCTAAAACGAAGTATTATCAATCAAATTATTCAGATATTATCTTCCAATAATCATAGAAAATTCGCCCTGATAAATAAATTCCTTAACAAGTGATATGCTAGAGTCTTATCTCTAATTTACGAACAAGTCCAGAAACAGCAAAGCGTTATTCAATTCCTAAGCTCTAGGTCACAGGAGAAAATATTAATAAAGGCAACATGATGAGAAATGGAAGAATATAAAAATAGTGGCATCATAAAAATTTGACATATGAGATGACTTTTAAGGATAATTGGTGCATTTGGTAACTCTCGGCCAAAGAAAAGAAAAACATTAAGATAATTGGTGCATTTGGCATCATATCTCGCTTGCTAACTTAAATTTATTAAAAATTTATCACAACTTATTAAAATAAAAGTGGTGTTATTACTATAATTTTCAAAACACAAAATCGAAAACTGATTCAAAATGGGTACACATAAAAGTGCTCACAGAGTGGGGTGTTACATCAGAAACCTACAAAACAAAAAAACGAAAGACAAAGAACACGAGTAAAACGAAAACTTTAAAAAAATAAAAGAAACAGATAATGATTAAATTAGTAAATAATAAGTTTTCTTAATGTTGTGAGTCCCTGGCAGCGGCGCCAAAAACTTGATGGTCGATTTACCTTACTATTAAAATCGCTAGGCAAGTGCACATATCGCTTAGAATAGTATAGCAGTCTAGTCAAGTGTCGATCCCACAAGGACTACAGGCACTAATAATTACCCTTTTTCTACTGTTTAATCGATCGAGTTATATGCTTAAAATAGTAAATAACTAGAAAACAAATAAATAATTTATAAGAATAAGTTGAGAGAAGATACTTGAACGAGAATCTCCCTAGACGTATCTGTGTATGAACCGGATGGATTAATTCAAAAGAACTTTTTCTGAAGCAATGAAAATTCAAAGAATGAAGCTTTAATGTTTTTCAACAGTTTAAAGTTCCTACCTTTGAGTTGATTAATTGAAATTTCTTTCGTGATTAAAACCCCCAAAGATGCATTACGATTTATGAATTCCCTTATTAGGTTTGACCCTAATCCCGAAGATTTATGTAAATTCTATTTCTAGAAAACCATGCAACTCTTTTTATTATGCGATGATCTATTCAAATTCTTCCTTTTTCAATTCCAAATAAGAAATCAAAGATGAATTAATACTCTAGAAAATTAATCCAACACAAAGAAAACGCATAATAAACATCAAAATATGGTTCAATATGAATTAATCACAATCCCAAAAATCAATACATAGATATAAGTCTAGGGTTCATCACATTCAAGTAATAGAAATTTAGCTACTCATAACGGTAGAATTAATAAAAGAATTTATTGAAAGCGATAAAGAAAGAAAACTCATTCTCATGAAAGATTCAATCTTCAAGCTTGTCTACGTCTTCAAACCGTTGATGATGGCGAGTTTCCTCTTGTAGAACTTGGTTGAAGAAAGCCCTCAATAATTTTCTAATAATTACTCTAGGTCTAGAAATACAATGGTCATCTATGAATGTCTGATATCCAGTGTTTCATATGATGAATCTTACAGGGATATTTATAAGGTTCATACTCCTATAGCTTTAGGAAAAATACCATAGAGGTTGAAGGGGATTAGGAGTCTAATAGGAAAGTCCCAAATAATCTTCATGGTTGACCAAATTTTCAGTGTTGACCCGAGTTGACTTCTTTAACCAGATTTGACCACAAGACAGCTTTTCAGATTTGGCAGTTAAGTCCTACAGCTTTCCAGTCAAGTTTCAGATTTAGCAATTAAGTCCTCGAAACATCATAAAAGCTCAATAAGCACCCTACAACCATTGAAACACAAGGTAGTGAGGAATATACCATTCTAAGCTCAAAACTCGATATATAAATACATTTATAAACGCAGAGTCGCTACAAAAATAAAGGAAAATATCAATGAATTTACGAGTTATCAACCCTCCTGACGATTGTAGGGTTATGTGACCTGCCAATTGATGCTCTATACTCGTATTTGAGTGTGTTTCTCTGTTTCTGCTTTCCCAATTTTTTTAATTCATTGTTGCAACATCATTTGTTTTTATTGTAGTAAGTACTATTGTGATACCCCCAGGGAATTTTACATTGGGAATTATGTGATTTATGTGTGCAATTGCATAATTATTTGATTTATAATTAATGTCATGATTAAATGCTTTGTGCTAGATGGCATTTTTCATATGTTATATGTGTTACATTTTAATTATGTGTGATGGGCCATGAGTGTAATTAAAAGATGGAGAGGGACCTAATATTGTAATTAGTCTAAACTTAGATCTCCTAGGTTGAGGGGTCCTGGGGCTGATTTCAGTTACGTTAGAATTAGAAATTGACGATATAGAGAGAAAAGAGAAAGAGAACTATTCTGGCCATTTCTAATTCTAACGTTTTTTACCCACAGTATATCAATTCGAAGATAATCGAAAGTGCTTCGAGTGAGCGCAGACGGAACACAATTCGGGAATCGGAGCAGGAAGTTATCGCCACGCGAGTGAAGATGTCAGGGCTGATTTCGGGTTTGCTATTGTTTTTGTCTCCGTAACGCGTAAGGACCCATTCCCCTGTTAATTTTTGTCTTGATTTATGTTTATATGATTGGGTACTGTTATAGAATGGTTTAAGAAGTAATTGGGCAGAATTGATTGCATAAACTGTTAGGGATATGATTTATTGCAAGTTTGGTGTTCATCGTTTGATTAATCGAATTTCTGCCTTTGATTGGATGAATTAAGCATGCTTATACAACCTGAATTCAATTGTGTTTATCTAATTGTTATATATACACCCAATGAGGCAGACCATGGATACGATAGTGGTTTTGTTATCAACCCCGGTGGAGATGATGATACAATGTAATAGATTGATCTTTAAAATATGTGTCTCTTCGTTTAAAGGATAACCCAAACCACCCCACAAGTTTATTGAACTGTTCTAGTTTGGTTGATAACTGGGACCACTTCCGTTATTGCTGAGTAAGAGTTAATAGATGACTGAGCTCATGTGATGGGATTGTCGTGTCATAGCAATAGTGATGTTCTAAGTATCTGGACGAGGTTGTGATCAGGTGTACTGGATGGGCAATGTGTGGTTCTTGTCGTACACTTGGTTGCGAAAGCATTTAGGTGCGAAGAATGTGGCTATCTCGCTTAATTGTTGTTTCCTACTTGTTTGTTCTTGTTTTGGTCAATACCTGATGCTTGGATTGAGTCTATTTGGTCACTTATGGGTTTAGGATTTTTAGTATTGAATTGGTGCATTTATGCACAAGTTTTAAACTTGTTTTTTCTGAAAACCGCAGGTCGCGGACGGACCATTCGTCCTAGCACTCGTTCGCAGAGATACAGTAGCAACTGTCTTACCGCGGACGATTCCCTTCGTCCGCATGTACCTTCGGTCGACTGGTTGGGTACTTAGGTCGACCGGAGCCTTTGTTTTATGTCTGTTGGTTTCTGGACGACCAGACTCCTTGTTAGGTTGACCGGAAGGTCACAGCGAGACTGTTTTGTTATGTTCTGTTTCGTTCTATACCGTACTGTACTGTTCGGTTCTATGTTCTGAGTCTTGTGAGACTTGACTGGGTTAAGTCGCGTATATTTTCCAAAGGGGTATTTTGGGAAATGGGAATCTGTTGTGTCTCTCTGTTATTATCTGTGTTGTTATATTTTGGTTCTTACTGAGCTCCGAAACTCAATCCATTCGCTCTTTCTTATTTTGCAGATGATATAGGTGAGGACCAGTATTATGATGATGGCACATGGCAAGGGGATTACGAAGAGTGATCCTAAACTACTTAGTCAATGAACATTATTTTTCCGTTCTAGCTATTTCTTATGGAATGATTAGTTTCTCTTTTCAGTTGTAATAACTTAGAAATATTTCCCTTATCAGTATTTTTCTTTCGCTAATGCATTTTGAATATTTATGGCTTTACATAGTTGAATTTCCTTTAATAGTAATCTCTGATTGCGGGTTTTGGTACTACATTATCCAATGAGACACTGCAATGTCACCATTCCAGTTACTGGGTGTGAAATGGTGACAACTATAGTTCATGTTATGTTTGATAATATAATGCAATAGGATTTTATTATTCATTCTTCATTCTTTATGAGCCCTCTTTGGATAATGCTTATTTGCGTATTCTAACTTTCACCTCTTCCCAATTGCTGAAGCTTTTTTCTTATTTATTTTTAAAAAAAACTGTAAAAAAAATATCTTTGAAATTTTGTTTTTTTTAAAACAAGAATATTCTTAGTTTTTGGGTTGAATGTTCTTAGTTTTAACAGCATGAAATAGTAAAAGTACACCCAATATAAGCTCTAAAAGTTGAACATTTTAATCTTGTGTAAGCTAAACCCAGAAGTACCATTATCCTTTGAATCAAAGTATCAATAAAATAGCTAAATTCCCAAATTGTAGCATTTGGAATTGAGAATCAGTTTCAATTCTAGAATTAAAGTTAGAGCCAAGCAAGAAATAGTGATACAGGGACTCCATTTCCAATTCAAAGAACCAAATCCAATCTTTATGTACTTTGTTTTGCTATTGAATTCCCAAGGATGAATTCCAAGAACTTAATTGAAATTTGTCCTTAAGTTATATGTTCATTCTGTACATGTTTCAGATTACTATATGCAAATGAGAAATGAAATTGATGAAATTACAAAGGTGCAAAAGCCAAGAAACTGCTGCAAAGATAGAAGTGAGAAAAAGAAAAGATTGTTATTACAAAGATTTATGAACAAAAATTTAGAGAGCGCCGATGTTTTTAAGGCCAAGTACAACTCCAACACCAATAATGTGACCTACAGTCCCACATGCCAAGGTATCGGCAAGGGTGAAACCAGCCGGATCACCGGTCTGTAGGCCGGAATCCCTAACTTCGAGTTTTAGACCGGCAGTGGCCTTCCTGTTTGCAGATGGAGCCAAACCAAATCTACCAGCAAATAGCATTATGCTTGTTGCGGTCACCATTATCTGTGTTGGATCAGAAAATACAATGTCACATTTTTTTGGCTAAATGTCATCTTATCATCTTATCTATAGAGAAATATTTTCATAATATGTTTAGAATTTAAGTTCAACCTAATACTAGTCGGTTTTCAATCTCTAGTAAAAAATCGGACACCCTTGAAAAGAATGAGTACTCAATTAACAGACTCTCGAAGGGTTTTTGAAACTTAATTGCAATACATAACTTACCAGATTTGTCGGTGAGCCAATGAAGTCACAGCGAGCGCCAAGAGCTCCCTGTCCTCTGCGTTTCATTGGTTGAGTAGTAACCTGTGAGAAAACATAAATGTAAGAAAAATTCAAGATTTTGCGTTTGTCTCGGTCTTGATTTTCAAGAAAACAGATATTTTGACGAAAATCAACCCAAAGGGCATTCAAATCTTTGGTTAATTTTTTATTAATATGTTGATCAATAGTTGCTAAAATTGCATTCTTAAATAGGACTATTCTATCACTATTTCTATTTAATTGAGTAATATTAATATTTTGACAAAAATATTACCTTATTTTTTGCCTCCTTAATTTCCTTATACATATTCTAAAGGACTTATATTATGGAATGAATTGAGTAACAACTAAGAGAAAGGAAAACACTATAGGCTCTTCTTTAATTTTCATTTCTAAAAAAAACGTAAACAGAATTTAGCAAGAATATAAAATATCAAAGCAATAAAAATTTGAAAATCTTTGAATCTCTAAAGTAAGAAAGATGAAATTTAGTAGTGATGTAAAAGTAAGAAAGACTAACCAGGCTTTGAACAGGGGAGGCAGAGAAAGTCATGGTGGGCCTGAGGCCATTGAACTGAGGAAGAGAAGTCATCATTGCTGAAGCCATTCTGAAATAAACTCGGCAGAAACTGATGATGATCAGAGGTCTAAAATGCGCTTCTTCTTTCTTTCTTTTTTTTGGCTGATAATTTCACCATTTTTTTTCCATGAAAAAGTGTTATAAATTTGGTAGGAGAAGGTTGTCGTGTAGCATAGCCACATGAATCTTCTGTGGCCTCAGAATGAGAGGATTTGATACGCAGAGATACTTAATGCTGATTTGGCACTCAGATATTGGATGTTTGGATAAGGTGTGGATGTGCTATGAAATAATGTCTTAGGATTACTTAGCAAAAAAAAAAATGTCTTAGGATTCAAAATTAGACAAATTGACATGATAAGTCCCTTAAACATATTATGATTAGTGAATTTGGTTCCTAATCATTGCTTTTTAGGTATTGGATCCTAGAACAATTTATGATTGTTGGTTTCCATCATTTCATCCAATTTTCTGGTAGTCAACCATTAGTCAAGAATTAGATTCGATACCAATGTATGTCATGCAAACATCTCGATTACCACAATCTATTCTTGATCTTTTGGATAGGGCGAATATACGATTTTTTTTTTGGGGGAAAGGGAGGGGGGAGTGATGCGTCTTGAACAAACGGGCTCCGGACTCTATGCCCCGCCCTCAATGGAAGCTAAGGAACCTTGCAGAAGAAGGAAGTAACCTGCAAGACAAAGGTTATCAAAAGGTAGTGCGGATGTTCCCAACCACTCTCCTATGCTTAAGTTAGCTTTGCAAGAGAAAGAGACACAAAGAGAAAGTTCAATGTTAAGAAGGCAAAAAATAAGATGATCAAAGCAGTAAAAGATACCTAATATTTATAAGAGGTTAAATCCCAAGAATATAATAATTAGCAATTCGATTAGGACATGTTTTACCATACGTCTTCGGAACGGAAAAGATTTAGGGAATGCACACTACAAGAAAACTGTGTAACAGGAACGGAACATTCCGTCGCTAAACTCGGATTACCGACTGAATACCGTGGTCGTGTATTTTTCGTCGCTAAGCAAAATACCGACCACATATTTATCGACCGAATATTCGGTCGTTATATACCGACGGAATACCGACCTAATGGTCAACATTTTTTACTTTGACTTTTGACTTTTTAACGACCGAATACTTACGGAATATATAGCGACCGAATTGCGGTCCCCATATATCAACGAAATACCGATCTAATGGTCAACATTTTTTACTTTGACTTTTGACTTTTTAACTAGCTGAATACCGACGGAATATATATCGATTGAATATGCGGTCGCCATATACCGACAGAATACCGACCTAATCTCTTGAATAGCGACCATGGTGGCAAAGTCGATTGCTATTCGGTCGCCGTGCCCTAACCCTAAACCGGTCGCTAGCCAGTAGCTATTCGGTCGGTTCTAAGCCATTTTTCCAGAATCAGATAACAGTAAACACAGAAACGGAACCCCTGCCACACTTCAGTATATCCACAATTCAACAGAAAACAAACCCAAATAAATTCCAAAATAATCAGAAAATATAATTAAAAAAAAGCATAAATTGTTAAATATTATATAAACTAAATAATCTATCGACTCACTAAAACTCCATCGACAGTTAAGGGTTCATCGTCATAGTTTGATTCTAACTCATCATCATCTAGACTACTGAATTTGGCTTCTATCTCAGAGGCACTTAATAGAATATTGTCCCTATTTGTTAAAATTGCAGCTAAGGTACTAGCGAATGACTTGGTTCTCTTCTTTTCCCTCATCCTAAATTCTCTTATTTACTCGTCCATCTGTTTCTTCCACTTAATTTCAAGTTCGTTCCGCATTTGTTCAATAGATGAATGCGAGACTGCCTGGTTACCTCATTTCATTGTCTTTACCACATCGCTGAACGAACCGAGCCCTTGAACACGTCCCTTTCTTAGCCCACCTACAGCCTCAGCAGAAAGCACAATCTAAATCGTCAAATCCGGAGAAGGCTGGCCGGCTTGAGTTTCTTGGTTTGCAGCGCCGTCATAAACCACATGGAACACCCCCTGTCAAATAAAATGTCAGGTTATCACAGTAAAAAACTAATATCAAAAAAAAAGGGAAAAAATGAGTGAAATACGTACAGACAACTCTCTAGAATCTTCATCAACCCATTGGCATTTCTTTGGGCCGATATGATGTTGGTAAACATGATCATAACTGGCCGGGAATGGGACTGCATGTCCGGCCTCCTTTTCCTGTTAACAAAAATCATTAAAACATTTAAATTCGTACATAAAACACAACATATATGAATGTGTAAACTAATATAATTAAGTATCAGTCTCATGTGGTGCTCAATGTGGCTGGGCGAACCGCCCGTGTACTTCAGCGGACCATTGCCACCCCTCCATTGTTTCCGGTTTTTTGAGGGTTTCATAATTTTACTTATATTCTGGAGTCTTCTAGTACTCTTGAAGTCGCGCCCAATCAGTCTCAGAAACCCATATGGGTTTATTATTATTTTTCCGTGCGTCGCTCATAATGCTGCTGAACCTCCTCGTAAGTATGTTATGCCAACTTGACATGACGCCCGCCTGATGCTCAGGAGCCCAACGATATTGTTTCGTATTTTGAAATAATGTTAGATAATTAAATTCGAACACTTCTAAATTAAAACTTATTTGCTAATTTACTTACTTTGAACTCTTCCCACCACAATTTCTCTTCTTCCTGGGAACATCCTTTATGGTGCTATATGCCCCCTTGAAACGATCTTTAAATATTGAAGTAATGGTGGTGGAATAGCTGGATGGCAATTCTATAATAGCCAAGAAAAAATTTAATTAGTAACTATAATGATTACAAGAAGTATAATTAACTTAAAGGAAAAAATTAATAAATTTACTTATGTGCCAAAGGTAGGTTTCAGGAGAGTACGATTATCTAGTGTAGCCGCAACTCCACCAGTACTTGTATCAGCCGCCGTCTGTGGGACAGTCGACTGGTGAGTCACTGATCTGCCTACCGACGTAGACTCAGTCACCGGTACTGACGCAGGCGCATCCTGAGATGCACGTACATCAGCAGACTGTGACGGAGGTGTCGTACCCCGCTCGGGGGCAGCTGGTGGAGTAGAAAACGAGTCCACTAATGGACCTGGCTGAGAGGTAGGGGCGCAGAAGACGCTGGTGACTGACTAAATGGTAATCAAAGAGCTTTCTTTGGAGGCATCTCTGAAAGTAAGGAAGACAATAAATGAGTCAATGTAGATTATCGGAACACCAATAAATTTATGAATATTATGCTTCAGGGTTTATTTAAAAAAAAAAAAAAATCAATCTAACAAGCCAAGAGAAAAATAACAAAATAAAGGCGTCAAGTGCTGCAGCACACAGCTTATTTTCATTAAAGAAAGCAACTATGAGAGATGAAAATGGCAAAACCGAGCCAGCAAGCAATACATCAGCTACAAAAAGAAAAGAAACTCTTAATGAAAATTTAAGGAAAATTGCAACTCTTGTTAGAACAAAAAGAAAAACCTGACGTATAATTCTTGATAAAATAGTTACAATTACAAAGTCAATTACTACTTAATCTTGTAAACATTATTTATCCAATCCGTTGAGGGCTAAGAGCTAAAAGAAAACACACTAACAAGCATTTATAGAAAGATAAAATGAATCTTACATATCGTAGGGATAATTTTAAGGAACAAAGGCATATAGCTAATGCATATAGCTGTGTACCAAAGGAAAACCACCTAAAACCACAACTCCATTTCTCAGGCAACAAAGGGCATTTAGGTAACCAATGCCAAGTCTCCCTAGAAACCTTAAAATACAATATCTCAAGCCAATTGTAACAGCAAATAAAAACCAATTCTTCATGCAAAAAGCAATAAACAAGTTCCCATAAAATAACAGAGCAATACTAGTACTTTATTTAGGTAGCTTTCAAGTGTTCAAGATTATCACATATGCAAAACCAACAAAAGCAACAAAAAATACAGAAATCCCAAAAAAAAAAAAAAACTGAAAAAATAAAGAACATTAATTTCAGAAGAAAAATTAAAAAGGAAGGAAAACTTACTCTGGTGGCGTCGAAGATGGAGGTTAGGGGAAGAAGCAAAAAAATCGTTCCAATTGGGTCTCTGTTTCTGTTGTCTCAGAGCAGCTTCGGAAGTGGTGTTTGGTGGGTTTGAAACAAATGGGGAGTGGAGGGGGAAGGCGATGGTGGTGAGGCGGCAAGGTGGCGTCGAAGATGGAGGTGAGGCGGCAAGAGGTGGTGGTTTCAGAACTTCGACGAGGGTCACTGAATAGCGACGAGGGTTTCATAATTTTACTTATATATTTTTTTGAGAAATTCAACACTGAAACGACGTCGTTTTGTTAAATATTCCGTCGGTATTCCGTTGTTACTATCCCGTCAGTATTCGGTCGTTAAAGTAAACGAAACGATGTCGTTTTGTGTCCTTCATTTATTCTTATATAAATATACACCGTTATGTATTCCGTCGGTATTCAGTCGTTAAATGACGTCGGTATTCGGTCGTTAGAGTAAACAAAACGACGTCGTTTTGTGTCCTTCATTTATTATTATATAAATAAACACCGTTATGTATTCCGTCAGTATTCGGTCGTTAAATACCTTTGTTATTCGGTCGTTAGTTTAATCAAAATGATGTCATTTTATGTCCTTCATTTATTATTATATAAATATACACCATTATCTATTCCGTCGGTATTCGGTCGTTACTCGCCATCGGTATTCGGTCGTTATAAATGCCGTCGGTAAACGGTAGTTAAATGCAGTCGGTATTCGGTCGTTAAGGGTGAACAAAATGACGTCGTTTTAATTTGTTCAATTTTAACGATATAGCCGACGGAATGGGAACAAAATAACGACCGTTAGTTTTTTGGTTTCCATTCGGTCGTTAATGTTGTGACCTACAATATCGGTCGCTACATTCAGTCGATATTTAACTGTTTTCTTGTAGTGGCAGCCCCATGAGGATTCAATCTCTTTAGTAATTGACATAAATTGGACAGGCATATTCACACATGTCAGGTATTGATGTGGGTCGACCCGGGGTAGGAGCAACCCAGGGCTCCATTACGGATCTTGGATCAAAACCCACCATAAGCCCCCAAGACTTCAGGTGAAGACACCTGAAACTGACGTCTTGAACTAACATTGGTAAAGGCACAAGATCTGGAATTTTGAAGAATTCAGACCTCGGGAAGATGTACTACTACATCATATGGTCTGCGTCTGATACCTCTTTGGGGTAAACATATCTTGTGTATATCGATCTCAGGGATAATATGTCAAGATTATATTGCCTAACCTTGGGTATGCTCATGTGAAATATTCAAGAAAGATTATATTTATAGCCAGGTGATCGCTTGGGGAAAAATACTCGTCAGGTAAATATAATCTTAGGCAAATATAACCTCAGGATATTTTTTGTTGAAGCTCAAGGATGTTCTTCATGAACTAATATTCTCCGAGAGATTGTTCCACAAATCCTAACGTCTCAGAGAGATGTGTCTTCTCGGAGCTCCCGAACAACATAATTGAATAAACCCCTTCGTAACACACGGAAAACCGCTTCATCTTCTACCAATACATAACTTCCACGTGGGCAATAAATAACTACATAGGAGTTATGATGAAGAACCGAATGGTACAAGGTACCAAAGAGTTCGACTTTTAGTTGAGCCCGATCTTTCTCTAATTCTCGAACTAGTTTGTAGGGAATATAATCAACGCAAAGGAAGGCTAATTATCGATGGAGGCTGAAACACCACAACAAGAGAAACTAAACTTGTTGATACAGTAACTCAAGAATGAATGAATTCTACATAGAAGTTCAAACACGAGAAGCTAAGGAATAACCTTACCAAAATATCAATATATCTAACGTAATTATTAAGGGAGCCGAAATTACTCTTAAATAGAGAGATTTCGGTTACAATGAACCAATAAAAGAAGAGTCCTTGAAGAAGTAGGACTCTTGGAAAACAACTTGCTATCAAGTAAACTACCTAAACAAGATAATAGCTTGAATTAGTCCTATTCTCTTGGTTGTAGGCGGAAATAACAACTAACAAAGCTGAAAAATAACTAACTAGGTGAAGAGTTCTAATAGATGTGAGACTCTTAACAACCAGATAACCAACTATAGACCACATGTCCTTTATTATAGCAACTACTTGATATACACATCTAAATACTCTAAATAAAGTAAATAACAAAGATGGAAAATAATTAAAGTCTAGCACAGACTTTAATTGTACAAAGACTAAAATGCCCTTTAATTTCGTCCTAATTCTGGACAGATTGTTAGATCAGGTTGCGCGACGATTTTGGACACCAATATGGCAGAATCTGATCTTGTGATCTCATAGAAGTTGTAGATCTTCCTCTTAACTTTAATATGCAACTGGAATCAAGTCCAGTGAATACATATATCGAAAGTTTTGATCATTATACCAAACTGTCGCAAAGCTGTCAATCAGCTTGTAAGATTACTAAAATGCCCTTCTTAGCCTCTTTGCTTGATAGGGCATAATTGTACACTTGTGAACTTGAGAGGCTACCTTGTACTTTATATTCTGTGTGTAACTTAGCATCCTCTTTGTACTTTAATATACGAACCAATGATGTAGTTATCTGCTTCATGTTCCTCGTTCTGAGCCTCGTCATTGGTCTATGTATGTGATCCCTTGAATTGGGGAGCCTCGAGGTTGGTACCGTATCATCCCCTCCCCATTGAAAAGCTTGATTCGTCCTCGAATCGTCAACACAATCAGCCACATAATCTTAAAATTTTGCAAAAGGGAGCAAGTTAGAAATATAGTAAGCAGAATGTGTACCGTGCTTACCTATTAAATTGATTTTATGGCGTCTGTCCCCAGAAGAATTGTATCTCTCTTTTCTGCATTGTGGCAGCAAGCTTGCTAAGATCACGAACAAAACGCTTACAAAAGCTTGTCAACTCAAGTGATGAACGAATGCGATTTGAACTAGTTGTGTTCGGCCAATTCCTCAATTGTTTTAACTTCTGCCGGTTCAACTTTAATACCTTGAAAACTCATGATGCAACTAAAAAGGTTAATAGAATAAACATATTTTTCCATCTTAGCATCCAAGGTTTGTGTATTTATAATAGAAAAAACAGCCCTAAGATGTTCACTAAATTGCTCTCTCTTTTGACTATAGATAAATATGTTATCAAAGAAAGAATTCGTATGTCTATTTTCAAAAGTTATGTGATTAATATTTAGACTATCCGTATATATATTCTAAAAGTCCCCTCATGCTTTAGTACCACATTTCCCGGGTTAATATAAGCATTTAAAGACTTACTTACCTTCTTCTTTGCAAGGATTAAATCATCTTGGTAATGAATTTTCTGATTTTTACCCGAAGATGGCTTATACCTTTCACGATTTTGAAGGCTAATAAACATCCTTCTCGGCAACTCCTTGGGAAAGGTTTCTCAAAATTCCTAAAAAATAGCAAGACTAGATGTAGAAAAAGATGTTATGTTAAAAGAAAAGGTGTTAGTAAAAAGGTTACTTGTGGTTCCTTTCAAATCGAACAAAACAAGTTGTTTTGCTTGAATTGCCCTATCTACCTTTCCGGGATTAATGAATAAACACTCTTTTCTCTCTTTTTGTGAGCTTTCCTTTTTTCTCACTAAGCTCACGGCTTTTGTATCATTTTTTCCCTTGAATTTTACCTCATGGGTAGGATCACTCGTTTCTTTTCTCTCTCACTTTTTTTCTCCTCTAAAACAGCCCTTTCGGCTTCTTCTTCACTTATCATCGATCCATCATCCAATTTTATCATTATACTCTTGTTAGGGTAGTCCATAGAAAAGTGTCCTTTGCCCATACATTTAAAACATTCCCTAACAAGATTTGGAGTAGAATTTACCCTCGTATTGGCCGAATTGGTTGGATTTTGTGACCTTGCTGCCTCAAACTGACCCATGGTTATTTTTGAACCATTTATGACCTCTTTACCCTTGCTTTGGCTAGGCAAAACAGTGGAAAAATTCTGGGACAGATTCGGCTTCTCCCCTGATTGGAAAGTTTCCATTTTGGTCCTTGAACTCTTTTCTTTTTGCTTTCTTACAAAACGTTGCGTCATCACCGCTTTCATCTCATCCCATGTATCAAATTCTCGTTGTCCAACTCTAACCCTTGTTTTGACTTCTCTATCCCACCAAATAGAAGCATATCCGCAAAATTCCATGGCTGCCAATTGCACTTTCTTTTTCTCGGAATAATTATGGACAGCAAAAACATGGTTAATTTTACGAATCCAATCTAAAAATAATTCGGGATCATTTGTACCTTCAAAATATGGAATTTTTTTCTTAATCGAACCAAGATTATTGTCATTCCACTGAATATAGTCACCTCTTCTCGGCTGATATGCCGGAATGTTGATAATCCAATTTTGTTGAATTGCCGGATTTGCCATATTTTCCCTCGGCAATTGTATCACTCTTGGCGGTTCCATATCTTCAACCCCTTGATGATCATTCTCGGTATTGCCTTGATCAAGGTGTTGCTGATTTTGAAGTTTCATCTCCGCCACTTCTCCCCTTAAATCAGTCATCTGTCCCGCCATATCCGTCATCATCTTATATAACTTTTCCGAATCGAAGGCTTCACCTTTCTTTGATGGAGATCCCTGAAAAGACATCTTTATAATTCATGAAAAACACACAAAAACGTTAGATAACAAAGAAAGATTCACTATTTATTCCAACACCGCTCGTATAGAACTTCAAACTCTAGATTAAAGAATGGGTTCCTAACTTGTTACGTTGACACAAAGTTGAAAATTAAGGAAAGAAATCCTATCTTTGACCTAAACGAAAAGCTTTACAAAGAAAAAGATGAAGAAACAAAATCCTAATCGAGAATGGAAACCGGTTCTTGTCTTTCTTGATCTTCTTGATTCGGATGAACAGTAATGTGCTTTGATTGTTACTTTGATGTTCTTGATTCGGATGAACAGTAACGTGAATATTAACGTGAACAGTAAACTTACTTTCTTGAATTTTCCCTTGACCTTGGCCGAATGGTATCAAGTATTGAGGCTCTAACGCTTTCAACACTTAATGTATTTGATTATTGAATATGGCTCAAAACAAAAGGGGGAACATTTGCCAATTCTTGGATGAAGCTTTAACGCTTTCGTTTGCAAGAAGTTTGCTAATGGTTTATAGTTCTCTATTCTAATATATACTTGGCTGCCAATTTCTTTACACCAAGAGGCTTTTGAATCGGCTGCTCTTTTAATATATATGTCGTGAGTTTTTTTTTGTCTTTTTTGTCATTCTAGCAAACAAGAAAAAAAATTTGCGTAGGGTACACCAGGAATTGTGAAGAACCTTTTGCTCTGATACCACCTGATGAAGAACCGAATGGTACAAGGCACCAAAGAGTTTGAATTTTAGTTGAGCCCGATCTTTCCCTAATTCTCGAACTAGTTTATAGGGAATATAATCAACGCAACGCTAAGGAAGGCTAATTATCGATGGAGGCTGAAACACCACAACAAGATAACCTAAACTTGTTGATACAGTAACTCAAGAATGAATGAATTCTACATAGAAGTTCAAACACGAGAAGCTAAAGAATAACCTTACCAAAATATCAATATATCTAACGTAATTATTAAAGGAGCCGAAATCACTCTTAAATAAAGAGATTTCGGTTACAACGAGCCAATAAAAGAAGAGTCCTTGAAGAAGTAGGACTCTTGGAAAATAACTTGCTATCAAGTAAACTACCTAAACAAGATAATAGACAACATGTCCTATTCTTGGTTATAGGCGGCAATAACAACTAACAAAGCTGAAAAATAACTAACTAGGTTAAGAGTCCTATTAGATGTGGGACTCTTAACAACCAGATAACCAACTATGGACCACATGTCCTTTATTATAGTAACTACTTGCTATACACACCTAAATACTCTAAATAAAGTAAATAACAAAGATGGAAAATAATTAAAGTCTAGCATAGACTTTAATTGTACAAAGACTAAATTGCCCTTTAATTTCGTCCCAATTTTAGACAGATTGTTGGATTAGGTTGCGCGAGATTTTCGGACATCAATATGGCAGAATTTGATCTTGTGATCTCATAGAAGTTGTAGATCTGCCTCTTAACTTTAATATGCAATTGGAATCAGATCCATTGGATACATATATCGAAAGTTATGATAATTATACCAAATTGTCGCAAAGCTGTCAATCAGCTTGTAAGATTACTAAAATGCCTTTATTAGCCTCTTTGCTTGATAAGGCCTAATTGTACACTTGTGAACTTGAGAGGCTGCCTTGTACTTTATATTCTCTGTGTAACTTAGCATCCTGTTTGTACTTTAATATACGAACCAATGATGTAGTTATCTGCTTCATGTTCCTCGTTCTCAGCCTCGTCATTGGTCTATATATATGATCCCTTGAATTGGGGAGCCTCGAGTTTGGTACCGTATCAAGTTACCTTTTTACTGCCCTATAAATAAGTGACTCTGAATAGACAAGTAGTTCATTTTCAAAATTTTACTTTTGCGCTCATATTTTTATTGTTCGTCTTCTCCACTTAGTTCTTCCGTCCAGCCCCAATATTCCGACCGTAACTAACTTCCAGTTTGCCCCTTTAATTCTTTTACAGCCAACATAGATATTCCTCAGCCCTTCAAAACAAAAAGATCATACATTTTGGTTTCCAGACTTTGCATGGTTGTCTCATAGGGACTGTCACCCAAACATTTTTAATCTTCTCCGATTATTTGTTGCAATACCAACGATGATCATATCCCCAAAGAGATCCACACATACATGTAAAGGACCATAACCCGAGCGTGTTACTCAGAGGATGGTTGGTGGTGACATTGAGGTTACCTCTAGGGAGGTAACCGTAATATTTCCCTGAGAAATGCGAAGAATAATAGAGAATAGAATGTGTCATCGGACTAGAACCCAACAATCCATTACATACCCGATTAGAACAATATATAATTGGAGGGGTGTAAATGAATGTGAAGCCTCCGTTATTTCGTCTTACATTTACGAAGTTAAACATAGAAAAATCTAGGATAGTCTGCCTATATAGTCTGGTGTGAAATATATAATTCCTAATCCCAGGGACTGAGCCTGTTCTCCTCGTAGAGGACGTGCTGCCATATATTGTGAGCAACTCCAGGGAGGGTTGGCAATTTCGTATAATAGACTCTTCTTAGAATTGTGTAGGTTTTATAAAATAAACCTTAGTCAATTAAGCTCGAACCTTGTCCGGTTTGTTGTGTGTTTAATTCTCCTGTTATGTCTTTGGGATGCCCACAAATTTTGAATGGTTTAAGTGTTTCTTTGAAATAGCCACATGAGTAAGATACGTGAGGATGCTTACTCCTGAGATAAAGAAAGAGTTAGGTTGGTTTGTGCATAGGCACAAGGTTATGGGCCAGGGTGATAAACTGATTTCCCATGGTCCTTCATTTTTTAAAGGTATGAAGGAAAATGTTTTCTTCATCTGCCCTGCCCAGCGAGAATTACCCTTAAAGTGGAATTTATCCACTATAATCATGAATCCTTTGGTTAATTCTAACGTTGGCTCCGAGGGCTTCAATATACTGCATAAGTACGCATTCGTTATGGTTGTGAAAGAATCATGGAGCCCGGTGTTATGGGATTTCATATATCAATGCTCCCATGACTATTCCACCCTACGTCAGTGCCTTTATTTTGAGTCTTGTTGTATATATGTGTGAAATTTTGTTTACTCTGAAGTTAAATTGCAGTTTTTCTTTTGATAAGAACCTCCATTTTGAGTTAGCTTTTGGGCAGCGTTCAGACTGGTGGGAAAAGAGACTATGTTGTCGGGTCATCGTTCTGGGTACAAGAATTTTCTTTTGTGGGCCCAAGCTCGGGGCGAGTCGATGTTCATACTAGTGCCTTAGTCGAGGACGAGTCCGCTATTCCTAATGATCTCTCCAGTACATGTATCACTTTTTTTCACTCATCATGTATTTTTGTGAGTCACCGTTTAACTCATAGTGGTGTATCCACGTGTGTTGGCTTACTCCTGGTCGCTAGGTGATGATTTTCTTGTTGGGATGCTGAAATATTTGACTAAAACTCAACCGTCTATAAGGGGGTCAGCGGAAGCGTTAGAGGTTAGGTGTCTCACCGCTTGCTCCTAGGGAGAAGAAATGAGCTACCCGGGTTGATCGTCTAGGCACGAGTCGGCTTAAGCGATTGTGTCATTAATTTGCGTGATGTTGTGGAGAATCATTCACTTGTTTGCTACCTCTTTTTCTAATGTATATTTTGTTGTATTGAACTCAAGTCATTCAAGATCTTTTTGGCTCTAATGATGATGATGATGTTAGCCCTAAGGGCAAAGTGGTCAATCTTGTTTTGATGATAACTAGCTCTAATGTTTGCGTGAGCACGTTCTTAATGATATGATCCTTAGCACTCACACCAACATTGATGAAAATGGTAAGTTAGCTTCGTGTGTACACCAAAGGTTTCATCATACACACAAGGAAGCTACACTTGGCAAGACTTCATAGCACAAGTGTGTGTACTTGCAAAGTCATGAAGAAGGAAGATCAACATGTCAAGAGCTACTCAATCCAACAAGAGTAGAATCAAGTGGTAAGCACATTGACAAGAAGAAGTGTGAAATCCAATGTTAGTAGTGCCCTAGGACCATTAGCATATGTTGTACGTTTTATATCTATTTGAGCATTTTCATATGAATAGTTAATTTTGCTTATGAACATCAAATGCGTGATTTGATAGTAAAACTCATTAGCTTATGTAATTACTATTCTAGTTGTCCCTAGTTTTATGTAATGCTTATTTACAATGAAATAAAACTAGTATGATGTATGATTGATGATCATGTTTTACTGGTCATGTGTAATGGATACAAATCATATCATAGATGCAATATATAGGGATACATTATATTGGACGTGATCCGTTAGAGAAGTAATACTTCATGGTCCTTAGTCATAAGTATTACTTCCTCAATACTATTTCGAGAATCCTTAGACCTTATGTCTCCATTGATTCTAGCATGAATGGAGCCACGTTTTGACTCGATCAGATGCGTTGCTTTTAATCGAGTAATCAATACGATCGATGATCGGATGTAGCGTCCCTATCATGGCTTGAATGTGAGAGGCATTGTAAGGAATTTGTCCCTCTATTATTACGGAGAGATATCCATGGGGCCCCTCGATAGGGAAAGACTGTCTAAATGCATGGCCGTGCTCAAAGGTATTTGATAAAGTGGTTATCGGATACTATTTGTTGGAGCAGATCTATCCGGAGATCGAGCATAAATACAATTAAGCTTTATAAGGGTGACGACCACCATGCCCTTATGCTTAATTAGGATATCGTGAGACAAAGGGATTAAATAGTGGATTGATATTAGGTTCCACCGTAAATTCATTCACTTTGGGTAGTCACGATGTCCTGCTAGGGACCGACTTGTGATTTATGAACACATACTACTACTAAGTGTGTTTTCATTGCCATTGTGATATGAACCTACGGGGTCACACGCATAGGCGAGCTAACTGAGCTTCATGTCCAGATTCGATGAATCTAGAATGTGTCTAGGTTCATTGTATCGACATTTATTTTCTGAGAATAATAAAGTTGTTATTATTTCGAATTAGAGAGAATGAAGGATATTTTTGGTATTTTGTTTTTAACTGGGATTACGTGGGAGTTATTATTCGATAAAGACTCCCACTACCCAGTAGAAGTCTAGGGGACGTGGGAGTTGAAGACTCCCATCTGTCAAGAGTGGATAGGGGACGTGGGAGTTGTTTTTAAACAAACTCTCACAACCTATATAAACCTCTCTTGGCCGAAACCCTAGGGTTAATTCAATTGAGCCGCAATAAACCAATTCGATTCCCGAAATCAGATTTCTGGATTTCGGTCCTTCTCTTCTTTCTAATTCCCGAAACTCAGAAACGAAGAGCGAGCAATCATTGCTTTCGTTTACGTCAGCGTGAATCTGCGGTAGAGCGATTATGCAGCGATTAGGTAGAAAATCTGCTCGTTTACATCTGAAAAAGGAAACTAAAAGTTCCAATAGAAATAGCTAAAAGGGAAAAACAGTGTTTGTGAGACCCGCATTTAAAGCATTTATTATAATAATATTATTAGTGGAATGAAATAAATAGATAGAATAAAGACGAGGACTTGAATTGCAATTTTTAATAGTTTAGGGATGAAAATGGTAAATATTATACTTTGGGTGAGTCATATGACCACTTGTCAACAAATTTGGGGTGGTTTTTAACACCTCCTGCTTCCCCCAGCGAAGTACAACCGTGCCTTCTTCTTCAAATTTTTTTTTTCTTTTCTTTTCTGCAATTTGGCGTCTGCTCTGATTGCTCTCGGATTCCTTCCATCTTCATCCTTAATTTCTCTCTTAATTCATCAATCAATCTTGCTCCAGAAAACAAGAATTTTACTTTTATATAATCTTTCAAAGTTCTCAACTTTAATTTGGTAAGCAAAATTTATTAATTTTATTTGAGTTGCTAATATTATTTGCAATTGATGATTGAATTGGTGTTTTCTATTTGATTTGATAAAGTATATGGTTAAAGGTAGAATGATGGTTAGGAAATGAAAAAAATTGTGAAGGGATTCATCTATGTTGTAGGATTTCTCTGTTTTTCTGCCTGTCTCGGCTACCTTTTCTTTTTCTTGTTCTGCTTTCTTTTCTTGTTTTCATGCTTCTGTTTTGATTAGTATGTTGGAAAGAAGAAGTCTAATTTATGTGTTCTGATTATTTCGGCTCTCTGTTTCTGTGTTCTGTTTCAGATTTTTTTCTGTTTCCTGAATGTTTCTGCTTGCGGCTGTTTTTACTGCTGCCTCGGTTCTTCCTTTTTTTCTTGTTCTGGTTGCGGGTTGCTTCGGTCCTCTTGCTGCTGTTAATTGCTTGTTCTGTTCTTTTCTTGTTAGTGCTCCTGTTAGGTGACTTTGTATTTTAGACCTCTCTGTTTCCAGATTTTAGAGGCGGATAAGATGATCATTGAATGTCTTGGAATGTTAAGGGTGGTTGCCCATCTCTGCTTCCCCAATGATTTCTAATTAACCATGAATTTTGCTTGCTGTTTCTTGAAAATCAATATAGAATCCGGGCTGCTTTTTAAGCTATATGTTGTACTTTTATTTTTTTGATTTTTCTTCGAGTTATGAGACAATAACTTTAGTAATATGAGCATATGTTGTCTCTGTTTTCAGTTTTAACTACTGCTGCTATTTGATGAGCATAAGTTTAAAGAAGAATGGTTAATATGAATGTATTTCTATCTTTGAATGTAAGTAGGTGAATGGGGAGGTGGTTTGTGTATCATAGACTTGCTCGATAAAAGCATTGTCACTTTAAATTGGAATTTTTGCTTGAAGGTAAATGTAGATGTTCTTGGTTTGTGAGAATTTAGTCTATGAAAAAGGGATTCTAATTACTACTTAATCTCCAAGAACTCTCGGAAAAAGGACGTTGATTTTGTAGTATGGTTCTCGTGCTTTGTTCGGTTTTAGAAAGAACATGAAAAGGGGAAATCGTATAGCTAAAGGTTAGATTATTGACTCACTAATTGTATGAGTACATAGGTGAGATTGTGTGTAAGATAGAATGTTAATCAAGTGCTTGACATGTTCGTTGGTCGACATCTAAGTAATTCTATTTGGTGAATATTATTATGTGATAGGAGCCGAACCGGAACATCCCGAGACTTCGTAAGGCGTTAAGAGTTTAAATCTTATAAGGTGAGTTCCTCTTTTCTTAAATCTCTTTAAATTGGAATTTAGGAACCTGTGCGTTCCAAGCTTTCTTAAAAGCTGTTTGAATTGGAATTTAGGAACTCGTGAGTTCCAAATATATTTTCGTATTGAATTTAGAAGCTGCTTTCATATAATCATATACGAGACATTGATCATTCTTGCATGTTTTATAAAGTTGCATACATTACGTATAGGCCCGAGGCAGAGTGTCGATTTAATACGAGAATTATCATTACAAACATAACACCCCCTGAGCGGCCAGATTGTAACTAATGGAATTAACGGATCTTATTGCTTCTCCGAAGCACGCTAATGAATTAACGGATCTTATTGCTTCTCGAAAGCACGCAAAATCATACTTTTCTTGTGGGCCCCAAAGGTCGTAGATGTCTTGCGCCATGGTCGGGAAAGCAAGGTGACGACTTCGGCGTATAGCTACTGCAGTACATAAGAGGTTGGCCAATTCCGGGTTAGGAGTTTTAACTCGGGATGGTCAGATCTAGGTGAATACAGGGCTAGTAGGTACCCTACCCTGTGATTTACCCGCAGGATTTCTGGTGGATAAGGTAGAAAATCGCGCGCGTATCTGGTGTTCGGTTGGTATCTGGTTATCTTGTACCTGGACTTCTTAATATCTGGTTTTCTTGTACCTGGACTTCTTAACGTCTGGTTCTCTGTTAAATGAATCAATTACTATCATATTGTATACAGAAATGAAACAAAACTGCATGATTTACAAAACTGCATGAGCATCTTTTTATCTTAGAATTTTACATTAAATCTACACTGTTGCACACACACAGGAACTCACTAAGCATTAGCTTACACGTTTTCTTTCAAACTGCATCTCAAAATGCAGGTATGAAGTGTACTAGCGAGCTCCATTGAGATTGTTTTGTCAAACCCTGGAATGCACGTTCGGATTACTAGTTGTTTTAGATTAGCTGTTTATTTTGGATTAATGTACATTGATGTAAAAATATGTATTTCGATAATTCCGCTGTATTGTATTAACTATTAAGGTTAAACAGGTTGTTAACTATATTTTGAGGATGTCTAGTTTATGAATGTGAATATTCTTTTTTTTAAACGGTTAGTCTTCTTTTAAGCGTGTTATACAGGAACGTTACTTCATGTTTACTGCCGAGAGGTAGGTAGATGCCCTATTCGGCCCCAGTTGTACCTAGGGGTGAAATTGGGGGCGTCACAGCGTTTATAATCTATCTATTGGGATCACTCATCGTAATCCCCGTCCTAAAGTCAATCGTCTATCGTCCAAGTACTGGTCCTCACCTAAATCATCTGCAAACTGTAAAGGAGATAGACTGAGCTCCAGTGCTCAGCGAGGACCCAAACTGTAATAATAATAAAGAAAGACATAACAGAATTAGAAATAGCATATCAGATAACACAGATTCCCGTTTCCCAAAATACCCCTTTGGAAATGTGTGATAACGACTCAACCCAAGTCCCACGGGACTCAGAACTCAGTGCAGTACATAACAGAACAGAAGAAGCTGAACAGAACAAAAACTGCACAGCCTGCGGACGAATTCTTCGTTAGTGGTTCCTTCCGCGGCAAACAGTAGGCTACTGTCTTAGTGCGGACGAAGCCTAGGACGAAAGAGAGGACGAATGGTTCGTCCGCTACCTGTGTTTTTCAGAAAAATTAGTTTAAAACTTGTCCAAAAGTGAACGAAACAATACCAAATCATCCCCCAACCCAAAAAGTACCAAATAAGACTCAACCAAACAACAAATATTGACCAAAACAAGAACGAAGACATAGGACACCAATTAAGCGAACAACCAAATTCCTCGCGCTTAAACGATTTCATAACCGAGTATACGACAAGCACCACGCTTTGCCCATCATGTACACCCGATTACAACCTCGTCTAATTAGTTAGAACGTCTCTACTTGCTATGACACAATCCCACCACATGAGCTCACTTGTCTATTCACTACTACACAGCAATAACGGTAGTGGTTCAAGTTATCAACCAAACTATGATGGTTCAGTATCCCGTGAGGGTTCGGATTGCCCCCCCCCAAACGAAGGAGTCAGATTTTAAGGTTCAATCTATTACATTGTCTCATCATCCCCCGCCGAGGACTCCACAAAACCACTATCGTATATAATGATTGACCCCACTAGATGCGGGCCCAGTACAGAACAGAGCAGAAGACCTCTTGGGGTCACATAACATATCAGGACAAAAGGCGGACGGAACCTGCTAACTAGTGATCCTTGACACGAGCTCAATAGTGGGCGACAACTCGGTCTACCAAACCAATTAGGACTACAACAATGATTCCATATACGACGACTCCATATAAGACCCAATTCAGGAAATTAAAGACAAATACCCAACAGTTAACAAAAAACAGTAACGAAACAGATATAAAACAGTTTATAGGCATTTTGCAATTAATTAACGCAATTGAAATCAGATTGTAAGGCATGCTCAAATCACTCAACCAAACAGAGATTCAATTAACTATAGCAGTTTATGCAATCAATTTGCCCAAATACCTAGAAATCTTAACATTACAGTATCTGATCAGAAATCAGAAATCCTGAATAGAAATTAACATGGGAAAATGGGGTCCTCACCGTTACGGAGATGAAAAGCAATGAAGAGATCCCGAAATCAGCCTTGGTTCAGAATGCTCCCGGGGGAAAACTCTTCGCTCCGATTCTCGAATTGAATTCCGTATGCGTTCCCTCGAAACCCTCATGATTGCCTTCGATTTGGTGTATCCCGCGATGGAAACTTACGTCTAGAACCCCTTCAATCATCTTTTCCAAGTTCTAGGCAGTTTTCTCTCTTCTCCCTCAACTCTCACGATCGTCTGTTGTGTTTAATCGTAACTGATGGCAGCCCCCAAAGACCTCTCAACCGAGGAGTTCTAAGCTTTATGTTATTTACATTATTAGGTCCCTCCCCATTATTTAATTACTCGTATGCCCCTACACATTAAAATGAATCGTGACACATATAATATATGAGATGTGTCAACTAGCACATAACATTTATTATGGCATTACATATAATTCAAATAATTATGCAATTAAACAAATAAATCACATAATTCATATTAGGAAAAATCCCGGGTATCACAGCCTTTCCTTATTTTCTGTAATTTTTGCTAAGGCCGGGTCATTCCTCCTGCCTTGTGTTTTTGCCATATATGCAATTTTGTTAATGGTCGGGTCATACCATTTTCCTTATGTTTTTGCAATATATGCAATTTTTGTTAAGGTCGGGTCGCAACCTCTTACTTATGTTTGTAATTTATGAAATATTTGTTAAGGTTGGGTCGTACCCTCTTCCTTATGCTTGCAATCTATGCAATTTTTGTTAAGGTCGGGTTGTACCCACTTCCTTATACTTGCAATGTATGTAATTTTTTGTTTAAGGTCGGGCCATGCCCTCTTCATTTTTCTTGCAATGTCTGCAATTTTTGTTTAAGGTCGGGTCGTGTCATCTTCTTTATACTTGCATTGTATCCAATTTTGTTTTAAGGCCAGGTTGTGCCCTCTTCCTTATGCTTTCAATGTATGCAATAGTTTTTTCTTAAGGTGGGGTCATGCCTTCTGCCTTATGTTTTTGCAATGTATGCAATTTTTGTTAAGATTAGCACAAGGGATTTCCAGAATTATATTTGTCCCTGGTGCATGAGTGAGTACCGTATTTGGCTGTAACCAGCTACGGTTTGGAGGTTCCATTGTGGAGGGGGTCTCTTGCTCGAACCTCTATGAAAGATTTATAAATCTTTCAAATGGGTCAAGAATTAAAATCAACCCGGAAGATATTCAACGGGTTTACAGTCTTCCGATGGGTATTGAATCAGTACCCGAAGAAATAGATTATTTGGAAGAGACTAAAATCGCCAAGGATTATACCGATAATATCCCGTTTTGTGGATACGACCCAAAAATGTTATGTTTTGAGGACAACTCTAGAAGGGATCCTAGTGAATTAAACGATGAGAAATTCTGAAATATGGGTTTGTCTATAGAGGAGTCCAGAGATGAGGATGAGTTATTGGTCCAATGTTCATCTAGCCAACCAAAAGCAAAAGTGAATAGAAAGATGATGAGGGTAGTTGAACAAGAAGAACTAGCAATGGTCAATCTCAATGATGGTGAAAAATTGGTAGAGGAAACGGTAGGGGGTGAAGATGAAACACACTTGACGGAGATTCCTGTGACACTTGTAGATATGGACGACGAGGGTAGAGGGCTTACATTGGAAAAGTTGGAATTTCCAGATACCGAATAGGCTATGGATGATCAAGTGTTGGATTCCTCTGAACAGTTGTTTGAGTCTACGGAACAAGTATTTGATTCATCTGAACAAGTGTTTGATTCGTCAGAACATGTGTTTGGTTCTTTTGAATAGGTGTTAAGTAAAACTGAACACGTGTTTTCTTCTGAATAGGTAGTGAGTAAAACAACAAAAGTGATGGGCATTTCTGAACTAGTTTTTGGTACTTCTGAACAGTTAGAACAGATTTATAAAAATGTGAGAGAAGTAGCTTTGGTTGAATCTGTATGGAATGAAGATAAACTGTAAGTACCTAACTCCTTTAATCATCGTTTAGACCTAATACTATATAGAATATTTATTATTTGGTAATGTATGGCGATGGAATGTAAGAATTGGGGCGTGAACATTGTAAGACTTGTATGCTTGTCGAGGAATTAGATGATGACATGATAAATAAATTTTCTAATTTGATAACTTTTAAGGAACTTAAAGCAACTGGGTGATTCGAAACCGTGATGTTTTATATCAAGGTTCGGCTTTTAAGCAGATCTTTCTCTATCTCGAATTAGTTTCTATGGGAATACACTTAACACAACCCCGGGCAGGCTAAGTATCAATGGAGGTTGAAACACCACAACTAGAGAAACAAGCTAGTTGATACAGTAACTCAAAGAATATGAAGTTCTACCGGAAATTCATAAACAAGTATCTAAGGAATAACCTTAATCAAAATATCAAGTCTAATTAAAAAGGTGGCCGAAAGTGCTCTATAAGTAGAGGAATTTCGGTTCCAACATAAACAAGGAAAAGGAAATAAGAGTCCTTGAAGAATTAGGACTCTTGAATAACAACTTGCTATCAAGTAACTACCTAAACAAGATAATAGGCACATGTTCCTATTATCTTGGCGGCTAGAATATAAACAACTACCAAATCTATGAAGAGTCCTAGTTGCATTAAGACTCTTATTTACCAACTAACTAACACATGGACAACATATCCTTTATTATAGCAACTACTTCTATACACGAAAATAAGCCTAAATATAGTAAATAATATGCTGGAAATAATTAAAGTCTAGAATAGACTTTAATGTACAAAAGACTAAAATGCCCTTAAAAATCGTCCCAATTCTGGACAGCTTGTTGGGCCAACTTGCACGACTATTTCGGATATCAAGAAGGCAGAATCTGATCTTGTGATTTTCATAGAAGTTGTAGATCTGCCTCTTAGATTTAATATGCAATTGGAATCAGCTTCATTGGATAACTATATCGGAATATATGAGCATTATACCAAACAGTAGCAAAGCTATCCATTCCTTGTACACTTGTGATACTTAAGAGGTTGACTTGGGCAACATTCCTAAATGTAATTTAGAGTCCTCTTTGTATCATAACACACGTTCCCTTGAGTTGGGCAGCCCCAAGGTTGGTACCGTATCACTGGGGACTAGATGAAGAAATTTTGGTTAACCACAGTTCTATCGTTATTTAAACATTCACATTTTGATTGTATAACAACACATGTATCTCCTATAATAACACATGATTGTAATTTTATTACACCGTTTCATTTGCAGAGCAAATTAGTCGGATACTATAATGGTGGGGGAAAAGCATATCGTTGCCAAAACAGGAAGAAATGTTAGAATTCGTGGTCGAGTAGGTTTTACAAGGGATAGGTTATTTTCCCCAAGACGAACAATGAAAAAATTGAAACCTTAAGGGGATAGAACATGTAAGTTAATACACGTGAATTGTTTCCAACACTTGTGTGTTTGTTTCTTACACGTGTGTTTTTCTTTTAGTTCTTTGTCCGAACAATCGTGGATAACCAATGCTTGGATATATTTTCTGGATATAAAATGGAAGACCTTTCATATCATGAATAGCATTTTGGTTGATGAGGAGGCTACTAAAGCTAAGTGCAAACCATTTGGGAAGATTTTCCTTACTTTTTGGCAGCGCCTGGCTGAGGCGAGTAGTCCCCACAAAGTACTTTCAAGAATGAGGTTGTTCCCATCTAGCCAGATGATGAGTCAAACGCTTGTGGAGTCTTTGCATGTCTGGTATGAAAAATTAGTTCGGATACACTCCAGCCAAACACAATTCTTTATGGACAAAGACCTCCTACGTTGTTGATGTGAGGAAGAAGCTCCTTGGTCGCATCCTAACAAGTCTGCTCAACCAATCGTCCAAACATTTTCATTTAAACATGTTTTATTAATAAGTTAAGTACATTTACATTTGAATTGTGAACCAAAATAGATGTTTAAACAATAAAAACACGTACTCAACCAAAACGAAACGATGTTAATATCAAAAGAACAAGCTTTCAGTGTACTAAGGGAAAAAGATTATGGAAAAATATGTACAAAAATAGATGTTTAAACAATAAGAACATGTATTCATATCAAAAGAACACGTGTTAATATGAAAATAAAATGTGTTCATATCAAAATAACAAGTTTTCATCCCCCAATATAACAACTGCCTGCTAAAACTAAACCTTAACAATTTTTGCTGCCAATATGCCCATTAAAAGCACAACAAAAATCATAAACCCCGTGATGCACTTTGATTGATTGTGTTTTTCACTTTCAATCTTCTCGATTTTACTTCGGAGTACATAGTTTTTTGTTTTGCCTTCTTATTACATATTGGAGTTTCTTCCCTACCACAAAATCCACAATTAATTGCCTCAAACCCTCCCTCCTGAAAAATAGCTTAAAATACAAAACAAAAAAAAACTTTTATTTTGCATTTACGGATTTTTTTTTAATATTAATACCATCATCCTCAATACCTTCTTGATTTCGTTATACGGACAGTTCGAGATCAAATTATCTCCACTTCTCAAAATTCTCGAAGATGACTAAGTATTGGAGTGAAATCCCTTCAATCACTCCAAATTCAAACTTAAGGTTCTCGAACTCATTGCTCTTCTCCCCTTTTTTACTAGACATATTCTTCATTGGAGAGTGATAATTGTGAAAGAAATAGATTCTGACATTCCTCAATAATCTAGGAGAGCCAAAACAATCTAGATCTAAGAACAACGATTCTTAGAGTAAAACAATAAAAATAGATAACATTAAGTGTAGCTGCATTAGGTCTCTCTTTTAATTTTGGTCTAGTTATGATTGTATTTTTTTATTTTATTTTGCTCACTCGCTCAATTTGAATTCACAATAAATTGTAAGTTAAACATGAGCTTAAGGGTTGCAAACTTATTCATACTGGCGTTGAATTGAATAAGTCAAATTTTTAAATAAACTAATAATGAACTTTTGTTAAACTTAGATCAGATAGCTCAATTGACATCCCTACCCCTACCTTTTATTTTCCGTACCATTCTTTTCCTTTCTCTTCCAAATCCAAAAACACTGAATTAAATTATATTGTTCATTTAAAGTCATAAACATTATGAGAAGTCCACAGGTTCAACTCTGACACTGTGAGAGTACTTGGCTTCATAAGTGTTCATTTCTCTCAAAAGACAATTAAAGGCAAAGGGGGAAAAAAAAACAGAAAATTCCTCTCCAAGAAATGGTTTGATTCTTCCTATTTTCTTTACATTTAAAAATGTCTCATCACAACTTGTCCTTGTCACTATCACTCTCTATAAGACTGTAAAAGAACAAGAAAGAAAGAGAAGGCTGACACCTTCATTAGGTCACACAAAAGCTTGTGTTTATAGAGCTGAAAGAGGCCTTTTTAAAATACATTTGTACAATTATTCAAAGAATTTCTTGAGAGCTCTGTTCTTTCACTATGAGAAGAAAACTCTGTGTTCTTCACTGCTTCATTATTGTGGGATGCTACTTAGGTATGTTTTTTTCTCTCAAATTCTGTGGGTTTTCTTTATTTTTTTTAAGGGATTTTGGTTTTTTTATTTTTTATTTTTTTATCTCTGTTTCCACATTCTGGAGTTGGGATTTTCTATTTTGTCCTGTTCTTGTTCCTGTTTTTCTTTTCGTTCTATTTTTTTTCCCGGTAGAAAATTTTCATTTTGATTTCGACTGCATTCCAGAAGCTAATAGCTTATTGATTCCTTTCAAGAAAAACGTTGGAATATTACTTGTAACGCTAGTCTAGAGAAAGAAATAAGGAAAAAAATGTTCATTTTAACACCGCAGGAAAGTACACATAACTAAGCAAGGGGGTAAAACTAAAAAATACTACTCCCTACTTTCAAAATTAAATGTCAACTTTGAATTTAAGTTTATCCCTAAATAAATTTATACTTTCTTCAATTGTATGTATTTTCTTTCTAAAATCTCATAATTACCATTATATATTTAAGAAGTCAAACTTCACCGACTCATGATTCCTTTTATAATTAAGGATAATATTGTAACTTTGTAATGGTCAAACTATTTCTTTTATTTTTTTATTTTTTTTATAAAAGTTAAATGTGAATATTTAATTTTGGAAGGTGAAAGTATAAGTAAGACCCAAAAAAGAATGAAAGGAAAAAAGGGTGAAGTGTTAGTATGCTTTGCTTCAAGAATGCAACTTCATTTTGGTGTTTAGCCAAAAGTATTTTTGATCTTTGGTAGAAATTTTTTATTCCCGTTCGGTATCTCATTTTTTTTTCACTAATAAAAATTGACATATGTTAAATTTTTGAATAAAAAAATATTAGAACTCTAAAAAAAATTGAATACAAGGCAATAATCTATTCGTAGAGATAATGAAAGAAGACACATAGGCATAGGATTTTATGCCCTTCGTTACATATATCCCTTCCTTCCTAAGCTGGATCTTGGCAATTTAGACGGATTTTTACTAGCATTTTGGCTTAACAAGGCAAGTTAATCGAGTTAAGAATTTATTGATTTAGCATGGCTCTCATCTTTTAAGGAGGTTCCCTACATAGAGAATACCTATAAATTTAACCCCCATAACATAAAAACAACCTTTGCTAGTATGTGGATGGCAAAAACGCCGATTTGGTCCTAAAAGTATTTCGAGTTTGATGTTTTTGTCCAGTATGTTTAATTTTATCTTTTAAGATCCAGGATGTATTTACGACCTGCCGTTATCTTTTAAGATCCAGTATGTATTTACGATCCAATATGGCACTTTTTAATGATATTTCAGATATTTCAACCCAATTCTCACAAAAAAAAAACTTGGGTACTCAATTATTAAAAAAATTAACCATTAATACCCAATTCATAAACCCATCTTCTACTCCTTCATCTTCATCTTCATCCCCCCCCCCCCTACCCACCCACCCACCATTCTCCACCACCACCACTACCTCCTACAAGAAAACCATGGATAGCCAATTTTAATTAACCACTATAGAAACCCAATTTAAATCAACCAAAGAAATTCCTTAAACCCATTCATTTCTATCCATCTTTATAAATATAAATATGGATTTATAAAATTTATAAACTTATCTTCTACCCCTCCATCTTCATCTTCATCTTCATCCACCACCCCGATCCTTCTCCACCACCACTTGCAACCACCACATTCAACACCCGCAAGAAAAACTATAGATAGCCATTTTTAATTAACCACTACAAAATAATATGAATACCAAATTTTAATTAACAAAAACAACATAAATTATGAATACCCAAATTTAATTAAAAAAAAATTAAACCCAACCACATAAGCTAAATTGAAACCCACTGTAATCGGCTGACTCATGAAGTTAATGGGTTTATAATTTTTCTAATTATGCTTTTCTTTGAATCTTTAGGAAGCTTTTTTGGGTGGTTCATGAAGTTAATGAGTTTTTAATTTTTTTTTGTTTAACTTAAAAAAACACGCTGTAATCCATAATTATTCTAATTATGCATAATATGTTTTTCTTTGAATCTTAGGAAGTTTTTTTTGGGTGGTTCATGAAGTTAATGGGTTTTTAATTTTTTTTTGTTTAACTTAAAAAAACCCACTGTAATCCATAATTATGCATAATATACTTTTCTTTGAATCTTAGGAAGCTTTTTTGGGTGGTTCATGAAGTTAATGGGTTTTTAATTAACTTAAGGTGAAAGTAGCCCTAGGAAATGGTGGTTGTTGCAGGTGGTGGTGGTTGACGGTGCTGAGGGGGCGGAGGAAGATGAAGGGTTTAGGGATTTACTTTTTTGGATAAATTAAATTAGGTATCCATTGTTATTTTGTTTAACAATTGAGTACATAAGTTTTTCTTGTAGAAAGTATGTTGAAATGACTAAAATGCCCCTGTGTAAAAAGACATCGTTTGACTAGATTGGCTTTTTGACGGTTTTTTAACAGAAAATGGGACGGAAGGATAATAACGGCAGGTCGTAAATAAATATTGGATCTTAAAAGATAAAATTAAATATACTGGATAAAAACCTCAAACTCGAAATACTTTTAGGACCAAATCAGTGTTTTTGCCATATGTGGACTCAGCTATGAATATCTTTATCATGTGTACTAATGTAATTGCAATTGACTTGAGATTAACCTAGTCCAAGTAGGACAATTTAAGACATAAAAGCAGTTTAATCCTACTATTGTTTTTGTTTTTTGTTTTTTTTTTAAGTAGGTCAATAATATTTGTTTGTACGTTAAATTGGCACCTAGAAAATCTTATAGTTGGCAACCATAAAATGTAAGGTTAGCTGAAAATGGCACTTTGGCTAGATATATTTTTAGTTGACTATGCTGAGCATCTTTCACAATAATCGGGAAGGAAATTTATAATGTCAATGTACGGTTGCTCAGGGGTGGTCAAATAAGGCTTAACTGAGTGTATTACTATACAATCGAATTGAATAACTTAACTCAATTGTTAACAAATAAATTGTTTGTTACTACATGGATCTAAAAATATGAAAATTTAAGAAGTAAGGAAAAAAAATTTAACTCACGATATCTACTTCATAAAGTCTCAATCTTAGCCACTAAATTTAGGGACGAAGTTAAGAATTTGGCGTTGGGGGAAAAAACTGCAACAGTCAACCGAACTATATATAAAAATTGTAAAAAAAATGTTGGGGCGAATTTGATAAAATATTCCGAACTACATATAAAATTTATTATATGTAGTAGTATTTTTTAAAATTTTGGGGTGTCACCCCGCCCTTTATCTTCGTCCCTTGGCTAAACCAATTCTAGATCGACATTAGACCATTTAAAAAAATATGTAGCATGTTCTACTTTTGGCATTAGACCTATAGCCTCATTTCATATCTCATCCATTAACTAATTTAAAAAATATGTTACACGTTCTACTTCTTTTCGCTCTTAGAGCATTCCTTTTGTTTTTCCATATATAGTTTTTATATTAAGAAAACAAAAACAAATGGCGTTACGCGGTATTATTAATGTGATGATGATGATGATAACTAGATATATAATGAAATAGTGGGAACCAGATGGAGGAAAGGGTGTCTCCATCCCCTCCATGATATTTAAAAAATACCAAATATGCTATACGAAAAATTCAATTTTTTTTAAAAGCTCTTCTAATAAATAATATTGCATCTCATCTTCTAATTATTATTTTTTTTTAAAACTCTCCTACTATATACGTCTCTTTTTCATTCGTCCCAATTTCAGTGGTGGCCCGAGGTACAGTGGTGCAAGAGAAGGCAGAAGCAGCTGTCCCTATTACAACTCTCTCACCTCCGGAGGGCAACACAACCTTCTTAGATGGGACGACATGGTGTGTAGCCCGTCATGGTATTTCTCAAACTGATTTGCAACAGGCTTTGGATTGGGCATGTGGGCCGGGTAGGGCGGACTGTGGCCCGATTCATTCTAATGGGCCATGCTTTGAGCCCAATACACTTGTGGCTCATGCTTCTTATGCCTTCAACAACTATTATCAACAAAATGGGAATTCTGATATTGCCTGCCATTTTGGAGGAACTGCTACCCTCACAAAATATGACCCCAGTAAGTTTCCAAAATTCCCCTTTTTCATTTTTTTTATTCACTTTGATCATACTAGTTGTTTAATATATGTTATTTTGCATTATATGTTGTGAATTGATATGCTTGTTGCATTTTATGTTGCGAATTGAGAATGTTAAATATGAAAATGAGTAGATGAGAGTGTGTCAACAAAGAAAATTAGGGGTGTCAAAATAGTCTCTTTTTTAGCACATTTGAATGCATTATCAATTTTAAAATTAGTTTAATCTAATGGTTTACGAATTTTAATAAATAACTATTTTTAAAAAGATATTTATTCTAGATAGATAAATTGCATCTGAATGTGCCGAGAAGAGTGATTCTGAACACCTTAATCAAATCAGATTTAATAGAATGAAGTTAATGTTAAAGAAACTTTAGAAAAATAATTTATTTTCTAGGCGTAAGAAAATTGAGAAAATTTTCCTATGCAGCCGCCACTCAAAAAGAAAACAATCTTAAATCCTGCAGTCAATTTTTGATAAATTCGAGAAGTCAATATATTCCACCAAGTCTATTGTCTGTCTAACCACATTTTTTCTTCTGCAGGTTATGGTAAATGCCCCTTTGCTGCATCTGGGTACGTTGTTCAGATCATAAGCTTATTATTTTTTCAAATAAAGAGAGAAAAAAGAAAATTAAAGGTGCAATTTCCAATAAATAATCTTATTTTCCTTCTTTTTTTTAAATATATTTTTTGCTTTGGACACGTATGCAGATCTATAAAATCCTCAGCCCATCGACTATCAAATTATAAGGCAAAGACTACCACACGGAAACTGGCGCTGATGCTTGTGCTTTTGTATGTGGGAAGAAGTTGATGAATGGTTAGATCCATTAAAACTAAAATGAAATCTCAAAAGAATTAATTCTAGTGGGGTCATTAGATGTGAAATTTATTGCCTCCGGCTCTTAAATTGAAGAAATTTTATTTTGGTAGGTGAGTAAGTTTAAAAACTTACATTCAAGCCGATAAATACAATACACGTATTTTGAAAGATTTCCCATTTCCCATTTCCTAATTGTTAAGTAAGGAATCTTTTGTAATTCATTCTAGTACTTGATAGCAAGACTTCTTTTAGACTGTGTTCTCTTTCTGTTAATGGTTCTTTAAGGGCCCAAGATATGTATGTATCCATCTATATATGTTAAAAGTGAATTGAATACTATTACTATAGTTACTGACTAAAATCAATCTAAGTATTGAATCAAGTAAAAGATGAGGACAAATATCACATTTTCAAATGCATATTGATACAAATGGAGAAATTATATTGCAGCGGAACCCTGTCCCATTTAGCCATGTTGCTGTTAATGCAATTTGAACTCAAAACTAAAGATCTATAAGCATTTAGAGTTTTATATTGTGCTAATGCGAATGATTATTCGTGTATGATTTAAACTTAAGTTTGGAGCGATTTATATCACGAGAAATAAGAGAATAAGAGAAAATATCTAATTAACTTAATGACCCCATCCGGGTCATATCTATTTCAGACACAAACTAATTCTATTTACAAAAGAAACTGGACACACTATGAACTTTATTATTTCGGCCCACAAAATAAGGTTGGCCCTTTTCTATTACTCGAAGTCTTCAGCCCAGATCATTGCTATTTCCTTCTCCTTCACTTCTGCTGGTGATTTGATCATCACTACTTCCTTCGATCTCCATGTCTGTTTGCTCCCTTTTCTTGTTCATTTCATCTTGAACTTCTTTCATCTTCATGTTTTGTCTAGTTCCAGCTTGAGCTTGAACATTCCTCTCTGAAGCCTCCCTGGTATCTTCCAGAAGTTCCTCAATAATCCACAAAGTTTCCATAATGCCCATATTGTCCTGAACCAGCACTAATAGCATTAAAAGGTTTATACTATGATGGATTAAAACTATTATAAGAAACTGGTCTAGGGCCTAACATTCCTGCTCTTAGCACTGAATAGTTTGAACTTTGTCATCTGAACTGATTGTTTTAGGGGTATCCATGTTTTTTTTATAACATTTCTCAATAGTATGTTCTTGTTTTCCACAGAAACTACATAACAATTGCTTCCTGTTAGTTTCCTTTCTGATAAGACTTTCCAACAACATTAATATGTGCTTGCTCTGTGATTGATTGCATAGTTGATCTTGCAGAAGCGTTTGGTTCAATTTGATTTGAACTTGACTGATTGCACAAGACTTGTGTGTGCTGCATAATTCTTTTCCTTCTCATGCTGAAATGCATCATTAAAGACTTCATTGATGCTAGGTGTAGGTTTCCCTCAACAAGGCTTGTGATCTGATTGTGGCAAAGTTGTCATTTAGTCCTTTTAAAAACTTAACAACCAGGTCTAGGTCATTAAAAATTTTGCATTCCAGCAGATCCTCCACATATGCACAATCCACAAGTGCAATATGACAAAGGTCTTAATATAAGGACCTCATCCCAAAGTTTCTTTAACTGAGTGTAATACTCAGTAACAATATTATTTCTCCATTTCAAAACATAAATCTCCTCAAGTAAACTAGAATACTTGTACAAATCACCACTTTGATACCTTTCCTCTATATCCTTCCAGGCTTGAAATGATGTGTAAAGTAGTTGAATGCTAGGTACAATGCTCTCACTAACGTTGTTTAAAATACAAGTCAAGACCATTTGGTATGGTTGCTCCCATGCATGATACAAAGGTTCTCCTGGCTTTGGAGTAGCAAATCCTGGCACATTTTCAACAAAGTATAACTTGTTCTTTGTGATTAATGTCCTTCTTACTGCTCTTCTCCATCCAAAATAATTTTCTGCACCAGTAAGCACTTATGAACTCAATTTAAGTGATGGTTTATCATTCGGATGCAAATAGTAAGGATGATTGACATGAATTTCAATAGCAATTGCAGCATTGATCATATTAGCCATAGTGAAGGTGTGAAATAGGAATAAGATGTTTACCTAAATCAAATTCCTTAATTCCTAATGAGAACTACAATTGTCAGTGATTCATATGCTATATTATGAAAACAAGCATTGCACATACCAAAACAAATGATCGAAAATCTAATTGAGGCAAAGAATTCAAGTGCTCAAGTTTTCTGAAAACCTAAACCAACAGAATTTAATAAAACTTTATACCGAATCCACAGGCTCCTAATTCACAATGAATGTAGGATGAATCCAAACAAGCTGATTGTCTATCAACTGAAATGAAGAAAGAAGGAAAGAGAAAGAACTTCAAAGAGAAATATCAACACAGCTCACCAAAATTGTGAGGAACAAACAAAATCAAAGCAAGAAACAAGAACACACTAACTATTGATTTTGCAGAATCATCAGTTCAAACTCTGAGAGATGCGGAAGCTTGATTGCATTGCTCATGATCAATGCAGCTCTGATACCATGACAAAATTTGGAAAGAAATGCAGGGAAAGCAATAAAAGTTTTGTGGAAAAATTTCTGTATTTTCATTGAATAAAATGAGCTGCTTTGCTCTGTATATATGCATAGTGGACATTGCTATTTCCTTCTTCAGCATTTTTTATATTTTTCTTTCCTTCACTTATGCTGGTGATTCGATCATCACTCCTTCCTTCAATCTCCATGTCTGCTTGCTCCCTTTTCTTTTTCATTTCATCTTCATGTCTTGTCTAGTTCAAGCTTGAGCTTGAATCTTCCTCTCTGATTTCAACAATAAATCTACTTATTTTGTGGAATAATATGACCACCCAAAAATGATTTTTCCTTGAAGGGACGACACAATTTATTTTAGCTACGCTCCAAAAGTTTCAAATGCGTTTGTGGATTTACTGTTATTCTCTTTTTTACTCATTTCTTTATTTCTTTAGCTTGCTTACTGATAAATTTCTAGGAGAAATATATTATCACTAGAAGATGATTGGTATATAAAATGCTAGCTAGTAATTTTTATCTATCTATTGGATTATTCTATCATGTTCATTTGTACTAGAAGAAATATAATAATTTTATGGATATGTATACTATCGATGAGATATGTTAATATATTTATCATGTACCTATTGTACATTAGACATCTTGTGGATTTCTATTAATTGTCAACTAATTTTTTGCTTCCGTGAGACGATACTACTGGAAGTAGCTATACTATTATTGATCATCTTACTATATCTTACTATGTCACATGTGGTATGTCGATGGTCTAACCTCTTTGAATATCGAGAAAGGAGCACCTAAAATTTTGAATTGCAATTGAACTCTTAAATTGCATGTTATGTTTTGAATTTCAATGGTACACTAATTTAATTTTTTTATTTGTACTTTATTTCTTTCCACTTTTTCATTAATGATTCTCCTGGACATGTTCCAAATAAATGTCCAAAGTACAAATTATAGAGTAAAGTTCCAGGAGAACTAGTTTGTTAATTAAAACTCCAAGATTACATACTACTCGCAGAGAATGACATTCCAACATTAAAATTTGTAAAAATTTGGTGGGACTAATGTTTCTCTATAAAAGACTTATGTGAAGTCATCTATACATTAGGTGTCAATATCTATAGAGATAGATCCTGAAGACATCTTTGCCTAAGTAAGAGTACATATATAGAAAAGGTGCTAAATCGATTTAGCATGCAAGAGTCTAAAAAATGATATTGTCCTATAACACATTGAATTGTTCTTTCAAACAAACAATGCTCTATGACATTTCAAGAGAAGAACGCATGAAAGAGATTCCATATGCATCTGCAATTGAGTCTATCATGTATGACATGTTATGTACTCGTCGTGATGTCTCGTATGCTTTGAGTATAATGAGCACATACCAGACTAATTATGGTAAGCGTCACTGGATAGCCATTAAGAATATCCTTAAGTACTTGCGAAGAACTAATGATACATTCTTGATTTATGGAAGTAAGGAAGAACTCATTGTAAATGGTTACACTTATGCTAGCTTCCAAACTGATAGAGATGACTATTGGTCGCAATATGATTATGTGTTTTGCCTAAATGGATGCGCTCTGAGCTGGAGTAGTTCCAAGCAAGCAACTTTTGTTGATTCTACAACAGAAGTCGAGTATACAGCTGCAAGTGATGTAGCTAAAGAAGTAGTTTGGATAAAGAAGTTCATTACTGAGCTTAATGTGGTACATAGTATTGTGAATCCGATATATCTCTATTGTGACAACAATGATGTTATTTCAAATTCAAAGGAACTAAAATCTCACCAAAGGAACAAACATATACTTCGACGTTATCACATAATCCGCGAGATTATTCATAGAGGTGATGTAAAGATACGCAAAGTACATACATACGATAATACTGTTGACCTACTGACGAAACCGTTGACGCAGCAGCAACATGGGTATTAGATACCAAAAGAAATGGTCTTAGAGACAGTTATGTAGTATGCACTAAAAGGCCAATCATTAGATAATGGTGTTTAGTGCAAGTGAGATATTTTGTATCATATTTTGACATTTTGATGAATGGCAAAATATGCAAAATTCTTTTATTATGTTTATTACATTTGTGTACTAGTATTATTCATAATAACATCCTTAGAATAGTTATGATACTATTTTTAAATGTCCCTAGTAAAACATTATTATGGAATGATGAGAACAGTAATAATGCGTTGAGACTAATATATGCTGGCAATACCCACCCAGCCATATCATTTTTCCTTAAATTTACAAGACTGCCGTCAAACATTCCATCTTCTATCTAATTTCTCTCTCTCTCTCTCTCTCTCTCTCTCTCTCTATATATATATATATATATATATATATATATATATATCCTCTCCCCTAATACCCACTCAATCATCACAAAGTCCAAAGCCCAGTGGGGCTATGGCCTGCCCACGACTGTGAGGTCGTGAGTTCGATATCCTCCCTATAAATTGGGCATGCTTTAAATTTTCCTTTCTAGAGTTATTTCTTCTTGTGAGACACTTCTATCTTTCTTTAATAGGGAAACTACTTAGCCATACTTCAAAAACCCACTCATTCTCTCATCTTTTTAATTTTTTTACAGCTAGTTGTACTATTTTTGTCGATTAATTTTCCTTTTCATCATGAAGAATAACCAATAATATCACAAAAAAGGGCGAATCACGTCATGAGCAGTGGAACCTGAAGAAGAGGCTCAATAGTTTCATAAAATTTGGGGAAAAATTTGCAATCATAAATTTTGGAATTTATGAGTGGAGAGACGTAAATAAGATTTGGATGTGATTCCGTATTCCAAATTGTGGATTCGAAGAATTCCTGTGAGAGTAAAGAGTGGGGACCGAATAGCTGATTTTCCTTATAATCAATAATTTGGATTAGGTCATAATGCACCGACACTCTGGCAGCCATATGTTCTTCTTAGATATGGTGGTTTTGGAGTAGGACAACATTCTTGTTCTTGTTCTCAAGGGACGAAGTCATAAATTTTTTTTTTTTGGCGAAAAACTGCAACAGTATGTCGACCTATATATAAAAATTGCCAAATAAATTTGGGGAACTAATTTGATAAAAAAATCCGAATTATATATAAAATTATATCTAATAGTATTTTTAAAAATTTTGGGGTGCTTGTTCTTCTTGCCTGGTTATCTTCTTCAATATAGTGGATAATTAGTTGCAAAAAATTGTTTAATTTTATAGCTTAATCATTTTTTATAGTGCTAAATACTAATATTTTTGGTAATGAATTATATTTTTTAATGGATTCGAGAATAAAAAGCTATTCACGAACAATCAATGAGATGAATATTTTGATGTTATTTTGTGGGAATTATGACTTTGACACACAACATGAACGCCCTGAAAATTTTGCAGGTTAAAAGGAAAGGGGGAGACTTTTTTTTTTTTTACGCCCGAGGGCGGAACCCCAAAGGGAAGAGAAATCAACTGCAAAGCGGAGAAAAACACCTCATAAGAGGAGAAGAGTACCCTAGAAGGGAGACAATTAAAGTTTACTCTATGCTTGGGGAGGGTATCGAACCCGAAACCTCTTAATCACGGGTCGGCCAATGCCCCACTGTGCTATTGGACCTTTGATGGGAAGGGGGAGACTGAGAAGTCTGTTTAGGCATGAGAGGCAAAATAAATAGGAGATTTGAGCACCACGGCTCCTATGCTGAACAGGTTAAATTCAGTACGTGTGGGCCGCGATCTGGGCCGTTGATTTCATTTTTCAAATGGATCGACGGATGTCATTTAAAAGAGGGTTAAAAGGGTACATATGTAATTTTACAAATAAATAATAATAATAACAACAAAAAGTAACACGCAACCGTCACATCGATTGGGTTACCGAGGAGAGAGAAAAGTTGCGACTGAAAAGTCAAATGTACAATTCTACAAGAACACATGTTCTTCGTTAGAGAACACTTGTTCTTGTATAATGTGAACACATATTTTTATTAGAGAACACATGTTCTCTGTCAGTAACACATGTTTTCGTCAGTGAACACATGTTTTTATTAGTGAACACATATTCTCTGACAGAGAACACATGTTTTTTAAAAATTCGTTTTCCCGCAAAAAATATCTTATCCCAGTTAAAATTAAGAAAGAGAAAAAATAGCTCAAAGTTTATCCCTAAAATTCCCTTTTTTGATACAGCCGTTGGATCAAAAAGTACAAAATCTAACGGCTGATAGCTTGTCCCGCACGTACAAAATTTAGGTTGTTCAGCATAGGAGCCGGACTGAGATTTGAGAGGATGGTGGAGAGAGAAAGATCAGATAAAGATAAAAGTTTTGATGAGCAGTTGACTAAACGGGGCAGTCTTGTCAATTTATTGAAAATTGCTTTGGCTGGATATTGCTCTAACAATATCGCTAACCTTTCCGTTATCTCCATTGTTCTTTATTTTACTTTATTTATTTGGTTTATGTATTGTTTTTTTTCCTAATAAAATTTCGTTCAATTTTATAACAGAATAGAGAAGGGGAGTACTAATTATTCTTTCTTTAAGAGAACAAAAGCGTAGAAGGTTATGTATTTTCGTGGTCAAACTATTATTTTCACTTAATTTTCACCGGAATTTCTTTCTTAAAACTAGATATCTACTTAGTTCTTCGTTAAGCGTTATGTTCATCACATTGACTCGGGTAAGATATGATACGCTACTTGTGATACCCGGAACGTTTTTCTTATGTGTATTGCATGTCTTGTTTAATTGTTATTATATGTTTTATGTGTTGTGTGTTGTGTGTTGTGTTTTAGTGGTTTAAGGGGCACATTTGACGGTGCACTTCCTTTTAAGGTAAACAGAATGTTAATGTTATTCGTACATCACTATGGATATATTAAAAATCTCTATAATAATTCAAGATAAGGATATTATAAATAATTCTCTTGATTCTAATTGCTTCATGGAACCTAAATGATTTGCAAGGCTAGGGTCCTATTCTAGTTTTTTCTTTATTGAAATTTTGTTAGTTTTTTTCTTGTCCTAAGCATGTTTCGGTTTTTTGGCCTTTTTTAGGCAGTGTGTCTTGTAGTTTTTCTGGTGAACTCTTATTTTCTTGGTGAACTCTTCATTTCTTGCAAAATAAGATGTCGGGAGTGTCCGGATCGGGTAGTGGAAGTGCGGGCAATGATTCTAGCGTTGGAGGTGGTCAATCAAATCTCCGAAAGAAAGCAGCCGGGAATAGGAGCGATCCAGGTTGGAAGCATGGAGATATGGTTAATGAGAATCCGAGAACAATTAGATGCAAATATTGTCCAAAGGTGGTAAGCGGGGGTGTATATCGACTTGAACAACACTTGGCGTGTACTAAAAAGGATGTTGAGGCTTGCCCAAATGTTCCGGACGAAGTCAGGAAAGAGATGTGGGATATTATATGTTCTTTGCAAGAAAAATTGGTCAAGAAGTCAAAACAATATGAGGAGGGAGTAATGTATATTGAGGAACGTGGTTATGAAGAAGATGATTCAATTTCAAGTAGAAAACGACAAGCAGATGACATGAACTTTGGGGATCTTTTTAAGATAAGAGGAGCTAGTCAATCCACGATTAATAGCATATTTAAGAAGAATATAAGGGAGGAAGCTTGTCAAGAAATTGCTCGTTTCTTTTACAACAATGCGATATCATTCAATGTGGCCAAATGCGAGGAGTTCAACAAGATGTTTGAATTGGTCGCGAAGCATGGACCGGGATTCAAGCCACCATCCTATCATGACAAGGGTGAAATACTTGAAGCAACAAGTCGAATCCACCAAACTTGACATGGAGGCGCACAAATCTTATTGGAAGAAAATGGGTTGCACGATAATGACAGATGGATGGACCGACAAGAGGAGGAGAACGATTATTAATTTTCTTGTGAATAGTCCTAAGGGAACGGTATTTTTGAAATCGATTGATGCATCCAACATATCTAAAACGTCCGAGAATGTACTTCATATGATGGATGAGATTGTCGAGGAGGTAGGAGAAGAAAATGTTGTTCAAATTGTGACGGACAATGCGGCAAACTACAAGGCAGCGGGAGAGAAGCTTATGGAGAAAAGAAATAAGTTGTTTTGGACACCTTGCGCGGCACATTGCATCGATTTGATATTGGAGGATTTTGAGAAGAAGATCCCGGTTCATAAAGAAACAATTGTGCATGGTAAAAAGATCACAACCTACATCTATGGGAGGACTTCACTTCTATGCTTGTTGCATCATTTCACCGCCGGGCAAGACTTAGTGAGGCCGGGCATCACTCGATTTGCTACCTCTTACTTGACCTTGGGATGTCTAAATGATATCAAGGGGGCATTGATACGAATGTTCACATCAAATGAGTGGAAATCTAATCACCTTTCAAAGTCTAAGGATGGCAAATTGATTGAGAACTTGGTAATCGAGAATGAATTTTGGAGAGACGTTGGGGTGTGCTTAAAAGGAGCATATCCTTTGATTAAAGTTCTTCGGTTGGTTGATTCGGATGACAAACCGCCAATGGGGTTTCTTTATGAGGAAATGGGTCGAGCGAAAGAAAAGATCAAAGATGTTTTTCATGGTGTCAAGAAAAGGTAAAAATTGCAGATTTTTTAGACTATAAATTGCAGATTTTGAGAACATATGCATGGCAGTTTGCAGATTTCTGTTTGCAGATTTCTTTATGAGAATTTTGGCAGTTTGCAGATTTTTTAGACTATAAAATGTTTCTGCAGATTTTTTTTAATGTATTGGCAGTTTGCATGTTCATCTAGTTACCCATATTATTACCCATATTTATCATGCCTTTAATATCTTATTACTTTGGAAATTAATTTCATTTGTTTTTCATCATCTAGTTATGAGCCTATATGGGAAATCATTGATGGGAGATGGCAAAGACAATTGCATCGGCCGTTGCATGCCGCCGGGTACTACCTCAACCCTCGGTTACATTATAGCGATGCTTTCAAAACGGATTTGGAAGTTAAACGTGGATTGTATGAGTGTCTTGAAAGGATGGCGGAAAACGAGGAAAGTGTTAAGATTGATGCTCAACTTGAAATGTTCAAGAGTCAATCAGGTTTCTTTGGTAGTAGAATGGCAAAGAATGCATTGCAAACAAAGACTCCGGCACAATGGTGGGAGTCATACGGTGATGAATGTCCGGAGTTGCAAAAATTTGCAATTCGGGTGTTGAGTTTGACTTGTAGTTCTTCTGGGTGTGAACGGAATTGGAGCGCTTTTGAGATGGTAATTTTTTATTCATCCATATAGTTTTGTACCTTGTTGTATATGATTTAATTTATTTTAATTATTGTTTAGGTTCATACCAAGAGAAGGAACCGTTTGAAACAAGAGACCATGAATGATGTTGTGTATGTGATGTCTAATTCAAAGTTAGCTAAGAAGAAGAAAGAAAAGAACAATTGAGTACGATATTGACGATCTCTTATCGGATGATGATTGGCTTGTGGATGAGCTTGGAGATTCAATTGCGGAGTTGGATGAAGATGACTTAGGCAATGCATCCAATGACATGGAGATTCCGAGCATTGATAATGAACTCGATGTAAGCGGAGGTAGACATTACATGGAGGATTATGATGATGACATGTTGAATGGTTTACTAGATTAGAAAATTTGAAAGATACAATTGTTGTTGTGAAACTTATTAGATTGAAAGAACTTATGAATTGTTGGTTTGTGTTTTAGATTTATCATGAAATATTTTTTTTTACTAGTTTTGTCGGATCTTCCGATCCGTGTTACGATCCTCGTTTTTACGATTCTTGAGACCCCTTCCGTTCCGAGTCAAAAATACGATTTTTACAACCTTGGATACTTTGTTCATTCCTAAAGAAATTTTATGGATCTACAATTGTTTTAACTTTCACTAATTTATCAAAAATTCCCTTGAAATATTTTTCCCCAAATACTTCTCCTTCATCATAACTATTTTTCCCATTGCTTGTAGTTCCTATATCAAGATCTCTATAATTTAAAAATGCTTGTCGAGGATTTTTCGACACAAAAGGGGTCATAAAGTTATGTAATTCCTTTATTTGTGAAATGTATTGCTTGTCTAAAGTAGTTTTATCTTCTTCCCAATTCACAGAGTCCCGAATCTTGTAAAAAATTCTTTCACGATGAGGAAATGGCGTTTCATTTTTCTGGGATTTCGCTCATTCTTCCGCCATAAGGATTGAAAACAAGTCCTGTTTTCCCCAACTCAACCAATTTATTGAACAATAATTCAAACCCATCCTAGGAATTGGTGTCTAAACATAATCTGATTTTCTCTTCAAGAAGATCACTGAATCTGGAATCCTATTCAACAGTGCCTCCATTGTTGTCTCGGATTTTGACCACCAAAAGGACTGATTCACGCCAACCCATCTCCAAACAATCATATTTCTCAAAGCCCAATTCAGGAAATAGACCATTCATAAGAGAAATTAGCCTGTTTGAATCTCCAAGAAACATCCCAATAAATGTTGCTCTAAAAATTTTCTGACCTTTAACTTTTCCACTAATGGGTTGCAATAAAAGCCTAATAAATAGATCATTTTCAATCTTGTTTGCAACTTCTTGCCATCTATAAACAATATCACTTGCATTATTTCCCTCCCTCCTTTCCACTCGAAAAACAGTTACAATTTCAGGAACTCGGACTAACTTTATTTTATAACAGTCCGGCTCCCATGCGAACAACCATAATTTTGAATGCGCGGAACACAAATTCAACCGTTGATTCAAATTCGGAATGGATCGACGGTTGTGATCGAATAGACAGTTAAAAATGTACAAATGTAATTTCGTAATTAAAAAAAAAAAAGTTTCACACGGCAACATCACGTCCCTGCGAATTCTGAGGTTAGAGAAACCTCGAAACCTCCTAAAAGCCGCCTTTTCTCCTTCGTCTCCATTTTAATTTTTTAACAAATCCCCTCCATTTTCATCTCCTTCCTCTGCATGTTCATCTTCTTCTTCCAAAAAAAATTGTTCTATATCTTCTTCGTCGACCAACACTCAGAGAAAAAGGATAAATCTAACAACACTTAGTGAAAAAATGACTGCATCTGAGTTGACTACAGAGAAAAAAGAGAAAAAATGGGAATTTCTCTTTAGTATAGAGAATATAATTTCTCTAAATGAGAAATTATTAGGACATAAATCCATGAACATACAAAACTAGTTTTTTGGGTTTTACAAATATTAAACTTTCTGGATTAAATGAGGAGTGGCTTAAATTTTCCATAAATAACTATGATGCATCTGAGAGATTCATCAGACTGGGTGGAGGACGCTAAATAAAGATCACGGCCGAAGACTTTCAACGGTATGCTCATGGGGATTAAAGTTGTATCTTCAACAAAAGAGCTTGAAAGTGCATTCTACAATTGTTTTTTCTGGATCAACCATAACACTCCTCTCGTCAAACTTTATTATCATATCAGCTGCATAAACATTCTTGAACACAAAGTATGCATTCATAATTCCACTATTTTTTGAAGGACATGGGTCTAACAAGTACTCCATAGACTGATGATACTGCACACAATCAAAATCGTATACATGTTAGACCACCTATTAAAGAACACATGTTCTGCATCACAGAACACCTGTTCTGAATCATAGTACACCTGTTCTGCATTATAGAATATCTGTTCTGCATCACATGACACCTTTAATTTGTGAGTATTATAGTACATGTTCTTGCCACATTGTGAATACATTAGGAGTGTAATGTCTTGTTGCACTATTGGCCAGAGGGCCATGTGGAGTGTTGTTGTGCGTTGAAACTCGACATTTCTTCTATCGTTCAACATCCTATTGAAGTGAGTGAAGAACTGAAGAAGATTATGGTCAGCCTTAAGATATCCTCTAATAACACTGTTGTTGGACTCACTCAACTGTGTTGATCGAATGGCAGCCGTGAAATGTTTCCTAACCCATGCAGATGACCATTGTTCTCGAAACCCATGGATCCTTTTGACCCAAGAATGTACTTCTTCTTTTTTGGTTTTTTCCTTAACAATACACTCCTTCTCGAGCTTTCCCCACACATAGTCAAACTCTTTTTATCATCAACATTATACATTGCATTAAAAAAATGCTCTCTGACTTCTGCCGTCCACATGGAGCTTAGGTTCTTTACAACATTTTCCTTAATGTGCCATGTGCACAATCCATGGAATGAATTAGGGAACTCATACTTGATTGCAACAGCCATTGCAGCGTCCTGGTCGATAAAAATTGTTAGAGGGGCTATCCCCGACATACATTTCAGAAATGTCTTGAAAATCCATTGGAAGAAAGGGATTGTCTCGTCGTACAGTAGTGCATCTCCAAAAATGCGTGATTCGTGGTGATGGTTGAAACCAACAAATAGAGCTGAAACAAAACCGAAAAAGGTTACGTTAATAACTACACGTGAAAGAACAAGTGTTCATTTAGAAAGAACAAATGTTCATACTAAGAAAATAGGTGTTCATTGATAATGAACAGATGTTCAGGGATAACACATGTTCTTTGAGAAAGAACAGGTAAAATACCTATGGGTCTGAAATTGTTGTTGGTCCTGTATGTTGTATCAAATGTCACTACATAGCCAAAGTGACCATAGTCCGTCTTCATTAAACCATCTACCCAAAAAATATTAGCTATTTCCTCCTCGCTGTCCATTTCAATATCATAGTAAAATGATGTATTTTTATAAGCCTCGCGACAAAAATGCTCAAGTAGTGCTGATCCTTCCCCGAGTTCCATTGACTTTTGTCTTCACCTACAAAGATGATTCTTTAAATCCACTTTTATGAAGCCAATATTGTCATTGCCACCGACTTGCTATGACATTATAGTGTATGAAGACTTAAGTGGAACCCCAGCACTATCATTCATTTCAGCAATGATTAAATGAAGATTGGTCACCTGGCGATTCGATCGTATTACGTGGGCAAAGTTTTTGGGGTGAAGGGGAATGATTATGCTTCTTTACCCAATCACTAACTACAAATACACGCTTCAGTTTATTAAATTTCACAACCAGTTTGGCCATACAACCAGTCCGCTCCGCATCACGATTACGCGTGAGAAATGGCGTGGCCTCGACGTGACATTCTGGTCTTTTTTCCTTGTTCTTTGGGTCATGGATACTGTCTTTCCTATATCCCTCTTTATTACAAGCATACTTCAAGTAACCCACCTCTTCCTTATCTTTACGTAATGGCTTACAATAATTTTTCCTTACACCAAATCCTAAACTATGAGCATAATTCAGGTAAAAATCTCTAAACTCATCTGCTGTTGTGAACTCCTTTGTCCTCAGATCTAGTGTGTTTAAATATTCGGGATGCTCATGATTTCCTATTGAAAATAGGTGTTCAATCTAAAAAAAACAGGTATTTTGTACAAAAAATAGGTGTTCATAATTACTGTCACACCCCGTCTCCAAAATGGTGACATGCCAGTGTCTCATTGGTTAATGAAACACCAAAGCCGACAAACAGAGTTACTAAAAGGGAATTAAATTATGAAATAATCCGAAGTAAGAGTTCAATATGGGAAACTAATTATTACAAATGAAATTGTTCAACGATACTAATAATGAAATACTTTTTTTTTGGGGGATTAGGGGGTTAGGGGGGTTAGTAGTCTGGACGCTGTGGCCCGGTGTCGAACTCAGGACTTCTCGGTCGTGAGCGAAGGGGAGCCCCACTGGGCTACGACCTTCTTGACTAATAAAATACTCTTAAGTATAAATGAATAAATGAAATAAACTAAGTTCTTTAATTGAAGCCAGTTATGAATCACTCTTCATAATCCCCATCCCAAGCTCAATCGTCATAGGTAGAATCAACATCTGCAAAACCTGAAACAACAAAACTGGAAATGGACTGAGCTCCGGTGCTCAGCAAGGACCTAAAACAGTTATGTAAAACACAATTGACACTAAAGCACATTCTCATTTCCCAAAATATCATTTTGCGGAACAACAATAAATACTACGCACTAACACTGTAAATACTCTCGAATACACTGAGAATACACACTACGGTATTCACATTAAACTAGACACGGACACAGAAAGAAACGAAAAAGAAATTTTAAGTGCAAAACATGTACAAAAGTGTACCAACTTGCACCAATTCTTTCCTAACCCAAAATACAAGTTATAAGACTCAAAACCAAGTATCACATAAGACCAAAATGCGAATAAACAAGTTCGACAACAATTAAGCCAATAATCATATCCTTCGATATAAACACTTACACAATCGAGTATATGCAAAGAACCACACTTTACCTACACAATACACTCCATCATACACAACGTTTAGACACCTGAAACATAACTACTGTTGTGTCACTAACTCCTGCAATTCGAACTTAATCATATATTCACTATTAATCAACAATGACTGTAACGGTCCCAGTTATAGTCCAAACTAGGACGACCCAAGAAGTTCAACACGTGGGTTCAGTATGACCCCCTGAACTAAGGGTCCAAGGTTTAATGATCCATTCTTTACATTGTATCATCATCCCCCCACCGGGAATTTCACAAAATCGTTACAGTCCCTATGATCTTTCCATTGGGTCAAGGCCCAAAAAGTTCACTGTTCACTTAGATCACATGGGATCTTCTTATACGACACTTTAATCGAATGAATCCTGCTAATCAATCGATCCTAGACAAGAGCTAAAAAATAAGGCGATGACTCGTTCGACCAAAACCAAGAAGGACTAAACGACGATAACCAAATAGGACGACCAAAGCGATAAAAAACTAGGCAATTTATCATTAACCAAATAATGATCCTCGAATCACATAATCACATAACCACATTTATATCACATAAGAACAAGTATTGTAAAGAAGTAAAACAATATAGAAATAAGATTTTTTTTTGAAGCCCGATTAAGCGGTTGCCCCATATAGGGGAGAGAGAACTGCCTCAGACGAGGAGATGATAGCCCTAGAAAGGGAGATTAAAGATTGCTGCACGCAGGCAGAGGGTATCGAACCCACAACCCACTGGGCTAGGACACCTTTGATATATTGAAACAAGATTGTAAAGCATTTAATTCAAGTCCAAAGAAATTTATGAAAAATCGAAACCAATAAACCCCAATCATGTGATTACTTCGTAATTGAATAGTTTATACGATAATTAATCACCCAAACAGTCTCAAAACATAAACCCAACATAACCCACTGATTATACACGATTAAAGGAGATAATTAAATGACGTAGGGAGTCCCTAATTGGAATTAGAGCAAGCAAAGCAGAATATCGAAAATTAGAAAAACGCAGCAACATCGACAGTAAAAAATCGTTCGCTGAGAACTCGAAATCCACACTGTCACTTCTCACGCTTAGCCTTATCTGTTAAATTCGAAACCCAACTGAAATCACTCGATTCCGACTTCTTTTGATATGGTAATTGTTCAAAAATCCTCATAGCACTCTGGTTTTACTCGAACTGTCACAACCTAATATTCCTAAATTGACATCTATTAATCCAACCGTTAGAATTGCACCTCCTACGGTCAGAATCTAGCATAAGTAGTATACTATCTACGGTTAAAATATGAGGATGATCAGAGCTCGTTTACTATGTCTGCTAAAAGGTTGTCTTTCGCTGCCCCGATTTTCCCAAAAAAATACAGCGACTTCAAACAGAAATTCCTGTCTGATGGAATGTCTAAACTTCAATCCGTCGACTCCCAGTCGTAGCCTATTCAGTTAGCTATCAAACGAAAAATGAATCGCCTGAATACAACTCTGATAACTATGTCAGATATTAGAAAAACTACTCACCTCTATGTTTCGCAGCTTTTTTTCCTTCTTCCCTCTATATTATTTTATACCCATATTTTATAACCTCCCTCCTTAATCCCACTAACACTTCCCATACCCTTCATTAGCTCCATCTACCAACCCCTCATTAACTCCATCCACTAACCCAGTAACTTAGCTCTTCCAAAAACCACAAACAAGGCCCCCAACTTCCAAGATCGTTTGGGCATTTCCTTTTGCCCAGGTCTCCAAACAAACCGTTATCTTGAAGAGAACTTGTGTGGCCGTCGTAAGGGACACCGTTCTTCTCAAGAAAATCTCTAAATCTTTTCCATTCATCTCTATTTGCATGTTCTTCAACCGTTATTTGATTAGTTTCGATTGAATAAATCAGTCCTCTAACAAAGAGATGATAAGTGAGAGCAGCAAATCGGATGAAAAGTGAGAGAAGGAAAGAGATGAAAATGGAGGGATTTTTAGGGATCATAAATTATCTCTTACCAATTAAAAGTAAGAGAGAGAAAAAAGCGGAAATGAAATTTCATTTTCTCGCCTGCTTTGACAGCCAAACAGTTTTCTCCCAACATACCCCTACTTTTGATCCAGCCAAGATCCAACGGCTCATGTCCTGGCCCGCACATGCGGATCAAATTATGTTCAGCATATGAGCCGGGGTGATTTTATAAGCCAAAATAACACCAAAACTAGCTCCCACCGCCACCTCTAATAGGGAAAAATCAGCTAAATAGTCAATTATGTATTTTGAATTTTATATCTGGATTCTTTTCATTTAATTTCTTCCTTTAAGATTCATATCGTTTTTACGACCTGCCATTTAAGGGCATCTGTCAAATTTTATGTTAAAAGTCCGTTAACAAAGGCATGTACCTCGGTGTTTTTTAATGGTATTTTGGACATTTCAACCTAAATAGCCAAAAAAAAGATCTTCTCCCATGACGGCCCTATCAAGAACCCGACCTCTAACATCAACAATTTGTGCATCAAGCAAATTATCTACTGTAAGACCAATTTTTTGCAACATTACACCATATCCTCCGGATTGTACCCAAGCAATTTCATTTTCAACATCAACATCGATTGATCTGAGGGTGTGTTTGTTTCCATGGAATTGGAATTGGTTTTCCAATTTTCTTGTTTGTCTATCAACAAAATTATAGAATTGGGATTGAAATTCCAATTCTCTTGTTTGGCTCTCAACAAAATTTTAGAATTGTAATTCCAATTCCAATTTCAACCCCCTCAATTCCACAAAATCAATTCCATTTTATAATCAAAGAATTTTAATTTCAATTCCACATGATTTATTGTAGGTTATAAATATATCATACATACAAGTTATTTTCTCTTTCATAAATTAATATCTATAAAATGACCAAAATACCCTTATTGTAAAATGAAAAAATAACCTAGTACAAAATGACTAAAGTACCCTTAATTTAAAATATTTAATGTTATTCGTTTAAATGAATAAAATACCCTTTGTACGATGTCGAAAAATAACGTTAGTGCAAAATTATAATAATACCCTTGACACAAAACAACAATTTTTTTATAAAAAAATCACAAACATACATAACATAAAAACACCAAAACATCCATGATAAAAAATTACGAAAATACTCTTGACGCAAAATGAAGAAAATACCCTCGGCTCAAAATGATAAAAAATACTTTCGCGCAAAATAATTTTTTTTTTTTTGAGCTCAAATAGCTTAAAATTCATATGATTAAAAATGACTCAAATTTTTTTGATGAAAAATGAAGAAAATACTTTGGCGTAAAATGACGAAAATGCCATTAATGCAAAAGACAAAAAACGATCTCATAAAAAAATGGAAAAATGCCTCTTGTGCAAAATGATCAAATTAACTTTGAATAAAATGAAAAAAATTCTATCAACAAAAATTGACAAAATTAGCCTTATAAAAATTATAAAAAATTCGTTTACTTGAAATTCCTAAAATATTATCGTTGTAAAATGACGAAAATACACTTGTTGAAAAAAAAATAGAAATGTCATTCATACCAAATGAAAATTAATAACCATGATGAAAATGAATAAATTACAACTCGTTTAAAAAAAAAAAAAAATTTTTGTTACAATAAGGGTATTTTTGTCATTTTTTTAAAGGGGCATTTTCTTCCATTCTAAACCAATGGGTAAATGTTATTTTCTTCATTTTCATCACAGTATTTTAGTCATTTTGTGATTTATTCATCTTTTATGAAGTACATATACGTTATTATGCAAAATGAGCTAATTCCACTTTAACAAGGGTATTTTGTCATTTTGCTACGAATGCATATTTTTTTATAAAATTGGACAATAAATGTTTCCTTCATATTACGCAAAATGGTATACTTTTAACTTTAGTAGGGAATTTTCATCATTTTTTATACCCAAAAATTGCGTCATTTTCTACTAGGGCTATTTTCGTCATTTTCCATCAAAAATATTTTCCTTTTTCTACGGTATTTTATCGAATTCATACTATAAAGATTTTATTTGGCAATGTGATTGTTTTTTAATTTAGCAACAGAAAACATTTCCTTTATTTTACATCGATAATTCTTTTAACAAGGGTATTATTGTCATTTTACGTCAAATATACTTTGGCTATTTGTATTATGAAAATAGTAGTCTTTTCACACTAGATGCATTTTTTCATTTTATTTTTAATTATGTGACTTTTTGGTGTTTCAAACAAATAAATTATAATTATAATTGAATTCCACATCAATTCCGTAGTTTTACCAAACAAATTTTTTTTCAATTATTTGGAATTGGAATTTCTTAGTATTCCAATTCTTGGAATTCCAAAGAATTGAAAAACTTTAGAATTCCAATTTCTTGTAATTCCAGGGAATTTCATAGAATTGGAATTCCAATTCCAAACCAATTCCAAGAAACAAACACGCCCTAAGGGTGTGCTTGTTTCCATGGAATTGGTATTGTATTGGTATTGGTTTTCCAATTCCAATTTTCTTGTTTGGCCATCAACAACATCATGGAATTGGAATTGGAATTGGAATTGGAATTTCAATTCTCTTGTTTGACTCTCAACAAAATTTTGGAATTGGAATTCCAACCACCTCAATTCTACAAAATCAATTCCATTTTATAACCAAAGAATTTGAATTCCAATTCCATAAGATTTATGGTAGGTTATAAATATTATCATACATACAAGTAATTTTCTCTCTAATAAATAAATAAATATAAAATGACCAAAGTACCCTTATTGTAAAATGACAAAACACCCCTAGTACAAAATGCCTAAAGTACCCTTAATTGACAAAAAAACCATTTGCACAATGTCAAAAAATACTGTTAGTGAAAAATTACAATATTACCATTGGCACAAAACAACGATTTTTTATATTAAAAAATCACAAACATACATAACATAAAATCACCAAAACATCCATGATATAAAATTACGAAAATACTCTCTACGCAAAATGACGAAAATACCATCGGTTCAAAATAATGAAAAATACTTTCGCGCAAAATAAAAAAATTACATTTGGCTCAAATAGCTTAAAAATACCATTTGTAAAATGTCGAAAAATACCTTTAGTGCAAAATTACAATAATACCCTTGGCATAAAACAATGATTTTTTTTTTTGTAAAAAAAATCACAAACATACATAACATAAAATCACCAAAACATCCATGGTATAAAATTACGAAAATACTGTTGACGCAAAATGACGAAAATACCCTCGGTTCAAAATGATAAAAAACAATTTCGTGCAAAATGAAAAAATTTACTTTTGGCTCAAATAACTTACAATTCATATCATAAAAAATGACTCAATTGTTTTAACGAAAATGCCCTTGATGCAAAAGGCGCTCCCATAAAAAATGGGAAAATGCCTCTTGTGCAAAATGACAAAATTAACTTTGAATAAAATGAAAAAGGGTATTCGTCTTTTATCAAGTACGTATTCGTTATTATGCACAATGAGTTAATTCCACTTTATCAAGGGTATTTTCGTATTTTGCAACAAATGCATTTTTTATAAAATTTGACCATAAAAGTTTTCTTCATATTAGAAAAAATGGAATATTTTTAAGTTTAGTAGGGAATTTAATCATTTTTATCCCAAAAAATTTCGTCATTTTCGTCATTTTCCATCAAAATATTTTCATTTTTTGATGGTATTTTATCCAATTCATACTATAAATATTTTATTCACCACTATGAATGTTCTTTTAATTTTGCAACAAAAAATGTTTCCGTTATTTTGCACCGATAATTCTTTTAAAAGGGTATTTTTGTCATTTTTCAAATGTACTTTGGCTATTTGTATTAGGAGAATATTAGCATTTTCACACTACATTTTTTTCATTTTATTTTTAATTATGTTATTTTTTGATGTTTCAAACAAATAAATTAAAATTAGAATTGAATTCCACATCAATTCCGTAGTTTTACCAAACAAAGAAATTCAATTATTTGGATTTGGAATTTCTTAGGATTCCAATTCTTGGAATTCCATAGAAATGGAAAACCTTAGAATTCCAATTTCTTGTAATTACGTGAAATTTCACAGAATTGGAATTCCAATTCCAAGAAACAAACATACCCTAAGAAAATTTGAAAATTTTGTGTAATTTCAGCTTGTCCAGTCGGAATTGGCATACTAAACTGACTGAAGTTATCAAATGTATCCTACACCAGTGGGGCAGGCGCCTGCCCACGATCTTGAGGTCGTGGGTTCGATACCCTCCGCCTGCGTGCGGCAAGCTTTAATCTCCCTTTCTAGGGTTATCTTCTCCTCGTCTGAGGCAGTTCTCTCTCCCTTATATGGGGCAACCGCCCAATCGAGCTTCAAAAAAAAAACCGACAGAAGTTTATGTACTTCATATTATTTTTTAAGGCAAATTGGTGAAATCACTCCCTAAACATATTACGATTGGTGACTTGGGTCCCTGAACATTTTTTTTTTTACTTTTTGATACTCAAACAATTTACATTTTGGTGCAATGGGTCTTTCCGTTCAAAAATTCGCTAGTCAACTATTAGTCAACACAAAATTCAAAATTCCTCATCAATAAATATGAGTATTTTCGATATTTTGATAAAAAAAACTCATATCTAAAAACAGCCACATTTCTATAACCCACTTCCCTAAACCAAATGACGATTCAATACTTTAAGATGAAAATGTATTGAAACTAGCCCTGAAACATAGTTGTGAAGATTTTCATTGAATGAATTCAAGAAAGATTAAATATCCTAAATTTGAGATGAAAATGTATTGAATCTAAGTTGAGAAACTAGCCCTGAATCATGATTGTGCAAAATGTAAGGAAATATAATTTTAGAAAATTGGTATATTCTTAAAGAGAAACTATAGAATTCCACATTAAATTTTCAGAAATGATAAAGAGAATAGGGATCAGAAAGATTTAGAAAAAGGGGTTTAGATGAAATGATTACCAGAAAGGTGGTGCCATCCAAGGAAAACATAGTGAAAATGGAGAGATGAAGGGAGAAAGAAGAAAGAGACTTGGGTCCCTAATTATTTATTTTTTTACTTTTAAATACTTAAACAATTTGCGTTTTGGTGCAATTGATCCTTCCGTTTATTTTTGGTATTTTGATAAAAACAAAACCCATATCTAAAACCCACCCCATTTTCATAACCCACTTCTCTAAACCAAATGACGATTAATAAGGTAAAATCCGCCCCATTTCCATAACCCACTTCTTCTTTCTTCTTCCTTCTTCTTTATCTTCTTCTCCCCTACTTGTCTTCCTGAGAAAGGCATCATGTAGGGGAGAAGAAGATGAAGAAGAAGGAAGAAGAAAGAAGAAGTGGGTTATGAAAATGGGGCGGATTTTACCTTATTAATCGTCATTTGGTTTAGGGAAGTGGGTTATGAAAATGGGGTGGGTTTTAGATATGGGTTTTGTTTTTATCAAAATACCAAAAATACCTATATTTATTGATGAGGAATTTTGAATTTTGTGTTGACTAACAGTTGATTAGCGAATTTTTGAACGGAATGATCAATTGCACCAAAATGCAAATATTTTAAGTATTTAAAAATAAAAAAATAAATAATTAGGGACCCAAGTCACCAATCGTAATATGTTTGGAGATGAATTTTACCAATTTATCTTTTTAAAAAGGTAGTATTATTGTTTGAGGGTGGTAGGTGTCTCAAAGTTTGGACTTTAAGTTCTTAGTCAAAATGGTTGTACTAAATGTGGTGTCAGTAGGTAACATATGATGGTAAAACAGGCAACATATTTAGCTAGTTTAGTGATCCTACACTAGACATTAGTACATTTCTCCCAGTGATATGCAGATTTCGTCGTAAATAGTTCAGTAAAAATTACTGTCCATTGTTGAATTTTACATTTAATATAGGTGCTCAATTAGATTAGGTAGGATTAATTGGATTGGGCAAAACCGGAACCGTTTGGACCGGACTCGGTCGATCGGGAGCTGTCTCGGGTTGACCGAACCGATTTGTCACTCCGATCGATCGAACCAGTTGGACCAAGTCAAAATCGGCACGTCTTGTGTAAGAGAGTGTGTGCATGTTAAGGGGATGGTGGGGAGAGAAATGTGGGTGTGTGGAGTTAGTGGGTGATTCCACTAACACAACTTGATGAAGTGTTCATCAAAAATACAAAAAAATTCCCTCCCACCATTCCATTCCATGCTAGCCGAAATATTCGGAATGCGCACATAAAGGTATAATTCCTATCACAATGTACTGATTCTTTCTCGTGAGTAAATCCTTTAAAGGAACAGAATCCCATTTTAAACCCGCTGCTTTTATGTGGGGATTCCGAATATTTCGGCTAGCATGGAATGGAATGGTGGGAGGGATTTTTTTGTTTTTGTTTTTGATGAACACTTCATCAAGTGTTGTTAGCGGAATCACACACTAATTCCACACACCCACATTTCTCTGCCCACTACCCTTAACATGCACACACTCTCTCACACAAGACATGTGCCGGTTTTGACCTGGTCCACGCGAAGGTCCACGTTGCCTTTTGCCAGCTCTCTACTACTTTGTAGTCCCTGCACATTCATGAAAATGTGAGAATCAAATCCGGTATCTAATACCCATGAAGAATTAGTAGTAGACAAGTTGATATCAATAACATAAATACCTTAGCCAGAAGTAACATTTGCTCATTTTCCAAGCTTTTTCTCAGCAAGAAAACAAGGGCAGTTTCTCTTCTAGTGTCCTTTCTGTCCACAATGGAAACAATTTCCATCCTTAACCACAGCGCCCTTGGGTTTCTGTGTTTTCTCAGAATGGTTAGGTTTGCCCGAAGGCTTGCCTTTAGGCTTTCCAAAACCCTTTGCCCCTGTTGTTGTTGACCATGTAAATGGCCTTGGACTTTCCTATTTCTTTCTCAACAGTCCTCAACATGTTCAACAATTCTGCGAGAAGTTTGTCTATCTAATTCATGTTGTAGTTCAATACAACATGACTGAATGATTCAGGCAACGATTACAGAATCAAGTCAGTGGATAGCTCTTGGCCAATATAGCCTATCATTTTCAGAATGTGAGTTCCGACTGGTGTTCCCTTTGCCATTATGCACAGAAATAGAGACTTCGACACATTGAATCTCTCTTGGCGGGCTTGACCTTGAAAGAGTTGCCTTATATGATTAATAATATCGAAAGCTCCCATTTCCTCATGTTGCTTTTGAAGCTCAGAGGTCATGGTCACGAATATAAGACTATACACATCTAATGCATCATCTAAGTTCTTACGATAAGCATTTCTTTCAGTGACTGGAGCCCCCACGACTGGTGGATCAGGAATATGAGTCTCGAGAACATTCTCATGCTTGAGAACGATTCTCAAGTTCCTGTACCAGTCGAGGAAGTTTCCTCCCTCAAGTTTATCCATCTCAAGGACGGATCACAATGATAAAGAGTTTGATGCAACGATTGCATTTGCTATTATATCTATACAAAGAAGAGTTTGCAAAGTTTTAGTTGTCACATTTTAAAATCATTAATAGGATTTTAATTAATGATTGTCCCACTATTTTCTTCAAATGAATAACCCTCAAGTACTCATTCGGAAAGTTAAAAACTTTCTAGAAGGACCACGATCCATATTTCATCATTTTCATGGTAGCTTTGGCTACAAAGCTCGAGAAATGGTTGTTTAGGTAAGCAACGTTTGCTAATCACATCAATTATGTGACTCTTGGTTGGTTAAGTAGGTAACACTTACCCTAAGTACATAAATGCACATCTCAACTATTTGCCTTCAGACCCAATACCGAGGCATCTTTGGCTACAAAGCTCGGCATTGGCAATCCAGTTAAGTATGACCCAAGGTTGAACGGCTGATATCACTAACTTATCCTTCGAGCCTCACCCGGACAAACAATCGCTTATTCCACTCGGAAGTTCACATTACTGTCGATCTAGGCCTTGATGAGGGCCCCACTTGGAAGGCAATAGACTTAATATTTAAAAATTGAGGGTTTTTATGTGTCTCACCAAACGGTGTATAATCTGATTATATGACTGTAACACATGTTTTAAAGCTGCAAAACATGCATCATGCATCTCATGCAAAAATAGTAAATAAAACTGTGACATAATAATAGCCCCTATAAGGATTTTTCGAGCCAACGGAAAATCCTAGGTCAATTTAAAGGTGGAAAAGAAATAAAACTATCTATTGTTTTCCGCCTCCTTGTGGTTTCCTCCATCTGATGGACGCCTTTCTTCATCACTTGTTACATATGAAAAAATATAAAATCATATTATATAGTTTTACATAATTGAAAGAATGCTAGAGTTACATTCAAAATTAAATTTAAAACAAGAATGAATAGATAAGGCACGACACGCATACCGTATTATAATAAAAACCATTGAGTCAATGACTATTACTATGCACCATGCTCCATGCTCCAATAACATGACAATCATACTAAAAGCACAAATACACACTGTCTGCCCCTTTCTGGTCGACCCAGACCATACTCCCGGTCGACCGCGACAAGGAAGTAACCAAAAATAGTGTAAAATTAGGCCACCTCGGTCGACCTAGAACATTTCTTATTGACCGGCTTGAAAACAGACTAGCCTCGATCGACCGTGATTGCTCACCTGTCGGCCGAATACTAGGTAGTAGCAAAATCCAATCTTCTAGGTCTGCCACGAACCTCTTCCGATCTATCAAATTATTCTTAGAAAATAGAAAACTGCCAAAACACGAATCTACAATTCGTTTTGGGAATCGTTTAATACTTAAACGACTTCTAGAGGTTGTACTAAGTAAAAATATCCTATGGCATGCATTATTTGTCTGCTAAAAGAACGATAACACATAAACAAAGTAATTGTGTTCTCTTGATAGGCTCTGATACCACTATACTCAAGAAGACGCTTGAGGTATTTGCTATGTTGGTCGTGACAAGTTAACAGTAATGAGGGGTATCTAGCAACACATCTTTACTCCAAATTCACAAATAGTCCAGTGATTCAAGTAATCAGAAATATTATCTTTTTGTATTAATCAATTTGTCCTCGATATCTAGATTGAACATAGGTCACGGAGAATGTTACAGTTGTATAGTTCAATCAATCAGTTTCTTGATTCCCGAGTAGACCAATCAAATGACATTAATATCTCATATTAATTCATTTGCTCATGGCCATGAATTAGTCTCACTCCATCAAGGTGCCCAAGATATCACTCATGTTGTATAGGAGGGACAAATCCTCTATCTATCACACCTCATCCTACAACACATGGTTCATAAATACACCCAACAAATTCCTTTATAGACCTCTAATTACAGATGACGTTTGACACCATCAAAGTATACCATTTTCCATGTAGGAAATCTTGTGTGATCTCAATTCGAAGGATTCATACACAAACAAAATTATTATAAGAACATTGTTGACATTTATACAACAATCCATGAAATGTTCTTATAAGCGGGTCAACCCAGTATAAAATACCCATGTGTTTGATTTAATATCACATATTCAATCGCAACACATACTAGTCTCAACACATTATTGTTGTCCTAAAAAATTCCATAATAATGATTGACTATGGACATTTTAGAATAGTTCAATGTAACAATTACATAACTATCTAAGGACGTTATTATATTTTATTACATTTGCACAAACGTAATTAATAGAATTCATGCCTTATTATTTCATCACATGAAGGAAAATAATACACACATATGAATAAAACGACAAACCTTACAGAGATCTGAAGTTGAAGTTCAAATTTTGCTGAATTATGGCTTTTCCGATCGACCGCATGAAAGCCTAAGGTCGACCGCAGAGGTTCAGTCGAACTAAGCCCCAATGTTCGGTCGACCGGACTTATGTCAGAAAGCAGAAAACATGCAATTTTCAGTTCAAACCACATCCAAACAGCCGTAGGTACATAACATGCATATTCAATGCCATAATCACAGTTTATATCCTAAGTCAAGCATATAGACGATCAACCATATAAGATTAATGTTTAAGACTTGAATATAAACCTCAAAACATACCCCAATGTTATATATATTAAATTAAAGCAAGACATAACATCTAAATACTCCCCTAAAGCAAATGACAATAATTATATATGGGAGGGGGTTCAACAACAGTTTTCATCGCAAATGATCAAATCATTAAAATGATCAAATACAACATGCTCAAAAGATCATCAAATAAAAACAAAGCATGTTATACATCAATGTGTCCCTTATCAAAGCAATTCATACAAGATATGAAAGTGTAAGAACAACAATTTCTATTCTAAGGGCACAATGGGATAACAAAGAGGGAAATGTATGAAAAGTAATAACAATGTTAAAAATAAAAAGATTAAGTTTGAAGAGATTATAATGGATTTTGAAGAGGCTTCTCCTTTTCATATTCCTTGTCAACTACGTCCTCCTCCTCATCATCATTTGATTCATTGTCCTCTTCATCTTCTTCATTTTCCTCCTCTTCACTTTCTTCCTCATCATTTTGTACCAAAGTTGATTTCTTTGATTTTGTGTTTCTAATCACATCATCAACCTTGTACTCTATCCATCAAACCTTGTTTCAAACTCCCCAAGCTTAATTTTCAATTTTGACATTCTCAAATTTAAGCTTTCCTTGAATTCATTCAATGTAGACAAGATTTGCATAAGAATATCTTCTCTTGCCTCATTTCTTTCTTGAGGAACCTCTCTTTCAACATTTCCCCTTGGGATGTCCTCATTTTGTCAACATTGTCTTGAAATTATCCTTCTTCATTAATGCCAAAGTTGATATCCTCAAACCTTTGTCCTCTTTGACCTTGGACATCTTCTTGCACATTTTCTTCTTGAGGCACATGTGGCCTTTGAATACCCCTTTTTTCAATGTGCTTCTTGATGGTTTCACATACTTTAGGACTCTTATTGTGTGCGATCAAGGCCGCCAAGAGCTCTTCATCGGTACATCTAGAGTGGAACTTCCAATGTCCATTAAACTAGGATTGATGAAGAACCTTGATAACTTGTATCAAGATTCAACACAACACTAAGTAGTTTGATTTTCAATGTAGGCTGAAACACCACAACAAGCGAAACTAGACTTGTTGATTAGTAACTCAAGAATTAATGAAAATCTAATAAGAAGTTCAATTCACAAGTATCTAAGGAATAACCTTACCAAATATCGTATATCTAACTTGGTGAATAATATTGGCCGAGTTCCCCTTTATATAGAGGAGGAATTTGGCTATTAAGCCTTACAAAATTAGAGTCCTATGTGAATTAGGACTCAACAATCTCAATAATAGTAAACTTGCTATGACAGAAACAACTACATAAATAAATGGACCGCGTGTCCTTTATTATAGCACCACTCGGCCTAAACTAATTAAAGGAATTAAAATAACAAAATATAAAGCTGAAATTACAATTAAAGTCTAAGGTATACTTTAATTGACACACTTGCTAAAATTGTACTTTAGCCACTTTGTTGATTTGGTCCGTGAGTGACATTTTCCAAAGTAATGAGATGGACTTGAATAGAATCTTCTAAGCGTAGCTTGAACTCCTCTAATGAGTTTAGATAAAGCTTGTCTCACTGCCTTGGTTCTTACTCTTGCCATTGGACCTTGATTGTTGATTAAAGGGTCCTTTGTGTAGGGTAGCCCCTTGGATGTGTCTTCATCAGGCAGCCCCTTAGACGTGTCCTCATTATTACCTCCCCCTTGAAAATTATTCTTCCTCGAATCACCACCATCATCAACATGATCTGTATCCAAATCAAAAAGGGATAAGTCAGAAACATTGAATGTAGCTCTTACACCATACTCTCCTTTCAAATCTAGCTTGTAAGCATTGTCGTTGATTTTGGCAACTACTTGAAAGGGTCCATCTCCTCTTGGGTATAACTTAGTCTTTCTTTCATTAGTAAATATATCTTTCCTTAGATGTAATCAAACCCAATCTGCTACTTCAAAGGGTATGTGCTTTCGGCCCTTGTTGGCATTCTTTGCATAAGAAGCATTATTCTTTGCAATTTGAGCTTGAACTTGTTGATGTAGATTTTGTATAAAATATGCTCTAGAATCACCTTCTACATTAAAATACTCATCAACAGGTAAATGAGTTAGATCTAAAGGGGTTAAGGGGTTAAAACCATAAACAACTTCAAAAGGAGAATTATTAGCAGTAGAATGTAATGTCCTATTATATGCAAATTCAGCAATAGGTAAACATTCTTCCCACCTTTTTAAATTCTTTTGTATAAGTGCTCGAAGAAGCACCCCTAAAGTTCTATCTGTTACCTAAGTTTGGCCATCTGTTTGTAGGTGACTTGATGTAGAAAATAACAATTTATTTCCCAACTTACTCCATAAGGTCTTCCAAATGTAACTTAAGAATTTTACATCTCTATCACTCACAATTGTCCTTGGAACTCCATGTAGCTGATTGATTTCTTTCATGAATAAGTCTGCTACATGACTTGCATTACTTGTTTTCCTACATGGAATAAAATGTGCCATTTTAGAAAATCTATCCACAACAACCATAATACTATCCATACCTCTTTGTGATCTTTGTAAACCAAGTATGAAGTCCATAAAAACATCAATCCAAGGTGAAGATGGAATAGGTAATGGCATGTATAATCCGTGATCTTTGCTTGTACTTTTAGTCTGTTTACACTTAAAACAAAGTTCACATATTTTCGAATATCTCTTTTCATCTTGGGCCAAAAGAAGTGTTCTTGCAATATATCAAGAGTTTTAACAACTCCAAAATGTCCTATTAAACCTCTAGAATGTGCTTACCTAACAAGTAATTCACGTATTGAACAAGATGGAATACACAATTTATTATCTTTGAACAAAAAGCCATCAAATCGGTAAAAAGACTTTTGAGCAGAGAGCTCACATGCTAAATACAAGGTTGAAAAATCATTATCATGTTCTTATAAAGTTTTAATATGTTCAAAACCAAGCAATTTAGCGTTCATTCCCGAAAGTAAAATGTACCTTCAAGATAAAACATCGCCTACAATGTCATCCTTTCCCTTTTTGTACTTGATGATATAAGAAAATGTATCAATAAAGGAAACCCATTTAGCATTCCTTTTGTTCAACTTACCTTGTCCTTTTAGGTACTTAATGGATTCATGGTCCGTGTGTATAAAAAACTCCTTCGACATTAAGTAATGCTTCCATGTTTCCAAAGCTCTAACAATTGCATACAACTCCTTGTCATAGGTTGGATAGTTAAGTGTAGGTCCACTGAATTTCTCACTAAAATAAGCCAAGGGTTTGTTTTGTTGTTGCAAAACAGCTCCAATAATAGGCAAAACAAGTATAGGAGAAGATGTAAGCAAATCTTTGAACTTGTCAAAGCTAGTTTGTTGCGGCTCATCCCAATAAAATGGAGTATCCTTTTTCACAACTTCATTCAATGGGGCAGCAATAGTAATAAAATCACGTACATAACGTCTATAGAAACTAGCTAACACATGAAAAGATCTTACTTGGCTTGCATTTGTTGGTGTCGGCCATTCCATGATTGCCTTGATCTTGGCCGGATCAACACTAATTCCTTGAGAACTCACAATATATCCAAGAAAATTTATAGAAGTAGTGCAAAAGACATACTTTTCGAGCTTAGCATATAAAGTTTGCTCCTTTAAGATAGTAAAAACAGTTCTAAGATGTTCAACATGCTCTTCCTAGTTTTTACTATAACCTAGTATATCATCAAAGTAAACTACCACAAATTTACCACAAACAATGTCTAAAGATGTAATTCATTAACCTCATGAAAGTACTTGGTTCATTAGTAAGACCAAAAGACATGACAACTCATTTATATAAACCATATTTAGTCTTAAATGCAGTTTTCCATTCATCACCTTCTTTCATTCTAATTTGATGGTATCCTTGAGTTAGATCAATTTTAGAAAATATCATGGCACCATGCAATTCTTCAAAAATATCATCTAAACGTGGTATAAGATGTCTATATTTAATAGTTATTTTATTTATAGCTCGACAATCCGTAGGATTAATTGCCATTTGGGTCCCCAACATATTTGCGCGCAGCCAATTTCATCCTTTTTCTTTTTTTTTTTTTACTTTTCACATCCCCAATATATTTTCAAACAGCCACTTTCATCCCTTTAAACTTTTTTTCATTCACTTTCATCTCAATATATTTTTCTAGCACTACTTTCATTCCCCAAAAAAATTTTCAAACGACCACTTTAAAAAAGGATGCAAGTGGGTCGTTTGAAAATATATTGAGGGATGAAAGTACTGCTAGAAAATATATTGGGGATGAAAATGGCTGGAAAAAAGTTAAAAAGGATGAAAGTGGCTGTTTGAAAATATATTGGGGATGTGAAAAGTTAAAAAAAAAAAAAAAGAAAAAGGATGAAATTGGCTGCGCGCAAATATGTTGGGGACCCAAATGGCAATTAATCCACAATCCGTACATAATCTCCAAGTTCCTTCCTTTTTAGGTACTAAAATAACAGGACTAGCACAAGGACTTAAAGATTCTCTTACGTGTTCCTTCTTAAGTAATGCATCTACTTGCCTTTGAATTTCTCGAGTTTCATCCGGATTTGCTCTATAAGCCGGTCTATTTGGAAGAACCGATCTTGGAATGACGTCGATTTGATTTTCAATTCCTCTAAGTGAAGGTAGACCTTTCAGCAATTCCTTGTGAAAAATACCTTTGAATTCCTGCAATAGATCATAAACAAGACTAGGAAGAGAAGAAGAAGTTAGCTCAAAAGTGTTAGTAAGACAAGGAGATTCGGCTCCTTTGAAAGAAGCAAAACAATTGCTTGTTTTTCTCGAATAGCCCTATCTACCTTTCTCGGGGATATAAATAAACACTCATTCCTCACCTTTTGAGAACTGGCATTTTTTCTCACATTAGACTCGGCTTTTTCAATAATTTTTACCTCTTTTTTTGCTGCAAGGGTGAGATCACTCTTTTTTTGCAACTTATCTCTCATCATTTTCTCTCTATCCTCGGCCATTGTTTGATGAAACTCACTAGCTGCCTTTGGGGTCAAAGGATGTAAACTAAACCTTATGTTATCCATGGTTACTTGATAAACATTCTTTCTTCCAAGATGATCCGCACCTCTATCATATTGTCATGGTCTTCCCAAATTAATATGACTAGCAGTCATAGGGACTACATCATACAAAACTTTGTCCTTATACTTTCCAATTGCAAATTCAATCTCTGCCTGTTTATCAACTCGAATTTCACCACTATTATTTAACCAAGAAATCTTATAAGGGTGTGGATGTTCTTTCCAAGGTAAATCAAGAGCGGTGACCATATCAAGAGAGCAAACATTAGCACAACTACCATTATCAATAATAAGAAGGCAAAGCTTGCCTTTGACATTGCACTTTATTTGGAAGAAAAAAAAGGCTCATTTGAAGATGTTGCGCATCTAATGGTTGAGTATGTATAAGCTTTATTGACACCAAAAGTTGACCCCCCTTCCTCGAGTTGTGCATATAAGTTATCGGCTTCTTCATCCAAATCTTCTTCCACGGATTCCACATCACTAACCCATATTCCATCATCTTGCATGATCATTACACTTTTATTAGGGCAGTCCCTAGCAAAATGGCCATTTCCTCTGCACTTATAACATTCCTTTTGAAGGTTAGAAGGGTTAACCTTAGATTGGATGAATTTGATGTATAAGAGGTCTTGGCTGCTCCATTTAATGTCGTGGCTGTTTTGGCTGCTCCAATTGTCTCATTTGCTTTGTTTGGGCTCGGTAAAAGTGATAAATTGGTTAGGGGCTGATTCGGCTTTTGCCGAGATTGGAAATTAGTCGAATAAGTCCTTAAACTTTTCTCCTTTAGTTGCTTTTCTATTTATTCTACATAATAAACCATTGCAATAAAATTATCATGGTTAACACGTTCTACCCTTGGCCGAATTTTGTCATGGAGACTCGCCAAAAATCTTGCTAAAGTAGCTTCACTATCTTCTTGAATATCCACTCTAATCATGTCAATTTCCATCTCTTTGTAATATTCATCCACCGATCTAGAGTCTTGATTAAGTCTTTGTAAGCGATTGAAAAGTTCCCTTGTGTAATTTCGGGGAACAAATCTCTGCTTCATCACCGCTTTCTTCTCATCCCAACTATCAATTTAATGTTGGCCCACCCTTCTCCTTGCATTTGCATTTTTGTCCCACCAAATAGAAGCATAATCTGAGAACTCCATGGCTGCCAACTTTATTTTTTTTTTCCTCCGAATAGTTGTGAACAACAACAACATGATCAACTTTACGAATCCAATCTAAAAATAATTCAAGATCATCCGTACCTTGAAAAGAGGGAATCTTGGTCTTGATTGCACCAAGATTGCTGACAAATCTTTGAAAATGTCCTCATATTCTCGACTTCATTGGTTCAAAAGAAATATTGTCATCAAACCTTTGATATTTCTCTCTTGCTCTCGGCTGAGGTGGTGCAAAATCCATTCTTGGCCGAATGTTGTCCATCCTTTGGTTCATTGGAATCATGAGACTCATACCCTTCATGTTTTGATGTAGAGACTCCCTATTGAGACATGATTACTTAAACACTCAAATTTGTTAGATAGAAAACAAAATCACTCAATATTCAACAATACTTGTAAAAGAACTTCAACTCTAGATGGCTTTAAAGATGAAAGCCAAGAATTAATGGTTCCTAATTGTTGCGTTGAGACAAAGCTGAAAAATAGAGGAATAGAAATCCTAGACTTAAACAAATAGTAAAGAAATAAAATAAGAGTAATCTTGAAAATCCTAAACCTAACAAGAAAATGAAAGATACTTTTTAGGTATCCTTTTGTGTTTAGGAAAAGAAAGATTTCAATATTTTATGCTTCTTGATTCTTGTTCTTGAATCTTTTTCATTTTCTTTCTTTTTCTTGGCCGAATGTATCAAGAATTGAGTCTCGAAGAACTTCAATTCTCGATTTTATAACATATAGAACGGCTCAAATTATGTAACAAAAAAATTGCAAACTTTTGCCAATTCTTGAAACTAGACTATGATGTCTGTGAATCCAGAAGTTTGATTTTGGCTAGGTTCAAGATAAACTTTCGGCCTCTTTTTTTTTTTTTTTTACCTTTGATCTTTTTTATTTTGTCCAAGCAAACAAGAAATTTTATCAAGAAAGAAATAAAGATACACCAAGAAAGAGATCAACCTTGAGCTCAGATACCAACTGATGAAGAACCTTGATAACTTGTATCAAGATTCAACACAACTGTTGAATTTCGGATCTTTCTCTTCTTGAAATAGTTTACGTGGGAATAAAATCAACGCAACACTAAGTAGTTTAATTTTCAATGGAGGTTGAAACACCACAACAAGCGGAACTAGATTTGTTGATTAGTAGCTCAAGAATGAATGAAAATTTAATAAGAAGTTCAATTCACAAGTATCTAAGGAATAACCTTACCAAATATCATATATCTAACTTGATGAATAATGTTGGCCGACTTCCCCTTTATATAGAGGAGGAATTCATCTATTAAACCTTACAAAATTAGAGTCCTGTGTGAATTAGGACTCAACAATCTGAAGAATAGTAAGTTTTCTTTACAAGAAACAACTACCTAAATAAATGGACCACATGTCCTTTATTATGACACCACTCAACCTAAACTAATTAAAGGAATTAAAATAACAAAATATAAAGCTGAAATTACAATTAAAGTCTAAGGTAGACACTTTAATTGACACACTTGCTAAAATTGTACTTTAGTCACTTTGTTGATTTGGTCCGTGAGTGATACTTTCCAAAGCAATGAGATGGACTTGAATAGAATCTTATAAGCGTAGCTTGACTTTTTCTTTAGCTTGAACTTCTCTAATAAGTGTAGATAAAGCTTGTCTCATTACCTTGGTTCTTGCTCTTGTCAATGGACCTTGAATGTTGATTAAAGGGTCATTTGTGTAGGGCAGACCCTTGGATGTGTCCTCATCAGGCAGCCTCTTGGATGTGTCCTCATCAAGGATCATAAGCATTTTATGGAATACCTTTCACTTCTTGATGTACGAGTTGTGAGCTTGAGTTTGTACTTTTTGAACAATAATATCCACATGTTCCCATAAGGATTGAACTTGTTTTCTTGGTTGATACTATCCATGAAATATTTGAGGGCCAAGTACCCAAAACTTGCCTTCTGCCTTTCTACCAACAATTGCATCACAGTCATTTGAAGATAAGTGATAAGACCGGATATAGGGACAACTACATTTGAGACCATATGGTGAAGTATTCGACCATATTCGTCCAATCTATCGGTCTCTCTCTCTCACTACATTTGAGACCATATGGTGAAGTATTCGACCATATTCGTCCAATCTATCGGTCTCTCTCTCTCTCTCTCTCTCTCTTTAGACTTGTTGAAGGATCCTTGCATGTTGAAATATGTTTTGATCATTCCAATGTCTAAGTCCTCTTATCTTGGCACACTACCGGAGGTATCAAAATACCTAATTGAGTCTCTCAAATTTAACTCCAAGTATATCACACGCCCTAGCTTCTGATAAGCTAAACTCCAAGCCTCATACCCTTGAGGTTCACCAATATAGCCCATCATCTTTAACCCTTCCTCTCTAAGATTGGCACCAAATTCATAGATAGTGAGGGGGTACATTTCACATTTATGAGCAAGTAGAGGTACCCATCCCATATCAATAAAGTACTCAATAGCCTCATCTAATGCCCCATTGAACATATTACTATCCATAACATATCCATGAATTATTTCTCTCATTTTCTTCACTAGATTTTCATACAAAGTCTTTAACTTTATCCGAATAAAATCTAGATGTTACCTTTTTGGTGGTGTAGGAAGAGGATTCTCGTTGGAATCGAAGGGAATGAGATAGGATTGGGCATTCATCATCGGACTCCGTGTCTTCGTCGGAGTGATTTGTTTACTTCGATTTCCATTTGCTCCGATCGGCCATCCTTTTTTTGTTTGCCCTCTTTGGAGCGGGCTCAATGGAATCTCTCATTGTTAATTGCTTTTCAAGAGGTCATTATAAAGTGGGTTTCTTTTTTTGGAGGATTGTGTTCGGATTGATCTTTTGAAGATTTTCAATGTGGATTGGTGTTTAAATTCTTCTTCATTGTGATACAAATTAAAAGGATGTGGAAGGAATTTGTGTTTGATGATGAATAGGCTTTGATCTTTGATTGTTTTTAAGAAGGGTTTTGAGAGTTTGGAAGGCGGAAAGTTGGAATTTTAAAAGTGTAACTGAAACCCTCTTTATAATTGTTGTTTCGCGGCACTTCGGTCGACCGGAGGTCCTATCCGGTCGCCCGACCCTCGTCCTAGAAAAATGGAATTTCATTATGTCTCGATTCCGATCGACCGGGATACCCTGCTTCTGTTAAGTTTTTACTTTCGGTCGACAGGAAGTCTGGTGAGGTCGACCGGTATATCGTACCACTTCGTGAGGCAACTTCAACATAACTTCAGTCGACCTGTGCCTTGTGCGGTCGACCGAAAATCCCTTGTTTCCTGCAATAACATTTAATTTTGGTACCCATTTTCTTATTAGTTCTAGGATTTTGTTTCAACCCATACATTTTTGGCACCTCACTCAATCTTCTTTTTAATGATGCAACGAGTAGCATGATGACCACAATTTCCTCAATAAGAGCAAATATCATTAAGATTTGTGGAATGTTAAGTTCTAGCATCATAAGAAGTAGAGTGTGCATGCTTGTGCTTGTGCTTGTGTTTATGCTCTATGCAATTATTATCAAGATGAGCATATGGAGTAACAAGCACATTAGCAAGGATATCTCTAGCACATGTACACTTATCCGCATAAGTATTTAGAATGTCAAATTTGTTCCTTAAGATATCATGCTCAACAAGTTTAGATTCTACAATTAGCATCTTGTCAAGCAAATCTTGGTTTTCAAGAGACAAAGCATTTAGAGATAAAAGCGCATTCTCTTTTTCATTTACTATGTTGTGAAAAGAAGTAAGAAGACTATCATATTCTACTTGCATTTTTATCTTTCATTAAGTGTGCAAGCAAGTTCATTACAAGTGATCTTGTTCTTCTTAGCCAATCTTTTCAATTTATCATATAAATCATTTAAAAGAACATAAGGATCCTCCTCATTATCATAGTCAAGATCAAGTGAAGGATTTTGGCACTGTACCTCATTGCCTATAGATTTAGGACATTGAATATCGTTTTGATCTTCATCAATGAGACAAATTAGGCATGTTGAGTGGCCTTGATCTTGACCCTCACTTTCTTGGGAGGAGCTTCTCCTTTGACGGCTTATTCTTTTCATTATTACATTAATTTCATTTGAAGCAATCTTCTTGTGGTTTGTGGAGTCATCATTGATGATTACTTTGTTGTTCCTTGATGGACTCTCCACACGCTCGTTGTCCTTGACACATAACTCTTTTCTTGGAGTTTTTTCTTGTTCTTGCCATTCTTTAGGGTTCATTTCTTTAAGATGCGAATTTGACCTTTTGGAACCTACAAGGGAAGCTTGAGAAACACATGGTACCTTTTGCAAAGGTCCTTCAAGTTAGTAGTGCCCTAGGACCATTAGCGTGTGTTGTACGTTTTATATCTTTTGAGCATGTCATTTGAATAGTTAATTTTGCTTCTGAACATCAAAAGCGTGATTTGATAGTAAAACTCATCAGCTTATGTAATTACTATTCTAGTTGTTCCTAGTTTTATGTAAGGTTCTTTACAATGAAATAAAACTAGTATGATGTTTGATTGATGATTATGTTTTACTAATCATGTATAATGAATATAAGTCATATCATAGATACAATATATTGGGATATATTGTATCGGACGTGATCCGTTAGAGAAGTAATACTTCATGGTCCTTAGTCATAAGTATTACCTCCTCAATACTATTTTGGAATCCTTAGACCTTATGTCTCCATTGATTCTAGCATGAATGGAGCCACGTTTTGACTCAGTCACTTTTAATCGAGTAATCAATACGACTGATTATCGGATGTAGTAACCTATCATTGCTTGAATGTGAGAGGCATTGTAAGGAATTTGTCCCTCTATTATTAGAGAGAGATATCCATGGGCCCCTCGATAGGGAAAGACTGTTTAAATGCATGGCCGTGCTCAAATATATTTAATAAAGTGGTTATTAAATATTGTTTTGTTGGAATAGTCTACTTGGAGATCGAGCATAAATACAATTAAGCTTTATAAGGGTGACGACCACTATACCTTATGCTTAATTAGGATATCGCGAGACAAAGGGATTAAATAGTGGATTGATATTAGGTTCCACCGCATATTCATTCACTCTAGGTAGTCACAATGTCCTGCTAGGGACCGCTTGTGATTTATGAACACATACTACTAAGTATATTTTCATTGCCATTGTGATATGAACCTATAGGGTCACACGCATGGACGAGTTAACCAATTTCATGTCTAGATTCAATTAATCTAGAATGTGTCTAGGTTCATTGTATCTGACATTTATTTTCTGAGAATAATAAAACGTTTTATTCAAATTAGAGATTAAGGAGAGGCATTTTCGGTATTTGGCTATAACTGGGATTGCGTGGAAGTTATTATGCGATAAAGACTCCCACTACCAGCAGAGGTTTATGGAACGTGGGAGTTAAAGACTCCCACTGCCGAAAGAGGTTGAGGACGTGAGAGTTGGTTTTGGGAACAAACTCTCACACCCTATATAAACCTCTTTTAGCCGGAACCCTAAACACTGATCAATTGAGACGCAATCCAAAAAGTACTCCGAAATTAGATTTCGGTTTTCTGCCTCTCCCTTTCTCTCTAATTCCCGAAACTCAGAAGAGGAAGAGCTAGCAATCGCTGTTCGTTTTGTCGCGTAGATACCAGTAGAGGGCAATTCCGCAAAGGGAAAGTTATTGGTGGCAGCAACACAAACTCTGAAAGTCCAAGAATCGGAATCTTTCATTCAAGAATCAGATTTTTTAGCCGAAAAATGTAAGCTTTCGTTTTAATTTTTGATTCCCATGGTATGAGCGGATCCTTCGAGGGAGGACTCATGGGTGTTTAGAACGAGTTTCTGCCCATGAATCCCTTCACTTCATTGTCAAAGTAATTTCTCAAGTGGCAAGTGTGTGCACAAGGATCAATATTTTCAATATTAAACAAACAAGAATGACTCTTATGAGTGTTATGCAAATAAAAACAACAGCCATCCAAGTTTGTGATATTGCATCTCATAAACAACTTAGAAATTGAGGTACATAACATATGAAGATCATGATTAACGTTATCTATATGGATATGATCATTTAAAGGGAGAGATGCAATATCAACAAGGTTAATGGCATAAAAAATCAAAGTCACTTCTCAATTTGTGTATATCATCAGTTAAAGTACTTTGAAAAAGTGAGCTTGATACCTTTGTAACCTTACCAAGTGATGAGAAGTGAGAATTGTCAATGTGGTTCTTTTCATCACTTGTGCAATTTAAGCTTCTTGGTTCCTTGAAGATTGTATCCCTTCAATTTTGAGGTTTCCAAGTGGTATGGAGTGTTTTTTATTTCTTTATCTTTGAACATCTCCATTCCTTAGGCCACTTCTTTTTTAGTTTTTCTCTTTGAAGCTTAGTGGCAAGGGTTTTTTCTTCCTTGAACATGATGCTTGACCTTCATTATCTCCATCATAGTTTATGTCTATGTGAAGGTCATCATCTTGTTCTTCCATCTCTTCTTCTATCTTTTCATCATGTGAAGCTCGATTGTAAGGTTGGCCTTTGAGCTCATTGAGAGTCCTTCACATGATTGAGTCCCCAATTCTAGAGTACTTTGTTGAGGTTTTCTTCATTAAGTGCACAACAAAGCACATTCATGGCCTTGAAGTTGAGGGTCATCTTCTTGTAGTCTTCTCATCATACTATCTTCTAGACTTTTGCACCATGATACCTTGTAAGAATATTGAAGGAACAAAAGGACCTTCTTCTATAATGCTCAACAAGAAAATGTCATTAGAAGAGGAATAATATATAAACAAATATTTCCAACAAATAAAGGTGGTATAGATGGGGATTGGTCATCTAAGGTAGAAAAGCTAAGAGCCATGGATCCTCCTAGAATGTTAGTCCAATAAAAATGATACTAGACACTGATACTAATTGGGGGGGGTGAATTAGGTTCTAAAAACATTTTGGCTTTTCTAAAATTCTTTGCCTAAATGATCACCTTAACAACAAGTATGTTGATTAAGCACATAAGGTGAGTTAATTATGTTTAGGCAACATAGATGACTAAGTGAAACAATTATAAAGCAAGGAAGCACGTTCTATGTCTCTAACCTTAAGAAAATAGTTCATGTAGACAAGTAAGCAAGTTTTAGCAATTCATGAACTATAAAGTAAAGGGGTAGGGATAGAGAAAACTAACACAATGATTTATAGTGGTTTGATTCACAAAGAATCTACATCCACTACCTTAGGACAAACCCAAGGATTTCAACATCCACTAATGGATACCCTTCACAACAACTGCAAGGTGGGTTCAACCTTTAACAATTGCCTCAACAAATGAGGACTTTTGCTTCACAAAGAAGACTCCACTCACAAAGACTGTTAAGCTCACAAAGAGCCAATCTCTCACAAGAGATACACTTGCATAACAAAGAGGACTTTTGATTCGCTAAGAAGACTCCACTCACAAAGAGTGTTTTTCTAGTTCTCAAAAGAACTAAGCTCTCTAAGAGCCAATCTCTCCAAAGAGACACCTCTCACAAGATGATTTTTGCCTCACCAATGAGGACTTAGAAACACTCACAAAGAGTGAAGCTCACGAAGAGTTTTTTTCCTACCTCACAAAGAACTAGTTCTTTCAAAGACAAAGGGTAACTAGTCTCTTACAATTAAGCCCTTTTACAAAAATCCATCTTGGATTGAATATACAAATGAAGCTCTAATCACTCTTGAGAATAGAAGAGATAGATGAAGTTTAAGGTCAACTCAAAATGATATATTTTGAAAGAAAGATTTGAAGATTAAGCTAAATAAGTGTTTGTTTTGCTGGGAATGAATTGTATACTTTATGCCCTCTTATGGCTTTCTTGGTTATAAAAATCATCTTTATATAGGGGCAAAAACACAAGCAAAATTGGTCACAACGACTATAATTTTCAACCTGATTGGACACATTTTGGTCGACCAGACCATGACGTAGGTCGTCCGAAGTGCTTCTGAAGTAATGGTTAAAGGCTCTCTGTTATCATCTCAGTCGACCGTAAGATGAGGTCCGATCTACCGGAGCAAAGCTCTATTGACCGACCTATAGCAAGGTCGTCCGATAGAATATATTCGTTGGAGCTTTGGAACATTCAAAATATGACTAAGGACACAATCAAACTCGGTCGACCGGACAACACATGTCGGTCGACCGAACTTCATTTGTTCTTCAAAGGCTAGGCCTAGGCCGACAGGAATGAAGTCCTAAAGTGGGTTTTCCCCTTAGTCAAGTTCTTAAAGTTCTCGAACACATGCCTAAGTGTATTGTAAAGATATAAAACACATTTTAAAGAATTTAGGCGATGACTAATACTTAACAAAGTTTTCAAAAACATTTTCAAAGAAATGAACAATGGAAAACATAAGGTTTTGAAAATATGAATAGTTGAGCTTTAAACATTCTATCCTAGTATTCTTAAGGAAAGATTATTCACATGAATATACCTCTTAGCATAAACTAATCTTCCTAAGGTTTTCAAATCTTCAAGTTGTATTCTTCTTGGAGCTTTGACTTGAAGCCTTTGATCAACATCTTCATGGAGTGATGAAGTCCTATAGCAATCTTGAGTTGTAGAGTATTAGACTTCACGCTTCCTCTTGTTAAGGAGCATACCATTTGATTCTTCTTTTGGATCGATTAGCTCTTAACTTGTTGATCTTCCTTCTTCTTGACTTTGCAAATCCCTCCAAGGCATGTGGATTGACTTGAAGCTTGTGTCATTGGATTCTTGCAATGTGTAGCTTTCCTTTGTGTGCATGATGATACCTTTGGTATACACAAGTAGCTATCTTACCATTTTCATTAATGTCGGTGTGAGTGCTAAGGATACTATCATTAAGAATATGCTCACACAAGCATTAGAACTATCAATGGTTTGTTATCATCAAAACAAAATTGATCACATTAGCCCTTAGGGCTTATAATATCTTGCAATAAAAATATATCCTCTTACCTCAAATATATCTTCTTACTCCATGAGCGAATTATAATTAGCTCACAACCCCCCCCAAATTCAAATCTTGACTTCGCCACTGACTGGGAATTAATGTTTCATCAAATTCTATAGTAGGATATGATAAAATATAAAAAATGAGCCTATTTAATTTGTTCCAAATTTAATTATGCATTCTTTTATCTCTCTATTTTTCTCTCTCCAACATTTAATGCAAAAGGCATGATTAGAAAAAACATCATTAATGAGACATTTATTTAGAAAATGGATAATTAATTTGAGACAAATTAAAAATGAAATGTTGATAGATAATTTGTAACGGAAAGAGTATATAAGTAGAAGTACAAGTTCTATTATATAGAGAAATAAAATTTACGAAAATAAAATAAAATTTTGCATAAAGCAAATATTGAACATCCAATCTCTAGGTTGGGGAGCCTCGGCTCTTACCTACTCGGACAAGGTCTTATTAGCTCCCTCCATCTTAAAATAAGCATATCATTTTATTTTTTATATGTCCGGAATTATTATTTTTGTTTCTAAATAAACAAGTATTTATGATTTTTTTCTATCTTACTATTACTTCCAACTTCCATTAAATAGTCCAAATATTTCAAAAAATATTACTCACTCTCTTCCAAAATATTTATCCCCTTTGTATTCTAAACGGAAATTAAAATTCACCAAATTTCATAGGAGAACATGACAAAATATCAAGTATAACCTTATTTAATATTTACTACAAACTTAATTTCTAGGGGTGTGCATTATTTAGTTTAAACCAAACACCACACCGAAGCGTATAAAATCTACGGTTTCCGATTCGGGTTTTTAAAATTTTGGCTATAACGGTTTGTTTTTCAATTTTAAAATAATTGAGGTTCGACATTCGTTTTTCAATTTTAAAAAACCAAAAAAACCGAAAAATCAAAATCTATATAAATATAATAAAGTTAGAGAAAAAAACTCATAACGCTCTCTCTAATGCTCCGACTAGTATGTCGTCCAACTCCCCTAAAATACTAGGTGTTTCTACGCTATCGTTGTGCGCGTCTTGGGACCGAACAATGACAATAGAGATTTTGGTTTTGGCATCATTTCTAGGGTATCAAATCTTCGCAATGCCGCTGGTACGCCAACAAACTGTCAATATAAACTCGTTGAAAGGGAAGCCGGATTGGAGTTACTCAAGTGATGGGAGGTGCATCGGAAAGGGAAGTGCAGATAACGAGGATAAATGAGATTGGTTTTGGAACAACGTCTCCGGCATTGAATTCCGGCCGGCGATTTTTCTATGACCTAGGATTGGATGCGAATGGGGCACTGGGAGGTCAGAATTAAATCATTGGTGAGTTTTGGGGAGAACGTGCTGTTGATACTGGGTACAATAGAGTCCGACCTTTATATTGATCCAACGGCGACCGAGATGGTCAGAGATTCGCCGGAGAGTGATGACAAAAGTTCAAAGACGAATTGAAGATTGTAAGGATATGGTGGGATGTGATAAGGCCATGGTTCCTTCATTGGGCCAAGGTTCATTCAATGTGGGCCTAGGATCTAATGACCCATTCAAGGACAAGAGATATGTTAGATCTTTTCGGGCTCTTTGGGTTGGGCTGTCAAATACAGTTCCGACCCAGATTATTTTAGGGGAAATGGGGCATTGGGCAAGCTGATTTTTTGGAAGCTGGAGTGTCTACTATTGGACGTCTGGTCTAGTCCTAGCGTGGGGATTGTGTTTTGGATGGGTCTGACCATGCTGGTCAAACCTCTGATCATTTTGACTTTGTTGGCCAAGATAATACAGACTCTCCGAATTGGAAACATGCTTCCACTCCAAATTGGTGGAAGAAAAGGCTTGACGACGATGATAAGACGAAGGTCGCAGGTCGGCCCCGTCAAGACTCATGAGTTGCTTGCTCGTGAATTGTCTGAGACTTCACAGCTCCTATACAATTCAAGACTTAGTGTGCCTCAAAATGACTCACATTTCTAGTAGTCTTTTTCCTTTTCATAATAAAGTCGTTTACAGACTTCATGATTAATATCATTGTAGTATTAGGTTTTATTTCATGGTTTAAATTAAGATTTATTTCAAGTTTCAATGTAAGCAATCAATGAGGGCGACCGTCTCAAATTTGGAGATGCATCCCTCAAGATAGAGATTCGTTGCAACGTGGTTTCGAATGGAGGATATGGAGCAGACGTTCTTTTCGTATCTGACGTGGTCGTTGACTAACTACATAACGCAGTTTTCAGCTAATCTCTCCTCCTAATTTTATGGGTTTTGAAAGTTTGTAGACAAGAACTCTGGCAATTGTGGAAGACCTCTGGTTTATACGTGACCTCAATTTTGATTTAGTAGTAGAGTCTGATTATAGGGTCATTTTGTACTTTAGGGCACATATTTTCTATGTCTGCGAGTCATGTAATGTTCTGGCTCATTTGATGTCTAGACTTTTCCTAAGGCTGATGCCTCATTTCAAAGGGTAGGAGATCCCTCGAAATTCCACCTCCCTCATGTAACTTATGATATTACTATTTCTTTTATAAAAAAAAAAAAAAGGATTAAATTCATGTGGCATATTGTGAGACGTGACCCTATCAGAAACATCCATGTGGAGACTTTCTCATTAAGATTCTCCTTGAAAGGGGTGCGCCATGAACTATAGTTATAAGTTGCTATATAGAGATAAATATTTGAGTAGGCAACTGATGTCATAAATTACTACAACAATAAATAGCTACAATTAGTATAATAGAAGTTGCAAAAACGTTTCTACTACATTCAGAAAGCTAATGAATTCTATAAATATAGAACTAATATCTTTTGCTATAGAAAACTACAATATTCTAATGAAAGGTTTAAGAAAACAATGACACTGTTGCTTTCATTAGCACATTATATTATATTTCTAACAGTGCAGATGGAAGTTGAAAAGACTGAGCAACTCTCGCCCATAAAAATAAAGTAGCTTAACGGACATCGGATATTGAAGAGATTAACAATAATTCCATTATCATTGCAATTAGTATTAATCAGAAGAAAATTTAAAGGTCAATCTCAAAATCATTTTATGAGAAAATCAAACTATTTCCAAATTCAGGTTAGAAGAAACTCATTAGTATGTACCTTTGGCTTCAAACTGTATATGGAAATTATTGGCTTTCAACTCTGTGTGAAAATGACCACAGTTTGATGTCTTTTTGTTTTGGAAGTTTTTCAAAAATTGGAGCATCTTCTAATAAGATGTCAACAATGCATTCGTTTATGGTGATCTTGCAGAGGATAATTACATGGAACCAACACCTAGATTTCCTCCACCTAGACCAAATATTTATTGCAAGATCAAGAGGTCCATATATGGGTTGAAACAAGCGGGAATGAACTGGTTTGGTAAGTTCACCTCAGACCTTTCCAAATTTGTCTTTAGGCAGACTGCACCGGAACCTACCTTATTCATCTATCGGAGAGGTAATATCTTTATTGCGATCCCAGTTTATGTTGACGACGTCATTCTCACAGAAAACTACATCAAAACATGCCAAGAAGTAAAAGGTACTTGTATTTTAAATTTACAATCAAAGATCTTGGAATTTTCAAATATTTCTTGGGCATTGAAGTAGCACATTCACCCAAATATTTTTTGTTTTGTGTCAAAGAAAGTATGTTGTTGACATTCTAATATAATGTGGGTTATCTGTTTCACGACCATGTTCTACGCCAATAAAGATACAACTCAAGTTGACAACCGAGGGTGATAGTGAAAAGTTAATCATAGATTTAGGGCAATATAAGCGATTAGTGAGTCGATTATTTTATCTCACCATAACGAGGTTCGACATCACTTATGCAGTCCATAATCTTAGCCAGTTCATGCAAAATCCAAGGTAAAAACATTTGGATGCTGCAATTCGAGTTGTTCGTTATATTAAGGGCAATCCGGGAAGATGATTTTTTTTTTTTTTTGCCTAAAAACAATCCCAATGCAGGACTAGTGGCTTATTGTGATTCTGATTGAGTCGTTTGTCCAACAACTAGGAGGTCTGTTACAAGGTATACCAAATTCACCGCCAAGACTTTATCACTTTCCAAGTACTAGGATCAAAACTCCCTCAAAAGGATCTTGTAATAGGATTTGACCTCTTAAGCCAAATTACCAATTTTTCTTTCACTCAAAAGGGAATTGTTTACAAAGGTCAACTTCCACCCTGGACCAAATGTTCCAACTTCTTCCAATTTCCCGAGTCTTGTGAGGCTAGTATTCTCAAGTCAGTTCAAAAGGATATTATCACTCAGTCATGTACACAGTCCCATTCAGAATTCCTAACTAAATGTTCAAATCCATACTTTATTCAATTAGGAAACACGCATATTTCTTGGCAATCCAAGAAACAACAAGTTGTCTCTCGATATTCAGCTGAAGCCGAATATAGAGTTATGGCCAATGCAACAAGTGAGCTAGTTTGGTTAAGAGGGTTGTTCAAATCTCTGAGAGTAACTTTAGGACCCCGCTAAATTGTATTGTGACAGACAGTCGGCTTCACATTGTGACCAATCCAGTTTTTCGTGAAAGAATTAAACTTGTCGAGATCGATTGTCATTTCGTTCGAGTAAATGTCCAAGATGGAACACTTGTTACTTGTCATGTGTGAACAAAGGAGCAATTCGCCTCTGTGTTAAATAAAGCATTGGGTCAAAGGCAATTCAATTATCTGGTTACCAAGTTGGGTGTTTTCGATATCCACACTCCAATTTAACGGTGAGTATCTGGTTACCAAGATGGGCTCGCAACATGACTGCCAAATGGGTTAGAAACTAGCTTATACTACTCTTTACACAGATCCTTAATAACAGAAAAATTTTACGATAGTCGTTGATGTCAACCGAAAGATTCGAAAACTCATCAACGGTGAGTTATATAACAGTTCCAATCAATTGCATAGAGCTGCATAGAACCTGGAGTTATACTTGTGAGTGGAGCATCTTCACTCACATGGAAAAAAGCCTTTTGTGTTGGTTCTACATTTTACAAAATAAATCATGTACCACGCGCGGCCTCAGCGCCGCTAATTACATATAGTTATGTACAAAATAAGGGTGTAAAAGTGATTGGGCTTACTTAATGGACTTCTACTAACTTCCTAACTAAAGATACAATATTATTTACAAACTGCTCTGGCCCAATAAGATTTTAGCCCACAACTTCTTTATTTCTCAAAGCCCAGCTTCGGCTTCACATTTGATAAGCCCTGCTAGGTACCGTGACACATTTGATAACTTTATCCTTCTTAATTTTTTTTTATATAAATCTTGGGTTTTAAAAAAAATAATAATAACGGGAGTGACACCAATGGGTTGTCCTGGAAACTGCCATCCTTGGTGGACACTAGAGTTGGCCTGTCAGTACACGATACTTGATATAATCTCTAGTATAAGTGGTCTACTAGGTATGGTGTGCTGATCATTGAAGGCACAATCAAGTCTTTGTATAATAAAAGAATGGCACTCTTAAGTTCAGTGTGCTGTTTTGCGGTAGCTTATTCGGTTTGTAAGTGCCGATAATTTGACAGCTTAAACTGTAAAAAGAAAAAAGTATTACTGATAAGTAATATCGTTCGAATTATTTGACAATTCTAAGCGCACTATCAACTCTTACTATGCAGTTTTAAGATAATTTTAGACGATTGAATGAAATATTAATTTAATAAGACGTAAAAGTATTTACAAAATTAAATAGCCAAATTTTTTAATGTACTGATTGAAAACGTGTTGAGCTTATCAATTGTGTTCTTTTTGTTCACATTTTAACAGTCCCTCGTGAATTGTGATGTATCTTCTATATGCTTTTGCCTAAAATTACCTCTAATGTAATTTCTAGTTTGAAGGTAAAGATCAATTCGCTTTTCGTAATATCTTCAACATAAAAGTTTTCGAGCATGGCTAAGTGGAATAATTTGTCACGAGTATAATTTTGATAGTTTTTTTTCTTCATTTATAGTGTGAGAGTTTGATTCATGTTAAGCATATAATCGCGCTCCCTGTTAATTGTTGGTATACAGTATCTAAGAAATTTATACTAATACACGTCCTATAATTTAACTTACTGAAAATGTGAGCACCCTTAAGGTTTGATTCAAATCCTTTTTTCAAGTGAAAATAATACTCATAGGAATATGCTGAAAGGGGGACGTAAAATTGTCTCTGCCAAATTAGACAAATGCAAGAAAAGAGGAACAGAAAGATGTGAGATTGGACCAAGAACGAAATATCTGAACTTTGTTTGGACATCTAAGAAGTAAGAGTCTCTTGGTTGCAAATAATTCATTGAAGAGCTTGATTTTGTGCAACAGCATTTTCTACTTGCCAGTTGAGGGCTGCTTCCGCAACAGAGATTGTCTTTTGTTGTCCTTTCTCATCAACCGCAGTGGGATTGGAAATCTTCCAGACATGTTTGATATTCTCCTTATCGAAAGTGGTAAAGGAAGGAAATAGAGGCTTGTATGAATTTGGAGAAGAAGAATGCATCATACTGAATTCAGTAGGGAATACAGTAGAAACTTCATTCCTAACTTAATTTCGACACATAACAATAAAAATCCCCGTTGACTCATTCTTTAATTTCTAATAAGTCTTCTGTCAGATACTTCCACAGAATCCCTTAATTAAATATTACTTCCAGCTAAATTTATTACTCCAACTCTAAAGTTTGAAAATAATACACGATCGTCAGATCAACAACTTTATAATGTCAAGTAGGCATTGGAACAAAGATGACAGATTTGTTTATAAATAGACATTTATACAGTTCCAGGGAACTGAAAAAAATAAAAATATTGGATTGAAACTCTTGGATTCCTAACATAAATTTTTCTATATTTGGGATGTTTCATGATGTCCTAAGTTTTCTAGATATGATTAATTATCATGGTGGTGTAAGTAATTTTTAAGTAGAGTTTTATTTTTATTTAAATGTTTTATTATTACAATGAAGAGGATCTGTCGATGTGACAACATATTTTGTCTGTTTGTCTCCCTATCAAAAGAGCGGGAATATTGGTGATGTGTTTTCTTTCATTTTCTTTATTTTTACTTGCATAAAATGTTTATTAATTTCATCTATATTTTTTTTTTTGGTGAATAATATTAATTTCATCTATCATTACATTATAATTGTCCCCATTTTTAATGTATGTGCTAATGAAGGTCACGTGGCAAGTTCTTCATTTGAATAATGTGCTTCTGCAACTATTACGTTCCAAAGTTGAGGGTGTATTTAATTTAATTTTTTTTTAAAAGTTTAGAGTTGACTATTATGCAAGAAATGTGATTACAAATCTAATAAAAAAAAAATATTTGGTTGTTTTTTAGAACAGAATAAATGTAAGTAGTCTGCTATGTTTCATGAAAGAAGTTCAAAGTTCAAACTTATACATTCGATTTATGGTTCTTAACTGAATATTACTTGTACATGTTTATACGTTGAGTGCTTCCAAGAGCATTATATATATGTGTGTGTGTGATTTTTTTGTAAATAAAGTTTATTTTATGGGAAAGGATATTCGCATTCTTAATTTAACTTCTTGCACTTCTCTCATTTTGTTTTATAAATGAAATGACACTAATACCCTTAGATATATTTGTCATGACATTCCTGCTGATAGATTAGCCAACTACGCATTGAGCCTTAAAGCCTCTTCTCAATGGTTTGGAGAACCACCGAGTTTTCTCCTACCAAATGTACTCCATGATATCATTAAATGATATATTTAATACTATTTTTATTCCAAAAAAAAAGAAAGATATACTTGTCTTGAACTGTTAATCACTACAAGAAAACAGGGAAACAGTGACGGCCGTTTCCGTCGTTTAGCGACCGATTAACGACTGAATGACGTGGTCGTGTATTTTTCGTCGCTAAGCAAATTACCGACCGAATACCGATGGAATATATAGCGACCGAATCTTCGGTCGCTATTTACCGACCGAATACCTACCGAATCGTCATCATTGTTGACTTTTGACTTTGACTGGTTAACGACTGAATACCGACGGAAATTCTAGCGACCGAATAATCGGTCGGTAAATAACGACCGAATACCGACCGAATGGTCAACATTGTTGACTTTTGACTTTGACTATATAACGACCAAATACCGACGGAAAGTCTAGCGACCGAATAATCGGTCTCTATTTACCGACGGAATAGCGACCAAATGGTCAATATTGTTGACTTTTGACTTTGACTGGTTAACGACCGAATACCGACGGAAAATTTAGCGACCGAATATTCGGTCGCTATTCCGTCGCTAAATTGTTTTTTATTTAAAAAAATAAATTTGAAATTAAATTAAATCCCTATTATAAAAAAACAGCAATACGCACAGAAATACAAACCAGAAACAGTATTAATAAGATCCCAAATAGCAAAAATAATCAATAAACCCAAAAAACACAAGTTTACACTTCTCATTTACAATACAACACTCACAATCAAAGTGTGCACTTCTCATTACATTTCAACACTCACACACTTTGAATTATCAAAACTCACATATTATACAATTAGCATACATTTCAATAATACACCAAGAAAACCAATAATACACCAAGAAAACTACATTGGATGTTAAAAAAACTACATTTGAAAAAACAAACAAAATTATGAGAATTGGCAAAAAAAAATTGCAAGAAATTATAAGAATTGGCAAAAAAAATTGCAAGACATTATAGAAAACCCATATATTAAAATCCAAGCAGAAATCAAGTACTACCTCCCTCCATTTTTGTTTGAATCTTCTCAAAATAGATGTATTTATTCCAATTGTTAAGAAAAAAAAGCTAGAAAATGCAAGATTCTCACCTAAACCCTAAAAACCCAACTCGAAATCGGGAGGTGGTGGCGATGCCTTGGAAGTGCCGGAGGTGGTGGCGATGTCTTGGAGGTGCCGGAGGTGGTGGCGCCCTGGAAGGAGGGAGGGGATTTGGGGGGAAATCGTTGGAAGAGGTGGTGGTGAAGGTGGAGGTCGCGGTCAGGGCGGAATGAAGAATGAGGGAGAGGCTTCCCTGCCTTAGATATATTTATAGAAATAAAACGCACAAAACGACGTCGTTTAGACATTTAATAATAGCGACGGAATTGGCAAATTCGGTCGCCACTTAGCATGCTTAACACTTGTCCAATTTTTCAAATAAATGAGCCTGCGAAAAAGCAAACGATGTCGTTTAGGCATTTAATAATAGCGACGGAATTTGCCAATTCCGTCGCTATTCGGTCGCCACTTAGGATGCTTAACACTTGTCCAATTTTTCAAATAAATTAGCCCGCGAAAAAGCAAACGATGCCGTTTAGTCATTTAATAATAGCGACCGAATAGCGACGGAATTTGCCAATTCGGTTGCTATTCGGTCGCCACTTAGCATGCTTAACACTTGTCCAATTTTTCAAATAAATTAGCCCGCGAAAAAGCAAACGATGTCGTTTAGGCATTTAATAATAGCGACCGAATAGCGACGGAATTTGCCAATTCCGTCGCTATACGGTCGCCACTTAGCATGCTTAACACTTGTCCAATTTTTCAAATAAATGAGCCCGCGAAAAAGTAAACGATGTCGTTTAGGCATTTAATAATAGCGACCGAATAGCGACGGAATTTGCCAATTCCGTCGCTATTCGGTCGCCACTTAGCATGCTTAACACTTGTCCAATTTTTCAAATAAATGAGCCCGCAAAAAAGCAAACGATGTCGTTTAGGCGTTTAATAATAGCGACGGAATTTGCCAATTCGGTCGCTATTCGGTCGCCAATTAGCATGCTTAAATACTTGTCCAGTTTTCAAATAAATGAGCCCGCGAAATGGCAAAAAGACGTCGTTTAGGCATTTAATAATAGCGACCGAATAGCGACGGAATTAGGGTTAGGGTTAGGGTAGGGCGACCGAATAGCGACCGACATAGCATATTCGGTCGCTATTATTCTCCCGGATTCCGTTTTTTTGTAAAATAGTGGGGGGTTTTTAAGGATATATAGAAACATTTTACCTAATAGTAACTAACATAGGCAAAATGTTTCTCTATATCCTTAAAAACCCCGGTATTCTATAAAAAAACGGAATCCGGGAAAAAGATAGCGACCGAATAGCGACGGCCTTCTCAAATTCCGTCGCTATTCGATCGCCCCTTAGCTTAATAGCGATGGATTTAGTAAAAACTTATAAATCCGAAAACCGACATCGTTCTAAATGTGAGTACGAACTAATATGAATATTTTAGTAATTATTTGTTAATTAATAATCAATTAATAAAATTTTAACTCCATCACTTAATGATTCACATAAATGCACACACAAATGTATTACTTGAATTGTTCTGCTTTGAGTATATATATCGGTATTTTATAAATCGGGACTGAAAACTCATTCGATGAGTAGATGAAGAATCGAATTTTTCTTCCAGAGACCGCCGTCTGCGTAGCGCAGATTCGTCGTTCCGCTGACCTAAGACTTTGTATATGTATTTTTCCTATTTTAGTTACTATTAGGTAAAATGTTTCTATATATCCTTAAAAACCCCGCTATTTTATAAAAAAACGGAAATCGAGAAAATAATAGCAACTGAATAGAAACGGAATTGGAAAATAATAGCGACCTAATTTCGGTCGTTATTCGGTCGGTATATTTTCCGTCGTTAAAGTCCGTCGGTAGTCGGTCGTTAACGAAAATAAAATGACGTCGTTTTGTGTCCTTCATTTATTACTATACAAATAAACACCGTTATGTATTCCGTCGGTATTCGGTCGTTAACTTCCGTCGGTATTCAGTCGTTATATATTCCGTCGATAAACGGTCGTTAATATCCGTTGGTATTCGGTCGTTAAGGGTGAACAAACCGACGACGTTTCAATTTGGTCAACGAGACCCATGTGGCCGACGGATGAGCGACGGAATAACGACCGATTTGTTTTCGGTTTCTATTCGGTCAGTATTCCGTCGTTAAATTTGTGACCGAAAATTTCGGTCGCTAAAGTCGGTCGCTATTTAACTGTTTTCTTGTAGTGAATTTAAGTTGAATTTATTAAGTTTGCGTATTAAAGTCCTTTCACTAGTAAACTAAAGGGAGAGGAGTGCAAAAAGTTAAAAGATGAGTGCAAATATCACCTCTCTATTTTGTACATCCTCAAATTCAAAGAAAATACATAGCTAAACTGCCCTTAGTGAGAGCTAAAGCCTCTTGCTAGATTTATATCTAGTCACATATGGTGCTTTATAAGAGCCTTTATAGCCTCTTTTTTACCCTTGTAAAAGCGGATAGGAATAAATTCATCAAAGTCGTACTCTTTTTGTAACTTTCACTATAAGAGTGGAGACATTCAATGACAACTTTTCTGTGACCATATACCATTTTGTCACAAATAAGAGGATTATTGTGACAAAATATTTTGTTGTTAATAGTTTAGGTACTAATTGTAACAACTTACATGTTTGTCACTGTTGTAAAATTGTGACGATTTAAAGTCTTTCATAATTAAGTTGTCACTATTACTAATTAATAGTGTCATAATTTCTTTTATCACTGATGTCTAGTCACTAATAGCATATGCGCACTGGCACCAATTTTATTTTGTGGGAATTAAACTTAGTTGTGACAAAATTTATTTTGCTCACTAGTATTTCAATTTATTGTGACATAAAGTTTAGTTAGTTAGTGTTAGCTGAATGTGGTCACAAATAAGAGGTTTATTGCGACAAAAAATGTATGGTCACTATTGTTTGTACTAGTAGTGACGAATTATTTGTTTGTTACTACCGCTTCCACAGTTAAGTTATCATTATTAATGTATTACTAGTGTCCTATTTTTTGTTACTAGATTATATCACTAATAGTACATGCACTGTGGCGCTGTTGAACTTCTAGTGGGTGGAAACTTATTTATGACAACTTCTCTTTGTCACTAGTATTTTCATTCATGTTGGAAAAAAAAATCTTTTGTCACTCAAACGTTTACTATTGTCAAAATTTTGTGTCGCGGAAATGTCAATTAGTTAGTTTAATTTAATATTGTCACCAAAAGAAGAAAAAAGAACAACTACTATGGTCACTATTTTGAAAATATTTAAGACGAGAAATTTTGACACATATATTTTTTGTTACAAAGGCTTTTCAGTACTGTTTATAGGTTTGATAAGGAGCAAAAGAAAATAAATAAAAATAAAATAATTTGAAAAAAAAAACCAAATGTTTCAATATTTAAAAATTTAAAACTTATAGATGTTCAATCATCATCATCATTGTCATCGACTTCATCATCTTAACCTCTACAATTCATCTCATGATCACTGATAATAATGTCTTCATCAAAATCAAATTCATTTAATTCTTCAACACTCATTGTATCAATAGTAACTGGATTTCCTTCAACAATTATCGCATATAAATCAGATCTATGCACTGGCACCAAATCATTATCATCATCTGTACACTACAAAAAAAATATTTATTAGGACTAAACTTTTCATGACAAAGACATTTATGTCACGAAATGTCCATCTTTCTCTGCGTAAACGACTTTTGATATGCAAAATCTATACTAGCAAGTATACTAGGTCGATGTTGTAGTAGTCAAGGTCGATCCCACAGAAAATAATGATTAATTAATTCCTTAGTAAATAATTCTACAATGATCAAAAGCAAGTAAAATAAATCCGATGGTTGATAATGATTTAATTAAACTAAATTAATTAACTAACGTAAAACAAATAACTTGAATAAGAAGTTTGATAAGAGAAAGATCTAAGGCACATGAATTCACTAAATTAACCAATATATTATCCTAACGATATGCTATTCAAGAGTGAGTTTCATTAATCGATCGATTTCCAATTATATCTAATAACCTCTTTCAAGGCTTATCAAACATATTCTCATGAATAAACCAACTATATGTCTATGTTGATTTCAACCCTTAAAAATGCATTAAACATATGAAATCATAAAGATCGCACAAACCATACAAGTATATGTAAATACTTCTAGTTGAAGTGAGGATTATACCATTCTGAGCTCAAAACTCGATATGTAAATACTTTTTGAAGCTCAAAATTACTATTAAAGTAGAAGAAAATATATATAAATTTACGAGTTATCAAATTCCCCCAACTTAAGCATTTTCTTGTCCTCAAACAATTTAAGCACAAGGTAAGACCGACAGACAAAAATCCTCAAGAACAAGTAGAAAGAAACCATGGAATCAGCAAGTTTAACAACTCAAATATTAATCTCCAATCATTCCAATATAACAAGTGCCACAAATACGAGTAATGAAATAGTATAAGGCAATTCACTCAATCTCTCATTATTATTTCATGAAACGTATGCATTCAAGAAGCTTGTATACAAACAGACCTTTATCTTTCACACCTCTTTTTGCCACAATTTAATTCATAGGTACCCTTGTGCAATGTACTTTTATTTTGACTCACGAATATATAGAATTAAAGTAAGACTGAGTAAGATCATTCAATTTCTTTACCACATTCAAAGTTACAAAGTTTCTATTGGGACTCATAGTGCACCAAAGAGTGTGAACTTTCTTATCACTCGTTTAGTGGCGTGTTAATTTCGCATACTCATAATCTTCCATTTTTCAAGATCAGCGGAGTAAAACTCAATTTATACTTTTTATTGCGGGCACCAAGGAGTGTGAATTTTCTTATCACTCGCCTAATGGTGTGCTCATTTCGCATACTCATACTCTTAGTGTGTTGATTGTTTTTTATTTCTTTTTCAACTTTTTTATAACCAAGAGCAGCGGAGTAGAGCCCGAAAACAGACATTTGACATTTTGTCGCATTTTTTTAATTAAAAGAATTACCTAGTCGTCCTTTTAAACGATATATTCAGAGTCAAGAGTTGTGTAGTGTATTGGGTAATCATAAATCGAATCAACAACAAAACAAGTGTGATCTTAAAAGGTCTCAAAGTCTAATTCCAAATACAAGTTCTATCACATATTCATAGACACAAGATAATCACTCAAAAATATTTTTTTCTTTAATTTCCCAATTTTTCTAGTGGCACAAGTCAAAGATTGGAAATCATGGAGAATAATGCTTAAAGTTGTTAAAATTAACGTATCCACAATTAATTAATTTTTACTTTTTCTTTTTTGAAGTTTTTGGATTTTTTATATTTCTTTAATAAAATGCAAAATTACTAAAAATACTAAATAGACCTACGAAAACAAATAAAACAAAACACTAAAGGTAAACAAAAAAAAACACAAACAATCCAAACTCCCCTCAACTTAAATTGAACATTGTCCTCAATGTGAAAATAAAGAGCAAAAGATAAAGGGAAGAGAACAATACTAGGCTCCTCAGGGCCATGACTCCCGCGACTACCAAATCCGTATTCGCCTTGTGAATGTGAATCTTCAATGATTAATGGGTGCATGGTAAAAAAGAGAAGAAAAATAAAAATAATAAAGAAAGAAAAAGTGTGAATAAGAGGCACAAAAAAAAAAGGGAAATTGGTAGGAGGAATTTGATGTTAGAAAAGGAAAATAAAATAAAATAGAAAATAGAAAATAAAACGATTTGGTGTGAACAGAGAAAAAAAATCGTGCAAGGAAAGGAAGAGGAAGGGAAGGGATCCGGTCTGAGTGCAGATTTTGACTTATGTGGTACACCTCTTTTAAACTCAAATCAGGGCTGGTTTCTACTTCCATGAATGGAAGCAAAATCCAAACTCTCTGTTTCTTTTTATGCCTAGAATGAGATGAGATACCAGGGCTGGTCCTATAATCCAGCCCTGGTTTCGTTTTTTTTTATTATTATTATTTTAAATAAATTATTTAATTAAATTTTTTTTAACTATCTTTAAATCCTATCTTTAAAAACGTTTTTTTGTTTTTTTAATACTTACGAAAAAACTTAAAATTTAAGGGAAAAATTAATAAAAATAATAATTAGTGCTCGTATAACGTGAGATTGTCACACATGCATTTTGGGTGCAAACCAAGAAACATAATGAAAATTATCGTTTTTATGGAGTAGCGTCATCCACTTTTTATTTATTGATGCATTACTTGAAGAGGGACTTAGGGAGGATGCCAAATATTGTAGGGCATTTTAAAATTGTCAAATTGTTCACCAAATTTATGTCTGATTCGATGCTCAATGTGAATCCTCTTGTCATGGAACAATTGCATGCCCTCTTTAAACCTTTGATCGTTCTCGTGAGTTCCAATTGGAAGTCCACCAAACTCACTCAACTTTGAGATTAAAGTTGTTACACCTGAAAAATATGAAGAATTAAGTACAGGTAAATCGGATGAACCTTCAAAACAAGTATGATTAAATTGAGAGTGAGAAAGAATAAAATTGAAATCAAATGACGGGGGTTTCTCGGAAGATGGCACCGGTCTCTCTAAATTCTTCCCTAACTCCTCAATTTGCTCATTTTTTACAAGACATGTTAGGAAAATGTGTATTAGGATGAAAAACATCTTTCATGACAGTCTTCTTATATTCTTCTTTTTCAACCTCATCCCGCAACATAAACTCAAAAGACTTATGAGTCAAATTATCTTTAAAATCATGTTCAAGAAAAGTACTAGAATTAACAAAATAACAAGAATTATTCTCTGGAGAAACTTTCATGGTCTTATACATATTAGAAACAACCTCCTCATCTTCAACCCTAAGAGTAACCTTTTCTAGTTGACCATCTATCAAAGCCCTACTAGTAACAAGGAAAGGTCTACCAAGAATGAGGGGCACCTCTCTATCCTCGTTAATATCCACTACAACAAAATCAGCAGTAAAGATAAATTTATCCACTTTAACAAGAACATCCTCAATTATACCACAAGGATAAATTATAGACCTATCTGCTAGTTGCAATGTCATGTTAGTAGATTTCACCTTACCTAGCCCCAACTTTTCAGAAATAGAAAAAGGCATTAAATTAATGCTAGCACCTAAATCACATAACGCCTTATCAAAATTTAATTGCCCAATAGTGTGAGGAATCGAAAAACTCCCTGGATCTTTCAAGTTTTGGGCCAACTTCCTTTTCAGAACAGCAGAGCACTCCTCCGTAAGCATTACTGTCTCACAATCATCGATACGCTTTCTTGTTAGCATCTCCTTCATGAATTTCGCGTACCTCGACATTTGCTCCAAAGCCTCTGCAAAAGGAATGTTAATATGCAACTTTTTAAATACATCCAAAGACTTAAAGAATTGTTTATCAATTTTTTTCTTTCTAAGTCTTTGGGGAAAGGGAATTAGGAGGAACATAAGGTGGATGAGGAATATAAGGTTTAGAATCTCCCTCTTTTGACTTATCCTCCTTTGAATAATCTATTGTTTTGTCTCCCTCATTCCTTTCCTTTTCAGCTTTTTTATGCTTTTCCACTGATTGAATTTGATTTCCACTCCTGATGGTCACTACATGAACTCGCTCCACGAGATTTTTCTCTATGTCACTAGGAAGTATCTTTGAAACTCTATCTTTTAATTTTCTAGCACATTCACCAAATTGAACCTCCAAGTCGTTGATAGAAGCTTGACTTGTATGAGCAAACAGGTCTATCTTAGCCTCCAACTTTTTTAAGTATTGAATCAAAGTTTCCTCATATTGAGGTGTCCTTTCTTGTGTTGGAGGAGGTTGTCGTGGAAGAGCCATATATTGTTGCTGAGTATTTTGATCCATCCATGAAAAATTTGAGTGTTACCTCCACCCCGAATTATAAGTGTTGGAGTAAGGATCATTCCATTGAGACATGCATTGCCTCTCAGCTCCCATATAATATGCTTTATGGTATGGTGGATATCCAAAATTGTTTTGGTTGCCTCTTTGATTCATGAAGGGGCTAACTTGATTTGTCAATTCTGCCAATTTGGAAACCACCTCGAATGTTGTTGCCATGTCTAAAAAAATTAAATTAAATTAAAATCACAAAGAAATCAAATCAATCAAATATTCCCCGGCAATGGTGCCAAAAACTTGGTACGCAAAATCTATACTAGCAAGTATACTAGGTCGATGTTGTAGTAGTCAAGGTCGATCCCACAGAAAATAATGATTAATTAATTCCTTAGTAAATAATTCTACAATGATCAAAAGCAAGTAAAATAAATCCGATGGTTGATAATGATTTAATTAAACTAAATTAATTAACTAACGCAAAACAAATAACTTGAATAAGAAGTTTGATAAGAGAAAGATCTAAGGCACAAGAATTCACTAAATTAACCAATATATTATCCTAACGATATAATATTCTAGAGTGAGTTTCATTAATCGATCGATTTCCAATTATATCTAATAACCTCTTTCAAGGCTTATCAAACATATTCTCATGAATAAACCAACTATATGTATATGTTGATTTCAACCCTTAAAAATGCATTAAACATATGAAATCATAAAGATCGCACAAACCATACAAGTATATGTCTATCTTGCATGCAATTTATGTTCAAATTATTTAACCTAATTAACAAGGTCATCTGTCGCAAATCTTCCAAGTTAATGTAAAGACAATTTGAGTGGTAGCTAATCACACAAAAGCATTAAGAACAATAATAAGAAATTAATTACACGACACTCATCGAATAACAAAATCAAGAGAATAATATATAAAATTAATCTAGCTACATCATGACCTTAGAATAAACATTTAGTTCATACTAGAGAAGAAATTCAAGAACAAATTAGAAGAGAGAATATAAGAAAACATCCCTGGATTCAAATAAAATCTTAAACTTGAAATCAAAATAATCTTCAAAAGTACTTCAATCGTCAAACCTTCAATCTTTTCTAAGAAATTTGTAAAATAAAAGAACTATAAAGATTAACCCTAGAAGAGGGCTAATTCTAGAGAAAAACTAAAACCTAGAGAATAATCTAATAATGACTGAATTTCTTTTCCTAAGACTATTAAAGAGTATTTATAGCAATAGAAACCTGCTAGCTTAAGGTAACTGACATAGATTAAAACTTTCCATGCTGCTTTAAAGTAGTTGACATAAAATACAACTCTTCAAGATTCTTTAAAGTAGTTGAAGTACACCAAAACTTTTCTAGTCTGTAAAAGTCATATATTCAATTCCAGCAGCTTCTTTCTTATTCTACAAGTTGGTTCACTTTTATCCTTCAAAAGACTATTTTGCCCCAACAAATGCAAACACAAAAAAGTGAGGATTATACCATTCTAAGCTCAAAACTCGATATGTAAATACTTTTTGAAGCTCAAAATTACTATTAAAGTAGAAGAAAATATAGATAAATTTACGAGTTACCAACTTCGTCAATAAAAATATGACATTTTCTGACGAAAATCTCACTTCGTCACGAAAATTAGTTGCTTTGTCACGAAAGGTCGACCAATTGTGACGAAGACAAATTTTCATACCGATAGGTATGACTTTTGGTAACGAAAAATGCCTTTGCCACGAAATGTTTCGGCCTAAAAGTGTTTTACTCTTTTATAACATTAAATTTATTACTAAAAAATAGTATCCACCTAGCATAATTTTATTCATATTTTGATAACAATTCCATACAAAAATATTTACATGTTTCTCCTTATTAATGGCTCAAATAACGCGTTCACCATCTATTGAAAGTCATCCTCGACATTTTTTTAATCAAATGGAACCTTTGTATAGCAATATATTCCGTCGTATGTGACAAATGCGGTTTTTGTCATGTTCTCGGGTGACATTAGAATTTGATGATAGCCTTTGTAGGCATCTAAGACGCAAAATGTTGAGTGGTCAGCCACACACTTGACTAGTTGGTCGATCCTCCGTAGAGGGTAACTTTTATTTGAATGACCTTATTAAGGTCTTTAAAGTCTATGCACATCCGCCATGTTCCATCTGGCTTTCGAACGACCATTAGGTTCGACAACCATTTTGGAAAACTTATTTTCTAGATGATCACACATTCTAGTAGCACGACCACCTCTTTTTGAAAGCATATTTCTTTTCCTTGCCAAAATTTTTTTTCTTATGAAAGATTGGCTTAGCTGTTGATGGTACGCCCAACCTGTGGTCGGCGATCGCTCAAGGTATCATTTTGAGGTCCTTCGGTTCGAAGGATAAGATGTCTTTGTATTCTTTTACTATCTCTGCTATTCGTATTTTTACCCATGAGTCAAATTATTTGCCTATACGGATTGTTATATCCGGATACCTTTCATCCAGCTGGAATAGCTCAAATTCGCCATTAGGTAAAATTGCTCGAGCATCTTCTTCAGTGGGAATTGTTGTATCACTGGGCCCTGTTTGCTCAGGTAGCTCTCAAAAGATTGGCACTCTCATGTCGTGGCTACCCGGCTTTTTACTTTATAACTTCGCCTCAAACTATCATTTACAGTGCTTTAGTATATGTGGTTCCACTTGCTTGCCCTGAATTAAGGCTCGGTCTGTCCAAATGGCATTGTAACGGGAGCAAGTGTCCACAATATAGTAAACCATGGGTTTGATCGTGGCCTTTTTATTTTCAATTGATGTTAGCAAGGTAATGTATCACGTTGCTCGAGTAGCCTTTCTTATAATCCCGACTATTGTTTGACGATAAGGAGTAATGTCATATCAAGGTATATCCATTTTGCGCACCGTGGATTTAAATATAATTTGATTGAACTGCTTGTGTCCACTTTGACAAGGTATTGGCCAATGATGGCTTGTATTATAAATGGTCCATCCTCGACATCACCAAGCAAGCCGACAGGGGAACCCTCTTTAATCCATGAGTCTGGGGTACCTTCTTCATGAGGGGTGCTATCAATTTGACTCATCGGCCCAGGCACGGCCGGAAGGGATTTATGGGCAGAAACTCGTTCTAAACACCCATGAATCGTCCCCGGAAGGATCCGCTCATACTCTGGGAATCGAAAATCAGTCGGTTAATGGTTTCTGGCTCGGATGCTGTGTTGTGACCACCAAAAGCCTTCCCTTGCGGAATTTCTCTCTACCAGTATCCACGCGACGAAACGAGCAGCGAGTGCTAGCTCTTTATTTTTTTGAGTTTCGGAAATCTATAGAGAAGAGATGGCAGAAATCTCTATTTCGGTAAAAGGTTTTTGCAGTTATAAAAAAGTCTAGCTAGGGTTTGGGCCAAGAGAGATTATATAAGCGTGACAGTTTGTTCCGAAAACCAACTCCCAAGTAATCCCAATCTCTTCTGGAAATGGGAGTTTTATCGCAAAATAACTCTCACGTAATCTCAGCGAAAGCCAAATACCAAAAATGCCCATCATTAATCTCTAATTAGAATAATATTCTCAGAAAAATAAATGTAAGATACAATGAATCTAGATACATTCTAGATTAATTGAAGCTGAACATAAAGCTCGTTAACTCGTCTATGTGTGTGACCCTGTAGGTTCATATCACAATGGCAATGAAGACACACCTAGTAGTAGTATGTGTTCATAAACCACAAACGGTCCCTAGCAGGACATTGTGACTACCCAGAGTGAATGAATGTACGGTGGAACCTAATGTCAAAACACTATTTAATCCATTTGTCTCGCGATATCTAAATTAAGCATAAGACATGGTAGTTGTCACCCTTATAAAGCTTAATTGCATTTATGCTCGATTTCCAAGTAGACTGTTCCAATAAATAGTATTTAATAACCACTTTATTAAATACATTTGAGCAAGACCATGCATTTAAACAGTCTTCCCTATCGAGGGGCCTATGGATATCTCTCTCTAATAAGAGATGGACAAATCCCTTACGATGTCTCTCATATTCAAGCCATGATAGGATACTACATCCGATCATACGTTGTATTAATTACTCGATTAAAAGTAACGTCCGACTGAGTCAAAACATAGCTTCATTCATGCTGGAAACGATGGAGACATAATGTCTAAGGATTCCAAATAGTATTCAGGAAGTAATACTTATGACTAAAGAACCATGAAACATTACTTCTCTTTCGGTTCACGTCCGATACAATATATCCCAACATATTGTATATATGATATGATTTGTATCCATTACACGTGATCAGAAAAACATAATCATCCATCAAACATCATACTAGTTTTATTTCATTGTATTTACACAAAACTAGGGACAATTCGAATAGTAATTGTATAAGCTAATGAGTTTTACAATCAGATCACATATTTGATGTTCAAAAGCAAAATTAACTATTCAAATGACTTGCTCAAAATATATAAAACGTACAAAATATGCTAATGGTCCCAGGGCACTACTAACGGGTTTGACATAGAATAAACTTTTTTTCCAACCCTTGCTAGAGGTGGGCAAGGAGTATACCATCAAAGGATCATCAACACGACGATTGAGCTGATATTGTCTCTCAACAATGTGGGCCCCAATTTGTAACTTCTGCAAAAGACATTCAGGTTGGTCGGGCACCAATTTCCCGACACCCAAAATTAATCCCATAACAATTCGAATGTCGTTCAACAGAAATCGATTAGGCACCAAATTGTAATAATTAAGAAGATTAAGAAGAAAGTCTGAAATGGGTAAAATCAAACCTCCCCTCATGTGTTCTTCATAAACGATGAAACAACCCTCGCGTGGGACACTTGCCCGATCAGCCTCTGTTAGCATCCCGATTTTCCAATTAGGGGCATATTCACAGCACTGGTTGTTTCTCTCTACTTGGTCTTGGGGTCATTATATTTACAGCAGTATTCTCCACAAATTAAGTATGGAGGAATCAATTTTTAACAGCCTCCTTGGTGTCGGCGACAATTGGAATATGGAAATTTGACGGTGGCTTGGTCGTATGTTAATTGGAGACTATTTACGCCGATCTTTTTTATTTTTGAATTAGTTCTTTGGAGACAGACTTGATATTGCTTTTGGAGGCATTTTTTGGATTGGATATCTAGAAAAAAGAAAAATGGGGAAAGAATTTTCTTTCACTTTCGCTTGTGATTTCATAGAAAGTCGATTTTTTTTCTAATAAACCTGCCCAAGATGGGATCTTTTTATAGGCCAACCCTGGGGTGATTGTGTCTATTCTAATGACTCTGACGTCACAATGCTATAGACTATCTGTTGCACTGAGAACTCAACCGGTGTGTTCTAGAAGCAACATTTAAGTGTCTTCACGCGCAATGTGCTCTGGAGTTGGGCTTTGTGGGAGGGAAGATGATGGAGTTGGTTCTCGGAATGGAGTACCCTACCCAATTAGGGCTCTGTAAGCCATCATCTCAAGCGGTGTGAGAATCCGGCTCAGGATGCCTAACGATTTATCATGCCTAACCGGGCTAGGGAAGACAATGGCTAAAGGCGGTTCAAGATTTTCCTAGGGATTAGGAACTGTACACTTATTAGGAAGTTGCCATATCCTAACAGAATTTAAGAGGATCAATCAGATAAGGAACGGGGTCGAGATATTTGAGACATCTAGGGTTTCCGGGTCTTTCTTTGGTTTACTTGGAGGTTAAGGTATGAATCATATAAATACCTAGTTATGCATGCTTTGTTGTCATTGATATTTTTATCTGTAATTCGATTACTGACTTAAAAATCAGAGAAGGTTCAGAGAGTTAGACTCACCTTTCTTTTTTTGCAGGATTCAAATCTTATTTCTAAACTCCATCCTCCATCATTTATTTAATTTTTTGTCCATCATTTCATAATCTTGTAGATTGGGTTGATCCAAAGATTTTAGATCCTTAATATATTGTTGATAATTTCTTTATGGATCTTATCCAGTATATGAAGAGCAAAAAAATGAACTCTAAATCTTGGAAATAATAAGTAAAAGAACCTACAAAACCTTCCAAGTGGGATTCGCCCCCTGTTAATACATGTGTAATTAGTGCTTCTTGTCTTAGATTTTCTTATCAACATTTGTAATTAATTCTAGGTCTTTTGTAAGGGTATATAACTTTGGACTATAGTCTCACCCTTTTTCCTGGATAACTTTGGACCATAGTATCTAGCTTGATGATTTGATCTCTAAAGAATTGATATACTAAATTCTCTTGTCTTACCTCATAATATGGTCCAATCAATAAATATATTAAGGGATTTGTTACAAATAAACTTTTATTTGGCAACTACATGGGTTTACATTTTCTTTTTCCTTTTTTTTTCCTTTTTGGTGAATTTCCTTATGATTTTCCTGCTATTGAAGAAGGACAAAAATTACTTTAATTAAGAATTTGTAACTAAGAAAAAAAAAAAGATTAAAGAATTTGGCAAAGATTATAAGTCGCATCAAAGCATTCAATTAAAGAGCACGTTCTTTTAGGCTTCTTGTCCACCCTTTGTTGACGAGATGTCCCACCAATTGATATTGTATGCATATCTCCAACACCTACCTATACTTTTCTAGATTCCATTTCCATCGTCTTATTGTTGCTAGCTATATATATAGCTTTACAATAGTGATTTTCCATATTTATGGCTTTAAGATTGATTATTTGAGTTTGTCAGTAGTGATAATCTCTGTTCATGTCTATAAACATTTCCAAGAAAAGCAACAAACTCCAAGGTTTTCTTCAAGAAATTTTTGTGAGTGGAGTTCAGCAGTCCGGCTCCAATGCAGAACAGGGATTGTTCCGCACGTGTGGAACAATCCCAGCCGTCGAATGAAATTTTGAACGGCTCAAATCTGTAGAGAGAAAAGTTGTGGCTGGACTTAAAATATTAAAAAAAATAAAATTTCTCTCTCCAGAACTGGACCGTTAAAAAATCTCATCCGACGGCTGGTAGCTTGTCCCGCACGTGCGAAACAAAAAGCTGTCCCGCATAGGAGCCGGGAGCAGAGTTCAGTCCATCACAAGGGGCATGCTTTAAATTGTCTCTCTTTCTAGGATTATCCCATCCTCCTCCTGTGAGGTTGCTACTCTCCCCTTTAGGGTGTACGCTCGTCTAGGCATAAAAAAAAAGTTCAGTCCGGCTCCTATTCGGAACAGGGAAAATTCCGCACCGTGCGGAACAATATACACCGTCGAATTTATAGTTTTAATGACTCAGATTTGGAGAGAAAAAAGTTGCAGCTGGAGTTAAAAAATAACAAAATAAAAACTTTTCTCTCTCCAAATCTGGACCGTTCAAACCTATAATCCGACGACCCAGATTGTTCCGCACGGTGCGGAACCTTTCCTTTTCCGCATAGGAGCAGGAGTGGTGTTGAGAATACAAGCAATCCGGCTCACGGAATACCTTTTTTTCGCACATGCGGAACAATTTTTTTACCTTGAGAATAGGTATTCTCAAGTTAAGAACACCTTTTCCGAACAAATGTTCGGAAAATTAGAACAAGTATTCATTTTTTTTCAAATCATTCTCACCCGTCAGAAATTTAATCTAAAGATTAAAATTTCGCCCCGCACGTGCGAAATAAAAGGTGTTATGCATATGAGCCTTGGTGGAATACAAGGGAGATGAACAAAAATATTTTGGATTATTGTGCTCAAGAAACTTGATTCTTGATCTAATTGATAAATGATTTACAGTGCATGTGGTATACATCTCAAATAAAAAAAAAAAAACAGTTTTAGTCTACATTTGCTCAAGCTTTTACGAATTTTTAAAACAGACATGAAATAAAAATTCAATCCAGATACACTCTAAGCTTTTACTTAATAGAAATGCAAAAGTGGAGGGAATGGAAAATAAATAACAAGGTATTTAAGAGGGGAAAAAAAAGTATTTAAGAAAATACTCTTGTTTGGTAGGAGGAAAGAGGGAGAAAAAGTAAATATGGAGCGCTACCCATCCCCTTTCACGCAAGGAAATCAACCACTTCAAAATTAATGGATTAGAAGTATTTATCGCTAAAAGATTTTCGAAGAAACTAATACTTTTTTTTCTTTCTATTTTGTTACTGTTTTTCCCTACAGGATACAATAATTAACTTAATAAAATAAACAATTTAAATTAAGGAAAATTGAACTAGTTTTTATTTACTTCCTAAAATGTATCACTCCCCTTTCCTCCCTTTCGTGTATCAAACAAAGGTTACGTGAAATAATCTTAAGCTTTTACTCCAGTTTCAGTATAATTGTTTAAATTTATTTTTCGACGTGTTTTAAATAATTTTTTTTATCATTATAAATGAAGAATTCTTTAATTATGTTTTTTCAATTTCACTCCTTATTTCAAACATTTTATTTAATACATTGATTATTACGATTGATATTGCCTATGTGAAAACTCCAAAACTTAATATATTAGATGCTTATTTCACAAATGAATATTGAAGAGTGAGAAGAAGAAAGAGAGAAAATATGGGTGAATAATATTGATAATGAATATAAAATAAAATTAGACATCTTATTATATTTTTTATAAAATTTATGAAATTTAATTTCGCGTAAAAAATAGAATTAGGATAAATATTTTGAGACGGAATAAATATTGAAAATAGTATTGGCTAAGAATATATTTGGTAGTCTTTTAGTTTAAGTTCGAATACTCACAAAATGCCATTTAACAAATTTATCATATTTATACAAAGAAAAAGAAAAGTAAGAAATTGCCATGCAAAGGAACAAGCAGCTTTAATAGGGGAGTTGGCCTTTCTTTTAGGAGAAATTTAGCAGCTCTCATTTTCTATAATTGTCATACCGAAGTACCTTTTGGCTACCCTTTTCCAGACACAAATATGCCTCAAGAATTATCAAGGGTCATCAACTTTTTTTTTGGGTTAATTACATTTACCTAAGGGAAGTTTGTTTAAACTACAAATGAATCCCTAAGGTATAGTTAAATTACATTTTTTTTCCTTTTTGGCTGAAAATTTTAATAATTAACACTAACATAGGACTTAATGACCATTATACCAAAAACAATCATTGTTAATACGAACCCTAAAGTTTTCTTTTTCCCTCCACCTCCCTCGTCCTCCTTCTCCTTGGAGGGTAACTTTATCATCAAGAAATCATAGTTATTGTTCAAGGTGGACAATATCTCATGGTTTATGTATTTTCTCTTTTAAGTAATGATGTATGAACTAAATTTCCCTTTTAAGTATCAAGAGTATACGGATTTTAGTATTTCTATTTTGGGTTCGGTGTGTTATCGGCGAATAAGGCACTGTCATATTACGGGGGTGTGACAATTTATGAAGCATTCTTCTACTTCTTTGGCCAAATGTAAACTGCAGAGAAGAAATCTTGTTAGTGATTTAAGATTCCTTTCTTTATGAGAAGTAGGATTGTGATTTTGTACGGTTTGGAGAATTGACCTGAAGTTCTTCATAATTTCTTTATTTGAAATTAGACTTACAAAGTTATATTAGACTATTTAAGAAAACAATTAGTATTTAATTAAGAGTATTTCCGGCACATAAGTTTATGTAGTTACAGTTTCCGTTCAATTATTAACAGTAGGAATAACTTGTTAAATGTATTACTCCAGTTGATTAAGAAAATGTAATACTCCCTCCATTCCTAAATATAAGACTTTTATTAAATGTTGCGAAAATTAAGGAAGAAAAAATTAAGATATTTTTGTAATTAAAATATCAATATTACTCTCTTAATTTGTATACCATTAATTCTATTTAAGAGAGTAATATTGATATTTGGATTATAAAAATATCTTAATTTTTGTTTTCTTAATTTTAGCAACATGTAATGAAAGTCTTATATTTAGGAATGAAGGTAGTATAATTATTGTTAGAGATCAATTTGTAATTTAGATAAACCTCCAGGAATTTTTAAAAAAAAAAAAACCTCAAGGAAAACAAATATAATTAACTTTCGTTTAGTTAAGAAAGTCATCAATTTCTTCTGTTCTTACAACTTCGGTGTGAGAAATTGACCACATAAATGCAATCATATATTTTGGCCTTTTGGAACTAGTTCTTTCTGGGACCCATTGCCAACAATGAAATGGGTCCCAACAGAGCCCAACTGTAGTTTGAGTTTTTGCTCCCAATTCTGATGGCATGTCATGTATGGTCTGCTTAGTTTTACCAAGTGGATTTTTAATTTTCGTTTTTGTTCTATTCAAGTTCAACTCTTGCTAACTTTCTTTTCATTGAGTCAGCATAAAAATATGGAAAATGATTTTCGGCCAAGTAAAATTGGCTAAAAACTAAAACTAAACACTATTCATTCCCTGTTAGTATAAGCTTAATTGTAAATTTTTTTCGGTACCTAGAACTTGTAATTTAGCTGCCCATAATCTTGCTAAATGGGCTAAGTTTTCTGGTTTAGTAGGAGTTATTCCCATTAGGAATCTTCCTTATACTATTTTTTGTGACATGGATTCAAATGGTTTGTCCGATGTAAGGGATCCGGGAGACTGTAATTCGACTTCTATTAATAATTAGCTGATTTCCATAAAAAAAAAAATAATAATAAGGGATTCACCTACTTATTTACCATTTTGCCACCAATTTAGTCAATTAATTGACTAAGACTTAGCCAACTAACACTACTCTAAAAATATTTGTACTGATAAATGATAATGCTAGAACAATATAAATGTCACAAAAAGAACAATTTTTTCCCTCCTTGTCCATTGGAGTAGCAGGTGACAGATGGTAAGAATTGAGTATATTTCTTGTTGGAGAAATTGGTTTTCTCAAAGAATTAAAGTGAAATTAAAGTGTCAGTGAGAACATTTTTGAGCCAATATTATTATATGTTACACCGCTCGGTTTTGAATGTTATTGAGATTATCACGAAATGGGTTGTGCAAACTTCGCGATGATATATATAACATGTGAGAAAACAAATTAATTGTGTGAATGATAAATTGGTATAAAATGGTGTGGATGAAATGTGGTAAATGGGTTTTAAACCCACACCCCGCATGGGAAACTCATGGAAGTGAAAATCACTTTATAAGGAAAAGTGGTTCACATGAATTTAAAATGTGTTACCAATATTATGCCCCATGTAAGAACCTCGGGGTGCAAATCGAAGGTCTGTCAATACCAAAATAGCTCGAACTTTTTCTATTCGAAGTTTCTGTCTCTTTTTTGCTTCAAATAAACAGAAGAGTTTGGACGTTGTACTTTGGGAATTCAGTGTTCAAGAGTGCTTGAAGCTGATAAAGACATGACATATATTGAACTTAAGGGGAAGCGGAATACTGCTGTCTCGTCCAGGATTCAATCCGAAATACAGTAACATTTTCTGTTTGTTTAATGTTTTCTTTATTTTTTCACTAACAGGAAAACTGTAATATTTTCTGTATTGGTACTGCTTTATTTTTTTGGAAAACAGTAATAACCAGTAGAAGTGTACTGTTTTAGTTTTTTCAGCCTTTTATTTTTGCACTGATTTTGTTTATCCTATTCTGATATAAGGTAAAAAAATAAATAAATAAATAAACAGTAGCAAAAAAATTTTCATCCTCCAATCAAATTTCTAACATTTCTTTCATCCTCCAATCAAATTTCTTATGTAGATAATGTTTACAGTTTTGTTTCCCATGTCATACTTTGTAAGAATTTAAGAATTATAGGGCTACCCATTTTTGTCATGTGTAAAAGAAAGGAATTAGTTTTGTACAGAGCTTTACAAAATTAGTTCATTCTAATTTTATAATACTGTCTCTACCAAATTAAATGTCCATATTAACTTGCAGATAAAAATAATAGTTCGACTTTAGGTAAACTACAACAGTACTTTCAAACGTAAGATAACTAATATATTTGTTTTTTTTTTTTTTTGAAGAAAATAACTAATATATTAGTAAAGTTCACATCTCTTTATATATAGGAATTCTTTTTAGTAGGAAAAAATCATTATCATTAAATGATATCGAATGTTAGATGTGATCATGGGTCTCCAAACCATTTTTAGCCAAAACATCTGTAGAATTATTACAAGATCTGTGGATAAAAGATAGAATGACTATACTAATCCCAACATATTCTTAATCTGACTAACTATGTGGCCTACTGGGGACAGGTCTTCATTAGCCTGATGCACTTTGTTAAGCAGAATTCGACAATCACTTTGTATGAGACATGGCTGATATCCTTGACCCATGGCAAAACTGAGCCCCTCCAGGAGTGCTTTTGCTTCTGCATACTCAGGACTAGACAAATTTGTGGCAAGCTTGGAGAAACCCACACAAAAGCTCATTTGTGGTCCCGCACTACATCGCCTAGGCCGCCAACACCATTAAGCCAAGATCCATCAACGTTCAGCTTTAAAAAGCATTGGTAGGCGGCCTCCATCCTAGGCGCGTAGAGGGGGCCATGTTTGCATGCACCTCTTGCCGTCTACTCTCCTTTGTCTTATCGGGAGGAATTTACAATTTTGATTTACCCTTAAGCATATACCTTATTTGGCTATAGTCCGGCAAACGTTGGCGAGCATTACCTTATCCTAGCGATGAAGCAAAAATATTGTTGTATTCTGTCGCGTGTACCAAAGCGAGATTTACATCTTCCTCGGCAGACCTTCTCATTACTTCAAAAACCGTTTTGTTCCTGTTATACCAGATATACCAAGGAACATAAATGAAGGGAGTGACAACTTCCTCTCCACATTCCAAAATAGGATTAAGGCAAAATGTGAATATGTCTTTAGTAATGATAGAATCAATGTCAAAACTAGTGTAGCCCCAAGCTGCTGCCGCCTAAGGGAAGGAAAAGATTGCATGTAGAGCAGACTCGGTTTCAATTTTACAAAGGGGGCACTACGATGCAAGAGTTTTAATTCTCCGAGATAGAGGTTGGCTGGTTGGCAAAATTCGCTGGAAATTCTTTCAGATGAAAACCTGTAGCTTTGGGGGAACATGTAGTCTCCAAATTAATTCCCAATGATGCATTGGTCGTTGAGGTGGATGGGCAGCTCCTCTCTCAACTCACGATGTCTAAATGAATATGGTATCCAGATTTAACCGAATAAAACCCATTCTTTGTGTAAGCCTAAACTAGCTTATCCGGCGGCAAAATGTCATACAGAGGAACTTTTAAAATCTTTCCAATCTCATATGAGGAAAAATAATGTTCCAGTAAATCCTCATTCCAGTTTCCTCATTGATAATCAATGAACCCAGACATTGCCATCATTTTTTTTAGAAAAATACATATTTGGCGGAGATAGGAGCTTGAAACTGTATAGGGATGTAAGCCATTTACCACACCACATATTGACCCTTGAGCCATCACCTATCCTCCATTTTAAATATGACAAGAGTAAATTCCGACTTTTGATAATGCCTTACCAAAAAAGGAGGTCCGTCCCTTCGGGGGAACAGTTAAGAATCTTTCCAAGGCTAAATACTTTGCCCGCAAGACTCTAGAGCAAAGTGAGAAAGGTTGATTGATGATCCGCCAACCTTACTTGGTTACCAAAGCTAGATTGAAGGCCTCGGGATCATGATATACCAGATCCCTCTCCGACCAAGCTCGCCGGAGTATCTTCATTCCCTTAGCATCACCACTCCATAGAAAAGCACGCATCATACTTGTGATGGATTCAATAATGTACTTGGGGAGAACGAAACAGAACCTGGCATAAGTGGGAATTGCATGGACTACAGATTTGACTAGTACAACTCGAGCTGGAAAGGATATAGTTTTTTCCTTCAAGCTACTAAGCTTCTTCCACACTTTATCGATAAGGAATTGGAATACCTCATTTTTTTTTATCTTCTTGTCGTGTATAGGATGCCTAAAAGTTTTCCTTTCCCATCAACCTCTGGGATTTGGATGATAAGAAATCTGTGGTCTTTTATCTCAGTATGGCTATTCTTACAGTAAAAAATGTTAGATTTATCATAGTTAATCATTTGACCAGAGCAGGCTTCATATGTCCTAAGTACCTCATTTAGCTTCCTCAAACATACCTCGTTGGCCTGTGAGAAAAAAAGAAGTCGTCCGCAAATAGAAGATGTGTGATGAAGCACCTCCTCCAAACTGAAAACTAGTGAGAACACCCCGCTCTTCAGCCGAGCAAATAAGAGAAGATAACCCATCAGTACAAATAAAGAAAAGAAAATGAGATAGGGTATCTCCTTGCCGGATTCCTCTAGTCGTCCTAAAGGATCTGGTGGGGAATTCCACTAAGCATAATCGAATAATTGACATTCCTGATACAGTTCATTACTAGAGACAAAAAAATTGGCAGGAAATTCATCTTAGCCTTTACCATTTATATATAATTTTATTCAACTTTGTCAAGGGCTTTACCCATGTCTAACATGAGAGCTAACTGATGGAACCATTTGGTCGGACCGTCTGAAAGCTGTGGAATACTTCAAAAGCCACGATTGCATTATCCGTAAGGACATTTTTTAGCCAATATTATTATATGTTACACCGCTCGGTTTTGAATGTTATTGAGATTATCACGAATTAGGTTGCTCAAGCTTCGCGATGAAATATAACATGTGAGAAAACCAATTATTGGTGTGAATGATAAATTTATATAAAGTGGGGTGGTTGAAATGTGGTAAATGAATATCAAACCCACATCCCACATAGGTTGGCTATGAAAGTGAGAATCACTTTATATGTAAAAATGGTTTACATGAGTTTAAAATATCTTGCTAAGGTTATGTCCCATGTTAGAACCTCGTGCACGCCCGCGCAAGCGAGGGTGTGAATCCAAGGCTCGTCGAAACCAAAATAGCTTGAACTTGTGTGCGGGCGCGACACAATGCCGAACCAAAACTTGCGGGCCTAATCAACCCATATTTTTTGCTACTGGTTTGAATTTTGGTTGGTTGTGTAACAGCCAAATTCATAACACAATTTAAATCTGGGTGAATGCAATTTTTAAAACCATTGACTGAAACTAGATTATTACAAGTCTGATTTTTATGCCTATAAAAGGCAGCCCTGAGTAGCCAGAAAATCACTCGAATTTTTTTCCTCTCCCTCTGCTTTGTATTCTTCTGTCTTCTCCTTTTTTGCATTTTTAAATAGCATTATGCCTTAGAGTTCCACACTGTTACCAAGTGATTCGAAGGTTCTGCTTTCTTCTACTTCAAAGAAACTTAGAGTTTGAGCATTGTACATTGAAAGTTTAGTGTTCAAGAGGCATGAAACGATAAAGACGAGCATATTGAACTTAAGGGAAAACGGTATATTGTTGTCTTGAAAGACCCCTTTGAGGGAAATGAACCTAAGAGGAGGGTGAATTAGGTTCTTAAAACTTTTTAGCTTTTCTAAAAACTTCTTTGCCTATGTGATCACCTTAACAAAAAGTATGTTGTTTAAGCATATAATGTCAGTTAATTATTTTTATGGCAACTTAAATGACTAAGTGAAGCAATTTTATAAAGCAAGGAAGCATGTGTTGTTTTCTAATCCTTCAGCATATATGTTCATATAATCAAGTAGAAAATTTATAGCAAGTATATGAACAATGAAGTAAAGAAGTAGGGATAGAGAAAACTAACACAGGGATTGATAGTTGTTCGATTCACAAAGAATCTACATCCACTACCTTAGGGCAAACCCAAGGATTTCAACATCCACTAAGGATACCCTTCACAACAAATGCAAGGTGGGTTCTACCTTTTACAATTGCCCCAACAAATGAGCACTTGTGCTTCACTAAGAAGACTCCACTCAAAAAGAGTTTTAAGCTCACAAAGAGTCAATCTCACCAATGAGATACTTGCCTCACAAAGAGGACTTTTGCTTCACTAAGAAGACTCCACTCACAAAGAGTGTTAAACTCACTAAGAGCCAATCTCAACAAATGAGATACCCCTCACAAGAGGATTTATGCCTCACCAATGAGGACTTAGAAACACTCACAAAGAGTGAAGCTCACAAAGAGCTTTTTGCTAGATCGCAAAGAACTAGTTCTCACTAAGAAAAATTTGGGTAACTAGTCTCTTTCAAAGGAGATTACAATTTAGCTCTCATTTAAATAATTCCCTCTTGGAATAGATTTACAATTGAAGCTCTAATCACTCTTGAAAATAGAAAGATAGATGAAGTCCTAAAGTGGTTTTTCAATTTAGTCAAGTAACTAATGTTCTCAAGCACATGCCTAAGTGTTTTGTAAATATATAAAACATATTTTAAAGAAATTAGGCATTGACCAACACTTACCTAAGTTTTTAAAAACAATTTCAAAGAATTGAACAATGTAAAACATGCATAGTTGAGCTTTAAACATTCTATATATCCTAGTATTCTCAAAGGAAAGATTAGTCACAAGATAGTACAGCATAGACTAATCTTCCTAAGGTCTTCAAGTCGGTAGATTAATTTTTTTTGGAGCTTTGATTTGAAGCCATTGATCAACATCTTCTTGGAGCGTTGAAGTCCTATAGCAATCTTGAGTTGTAGTGTATTGGACTTCACACTCCTTCTTTTCAAGGAGTTTACCGCTTGATTCTACTCTTGTTGGATTGAGTAGCTCTTGACATGTTGATATTCCTTCTTCATGACTTCACAAGTACTTCCATAACATGTGGATTGACTTCATGCTTGTGCTATGGAGTCTTGCAAATTGTAGCTTCCTTGTGTAGGATGATGACTTTGATGTACACAAGGAGCTATCTTATCATTTTCATCAATGTTGGTGTGTGTGCTAAGGATCCTATCATTAAGAACATACTTACAGGAACATTATGTTAGTAGTGCCCTAGGACCATTAGCACATGTTGTACGTTTTATATCTTTTGAGCATCTATTTGAATAGTTAATTTTGCTTTTGATTATCAAATGTGTGATTTGACAGTAAAACTCATTAGCTTATGTAATTACTATTCTAGTTGTCCCTAGTTTTATGTAATGCTTATTTACAATGAAATAAAACTAGTATGATGGATGATTGATGATCATGTTTTACTGGTCATGTGTAATGAATACAAATCATATCATAGATGCAATATATAGGGATACATTGTATTGGACGTGATCCGTTAGAGAATTAATACTTCATGGTCCTTAGTCATAAGTATTACTTCCTCAATACTATTTTAGAATCCTTAGACCTTATGTCTCCATTGATTCTAGCATGAATAGAGCCACGTTTTGACTCAGTCGTACGTTGCTTTTAATCGAGTAATCAATATGACTGATGATCGGATGTAGTGTCCTATCATGGCTTGAATGTGAGAGGCATTGTAAGGAATTTGTCCCTCTCTTATTAGTGAGAGATATCCATTGTAAGTGGTTATTAAATATTGTTTGTTGGAACAGTCTACCTGGAGATCGAGCATAAATATAATTAAGCTTAATAAGGGTGACGACTACCATGCCTTATGCTTAATTAGGATATCGCGAGACAAAGGGATTAAATAGTAGATTGATATTAGGTTCCACCGTAAATTCATTCACTTTGGGTAGTCACAATGTCCTGCTAGGGACCGCTTGTGATTTATGAACACATACTACTACTAGGTATGTTTTCATTGCCATTGTGATATGAACCTACAAGGTCACACGCATAGACGAGTTAACGAGCTTCATGTCCAGATTCAATGAATCTTGAATGTGTCTAGGTTCATTGTATATGACATTTATTTCTCTGAGAATAATAAGATGTTATTATTCGAATCAGGGATTAAAGAAGGGCATTTTTGGTATTTGGTTATAGCTGGAATTATGTGGGAGTTATTATCCGATAAAGACTCCCACTACCAGAAGAAGTCTAGAGGACGTGGGAGTTAAAGACTCCCACTACTGAAAGAGGTGGAGGACGTGAGAGTTGGTTATGGGAACAAACTCTCACACCCTATATAATCATCTCTCAGTCGAAACCCTAGTCACAACTTGCTTCAGCTGCAATTAACCAAACACACCCGAAATTAGATTTCGGATTCTGCCTTCTCCTTTTCTCCCTAATTCCCCAAACTCAGCAAAACGAAGAGCTAGCACTCGCTGCCCATTTTGTCGCGTGGATACGGGTAGGGAGTAATTCCGCAAGGGAGGACTCAAGGTGATCATTGCATCCGAGCCTTAAAGACAGAATCTTCAATTCAAGAATCGGATTCTTGAGCCAACAAATGTAAGTTCTTTTCTTTGTAATTTTCGATTCGTTTTGTATGAGCGGATCCTTCAGGGGAGGACTCATGGGTGTTTGGAACGAGTTTCCGCCCATGAATCCCTTCACATTAGAACTATCAATGGTTTGTTTCATCAAAAAAAGATTGATCACATTAGCCCTTAAGGCTTACATGTCTCGTCCATGAGCTAATCCAAATACCGGTTAAGGTTCTGAGTTTCAATTGTGTACTTGGTTTTTCTGTATAATTTTGCAAAAATAAAACACTAGCTTTATTTTTTGTCCTGTATTTTAATTTCAGTACTATTACTTTTAATTATATTTGTTAAATGGATAAACAGTGCTAAACTATTTTCAGTAAACCAGAAAATTACTAACATATTGTAAATTTTAACAGAAGTAATAAAAAATGGAATAATATGTTGTCCATGCCGTGGTCATATATATGCATGTACTTAAGTAAAGAGTAACTATAAATAACCTTTAACTATTTTCGTTTATATTTCTGGTTAAAACTATTTTTCAGAACAATTCCACCTATCAATTATTTTTGTTTTTCTATTTCTAGCCAAAACTATTTTTAGAACGTTTCTACCTATAAGCTATTTTTGACCTAACAACCTTGACAAATTAATTTTCACAAAGCGGTTTTCGACGTATGTATTTTAGTCATTTTACTTATAACAAACAAAAATTCATCCACTATTTCTCCCAATCCAAACTGATATCACAGTATGTTGCATTGGTTCAATTTAGAATGTGCTTCAAAATCTTGTGAAAAAGTTGATTGCTTCGATGTATGGATGCGCGGTATCTTGGTTATAGAAGGGGGAGACATAACCAATCTCTAAAATCTCAAATGTAATCGCGGTATCTTGGTGATAAAAGGGGGAGACATGACCAATCTCTCAACTCTCGAATTTAATCGGATATTGCAATAACTGATTCAAGGTTAGGGTTCTATAAATCGTAGGTGGGGTTTATTTGTTAGGAGTGAAGAGACTAAACACTATTTCCAATATGAGATGAGTGGTGCGGTTTAATTTTTCATGAAACCACCTTGCAGACATTAATTTGTCAAGGTTGTAAGGTCTGAAATAATTTACTAGTTGTTCTAAAAAATAGTTTTGGCTAGAAATAGGAAAGAAAAAATAGTTATTGAGTATTTAAGATGGTTATAATTTTTTTTGCTGAATAAAGATGGTTATAATTAATTACATATATTAATTAATTACATATATTGTTATAGTTATATTATGCTGAGTATATTACACCGGGAAGTATATATCATGACATTTAAAAATGAATGTTTTACTCTCTTCATCTCAAATTCTGTGTTCACTTGCTATTTTAGTTTATTCTAAATTTAGTATTCTCTTTTCTTTCTTTCAAATAGATGTGTTTTTTCCCTAAACTTTCAATTAATCAGGGTAAGATGGAGACTGCTAAGCGGATCCAACAAGGACAATGAATTGTTTAGCTTGGAATTATAAAGGAGTTAATAACACTCAGACAAATCAGGAATTAATGCGCTTATGTGATGTGCATCACTCAGCTATAGTTTTTTTTATCCGAAGCTAAGTCTTTGTCTAGTTCCATGGATTTTATTCGTCGTAAGTTAGGATTTCCTTTTCATTTTCATGTCAGTCATCAAGGCCTTAGTGGTGGCATTTGCTTGTTATGGGATTCTTCAGTTAAGATGGATATTATATCTTACTCGCATGGTCATATTGATTCTTCTTTTTCTTCTAATGAATATGACTTTAAATGGTGTTGTACGGGTTTTTATGGGAACCCAAATGCTACTCTTAGACCTCACTAATGGAAATTACTTAAACGATTGCATTCAGTTAATTCGCTCTCTTGTCTTTGTATGGGTGATTTTAACGAAATCTTGAGCCAAGATGAAAAAACTGATCTTTTTTCAAGAAGTTAGACTCAAATGAATAATTTTAGAGATGCTTTCAAGGACTGTGGCTTATGTGATTTGGGATTTACAGGTAGTCCTCACACTTAGTGTAATTTCCGGGATGGAATGGGAAGTTTTCGCCCGTCTTGATAGGGGCCTTGCTACCCCATCTTGGCGAAACATTTTTTCTAATTTATCTATCCAGCACTTGTCCACTAAAGATAGTGACCATCTGTCGATTCTTCTTGGAATTCCTCCACACCGCAAGTGTCGGAAACGAAAAAATAGGAAACCTCGTCCCCTAAAGTTTGAACCTATTTGGTTTCAAGAACCGTATTTTTTAATCATACATGGGCGTCTCCCTCTGGTCTTTCCTCCTTTCGAATCAGTAGTGCTTTATCTGACTTCCGCGCCGACCTATTAGAATTGAGGTCTAGAGTTATTGGAGATTTAGAGAAAAAAACTTAAAGATAAACAAAATCAATTAGATGCAATCAAAAAGAGGCGTGGATTGATTGGTTATTCCCTATCTGAGGAGCTTGAAGTCGTCAAGGATTTGGAGAAAATACAGGATCTTAGGGAAGGAAATTAGAAGGCGCGAAGTAGAGCAAATTGGTCGATGGAAGGAGACCGCAATACTGCTTATTTCCATAATAAGGCGTCCCACTGAAAGAAGAGAAATTATATTGATTAGATAGTAGTTCCGGGTGGTAGTCTAAAGGTAGATGAAGATGATATTCAGAATGTGACTGTTGATTTCTTTCAATTTCTATTTGGGACTAATACCGAAGGAGCGAGTCTTTCCCCTGATTTACTTACTAATAAGCTTAGTCCAAGCGAAGTGGCTATCTTAGAGCAACCCTTCACAAGGGTAGAAATTGTCAAGGCTCTTGATCCAGATGGACTGCATGTGTTTTTTTCCAGAAACTTTGGCACATCCTAGGAAACTCGGTCTCAAATTTTATTCTAGGAGTCCTAAATGAGGGGGCTGACATGGCGGCAATCAATTCTACGCATATAGCTCTAATCGCTAACATTAAAAACCCAATTTATATGGTGCATTTTAGACCCATTAGCTTATGTAATGTTGTATATAAACTCCTTTCTAAAGTCTTCACCAATCGCCTCAAGTTGGTCATGAACTGAATCATTGACGAGATTCATAGTGCTTGTTTATCTTTCAAATATCACTAGTTTTGATGGCTTGTTTTAAAATTATCCAAAACCTCCATCTCTTTTGGTTATTCATCTTTGGGAAGTTTGTGCTCACCTTTAATTGATTCATAACTTCCCTTTTCAAACTTAACTGTTTATGCTCTTACCTTGCTTTATCTTTAGCTTTTAAACATCACCTTTGTAGTTTGGTTTGAATTCATATTTGAAATATATTCTTAAACAACTACTTGAGGAACAAACTTGTTCTTTCATACTATTTTTTACTCTCTTATCCTCCCTATAGGTGATACATAAATACTTGTTGTTTTTTGCATATACTTTGTACTTGATGTCTTTTCAGGACACAAAAGTGTTAGTAGTGCCCTAGGACCATTAGCACATGTTGTGCGTTTTGTTATCTTTTTGAGCAAGTAATTGAATAGTTAATTTTGCTTTTGATTATCAAATGTGTGATTTGATAGTAAAACTCATTAGCTAATGTAATTACTATTCTAGAAGTCCCTAGTTTTATGTAATGCTTAATTACTATGAAATAAAACTAGTATGATTGTTGATTGATGATCTTGTTTTACTGATCATGTGTAATGGATACAAATCACATCATAGATGCAATATATAGGGATACATTGTATTGGACGTGATCCAGTCGAGAAGTAATACTTCATGGTCTTAAGTCATAAGTATTACTTCTTCAATACTATTTTAGAATCCTTAGACCGTATGTCTTCATTGATTTTAGTATGAATGGAGCCACGTTTTGACTCGGTCGGGACGTTACTTGTAACGAGTAATCAATACGATCGATGATCGGATGTAGTGTCCTATCATAGCTTGAATGTGAGAGACATTGTAAGGAATTTGTCCCTCTCTATTATTGAGAGAGATATCCATGGGCCCCTCGATAGGGAAAGACTGTTTAAATGCATGGCCGTGCTCAAATGTGTTTGATAGAGTGGTTATCAAATGCTATTTGTCGAAACAGATCTACCCGGAGATCGAGCATAAATATAATTAAGCTTAATAAGGGTGACGACCACCATGCCTTATGCTTAATTAGGATATCGCGAGACAAAGGGATTAAATAGTGGATTGATATTAGGTTCCGTTGTATATTCATTCACTTTGGGTAGTCACAATGTCCTGCTAGGGACCGCTTGTGATTTATGGACTCACACTACTACTAAGTGTGTTTTCATTGCCATTGTGAGATGAACCTACAGGGTCACACGCATAGACGAGCTAACGAGCTTTATGTCCAGATTCAATGAACCTAGAATGTGTCTAGGTTCATTGTATCTGACATTTGTCTTTCTGGAAATAATAAAGTGTTTATTATTCGAATTAGAGATAGGGGCAATTTCGGTATTTTACCTATAGCTGGGATTACGTGGGAGTTATTATCCGATAAGGACTCCCACTACCAGCAGAATTCTAGGGAACGCGGGAGTTAGAGACTCCCACTGCCGAGAGGAGTTGGGGATGTGAGAGTTGGTTATGGGAACAAACTCTCACACCCTATATAATAAACTCTTGGCCGAAACCCTAGACTACAATTCTTTTAGCCGAAATTAACCAAGAAACCCGATTTTAGATTTCAGTTTCAGCCTCTCCCTTTTCTCTCTAATTCCCGAAAAACAGAAAAGACGAAGAGCTAGCAATCGCTGCCCGTTTCGTCGCGTGGATACCGGTAGAGGGACTTTCCGTGAGGGAGATCAATTGGTGGCGGATTAGCATCCAAGAAACGCCATCCTCCATTCAGAAGCGACTTCTTGAATCAGTAAAATGTAAGTTTTTACCGCTATTTTCGATTCGTTTCATATGAGCGGATCCTTCAGGGGAGGATCCATGGGTGTTTGGAACGAGTTTCCGCCCATGAATCCCTTTCAGTGGTATCAGAGCCTTGCTCATACGATTCGTATTCGATATTGTTAATCACATCTCAACATATATCAAATTCGATTTGGTATGTGTATTTGTGAAAAACAGAAAAGATTGGTTCTTTCATGTTTCTGTGATTATAATACCGCATAAACTGTTTAATGCGTTTAAAGATTGTCTCTTTGATCATGATATGTGTGATATATGAACTGCTGTTTGATGAACTGCTGTTTGATGAACTGATGTTGCATTAACTGCTGTTGTATAAACTGCCTTAGCATGATTCGGTTTGAAATTAAATTTGATTAATTTGCATAAACTGTGAATCTGTGATTAATTAGATTAATTCGGTTATATGCATAAACTGTTTATGATTATGAATATGTTTATGAATATGATTATATGCATAAACTGTTTATGAATCGGTTATCAACTTCGGTTAATTCGATTAACCGATGAATAATCCGATTATCTAAGTTAAGCGATTGAGGGTAAATCGGGAGGAAAACCTCATTCGATGAGTGATGTAGAATCGATTTTTCCTTCAGGGGCGCCGCCTGGAAAACCCACAGGGGGCACGCCCGCCCTTGACCCCCGCCCGCTAACCCCTGCAGGGGACCGCCGTCTGCGTCGCCCCGATTCGTCGCTCCCCCGAATTAAGACTTTGTGTATGATTTCATTGTGCTTTATGTGATATTAGCATGGTGAATAGCATGGCCTACTATACCCCTTGTTTTACATATTTCGGTTGTAATTTTATAATACGACCTGCGAGTCGTTTTTCAATGTTGTAAAATTGTAATCGTTTCATTAGATTAGCTTTCTTGCTTTACCTTGAAGGTCGGGTATGCCCATGCAAATATGTAACAAAGTCGGAGGTTCAAGATCGAAGACATTATCCATGAGATGGATTTTGACCTAGATTGACCCTTGACTCCCACAAGGCTCGTGGGAGTCATTATAGGAATAGGCCATGCTATATCACATTTACTTTTTCACTTAATAACCTGCGTGTGATGTTTATTTTATGTCTGGATGGATTTAATTTTGAACGTCACATTAAATGGTTTTAATTAAGTCTCAAAGTGCCTACCATATCCTAAGCACTCCATGAGCTTGGATCATCATTATGTCGCTTGCCAAAGCAATGAGATAAGTGGTTATCTAGGCGAGAGGAGATGGGAAAAATAGTGATTTCCATATGCTTAGACATGGTCCGACTTAACTAGGCTATCAAAATAGTTTTGGGCCTAGGGCATAAAATGGGAAATAGCTGGGACATATAGATGTCAATCCCATTAGATGATTTTACTTTAATTGTGGGTGTTAAGCCAAAGCTTTCCTATAACTATTGTAAAATGTTTTTCCCCCACTATTATCAAGTGTTGAAATTGTGGAAAATGTTTTGCTCAAAAACTAATAACTTTGCAATTAACTTAATGTAGATAAATGGCAACCAATTCATCACACAATTCACTGCGATCCGTCCTTGAGAAGGAAAAACTGAGCGGGACCAATTTCCTTGATTGGGCCCGCAACTTAAGGGATTGTCCTTAGCGGGGAAAGAAAAGTCGTAATTCTGAACGACTCTGCTAATAACGCCCCTAGAGCTGAAAGAGATACTTGGAAGAAGCATTTCGATGACTCTAACGATGTGACTTGTCTCATGTTAGTCACAATGAGCCCACGACCTTCAAAAAAGCAGTTTGAAGGAGTTGAGGCTTTCCGGATGATGGGCCAGCTCAAGGAAATGTTCCGAGAGCAAGCTCGTCATGAAAGATTCCTCACAACTAAGGCGTTAAATAGTTGCAAAATGGCCCCAGGGAACCTCCAGTCGATGCACATGTTCTTAAGATGAAGGGCTATTTTGACCAACTTGAGAAGCTTGGAGCTCCCGTAAGTCATGACATGGCCACGAGATATGATCTTGGGCTCCCTCCCACCGGAGTATGACCAATTCATTATGAACTTCAACATGCATGCCATGGAGAAGACCATACATGAAATACACGGGATGCTCAAGCAGTGAGCCGAACATTAAGAAGACCCCTGAAGTCTTAATGGTTCAAAAAGGGAATTTCAAGAAGAAAGGCAAGGGAAAGCCCATGGCCAAGAGAGGCAAAGGCAAAGGCAATGACAAGCCCAAGCCCCCGACCCCAAAGCCAAGGCACCAAAGGAAGGAGTTTGCTTCCATTGTGGCGAACAAGGCCATTGGAAAGCGGAGCGCAAACTCTACTTGGAAGAGAAGAAAAAGGAAAGACCAGTTTGATCTGTCTCTCCGTGTATTTATGTTATAGAAATTAACATGTCTGCTCCTACTTCATGGGTATTAGATACCGGTTGTGGATCTCACATTTGTGCAAATGTGCGGGGGGTTCAAAAGGAGTAGATCATTGGCAAAAGGAGAAATGGACCTCGAGTAGCCAACGGAGCAAGAGTTGTTCTTTGTAGCTACGGGGGACATTTAATTTAGTTTTGCCAAGTGGCCTTATCATAGAACTAGATAATTGTTTGTATGTTCCAACTTTGAGTAGGAATATTATTTCGAGTTTCTTGTTTGGATATTGAAGGTTTTGAATTAAGTATTATGAATAAAATTTGCACCATTCATAAAGATCGTATCTTTTATGGAGATGCCTCTTTGATGAATGGGCTTTATATTCTTAACCTCGATGATTCCATTAAAAGGCCCATCTATAACATTAATACTAAAAGGTTTAAATCAAATGACTTAAACCAAACCTACTTTTAGCATTGTCGTTTGGGCCACATAAGCGAGAAACGCATATCAAAACTCCATACTGAGATGGGATTTTAACATCATTTGACTTAGAGTCTTATGAGGCGTGTGAATCTTGCTTGTTGGGCAAAATGACTAAAGCTCCCTTTACTTGGACAAAGTGAGAGAGCTTCCGATTTGTTGGGCCTCATACATACGGATGTTTGTGGACCAATGAACACAAGTGCTAGAGGAGGGTTTCGATCTTCATCACATTCACGGATGATTTCGGTAGATATGGCTACGTCTATCTAATGAAACATAAATCTGAATCTTTTGGAAGATTCAAAGAATTTCAAAATGAAGTACAAAATCAACTTGGTAAAAGTATTAAGATACTTCGATCAGATCGAGGTGGCGAATACCTTAACCAAGAGTTTGACGAACATCTTAGTGGTTGTGGAATTGTTTCACAATTAACTCCTCTGGCACACCACAATGGAATGGCGTGTCGAAACGGAGGAATCGCACCTTATTAGATATGGTTCGATCTATGATGAGTCAAACAAGTCTTCCAATTTCCTTTTGGGGCTACGCCCTGAAAGCTACTGCATTTATATTAAACAGAGTACCTTTCAAAGCGGTTCGAAAAACTCCATATGAGATGTGGGATGGGAAACGACCTAGTTTGTCATTTCTCAAAATTTGGGGATGCGAGGCGTATGTAAAACGCTTGTTATCGATAAACTCGCCCTCTAAATCGACAAGTGTTTGTTTGTGGGATACCCTAAAGAAACTAAAGGATATTACTTCTATCTTCCATCGAGAGAACAAAGTGTTTGTTGCTCGTAATGGTGTATTCCTTGAAAGGGAATTTATTTCCAAAGAGGATAGTGGGAGTAAGATCCGTCTTGAGGAAATTCAAAATCCCCAAACAACATCTGAACCAACTTTAGAAGTTCAAGCAAGCTCACGTCGCTGATCACTGAGCTTCAATCTTTGACACAAGGCCCCGAGGAGGTCGAGTCGGGATACATCAACGACTCGAGAGATATGGATTTCTGTGGTCGATGATCATCGAGTTGAAGCTGATTGATCAAGATGAACCCACTACCTACAAAGAGGCAATTCGTAGTTACGAGTCGAGATAAGTGGCTAGAAGCTATGAAGTCCGAGATGCAATCCATGTACGACAACCAAGTATGGACTTTGGTTGACCCACTCGAAGAGTGCAAGGTCATTGATAACAAATGGTGTTATAAAAAAGAAGACCGACATGAATGGTAATGTACACACTTTTTAAATCGCGACTAGTGGTTAAAGGTTATAGACAAGTTCATGGTATTGACTATGGCGAAACCTTTTTCCCCACTGTCGTGATGATAAAGTCAATTAGGGATTTTACTTGCCATAGCCGCATATTATGACTATGAGATATGGCAAATGGATGTTAAAGACTGCGTTTCTTAACGGAAACCTTCTCGAGGATGTGTATATGACACAACTTTCGAGGGGTTTGTTGATCCAACAAATCCTAGCAAAGTGTGTAAGCTTCAAAGGTCCATTTATGGATTGAAGCAAGCATCTCGAAAGCTGGAATCGTCGCTTTGATGAGCGTATTAAAGAATTCGGTTTCATCAAAAAGCGAAGACGAGCCTTGTGTTTATAAGAAAGTAACTGATAATGCGGTAGTGTTCCTTGTGCTTTATGTGGGACGACATCTTGCGATTGGAAATGACATCCCCACATTACAAAGCGTAAAAGCTTGGTTGGGGAAGTGCTTTTCCATGAAAGACTTAGGCGAGGCTACATACATTTTGGGTATTAGAATCTATAGAGATAGATCTAACAAAATGATTGGCTCTGAGCGAGTGGATACATTGACAAGGTCTTGAAAGCAGTTCGGTTGCAAGACTCCAAAAAGGGATTCTTGCCCATGTCACATGGCGTCAAACTTCAGCGAGAACTCAAGGACCTTCCACAAGGGAGGACCAAGAGCGCATGAGTAAGATCCCATATGCTTCGGCCATTGGGTCTATTATGTACGCCATGATATGCACTCGCTTGAGATGTCTCATTTGCTTTAAGTATGACTAGCGAGATATCAATCGACCACTGGTGAGTCACATTGGGACTGCGATCAAGAGCATTCTTAAGTACTTGAGAAGGACTAAAGATATGTTCTTAGTTTACGGAGGTCGGGGAAGGAAGTACAGTAGTAAATGGTTACACTGAGACGCAAGTTTCAGGACCGGCGTAGATGATTTTAGATCGCGATCTGGTTTTGTGTTTTGTTTGAATGGAGGTCTTTGTGAGCTGGAAGAGCTCAAAGCAAGAAACCGTGGCCGACTCTACAATGAAGGTGAGTATCTAGGCTGCCTCTGAAAGCGACTAAAGAAGGCTGTTTGGATCGGGAAGTTTGTTGATGAACTAGGTGTCGTCCCTAGCATTGTGAACCCGGTGGACCTCTATTGTGATAGATGCTGGCGCCATTTCACAAGCTAAGGAACCTAGATCTCACCAGCGATCCAAACACATTCTCGAGCGTTTCCGTCCCGATCGGAGAGATCATCGAAAGAGGAGGCGTTAGTATTTGCAAAGTTCATACGAGGCGACAACATTGCGAGATCCATTGACCAAGCCACTCCCACGGCCTAAACATGAGAGTCATACTAGGTCAATGGGATTGAGGATCATGTATGATTGGAACTAGGGCAAGTGGGAGATTGTTAGTAGTGCCACTAGGACCATTAGCACATGTTGTGCGTTTTGTTATCTTTTTGAGCAAGTAATTGAATAGTTAATTTTGCTTTTGATTATCAAATGTGTGATTTGATAGTAAAACTCATTAGCTAATGTAATTACTATTCTAGAAGTCCCTAGTTTTATGTAATGCTTAATTACTATGAAATAAAACTAGTATGATTGTTGATTGATGATCTTGTTTTTCTTGATCATGTGTAATGGATACAAATCACATCATAGATGCAATATATAGGGATACATTGTATTGGGCGTGATCCAGTCGGAGAAGTAATACTTCATGGTCTTAAGTCATAAGTATTACTTCTCAATACTATTTTAGAATCCTTAGACCTTATGTCTTCATTGATTCTAGTATGAATGGAGCCACGTTTTGACTCGGTCGGGACGTTACTTGTAACGAGTAATCAATACGATCGATGATCGGATGTAGTGTCCTATCATAGCTTGAATGTGAGAGACATTGTAAGGAATTTGTCCCTCTCTATTATTAGAGAGATATCCATGGGCCCCTCGATAGGGAAAGAGCTGTTTAAATGCATGGCCGTGCTCAAATGTGTTTGATAGAGTGGTTATCAAATGCTATTTGTCGAAAGCAGTCTACACGGAGATCGAGCATAAATATAATTAAGCTTAATAAGGGTGACGACCACCATGCCTTATGCTTAATTAGGATATCGCTGAGACAAAGGGATTAAATAGTGGATTGATATTAGGTTCAGTTGTATATTCATTCACTTTGGGTAGTCACGATGTCCCTGCTAGGGACCGCTTGTGATTTATGGACTCACACTACTACTAAGTGTGTTTTCATTGCCATTGTGAGATGAACCTACGAGGGTCACACGCATAGAGCGAGCTAACGAGCTTTATGTCAGATTCAATGAACCTAGAATGTGTCTAGGTTCATTGTATCCGACATTTGTCTTTCTGGAAATAATAAAGTGTTTATTATTCGAATTAGAGATAGGGGCAATTTCGGTATTTTACCTATAGTTTGGGATTACGTGGGAGTTATTATCCGATAAGGACTCCCACTACAGCAGTAATTCTAGGGAGCGCGGGAGTTAGAGACTCCCACTGCCGAGGAAGGAGTTGGGGATGTGAGAGTTGGTTATGGGAACAAACTCTCACACCCTATATAATAAACTCTTGGCGAAACCACTAGACTACAATTCTTTTAGCTGAAATTAACCAAGAAACCCGATTTTAGATTTCGGTTTCAGCCTCTCCCTTTTCTCTCTAATTCCCGAAAAAGCAGAAAAAGGCGAAGAGCTAGCAATCGCTGCCCGTTTACGTCGCGTGGATACGGTAGAGGGACTTTCATGAGGGAGATCAATTGGTGGCGATTAGCATCCAAGAAACGCCATCCTCCATTCAAGAGCGAGCTTCTTGAATCAGTAAAATGTAAGTTTTTACCGCTATTTTCGATTCGTTTCATATGAGCGGATCCTTCAGGGGAGGATCCATGGGTGTTTGGAACGAGTTTCCACCCATGAATCCCTTTCAAAAAGAACAAGCAACGATGTTAAAAGTAAAGGAATATGCACACACAGATAAAACGAGAAATTTCCCTTCACCAACAACTACTCTTATCCACTCGCCATTGATGATGATTTTGAGGGATGATGGCTAGAGGAGACAGTTGAAGGGTGAAGAAGGAAGATCAGATGTTTTTGTGTGTGTCTCTCTACAATAATGACACAAGAGAAGAAGCAACGATGTTGGAAACAGAGCCAAATGCATTTGCTAAACACAGAGAAAATGAGAAATCTCACTTCACCAACAACTATGGAAAGCATCCAAAGGTGAAGAATGAAGATGAAAGTCTCTCTGTTGCTCTCTGCCATGAATCCGGTCGACTGAACATGCCCTGTTTCTACAAAACTGTACACTCTAAACCTTATATCTCTTTAGTTTTTGCATTTCCTTATCTGGGCACTGATTTAGGGGGAGCTTTTAAAACTAAAAAATGCAAATGAGTTAATCTATTAATTGAAAAGATTAAACTGGAAATTGGCCCAAATTGATAGTAGTAAAATGCAAGAATATGAATAAGGGCAACAAAGTCATTTTACTGCATTTTTAAAGAAGATTCAACGAAATTGACCCTTAATGAATTATTTGAAACTTTATGGACTAAAATGCTATCACATAATTACCAATGATAAATTAACACATAGAATTAACCTCTTTCAATATTCACTTGCAGTGGTATGCGCTATCATATAATTACCATTGATAAATGAGGGACATACTAGACATTTTGATGACTATAATGGTAGTTTGCTTATAGGGCTTAACCTTAGAATGTCACCAAATTTGCACAATGGGCCAACCATGGGCCCCATTTTTTTGGTTGAAACATTTTTGGCAAGGACGGATTTGTGAAATTCGTATTGGTCCAGGACGGATTTCACAAATTGGTCATTGGCTGACGTGGACCACATTTTACACGTTGGTCTCCAAGACGGATTTCACAAATCCGTCCTCCCCATGCCCTAAATCAACCACAACCTCCTTTCACCACTCACTTCGAATTAAAGCAAACAAAAATCCCAAAACACCATTTTTTGCCTACAGCCCCTTGAGCAATTAACCACCACCATTAGGCATGCAAACGGATACGGAATTATCAATTCCGGATCCATATCCGTTTTTAACTTTTCCTACCGAATTCGAATCCGGATCCGAACGGATCCATAATATGTGTTACCAGATCCGTCCATTCGGTTCCGAATACGAATCCGGTAAAAACCTGTTTCAGAAATTCAAACCCTCCTCTCTTTTTTTTTCTTTTCTATTTTGGCTGATTAAAAACAACTTATATGATTAATATAACAATCTTACATATCAGATTCTACTTCACCCCAATGTATATCAGTCCATTCAGCCCTTCTCTTATATATATATATATATATATATATATATATATATATCAATTGCATATTATCAGTCCATTCAGCGGACACATGCCAATGGAGAGATTCTCGGGCCTTGGGACACTTACATCCCTTCGTCCCGCCGCAGACCGACCCTACATGGTTTATTAGACCTTGTGCGACTCAGACTCAAACTCAGACTCATACTCAACCTCATCCTCAAACTCATATGTAGACTCATCCTTCAGCGTCCACCCATGGCACATACGATCACATGGAAGATACCCTGTCAAGTCAATAAGGTGATTACCAGTTTTTCAGTAACTTTGATTAGACTGCAGCCGATATTCCATTCAACAATCAGGGTTCGTCTTCATCGGATTTGCAGCATGATCCCATGGATGTCTTACAAGATATACCACCATTTTCCCTTGGACTTGATCTGACTCAGATCGAGCAGGATGATCCACTTCTCCCGCCACAATCACCAGAGGAGTCGGTTTTTATCGACCCGAAAGGCCTTCAAGTTGAAGACACGCATGAATGTACTGTTGTACGCACAAAATCAGGCAGAAGATACTGGTTGAGGTTGAACCCCAAAAGGAAGGATTCTTGGACACCGATAGAGCAGTCGTGAAGACGTTGATTTGTAATAGTTTTTATGTTAATAATATTGACTATAGTTTTGTTTTTAGTTTTGATGTTAATGATATTGACTATAGTATTATTGTAATTTCATTGATTTGGATTTTGATTTGAGTTTTTTGCATTGTTGGAATGGAAGTGTTGTATTGGATATTCAGTTTATGTTGTTGAATTTTTTCATTTTTGGAAATTTTGCACTGTTACAGATGTTTAAACGTGTTGGATTGGAAGTTTGGAATTGTTGGCCAAAATAAAAGTGTTATGTATCCTGGCCGGATTTCTCAAATCCGTCCTAGAATGATGTGGACAGACACGGAAAAGTTAGTCCACATCAGTTCATAACGGATTTCACAAATCCGTCCTTACTAAAAAAGTTTGGTCTGGAAAATTGAATATCGGGCTTGGCCCATTATGCAAAAAGGGAGACATTCTAAGGCCATTCCCTACTTTATACATCTAGGTTGGGATTCTCGTGAGTATTTTTTTTATTTTTTTTTTTATTTTTTTATTTTTTACATAAGAAATTAAAATGCAATTGTCTAGAACTAATAAGCTGCAATAGACCTTGAAGTATTGATCGCGCGCTTTTTGGACTTTTCTTCACAAAAGTTTTGCATAATAACTGGCATACCATTGACAATATAAAAGAAGGATTTGGCATATTTCTTTTTTTACTTTTTACGATAAAACAAACATTTTCATTTTCAACATATTATTGTTTTTATTAATAAAAGAAAATTGTTTTTCATACATCTTGAAGCTGTCGCAATATCTCTTATTGAGAGATGCATCTACTCTCCTTGAACAAAAAATGTCACATTTTGAAACAATACTGGAGAATCGTCCGCAAAAAAAAAAAATCACAAAATCACAAAATCTTTATTTATTTATTTATGGTCCCGAAAAAAAAATGTATGACTTTATGGCTATGTACGTTTTATTTTTATTTTCTCATTTGGGAATTGGGAGGGAAGGGGTTTATCCTCCACGAGTTTTCATTTTGGATCAATACAATATAACACAGATGTGACGGGAAACGTACTGAATTTCACACCAATTGGGAACATATAAATATTAATAATTTGGGTTCATAAAACATATGGGGACCCTTCTTTTTTTTTTAAGCTCAACTGGGCGTACACCTCAAGAGGGGAGAGAGTAGCACCTCATAAGAGGATGAAGAGATAACCCTAGAAAGGGAGACAATTTAAAGCATACCCTATGCGCTGGGAGGGTATCGAACCTACGATCTCAAGGTCGTGGCTGGCCGTCGCCCCACTAAGCTAAGGACCTTGTGATCATATGGGGACCCTTAAGATTGATGTTTTTTTATCTTTTTTCAGAAATTGATAAATTAAATGGACTTCCATTGAATAAAATGAATTGTTCAAAACTGTGCTTCTGCAGTGATGTTTTAACTTCTACTTAGCTTTTTTGATGAGACGTAAAATTCCAAGTACAATGATTGAATGAAGCCAGAAATTGAGGTTCATTTGTGGAAGTTTCTTTCGTAATTTTTTTTTTTTTTTTTTTTGTGTGTGGTAGGTATGCATAGTCAATTATTCACACGAGTTTGTTTCACATAAAATGTCATGGATTTATCATCTTGGATTAGACCATGAAATTAATTGGAAAAGTGGCATCATCTGGCCTAATTTCACACATCTGATCAACTCTTTTGTGAAAAAGAAAATTAGTCAAATAGATTCCTTTAAAATTATTAAAGTATACTAATTTCCTCAGTGAGTATTTATTTTTCTAAATAAATTTAATAAGGAAACAAATATTTAATTTTCATCCGATGGAGTATTTCTTATGTCTCATTAAGATGTATTTTGTTTCTAAGAAAGAGACTACTTCTCCAGTTTCACGTTTCGAGGCATTTTGGTGATTTTTGTAAAGACTAAGAAAAAAGTAATAATTATATTATATTCGAATGAGAGAGTAGTATATTTATAAGGGTAATTCAAACACCTTAGAAAGAGATAGAAAGACTAAAAAGTCTTATATTGTGTTGGAGAATTGGTTGTATTAAGGATAGATGGAAAGAGTTAATAGCTACTTATGCCACTAAACTATTTACAAATTTTTTTTATGGTACTAAATTATTTTTTTATCTAAATATAGCACTCATCTATTTGCGTTTATCAAAATATATACATCCACCAAATTTTTGGGTATTTTCCGGCCAAAATATTGCACGTAACTTTTACTTGAAATGATTACACCCTAGAATACTGCTTTCAATTAAACACTATATCCAAATTATGAAACTCACGTGCAATCTTTTATGCGGAAAACACCCAAAAATTTGGTGGGTGTATATATTTTGATAAACGCAAATAAATGAGTGATATATTTAGATAAAAAAAAATAGTTTAGTACCATAAAAAGAAATTTGTAAATAGTTTAGTGCCATAAATAGCTATTAACTCTAGATGGAAATATATTAGTAAGCACATCTTTTCTTCAAAGCATGATAGAATGCGAAAAAATGCAACATGTTATGCAAACTTCCAAAGAGACATGACAACCAAGATTTTAATAAGTTATTATCAAAGAAATTTCAAGGAAACATGACAACCAAGATAATATGAGGCACATTTGTCATGTATTACATCCAAGTAAACATATTTACAAAATTATACTCTATTAAAACATAGGCTTAAAAGAGCATATAGCTCAAAAATAATCTTCATCATCTCTAATTATCCATATAAAAAGCACATATAAAGACAAGTCTTTGAATAGTGCGTAAGGAGGTGTTTTAGTTTAACAAATCTAAAGTAATAAGAAAGACCCCCCCCCCTCCCTTTACGATGTGCCGAATTTGTTTAAGATGTTTTGAAAAATCTGGGATGGTTTTAAGATAAAAAAGTAGTTCCAACATCCAAGAACTTTTTTTTTAATAAATGAAATGGTTTGAAGTAATAAACTCAGAAAAATACCAATTTAAAGCTGAAGCATGGCACTTCGGTCGATCGGATATGAATCTCGGTAGACCGGTGTCCATGCCCTTTGGTCGACCATAATCAAGCGGTTGGTTGAACGGGATTATTGCTAACAGGTATTTTCTGGTATTTGAATCTTAACCAAAAAACTTTTAAACATTTTTAAATCACTTCCAAAACATCATGAACAACTTTGAATAGGTAAAAACTAGTTAGAACAAGGGTTAAACCTTACAAAAAACATCAAAGTGCTCAAAATCACACCTTAAGATCTTTGAAGATAAAAACCAATGAAAAACAACTAAGGTGATCATATTTTTAGGCCCCTTTTGAAAATGACCAAATTGTTTTAAAAGAATATAACGCCCCATAAAAACAAAGTTGTTGGATAATATCATTGCCTAAAAATAACTTCAACAAGAGAGTATGGCAATCATCAAGAATATGCCACAATTGGCTAAAATCAAGTCATAACTCTCAGGAAAGGTGGCTCAAAGAGGCACACCATACTTAGAATTAACAAATCAACCACATGACATAAGGTATGATCCAAAGCAAGGTTGTTTGCACTCATAAGCATCAAAATTAAACACCATATGATATAGGCATCTAGTCAAGATAAACTCTAAAAGCATAAGAATGTCAATATATCCATAAAAATAAGGTTTTCCAAAACACTCTTAGCAACTATAAGATGATAAAAACTTTTAAGATCGGGTTACTATAAAGAGGGATATACCTTGTAAAAGTTAAGACACACCTTAGGTTCTTTTAAAACTTTAAAACCTTTTACACATAACTAAGGTGATCATTTTGAAAATGCCTTTCTAAAAATCAATAATTGAAACACACAAGCACATCAAAACAAGTTATAGCCAAACTCATAAGATAAGAAAGATAAGCACATGAGATCAGACAATAACAAATAGAAGCAAGAAAAAGCATAGATAATAATCAAGAATAAATAAGCTAAAACCAAGAGAAAGAGGGTTATAGTGAAGGGATTCATGGGCGGAAACTCGTTCCAAAACACCCATGGATCCTCCCCTGAAGGATCCGCTCATACGAAACCGAACCGAAAACAGCGATAAAGAACTTACATGTTTCGGATTCAAGAAGCTACTTCTTGAATGGAGGATGACGTTTCTTGATCAGATGTTGCTACCGATTGATCTCCGCTGCGGAAAGTCCCTCTACCGGTATCCACGCGACGAAACGGGCAGCGATTGCTAGCTCTTCGTCTTTTCTGATTTTCGGGAATTAGAGAGAAAGGGAGAGGCAGGAGAGAAAACGGTTTTCTAACTCCAATGTAATTTCGGCTGAAAAGTGTTAGTTGTCTAGGGTTTCGGCCAAGAGATCATTATATAGGGTGTGAGAGTTTGTTCCCATAACCAACTCTCACATCCCCAACTCCTCTCGGCAGTGGGAGTCTCTAACTCCCACGTTCCCTAGAATTCTGCTGGTAGTGGGAGTCCTTATCGGATAATAACTCCCACGTAATTCCAGCTATAGGTAAAATGCCGAAATTGCCCCTATCTCTAATTCGAATAATAAACACTTTATTATTTCCAGAAAGACAAATGTCGGATACTAATGAACCTAGACACATTCTAGATTCATTGAATGCGGACATAAAGCTCGTTAGCTCGTCTATGCGTGTGACCACTGTAGGTTCATCTCACAATGGCAATGAAAACACACTTAGTAGTAGTGTGAGTCCATAAATCACAAGCGGTCCCCTAGCGAGGACATTGTGACTACCTAAAGTGAATGAATATACAACGGAACCTAATATCAATCTACTATTTAATCCCTTTGTCTCGCGATATCCTAATTAAGCATAAGGCATGGTGGTCGTCACCCTTATTAAGCTTAATTATATTTATGCTCGATCTCCGGGTAGATTGTTTCGACAAATAGCATTTGATAACCACTTTATCAAACACATTTGAGCACGGCCATGCATTTAAACAGATCTTTCCCTATCGAGGGGCCCATGGATATCTCTCTCTAATAATAGAGAGGGACAAATTCCTTACAATGTCTCTCACATTCAAGCTATGATAGGACACTACATCCGATCATCGGTCGTATTGATTACTACTGTTACAAGTAACGTCCCGACTGAGTCAAAAGCGTGGCTCCATTCATACTAGAATCAATGAAGACATAAGGTCTAAAGGATTCTAAAATAGTATTGAGGAAGTAATACTTATGACTTAAGACCATGAAGTATTACTTCTCTGACGGATCACGTCCAATACAATGTATCCCTATATATTGCATCTATGATGTGATTTGTATCCATTACACATGATCAGTAAAACAAGATCATCAATCAACAATCATACTAGTTTTATTTCATAGTAATTAAGCATTACATAAAACTAGGGACTTCTAGAATAGTAATTACATAAGCTAATGAGTTTTACTATCAAATCACACATTTGATAATCAAAAGCAAAATTAACTATTCAATTACTTGCTCAAAAGATAACAAAACGCACAACATGTGCTAATGGTCCTAGGGCACTACTAACATATAGCTACCAATTTTTCTTCGTTTGATGATTCTTGAACGTTTGGCTTCTTTTGCTCTTACTTGACTTTCCTCATTGAGATGTCATCTTTGAAGGTCTTGAGGATGTCTTTGGGAGGTAACTTCAATCTTCTTCTCACATCTTGAGATGTTTGCTACTTGGAGTGATGTATGGAGATTCACTTGGCCTTGTAGACTCATCTTCATTTGAAGTGTCTCTTTTGACTTTGTTCATTCCATTTTTTCATCTTAGCTATTCATCCCCATTTTTTTCCTTGCACTAGACCTAGCCACTTTTAATCTTTTCTTTGCATTATCTTGAAAGTGTGGCTAGTCTTCATATCTTCTACTTGAGGTTGAGTTCTTTGAAATTGCGTATTTTAGACTCATCTTCTTCAAGGATAAAGTGTCTTATTAATTTGTTTGGAGAAGATGGATGATCTTATCTTCAAGTATCCATTCCTCTTCTCTTTGCCTTTGTTACCTACATAAGAAGATATTTTTGGTACCATTTTTGTTTGGGTCCTAAAGAGTTAATGATGGGGCTTTCTACAACCCACTTGGTTAGTACACCTCTATTAATAATATACCTATATGATACAATCAATTTAACAGGATGATCAAAGATGATACAATGTAAGCACATCGTGTTAAACATATAGGAATGAAGATCAAGCATCAAAGAGATAAGGTATGTGCATTCTTGTGTTTGAGTTTGTACTCTAAGCAATTAAGATCATGAGATACAAGTAGAGCACAAAACACATAATCAAGATAATAGAGCAGATGCACACATCAAAAAGAGAGTTTAAGATAAACAAGTTTATGCTTTTAAAAACATCATGCTTGATAAGTTTGGAATAAACAATTAGCACATTGTCAAGCAAAACATGATATACATAAAATCATCAACAAATAAGCGTATACTCTCCTTTTTTTTTTAATGACTAGAAAAGTATATCCTAAACTACTTGCACTAAGAATCGTTCCTTAAGTGAGCAAGCAAGTTTAAAACAATTAAGTACAAACTTCTTATTCATCTACTTAACTCATCATAAAACTAGGTTATAGCACATAGGGATTATAAGCAAATGAACGATCACTAATTAGGGATGAGTTAAGATTTGTTACCTCATTGCTCAAAGAGCTTGGACGTTTTACCATTTGGTTAATCTTTATCATCAATATGCCCAATGAGGCCTTTTGTGTGATCTTTGTCATGATCAGCACTTTCATTTGAAGCTCTTTGAAGAGGTGACATTTGATTGCTCCTTTTTCTCTTTTATTCATCCTTCATTGATGAAGTAGATGCAATCTCCTCTTCTCTCATGGCATCATTTTGATGAATTTTCTTTTCCTTGATGAGCCATCTAAAATCTTGTAATCCTAGGCATGTGACTCTTTTCTTGGAGTCTTAGCTCACTTGTGCCATTCTTTGTGGCTCATATCTTCAAAGTGAAGCTTAGAACAATTTGTACCTACAAGGAAACCTTGAGAAATACTAGGTACCTTTTGAAAGTTCCTTCAAAGTTAGCTCAATTTCTCAATTTGCACATATATACCTAAGGATTATGCTAATCAAACGCAAAAACAACTAGATGGATTCTTAAATGATATAAACATGACAAGGCAAGAATCAATCAAGTTGCATACGCTACATCTCATAGATACCTAAGCCAAATAAACATGAACAAGTAGAGATCATGCTAAAGGTTATCTATATGAATATGAATTTCTAGAATGAGAGATGCAACTTATATAAGAGCAAGCATACAAATAAATATATATACCAAAAATAACTTAACCCATAAAATAAAACACATCAATAAAAAAAAATGTCATGGGAAAGTGATTTTGATACCTTGGCTTTCTTACCAAGTGATGAGGATACTGGATTGACATTTTGGCTCTTGTCATCACTTGACGCTTTTCTATTTTGACTTTAAGAAACTTGGTTCTCCAATTGATTTAGCCTTTAAGCTTTGAGATTTCCAAATGCTAAGGAGTGCTTTTGAATTTCTTCTTTTGGTACATCTCCTATCAATTTCATAATTCCTCATGAAATGAGCCGCCCCAATGCCACTTTTTATAGAATCTTTATCTTTGAAGCTTTGTGGCATATTCTTCCTCTTTCTTGTGATTCCATCATCTCTTTGAGAGTTCTTTATTGCCTTTGGCATCTTGACACCATGTTTGTTGATTGCAGGAGCATAGATTCATGTATTTATAAAGCTCAGCAAGGTGAAATCATCAATAGAAACACATAGTTTAATCATTTGTGTACATAGAGAATATGGAGTCATCACAGGATGGTATGAAGAGTCTTCTAAAGAGTGGGTAGAAAAGCGAATGGCCATAGATCCTCCAAGGGTGTAAATCCTAACAAAAAATATAATAGGCTCTGATACCAATTGAAATACCCGAAGTGGAGGACCTTAGATGGGGTGAATAAGGTTCTCAAATAATTTCAACTCTTCTACCACAATCTTTTCCTAAGTGATCGTCTTAACAACAATTATGTTCATTAAGCATATAAGGTGAATATAAAGGACTATCACTTAGATGACTTGTGTGTGTAAATGCAACACATGGGAATACAAGAAAATGAATATGATCAAGTATTGTCTAGGTCAAGATTCCTATATGCAAACCTTGTAAGGACAAACACACAAGTCAAGTGAACTAGCATCTAGCAAGAGATATATAAAGTTATTAAGATCTCTAGATGCAAGTACTATACCCAAGCCAAGGGAAGATATAACAAGCAATTAGTCTAACTCCATATAAACAATTAAAACTCATACAATCAAGTTCAAGTGAAAATAAGCACTAATTTAATTTAATAAAATGAAAGTAAAGAGATAGAGTTAGAAGATCAAACACAAGGATATAGAGGGGTTCGATCACAAGATCTACATCCACTACCTTGGGACACACCCAAGGATTTTGGTAACTTTTCACTAGCTTGTCTTGAGAGATTACAAGGAAGGAAAACCAACTAATGGTCTTTTACACACTCATGTAACATTCTACCCTTGGGAACTCTTTCTCTAACATAGTCTACTAAGTGATGAGGTTTTACGAACACATCAACCCTACTTCTATTTTGGGCACTATTCACTCTAGTTCCAACGATTACAAGATGGATCCACTCCAACTCATTGGAGGTCCAACACCACCACTCTCACAAACAAGCTTTGCCACTCAACCCTTTACAAAGAAAGATAATCTCAACACATGAGATTTTACATTTAAGCTCAAGAAAAAGAAATCCCTCTAAGGATTGGATATTACAATGTAAGCTCTAATTCCTATTTGAGAATGAAAGAATAAGTGAAACTATTTCTCAAATATAAGTGTTTTGATGAATGATTGGAAGAATTAAGCACATGAAAAGTGTTTGATTTTCTTGTCTAAAACTTGTATACTAGGGCCCCTCTATTGGCTTGAGCAAAGAAAAACATCAGCCTTAGAGGCTATTTGAAGGGTCCAAAAAATGCAAGCAAATCAAGTTATAACGACTATATTTTTTCCTTTACACTAGTCGGACGAGTGCAAGGTCTATCTCAGTCGACTCAGGTGTTTCACCACTCGACCAGGGAGGATTTGGGTCGACCGACATACTCTGTTTTTTTACTGGACTTTTGGATGACGTTTCTGTCCTGATCTCACATGACTATTCGGTCGACCGGACCTCCTGTTCAGGTCGTCCAAAGGTCATTTTGGTCATTTCTGATTTATGTTCTGTTCTGGTTTCTTCAGGTGTTTTCTAAATGTTATGTTATGAGGTTTTAAAGTGTATTTTGAGTTATACAAGTCAAGTTAAAAATTGCATGTTTTCATACTCTTTTCTGGGAAGTCGAAAAAACGGTTTTATGTCTTATTTGACGTTTCATCCCAAGGGTGTTGATGCTTACTGCGCTTCATAGCTCATGCCTTCATTTTTCCTTACTTGCAGATGATGAGGTGGCTAACGATGACTATGTGGAAGCCTGGGATGGGGATTATGACGAGTGATCCCTAATATGTTGTAATAGTTGAACTATCACTTTACCTCTTTGAACTTATGATGTAACATCACTTTGTAATGACTTATACTTTTACTTTAATGTTGGATTTATGTAATACTTTAATAAGGATGTATGACTGTTAGATTTCCTTTCATTAATGATATAACTCGTAAGTTATCTTTCTTCTCTGGGTTCTGTGCCTCATTGGCATATGAGGTGCTGTCAGGTCATCACCCGGGTATGGGATGTGACATAAGTGGTATCAGAGCAGGTCGAACCTTAGGGCTTAAACCTGGAATGAATATATGATGGACTTGGTAGATAACATGTGAAATGTGTGATGGGTAGAGACTCTAACATAGGTTGTATATGATGGGTAGAGACTCTGACATAGGTTGTATATTAATGCTTTATACTTTGTGGTTAACTTTTATGTTATGTAATTGTAGATGTGTTATGTGTATCAAGTGATATATGTTATGCCATGTTATTTGTTAAGCATGCTATGTGAGTTTATCGCTTACCTTATATATTGTTGGGTATTCTTTGGGAAAGATGGACTGAAACCAGGATAATAATGTTGATTGTTGCCTTGGGCTGCTTGGGTCCTAGGAGCAACCGCCGACAGTATGTTGTTCATCAAGTCAGCAACTGGCTGCGGGTAATGAGACATGGGTTGAATTTGTACCACCACCACCACCAGTCAATGCTGGGGCACCAACAAACTTTGGGGATGCATTCAACCTACTGACACAGGTAATGCATAATCAACAGAATTTGACACAGGTGCTACAGAATCAACAAAATCATATAAACCAGAATATGGGGTAAGGTTAAAGAGGATCCGGGAACTTATTATGAAATGTTAAAGAAGATGATGATGATATCATTTTATGGTACCATGAGTGCATACCAAGCTGATGAGTGGTTGGAAGAGATGGAACACAACTTGAGAATCATGAGGGTACCTAAGGGTGCAAAGGCTGGCGTGGTTGTTGCATCTATTACTGGTAGAGCAACGGAATGGTTGAGGGGTGTTTCCCCTATATACCAACAAGGGGGACAACCTTTCACTTGGGTGCATTTTAGGGATACACTCTTAGATTAATACTTCCCTCAGTCATTCAAAATTGAAAGACATAATCAGTTCTTGGAACTGAAACAAACTGAGGGAATCTTGATGTCTGAATATGTCGGGCAGTTCAATGCACTTGAAAAGTATGCTGCTACAATAGTTCAAGGCTCAGAAATGAGAACACAGAGGTTTGTTATGGGGTTGTTGAGAAGAATCAGCTGGAGACTCTCAAGTAACCCTCCTAGCACTTTCAGGGAGGCTTGCCAAAGGAGCCTCAGTATTGACGTTGAGTTCAAAAGGTCAAATTTTGAGAGATCAAGAAAGAGGACGTTTGCTACTATGACTCAAGGTTTGCTACTTCACGTCCTAACACTAATACTTCTTTGGCTCGAAATATGTTTGCTCCCACATCAGGACCTACCAACACTTTAAGATCGGGAGTGAGGACGGAGGCCAATTTGGTTAGAGTTGGGGGACTTGTAGACGGTACCAAGTTGTTATCTACCTACATTGTAGTGTAATAAGTGTGGCAGACATTCAAGAGAATGTCGTTGGTTTAGCGGGGATTGCTTCAGATGCGGGAAAATGGGTTATCTTTAGTCAGTGTCCATGCCAATTCAGAACATAGGTCAGACTTCAATAGTTGCACCGAGGGTTGGTGATACATGGCAGATGCCTAATGCTCGAGTTTTTGCCTTAACTTAACAAGAGACGGGAAATGATTTTGATGTGGTCACATGTACGCTTCCAATCAACTTAGTACCTACATTTGTATTCTTTGATTGTGGAGCTACCCACTCATGTGTGACCCGTAGGTTTGCTAAAGTACTTAAAACCTCCCCATTTGTTGTTTGGACACATATAAAGTATTGGTACCTAATGGAAAAATTTTAGAGTCTAACTTGATACATAAGGGGTGTCGGATAGAAATAGACTCTATGGGACTAGAATCAGATCTTATACAGTTACAGATGGTAGATTTTGATGTGGTTTTAGGTATGGACTGGTTGTATGCTTATCATGCCTTAGTGGATTGTCGGGAAAGAAATATTTAGTTTATGAACGGGGAACAAAAATTGTGGATTTTTGGGTTCAGATAAGAGGAAGATGGTAGGAGTATGCCTATAATCCTGGCGATGAAAACAAGAAAGTATGTCAAAAAGGGATGCGAGGCTTTTCTGCCTTACGCGGTGCTGACTGATGATAAGAAGGAAGTCCAACTTGAGGACGTTCCTATAGTGAGGGAGTTCGGGGATGTCTTTCCCGACGATTTGTCGGGTGTTCCACATACCCGGGAAATTTATTTCGAGATCTTGTTACAACTTAGTGCGGATCCTATCTCTAAGGCCCTTTACCGTATGGTACCTGCGAAGTTGAGAGATTTGAAGGATTAACTCCAAGAACTTCTTGACAAGAAGTTCATAATGTTAGTAGTACCCTTGGACCATTAGCATATGTTGTACGTTTTATATCTTTTTGAGCATGTCTTTGAATAGTTAATTTTGCTTTTGAACATCAAATGTGTGATTTGATAGTAAAACTCATTAGCTTATGCAATTACTATTCTATCTGTCCCTTTGTTTTATGTAATATGAAATAAAACTAGTATGATGTATGATTGATGATTATGTTTTACTGATCATGTGTAATGGATACAAATCATATCATAGATGCAATATATAGGAATACATTGTATCGGACGTGATCCGTTAGAGAAGTAATACTTCATGGCCCTTAGTCATAAGTATTACTTCTTCAATACTATTTTTGAATCCTTAGACCTTATGTCTCCATTGATTCTAGCATGAATGTAGCCACGTTTTGACTCAGTCGGACGTTACTTTTAATCGAGTAATCAATACAATTGATGATCGGATGTAGTGTCCTACCATGGCTTAAATGAGAGAGGCATTGTAAGGAATTTGTCCCTATCTTATTAGAGAGAGATATCCATGGGCCCCTCGATAGGGAAGACTGTCTAAATGCATGGCCATGCTCAAATGTATTTGATAAAGTGGTTATTAAATACCGTTTGTTGGAACAGCAGTCTACTTGGAGATCGAGCATAAATATAATTAAGCTTTATAAATGGAGCCGCATTTTGACTCAGTCGTACGTTACTTTAAATCGAGTAATCAATATGGCTGATGATCGGATGTAGTGTTCTATCATGGCTTGAATGTGAGAGGCATTGTAAGGAATTTGTCCCTCTCTTATTAGAGAGAGATATCCATGGGCCCCTCGATAGGGAAGACTATCAAAAGGCATGGCCGTGCTCAAATGTATTTGATAAAGTGGTTATTAAATACCGTTTGTTGGAACAGTCTACCTGGAGATCGAGCATAAATATAATTAAGCTTTATAAGGGTGACAACAATATGCCTTATGCTTAATTTGGATATCGCGAGACAAAGGGATTAAATAGTGGGTTGATATTAGGTTCCACCATAAATTCATTCACTTTGGGTAGTCACAATGTCCTGATAGGGACCGCTTGTGATTTATGAACACATACTACTACTAAGTGTGTTTCATTGCCATTATGATATGAACCTACAGGGTCACACGCATAGACGAGTTAACGAGTTTCATGTCCAGATTCAATGAATCTAGAATGTGCCTAGGTTCATTGTATTTGACATTTATTTCTCTAAGAATAATAAAACGTTATTATTTGAATTAGAGATTAAGGAGGAGCATTTTCGGTATTTGGTTATAGCTGGGATTACATGGGAGTTATTATCCGATAAAGACTCCCACTACCAGCAGAAGTCTAGAGGACGTGGGAGTTGTTCTGAACAAACTCTCACACCCTATATAAACTTCTCTTGGCCGAAACCCTAGGTACTAATGTTTGAGCCGCAAAATACCAAAAACCTGGAAATCATATTTTTTTTTTCGGCCTCCTTTTCTCTCTAAATTCCAAAACTCGAAAAAATGAAGAGCTAGCACTCGCTGCTCGTTTCGTCACGTGGATACCGGTAGGGATAATTTTGCAAGGGAGGACTCTAGTGGCAGCAACACATCCGAAAGACATAATCTTTAGCCGAAATATGTAAGTAATTTTTCGCTGGTTTTCGATTCCTATGGTATGAGCGGATCCTTCATGGGAGGACTCATGGGTGTTTAGAACGAGTTTCTGCCCATGAATCCCTTCAGTGGTATCAGAGCCTTGCTCATACTATTCAAATTCGATATTGTAAATCACATCATAACACGTATCAATTTCGATTTGGTATGTGTATGTGTGAAAAACGGAAAAAGATAGTCAATGGGATTGAGGATCATGTATGATTGGACCTAGGGCATAAATATAATTAAGCTTTATAAATGGAGCCACGTTTTGATTCAATCGGATGTTACTTTTAATCGAGTAATCAATACGACTGATGATTGGATGTAGCGTCCTATCATGGCTTGAATGTGAGAGGCATTGTAAGGAATTTGTCCCTCTCTATTATTAGAGATAGATATCCATGGGCCCCTCGATAGGGAAGACTGTCTAAATGCATGGTCGTGCTCAAATGTATTTGATAAAGTGGTTAATAAATACCGTTTGTTGGAACAGTCTATCTGGAGATCGAGCATAAATATAATTAAGCTTTATAAGGGTGACAACAATATGCCTTATGCTTAATTTGGATATCGCAAGACAAAGGGATTAAATAGTGGGTTGATATTAGGTTCCACCATAAATTCATTCACTTTGGGTAGTCACAATGTCTTGCTAGGGATCGCTTATGATTTATGAACACATACTACTACTAAGTGTGTTTTCATTGCCATTATGATATGAACCTACAGGGTACACACATAGACGATTTAACGAGCTTAATGTCCAGATTCGATGAATCTACAATGTGTCTAGGTTCATTGTATTTGACATTTATTTCTCTGAGAATTATAAAACGTTATTATTTGAATTAGAGAATAAGGAGGGGCATTTTCGATATTTGGTTATAGCTGGGATTACGTGGGAGTTATTATCCGATAAAGACTCCCACTACCAGCAGAAGTCTAGAGGACGTGGGAGTTAAAGACTCCCACTGCCAGAAGAGGTGGATTGGACGTGTGAGTTGTTCTGAACAAACTCTCACACCCTATATAAACTTCTCTTGGCCGAAACCCTAGGTACTAATGTTTGAGCCGCAAAAATACCAAAAACCTGGAAATCAGATTTCTTGTTTTTTCGGCCTCATTTTCTCTCTAAATTCCAAAACTCGGAAAAATGAAGTGTTAGCACTTGCTGCTCGTTTCGTAACGTGGATACCGGTAGAGAGTAATTCTGCAAGGGAGGACTCTGGTGGCAGCAGCACACATCCGGAAGACATAATCTTTAGCCGAAAAATGTAAGTAATTTTCTCTGGTTTTCGATTCCTATGGTATGAGCGGATCCTTTAGGGGAGGACTCATGGGTGTTTAGAACGAGTTTATGCCCATGAATCCCTTCACATAAGACCGAGTGTCTCGCATTGGGGCGTTTCGATTTTGTTTGTGAAGAAGAATGAGGTAGCATGAGAATGTGTATTGATTACCGTGAGCTAAACAAAATAACCAATAAGAACCGATATCCCCCCCCTCACATCAATAGCTTGTTTGATTAAATGAAATATGGAAAAGTCTTTTCCAAGATTGACTTAAGATTAGGTTACCATCAACTTAGAATCAAACCCAAAGACATTCACAAAAGTGACTTTCGAACCCGGTATGGGGACTATGAGTTCCTTGCTATACAGTTTGGAATGACAAACGCACCGGCGGTTTTCATGGACATGATGAACCGAGTATTTTGGGATTGTCTATATAATTTCGTGATTGTCTTCATTGACTATATTCTAACTTATTTACCATCGGATGAAGCTCACGAAGAGCACCTAAGACTGGCGTTGGAGATTTTGAGGAAAGAAAAGTTATACACCAAGTTTAGTAAGTGTGAGCTTCGGCTGAGAAGTGTGACGTTTCTGCGACACGTTGTATTAGCTGAAGGGGTGTCGGTGGATCCAACTAAGATTGAGGCGACTGTTGATTGGCTTTGACCGGAGACAGTGACAAAGATTCGTAGTTTTCTAGGGTTAGGCGGGTATTACATAATTTTTTTTGAAGATTTCTCTTGAATAGTTGTACCGTTGACTAAGTTGACTCAGAAGCGGGTGAGGAAATTTTTCAAAAGTTGAAGGAACGTTTGACTACTACAACGATTTTGGCACTACTTGAAGAGTCTCTAGTTTTTACCATTTGTAGTGATGCATCGGGCAGGGTTGGGCTGGGTTTTGATGCAAAAGGGTAAGGTAATAATGTATGCTTCATGACAGTTGAAACCTTATGAGAAAAACTACCCTACACTCAATTTGGAGTTGGCAGCGATGAAGGGATTCATGGGCGGAAACTCGTTCCAAACACCCATGAGTCCTCCCCTGAAGGATCCGCTCATACAAAACGAATCGAAAAACAGCAAGAAAAAACTTACATTTTGGATTCAAGAAGCTACTTCTTGAATGGAGGATGACGTTTCTTGGATCGGATGCTTCTACCGATTGATCTCCCTTTGCGGAAAGTCCCTCTACCGGTATCCATGCGACGAAATGGGCAGTGATTGCTAGCTCTTCGTTTTTCTGAGTTTCGGGAATCAGAGAGAAAAGGGAGAGGCAGAAAATCCGAAATCTTATTTCGGGTGACTTGTTTTAATTGCGGCTGAAGCAAAGTTAGCCTAGGGTTTCGGCTGAGAGATAATTATATAGGGTGTGAGAGTTTGTTCCCATAACCAACTCTCACGTCCTCCACTTCTCTCAGCAGTGGGAGTCTAAACTCCCACGTCCTATCAACCTCTTTTGGCAGTGGGTAGTGGGAGTCTTTATCGGATAATGACTCCTACGTAATCCCAGCTATACCGAAAATGCCCCTTATCTCTAATTCGAATAATAACACTTTATTATTCTCAGAAAAGTGAATGTCAGATACAATGAACCTAGACACATTCTAGATTCATTGAATTTGGACATGAAGCTCGTTAGCTCGTCTATGCGTGTGACTCTGTAGGTTCATATCACAATGGCAATGAAAACACACTTAGTAGTAGTGTGAGTTCATAAATCACAAGCAGTCCCTAGCAGGACATTGTGACTACCCAAAGTGAATGAATATACAACGGAACCTAATATCAATCCACTATTTAATCCCTTTGTCTCGCGATATCCTAATTAAGCATAAGGCATGGTAGTCGTCACCCTTATTAAGCTTAATTATATTTATGCTCGATCTCTAGGTAGACTGTTCCAACAAATAGTATTTGATAACCACTTTATCAAATACATTTGAGCTACGACCATGCATTTAGACAATCTTTCCCTATCGAGGGGCCCATGGATATCTCTCTCTAATCATAGAGAGGGATAAATTCCTTACAATGCCTCTCACATTCAAGCCATGATAGGACGCTACATCCGATCATCAGTCGTATTGATTACTCGATTAAAAGCAACGTACGGCTGAGTCAAAACGTGGCTCCATTCATGCTAGAATCAAATGGAGACATAAGGTCTAAGGATTCTAAAATAGTATTGAGGAAGTAATACTTATGACTAAGGACCATGAAGTATTACTTCTCTAACAGATCACGTCCAATACAATGTATCCCTATATATTGCATCTATGATATGATTTGTATTCATTACACATGATTAGTAAAACGTAATCATCAATCAAACATCATACTAGTTTTATTTCATTGTAAAATAGATTACATAAAACTAGGGACAACTAGAATAGTAATTACATAAGCAAATGAGTTTTACTATCAAATCACGCATTTGATGTTCATAAGCAAAATTTACTATTCATATGAAATGCTCAAAAAGATATAAAACGTACAACATATGCTAATGGTCCTAGGGCACTACTAACAAGCGATCGTGTTTGCCTTAAAGATTTGGAGGCATCACTTGTATGGAGAACCGTGTGAGGTTTTCACCAATAACCAAAGCCTCAAGTACATTTTCACAAAAAAAGAGCTTAATATGAGACAAAGGTGGTGGTTGGAGTTGCTTAAAGACTACAACCTCACGATTAACTACCACCTCGGGAAAGCTAATCGGGTAGCCGATGCCTCAAGTAGGAAGAGATTGGGCCAGTTGTTATGTTTGATTACCGAGCAACCAAGTTTGATTGATGATTTTTAGAAGATAAGTATAGAGGTCATTGAGTAAACTGAGAACGTTTTGGCAGCCTTGGTAGCTCAACCGAAGCTCTTGGTTCGGATTAGAGAAGGGCATGATACAGATTCAGATTTTGAAATGGAACGGAATATGGTACAGTCGAGGAAAGAGTCAGAATTTGGGCTTCATGAAGATGGCAGTTTAAGGTATCGGGGTCGATTATGTGTATCATCTGATTTGGATTTGAGAACGAAAATTCTATAAAAAGCTCACAGTTCCAAATTATTAGTGCATCTTGGGGCTACAAAGTTGTATCGAGATTTCGAGGTAACTTTTTGTGGAAGGGTATGTAATGAGACAACTGATTTTGTGGCTAAGTGTCTTGTATGTCAAAATGTAAAGGCGGAACATTAGAGACCCGCTGGTTTACTTAAGCCCAAAGAAATCTCCGTTTGGAAGTAGGAACATATTACTATGGATTTTGTGGTTGGTCTGCCTAAGGACAAAATCGGAAAAGACACGATTTGGGTAATTGTTGACCAACTTACAAAATCTTCCCACTTTTTGCCAATGAAGATTCCCGGTTCTATGGAGACCTTGGTGCAGATGTATATGAACGAGATAGCCCAACCTCACGGGGTTCTAGTAAGTATTGTATCGAACCTGGATTCTTATTTTGTATTTCGGTTTTGGCAGAGTTTCAACGAGGTAATGGGAACGAAATTGTCCTTAAGTACTGCTTATCATCCTCAAACCGATGGGCAGTCGGAAAGGACGATTCAGACATTAGAGGGCATGTTACGGGCTTGTGCTTTGGACTTCAAAGGTAGTTGGGTAGACCACTTGACCTTGGTTGAGTTTGCTTACAACAACAGTTCTCATCCAAGTATCGGTATGACGTCTTATAAGTCATTGTATGGTAGGAAATGTTGGTCGTCGGTATGTTGGGATGATATTGGGGAGAAAACTGTAACAGGGCCGGAATTAGTTCAAGTGATAATGGAAGTGGTACCGTTGATCCGGGAAAAGTTAAAGGCTTCTCAAGATAGGTAGAAACGTTGGCCAGATAGAAAACAAAGGCCGTTAGAGCTCAAAGTGTGTGATAAAATATACTTACGAGTTTCGCCAACGAAATGGGTCATGAGGTTTGGTAAGAGCGGAAAGTTGAGACTGAGATATGTGGGGTCGTATGAGATCTTGGAAAGAGTTGAAGACTTAGCATATAATTTGGCATTTCCACCAACACTGTCACGAATACACAATGTATTCCACGTGTTACAGTTGAGGCGGTATGTGCCAGACCCTAGTCATGTGTTGGAAGCGGAACCGTTGGAACTTGGGGAAGATATGTCATATCAAGAGGTACCGGTAAGGATAGTGGATCGAAAGAATTAGATTTTGAGGCGAAAAAACCATACCCTATGTCAAAATCCAGTGGTCTAATCACACAAAACGAGAAGTTATTTGGGAACTAGAGGAATAAGCACGACAAAAGTATCCACAGTTGTTTGAATCTCGTGGTGAGCAAGTTTCGAGGACGAAACTTCTATGGGGGGGGAATGTGATAACCTAATTTTTTGAACTTACATGTATAGCATGCTTACTTGATTTTATGTGTTACATGATTATTACATGTTATATGTGTTACATTAATTGTTAAGGGTTACTTTTATGTAGTTCGTAACTTGGGGGATTTAAGTGTGCGGAACTAGAAACTTGTGGGGTTAGTTAGACACCTTTTAAAAAGCTTATCTCCTTGGTAGTTAGTGCTGGAAAACCCAAAGGAAAAGATGTTAGAGAAAAGGAAAGAAGTTAAAGAAAAAGAGAGAATAAGAAAAATCTTAGAAAAATAAAAGTGTTGTGAGCGTTTTGCATAAGTAGTAAATGAACTTCGTTTGAGACGTTCTTTGATGCATTTCGAAGATAATCGAAAGGGCTACAAGTGAGAATTGACGCAAATGTGTTTGGAGTTCTCAGTAGGAAGTAATTGAATCTTACTTGTTTCTTTGTATTAATAAAGACATGAATTACTGTATTGGATGAAATGTTAAATTATTTATTCTGATGGAAAAGTTTCATGAATCTTACTTGTTTCTTTGTATTAATAATAAAAAACTTTATCAATCGGAATTTAATCCTACTTTTTGGAACAAAGTTATTTTCGGGGTGAAAGATCGTGCATAAGGACGTAGGATCGAATTTTCGCAGCCGCAGTGTGAAAGTTAAAACTCTCCAATGTGAGGGTGAATTTTTGTGGTGGATTAAGACAAATCCTCTCATCTGGTCGAACCGCTGGGTCACCTTAATTTATATATACCAAATTCTATATCGGACTAGAGAGTTGGGCCCTATGGACATGGATAAGGACTTTTGTGCACAAGATTCAAGACTTTATTACTGTGCGCGCACTGTAGTAGCGAGGACGAAGACGATGGGGACTGAATTGGTTCTGAGTTGTCCAAGGTATCTATTAATTTCCATATCAGACAATCCAGGTGGAAAAAAAAATGCTTGTGTGAAGAAATCTGATTTGCTTGCTGCAGTAAAGATTTTCTGCTCAATTCCAGGTGAAGGAAATATATGTTTTGTACCTACAAAGATAAATATTATTATTAACCAATACAAATTGACTCAGTTGGTAAGGATTTGACATGTCCTTACAAATATCAAGTATTTAATTTCTGCTGCTGACGTGAATGCTGTGTTGGTGGGCAATCTGTAAGGACCTTTGTAAGCGACATATGGTCCCTAGGGGTGTCAATCGAGATATGTGAGCCGAACTTGGCTTAACTCACGCTCAACTCACATAAAAATTGGAAAGCTCAGCTCACGCTTAGCCCAAAAAAGCTCACAAACATTGAGCTCAAGCTCAGCTCACATTTTAATGTGAGCTCGAGTTGAGCTCACGAGCTAAATTTATATTAGCAAAAAAATAAAATTCTTGTAGCAAGAATAATATAATACAATGAGCATTGAAACTAAATTCTGACAAAAATACACATATACATAATAATAGAATGATATTTAATTCTTGAAGCAAAATAAACTAATAAAAAGATAACAAAATATAAATACATAGTAAGGTCAAAGGTTAAAGAATCTAAATGCAACGTAGACAAAAATCCTTATATAGACTAAAATAAGAGAAACGGATTTTATAGGTTTTCTTCATTCTAATTAATATTATTATATTTATATATATAATATTTTAATTATATTATTTTTATTCGGGTTCGAACATTTTTCGGGCTGAGCGGGGTCAAGCTCACGCTCACCTCACATAAAATTCGAGCTTGAATATTGAGCTCACGCTCGACTCACGCTCAAAAAATTTTCGAGGTATGTGAACCGGGTTCGTGCTGTTGACACCCCTAGGCCTGCCCTGACACGTGATGGAGACTGGAGCCAAACCGACCCGATTAATTTTTTTTTTACCAAAAAAAAAAGATATATATTATTAGGTTTTTTTTTTTTTTGCTAAGTAAAAATATTATTAGGTTATGTCGATAAATTCACGACTCTCTTGTCACCCATTTTACTTTCTTTGATCAATTCTTATTATAAAAATATGAATATTCAATGCTACATTAAGTATTTATATCATATTTTTCAATACAAAAATTTCACTTTCAAGCTCATTTTTTCCATTTTTTAACCTATAATTCACTTTTTCAATATTGAGACAAAAAATCTCAAAATTTCAATTCAAATCCAAAGAAAATATTACCAGAAAAAATATCAAATTTACCACCGAAAGTGCAAATAACAAAAAAAAAAATTTTATTACAATTTAAAAAAAAATAAAAATTAGTACAATTAAATATCTTATAAATATTTTCAACGACCCATAACAGCCCCCTCCCCCCATGCCCCATATAGGGATGGCAATGGGGCAGATCGGGTCGGGTATCTGTATGATCCGATCCGCTCCGAACTGTATAACTTTCGCTCCGATCCGCTCCGTGATCCGCCCCGGATAAAAATTTTATGCTCCGCGATCCGCTCTGCACGGGGAAAATCTGATCCGCTCCGCCAGTCCTATTTTTTTTTTTTTTTAAAAAATCATTAATTTTACCATAAAAATCATTAATTTTTTTTTAAATTCATAAAAATAGAGCCTCCAACAAGTATAATTAATAAATTTTATTCTAAATTAATTTTCAAACAAGTACAAATAGTATATTAAAATGAAAATTAAACATAATTAGGCTTAATAATAACAATAATATAATAATATAATATATATGGGGTAAAACGGGGCGGAGCGGAGCGGATCAGACACAAATACCAAATTCGATTTGCCCCGTCCGCGGGGCGGAGCAGATCTGCTCCAAAAGACATTCGGGCAGATCGGATCAACGGATCAGGGATCAAATTGCCATCCCTAGCCCCATACCTCACTTTCTGAAAAACCATAAACACCATTTACAGAACCTACAAGTCTACAATCCCCCAGTCCCACCTCTATTCCCTTCCTCTCTCTTATCTTTTCTGCAATTGTACGGTAACCCTATAGAGAGTGGCTTAAATTCCACTATCCAATGGGAATCGGGTAGCCCAAGTGGTAAGGCTACCCGAACACGGGGCGGAGGTCGAGTGTTCGATTCATATATCTCCCCTTAATGGGGCAAATAATTTCTCCTCCTTATGAGGCTTATCTTCCTCCTCGGGCATGCGTAGGGACGCTTCAATCTTCCCTATCTACAGATCTTCTCAGTTCTTTCCCTTTTAGCAGCTAAAAAAAAATTCCACTATCCAATATTATTATCTTTTTCCTTTTTTCTTTATTTTTTTATCCAAAAAATTCACTCTTGGGTTGCTTTTAAAGATCCCTTTTCTTTCTCGAAGTTTTGTCTCACTCTTGAATATGAAAACAACAAAACATTGACTTCCCCCTTCCCATCTCCCCCCCTCTCTCTCTCTCTATATCTTTCCATTCTCTCCATTTCATTTCTCCAACAATTTCCATTCCTCCATTTCATTTCTCCGACCATTTGATTTTCTTAAAATGCTCGAGCTTTATCGTACCTTAGACGAAACAATTTACTCAGGTAAGAGTTCAATGAGTAGCGATAGCCATTCTACAAGTTTCAGCCGTTTATCCTTCGAACTTCCCTCAAGTTCTCCTGAGGACCAAAAGGTAACCTTGAAACCCCACCGTTCATCGGATTCTGCTTTCCAAGCAATCCGCTCCGCAGCCTATAGTAGGCTGCTGAGCTTCCGTGACTTCAGCCTTGTCCGCCAGATCGGAAGCGGAGATATAAGCAGAGTCTACCTTTGCCGACTCAGAGGAGGCAGTGGACCCCATGATAAAGAAGAAGGGGGGAGTTTATACGCTATGAAAGTAGTGGATAATGAAATATTGGCTTTGAAAAAAAAGATAAAGAGAGCTGAAACGGAAAGGAAAATCATGAAAATGGTTGACCATCCCTTTTTGCCTACTCTTTATGCTGAATTTGAAGCTTCTCATTTTTCATGTGTTGTTATGGAGTATTGTTCTGGTGGCGATTTGCATTCTCTTCGCCATAAACAGCCTCATAAACGCTTCCCAATCACCTCCGCAAGGTAATAAAAAAACATTTATTTCGTTCACAATATTGTTCAGAAACTATTTTTATTTTTATTTTAATACAACTTTTTTAATTAACAGGGAAAAGAAAATTATTTTTAAGCTAGCATTTGTTACAAATTTTTGAATCTCACGCCAGAATCTGGTCACAAAATTAAGTAACTACATTATACAAATTCTATTTAAGACATTAACCTAATTGGTAAACTACTCGTTATCATATCAATTTTTTTTATTCAAAGCTTATCAAACACAAGTCCATCTCCACCAAAAGTTGAAAATATGAAAATATGAAAAAAGTGAAGAAAAACACTAGAATGATTAGATTATGCATGACTTTAGTTTGACCTAATTTGAAAATTAAATTAGATCAAACCACCTTTGAATAATCTCGAAATATTAAATCATCTAAAAATTAATTTGTGTTTGAGAGTGAGACTAAATCTCCAATCCCAATCCAATTAACAGTTGTGTTTCGAGGAATTAATGCAGTTTTTCATATGAGATCAAAATTAATGCAGTTTTTCATATGTTATCTCATAATCAAAGTAATATCTTTGTCATGGAAAACAAAGAAGGATATTTATGAATTATCTCGAGGTGAAAAAAGAACTGAGACATGTCATTATGATGTAGTTGTCTTGGTGATATGATTCTCTATTCTCTGAGTCTGCTTCTTGTTTTTTTATGTTAAAAGGGACTGTTCATAAAACCTTAAAGATGACATGTCCGTTTCACCTCTGCAACAAAAAAAAGAAATAAACAAGGAAAAAAAGTCTACTCTCTCTGTCTCTAATACAGAAAATATAAAAAGAAAAGAAAAAAAACAATTTTATTTAATTTTCCCTGGAAATTTTGTCTATTTTTGCCGCAATTTTCCATTAATGAAAAATTTCCCCTTCTGGTTTTTCCTTGTTCTGGTCACTCTTGATATCTGAGATGGAATTTACCAGATCAGCTCCATTCCTTTAACACTTTATCTTCTGAAACAAGTCATCACGACTTTTTCTTTTCTCGAAATTCAACCTTTTTGTGATAACATGTACACATTATTATATTAATTAATTCCCCCCCCCCAAAATAAACTTTCTACTGTAGTAATTTTCTTTTTTGGTCTTTAATTTACTGATAGTTCCAAGAAAATTGACATTTTTGCAAATATATTTTTTTTTCCAGATTTTATGTAGCTGAAGTTTTGGTTGCTTTGGAGTACCTTCATATGCTTGGGATTATCTACAGAGACCTTAAGCCGGAAAATGTGTTAGTGAGGTCCGACGGTCACATTATGCTCACAGATTTTGATCTTTCCCTCTGCTCAGATGCAATGGCAGCCGTTGAATCCCTGGATATTATTATTGATCCTTCATATTCTCCTGCGGTTGGGAACAGCCCTCGTGGCGGCATGATGCCGTTCTCTTGCATTTCCAACCGGCTGTTCCGGTCAAAGAAGATCCAGACTCTCTCGACTAACCGGTTGTTCGTGGCGGAGCCAATCACTGCCCGGTCTTGTTCTTTTGTCGGGACACACGAGTATGTGGCACCTGAGGTGGCTTCTGGTAGGTCCCACGGGAATGCCGTCGACTGGTGGGCCTTGGGGATATTTATTTACGAAATGATTTATGGACGAACTCCTTTTGCTGGGGTATCGAACGAACTTACACTGCGTAACATAGTAAAAAGGCCTCTAGAGTTTCCTACAGACGCTCCTAACAGTTTGAGTGAGTTCCACGCGCGAAATTTAATATCAGGGCTGCTGAACAAGGATCCGAATCGGAGACTCGGGTCAAAGCGCGGAGCTGCTGACGTCAAGTCCCACCCGTTCTTTGAGGGCTTGAATTTCGCTTTAATAAGATCGGGGACTCCACCAGGGGTTCCGGGCATAAGGAGACAGAAAAAGACGACGTCGTTGCAAGAAAGAAGGCAGCAGACGGCGCCATTTGAGTTCTTCTAATGTTGGATAATTTTATTATGTGAAGCTTCTGTTGCTATATAGTAGTGGGAGTTCGCCACATGACAAACAGGTCCCGCCAGATTTTGGTTGGTGAACGTTGGACATAAAATTATTACATAGTACTAGGCTATTTTGTGTGATGAATATAGTAGAAAAAATTCGATATGAGGCATGACTCTAGTGGGGAGCATAGACACTGCAGTCACAATCACCACATCCTCTTTTCGATTAAAAACAATAAAAACGCATCAAACAACGCACTGTGGGTGGGAATATTTTTTATTATTTTAATCAAAACTGTGATGTGGCTGAATGTGGACCAAGTGGTCTATATCCCCACTTGTAGGCCTGTTCCATGACAGAATTGATCAATATAGTACTAGCCTATTACTATATTTAACTCGGGTGGAGCTAGTTTTGTGTGTGTATATATATGTGATGACACGTGCCAAGCTGCTATTTGATATATAGGAATTAACATTATTGATTCTAGCCACTTTTATTTACGAGTGAAATTGAAATGTTTCAACTCACCAGAATATTGTATAAAAGTTTAAAGTTACTTAGTACTAAGGGTGTTAATGAAAAAGCGAAACCGATCAAATCAAATCAATTTAAACCGATTTTCAGTTTGAGCGGCGTATTGTATTGATTTTGATTTGAACTAAATTAAAATTAAATTTTCGGTTTGGTTTAAATTTTTTTATAAATCAAACCATATATATATATATATATATATATTAAAAAATTCTTTTGTAATAAAACATATTGAACTTTTTATTTATACCATGACAAGCAAACTCTTCAAGTGCTAAAGTATGAGATTGAAGAGAACAGAACTGTTGTATGTTGTTTTATATTCAACTGAAGTTTTTGTTTACTTTGAAACTAATAATGGTGTAATTTTTTGTATTTTTTGCTTTATTCCTAGTAGGATAATTGTTCAGTAATTTGTTTGAAATTCAAGAATCAATATCAAGAATTTATGTTTTATCTAGTTGTTATTTTGTTGTGCTTAATTTGTGAAAAACAATAGACAATTAGACATATTTCTTTATATTTTTAGTAGCTAGGTAATTATATAAAAAAATTATTTTATTTTTACTTTATATTGAAGTTCAAGAATCAAGGATTTATATTTTATTATTTTGTTTTTGATTGTATTTAACTTGTGAAAAAAATAATCTTATTTCTTTATATTTTTAGCAGTTAAGTAATTATATAAAATAAAATTATTTTATTTTTATAATCAATATATTTTGTTTCTCCCGAAAACCGAACAACCAAACCAAACCAAACCGATACAACTGAATGCATCGGTTTGAGATTTTGTATGGGTTGAATTGGTTTTCAAATTTTTCAAACCGATTAATTTGATTTGGTTTAAAAAATGTGTAAAACTAAACCAACCCGAACCATAAACACCCCTACTTAATACTTATAAAAAATTACGTGTGTGATCAACAAACTATTTGTTATGACAGAGTAAAATTCTAGATCATTTTTCACTTCTTGTTATGTCATATAGTAGTCCACCGTCACTGTCTGTGATGGTTTCTGGTAAAAAAAAAAAGTCACACCCCTTTCACATGACATATCCTGAAGGACAAAATTGTCCCAAAAATTGCATGTTTCTCTCCATTGTTACTCATACAACACTATTCATCATCTTCCTCAATTACCAAACTTTAGATACCATAAATATTATCAATGACACCACAATTTGCAGTCCATTGCTTCCTTTTCAATTGAGCATTCTAGTGTCAAACTTCCTTAACTCCTTCAATGACCAACGAACAACCTTTGTACTCTTGCCACTCATTAGAATGCTGTGTCATTCAAAGAACCCACAATCATTGGGAATCTATGCCAAAAACACAAAAAAATACAAATAATTACAAGAAAAAATCAACAATTGTTAGGAAAACAAACCAAAAAAACAGAAGAAAAAAATTGGGTCTTTAAGTAACCCTAACTCTAACACACTTCCAATATTTTCTTGTTAAGAGATGGAACTAGGTCTATTTCATTTTATGGTGAGGTGGGATGGTGCATGATAACTCGTAAATTCATCGATATATTCCTTTAGTTTTATAGTGACTTTGTGCTTAAAAATGTATTTATATATCGAGTTTTGAGCTTAGAATGGTATATTCCTCACTACTTTGTGTTTTAATGGTTGTTGGTGCTTATTGAGCTTTTATGATGTTTCGAGGACTTAATTGCTAAATCTGAAACTTGACTGGAAAGCTGTGGGACTTAACTGCAAAATCTGAAAGGTTGTCTTTTGGTCAAAGCTAGTCAGAGAAGTCAACTCGGGTCAACACTGAAAATTTGGTCAACCATGAAGATTATTTGGGACTTTCCTATTAGACTCCTAATTTCCTTCAACCTCTATGGTATTTTTCCTAAAGCTATAGGAGTCTGAACATTATAAATATCCCTGGAAGATTCATCATATAAAACACCGGATATCAGACATTCATAGAGGACCATTGTTATTCTAGACCTAGAGTAATTATTAGAGAATTATTGAGGGCTTTCTTCAACCAAGTTCTACAAGAGGAAACTCGCCATCATCAACGGTTTGAAGACGGAGACAAGCTTGAAGATTGAATCTTTCATGAGAATGAGTTTTCTTTCTTTATCGCTTTCAATAAATTCTTTTATTAATTCTACCGTTATGAGTAGCTAAATTTCTATTACTTGAATGGGATGAACCCTAGACTTATATCTATGTATTGATTTTTGGGATTGTGATTAATTCATATTGAACCCTATTTTGATGTTTATTATGCGTTTTCATTGTGTTGGATTAATTTTCTAGAGTATTAATTGATCTTTGATTTCTTATTTGGAATTGAAAAAGGAAGAATTTGAATAGATCATCGCATAATAAAAAGAGTTGCATGGTTTTCTAGAAATATAATTTACATAAATCTTCGGGATTAGGGTAAAACCTAATAAGGGAATTCATAAATCTTAATGCATCTTTGGGGGTTTTAAATACGAAAGAAATTTCAATTAATCAACTCAAAGGTAGGAACTTTAAACTGTTGAAAAACATTAAATCTTCATTCATGGAATTTTAACTGCTTCGGAAAAAGTTCTTTTGAATTAATCCATCTGGTTCATACATAGATACGTTTAGGGGGATTCTCGTTTAAGTATCTTTTCTCATCTTATTCTTATAAATTATTTATTTGTTTTCTAGTTATTTACTATTTTTAAGCATATAACTCGATCGATTAAACAGTAGAAAAAGGGTAATTATTAGTACTTGTAGTCCTTGTAGGATCGACACTTGACTAGACTGCTATACTATTCTAAGCGATAGGTGCACTTGCCTAACGATTTTTATAGTAAGGTAAATCAACCATCAGTGCACTTCTGAATAATGGAGAGAACCAGACAATTTTTCCCTTGATGAAATAACACGTGAGAGGGATGTGGCTCTCTTTTGCTTGAAACCACTGCGAACACTGGTGGTGAGACTACTTAGGAGATACATAAATTAGTATAGGATTTAGCAAGAAGTGAAAAAACATGAAGTACCTTAATATGGCTTAAGAAATAATTTTAAGATCATCTATATCATTTTCCCTAGAAGTTATAAAAAACATGAAACAAAGTTTTAAAGATAGTGTTAATTCTAGCGAATCCACAATAAAATGATTTTTTTCTTGTGAATATTTCAAACTTTAACAAGTGAAGTTGAAGAAATGGGCAAAAAATCTTCTGTCCCCGTTCGTGTATGTCACTGTGTCCCCAACCAATCACAATTCACCATGTGTATATATAATTGAAACAAATATTTATATAGTAAATTTTGATTGATTAGGGACACGGAAACATACACGGATGGGGACTGAGGATTTTCACCCGAAGAAATGGGTCACTCTTTGAGTATGTACTCGACTGTTGAAACTTTATTTCAAGTTATTGGGGAAAAAACATATTTTGCAATGTTGCAATCGAGTGAGAAATAATTGAAGAATATAAACTATTTGGTTATTTTTATTTAACATGTGTATTATAATTTTTTAGTTTAAAAGTAAACTCCAACATGAACTGTTGTTAAAAACATCCATACTTTTCCAAGTATGTTCTTTTAGATTATTTTAAGCTATAAATTTCACTAATAATCAATTGAGAATATAAAATTAATAAATTATTTAAACTAAAAGTTATAAGAAGTTGCTTATAACGCAATGAAGAACATACCCAAGTACATCTTGAAAAGTTTCATTCCCAACCCAATAAAACTCTATAATTTTAGCATGTAACATTTTTTCTTTCAAATAATTCATTTCTTACAATAAATGTAGAAAAACAGTTAAAACTTTAATCATCCCGGTATTATTGAAATATTACTTTGATATTACAGAGAATTTTATTCTTATTTTATTCGGTACACTTGTTACACTGAAATGGTATGAAATAGTTTTTTGGACTTTTCCTTCCATTTCAATATTTGGTTAGACGAATTGAGTAGAAGACTATATATGTTGTGTTGCCGGTACTAATGTTGAGCCAAATTTTAGAAAAAATATAGCATAAAGGTAGCATTACAATTTAGAGAGATAAAACTTTTTAGAACCAAAGCGGAAATGGCTAAAATCTGATTTAATTTTTTTTAAAAGCTTGGATAAAAAGAGAAAAATCTGTCGAAAATAGGATCAAACATGTCTTGATAAATAATATGAAATACTAAAATATCTAACTTTTCATCCTTTCAAACAATTTGTCGTTTAGAAAAATCAAGAAATGGTTAATTGCAAGGTTGTTAAAATCGGGATTCTACGTAGAATCGTAAAATCGTACCAAAAAAATAAAATATATATTTTATATATAAATAACAATAATTAACATATAAATCATTTCATATGGTTTAACAATAAGCGAAAATGTATAAAACATAATTTCACAATTTTTTTTAAAATATAAAAACGCTACAAAAAATAATTTTTAACTTATAAATATTTCAAAACATCAAAATAAAATAAACCACAAAAATATCAGACCACCGATTCTGTAAATAAGCAACAAATATGAACACCAAGATGTTATTAAAATACGAAACTTAGAGAACTGAACAAATAATTTTGACCCTATTAACGAATAATTGAAATCCGCCTGAAAATAGCCAATTTATGTCTGGAAATAGTTGAAATCCGCCTGGATATAGCAAATTTCTGTCTGGAAATAGCCGAAATCCGCCTGGAAATAGCAAATTTGTGGAATCGGTAAAATCGTATGATTTTACACTCCGATTCTACCAGATTTTGATTTTACTTCCGTAGAATCGTAAAATCGATTTTACGATTCAAATCGGGATTTTAACAATATTGGTTAATTGTATACTTTTCCTTTTACCATTTACTAAATGTTGAAGTATAATGTACCTCTGGTACAAGGAAGCACACAGCAGGCACAAACATCTAAGCAGGAACACATCAATTTGAAGATTAATGAAGAGTGATATGGTCTTGTTATGTTACAAATGATAGGACTAAAGTGTACATAGTTGAGAAAATAGTGTACTTAAATTATCATTTCTTTTTTCCAGCTCTTGTTAGTGGACTAGTTAGTTTTCTTTCTTCTTTTGGAGTTGTATATAAATAGTTGTAACTAACTTCTTCTTCTTCAAGATGAATATACAGAAAATTCCCACAATCTCATTCTCTCCTGTCTTTTCATTTCAATTCTGAAACTCAACATGGTATCAGAGCAAGAATTCGTTTCTTGCTGCAATCTTTTATTCATTTTCGTTCCAATCATTGAAATCGTTTATTTGATTTGTTCTTGTTCGATCACAGTTTCTTCGAATTTATTTTGTTTGAAAATCAGGAGTTGAGATTGACATTTTAAAGAAAAAAACAAAAAATTGAGTCGTATCCATGGTTCGTTTCCTTTTTAATTTTCTACTTTATTTCTTATATTATTTTATTAACTAACCCCTATTTAATTCATTATTAAATTGATTTGATTTTCTATATATATTATTTATATTATACTAACTTTCCTAATTAATTCTAATACCAATCCCACATCTAATTAACTTATTCATCTACGTCATTTACAACTACACCCCCGATTACGATACGCGAATGAAACGCCCCTCAACAAAACGTTAATCAAATATAGCACGTAATATGTGATGAAAAAATAAATTGTTCAAAATCACATATCAAGCAAAATAAATTCAAGTCAATTGAAAAAAATTAATTACACATAATTAACACGTAAACGAAAACTTACGGGTATCACAAGTGCTTTTCATACAGGCACAAGGGAAGGTCTGGCATGCACCTGGTGCATGGAAATGACCCACACCTCCTCTCACATATTTTGATGCAGGGACCCACTGCAGGGATGAGCCCCTCAATTCAGGGTTATACAGTCCCCACTGGGACTCGTCCACCCCTGCATTTTTTTCGAGGCATAGAGTCTAGCTTGTCACGGAACATTCTCCAAATTGTTTATTTATTTTATTATTTTTTTAGTATAGGGTGGAGAAATTACAGGAGGTGTCTACTAGTCTTGATGTCAAACTCGCAAGAGAGAGTACACTGTCATTAAAACATGTTCTCATTGACTCCAAATTAACTACTTAGGAGTATGAATTCTAACCCTAATAACCCTAACAAACCCTAATAACACTAACAACCCCTACTAACCCTAACAAACCCTAATAACCCTAAAACTCTTCCATACCCCTAGATTTGTATTTTCCTAATGCATACAAAAAAATTGACTTTAGGAAAGATATATAAATGTTTATCATATCCTTTAAGGGGAACCACATGAGAAAATACTAAGGACAAACACAAACCCTAACAAACAATATTAACACTAACAACCACTACTAACCCTAACAAACCCTAATAACACTATTGTATTTGTACCCTAAAACCCTTTCGTACCCCTAAAATCTCATTAACCATAACAACCCCTAATCAACCCAAACAATTGCAAAATTGTTGTAACAAAACAAGAAATTAGACTGAATATCTATGTGATATAGATTTAGACTACATGCACGTGCAAAATCCTAAGAAACCCCCAAAAAATAGTGGAGCCCACATGTGTAAAAATTTACACGTGGCAAATATCTATTATGTGTCCCGAACATTTATTTTATTATGTGTTTAATCTTTTTTTCAAAACAATGGGTGTTTATTTTTTAATACGTCAAATGGAGAAAAGTGTTTTTTATAGCAAATTTTTTTTTACGTGGATTAACAAAAATAAGCTTTAATTTGCATTTTTTGTGATCTTTTTAAGTGTATTTTGCAGAGCCGTCTGGAACAATATTGAGGCCATGTCTTAGTTATTAGATCTAGACCCCTAATTATTATTATTTTTTAAAATAAAATATTGTTCTAGACGGCTCTACAAAATACTATTGCGGGGATGAATTAGGGTTTAGGGTTTAGCAAAGTAGGTCTTGGCACAACTCAAATTGAGAGGGTTGTGATTTTGAACCATTTATTTTTTCACGACTTGTTACATTGACTTGAATTTATTTTGCTTGATATGTGATTTTGAACAATTTATTTTAATTCCAAGGATTACATCACCTAAACCATTAATTTTTTTCACGACTTGTTACATTGACTTGAATTTATTTTGCTCGATATGTGATTTTGAACAATTTATTTTTTAATCACATATTACGTGCTATATTTGATTAACATTTTGTTGAGGGGCATTTCACTCGCGTATCGTAATCGGGGGTGTAGTTGTAAATGACGTAGATGAATAAGTTAATTAGATGTGGTATTGGTATTAGAATTAATTAGGAATTTTATTTGAATTAGGAAAGTTAGTATAATATAAATAATATATATAGAAAATCACATCAATTTAATAGGGATTAGTTAATAAAATAATATAAGAAATAAAGTAGAAAATTAAAAAGGAAAAGAACCGTGGATACGACTCAATTTTTTGTTTTTTTCTTTAAAATGTCAATCTCATTTTAGTGTATATTAGTGTATACTAGAATACATTATCTAATATATTATTAAAATTATTGTATATGTAGTAGTGCTATTGGAGTAAAATCAATTAATGTGTTTAAAATAATCATATTACTACATTAAATAATATCTAAAGGATTTAAAGTTTTTTCAACTCGCAATTGTATATATATATATATATATATATATATATATATATATATATATATATTTTAAATTTAACATAAAAAAGAAACCAACAGAAAAATAAAAAAGAAAAAAGAAAAAGAAAAGGTGTATCAACACTTCCATTCCATGAGATTTGGAAACGCAAAAAAAAAAATCGGTGACTTGAGGACGGAAGTCCCCCAGAACGGAATTGGGACTTCCGTCCTGATCTGACGTGGCGAGGCGCGTCTGGGGAAGTGTCATGTCAGCCGAGGACGGAAGCGCCAAAAATGTTGCTCCCACTTTTTTGCATGCCATGTCATGACCATTAGAGAAAAGTTGGGCCATACCAATGCATTTCCCCTGAACACATCAGCTGATGTGTGGAAGAATTTGGCAAAGAGATATACTAAAAGCAATGCATACAGACTCTCAGAAGCATTGGAGTAGTTTTATGCACTTAAACAAGATAACTTGAGCATAGATAAATTTTACACTCAACTTAAAATTCTGTGGGATGAGTTGCTAATTCTTAGACCCTTTCCTAACTGTACATGGGGAGGAATAGAGACTGTATAAGCTAACTACAACAATGAGTATGTAGTTATGCTCCTCAAAGGCCTAAATGAAAATTTTAGTAATATTAGGTCAAATGTGCTTATGATGAAACCTATTCCAGGCATAGATGAAGTTTTTAATATGGCTGAAGAGCATGAAAATCAACACAAATATGCTACACAACATGGAGATGCACATATCTTGTACACTAAGGCTGCTAATTATGCTTTAATTAATGAGCATAACAGTGTGAGTGGTAAAATTAATGTTGTTGGGAGCAATTTCAGAAAGCCACATTCTACTAGGCAAAAGAAACTCTTCATATGTACATACTGTGGTAAGATTGGACACTCTATTGAGAGGTGTTACAAGAAACATGGGTATCCTAACAATGGTTCAAGTGTCAAGGGTAAAACTGAAGATAGAGGTTGTAATAGCTTTACATCAAATGCTGGTAGCAATAACAGAGGCTATGGACAAGATTATAGTGGTTCGGGTGGGAGAGTTACTGCACATAGCAGTACCAATTCTCTGTGGCTGGTGTTGGAGTTTGTTAATTGTATGACAGGACTTACTAATATTGGCACTGAAAATGTGATAACATACTCACCCATCACAGAGATTAAAGAGGTTGTTAATATAGGTTTTACACCTGCTCAACAACAACAAATCATGCAAATGATTAGGAATGTGTGTATTCCTGATAGCATATTTGGAAATTCATATCAACCAAAGTTGAATCAAGCTGCACTAGTGCAAGATCATGGAGATTTCAATGCTCATTCAGGTAAAATGGATAAACCTTCAGTAAATATATGGATTGTTGATTCTGGTGCTACAAATCATGTAGTATGCAATGATAAAATGTTTAGCTCTAGTTATGTTTGTCTCCAACTTGTTTGTCAGCTTTCCTAACAAATCCATCATACAAGTCATAAAGAAATGAATCATTCACTTAAATCTCAACCTTGTTCTTCTTTTTGTGTCTTCTTTCAAACTTAACATTTCAAGAGAATATCAATGCAAAATTGTCAACTTTGGAAAATGAGGTGAAAATTATGAGAGATAGCTTGGGTTGTTTGAGACGAAGTTTGATGAAATAGAGTATAAGCTTGAAGACTCTATAGCACAAGTTTGAAAACAATCCACCTATAGAAGTACTTGCAAAGTCAAGAAGAAGGAAGATCAACAAATTAAGAGCTACTTAATCCAATAGAAGAGTAAATTGGTATGCTCTTTAACAAGAAGAAATGAGAAGTCCAATACTATACAACCTCAAGATTGCTATAGGACTTCATCACTCCAAGAGGATGTTGATTAAAAAAGGCTTCAAAGTCAAAGCTCCAAGAACAATACAACTTGAAGACTTGAAGACCTTAGGAAGATTAGTCTATGCTTTATAGCTACATCTTTGTAACTAATTTTACCTTTGAGAATACTAGGATAGATGTTTAAAGCTCAACCATGCATGTTTTCAAAACCTCATGTTTTACATTGTTTCAATTCTTAGAAAACTTAGATAAGTGTTGGTCAATGCCTAAGTCCTTTAAAATGTGTTTTTATATCTTTACAAAACACTTAGGCATGAGTTTGAGAACATTGGGAATCTGACTAAGTGGAAAAACCATTTTAGGACTTCACTCCGGTTGACCTAGGTCTAGCCTCGGAAAACCAGATGAAGTTCGGTATACCGGCATGCATGCATGTCCGGTCGACCGAGGTTGTTTTTGTCCTTAGTCATATTTCTAATGTTCCAAATCTCCAACAACTATATCATCTCGGGAGACCTTGCTTAAGGTCAGTCGACCGCGATTTACTTCGTTCGACCGGACCACTTACTTAGGTCGATTGAGATGAGAACATAGGCGTTTATACTTTACTTCGGAGGCACCTCGATCGACCAACTGCGTAGTCTGGTCGACCAAAGCTATCAAATCCAAGCAAAACATATAGTTGTTGTGACCAATTTTGCTTGTGTATTTTGCCCCTATATAAAGCTTCTAAAGCTAAATTTTCATAACTAACCAAGCCATTAAAGGGCATATTCTATACACTTCATAAACAAGCAAACAAACACTTTCTTGAGCTTGATCTTCAAATCATTCTTCAAAATATATCATTTTTACTTGAGCTTAAACCTCATCTATCTCTTTTATTTTCAAGAGTGATTAGAGCTTATATTTGTATATCTAATCCAAGAGGGATTATTGCAAGTGAGCTTCATTGTAAAAGTCTCGTTTGTAAGAGACTAGTTTCCTATTTCTTTTTGTGAGAAACTATTTCTTAGTGAATTAGGAAAAAACTCTTTGTGAGTGTTTCTAAATCCCCATTGGTGAGGCAAAAAATCATCTTGTGAGAGGTATCTCTTTGGAGAGATTGGCTCTTAATGAGCTTTGTTCTTTGGGGAACTAGAAAAACACTCTTTGTGAGTGGAGTCTTCTTAGTGAAGCAAAAGTCCTCTTTGTGAGGCAAATGTATCTCTTTGGAGAGATTGGCTCTTTGTGAGTTTAACACTCTTTGTAATTGGAGTCTTCTTAGTGAAGCAAAAGTCCTCATTTGTTGAGGCAATTGTAAAAGGTTGCATTTGTTTTGAAGGGTATCCATTAGTGGATGTTGGAAATCCTTAGGTTTTTCATAAGGTAGTGGATGTAGATTCTTTTTTAATCGAACCACTATAAATCCTTGTGTTAGTTTTCTCTATCCCTCACCTCTTTACTTTATAGTTCATATATTTCTATAACTTGTTTACTTGTCTACATGAACTATTTGTTTAAGGATTGTTAATCTGACACATGCTTCATTATTTTATACATTTCCTCACTTAGTCATCTAAGTTGCCTGAATTAAATTAACTCACCTTATGTGCTTAATCAACATACTTGTTGTTAAGGTGATCATATAGGCGAAGAATTTTAGAAAAGCTAAAAAGTTTTTAGAACCTAATTCACCCCTCCCCCCTCTTAGGTTCATTACCCTAATAGGGTCTTTCATTCCTAGCTATTCTAACCTGAAAGTGTTTGACTGCTTTAGTTATGCTTGCACTCTTACATAAGACAGAGGGAAGTTTGATTATAGGGGTAAGAAATATGTATACCTAGGTCAATCATCTACACCCAAAGAATATATACTCCTAGATATTGACACTCACCAACTATTTGTTTCCAGGAATGTTTTTTTTCTTGAGCATATTTTTCCTTGTGCTATACTTAATTTTGCCCCTGAAGGCAATTCTATAAGGTCTGTAGTACCTCTTTGCACTTTCATTGATGATCTTCCTGCTTATGTTCCTTTGTCTATTCACACTGATCCTTCAAATATTGTTAATCAATCACACAATGTCACACATTTACCAATAAAAAATAGTAGTTCTTCTTATGTATCCCATGTACAACCAAGAAGGTCTGCATCACTACAAGAAAACAGTTAAATAGCGACAGAATTTAGCGATCGAATTTTTCGGTCACAAATTTAACGACGGAATACTGACCGAATAGAAATCGAAAACAAATCGGTCGTTATTCCGTCGGCCACTTCGGTCCCGTTGACCAAATTGAAAGGTCGTCGTTTTGTTCACCCTAAACGACCGAATACCGACGGATATTAACGACCGTTTACCGACGGAATATATTACGACCGAATACCGACGGATATTAACGACCGTTTACCGACGGAATATATTACGACCGAATACCGACGGAATACATAACGGTGTTTATTTGTATAATAATAAATGAAGGACACAAAATGACGTCGTTTTATTTTCGTTAACGACCGACTACCGACGGAATAACGACCGATAATAGCGACGGAATTAGGGTTAGGGTAGGGCGACTGAATAGCGACCGACTTGGCAAATTCCATCGCTATTATTTCCCCGGAATCCGTTTTTTTTAAAATAGCGGTTTTAAGGATATATAGAAACATTTTACCTAATAGTAACTAAAATAGGAAAAATGTTTCTATATATCCTTAAAATCCCCGCTATTTTATAATAATGGAATCCGGGAAAATAATAGCGACGGCCTTGGCAAATTCGATCGCTATTCGGTCGCCCCTTAGCTTAATAGCGACCGAATAGCGACGGATTTTAGTTAAAAAATTATAAATCCGAAAACCGACATTGTTCAGAATGCGAGTACGAACTAATATGAATATTGTAGTAATTATTTGTTTATTAATATTCAATTATTAAAATTTTAACTCCATCACTTAATGATTCACGTAAATGCACACACAAATGTATTACTTGAATTGTTCTGCTTCAAGTATATATAGGTATTTTGTGAATAAGTATAAGTTTTACTTGTTTGAATATTCAAGTTAATGTGTGTGTGTGTGTGTGTGTGTGTGTGTGTTTATTAGTAATAGTAACTAAAATAGGCAAAATCTTTCTATATATCTTTAAAAACCCCGCTATTTTATAAAAAATGGAATCCGGGAAAATAATAGCGACCGAATAGCGATCGACTTGGCAAATTCCGTCGCTATTATTTTCCCGAATTCTGTTTTTTATAAAATAGCGGTGTTTTTAAGGATATATAAATTTTTTTTTGCCTATTTTAGTTACTATTACTAATATAAATATATATATATATATATATATATATACACACACACACATATTAACTTGAATATTCAAACAATTAAAACTTATACTTATTCACAAAATACCTATATATACTCGAAGCAGAACAATTCAAGTAATACATTTGTGTGTGCATTTACGTGAATCATTAAGTGATGGAGTTAAAATTTTAATAATTGATTATTAATAAACAAATAATTACTACAATATTCATATTAGTTCGTACTCGCATTCTGAACAATGTCGGTTTTCGGATTTATAATTTGTTAACTAAAATCCGTCGCTATTCGGTCACTATTACGCTAAGGGGCGACCGAATAGTGGCCGAATTTGCCAAGGCCGTCGCTATTCGGTAGCTATTATTTTCCCGGATTCCGTTTTTTATAAAATAGCGGTGTTTTTAAGGATATATAAATTTTTTTTGCCTATTTTAGTTACTATTACTAATATATATATATATATATATATATATAACACACACACACACACACACACTAACTTGAATATTCAAACAATTAAAACTTATACTTATTTACAAAATACCAATATATACTCGAAGCAGAACAATTCAAGTAATACATTTGTGTGTGCATTTACGTGAATCATTAAGTGATAGAGTTAAAATTTTATTAATAAACAAATAATGACTAAAATATTCATATTAGTTCGTACACGCATTCTGAACGATGTCGGTTTTCGGATTTGTAAGTTTTTACTAAAATCCGTCGCTATTCGGTCGCTATTAAGCTAAGGGGCGACCGAATAGCGACCGCATTTGCCAAGGCCGTCGCTATTCGGTCGCTATTATTTTCCCGGATTCCATTTTTTTTATAAAATAGCGGGGTTTTTAAGGATATATAGAAATATTTTTCCTATTTTAGTTACTAATAGGTAAAATGTTTCTATATATCCTTAACACCGTTATTTAAAAAAAACGGATTCCGGGGAAATAATAGCGACGGAATTTGCCAAGTCGGTCGCTATTCGGTCGCCCTACCCTAACCCTAATTCTGTCGCTATTCGGTCGCTATTATTAAATGACTAAACGACGCCGTTTTGAAATTTCGCGGGCTCATTTTTTTGAAAATTGGACAAGTGTTAAGCATTCTAAGTGGTGACCGAATAGCGACCGAATTTGCCAATTCCGTCGCTATTATTAAATGCCTAAACTACATCGTTTTGTGCGTTTGATTTCTCTAAAAATTTATAAGGCAAGAAGCCTCTCCCTCTTTCTTCATTCTGTCCAGCCACGACCTCCCCCTTCACTACCACCTCTTCCGGCGATTCCCCCCCAAATCCCCTCCCTCCTTCCATTGCCGCCACTTCTGGGATCTCCAAGATGTCGTCATCACCTCCGGCACCTCCAAGGTGTCGCCACCACCTCCGATTTCAGTTGGGTTTTTTAGGGTTTAGGTGAGAATCTTGCATTTTCTAGCTTTTTTTCTTAACAATTGGAATAAGTACATCTATTTTGAGAAGATTAAAACAAAATTGGAGGGGAAGTAGTACTGATTTCTGCTTGGATTTTAATGTATGGGTTTTCTATAAGTTCTTGCAATTCTCATAGTTTCTTGCAAATTTTTTGCCAATTCTCATAATTTCTTGCAATTTTTTTTTGGGGCATGTTTATTTGTTTTTCAGTGAAAGAAGAGGATAAGCTTGAGTGATAAGTAATAGCAAATTAAAAAAAAAAAATCTCAACTTTTTCAAGAGATTTGGTGGTTTTTTTTTTTTACTCAACTGTTTATATATAGTTTTTGTGATAATGTACATGGTTTTTTAAAATTATTGGAGTTTTTTAACATCCAATGTAGTTTTCTTGGTGTATTATTGAAATGTATGCTAATTATATCATTTTAGTTCCAATAAGTAAATAATTGATAATTGAACATAACAACAATATTCATATTAGTTCTATTGCACAATAAAATTCGCAACAAACAATATTTATAGACAAGATGCCATTAATAACATAGTAGACAAGATGCCATTATCACATAATAATTACCTGAAAAATAAGGTTGAAAATCATCAAACATAAGATTCAAAGTTAATATGTATTTAATTATTAAGACTTGATATATGCAGATATTGTGTTTATAATGGAGGACCGTAGCTGGATGTATATGGATTCGACAATATTTGTTTCTCGCTTCTTGGAATTCCACATATTGAAGTTGAGTAATATTTGTTGGTTTAATTTTTAGTACTTTATTACCATAAGTTAATTGTCGTATTGTATAACTTTTTAACATAATTCAAAGTGGTAATTTCATTGCCATAAAATAATTTGATTCTTCAATTTTCAGATTGCAACTCATGCATTTCCAAGGTATACATATAAATGACATCAAGGAGTTTACAAGAAGTGTAAACTTTTTTTTTTTTTTGCTAAATAATGAGAAGTGTAAACTTTTATTGTGAGTGTTGTAATGTAAATAAGAAGTGCACACTTTGATTGTGAGTTTTGATAATTCAAAGTGTGTGAGTGTTGTAATGTAAATGAGAAGTGCACACTTTGATTGTGAGTGTTGTAATTCAAAGTGTGGACTTGATTGTGAGTGTTGTAATGTAATGAGAAGTGCACACTTTGATTGTGAGTGTTGTAATGTAAATGAAAAGTGTAAATTTGTGTTTTTTAGTAAGATAATGGGTTATGTAATGTTATTTTTGGGTTTATTGAATATTTTTGGTATTTGCGATCTTATTAATAATACTGTTTCTGGTTTGTATTTCTATGCGTATTGTTGTTTTTTATAATAGGGATTTAATTAAATTTAATATTTATTTTTTAAAAATTAAAAACAATTTAGCGACGGAATAACGACCGAATCAGTCAAAGTCAAAAGTCAACAATGTTGACTATTCGGTCGGTAAATAGCGACCGTATATTCGGTCGCTAGAATTTCCGTCGGTATTCGGTCGTTATCCAGTCAAAGTCAAAAGTCAACAATGTTGACCATTCAGTCGGTATTCGGTCGCTAACTTTTTCGTCGGTATTCGGTCGGTAATTTGCTTAGCGACGAAAAATACACGACCACGTCATTCGGTGTTTAGCGACGAAAAATTTTCTTGTAGTGGACAAAGAACCATTCCTTCTCACCTTAAGGAATTTGTTCATTATGTCCCCCCCCCCCCCCTCCCCCCCTCCTCTTCTTCTCTAGTTAATATAATTTACATTACTAATCATTTGGCACACCAGCATCATAGATATTTTATATATACTTTGCATTTAACTAAAGAACCTGCCTCCTTTAAAGAAGCACAACAGTCTCAAGTTTGGAGAGACTCTATGGCTGCTGAGTTAAAATATTTAGAGGATAATAACACATGGATCTTGACAAACATTTCAGATAGGAAGATACATATAGGATGTAAATGGCCATATAAAGTCAAGTTTAAGGCAGATGGGAGTATTGATAGACATAAATATATGCTAGTTGCAAAAGGCTATGCTCAACAACTTTGTATAGATTTTTTGAATACCTTCTCTCCAGTAGCTAAAATGACATATGTCAGGGTTCTTCTTGCACTTTCTACTTCTAAAGGCTAGCATGTTCATCAGTTGGATTTGAACAATGTTTTTTTTGCATGGGGATCTACATGAGGAAATCTACATGGTTCCTCCCATTGGCTATGTTTGCACCAAGCCTAATAAGGTATGCAAGCTTACTAAATCTCTGTATGGGTTGAAGAGGAATAGTAGAGAGTGAAATTTTACTCTTACTCAGTCCTTAGTTAGTATTGGATTCAAACAATCTTACCATGATTACAACTTGTTTATTAACCAGACTGATGATGCTTTTATAGTTTTTTTGGTGTATGTTGATGATGTTATATTGGCCAGTGATAGTATAGTTGCTATGCAAGAAGTTAAATCTTTTTTGCATGCTAAGTTTCAAATTAAAGATTTGGGGTGTTTTAAAGTACTTTATGGGCATAGAGGTTACAAGAAATTCAAGTGGGATTACTCTTTCTCAGAAGAAATATGTGCTGGATCTCTTAGAAGAAGAATCATTTTTAAATTGTAAGCCTATGCCTATTCCTATTGATCCTATTGATAAGGATTGTCATGATGATGTTGATTATCTAGAGGACAGTACCAGTTATAGAAGATAATTGGAAAGCTCTTTTATGTCACAGTAACAAGACTTGATTTGTCCTTCATTGTTCAACAATTTAGTCAATTCATTGATAAGCCAACTTTGTTACATAAGAAAGATGTTCATAGGATGCTCAGGTACTTAAAAGGAACAACATATCAAGGGTTATTATATTCATCTCATTCTGATTTGCAGTTAAAAGCTTACCCAGACAGTGATTGGTCTGACTGTTTGGATACTAGGAGGTTTGTGGTAGGTTTTCGTGTTTTCTTTGGATCTTCACTTGTTTCCTAGAAATTCAAGAAACACACCACAGTTTCCAGAAGTTCAGCTGAAGCTGAATATCGTGCTATGTCTATGGCAACTTGTGAGGTACAATGACTTATCTATTTACTTTAAGATCTAGGCATTAAACAATCTCAAGATGTACCACTTTTATGTGATAGATCTAGTGCAATACATATTTCCGAGACCCTGTTTTTCATGAAAGAACTAAGCACTTGGATGTTGATTGTCATGTGGTAAGGGAAAGGCTCCAAGCTAGTGTGTTAAAACCTCTCCATATTATCTCTCATAAACAGTTAGCTGATATGTTTACTAAGCCATTGCCCATTTTTAGATTTCAGAATTTAGTGCACAATCTTGGTTTGTTTTCTGGTTATAGTGGTAAAGCTTGTGGGTGATGTTGAAGTATAATGTACCCCTGGTACAAGGAAGCACATAACATGCACAAACATCTAAGCAGGAACACAACTATTGAATGATTATTGAAGAGTAATATGATCTTGTTATGTTACAAATGATAGGACTAAAGTGTACATAGTTGAGAAATAGTGTACTTAAATATCATTTTCTTTTCCAACTATTGTATAGCACATCTGGCATGTGGATTAGTTAGTGGACTAGTTAGTTTTCTTTCCTCTTTTGGAGTTGAAAATACTTCTTCTTCTTCTTCTTCTTTTTCTTCTTCTTCAAGATGAATATACAGAAAATTCTCACAATCCCATTCTCTCCTCTCTTTTCATTTCAATTATGAAACTCAACACTAACCACATTAACTTATTCAATTGTTAATTACTTTTATTGGAATTGTTAAAAGAAGTTAACATGTTTTACTTTATAATTTAGAGTGGTTAATAACTTTGATAATGTAGTACAATAGAACTTTAAATGAATTTTTTTTTAATAGAATGAAATATTTCTAACGTTTTGTAATAAGTGTGTTTTTATGCATTGATCATCCTTGGTAAAATAGTGTCTTTATCAATTCAATGTCGTATTTCAAAATTATCCTTATCAATACTTATCTCTCTTTCTAATACTAAAAACAGTCATCTTTAACTTCTTAGGTTGAAAGAAGAAGAGAAATAATATGTAAAATTTCTTAACAATATTGTATACACATTTTATGAATTTTTCAAGATTTTAATTTTTTATGGAATAGGTGAAAATGCTTTATATTAAGGAAGGGATGGACTAGTAACTACTAGTAATCTGCATATTGGATTTTGTGATGGAATTTTTTTAAAAACATTGCATTCTTCAAGCTTCTAGAGATGAATTAGTACTACATTTTCGGTCCGGTCTGGCTGGCGCTAAGAACCACTATTTCAGTACATGCTGAATATTTTTTTTGTTTTGTACACACTGAATATATTTTTTTTTGTCTTTGGATAATTAAATTTTTTTACTTAGCGAATAAGTATTGTGATTTTGTAACACATGTTTAAAAACTTATAACACCTACAAAAAAATATTTAATATATACTTAATTTTTTGTGTTCTGCACTTTAGCCGTAAAACAAGTTTTTAGAGTGTTTAAGAGTGAGTTTAGGGCACACTTAGCTTTAAAAACCGAGTAGTTTTATCTTATTTAGTTAGTAAGTTTCAAATTTATATCCAGACCAATACTGCACATACACGTAGGTCAAAAATGTCAATTCACAGAAAAGAGAATTGATTTTTTATCCCAAATATATTACACTTAATGATATGGATATAAGTTTTAAATTTACTCACTAACCAAGATAAATATGAATAAATTTGAGTTTGACAAACAGTAAAGTACTAGTTCTGCTACTATGAAAGTCCAAGATTAGGTAAACACGTAGAATAAACGTCAAGTAGAAGGCATTTGGGTCAAAAGTTAAAGTTGAAAATTAGATTATGACCTCACATATAAGACTATAAGCTCATGTAGTAAAGTTAAATTTCTCTTCTCTCTCCTCCTCTGCTGTTCTTCTTCTTCCTTCTGCTGCTAGCCAGATTTAGTCATTAGCTCCGGCCAATGGTCAAATCTTGGTCCTTTTATTTAGGTTTTATACTTTTATTTTGTACCACGAATCATATGAATTTTTTTTTTAAAGTATTTTTCTTTAAGATTCAAGACACATAAGTTGGATTTGTCTCAAATCTTCACAGATCTAGACTACGTCTCTAGGAGGATTATATCAACCCGGACTTGATATGGGCCCTTTATCATCTTTCTACATCTTCTCGAGGCAATTTGTAGGACGGTTGATACGCCCATATTCCTATAAATTGTCGACCCCTAAGGAAGATGTTGAAAATGATATTCTCCTGTCTCTGTGGTTCAAGAATTGCGGAGAAGATGCAGCGAAGAAAAATATTATGTATTTGTTTAGTTTATTAGTTTTTATCTTAGTATTTTCTAACGAACCAAGTTTTCTTGGATATGGTTTTTATCTGTTATCATGATTTTTTAAATCATTGTATAACTTTTATTTTCTTATATTTTCAGATTTTCCTTTGATTGTAATGGCTTCGGCTATTTTGTGATTAATGGAAAATTTATTATTTAGCAGTTAAATGTCTTTCTACCTATATTCCATTTTATCTTTTTTTCCATACATGTAAAAGGAGGAGATATAATTTGAATTCAAAATTCAATAAGTATTTATGATAAAACTGAATTGCTACTTTATTACTATACCTAAGTTTTTAGTACTAGCTAAAATTTCTATTGCTTTTCTTCTCAAAACAATTTACTACTACTAATGATACAACGTTTTCTTGTTTCAGCAAAAACGTTTCATGTACTATATAGATAATTTTACCATAATTTACTACTAATATTTATCATGTACTACTAATGATTCAATACCATAATTTTTTTCTCATAAAAGAAAAAGAAAGTGCCATTGTTAAATCTGAAATAGTAGTAAATTGCCACTTCTACTATATCCAGTGGCGGAGCCACAGTGGGGCATGGTGGGGCAAGTGCCCCACCAGTTTTTTCCAAAAAAAATAAAAAAAAAATTTTTTTTTTTTAGTTTTAGTTTTGTTTTTGTAACACTTCGTCTCGTGAACATTGTTTATTGTACCCATTTTGAATCACTTTACGATTTAAAATTAAATTATTTAGTTTATGAATTATAGGAATGAAATCATTTATATTTTAACAATTTTGGTTAAAATGGTAACAAATTTAAGTGTGTAAGAGACTAAAAAATAAAATTACTAATAAAATATCCACAATTTGACTTTCTCAGTAAACTATAAAAAGTCCACAATATGAAGCCAAAGGACTTGGAGGTTTATGAAGCACTGATCAGTAGAGTGAAAAGCGTGAAAAAAATGTGAATAACTCTAATCTATAAGATTTCATCAAAAAAAATTTTTTGGCTCCGCCAATATTTATATGCTTTTATGAATTTATTTTGTCAATGCTAATTGTGCCCCCCAAGGAAAAATTTCTGGCTCCGCCACTGACTATATCTTTCCGGTCCAGTACTAGATAATTTTCTGTCACCTGCGCATAAAAAAGGAAACAAACAAAATGATCACCTAGAGATTAAGATGTTTACATTAATTAAAATTTCTTTCTAAACAAAAAATATAAAAATGAATAAAAAGATAACCAGTTAATTTAATTTTAGGCGGAGAATTACACATTATGTGACTTAAATTGTCAAATCTTTCCCAAATTAAATGGCCTAATGGCCTTGTCTATCCTATTTCAGGGGGAAAAAAAACTCTCTCCGTCCAAAATTATAATGTTCACTCTCAATTTAGTTTGTCTAAAATAAATATTCAATTCTATTTTTTAAAAGGATATATTTTCTTCCTAAACTTCATAATTAATATCTTATTTAAATATGCAAGTTTCATTAATGTATATTTCATCTGTAATATTTATGAATATTATACTAATTTATGCTTTATTAGACAGTTCTTTTTAATTCTTATATAAATTAAATATAAACATTCAATAATTCATAATGAAGAGGATAGTAACAATAATAAAATTAAACGGCCTTTAATGCAGATTTTGGTCTCTGCTAGTGTCACCGCTTCAAGTGGTATCAAACAGTAGGTCACAAATCGCAAGAGAGGAGATTCTGGCATTCACAAAGATGTACAATTCTCCTCCAATTGAGTAACTTTTTCCCATAAATTCATGAATTTTCCTTTTATTTAAAAGAAATCAAATGCAAAAATGTCTATTCTTCTAGTAACTAATGTCGGCTTCTAGTAACTAATGTCGGGTCCCGTTCATTAAAAAAAAAAAAACTCATGTCGGGTCCCACAATTATCGCCGCGTAGACATTGCAAATGAGTATCATCGGATCATCTGTGACATAAATGTAGAGCATGTCCATGATTTAACGGCCTAGATTAATGTCTAATACTCCCTCCATTTGTAAATATAAAATTTTCATAACATATTGCAAAAATTAAGGAAGAAAAAATTAAAATGCTTTTGCAATTAAAATACTAATATTATTCTCTTAAATATGACTTGTATATCACTAATTCTATTTAAGAGAGTAATATTGATATTTTGATTACCAAAATATCTTACTTTTTGCTTCCTTAATTTTCGCAACATATAATGGAAGTTTTATTGTGATACCCGGGATATTCCGCAATTTGAATTATGTGATTTAATTGTTAATTGTTTAATTATTTGATTTATATTTAATGCCATGATTAAATGCTAAGTGCTAGTTGAACTTTTTCATGTGTTATATGTGTTACATTTTATTTTGTGTGCGGGACATGTGTGTAATTAAAATATAGAGAGGGATCTAATAATGTAAAAAATCTAAACTTAAATCTCCTAACTTGAGGGTTTATGGGGGTTGGGTATCAGTTACCTAAAATTGAAACAGACTATCGTGAGAGTTGAGAGAAAAGAGAAAAATTAGCCTTGGTCTTGAGAAGATCGTTGAGGGGGTTCCGTGCATAATTTTTTGACTCGATAGACACCGATTCGTAGATAATCGCGAGGGCTTAGAGTGTGCTCAGACTAGGGTGGATTCGGGAATCGGAGTAGGAAGTTATTGCTCCCGCCCCGGGAGTAAAGTTGCCATTGCTGATTTTAGATTTCTCATTCTTTTTGTCTTCGTAACGGGTAAGGACTAAAAGGGATTCATGGGCAGAAACTCGTTCTAAACACCCATGAGTCCTCCCCTGAAGGTGAAGGGATTCATGGGTAGAAACTCGTTCTAAACACCCATGAGTCCTCCCCCAAAGGATCCGCTCATACCATAGGAATCGAAAAATTCTTGACAAAAACTTACTTTTCGGGTTCAAGAATCTGATTCTTGAATGAAAGATGCTGTTTCTTGGATACGTTGCTGCCACCAATGGATTTCCCTTTGCGGAATGTCCCTCTACTGGTATTCACGCGACGAAACGAACAGTGATTGCTAGCTCTTCGTTTTTCTGAGTTTCAGGAATTAGAGAGAAAAGGGAGAGGCAGAATAAAAAAATATGATTTTCTAGGTCTCTTTGGTATTTCGGCTGAAAAGCATTCGTCCCTAGGGTTTCGGCCAAGAGAAGTTTATATAGGGAGTGAGAGGTTGTTTCAAGCACAACTCCCACGTCCTCTAGACTTCTGCTGGTAGTGGGAGTCTTTATGGGATAATAACTCCCGCGTAATCCTAACTATACCGAAAATGCCCCTTATCTCTAATTCGAATAATAACGCTTTATTATTTTCAGAAAAATGAATGTCAGATACAATGAAGCTAGACACATTCTAGATTCATTGAATCTAGACATGAAGCTCTTTAGCTCGTCTATGCGTGTGACCATGTAGGTTCATATCACAATGGCAATGAAAACACACTTAGTAGTAGTGTGAGTTCATAAATCACAACTGGTCCCTAGCAGGACATTGTGACTACCCGAAGTGAATGAATTTACAACGGAACCTAATATCAATCCACTATTTAATTCCATTGTCTCGCGATATCCTAATTTAGCATAAGGCATGGTAGTCGTCACCCTTATTAAGCTTAATTGTATTTATGCTCGATCTCCTGGTAGACTGTTCCATCAAACAATATTTAATAACCACTTTATAAAATACGTTTGAGCACGACCATGCATTTAAACAGTCTTTCCCTATCTAGGGGCCCATGGATATCTCTCTCTAATAAGAGAGGGACAAATTCCTTACAATGCCTCTCACATTCAAGCCATAATAGGACACTACATCCGATCATCAGTCCTATTGATGAATTCATAATGTATTTTGTTCAAAATGATTGGTTAATGATGTTTGTTTGTTATTTTATAATTTTTCAATCTTTACTATTCGGACTCTAAGTGACCGCTATGTGTCATCATTTTGCGACCCAATTTGTATTAAAAATTTAGGATTTTGTAAATAAACTAGGTGGTAGATAAGTGGTTGCAAATTGCCACAACTTTGCGACCACCTCTATATTACAAATTTGGGATTTTGTAAATAAACTTGGTGGTCGCAAAGTGGTGCCAAATTGCCACCACTTTGAGGCCACTTTTATATTTTTAATTTGAGATTTTTTTAATATGCACAATGATTGCTAAGTGGTCCCAAATTGCAACCACTTTGCAACTATGTGTGTGTGTGTGTGTACATATATATATATATATATATATATATATATATATATATATATATATATATATATATATATATATATATATAACTTGGGATTTTTTAATATAGATCGTGGTTGCTAAGTTGTAGCAAATTGCCATCACTTGGCTACCACCTTTTTATTTGGATTGAATTAGCCAGTGGCGCCAACACTAGCGATCACTTCACTATGATTTTGAGACCACTTCCTAAGTGGTCATAAAACGGTTGCTAACGAGCTTATATTAGCGACCAATTTTTGTTAGTCGCAAAATTCGGTCTCTGTTGCTTGTTTTTCTTGTAGGGAAAATATTCTGACTATAATGCAACTAGTGTAAATGGTTAAGGACAATGCTAGGCTCCTCAAAAATATCGGCTAAAAATCGTCTCAAATGGATTTTTTTTACCTAATTACCCTCTTGAACAGTAAAAGCCCTTCACTTTTTTTTTTTTTAAAAACAATTTGAAAAATCTATCCTATAAAGGACCTACCCTATGCATGTTTTTTTTTTAAAACAATGGGATCGATATATATATATTGACAAAAAGAACAGTTGTAACCATGGTTACAAAGAATAGTAGAGCCATAATAGCTCACTTCCACCTACCAAACTAATTCCCAAAGTAACAAATCCAAAACACCTAATCATCTATTCATCCAGATTGTAAATACAGATGTCTGTTACCCGTAATTTTTTATCTTGCCAGGACTTCATCCAATCGAGACTCCGCGTCAGGATCAGCTGTGCAATCCGCCTGCTGTCCGGGATGAATAGCACCTCATCATGGATCTGTTTCTTTCGCCAATACCAAATAGCATTTACTGCTTCCCTAAAGACATATTTCCATACAGTTGTAACCATGGACCTACCCTATGCATGTTTAATTCTCCAAGATGACTTTTTTCAAGATAAGTTAATGCACCATCTTCATTTTTTCATTTGTTTCATCATCTTCTCACTTGATGTTCTTCCATCTCAGATTCACCAAGAACAAGTTACTATATCATTTCTCAAAAATGTCAGAAAATTACTGTTCATTTCGTGTTTTGGTATTTTTTGTCACACTGTCACACTGTCACCATTCATCAGACTAATTATTGCAAGTTTTAGTCTTAAAATCTTACACAATTAAACAAAAATTATAACCAAAAATTGAAGTCTAAACTTATATTCATCAAAATACTCGACAAAAAACTTGAAACTGCAGCCAACATAAAATTGCATCTGAATCAAATGCTTCACAAAAATAACGATCCTATAAACTAAGATCAGGAAATACTGCAGCCATAATACTTCTTCATTGTGTCTACTCTTACATAAGCCATCCAAAAGGATATAATATGTATGGTAATTAAGACGTAGACAAGCAGCTTGCATCTCATTAAATACTTCTTTTGCGGTCGGATACTTTTCCATCCTAATTATATGCACTAGTTGTAGGCTAAAGGAAAAAAAGTATGAAAAATTTAGCCTATAAAGGAGTCAGCACTATACATGCTTAATACTCCTAAATGACTTTTTTCAAGTAAAAGTTAATGCTCTCTCTGAAAAAGTACAGACACTAATTGCTCCTAACTAGATTTTCCAACCTAGTTACAATGTGAAACACCAAATATTTCGCACCGTGCAAAATATTTTGTGAGCGTTAGTTCAAGAAACGGACGACTGAAATCATTTCACTTTACACTTTTTCATGATAAGTATTAGGACCCAAATGATCTCTGCCGTCAGTTTCTTGATCCAGCGGCCAATAAATATTTCACACAGTGAGGAACATTTGGTGTTCCGCACTGTAGCCGGATTGGCATTTTCCATCATTCTTTTCACAACTTCTTACACCAAATGTAACTATCACACTTTCGGTACATATTTATTCAACAATTGCACGTAAATTCCCTAAATATTTTGTTAACTACTTACCCTAAGTCCCTCTAGGGTTGTGAATTGATTATCCTAAAGTCCCTATAAAATATTATTTTGATCCCAAATTTATTTTTTTTAACAAATTGACCACCCCGACAACAATTTTTATAATTTATAAATTGAACCATTTCTTCTGAGATATATTTTTAAATTTACCCCAATTTTTTTATTTTGTGGCCAAATTAAAATTAGTGTTTGTTAGAACATTAAGTATTATAACACTTAGTCTAAAACATTATATGTTCTGAAATTATTAACACTAAATACTATAACAATGATTAGATTACTTGTTAGTATATAATTAGAAATCGTGTTTGTTATAACACAATGACTTATAAAACACCGGTTAAAATGAAAAAGGCATATATGCAATAGAAACAATGATCCTCAATACACCAAGTATTGTAGAGTTACCTAAACACCTATTATGAATAGATTACTTGTTAATGTTTGTTAGAACACAATAGTAATGATTATCAATACCATAACATTCTGTAGGTTAGTGTTTGTTAGAACACAACGTTACACATAGTCACTCCTAGAGTTAATTAAACATTATTTATATTCAATTACTAGTTAACATATAACACATGTTAAAGGAAGAACGAATCTAAATACTATAATAAGTACTAGATTACTTATTAATATAAAATTACAATTAGTGTTTGTTAGAACACAAAGTATTAGAACATATAGTCTTATAAAACACCGCTTAAAAGGAAAATGAATATAATTACTATAACAATGATACTTAATAAACTAAGTAATGTATAGTTACTTAAACAAATGTAATAATCTATTTACAACGGTTTCATAGTAGTAACAATCTATAAACGGTCGTGGTTATTAACATTATATTATTATATAATTTAACTATTAACATTATAATTTTACTTAAGTAAGATTTGAATGACTTATACTATTAAATATTTTTTTCTAATGCTACTTAAATTTGTTAACAATAATACTATTTAAATTTGTTTCGAACATTCATTTCATTTTCTTGTGTTTGTCTCTCTAATTTTCTAAGTTATTCCTGGAATATGTCAAGCTCATAGAATTCTTAACGAGCCGGTTCTAGTGCGAAATATCAATTATTCTGCACCTGCGGAACAATTAGAAACCGTCGGATCAAACATTTGACGTTTGAGATCATTTGGGTCTCAATAAATATTATAAAGAAGGTGTTAAACCAAATGAACTCAGTCGTTAGATTTTAGATCCAAATGTTTCGCCCGGTGCAGAACAATTAATATTCCGCACTGGATCTAACAACTCAAAAGTCCCAACGTCCCCTGCAACACATATGGAGTTATTGTTCAACACAAATTCAAGACAAATGGCCTAAAACTTAGAGGCTGAGAGTGAATTACTCAAGGTCACATATTATAGTTATTTTTTTTTTAAAAAAAAATTGAAGTGGGCAAAAACCCAATATAATTGCAACGAAAATTTTTTAAAAACAATAGTTTTTATGAAAAAAAAGGGAATTTTACTATTCACCGGAACCGTTTAACCGGAGTTACTGTTCATACTATTCTCTAAGAAACTTTTCTAGGCAACTCCTTTAGAATTTGCAGAGATTCAAGTTGGAAGAAGGGGAGTGATAAATGCTTTTTTATTTTATTTTATTGAATGATGAAGTCGGATAGGTGGTACATGTATAGGTAGAGTAGATCATTTAAAAAAAGGAAAAGTAAATAATATCTTCAAAAATCCCAAAAGAGTGCAAGTCTTTTTACATGGCCAATTTGGATTTTTAGCCATTCGAGTCAATGTTTTTGAGGAGCTAACCATTTTCCAATGGCTAATTGTTATTTAGAGATAATTTTCCTATTGGAATTTCAAAGAAACAATTAAAGATGATTAAGTAAAATGACAAATTGGGACACCAAAATATAGACGGACAGAGCACATCATTTCTATTAATGGTGTATAATTAGAAGAGTGACACACTAGAAGAAAACAGTTAAATAGCGACTGACATTAGAGACCGAAAACATGGGTCACAAATATAACGACCGACTAGAAACTGAAAGATTAACGGTCGTTATTTCGTCGCCATTCCTTCGGCAACATTGGTCACGTTGACCAAATTGAAACGACGTCGTGTTGTTCAACGTTTACGACCGAATACCGACGGAAGTGAACGACCGCGTATCGACGGAATTAATAACGGCGTCAAAACGACGTTGTTTTGATGTTTTATTTCTTTTAAAAAATTAAGGTTTAAAATTAATTAAAACGACGTCGTGTTGTTCAAAGTTAACGACCGTTTACTGACGGAATGAATAACGGCGTCAAAACGACTTCGTTTTGATGTTTTTATTCTTTAAAAAAATTAAAGTTTAAAATTAATTAAAACGACGTCGATTTTTCACCATTAACGACCGAATACCGACGAAATTTAACGACTGTTTACCGACGGAACAGTTAAGGACGGAATAACGACCGTATACGTGACGGAGGCGTATCAAAACGACGTCGTTTTATCACTTGATTTGTGAAAAAAATACAAAATCGAAGGAAGAACAAAATCCCTCTCTTCTTGAAATCCCTAATTCCTCTCTTCTTGAAAACCCTAGCAACCGCCAATCTGCCACCCCAACCGCCATTCTGATCCCTCGCTACCGCCATACTGCCACCTGGACACCGCCACTCCAAGAAGCCATTAAAGGTACTTTTTCCTCTATATTTTTTTATTTTTTCAGTTTTTTTGCTGGTGCTTTTTGCTTATGATTTTTTCTTTTGTTTTTCGATTATGATTTTTTCTTCTCTTTTTCAGGTCAACTCCACTGCCACCACGCCTCCGCCATTCCGCCACCTCCATTAAAGGTGTGTTTTGCTCTTTATTTTTTTCAATTTTCAGTGTTGTTTGCTTATGATTTTTGCCTTTGTTTTTTACTTCTGACTTTTGGTAAATAAAGATGCCTCTGTTTTTTGCTTACAAATGTTGCTTATGTTTTTTGGATTATAAGGGGAAGGATTATGATTATGATTTTTGCTTCTCTTTTTCAGGTCGACTCCACTGCCACCACGCCTCCGCCATTCCGCCACCTCCATTAAAGGTGTTTTTTGCTCTTTATTTTTTTCAATTTTCAGTGTTGTTTGCTTCGATTTTTTGCTTATGATTTTTGCCTTTGTTTTTTGCTTCTGACTTTTGGTAAAGAAATATGCCTCTGTTTTTTGCTTAAAAATGTTGCTTCTGTTTTTTGGATTATGAGGGGGAGGATTCTGATTATTGTTTTTTGCTTATGACTTTTGGATTCTGATTGTTGCCTCCGTTTTTTTCTTAAAATTGTTGCTTCTATTTTTTGGATTCTGAGAGGAGGGGGGTGGTAAGATTCTGATTATTGTTTTTTTGCTTCTGACTTTTGGATTCTGATTATTGCATAATCTTAATGAATTTCTTTTTAGCGTCATCTAGCCTCCCATGAATACACAGCCCATTGATGACTGATGAGTATTAAATTAAGTTCGGAAAACATTTATTCCTATAGTTTTCTTCATCCACTATGCCAATAAATGAATTTCCAAGGTTGATGACTGTCGTGATTCCACATTTCAGTGCCAATAAAGGAAAATGTTGCATGTGTACAAATTTGGAGTATATCCACTCATCATCACAGAATTTAAAACTTTATTTGCCTCAATTGTCTTCCCCCTACTGCATTTCTTCCTTGCAAAAGCCTTCCAACATAACATTGTAAGTAACTGCATTCGGCTTAGGTAACCCAAACTCCTCATCCCTTTGCGTGTCCCTAAAAATTCTTGATGCCTCTAGAACATTCCCCGAATCACAAAGAACTGAAATCCTAGAATTAAACGTAACTTCCACTATAAAAAAAGCAAGAGAAATAGTCTTCCATTAAATGAGAGTGATATTGCAAGTCGAGTAAAACGTTGTTTCGTTGACATACGAATCATTTAAACTCAATTGTTCTTTATTTCTACTTCTTAATCCGCTTAATCTGTATTTAAGAGATGCCTCCAAAGAAAGCTGTTTGATTACCATTTAGTCAGTCACCAGCGTCTTCTACGCCCCTACCTCCCAACCAGGTCCATCAGGGGACTCATTTTCTACTCCACCATCTGCCCCCGAGCGGGGTGCTGATGCACATGCATCTTGGGAGGCGTCTGCGTCAGTACCAGCGACTGAGTCTACGCCGGTTGCAGGATCTGCGACTCACCAGTCTACTGTCCCACTGACGGCGACTGATACCCGTACTGGTGGAGTTGCGGCTACACTAGATACTCGTACTTTCCTGCAACCTACCCTCGGCACGTATGTAAAAAATTTAATTATTGCCTTTAAGTAATTATACTTCTTCTAATCATTTTAGTAACTAATTAAATTTTTTCCTGGCTACTATAGATTTAGATTGGCATGCAACTGTTCCGCCGTCATTACTTCAATATTTCAAGATCGTTTCAAGGGGGCATACAACACCATAAAGGATGTTCCCCAGGAAAAAGAAAAATTGTGGTGGGAAGAGTTCATGGTAAATAAATTAATTAGCAAATAAGTTTGAAATTACAGGTCTTCGAATTTAATTATCTAACATTGTTTAAAAATGCAGAAAAGGTACCACTGGGCTCCCGAGCATGAGGCGGGCGTCAAGTCAAGTTGGCGTATCTTGCTTACGAGGAGACTCAGCGGCATTATGAGCGACACACGGAAAAAAAAAATAAAAGGCCCTCATAGGTTTGTGAGACCGATTGGGCGCGTCTTCGAGAGTACTGGCAGACTCCGAAATTTAAAGCTAAGTCTTTACAGGGCTCAAAAAATTGGAAAGAAGAGAGAGGTGGCAAAGGCCCGATGAAACACACGAGCGGTTCGCTCAGCCACATTGAGCACCACATTAGACTGGTAATTCATTATATTATTTTACACATTCATATTTATCTTTTATTTTATGTGCGTATTTAAATGTTTTAATGATTTTTGTTAACAGGGAAAAGGAGGCTATGACATGCAGTCCCATTCTCGCCAAATCATGATCATCTTCATCAACACCATATCGGCCCAAAGAAAGGCGAATGGGTTGATGAAGATTCTAGAGAGTTGTCTGTAAGTATTTTAATTACTTTTTGTCCCTTTTTTGATATTAGTTCTTTACTATTATAACCGGATATTTAATTTGATAGGGGGTGTTCCATGCGGTTTATGACTCAAGCCGGTCAGCCTCCTTCGGATTTGCCGACTCAGATTGAGCTATCTGCTGAGGTAGTGGGCGGGCTAAGAAAGGGACGTGTTCAAGGACTTGGTTCGTTCACCGATGTGGTAAAGACAATGAAGCGAGGTAGCCAAGCAGTCTCAAATTCATCTATAAAACAAATGCTGAACGAAATGGAAGCCAAGTGGAATAATGAGATGGAAACTAAAATTAAATTTTACAGAAAACGTATTTCCAGATTTTTTTCGGAAATTCAGACAGATTTCTTACATTTTGATAGATTCAGAACATAACAGAATTTACAAAGTGATACTTTGACAGGTGATCGTAGGTCTACTGAATCAGAAACAGATGCTGATATATCAGTCCTAGGATTTTCCCCTCTAGGAATGGGTCAGAACAGAGTCCTAACTTTTCCCCTAGTTGGGTCAGAACAGAGCTCCAGCTATTACCCCGCCAGGATGGTCAGAATAGACAGTATCCTATGTCATCCCGTAAAGTATCAGACAGTATCATAATTATTTGAATAACTTATAAAATTCAAACTTCACGTAAAATGTACCATATGTTGTTATATATATATATATATATATTTTATTATTGGACCTCACCAGAGGAGGAGCCCATGTAGGACAGATAGAAGCCCGGCTGAGCGGGTGCCCCGTGAGGGGAGTAGTAGAAGCCCGACTAGCGGGTGCCCCAAGAAGGGGAGTATAAGAACCCACACAAGAGGAACCAATAATAGGAGATTAAATCTTTCATTTTTGTGTGAGTTGGGTATCGAACCCACAACCACTTGGTTGTGGGTAGGGCTGTTAACGAGCCGAACCGAGCCGGTTTTGGGCCAAATCGGTTCGGATCGTTAAGAAAACCGAATCGATCGTTGATCGGTTCGTTAGTCAACCGATTCGGTTGTTCAATTCGTAATCGGTTCGAAATAAAATCGTACAAAACCGGTTCATTAATCGAACCGTATCAAATCGCGCAAAACCGGTTCTCTAATCGGATCGAAAATCGTAATTCGCATTAAATCGTAATTCGGTTCGTTAATCGGATCATACTATTACAAAACTAGGGTTGTTGGCGAACCGGTTAACTCGCAAATCGCTTGTTAATCGGTTCGCTAACTCGCTAAAATCGGTTAACTCGTTAATCGCTTGTTAATCGGTTCGTTAAAATCGGCTCGCTAACTCGCTAAAATCGGTAGAATATTATTAACCGGTTTAACGAGCGATTTAAAACGATTTACGAGCCATTTTACCGAATCGTAACCGGTTCGTTATCGAGCCGAGCGAGTATAACGAACCGATTTTAACGAACCGATTAACGAGCGATTAACGATTTAATCGGCTCGATAACAGCCCTAGTCGTGCGCAGGCCATCTCCCCACTAGGCTATGGACCTTGTGATATATCTCCCCACTGGACTATGGACTTTGTATATATATATATATATATATATATATATATATATATACACACACACAGTAAGAAATCATTACCAGAATATCTTTATGAACAATATGTATTTTGTTTTCACAATGGAAACATAAATGTCCCCAGATTCAATCCTTTCATTAGCACGGAGTCACAAAATCAAATAAACCAAGTATTGACCAGTCCTACCTTCGAGGCGTAATGGATCTGATAAAACAGACTGAATGAAAAAATGTTGTTTAGGAATTGACGAGGTCCGTATTTTTTATGAGTCCAACAAGAAACAAGTCTCATAGTTTACTGAACAAAAAGAATTCATCACCAATATTTAAATACTCCGTGGAGTAGAGTAGGCAAGCACATGGGTGATATGGTACCGAAAATTAAACTAACCAAGTGCAACACTGGTATATTGAGTAAATGAATGAATTGTAAAAGAGGCCCACTTTCTTAAGAGTCAAACAATGAAACAAATATAGCTAAGGCCACTCCACAAGAATTTTTAATCCAATGTGTTAAATAATTTTAAAAAATGACTTTAACATCTGGAAGAGGACAAAATCGGTAGGCTCCATGTAAAAGAAACAAGCATACAACCATTCCAGATGACTTTTGCACAATTTATGAAAATATGAATTGGGGCGATTTCCCAAGCAGATTAAAATAGCAGCGGAAATAATTTACGTTCGAAACAGACTGACCAAACTATTAAATTTTATATAGAAAAATAACAACTTTATAACACACGGGTTAGAAGACGCATACAGCAACTGAAAATAGACTCAAAATTTCCCAAGTTTGATACTAAAAATATAGAATTTGTATTGAAACAAGAAGGGTTCTATACTTACCTTCGATTCGTTCTTAAACTGTTGTAGACACAAAATTTCTTCACCAACAATACCTAACAAAAGTATATACTAATCATCAATTATTTTCTAATCTTATGAATCGTACTAACGATACAGTGAAAGATCTTACCTTCGATCGATGAAGCGGATATCGGAACTGTCTCAGGTTCTGTCTCCGCAAGAATGTCTGCATCCGTATTTAAGAGAACGATAGTAGATAATTATTAGGGTTTAGGCTGAAAAGTCTATTAAATACTAACAAATAATTGCAACTCTAGTCTTTGGCTTATAAAATCTATTAACCCTAAGCCCATATGCAATATGATTTAATCACTCTAGCCCAAAGGTTATGAATCTTAATCAATCTAGTCGATAGAAAAGGTACGGGTTTCACAGATAGGCCATGGGGGAGCAATGAGAGGTGGATAAGCAGTGGTTGTTTTCGGAGGGGTCTGGCTGCAGTTGGCAAAAGTAAAGATAGAGGACCTGATAAAAGGAAAAGGAAAATAATAAATAAACGTGTGTGATCAATTGAAACAAGTTTATGGGTGTGCTCAAGTGGGAGTGGTGAAATTAAAATTTTGTATATTCAGACTAAATATAAGACGATGGAGGTAGGGTATGGGGCTTGGGGCATGGAGAAGAGCTGCAGACGAACTAGGGGTGGGGTTGGAGAGCTTTGCCCACCATCATTTGTGTGAAAATTAGTTCATCCGCTTTCATATCTTCTCAAAACCAATTGACAATGAGAGGTGTTAATTCATGAGCTTTCTTAGGCATTCAGTGTGGAACTTCATAATTCATATTTCAACACTCCTCTCACCCTCACATCGACGTATGTCGTCGCCATACTTAGGTAATACATGGACAATTAAAGCCCACCTAGGCATTATGTGCCCAACATCCCACTTTGATGTCATGTGTAAAAATTAGTTTATGGACCTCAATATCTTCTCAAAATCAATTAGCAATGAGAAGTGTTAACCCATGAGCTTATAAATGTTTTGGATATTTGTTAGGGTTCATGGCCTTAGAATGACCTACTATTTTCATAATGGGCCAAACATGACAACTTTATTTTTGGGGGAATTTTTTTTTTGCAAGGAAGGATTTCCGTAAAGAAACCCTAATGTAACCCTAACAAACCCTGAAACATACCCTAATAATGGATTGAGGACGGTTTTGGAAAATACATCCTCAATTAGCAGAGGCTTGTCAAAAAAATGGCCAAATTGTTTTCCCCAAAAATCGCAACACCCCAAAAATGTACAATTAAACAATAATACAATTCATTTTCAACATTCAAAAAATCCAAATCAAAGAAAATACATTGAATATGTACAATTCAACAATTACATTAATCATTAAAAAACTCAAAATCAAAGAAAATTAAACAATTTCATTACATCATTTCAACATAAAGAAAAAATTCTCAATGTAACTTAACATCCACATAAAAAACTAAGTTAAACTACTACAAAAATAATAAGCAAATCATTTTCTTCTCGGCTTCTCCATAGGTGTCCAAAGATCCTTCCTTTTGGGGTTCGACATCAACCAGTATCTTTTGCCTGTTTTTGTGCGAACTATAGTACCTTCAGGCGTGTCCTCGTATTGAAGGCCATCTGGATTGATAAATATCGTCTCCTCTGATGACTGTGGTGGTAGAAGTGGAGCCTCCTGCTGGTTCTGAGTCTAATCACGTCCTAAGGAGAACGAGGGCCAGTCATATGAAACATCCATAGGATCAGCCTACAAACTTTATGAAGATGCACCCTAACTAGCCGCCTGATCGGGGAATAGAATACCAGATGCAGTTCAATCAAAGTTGCTGGAAAACTGGTAATCATCCCATTGACTGGGTAGACTATCGTTCATAAGAGAGTATGTGCCATGAGTGGATGTTGAAGAATGAATCTGAGTATGTCTCTAACTCGGTCCAGTATATTAAGTAGGGTCATCATGCGGTGGGGACAGAGGTACGCAAGTGTCCCAAAGACCAGCAAACACTCCACCGGCTTGTGTCCGCTGAATGGACTGATAATATATTTGTGTCTCTTGGCAAGACCGACGACATCCCTGTCTAGCACCAACCGGAGTTTTGCCCTCCACACAGTCTCTAGGGAATGTCAAAGGAAGCTCTATCACCGCATCTAATATGTAGGTTGACCCCGATCTGCATCTCATTGCTCTCCCAGCAACCTGTAAAGAACTTGCCAAATGTTTGACTGCTCAGATGACCAAACTTCTGGTTCCCAGTGAAGGAAAAATTCGTAACCCCCAAAGCACAACAGAAATAAACGTGCGGGGTTATGTTTCTTTAAAGAATCTACGCACGAGAAAGAACCAAAACCTCTATGTTTAGGAGTTATACATTTCTGTCGATCTAAACGACGATGCTCGGATTCTTGCTACTTGAATTCACCAACAGCATCCAAATGACTATTGTCTCTCTCGTATCCACACACCAACCTTTGAGCTTGTCAATTCAAGTCTCAGATGCCAATCCAAGAAACTATGAAGGTGGAAAACATTTTTTCTTGAAATCCACAAAGTATATACGACTTAGGAAAACCAGAAATCTAAGAACTAGAAAAATCAGATTTTTCTTGTCCCTTGAAGTGTTCTTGAGAGTGTGTCGAATCAAGAAGAAAAATCAGATTTTTCTTCTATATTTTTCGGCTGCTATGTGTTTGAAAGCTAGAAAGGATTTTCAATAATGGGAGAGTATGGAATGAAGAACAATTCTTCATCAAATGTGGTGTTAGTGGAATTACCCACTAACCCCCACTTTCCCCTTATTTCTCTCCCACTCAAGCACTCACACACACACCCTCACACAAGTAATATTCCGTTTTTGAACAAGTCCAACTGGTCCGGTCGACCGCAGAAAAGGTTCTCGGTCGACCGGAATGACCAGAAGTCCAGTCGACTCGAGACAGTTCTCGGTCGACCGGGTATTTTGCCCAATACAATTGAGCTTGCCCAATCCAATGGAGCACCTATGTCAAATGTAAACTCCAACAATCCTAATCCAGTTGATTATAGTGTGCGACCCTTTATGTATTTGCTATGTTGGTTGTGACAACAGTTTTCAATAGTAATGAGACATTTCTAGCAACACATAATTAATACCAATTCACCAATAATCTTGGTGATTCAAGTAACCACGAATATGATCTTTTGCAATAATCCATTTGTCCTCGATATCTAGATTGATCACAAATCAAGAAGTGTGTCAAACTTGTACTATTCAATCAATCAGTTTCTTGATTCCCGAGTAGACTAATCAAATGACATTAATATCTCATATTAATTCACTTATTCATGGCCATAAATTAGTCTCATTCAATCAATGGCCCAAGATATCACTCATGTTGTACAGGAGGGACAAATTCTCTATCTATCACACCTTACATGGTTCATAAATATACCCAACAAATTCCTTTATAGCCCATCTAGTTACAGACGACATTTGATACCATCAAGGTATACCATTAGCCAAGCAGGAAATCTTGTGTGATCTCAAGTGTAAGGAATTATTTGCAAACATAATAATTGTAAGAACATTGTTGACATTTATACAACAATCCATGAAATGTTCTTATAAGCGGGTCAGTCCAGTATCAAATACCCATGTGTTTGATTTAATATCTCCATATTTAATCGCAACACGCACTAGTCTCCACACATTATTGTTGTCCTTTAAATTCTACAATAATACCCATGCTACAAGTATGACGATCATGTTGCTTCTGTGTCAGCAGCGGCTTCATCGGTGGGTGACCATGTTACCGTCCATATAAACTATGCAAATCTTCACATTTCCTCTATCAATGATCTCACGGATCAGGTGATACCTCCGCAGTATATGTTTGGACATTTGGTGAGACTGTGGTTCCTTTGATATATGGCTCCATTCACAATGGAGATCAATCGCATTCGACATTCGAAATGCTAGGTATACCGCACCAAGTACATCAAATGAACTTTCAAAACCAAATCTCCTAAGGAGCATCTAATGCAGCTATATACTCGGCTTTGGTTGTAGTTTTAGGCAAAACACATATCCTGATTGCGATCAAAAGTCGTTTATATCGGTTTGGAAACTAGCATCACTGTAACCACTTACAGTGATGTTCTTGACGGCTATACAGTGACGTTCACCGTAAGCAGACTGGTATCTACTTCGGTCGGGTATGGTACCCACATAAAATACACAACAAACAAACAAACCTATATTAGATTTATTATTCACAGATAACACAAACAACACAAAAGATTTGCATAATCTTTGGTTCTCATTCATTCCATTGAGTTGATCCCGACACACCACATATTGATGGCTAGGAGTTACTCGAAAACTCCAGGGGGACTTCCATCTTGCCCCCAATGCAGCCCCCGCAAGAACATACTGTACAGGGACGCCCCGATTTACAGGGCGAAAAATGGACAAACGCTCCCATGCCCAACTCTGTAGAAATCTGAAACATAATCAGTTAACAAATTAAAAAATTAATTTAAAATTATTTGGAAGTTAAAAATTAAACCGAGGTAATTACATTTGTACTTGAATTAGCAAACAACATCCACTAATGTCTTTGAAATCCGACTTCGAAGAGATGCACATCTTGCGGTAAAGATATGTGAGGACAACGCTAGCCCATGAATAGAACGAGGTATCAAACTATAACAATCGAAAAAGGAGCAAATATTGCAAATGTACCCGCGAACCTGAATTATCCGAGAACAGAAGGCTACCCAAGAGAATTAAAATTAAAGCCCTAGCTCTTCTATGAACATCCACCGCCATAGCATCATCAAGCAACTTTTCTGAAATATGTGCTAATATTTCACTCTGTAAGGACATTCCCTTTAAATGAATTCTCACTCGGTTCAAAACCCAAATATTAATTAATAATGCCTATCCATTTTGAGGGGGAATAATTCACTTTCTCTTTTAAGGGTACTTCATCGCCATCAACGCGTAGTCCAAGGACTTCAACGTCCTCTAAAGTGATGGTCACCTCCCCGCCAGGCAAGCGAAATGTGTGGGTCTCAAGGCGTCATATCTCAACTAGAGCGGTCACAAAAGCGTGATCTATTTTAATAAAATCTATGCTACACAAACCCCCTAAAACCAACTCTATCTATAAGGTTAATTAAATCCATATTCATCTCTCTCTCGTATACAGTACAAAAGTGGCTATCACTGCGAATAAAAGTTAAAGAGTTATCTAACTTCTCTTTATCTAAACCTCGCCATATAGCTAAAGACCAAGAATAAATAGCCATGAAGGTCATCAATTTATTTGCGCTTAACCACTTTCATCATTTTTAGCAAGTTTTAAATTTTTTGGTTTCCAATGTATTTATAGGCTACCAAATTCATCATTCCGCACAAAACTTGGATATTTTCCGTCCAACTGATGTTGTGGCATACCGAGGTTGAAATTCTCTCTCCTAAAAGGGCAAAATGCGAAAACACTCTTCTTCTCATGCTCGAACTTCTTCTTCCTTCATCCACCTCTGCGTACCATCGCTCACCGTCGCCTCCTCTCATTTCATATCTTTATTTCATTCGTTCATTAATATTGTTGCAGTACTCTCTTTGTTAAAAAAATTTAAATGAGCAAGTGGATTTCATTCAGTACAACAAGAGGGTTCATGTTGTTTACACGACCCATCTTCCAATTAACAGATATAGACTTTCTTGCTAATTCTTAAATTTCTAGGTCTTGATGAATTGGAATGTTTAGAAACTTAATTTGTTTACTTCTGATCTGGTAATTCTTTTAAAAACATTCTGGGAATTTGTTTCCTTTTTTCCTTTACTGTTCTTCCTTCCATATCATGTACCTGATTTCTACTGTTTTGGAACAGAAAAAACACATATTACATCCGTCTATATTTTACTTGGAAAACAGCAATAAAATTTCATTGTTTCTGTATAGAAATGTGGAAGGGAAGAGTGACATTTTAGTTTTTTCACTCATTTTGCTTTGTTTTATTTTGTTTCAGAACTAGGTTTCGAAAACACTGATAAGGATTTCCGTAACCGGCCATTTTCCATTTATTTCATATTTATGTTTAATTTTTCCCTCTGTTACACATTGCAGCACTTTAGAGGGTTGAGTTTTCCAACTATTTCATCAATTGGTTCAAATTATGCAATTATTCATTATTCATTTTCCAAATCCTTTGAATTTCTTTTCAATATTTGATTCTTTCTGCTCCATTTTCAGAAGCAACAATAAAAAATCCATTAATATTTTGCTACTTTTGATTCTTGTGATTGAGTTGATGATGAGGTTGAGTGAGGGAGGATTTGGAAAGTGAATTTGGAGGAATGAATTAATGATATGAAATGAGAGTCGGTGACGATGAGTGGTGGTGCGCAGCAATAGATGAAGGAAGAAGAAGAAGAGTTTTTTTTTCCATTTTTCCCTTATATGAGAGAATTTCAACCCCGTTATGGCACATCATCAGTTTGGACCAAAAAATCCAAGACTTTTACGGAAGGATGATTTTGGTAGTACGTAAATACATTGGGACTAAGAAAGTTAAAAATTGCTAAAAATGATGAAAGTGGCTAAGCGCAAATAAGTTGATGACCTGTATGGCTATTTATTTTAAAGACTGGTGATCCCATTGTTTGTAGAAAACACTAGAATCTAAATGTCCAGGATGGAGAGAAGCAGGTGTAGCAGGCACATCCGACATCTTAACATAAAATATCAAAAAAATAATCATCATATTATCAAAAAATTACTCACACAAATTACTCATCATGTTATTGTATCAAATTCTCATAACATCCAAAAAAATTATATAAATTACAAAATAAAATTTAATATATCATAACAACAATAAACATACAAAATAACCAATAAAAATGAAATAATAACAAGAATTTCCGATTATGATTCCCAATTTTTAGCAATATCAATATCGCAGATCATATTATCAAAAAATAAACACACAAATTTAGAATACCCAAAATAATTACATAAATTACAAAATAAACATAAAAATCTGAAAATCATAAATAAATAAATGACAATTTACAAGCAACAAAAATTAACAATAATAAATCAACAATATTATAACCAAAAGAAATACGAAATATAATCAAAAAAAATTGAAAAAGATTTTTGGCTCAAGGGAACAAGGTTTTTGATTTTTGGTGGCCGGAGTGTTTGGAATGGGTGGGTAAATGATTTTTGGCTCAAGGGAACAAGGTTATTTTTTTTTCCCGAAAGCTTTTGGCTGCAATAAGGAGAAAGAAGGGCTGAAGCTTTTTTAGGTTAATTCAGGACGGATTTGTGAAATTCGTCATGGAGCAGAACGGATTTCAGAAATCCGTCTTAGCCAAAAAGTTGGGTAAAAAAAAGGCGAGGGAATGACTTTTTTTTTGGACTTTAACCATTTTTGTTATTCTATTTTTAGACATAATTTTTATTTTTTTTGTACTTTCCTAGATTATTTATTTTTTTGGTAAAAATGTCCAATAACATATTAAAACATCTCTCTGCACAAAAGGCGATACCCACGCCCCTAGGGCCCCAAACTCCGATCCGACAGAGTAGTTGGAGGATGTAAATTAACATATTAAAACATCTAACCCACTTTTAATCTATTGTACCCGACCCGGCCTCCACCCGACCCAACCCCACCCTACACAACCCCACTAACCCCCCCTTTGTTCTTCTTCTAAACCCATTTAAACTAATCTCAGAAACTCCATTTTCAACAATCCTAGGCCTAGCAACAAACCATAACTAGTCTTAATCAAAGACAACAACCTCCAAAAATCTTATCATGGGCTACATCTTTGCTTCCCATGACATTGGCTGTCTCTGCTGCCTCCTTCAAGTATACTAGTCCGTCCCTTTGTGATTCCTCAAATCTTGATCAAATGTATGTCATTTCTTTAACCAACTATTTTAAGAGTTAGACAGACAAGCAATTTTATTATGCTATTTATGATTATTTATCACCATTGGTGGCAGTAGGAAGACAATTAAGTTTGAAATTTTTGTGTGTTTTTTTTATCTTTGCAAAAAGGTTAAAACTTTTTTGAAATTTTGTTGCTTTTCAGAGATGGATAGGCACTTATATAAGCAGTATATGATTACTTGCCATAATCAGTTGCAGTTGGAAGACTGTTAAGTTTGAAATTTTTGTGGGTTTCTATTTGATTTTTTTTATCTTCTTGAACAAAATTAAAACTTGTTTGAAAATTTTATTGCTTTCAAGAAAAAAGCTAAGACTTTTGTTGAAACGGGAAGAAATTGAAGAAGATAAAGGCTTGGATCATTCTGTAAATATGATGGAATTAGGACTGCAAGAATTGGAAGATTGCAGCATGATGTACGAGGAAATGGATTGTGCAAGAATGCAAGCTGATAATTAGCTATGCTGCTGCTGCTTTGTAGTTAGGAATAAAGAGGGTTAGTTCATTTCTAATTATGTAATTAGTTAGAATCAGTTAGCTTGTAATGGTAGGGTTAACTAATTATTATACACATGTCATATTTTGATAGAGTAGTCTTTACTTTCCTTTTGTGTATAAATACAAGCCCACGTGCTTCTTTCTTCTTTAATGAGAAATACCAAAATTTTTCCCCAAAAGAAGTTATTACTTTCTTCTCCTTTTTCTCTCCATTTTCATTTTGTATTATGGTATCAGAGCTCCTAATGCCATATTTTTATTCAAAACATGGCATGATCCACCAAACTTCTTGTGTTGCCACCCCACAGCAAAATGGCATTGTAGAAAGAAAGCATCAACATATAATGACTGTTGCTAGAGCTCTCAGATTTCAATCCAATATTCACATACAGCACTGGGGCTTTTGTGTTAAACATGTTACCTATTTGATCAATCTTACACCTTCTCCTATCATTTCTAACATGTGTCCTTATGAAAAATTATATGGTACTGCACCATCTTACCTTTGTCTTAAGGTTTATGGATGTCTGAGTTATGCATGTACCTTGGATCAGGGGAGAACTAAGTTTGATCCAAGGGGCAAGAAAGCTGCTTACATAGGACAATCCAGTACTTCCAAAGGTTTTATATTGTTAGACATAGAAACACATGAAGTGTTTGTATCTAAAGATGTTATCTTCTTGGAGCACATTTTTCCTTTTTCTATAGATCATTTTTCTTCTAAGGAAACTGATAGTCCTTCTATTCATTCTCCATCTTCTTTTACTCATAATGTTGCTTCTGTATTACATGTACCTTATTTTCCTTCCCATTCTAATTATGGACCATCTGAACATAGTCATGCTCCTCATAATGATGTTACTTCTTCTTCTGAACCTCTTAGAAGGTCTACAAAATCCATAAAGAAACCTACTTATCTATCTGACTATGTGTGTCCATCCTTAGGTAATCCAACTAACACTCACATTGTCTCTACCTCTTTACTTGCTCAATCTTCAGTTCATACCCTTGACAAAGTCCTGACATATGACATGATCAATCCTGGACACAAAACTCTTGTTATGTCTTTGGCTGTTTTTGCAGAAGCAACCAGTTTTAAGGATGTTGTTAAGAAGCAAGTCCAGATAGATTCTATGCAGGCAGAGTTGAATGCTTTAGAAGTAAATGATACTTAGATTCTAGTTAATTTGCCTGAAGGGAAGGTACCTATTGATTGCAAGTGGGTGTAAAAAGTCAAGTTCTATTATGATGGCACAATAGAAATGTACAAAGCCAGACTTGTGGCCAAAGGTTACACTCAGCAACCAGGAGTTGATTATTTAGCCACTTTCTCTCCTGTGGCTAAAATAAGCTCTATCAGGACCTTACTTGTTGTTGCTGTTGCAAGAAAATTGATTATTCACCAACTTGATATAAATAATGCATTTCTTCATGGAGACCTTCATGAAGAAATTTATATGAAGTTGCTTCCTGGATATGGGAATTGTAGTAATAAGGTTTGTAAACTACTTAAGTCCTTTTATGGCTTGAAACAAGCAAGCAGGGAGTGGAATGACAAACTTACCAAAGCTCTTATCAAGATTGGTTTTACACAGTCTTGGCATGACTATAACCTCTTTGTCAAGACAAGTGGAGGGGATTTTATTGCACTACTGGTGTATGTGGATAATGTCATCCTTAGTAGCAATTCTATGAATGAGATCAATGCAGTAAAGAAGCTCTTACCTAATGAATTCAAGATCAAATATTTGGGAGACCTAAAATATTTCATAGGCATTGAAGTAGCAAGAAGTAATTATGGTATGAACTTATGACAAAGGAAATACACACTTGACTTGCTGAAAGAAGAAGGCTTCTTGAATAGCAAGCCTATGTCTACTCCCATGGATTCTAAAGCTGAATATGCACATAAGGATTCTGATCCTTTTTCTTATGTAACACTGTATAAGAAGGTAATAGGTAAGCTTATTTATCTGACTGTCACCAGACCAGATATTTCAAACAGTGCGCAGCAGTTAAGTCAATTTCTTGATCAACCTATTGCGCTACACAACAAGGCAATTCACAGAATCTTGAGGTATCTAAAAGTTACTCCAGGACAGGGTTTGTTCTTTCATGCTGACAATAACTTAGATCTTAAAGGATTTCGTGATGGTGATTGGGCAGGTTTTGTTAGTAGTGCCCTAGGACATTAGCATATGTTGTACGTTTTATTTCTTTTGAGCATGTCTCTGAATAGTTAATTTTTCTTCTGAACATCAAATGCGTGATTTGATAGTAAAACTCGTTAGCTTATGTAATTACTATTCTAGTTGTCCCTAATTTCATGTAATGTTCTTTACAATGGAATAAAACTTGTATGACGTTTGATTGATGATTATGTTTTACTAATCATGTGTAATGGATGTAAATCATATCATAGATATAATATATTGGGATATATTGTATCGGGCGTGATCCGTTAGAGAAGTAATACTTCATGGTCCTTAGTCATAAGTATTACTTCCTCAATACTATTTTGGAATCCTTAAACCTTATGTCTCCATTGATTCTAGCATGAATGGAGCCACATTTTGACTCAGTCGGATGTTACTTTTAATCGAGAAATCAATACGACTGATGACCGGATGTAGTGTCCTATCATGGCTTGAATGTGAGAGGCATTGTAAGGAATTTGTCCCTTTCTTATTAGAGAGAGATATCCATGGGCCCCTCGATAAGGAACACTGTCTAAATGCATGGCCGTGCTCAAATGTATTTGATAAAGTGGTTATCAAACACTATTTGTTGGAATAGTCTACCTGAAAATCGAGCATAAATACAATTAAGCTTAATAAGGGTGACGACTACCATGCATTAATCTTAATTAGGATATCGCGAGACAAAGGGATTAAATAGTGGATTTATATTAGGTTCCACCGTAAATTCATTCACTTTGGGTAGTTACAATGTCCTGGTAGGGACCGCTTGTAATTTATAAACTCACACTACTACTAAGTGTGTTTTCATTGCCATTGTGATATGAACCTACAGGGTCACACACATAGACGAGTTAACGAGCTTCAGGTCCAGATTCAATGAATCTAGAATGTGTCTAGGTTCATTGTATATGACATATATTTTCTGAGAATAATGAAACGTTATTATTTGAATTATAGATTAAAGATGGGCATTTTCGGTATTTGGTTATTGCTGGGATTACATGGGAGTGATTATGCGATAAAGACTCCCACTACCAGCAGAAGTCTAGAGGACGTGGGAGTTGGTTCTGGGAACAAACTCTCATATCCTATATAAACCTCTTTTGGCCGAAACCCTAGAGGACTAATGCTTAAGCCGAAACAATACTAAAACCAAGAAATCAGATTTCTTGTTCTCTGCCTCTCATTTTCTCTCTAATTCCCGAAACTCAGAAAACGAAGAGCTAGCAATGGTTGTTCGTTTCGTCGCGTGGATACCGGTAGGGAGTAATTCCGCAAGGGAGGACTCAAGGTGATCGTTGCAAAGAGCCCTAAGACAGAATCTTTCACTCAAGAATCAGATTTCTTGAACCAAGAAACGTAAGTTTTTCTTTGCATTTTTCGATTCATTTTGTATGAGCGGATCCTTCAGGGGAAGACTCATGGGTGTTTAAAATGAGTTTCTGCCCATGAATCCCTTCAGTTCTGAGACTAGAAAATCAGTGACAGGGTTCTGTATGTTCTTAGGAAAGTCATTGACTTCATGGAAATCGTAGAAGCAGCAAACAGTTTCCAGAAGCTCAGTTGAAACTGAATATGGGGCTATGACTATGGCCACTTGTGAAGTTCAATGGCTTGTTTTTCTGCTGGGACATTTAGGAATTAAACAAGTGAAGCTAGTACTCATTTTCTGTGACTGTGCTAGTGCTATTTACATAGCTGAAAATCCTATCTTCCATGAGAGGACAAAGCACATAGAAATTGATTGCCATGTAGTTAGAGAGAAATATCAGCAAGGACTTTTGTAACCAACGCCAGTTCATACTTTTAGTCAGCTTGCTGATATCTTTACCAAATCATTGGGCACTGATAGATTTAGAATGTTGGTAAAGAGGATGGGAATGATGAATTTATACCAAGCATCAACTTGTGGGAGGATGTTGAAACAGGAAGAAATTGAAGAAGATAAAGGCTTGGATCGTTCTGTGAATATGATGGAATTAAGGCTGCAAGAATTGGAAGATTGCAGCATTATGTAGGAGGAAATGGATTTTGCAAGAATGCAAGCTGATAATTAGCTATGATGCCGCTGCTTTGTAGTTAGGAATAAAGGGAGTTAGTTAATTTCTAATTATGTAATTAGTTAGAATCAGTTAGCTTGTAATGGTAGGATTAACTAATTATTGTACACATGTCATATTTTGATAGGGTAGTCTTTACTTTCCTTTTGTGTATAAATAGAAGCCCACGTGCTTCTTTATTCTTTAATGAGAAATACCAAAATTTTCCCCAAAAGAAGTTATTACTTTCTTCTCCTTTTTCTCTCCATTTTCATTTTGTATTAACTTTTCTTTCCGTATGATGAGTATTGAATGGTCTGAGGATGATTGGTTCTTTTGGTTTCTTTGTATCTTTTTTACTTGTTAGACGTGAGAATTGGTAGCAAAGACAACTCAGGTTATATGGTGAAAGGGTCTCATAAAAAAATCCCACGAGAGCTTATCGGTGAATTTGCGGTGGACTGGATGGAGTTGAGAATGGGGTGATGAGTTTGGAGTTTGACTATGACGGAGAGGAAGGAAAGGATAATTATAATGGAGTTAATAAAAGTAGTGCTCTGTGTGAAGGAGGATGTAGATGATGGATTTGTGTTTGAGGATATTGAGCCAACATGGTTGGTTCGGGTACAATTAATGGATTAAAAGTTGGTCAGATGTTTTATACCTTATTTTTGAATTGAGGTTGTAGAAAAATACTATGGATGGTGATGGTGGGTGACGGCAGTGGCGGCAGGCGGCAAAGGTGTTGATGGGGAGGGAGTTCTCTTTGTGGGGGGGTGGGGCTTTTTTTCTCTTTACTTTTGAATCGCGATAGGAGAAGGGAAGAGGCTATTGCAATTGATTTAGGACAAATTGAGAACGGATTTACCAAATCTATTCTGGGGAGAATCTGTTCTCGGCTGACATGGCTAGACACGTTTGAAATAGCCACGTCAACCAAGAACGAATTCTGACAAAAAATATTACTTCTATAAAAAAAACACTGATATAATTGACCAATTATACCAAATTATAATTAGTCCAAGTCAAAGCCTCAAAGTCTGAGTAGAGTTCATATTATTACGTACTCAAATATGACTACGTAGTCAAATCAATGCAATTTCTACCTCTATTTCCATAGCCATCTATCTCCATAGCCATAGGGTTCTAACAGAGCCCTACTGCCTAATACGTATAAAAAGGTTTCCACACAATAAATAAAATAATAATAATAATAATAATTAGAAGAATAGAATATTAATTAATTTTCTGGAACACGAAGTCGTAGACCACGTAAGACTATTAAGGACCTCCACAGGCTCAAGTTACTATACATGCGCGAATCTCGTGACCGTTTTTTTTTTTGTTTTCTGTTCTTTTTTTGTTTATTTTTTTATGGAATATTCTTTTGTTTGTTACTTAAGAGCCATAGAAAAAGAAAAAAAAAGTTAGTACACAAACAAGTTATTTTTTTTTATTGTTTTTACAAAAAATAGCGTAACGTGCACTAAATAACCATTAAATATTTTGCTTTTGATAACGATTATTTACTCAGTTTTCTTTTGATTTTGGTCATAAAATTTTTACGGGCAACAGATTTTAACATCCTACCAATTTTTTTAAAAATTTACCTGAAAATTTTAAAAGGCCGATTTACCCCAAACCAACCCAAACCCTCTCCACCTCACCCAACCCGGTTAACATCATATTCTTCAATGAGTCATCATCTTCTTCACTAACATAAAAACCCTCAATTACCAATACACCACTCCAATTCATAATAAAGTCTTAATCTTTTTTTCAAGAATTCAAAAAGTTTAAACTAATAAGAGATAAAATGGGATTCACAAACATTTAAAGAGGATTAATTATGGTACTTTTATTTTTCAAAAACCATTCCAATTGAAACCCTAAATTAAAATTTGCAAGAACAGTGAATTTCTAATTTAGAGAAAGTAGTTCTTTTAGAATTCAACTACTGGACTTGGCATATATCGATTCTCAGATCGTTTTAACGAGCTCAATTTCGGGTAAGGGAACCATTTTTGTAGAGTAATTTGGTTTCTACGAAAATTCGCTAATTTTAAGGACCAAAATGCCCCTCACGTGAGGGATTTTTTTTTTTATAAAAAAAATTGGCCGTAATTTTGACACGATGCTAGAACCCGCGGCCCGTACAATTTTTATAGTTAAAATCCGAAAAAAAACTTTATTTATAGCCCTAACTCGAAATAATACTCAAAAAGATAATTAAGATTAAATTATAATATTATATATCCACAGTCAGACACAATGGAACATGTACAAACATGAATACAATATGCTGCCACAAAAATCCGATTAAACGTCACGCTAAACAGTTAGACTGAGCGAGCTTGTATTCAGATTTGAAATTTTTTTCCTTCAAGATGATTTACACATGGAAAATAGTTACTCAGTCAAGTATACGTTATTGAAAACAATTCCTCATGTAATAAATCTATTCAGAGCCAAAATGGACTATCTTGAAATTAAGTATGCGTTATTAATGAAGAATCCTTTTCAAGTGAAGTCTACTCTAAGTGATGTATTCTAATATAGGTATGAATTATTGAACATATATTCTCGCGCATGAAGCCTAGTAGATTCTAAATTGCTCTGTTTAGGATTAACCATTTGAATTTAAGTACGGAAAGTGCTGGGGCAGCAGAAGCAACACAAAGATAATATGGAGGAAAAAAGAAGATTAATCAAACACACCAGGGAAAAAAAAAAGGTGGTTTTTTTAACGTGGTTCAATCTTAACACAAACCTATGTCCACGTCCCAAAAAGAAAACTCCACTATGTAATTTTTCTAAGGTCAAAGTTACAAACCAACTTAATATGTAATTCTTCCAATGTAAAAATTACAAACACCCCAATCGACTAAAAAAACTCACAGCTTGAGTTGGTGGCACCCGTGTTAGTAGTGCACTAGGACCATTAGCATATATTGTACGTTTTATATATTTTTGAGCATGTGATTTGAATAGTTAATTTTGCTTTTAAACATCAAATGCGTGATTTGATAGTAAAACTCATTAGCTTATGCAATTACTATTCTGAGTGTCCCTAGTTTTATGTAATGTTCTATTCGATGAAATAAAACTAGTATGATGTTCGATTGATGATTATGTTTTACTAATCATGTGTAATGGATTTAAATCATATCATAGATATAATATATTAGGATATATTGTATCGGACGTGATCCGAAAGAGAAGTAATACTTCATGGTTCCTTGGTCATAAGTATTACTTCCTCAATACTATTTTGGAATCCTTAGACCTTATGTCTCCATCGTTTCTAGCATGAATGGAGCTACGTTTTGACTCAGTGGAATGTTACTTTTAATCGAGTAATTAAAACGATTGATGATCATATGTAGTATCCTATCGTGGCTTGAATGTGAGAGGCATTGTAAGGGATTTGTCCCTCTCTTATTAGAGAGAGATATTCATGGGCCCCTCTATAGGGAAAATTGTTTAAATGCATGGCTATGCTCAACTGTATTTAATAAATTTGTTATTAAATACTATTTGTTGGAACAGTCTTCCTGGAGATCGAACATAAATACAATTAAGCTTTATAAGGGTGACAACTACCATGCCTTATGCTTAATTTGGATATCGCGAGACAAAAAGATTAAATAGTGGATTGATATTAGGTTCCACCGTACATTCATTCACTCTGGGTAGTCACAATGTCCTGCTAGGGACCGCTTGTGATTTATGAACACATGCTACTACTAAGTGTGTTTTCATTGTCACTGTGATATGAACCTACATGGTCACACGCATTGATGAGTTAACGAGTTTCATGTCTAAATTCAATGAATCTAGAATGTGTAGGTTCATTGTATCTGGCATTTATTTTTTGAAAATAATAAAATGTTATTATTCGAATTAGAGATTAGGATGCGGGCATTTTTGGTATTTGGTTTTCGCTGGGATTACGTGGGAGATGGTTTTCGGAACCAACTCTCACACCTATATAATCTCTATTGGCAAAACCCTAGGGTTATACTTCTGATCGCCGCAAAAACCCTATCACCCAAAATTAGATTTTTGCCTCCTTTGTCTCTAGATTCCTGAAACTCAGAAAACGAAGAGTTAACACTCGCTGCTCGTTTCGTCGCATGGATACCGGTAGAGAGTAATTCCGCAAGGGAGGACTTTTGATGGTTGCAGCTAAGCACCCGAAATCAGAAACCATTAACGACAAACATAAGTCTTTTTCGTCAAATTTCGATTCCCATAGTATGAGCGGATCCTTCAGGGGAGGATTCATGCATGTTTAGAACGAGTTTCTACCCACGAATCCCTTCAACCCGTTGGCACTATTAGTTCTAACCTTGGAAGTATTTATTTTTAAGTGAAATACCCGAAGGGCAGAAACTAAGAAGGGGGGAGGGGATTATTTTTTCAAACTTTTTTGCTTTTCTAATGAAATCTTCACCTAAGTGATCACCTTAACAACAAGTATGCTGATTAAACACATACGGTGAGTTAAATGATGGATAGCAAAGAAGACTTGATTGTTAGATGCAACCAATAGGAATACAAGATAATGAATATGATTAAAGATATACTGATTCATTGATCCTATATGCAAAGATTGTAAGTTCAAATAGCACAAGTCATAAAGCCAAGACTAAGAAATATATATAGCTTGAAAAATTACTAAGTTAAAGTTATATGGCCAATATAAAATAAGATATACCAAGAAAGATATCTAACTCAAAATAAACAAATAAAGCTTAAACAAACAAGTTCTTATGGAATATAAGCACAATGAAAAAAGTAAGAACTTGAAAGTAAAGAGGTTAAGTTAGAAGATCAAACACGATGATTTAGAGTGGTTCGATCACAAAGATCCACACCCACTGCCTTAGGACACACCCAGGGATTTTGACAAACTTCCACTAGCTTTTTTTGAGAGATCTTTACACAAAAGGGAAAAACCAACTAATGGTCTTTTATGCACCAAGCAACATTTCTAGGGCAAGACCAACAAATGATCTTTTTTATGCATTAAGAAACCATTCTTCACCCTTGGGAACTCTTTCTCTCATCTAGTCTATTAAGTAAGGAGGTTTTACGAACACATCAACTGTACATACTTTTCAGGTTCACCACTCACACTAGTTCCTACAATTACAAGAAAGATACACTCTACTAAGGATGCCCAAAACCACCACTCTCACAAACAAGCCTTGCCACACTCAACCCTTTACAAGATAAGATGAGCCTCAACAATGAGAATTTACAATTTAGTTAAATAGAAACAAACCCCTCAATGGACTGGATATATACAAATGAAAGTTCTAATCAAAATTAGAATAGAAGAATGTGTATGTGAAACTCTTTCTAAAAATAAAGTATTTTGATGTATGTAGAAAGAATTTAGCTCTTCAAAGTGTTTGAATGCTGGTTTAAAGTATATAAAACAAAGACCCTCTTATGACTTAGTTAAATATGAAAAATTAGTCTTAAAGACATTATATAGAGGCAAAAAATGACAAGCAAACAATGTTACAACGACTATATTTTTGCCTATGACAAGATAACTCCAATCGATTGACTTGCTATCAGGTCGTCTGGGGTGCTTCCAAACCAGTATAGACAGGCTACTGGATAGCTTCCGGTCGACCGGAAAGAGGGGTCCACTCGTCTGGAGAGTGAGCTCGGTTGACCTACCTAAAACACGGTTGTCCGCACAATATAGTCGTTAGAGTCTTAGGACATTCAGAATTGACTTATGACAAAAACACACTCCGGTCGACCGGACCACACATGTCGGTCGGCCGACCTTCATCAGGTCATCTCAGGCCTAGGCCTAGGCCCGGTCGACCTAAGTAAAGGCTAAAATTGGTTTTTCCGCGGAGTCACATTTCTAATGTTCTCAAACTCATGCCTAAGAGTTTTTCAAAGACTTTTAAATGATGTTTAAGAACATAGACATAAACCAACACTATAACATATGTTTTCAAAACCTTTTCAAGATTGAATAAAAATATGAATGAGAGTTTTAAAATTATGCAAGAGTTTGACATACTTAAGTGTAGTATTCTCAAATAAAATTAGTCGCAAGAGATATACCTATGTAGATGTATGGCTAATCTTCAAGGTCTTCAAGTCTTCTAGATGTAACATCTTCTTTGAGCTTCACTTGAGACCTTTATCAATCTCTTCATGGGGTGAAGTCATTTTGTTGTCTTCTAAGATGTAGTACCAAAGACTTAAACAATTAAATGGTTAAGATCTCACTTCTTGATGAACTTCAATTGTGATTGAGTGGATCCTAACTTCTTGATCTTCCTTCTTTGCATGGAAACAACTTCAAAGGCAATGTAGTATTCACTTCAAGCATGTGCCATGGAGTCTTATTTTTTGTAGCTTCTTCTCAATGAATCCTTCAAAGTAATCATTATTGCTTTAGTATCTTCAATGTTGTAGGATTGCACCTTTTAGGTTCATCGAAGCTTCCTTACAAGTTTCATCAATGTAGGTGTGAGTTATATATCCTATCATCAAAGCATAAGCTCATACAAAGATGAGAACTTCTTAATGGTTTGTTATCATTAAAACTAGATTGATCGCATTTGCCCTTAGGGCTTGTAATCTCCCTTTTTTTTTATGATGATCACAAAACATTGATGCAAATGAGAATAACAATTTAAAAGGATAAAGGCAATTCATCACATAATAACAAGATCTTGAGATAGGGCATGCAACATATCACATGATCAAGGCAAGTAGATGATTTGAAAACAAAAAACATTATAGAACTCCCCCTCTTTTAAAGAATTCATTATCTCTCACATTTTGCAAAGTTTCTTACTGAGGGGAAGGGGGAGGGGAATTAGGTTCTAAAACGTTTTAACTTTTCTAAAACTTCTTTGCCTAAAAGATTACCTTAACAACAAGCATATAAGGTGAATTAATTGGTATGGCAACTTAGATGACTTAGGTGTTTTATGCAACACATAGACACACAAGAATATGAATATAATCAAGGGAAGACTAAGTCAAGTGTTCTATATGCAAAGCTTGTAATATGATACACCATAAGTCATGTGGTCAAAGCCAAGTAGAGATAAGTTAAGCAATATATAAAAGCAAGGAAGCATGTGTGAGTTTTACTATTAACTCTTAAACAAATAAGTTCATGTAATCAAATAAACATTATAAGCAATCCATGAACTATAAAGTAAAGGAGTAAGAGATAGAGAAAACTAACAAAAGGATTTATAGTGGTTTGATCATAAAGATCTACATCAACTACCTTGGGACATACCTAAGGATTTCAACACTTCACTAAGAAGTTCCCGTCACAACAAATGCAAGGTGGGATAAACCTTTTACAATTGCCTCACAAAGAGAACTTTTGCTTCACAAAGAAGACTCCGCTCACAAAGAACATTAGTATAGTTCATAAAGAACTAAACTCACAAAGAGCCAATCTCACACATGAGATACCTCACAAATAGGACACAAACACTCACAACGAGTGAAGCTCACAAAGTGCTTTTTCCTAGTTCACAAAGAACTATTTCTAACAAAGAGAAAAGGGAACTAGCCTCTTACAAATGAGACTTTTACAATTAAGCTCTCTTACAAACAATCCCTCTTGGGTTGGATATACAAATATAGGCTCTAATCAAGTTGGAGAATCGAAGAGATTGAATATGTTAAAGATCAACTCAAAATGATATATTTTGAAAGAATGATCTGAAAATTAAAGCTCTTGAAGTGTTTGTTTGCATGCTTATAAAGTGTATATCAAATGCCCTTTTATTGCTTGGTTGGTTATAAAGAATCCGCTTTAGAAGCTTTATATTGGGGACAAAAATCACAAGTAAAATTGAGTTACAACGACTATATTTTTTCCTTGAATTGACAGCTTCGGTCGATCAAACTAGGGTGTAGGTCATCCGAATTGCCTCCGAAATAAAGAATAAAAGGCCTCTGGACACATCTCGATCAATCGCATGAAGTGGTCGAGTCTTCCGACGAAAGGTTCGGTCGACCAACCTATAGTATGGTCGTCTGAGGGAATATAACTGCTGGAGCGTTGGAACATTCAAAATCTGACTAAGGACAAAACTATATTGGTCAATCGGACTTCATCCAGTCATCCGAGGCTAGACCTATGTCGACCAGACTTCAATCCAAAAGTGGTTTTTCCACTTAGTCACATTTCCAATGTTCTCAAACTTATGCATAAGTGTTTTTGAAAGATATTTAAAACATTTTAGAGATCTTAGGTATCAACCAACACCTAAATAAATTTTCAAAAACCTTTTGAATGAATTACTAAAAATAAACATGTGGTTTTGAAAACATGCAAGAGTGAGCTTTAAACATACTAAATTCTAGTATTCTAAAATGAAGATTAGTTACAAGGATATACCTGAAGGGATTCATGGGCAGAAACTCATTCTAAACACCCATGAGTCCTCCCCCGAAGGATCCGCTCATACCATAGGAACCGAAATTAAACTAGACAGAAACTTACTTTTCGGGTTCAAGAATCTGATTCTTGAATGGAAGTTGCTGTTTCTTGGATACTTTGTTTCCACCAATGGATTTTCCTTTTCGGAATGTCCCTCTACCGGTATCCACGCGACGAAATGAATAGTGATTGCTAGCTCTTCGGTTTTCTGAGTTTCGGGAATTAGAGAGAAAAGGGAGAGGCCGAATAGAAAATCTGATTTTCTAGGTCTCTTTGGTATTTCGGCTGAAAAGCATTAACCCCTAGGGTTTCGGCCAAGAGAAGTTTATATAGGGAGTGAGAGGTTGTTTCAAGCACAACTCCCACGTCCTATCCACCTCTTTTGGCAGTGGGAGTCGATAACTCCCACGTCCTCTAGACTTCTGCTAGTAGTGGGAATCTTTATCGGATAATAACTCCCACGTAATCCCAGCTATACTGAAATGCCCCTTATCTCTAATTCGAATAATAACGCTTTATTATTCTCAGAAAAATGAATGTCAGATACAATGAACCTAGACGCATTCTAGATTCATTGAATCTGGACATGAAGCTCGTTAGCTCGTCTATTCGTGTGACCATGTAGGTTCATATCACAATGGCAATGAAAACACACTTAGTAGTAGTGTGAGTTCATAAATCACAAGCGATCCCTAGCAGGACATTGTGACTACCCAAAGTGAATGAACATACAACATAACCTAATATCAATCCACTATTTAATCCCTTTGTCTCACGATATCCTAATTAAGCATAAGACATGGTAGTGGTCACCCTTATTAAGCTTAATTGTATTTATGCTCGATCTCCGGGTAAACTGTTACAACAAATAGTATTTGATAACCACTTTATCAAATATATTTGAGCACGGCCATGCATTTAAACAGTTTTTCCCTATCGAGGGGCCCATGGATATCTCTCTCTAATAAGAGAGGGACAAATTCCTTACAATGCCTCTCACATTCAAGCCATGATAGGACACTGCATCCGATCATCAGTCGTATTGATTACTCGATTAAAAGCAACGTATGACTGAGTCAAAACGTGGCTCCATTCATGCTAGAATCAATGGAGACATATATAAGGTCTAAGGATTCTAAAATAGTATTGAGGAAGTAATACTTATGACTAAGGACCATGAAGTATTACTTCTCTAACGGATCACGTCCGATACGATATATCTCAATATATTGCATCTATGATATGATTTGTACTCATTACACATGATTAGTAAAACATAATCATCAATCAAACATCATACTAGTTTTATTTCATTGTAAAGAACATTACATGAAGCTAATGAGTTTTACTATCAAATCACGCATTTGATGTTCATAAGCAAAATTAGCTATTCAATTACATGCTCAAAAGATAAAAACGCACAACATATGATAATGGTCCTAGGGCACTACTAGCAATACCTATGATGCATATACTAATCTTCTTGTAGGTCTTCAAGTTTCGTAGTTGAATTCTTCTTTGAGCTTTGATTTGAAACCTTTGATCAACCTCTTCTTTGATTGGTGAAGCCCTATAGCAATCTTGATGATGTACTGTAATGGACTTCATCACTTCTTTGTTGATAGTCTACTTCATGGAGGAACTTCATTGTGTGATCGAGTAGCTCTTCAAGAAGTTGATCTTCCTTCTTTGTCTTTCCAATTAGCTTCCAAGGCATTGTGGACGAACTTAAAGCTTGTGCCATGAAGTCTTGCAAAGTGTAGCTTCTTCTTGTATGTAGGATGTTGTCTTTGATGTACACAAAGACCTAACTTACCATTTCATCAATGTCGGTGTGAGTGTAGATATCCTAACAATGAAACACATGCTCACACAAACATTAGAACTACCAATGGTTTGTTATCATCAAAACTAGATTGATCATATTAGCCTTTGGGGCTTACACTTAACTTTCTCCTTTTGTAAAATATCTTTTCATGGCACATTTGCAACACTAAAATTTCTCCCTTTTTTGTCAAAATAAAAAAAAAGTTTATCAGTGCGCCAAGATGAAAATAATTTTCTCCTCATTTTTATTAAAATAGAGATCCAAAGGATCAAAACAATGAATAACTTTTAGGAGGGATAAGTTGGAAATCAAACGTAGAGAAGGTTTTTGGTCAAATAGTTTGAATAAATTGTAAACCAAGGGAAGCGTTTTGAAAGACCAAAACAAGATCAAGAAATATCAAAACCAAAGAAGGAAATATCCTTAAAGCTATATAAGCACATAATTTTTTTAAAGGCCATTTGAAAGGAATATGAGTGGCCAAGAGATGATACTTATCTTAAAGATGACCTTTTTGAAAGAGGTTTTAAGCTTGGTTGAAATCAAAAGAAAGAAAACAAAATAAAAACAAATGCAAAGATAAGTCATATGGCTAAAAAAATGAATCACCAACCCAAGCTAAAACAAAGGAGATATGAGTATAAGACCTTAAAGAAGAATCTACCCTTTTACAAAAAACTGTAAGCCCTAAGGGCGAACAAACTCAGTTTTTGATATTGGACAAACTTTTGATGTTGTGTCTAATGATCTTAATCTTTGTGATAGAATATCGGAACTCATTATGGAAGCTCTAAGTACTTCAATCAAGCCATTGGTATCAAGATTCAAAGTTATGCAAGGCTCATTTATCAAGATTGAAGATTGAAGACTTAGGTTTGGTTAGTTTAGCTTTGTCGTCATAAGTCGTTATCTTATAAAGCTCTAACCAAAGCTCTCATAAACATAAGCTCTACACCCAAGTCTTGCATGTTTTCATAAACACGTTTTCAAAAGGCTAAGTTTCAAATTGATCCTTACATGTGTTCGTATTTTGAAAGCCTTTGTTTTCAAAGTATAAGTCTTTTAAAACGGTTTTCTAATGCTCTTACTTGTTACATATTGAGAAAACCTTTTAGACTTCAAAAGATTTCAAAACGTGTGAAAAATCAACATCTCTCACACTCAGGAAGTTCGGTCAACCGAGCTCAAGCTCGGATCAACCGAAGAGAAACTGAGAGGTCTGAAGATTTGGTTCGGTCGACCTATAGGCAGTTCGGTCGACCTAAAGGGACAGTCGGTCGACCGATCTAGGTCAAGGTTCAACCGAACTTTGTTCGGTCATCTGAAGTCTTTTGAATGGTCAACCGAACTCTGGAAAAACTAGCCATTTTTTTACCGTTGAAGAGTCGTTTTTCAGCCTATTTTGAAACGTATATATACTCCAAAGCTAGAGAATGACTCTAAGACTTGCACATAACATTTACATTGATTTCTTATCAAGTCTAAACACTCTCAAAGCAAATACACTTCATCCTTATGATCTAAATCATTGAAGAGTGTTCTTTCAAAAGCAAGACAAAGTGTGTGCTACTTATGTTCAAAGAGCTTATCATTGTTGTACTTCAAAGGTAATATCTTTCACTTAGAAGAGTGAACAATCTTTGTATTAAACATTCTTATTCCCTTTCTTAGTGATTGGGTAATTGTTGTAAAAGTCCTACTTAGTGTGGGCAAGCTCTTAGTGAGTTGTCCACAAGTGTAAAATCCTTCTTAGTGAAGTTGTTGAAATCCTTGGGTGCGGCTCAAGGTAGTGGATGTAGATTCTAAGTGAATCGAACCACTCTAAATCCTTTGTCTTGTGTTTGGGTTTACTTTGCTTTGTTTATCTTGCACAAACTCACCCTAGCATTGAATAGATTCGAAAAAGTTTGCAAGATCGATTAAAACCCAATTCACCCCCCCCTCTTGTGTTTTACAATTGGTATCAGAGCCTCGTCTTCATCTTTAGCTTAATCGCTTGAAGAAAAGATTAATGGCCGGTTATTCCGTTGTAGCCTACCAAGAGGGATCTTCCACAATTAGACCACCTCTCTTTGATGGAAATAATTTCAATGCTTGGAAAGACCGTTTCAAAATCTATGTGTGCTCTATAGACTACTCCTTATGGAAGATTTTTGAAGAAGGTCCTTATGTTCCTATGAAAGAGGTAGATGGTGTTCAAGTTCCAAAATTGGACAATGAGTTTAATCATGAAGCAAACTAGGTTCACAAATGTTGTCAATGGGTTGAGATCTTATGGAAAGGAATACACTATGGGTGAAATGAATAGGAAGATTCTCAACTCACTTCCTAAAAGTTGGGAAGGAAAAGCTCTTGTTATTGAAGAAGCAAAGAACTTGAAGACTTATCCCACGGAGGAGCTCATCAGTTCTCTTCTCACTTATGAGCTCACACACAAAAAGGATGAGCATCTTGAAAAGGAAAAAATGAGTAGTGCTTTAAAGGCTATTCTTGATCTTGATGAATCCAATGATTCAAGTGATGAAGAAGACATCAACTTTGATGATGAGACCATGGATTTGGTGATAAAACGCATGAAGAAAATGTTTTCCGGGAAAGGAAGAAAATTCTTCCAAAATAGAAGAAAACAAAATCCTCATGGGATGAGATGCTATGAATGCGGAAGTGACCAACATCTCATAGGAGAGTGCCCCGTCACCAAAGAAAAAGAGCTCAAGGAAAACAAAAAGAAAAAATTCTTCAAACCAAAGAATTTCAAGGGCATGCTAAGCACATGGGATCAAGAAGGGAGTGGTGATGAAGAAGAAGATGAAAATGCAAATGTTTGCTTCATGGCTTTTGGTAATGAGGTACATCTTTCTCCCTCCCCTTCAAATTCTCATAATGATAATGATGATGATGATGATGAGGATGATCCTAATGAACTCTTATGTGATATGTTTGATCAATTGAAAAATTGTGCAAAGCAAAACAAAGCTATGAAGCTTAAAATTGAATCTTTGCTTGTTGATAACAAAAAGCTTTGTGATGAGGTTGATTGCTTGAAAATCGAAAATGAAAAGCTTATTGCTACATGCAACGCTTCCTCATTAAAGTATCTAGAAGCCTATGATAAATTGTCTTCTCTTGAATGCAAACTTGTTGAGTTTGATGGCTTAAAAACCAAAGTTGTTGATCTCACCTCTCTTGTTGATAAGTTCTCCAAAGGAACAAAAAATCTTGATCAACTTCTTTGTGTGCAATGTGCTTCAAATGTTAAACATGGATTAGGTTATATTGCTTATCATGATGCTATTGCTAGCTCTTCTAAGGCACCTAGAAATCAATTTGTGCATGCTAGCACTTCACATAAGCAAAATAAATATCATGAGCATATTCATAAATTTGCTAAGCCATCTACTTGTTGCACATATTGTGGTAAATTCGGTCACACAAGTGTTAGATGCTTTGTGAAGAAGAAGATTGAAAGGGGAGTTAAAACCATTTGGAGAGTTAAGCGTATTTTAACTCACCCCCCATGGACCCAAACAAAAGTGGGTACCAAAAGTTACTCTTCCCTTGCTCTTATAGGTTCTTGTTAGTTAAAGGGAAGCTCCCGGCTCTATGATGTTTCAATGTGTATGATTTTATCACATAACCGGAGAAGAAGAAGTGCTTATGAAAGGTGTCAAATCTCTTTGCAATGGAAATATCACTTTGGTGATAAAGCTAAAGATGAGAATGATAAAGAAGATTGAGAAGCTCAAAGAACTCATTGAAGGAACTCAAAGTGCAAAAGCATTCATCAAATTCAATGAGATATTACTAAACTCAATCTCTTTCATTTCCTTGAACAATTATTGATCTTACTTTCCATATAATGTTTAATTGTTCTTGAAATGGGCACCTTGGAGATTTTATAACATGTTTTGCTCTTCATATGTTTTGATTGTTTTTGAGCATGTTATTAGAGAGCTTAATGATTTGATCTTTGTGATGAAATCTCTTTTTAACAACCCCCTCCCCTCTTTTATTTAGTGTCTTATGCTTTGGGGGAGTTTGTTTATGCTATGTTTAGTTTTTACTTGATCTTTATTGCATATAGGGTTGTTGGTGTGTTTATATTCAAGTCTATAGCATTAATCTTATGTGGTTGATCGTCTAGATGCTTGACTTAGGATGTAAACTCTATATGTGATGTATGCTCAATTGTCTTATTTTACATCATCACATCACTTATTGGCTTGCCTTTCATCTCTTATATCTTATAGCCAACTTGTGTAAGTTATTTTGGAAGTTATATGTGTTATAAATGTTTATGTCTTTAATTGGTATCACATATACTCTCCCTTAATAACTTTGAGATCATATTCTTCATTTTCTTATCCATTGTGATCTCATTATAGTTTTTGGTTAGTATCACTTTAAGAGTTGCTACACTCATTTAGCTAACCATTAACTTGTTAGAGGAATGTACTCAAAGTGTTATTTTACACTTCCTCTACTTCTTTTGGTTGTGATACATGTGCTTAACTTATGTAATCATGGTATCACTTCCACTAGTACTTTGTTAGCTATATTTTCAAACGTGTGTTACAATTGGCTATATTTACAATTGATATCATGTTTTACAATTGGTCAATGGGTATCAAACTTGGTTTTATCTCAAATAGCTAACATCGTATGTTTTATAAACGGGGAGATTGTGCTTAAAGGTTATATTCCTTATCTCCTTTGTTTTTAGCTTAGGTTGATATTCTTTTTGAGCCATATATAACCATCTTTATATTTATGTGTCATTATGGACTCTTTGTATTTTGAAATCAACCAAGCTTATTCAAAAAGATCATTCTTCAGAAAATTGGTGTATTAACTTTGCTTGTGCTATGAACTGTTTATGTTTTTGCAAGTACACCCTTATATCTTTGGAGTTTGAAGTCTTTTTTATTATGCCAAAGGGGGAGAAAAATGGTGTATTAATCATGTTTTTCATCCTTTTCGACATGTTTTGAGGGGGAGCTTTTTATATATCTTATGTCTCAAAACATATTAAATGGAAGGAAGGAGGAAAGGAGGTTGGTTGGGAAATAGGGCTCTTCTAAGAGTCCCTAGCCTAGATTATATGGCAAAAAGAAGTTATCATGACTAAGTGCTTTTGTCTTCATTTGTTTTATCTTTTAAAGCACTACTCATTGCTCTTAATTGATCTTTAACTTTTTGCCATGCTTCCTTGTTCTTAATTTTGTCCATATTCTATCTTATTACATAAAGTTTGTCATAATCAAAAAGGGGGAGATTGTAAGCCCTAAGGGCGAACAAACTCAGTTTTTGATATTGGACAAACTTTTGATGTTGTGTCTAATGATCTTAATCTTTGTGATAGAATATCGGAACTCATTATGGAAGCTCTAAGTACTTCAATCAAGCCATTGGTATCAAGATTCAAAGTTATGCAAGGCTCATTTATCAAGATTGAAGATTGAAGACTTAGGTTTGGTTAGTTTAGCTTTGTCGTCATAAGTCGTTATCTTATAAAGCTCTAACCAAAGCTCTCATGAACATAAGCTCTACACTCAAGTCTTGCATGTTTTCATAAACACGTTTTCAAAAGGCTAAGTTTCAAATTGATCCTTACATGTGTTCGTATTTTGAAAGCCTTTGTTTTCAAAGTATAAGTCTTTTAAAACGGTTTTCTAATGCTCTTACTTGTTACATATTGAGAAAACCTTTTAGACTTCAAAAGATTTCAAAACGTGTGAAAAATCAACATCTCTCACACTCAGGAAGTTCGGTCAACCGAGCTCAAGCTCGGATCAACCGAAGAGAAACTGAGAGGTCTAAAGATTTGGTTCGGTCGACCTATAGGCAGTTCGGTTGACCTAAGGGGCCAGTCGGTCGACCGACCTAGGTCAAGGCTCAACCGAACTTTGTTCGGTCATCCGAAGTCTTTTGAACGGCCAACCGAACTCTGGAAAAACTAGCCATTTTTTTACCGTTGAAGAGTCGTTTTTCAGCCTATTTTGAAACGTATATATACTCCAAAGCTAGAGAATGACTCTAAGACTTGCACATAACATTTACATTGATTTCTTATCAAGTCTAAACACTCTCAAAGCAAATACACTTCATCCTTATGATCTAAATCATTGAAGAGTGTTCTTTCAAAAGCAAGACAAAGTGTGTGCTACTTATGTTCAAAGAGCTTATCATTGTTGTACTTCAAAGGTAATATCTTTTACTTAGAAGAGTGAACAATCTTTGTATTAAACATTCTTATTCCCTTTCTTAGTGATTGGGTAATTGTTGTAAAAGTCCTACTTAGTGTGGGCAAGCTCTTAGTGAGTTTTTGTATTGTGGTTGTGTTGTAAAACTCTTAGTGAGTTGTCCACAAGTGTAAAATCCTTCTTAGTGAAGTTGTTGAAATCCTTGGGTGCGGCTCAAGGTAGTGGATGTAGATTCTAAGTGAATCGAACCACTCTAAATGCTTTGTCTTGTGTTTGGGTTTACTTTGCTTTTGTTTATCTTGCACAAACTCACCCTAGCATTGAATAGATTCGAAAAAGTTTGCAAGATCGATTAAAACCCAATTCACCCCCCCCCTCTTGTGTTTTACAAAAACAAACACCGTTAGCTAAACCGAGATAAAACTCAAGTTAAAAACCAAAGCTAACAAAAAAAAACGATACCATGTATTTTTTTTCTCTCCTAACAAAAGGTGGAAACAAATCCACTGCTTACATTAGACAATATACTAGATGCGAGACTTGATCATTTATAGTATGATCAAGGATGTATACAATCAAATCTATAGATTTAAATGCATAGCAAAAATACATTATGCAAATCCTATCTAAGACGCAAATAAGCCGTGTTACATTGATCCAATTTAATAAGACCAATAATCTGCGAAGGTAGGGATTCAACAGTGTAGAAACTGACTGAACTCCGATCAGAAATGGCATGATTAGCCAAAGCATCCGCTACAGAATTAACTTCCCGGAAAACATGTACCAACCTGCAATAGCCAAGAAGAGAGATAGCCCTACGAAAAGAAGTATCCAGAGACCAATTAGAAATCATACCTGAGGAAACCGCCTTTACAAAAATATCCGAATCTGATTGAATCAAAATGTCATGTGTGCCGCCTTGAGGAACCATTTGCAAGCCATGAACCAGCGCTTGTAATTCAGCCTTCATACTGGTACCACTATCCCCAATAAAAATAGAGAAAGCTGAAATAAAGTCCCCATTACTATGTCTAAAAATTCCCCCAATGCCGGTTGGGCCAGGATTTCCTTTCGAAGCGCCATCAATATTAAGCACCAAACCATGAGTAAGATCATTTCTCCAACGAACAACCAAAGACCGATGCGTGATGGGGACCCCAGGGGATCCCAAAGTGAAGACCCCAGAGCTTGTAGGAGAGTTGTAGTATAATCCCGAAATTACACTAGGATAGTTGACTGCGTGGTAACCTTTGCTTCATAAACAAACCGACATCTGGCCTTCCAAAGAATCCAGCAAGCAGAACAGGCTAGAATTATCAAAATGCTGCGAGAAATGGAACTCCCGGCGTACCACCAAAAAGACAGGATACCATGTATAAATATGAGACATGAGGAGTTAAGTATTACAAACCATAGGAAGATGGGGTATATGATAACACTATAAAACACGTTCCTCTTCAAGAATATGGTTAGCCGGAAGAGATATAACAACTAAAACATCAAGCTAACCAAAACAACACGAGATCAACATTAAGATATGATACCAATATAGAATGCACATGATCTCAAAGGAACAAGGTAGGTAGATACAAAAGATTCACTTATTAACTCTGGGTAGTCACAATGTCCTGCTAGGGACCGCTTGTGATTTATGAACACATACTACTACTAAGTGTGTTTTCATTGCCATTGTGATATGAACCAACAGGGTCACACGCATAGACGAGTTAACGAGCTTCATGTCCAGATTCAATGAATCTAGAATGTGTCTAGGTTCATTGTATCTGACATTTATTTTTCTGAGAATAATAAAACGTTATTATTCGAATTAGAGATTAAGGAGGGGCATTTTCGGTATTTGGTTATAGTTGGGATTACGTGGGAGTTATTATGCGATAAAGACTCCCACTACCAGCAGAAGTCTAGAGAACATAGGAGTTAAAGACTCCCACTGCTAGAAGAAGTGGAGAGGATGTGGGAGTTGTTCTTGAAACAAACTCTCACACCCTATATAAACTTCTCTTGGCCGAAACCCTAAAGACTGATTTTTTTAGCCGCAATAAACAAATACACCCGAAATTAGATTTCGGTTTTCTGCCTCTACCTTTCTCTCTAATTCCCGAAACTCAGAAAAACGAAGAGCAAGCAATCGCTGTTCGTTTCATCGCGTGGATACCGGTAGAGGGCAATTCCGCAAAGGGAAAGCTATTGGTGGCTGCAACACAAACTCTGAAAGTTCTAGAATCAGAATCTTTCATTCAAGAATCAGATTCTTTAGTCGTAAAATGTAAGTTTCTGAATTATTTTTTGATTCCCATGGTATGAGCGGATCCTTCGGGGGAGGACTCATGGGTGTTTAGAACGAGTTTCTGCCCATGAATCCCTTCAGTAGCTCGATACTCATCTTCTTCAAGGAGGATTGATCTTCTTTATCTGAGTGGAAATATTGGATGAGACCTTATCTTCAAGAACCCATCCATCTTTTCTTTTCCTTTGTTACATACATGAGAAGATATTTTTGGTACCCACATTTGCTTGGTTCCTTGAGGGTTAATGATGGGGCTTTTTACAACCCACTTGGTTTTCATACCTCTTTCAATCATTCTTTTGATTATGCAATGATTAATATGATGACCACATTTTCCACAATAAGAGCAAGTGATGTTAAGCATGGTGGAAGATGTAGTTTTATCATCAAAAGAGATAGGTTGTGCATACTTGTGTGCTTTTACTCTAAGAAATAACGATCATGAGATACATGTTGAGAACCAAACACATTATCAAGAGTATATCTAGAACATATGCACTTATCAACAAGAGAGTTCAAGATATCAAGTTTATGCATTAAGAGATCATGATCAACTAGCTTGGAATCAACAAAATTCAACTTATCAACCAAATCCTTATTCTCACAAGTTAAGGCATCAAGGGATAGGCGCATATTCTCTTTTTCTTTCTCTAAGACATGTAAAGAGGTAAGAAGTCTATCATAATCTACTTGCAAGCAAGATCTTTCATTTAGTGAGCAAGCAAGTTGGTTACATGTGACCTTGTTCTTCCTAACCATATTTTTCAACTCATTATATAAAATGGTTAAGAGCACAAAAAGATCATCATCATTATCATGATAAATATCTAGTGTTGAGATAGAAATATGTATGTACCTCATCACTCATGAAGTTTGGACTTTGAATTTCAATTTGATCTTCATCATCAATAAGTCCAATGAGGCATTTAGTGTGATCTTGGTCGCTTGTAGAGTCATCACTTTCATTTTTGTCGCTTGTAGAGTCATCATTGCTAGATGAAATTTCTTTTCTTGATGAGATCTCTACAACATTGTTGTCCATGGCATATAACTATTTTCTTAGAGGTTTTGCTCGTTTTTTACCTTCCTTGTTTTTCATATCTTCGTTGTGAAGCATTGATCATTTTGTACCTACAAGAAAATCTTGAGAACTACTAGGTACCTTTTGAGAAGATCTTTCAAGGTTAGTTTTGTTTCTCAAAAGTGCAAGTATATGCACAAGGATCAAGTTTATCAAAAACAAAACAACTAGAGTGATTCTTAGAAGAGTTAGGCAAATATGCACAAGAATCATTCAAATTGAATATGTTACACCTCATAGGTATCTTAGCTAAAGAAACATGTAACATGCAAAGGTCATACTTTAAGTTATCTATATGGATATGTTCATCAAGAGGGAAAGATGTAACATAAAAATATTACGAGCATATAAATCAAAATCACTTTTCAATTTATCAATAGCATCATGTAGAGTATTTTGAAAAAGTGAAGTTGATACCTTTCCTTTCTTACCAAGTGATGAAGAGTGGGGATTGACATTTTTACCTTTGTCATCACTTGAATTGTTTCTCTGTGTTATCAAGCATCTTGGTTCTTCCCGTGTGGATGGCATTCGAGCTTTAAAAATACCAAGTGCTATGGAGAGTTTTTGATTTTCTTCTTTTGAAACATCTCCTTTCAAATTCTTCTTTCTTCATGGAATGATCAAGCCTTAAGCCACTTGTTTTTTAGTCATTGTCTTTGAAGCTTAGTGACAATATATTTCTTTCTTTTCTTTGAACATGATTTTTTATCTTCATTTTCTCCATCATAGTCTCTCTTCATTAAGATCATTATCATCTTGTGATTACATCATCTCTTCAAGATTCTCATCCTTTGAAGGCTCTAGGCATGTGTCATCTTTAAAGCTCATGGTGGAAGGACTTTTGGATTCTCCTTTATCACACTCTTTGATTATATCAAGGTTTTCTTGAGTTGTGATTGAGATATCTTCACTTCCTTCAAAAGATTGAATCTCTAATTCTTGAGATGACACCCTTGGCTCTTGCACTTTAACTTTGACTTTATAATATGCATCAAGAATTTTCCACATTGAGTGAGCATCTTCACACTCATGGACTTTGTTGAGTGATTCTTCATTTAATGCGCAACAAAGTACATTCATGGCCTTGAAGTTGAGTGTCATCTTTGTGAAGTCTTCGTCATTGAATTCTCTTCTTGATTTGGGCACCTTGACGCCTTTCACGAAATGTGAAGGAACAAATGGTCCTTCTTCTATAATGCTCAACAAGGTGAAATCATTGGAGCACAAAAAGAGTTTAAACATAGATTGCCAACAAAGAAGGTTTGAGCCATCAAACAATAGTGGTCTAGATGGAGAGGTTTCCTCTAAGGAATGTGTAGAAAAGCATGTATCCATGGATCCTCCTAGGATGTAAAGACTATAAAAAAAAAAGAGACTAGACTCTGATACTAAATGAAATACCTGAAGGGGTAGAACCTAAGAGATGGGGGAGGTGGTGAATTAGGTTCTCAAACCTTTTCGCTTTTCTAATGAAATCTTCACCTAAGTGATAACCTTAACAACAAGTATGTTGATTAAGAACATAAGGTGAGTTAAATGATGGATAGCTTAGATGACTTAAGTGTTAGATGTTACACATAGGAATGCAAGACAATGAATATGTTAAAGGATAGACTAAGTCAAGGATCCTATATGCAAAGCTTGTAAGTTCAAATAGCACAAGTCATAAAGCCAAGACTAAGTAAATATATATATATATATATATATATATATATATATATATATATATATAAGCTTGTAAGATTATTTAGTTCAAGTTATATGGCAAATATAAAACAAGACATACCAAGAAAGATATCTAACTCAAGATAAACACATAAAACTCAAACAAAACAAGTTCTTATAGAATATAAGCACAATGAATAAAGTAAGAACTTGAAAGTAAAGAGGTAGAGTTAGAAGATCAAACACGAGGATTTGGAGTGGTTCGATCACAAAGATCTACATACACTACCTTAAGACACACCCAAGGATTTTGGCAAACTCCCACTCGCTTGTTTTGAGAGATCTTTGCACGAAAGGGAAAAATCAATTAATGGTATTTTATGCACCAAGCAACCTTTCAAGGGCAAAGCCAACAAATGATCCTTTTATGCACTAAGCAACCCTTCTTCACCCTTGGGAAACCTGCTATGCCAAGATACAAGAGCATGTCCAAGGAATTGGCAATGGAAACTAATACTTTTTCGCTCGACTCTACATCCGGCATAGTCGGCATCGATATATTCGATAAGGTCAAAATACTCAGTTCTAGGATACCATTAAACATAATCAAAAGAGTATATAAGGTATCTAAGAATGCGTTTAACAACTACTAAATGCAATTCCTTAGGACAAGATTGAAAACACTCACATAAACAAACCGCAAACATAATATCCGGTCTTGAAAATGATACCGATTTCTTGGGTTTAAAAGAAGTTTTGGTTTATTTTTCAAATTGGCATGAATCACATAAGCGTTTCCTTTCAAACTTTACTTTTTAGCAACCCACGTACAAGTACCTGTTAGTACATCCATACTAACATGTACTAGTCTATGATGCCAAAGGAAAGCATTAGCATCGTACACATTCAAACATTGAATATCATATGCAAGCAATTCATCAAGAGAAAGCATGTAGACGTTTCCAACTCTATTAACAACAGATATGATTTCATTAGAGTTTCATCAATTATAGAGCAAGCATCTTTCTTAAATGAAACAACAAAGTCATTGTCACAAAGTTGGCTAATACTAAGCATGTTATACTTTAAAAGCTCAATTAAAAATACTTGTCTAATGAGGGTTGAGGAACCTTTACCAACATTGCCAATGCCATGATTTTTCCTTTTTTCTTGTCACCAAAAGTGACGAATCCTTCATTGATTAGAATCTCCGGTCATATGTCTTGAACATCCACTATCAAGAAACTATTTTTCTGAAATCGCTTTCCTTGCTTGTTTTACCTATAAATAAGGTAAAATTGTGACTTTTGGTACCCATGTCTTTTTGGGTTCTTTGGGGTTAGTTTGAACATTTATAATACGCCAAATAGATTTATCATCATGCTCAATTTTATGTTTAACAAAATATCTAGTGACCTTATGCCCATGTCTCCCACAATATGTGCATCTTGTATGAGGTTTTGTGTAGGAGGGAGTTATATATGCATTTTCCTTAGGTCTAGCAATGTAAGTGGTGTTCTCATAACCAATACCTCTTCTAGCATGGATAGGTGATGCGTATGGCATGGTAGAGTTAAAAGTGCTAGCAATATGAGATGAAGTGCTAACCTTATGCACATAGACTGATCCACTCTTGTCATGAGAATTACTGCTGAGAACTAAGAATTTGTACTAAGTTCTATAATTAAACTTGTCAACAAGAGTGGTGAGATCAACAACCTTTTTCTTTAAAAACTCATAGTCAACAAATTTTCTTCCAAGGTCATCATTTTGGTAAAAACTTCTTTGTGTTATAAAGTGAATGACCTCATAGTAGTTATAAGAATATCCTTTTCTATTTTTCCACTATCCAATGATCCATTAAGTCTTTTATTTTCACAAAAGAAAGTGTAGTTTTCATCAATAAAAAATTCAATTATTGTTTTTATTTATTTGTTTTGTTTTGGAATTCTTTTCAATTCAACATACATGTCATGAAGCAAATGATGAGGATCTTCCTCTTCACTAGTATCATTGCAACTATATAAAGAAGAAGAAGAAGATGATGAGTTAGATTGTATCTCATCTTCTAATGTCATAAAGCAAATGTTGGCCTTTTGAGTATTAGGATGATCTTCTTCATCCCATGTGTCCATCATTCCTTTGCAATTTTTTGCATTGAAGAATTTCTTCTTCTTTTCATCTTTGTTGTCTTTGTTTTTTGTCTTGGAACAATCCCCAACAAAGTGTTCCCTACTCCCACACTCAAAGCATCTAATGCCATTTGGATTTTGGGAAGATTGTCCATTCTAAGCCCTTCCACCATAAAATGCTCTCTTCATTCTTTTCCCCATCATAGCCATTGTCTCACCATCCATGTCATCATCACTCTCTTTTACTTCATGAGAGCTTTTATATCCACTAGCTTTCAAGGCTATTCCTTTTGGAGCCTTTTCAATATGTTCAAGGCTAGTTTGCCTTTTGATTTTCATCTCATGTGTAAGGAGTGAGCCAATTAGCTCTTCGGTGGGATAGGCCTTTAGCCTATTGAGGATGTTTGGAAGGGCATTGAGAATTTTCATGTTTATTTTTCCCACAAGATTACTTTTTGCCATATGCCTTTAGCCCATTGATGATGTTTTGTAATACGAGTGTTCGTATCACTTATTCGATTTCATGGTGAACAACTCGTAATCCCTCACAAGCATGTTAAGTTTTGATTCTTTCACTTGGTTAGTACCTTCCTGGGTAACTTCTAGTGTCTTCCACATATCATGAGCAATATCACTACCACTCACTCGATTGTATTCATTTTTGGTGGAGAGCACAACTCAATATATTCATGGCTTAAAAATTCATGGTCATTTTATTGACCTGAAAGTCATTGAATTCATGTCTTTTTTTTTCAACTCTTGTGCCATTTTATTCCTTCATAGGAATGTAAGGTCCATCCTCTATTACACTCCATAGTTCAAAATTTATGGAACAAACATAAATGCGAAAACGGTCCAACAATTATAATTAGTTTTGTCAAAGAAAGGAGGACGGTTTGTAGAATACTCCTCAAGATACGCTAAAGTGAAATGTCCGCCCATAAGATATTTACTTCAAGGATGTTAATCCAAAAAGAGAAGACAAATCCCTTATACCAATTGAAAAACACTGGGGGTGAATAAGGGTTTTATAAAAAAATTAAAACTTTCTTCTAATTGAAGATAAAATGTATAAACAAAACAAATAAGGAAAGCTTGTAAAGAAGAAGATCAAAAGACAATAGTTTTAGAGTGGTTTGATTAACAAAGAATCTACGTCCACTACATTGAAACATAACCAAGGATTTCAACACTTCACTTAGAAGTTCCCTTCACAAGAAATCCTAGGTGGGATCAACCTTTTACAACAAGTGGAAAACTCACAAAGAGTTTTACTTGAACAACTTAACCAGCCCACAAAGAGCCTAACTCACAAAGAGTTCTTACAAATCTCACAAAGAGTATTTCATAGCTCACAAAGAACTAATCTCACAAATGATAGGGGAAAAGGGAATAACCAAATATCATCTTGAAGTGATGGATTTGTTACGAGTGTAAAGCACAATAAATTCTATAGCTCAAATGATTTTGATCAAACTTGTTTAGCACATGAAATTGATTGCAAAGAGTAATAAATGATGTTTTGAATGAGAGTATATTGAATGTACTTAAAGGAATGAATGGAAAAAAATCAACCTTGGGGTTTAAATAGGGGAGAGAAAGTGGCTAGCATTTAATGCACCAACAACTAGAAAACTGGCAGCAATCGGCACTTCGGTCGACAGGACTTGGGTCCAAGTCTGGGGTGCTTTCGAACTTATTTGAACAAAGCCTCCGTTTTGATCTCGGTCGACTTGACCATATCTCGGTCGATCAGAGAGTTAGGAAATAAACAACAATATAGGGAGAGAAAAACGAGATTGAATGCAATAAAGAAAGATATAAGAAATTGTTTGCCCAATTCGTCAAATAGTTTACTACGTCTGGGGACGCTACCAAGCCAGGATATTCATTATGTTATGAGATAAAATATTTTTCTTACATAGATAGGCTGTTTATAGGGAAAACGATGAAACCCTAATTACGGCCCATTAACAGAAAAGTCCAACTCAGGCTCCATAACCTAACAATCTCCCACTTGGAGACTGACTCTAATGTAACCATCCACTCTTCAGTAATCCATATATGTGTAGCAATGCCAAGCCTCCATCTCAAGATCTAAGGTCAGTTGAAACCATACATAACTTCAACTTCTCTAAGGTCACAGCCTTAGTCAACATATCAAAAGGATTTTCACTTCCTCGAATCTTGATGAGTCGCAAGATCTTCCTCTCCAAGATATATCGTATGTAGCTATACCTTAACTCAATACGCTTTCTTCTTGAATGAAATGTTGGGTTCTTTGCTGAGAAGATAACACTCTGACTATCGTTGTAGAGAAATCTATTTTTCTGCTCCTTCCCCAATTCACGCAAGAAATTCTACAATCATATCATCTCTTTACTAGCCTCTTTCACTGCTACATATTCTTCTTATTCAGTAAATATGGCCACGATCTTCTAGAAATTAGAAGCCCAAGAAATCGTTGTACCACCCAAAGTAAATACATACCCGGTTGTACTCCTCCTTCTATCAAAATCATTTTATGTCAAATTTGTATCTACACACCCTTCAAATTCAATATTTCTGCCTTTGAAACATATGGCTCTCTTTGTGGTACCTCTCAAGTATCTAAGAATCCACTTCACCGCTTCCCAATATTGCTTACCCGAATTGCCTCATAAACCTGCTAACTACTCCCACCACATGTACAATATCTGGTCTAGTACACACCATAACATACATTATGCTTCCTTAAGCATATGGGATCTTCTGTATATGAGCACGTTTCTCATCACTCTTAGGTGATTTCTTGTTATATAGTTTGAAGTGCTTGCCCAATGGAACACTTATTGGTTTCGTATCTTGTATATTGAACCTTTTCAGAACCTTCTTGATATATTCAACTTGTGAAAGATACAACTTTATATGAAGCCTTATCTCGAATAATCTGCTTACCTAGCATCTTCTTAGCCTTTCTAAGGTATTTCATAGCAAACCGTTCCGACGACTGCTTCTTCAACTTACTCAATTCTTGAGCACTAGAACCTGCTATCAACATGTCATAAACATATAACAATAAAATGATATAATCATCTCCAAACCTCTTGAAGTAGCAACAATGGTCAGCCTCGCATATAATGAAGCCAATAACAAGCATGAATGCATCAAACTTCTTATACCACTGTCCCTGAGCCTGTTTTAAACCATACAAGCTCTTTTTTAGTTTACACACGAGGTCATTGTTACCCTCTGCAATGTATCCTTCTGATTGCACCATGCAGATTTCTTCCTCCAAATCACCATGAAGAAATGTTGTTTTTACATCCGTATGCTCTAACACCAAGTTCTCTGCAACACATATACTCAAAACCAACCAAATAGTGCTTAGTTTTACAAAAGGAGTAAAAACATCAGTATAATCAATGCAGTATTTATGTTGAAAACCCTTCACAACCAGTCTTGCTTTGTGACGCTCGCTTGCATCCACCTTCATTTTAATTCTGAAGACCTATTTACAATGCAGTGCCTTCTTTCTATTTAGGAGCTTAACTAGTTCTCAAGTACCATTGGACAATAATGAATTCATATTATCATCCATTTCAATCTTCCACTTGCCTCCTCGACCACTTCGCAAAGCCTCTGTATAACACCCAGGTTCACCACTATCAGTCATAAAAATATAGTTATTATACCTTAAAGGAGAAAACTTGTATGGTAGTCCACAATTCCTGGTGGATCTCCGCATCTAGGTTGCTGGAAGCGGTGTTTGTGGTTCTACCTCAACAACCACTTGATCATTTCGAACAATCTTGCTCCCACCTGAGTTTGAAATATCTAGCTTGAAAACTTCGGGCCTCTCAACCTGAGACCCTGATGCACCCAACCTATATTTGTACAAAACCTGTTCATTGAATATGACATCTCGGCTACGAATTACTTTCCAATTTTGCTCATCCCAAAATCTATAACCAAATTCGTCACCACCATATCCGATAAACGTACACTTGACAGATTTAGCATTCAACTTGCTTCTATCGGCAGCATGAACATGAACATAAGAAACACAATCAAACACTTAAAGAAATTTTAAGTTTACTTCTTTACCACTTCTGTCCTCTTCTGGTATGCCACTCTCCAAAGGGGTTGATTGTCCTCTATTACATAGAATGCAGCAGTGTTAACTGCTTCTGTCCAAAACATTTTTGGCAGTCCACACTTCAACCTCATGCACCTAGCACGTTCATTCAAGGTTTTGTTCATACGCTTTGCAACAACATGCTGCTTAGGGGTTCCAAGGGTCTTTTCCAAGAGAATACCATTCGCAGTACAAAACTGTTTGAACTCATAATAGCTCATATTCTCCCCTATTGTCTGATCTCAAACACTTCACATTCATATTTGTTTCAGTTTCTATTAAGGATTTCCACGTTTTAAAGGTAGTAAAATAACCAGATTTATTTTTCAAAAATAGACTCATATTTTTCTAGTGGAGTCATCAATGAAGTTCATGTAATATGACACGCCACCAAGCGATGTCACCGGTACTGGTCCCCATAAGTCACTATGTACCAACTCCAACTTATGATCCTTCAAAGTTCAGTCGCCCATCGAAAAAATCACCCTTTTCTTTTTACCGAAAACACAATCCTCATATAAACCAACAGAAATAGTCTTGAGGAATGGCAGTTTACCTTTCGAACACAGCACTTTCATCCTTTTATCACTCATGTGGCCAAGACGACTATGCCACAAATCTGCTTCACAAATTTCACCTGCACGAGCAATACTCTCATTAGTGTTATTCATCAAATGCAACGTACCCTCTTCTTTCCTCGGGCTATTACCATAACTCCATTGGTTATCTTCCAAGAACCACCGTCGAATGTAAAAATATAACATTCATCATCCAATTGCCCAATAGAAAGAAAGTTCCTCTTTGACTTAGGAACATGTCTGACATTACTCAGTTGCAATTCCATTCAGTTCTTTGATCCGAACATCTCATCACTTCCCCACGATTTCCAAATACCATCATCAGCAAGATAAACCTTACAAAAATCATCAGAAGTGTAACATTCCATTACATCAATATTATTGCAAGAACAAACGATGTTGTAGAATCCAAAACCCACAATTCCAATGGACTTCTCACACTCAAGATTAATGCATTTGAAATTTCTTTTACTTTTGCAATTGCTGATTTGTTGTCCTTCGATGTTGATGTGCACTCGCTCTTGTATTGACCATACTTCCCACAATTAAAACATTTAATCGAGCACTTATCTTTATTAGGCTTCCCGCCTCTCGACTATGATCTACCTCGGTAGGATTTCGACATTGATTCTGATCTGCCTATATTTTTTGTACTCAATGCTGGTCTCAAATATATACCCGATTCTTTCTTGTGAATTTTTTCACTAGTAATCAGGTCTCTGGATTCGTCAAACCTAAGTTTCACATTCCCTGCTGAAGAGCTAACAGCAGTAATCATTCCACCACAACTCTCTGGTAAAGAAGACAGTAAAATTAGGGCTTCTACCTCATCATCGAAATCAATCTCAATTAATATATTGAACTCATTAAGATGATTGGAAATTGCAGTACTTTCTGGCATCTTTAGGTTAATCAGACGTCGCATCAGAAAAAACTAGTTTGTTGTCGATGGCTTCTCGTACATCTCTGATAAAGTCTCCAACATCTCCTTAGTAGTTTTCGCTTTGACTGTATTTAGTGCCACATTTCTAGACTGAGACAAACGCACGATGAGTCTTTCATGTCCAACATCTTCCAATCATCGTCTTTCAGGTCCTCTGGTTTATCACCAAGAGGTTGATACAGATCTTTACCATATATGTAATCCTCAATCTACATCATCCAGAACCCAAAATCTGCTCCGTCCAATTTTTCGATCGGCAATTTCCCTTCACTCATCATGTTTACTTCACGCCCTCCGAACCCAAACTCCTCCGATACCAATTGTTAGGAAATAAACAACAATATATGGAGAAAAAACGAGATCAAAAGCAATAAAGAAAGACACAATGAATTGTTTACCCAGTTCGTCAAAGAATTGACTAAGTCTGGGGGCGCTGCCAAGCTAGGATATTTACTATGTTATGAGATGCAATATTTAGGTTACATAGATAGACTATTTATAGGGGAAAAGATGAAACCCTAATTACAACCCATTAACAGAAAAGCCCAACTCAGGCTCCATAACCCAACACGTAGAAAGATCTCTGGGTCATTCGAACCAAATTGAGGTCGACTCAAACCAATATAGTCGTTGGGTTTTGAAACTATTTGCAAAGACTTAGTGATGTGACACACATCGGTCGACTGAGCTTCAACCGGTCTTCCGAAGTAACACTTTGGTCGACCGAGGTTAAGGTTAAAAAGTAGGTTTCCCACTAAGTCTCAAATCAAATGCTATCTAACTCATGTATTAACTTATTATGGCTCTTGAAACCCTTTAAAAAACCTTTTCAAAAAAGGTATTTGATCAATTAAAACAGGTTTCCAAAAATACCTAAACATTTACAAAATAGTATTTGATCGATTAAAAAATAAAGTTTGCACGTTTACTCTTCATGTCTTCAACGCTAAACTTCAATAATTTGCTCTGCCACCATCTATAAAATAGAAAGAAACATATAGAAAGTAATTGATGAGGAACCTTGATAACTTGTATCAAGATTCAACAGCAAAAGGTTGAAAAGGATCTTTATCTTCCTTGAAAACAGTTTACGAGGGAATATAATCAACGCAACTCCAAGAAGGTTGATTATGAATGGGGCTGAAAACACCAGAATAAGCGTAAACTGAACTTATTGATACAGTAACTCAAGAATGAATTAAATGGTAAAAACCTCACATCATATTCCCTAAATATATTGTATAAAACAACCAATCTAATTAATAAGTTGGCTGAATTCCCCTTTATATAGAGGTGGAATTTGTCCAAAAGAACCCACAATGGAAGAATCCTAATTAAGTTAGAATTCTTCTATACTAAGAATAGTAAACTACTATAATTGAACTACTAATCAAACACATGGACAACATATCCTTTATTCTAGCACCACTAATCTAACTAATTAAAATAACAATTAATAAAGCTAAAATTTCAAGAATTAATTATTAATTAAACTTGGAAAGCAAGATAAATTCGTCCAAAATCTGGTCAGCTTGTTGTACCAACATGCACGACAATTTTGGACACCAAGATGGCAGAATCTGATTTTTGTGATCTTCATGAAAGTTGTAGATCTGCCTCTTAGATTTCAAATGCAACTTGAATCAGTTGCAGTGGATTCTTGGATAGATAGTTATGACCATTATACCAAACTGTCGCAAAGCTGTCCAAATCCTCATCATTCTCCCTTTCTTCAAAAACATCCGTCCTCGAATCTTGATCGTTGTGATGAACAATAAAGGAATGATGAACAGTGTGGGAACAAGAATGGTAACCTTTCTCTTGGCCAAATGGTATCAAGAATAGAGGCTCGAACGCTATTGATTCTTAATTTTGGATTGTATGTCGCGACTTAAGGAAAAAGGTGTGAAATTGTACCAATTCTTGAAACGAGACTCGAAGCACTTTGTCTCAAGAAGTTTTCTTTTGACTTATGTTCACTAAAACTCTCGCCCTTGTATAAGTTTCTTTCTTGTAACCCTTTTTCTTGGCCGAATAGTATCAAGAATAGAGGCTCGAGCACTATCGATACTTGATTTTTTATGATTATATCTCACGCCTAAAAAATAAAGGTGTGAACTTGTATCAATTCTTGAAACGAGACTCGAAGCACTTTGTCTCAACAAGTTTGTTTTTGGCTTATGTTCACTAAATAAAAAGAAAACTTTCAGCCTTCTATTCTCTTTTGATAAAGGCACTAAATGGCCACCTGCTATTTTACTATTTCGGCTTACGGTCCAAAAAAAATTATTTTTTGGGATTTAGCCATAAAAAAATTAAAGTTTGCGAAATTTAGATTCCGGCGAAAATTCTGTCAATTTTGACTAAGTCGGGCACGTGAGGGGCATTTTGATCCACAACTTGAAATACGTATGTGTCCTTCATTTCCTTCTTCTTCAAAGGAGAAGAAGCTCCTTAACTCAAGAAAAAAATTCAAAAAAATTATTTCCCCGCTCCACTTAATCCTTCCATTTTTTTTGTTAAATCTTAGTCAATTAAGACTTTGGGAGCTAGTATATGTTGATTGATTTCGTTATTCTGCTCAAAAATTGAAAATCCATTTCAATTTTTTTCTTCTGAGAACCCCCTCAAGGATTGTTATGGATTGTCTGATTCTAATGGATTAGGTGTGATTCAAATGGATTTGTTGTGATGCTAATGGATTTAGTGTGATTCAAAATTTGGGGATTTTAAAATTTTAGAAAAAACCCATTTCCATGGCCAAAGCAACTGTTTTCTTGAGAGAAAAACCCATTTTCGGCGGAATCTCCGACAACAATGGGTTCCTTGGCGTTTTGGTGCCTATTGAAATTGAACCCTTGTTTATTTTGTTCATCAATGGCTGCATTTGTATGAATTTCAAGTGGTTTTGCAATGGGTCTAGTATTGATTTTGAGTGATTTGAGAAGATGGTGGTTTTGCAACGAGGAAGATGAACAGTGAGGGTTGGATTTTGTAATTTGTTTTGGCGAAGAATTTCGTGGAGATGTGGATTAACAGAGTTGAGATGAATTTCGAGGGGTTGTGGATTAACATAATTGAATTTTCTCCTATTTGAGATTGAATTAATAGAGTTGAGATGATACTTTTTGGTGGTTCAATTTTTTGCAAAATTCAATGGAGATTCATATTTTTTTAGGTGAGTTAGTAGCAATTTTATTTGGAAGGAGAAGAAGAATGAGAGAGAGAGAAAAGACTGCCGGCAGTCTTCATTTTTGCCGGAGAAATGAAACTGCAATCTTCAATTTTGCCGGAAAAGATAGAGCTGCGGGCGGTAGGGATTAGCCAAAAAGTTGACTGATTTAGTAAAAAATTGATGGAATTTTTGCCGGAATCTAAATTCCGCAGACTTTAATTTTTTGTTGGTTAAATCCTGAAAAATAAATTGTTTTTAGCAGTAACTTAGAAAAGTAAAATAGCAGAGTAGTCATTTAGTGCACTTTTAGCCCTTTTTTTTTGTCTAAGCAAACAAGAAATTTTGATTCAAGCAAATAAGAAATTTATCAAGAAAGCAATGAAGGTACACCAAGAAAAAGATCAACCTTGAGCTCTGATACCAACTGATGATGGACGTTGATAACTTGTATCAAGATTCAACAGCAAAAGGTTGAAACGGATCTTTCTCTTCCTTGAAAACAGTTTACGGGGGAATATAATCAACGCAACTTCAAGAAGGTTGACTATCAATGGGGTTGAAACACCACAATAAACGTAAACTAAATTTATTGATATAGTAACTCGAGAATAAATGAAAAGGTAAAAACCTCACATCATATTCCAAAAATATATTGTATAAAAACAACCAATCTAATTAATAAGTTGGTTGAATTCCCCTTTATATTGAGGTGGAATTTGTCCAAAAGAACCCACAATGGAAGAATCTTAATTAAGTTAGAATTCTTGTATACTAAGAATAGTAAACTACTTTAATTGAACTACTAATTAAACACATGGACAACATATCCTATTGGATTACTGGATAGATAGTTATGACCATTATACCAAACTGTCGTAAAGTTGTCCAAGTCCTCATCAGTAATTAGCAAACTTCAATGAGATGTATATCAAGCATAGTTAGTTTGTGAGTATGCTCAAATATAAAATAAGATAGCTGGGACAATAATTTTCAATTACTAAAACAGACGAAATAAACATCCAAAGCCGATTAAAACAGACGAGGTACCAAATGAATTAAATGATCATCAATTTGATTCCAAGAAAACAATCTCTATGATGATATAGAATCTTCGATAAAATTGAATTCTTGTATTTTTGCAGTCATTCTCTTTGAAAATCCGCCTGTTTGATGTATTAAGGAAGGAATAACACCAAAATTCATATATGTTTCGTCTTAATTTTTAGCTTGAATTCAAATTTCAGATTGGGAATTCTATTAAAACATAATCTCATATTATCATACCACATACATATAATCAAATACAAATGCAAGTACACAATAATCAAAGGTTCATGCGATACATATTTCACAACACTTCATCCATTATGATGCAATAGAAAAAAGATGAGAAATCCATTTCATAACATAACACAATATGACTTATTTTCTGGAAAAAAATCATGATTTGATAGAAAAAACAAGAATATAAGAACCTTACCTTAAAAATTTAGCAAGAACTTCAATTGATAAACTTAAAACAATTTTTCTTGAATGTCACAACCTTACACTTCGAAAATTATATCTCTTAATTTAATTGTTAGAATCCAATCTCCACCGGTTAGAATCTAGTTTAAGAAGTCTTATAACTTTGGTCAAAAGTTGAGAATGATCAGAGAACGTTTGCTACGTCTGCCAAAAAAATTTCTCTCACTACTCAGATTTTTCCAGCACTTCAGGTTTTTTCTCTTATTCTTTCTTTTTTCCCTCTTCCTTTCTCTTATATTTATAACTTATGTTTCTCAAGATATTTCCCAAGTGATGTGCCTCTACGTCCCATACATTGCATCCTTTTGGATTAAAAGATGTCTTTTCATATTCCTAACTACTTCCCTCCATAAATAACTACTAACTAACCAAAAAGTTCATCTTAGTACTTAGGTCCTCTAACTTCCTACCCTTGCTATAGCGCCCCTAACACTAATCAAACAAACAATTAAGCACTTAAAAAATTAATATATGCATGCAAAGGTTACGGGTATCACACATGACTAACTTGACGGTATCTTAACATAAAATTGGATGGAAGGACACTTATGATAGGCCGTAAAAAATACAGGATAAGAAGAGGAAATTTTTTTCAAACAGGATTCAAAACTCACTTAGAAAATAAATTTAGTACAAAATTAGTGTTTTTTCCATACAAGAATTCTCCCGAACTAAAATTGATTAAAAAATGAATTGAGGTTAACCAAATAAATAATCAAACGGGGTGGGTGGAAAATCCGGAATCTGTAAAATAAAATGGAATTGAAGAAGCAGTAGTAAATCATAAAGAAATAGAGAAGGTCACTACAAGAAAACAGTTAAATAGCGACTGCCGGTACCGTCGCTATTCAAGTTTACCGACCGATTGCCGACCGAATACAGTGGTCGTGTATTTATCGTCGATAAGCTATATACCAACTGATTACCGACCGTTATTAGAGCGACCGATTGTTCAGTCGCTATATTACGACGGACAAGCGACCGAATAGAATACTTGGTTGACTTTTTAACATTGACTTATACCGACCGAAGGCCAACTGAAAAAGTACCGACCAAATGAGACGATAGAATATCGACAGAAAGGGACGACCTAATACCGACGGTAATTACGCGACCGATTACCGACCGAATACCAACCGATAATAAAGCGACCGAAACAGAGAAGGTCACTACAAGAAAACAGTTAAATAGCGACTGCCGCTACTGTCGGTATTCGGTCACTATTCAAGTTTACCGACCGATTGCCGACCGAATACAGTGGTCGTGTATTTATCGTCGCTAAGCCATATACCAACTGATTACCGACCGTTATTAGAGCGACCGATTGTTCAGTCGCTATATTACGACGGACAGGCGACCGAATAGAATACTTGGTTGACTTTTTAACATTGACTTATACCAACCGAAGGCCAAGCTGAAAAAAGTACCCCGACCAAATGAGACTATAGAATACCGACAGAAAGGGGACGACCTAATACCGAGCGGTAATTACGCTACCGAATACCGACCGATAATAAAGCGACCGATTATCGACCGATAAAAACGCGACCCGGTTACCGACCGATACTAATGCGACCAAATACCGACCGATAATAAAGCGACCGATTACCGACCGATAGTAATGCGACCGAATACCGACCGATAATAAAGCGACCGATTACCGACCGATACTAATGTGACGGAATAGCCACCTACTAGAATTTATTTGACTTGACTTAGCAACCGCTATTCCGTCACTAGTCCATCGCAAACTTCTTTTGAATTTAAAAAAATAAATCTGAAATATAATTAAATCCCTATATAAAAAACTGCTATATGAAACAGAAAATCCATTTGCACAAAACTAGCACAAAAAATGTGGGAAAAAAAAGAGCACGTACTTTTAATGGCGTTGGACAATTGGCGGTGGCGAAGGATCATAATGGCGTTGGAAGAGTGGCGATGGCGAGGGATCAGGATGGCGGTCATTGTGGCGGTAGGGCGGTCGCGGTGGCAGAAGGGCAAGGTAGAGAGTAGTGGAATCATCATTTTGAAGATTTGATTTAGGGATTGTTCTTCAATTGATTTTATTTTTTTTTCACAAATCAAGCAATAAAACGACGTCGTTTTGAAACGCCTTTATCTCTTCTGTCACGAATTCGGTCGTTATTCCGTCGTTACTAATTCAGTCGGTAATCGGTCGTTAACTTCCGTCTGTGTTCGGTCGTTAACTATGAACAAAACGACATCGTTTTAATAAATTTTAAACCTTCATTTTTTAATAGAAATAAAGCATCAAAACAACGTCATTTTGACCCGTTGATAATTTCGTCGATAAACAGTCGTTAATATACGTCGGTATTCGGTCGGTAAGAGTGAACAAAACGACGTCATGTTCAGTCATTTTAAACCTTAATTTTTTAATAGAAAATAAAACACGAATACGACGTCATTTTGACGCCGTTATGTATTCGGTCGGTAAACGGTCGTTAACTTCCGTCGGTATTCGGTCGTTAACTGTGAACAAAACGACGTCGTTTTAATTTGGTCAACGAGATTGAGAATTCCGACTGAGTGGCGACGGTTATTTTTTCGGTTTCCATTCGGTCGGAATTCGGTCGTTATTTGAGTGAACATATATTTCGGTCGCTATTTAACTGTTATCTTATAGTGGGTGCTGCATCCATCATTAAATTGAGGTTAAGAAAGGACTTTGATGAACAAGATTTTGCCAGCGGAGATGGGTTTTGCCCGTTTGGGGACTGGAGAGGGGCTGTGGGGTTCAATTATTTTATTTATTTATTTTGTAATAGTGGGTCAAAAATAATGAAAGGAAGAATATTGTAGGGATATGTCAATTGTGAAGAAGAAAAAAATCCAGTCACTCAATTAATATAATAAGATAATTTTGGGAAGTTATTTAGAATAATTTTAATTTTATCTTTGTTTTGATTATTTACCCCTTAACGTCGCCCTATATTTGTCGGATGCTGCCGTGTTTGGACAACATTGACACGTTGAAAATAATCTATGGGTAAAATCAGATCCAAAAATAATTTGAGAGCAACATTAAAACTTGACAAATAGTTCATGGGAAAAAATGACTATTTTCTCTTTATATTGATCATGTGCAAATAATCTACTTGTGGGAGGCTATTCAGAGTATTAATCAGGTCATATATTACGACTTGAACAAGCTCAAATTTAACCTATCAAAACAAGAAACCTTGCGCAGCCCTCAAACTAAGAGTTAATAGCTTTAGATACCAATCAACTATTTACGGTTTGCGATTATTTTTTCACTAATTACGTTACTGAACTATTTGTGTGCATCTACATATACACAGTCATAATTTTTTGAAGACGGATTCCGCCAAATTAATTACGTGTCGAGCACATGACCTTTAATTCAAAGGCAAAATTGAAAACTTGCTCCAATCTAAAAAATGCACCACCCCCGCCGCCATTTCTTCTTCTTCTTCACCCTGATCTCCACCCTTTTCCTTGTAACACCTAGCCACTCACCATCCTTCTCCTTATTCTTCTCCCCGAACACATCTTGCAAGCCCTATGTTTAACAGAGCACTGGTGCTGGTTTCACCCAGTTAACCGTGTGTAAAACTACTGTTAACCTTGGCTGTCATTTTCTTACCTAAAACTAGTCGTTAAAAGCCTGATGGCCACCAAATCTCTTCCATTAAAAAAGGGATTTCTCTCTATTTTCAAGTGACGATTTTGGACATAATTTCTCTACACTTAGAGATCAGTTTAGGAGGGTTTTAAACATCAAATCATTATTTCTTCCAAAACTTTCATGAGAATTTGAGCCTACTTGTTCATACACATTTTCTATGAAATTGGATATTTCTCTTGTAAAAGCTATCCATTGAGGGAGTATATTTGAGCTATAAATGTAAATCTCACTTGATTTAGTATCGAGATTGAGCTATCTTTCACCTTTCATAATTGGGTTGTGTGGTAAGACTTATATTTGTGAGTGTGGTAGAAATGGTTTCCTTAGTGAGTGGATTGAAATCTTCTTGCAATGGGTAGGACTAAGTAACGTGGTGTGGTGAACTCTAAAATTAAGTAGGTTGTTTGGTTCGTAAAACATACTCACATATATTTTAATATTTTGTTTAAAAAACAATGATCTCAAGGTTGTTGTTGTTTAAGGATTGCTTGGTTTATAAGAAGACCGTTAGTATGATTTATCGTTGTGTAATTGCTCATAATAGAAGTTAGTGGCAAGTTTGAAAACCCTTAGGTGTATTGTAAGGGAGTGGATGTACTCTCTCTAACTCTATATATTTGATTTCAATTTCTTATTACTCGCTATGCTCTTCAATAGATTTGTGCCTAATAGTTCTTTATTTTATACATTGAGTGTTTGTTTTACTATCTTATTTAATTATTGGTTGTACAACTTGTTGAGAATTGTTCTGATGTGTTTGTTTCTTGAATTTGGTTTTGGAATTGGAATTCAAATTCTATGAAATTGCATGGAATTATAAGAAATTGGAATCCTAAGAAATTCCAATTCCAAATAATTGAACTCCTTTGTTTGGTAAAACTATGGAATTCAATTCAATTCTAACTTCTTTGTTTGAAACACCAAAAAAATCACATAAAAAAATGCATCTAGTGTAAAAAAGGCTAATATTCTCCTAATACAAATAAGTTAAGTAAATTTGAAGTAAAATAACAAAAAATAACCTTGTTAAAAAGAATTATCGGTGTAAATGATGGAAATGTTTTTGGTTGCAAAATTAAAAGAATATTCATAGTGCTAGAGAAAATCTTTCTAGTATCAATTGGATGAAATACCGTTGAAAAGAGAAAATATTTTTGATGAAAAATGACGGAAATACACTCAGTAGAAAATGACGAAAAAAATTTCGGGTATAAAAAATGATGAAAATTCCTTACTAAAATAAAAAAATATACCATTTTGCATAATATGAAGAAAATTTAATCCTTAGGTATATTGTAAGAGAGTGTATGTACTCTCTCTAACTCTATATATTTAATTTCAATTTCTTATTAGTCGTTATGCTCTTCGTATAGTTCTGTGAACTTGATTGTATGGTTATATTGATATTATTTGAGTTTGGTATTCAATAGATTTGTGCCTAATAGTTCTTCATTTTATACCTTGAGTGTTTGTTTTAGGGTTAAGTATACTGAATGGTTATCTAGTATTTCACTATTCGGGTTAGGCCTAAAATAAATATTTTTCCGAGTTTTGGCCACCAAAAAATTTATGGACTGCATATTTTATCTACCGGCTAAAATTCCTACCACTTTCTTCTCATGTTTTGCCTGGAAAAAAAAAATTTAATTTACACACTGTTCATCTTCTTTCCCGAAAAACCACTACCACCACCTCTTCCATCTCCGGCGGCGAACTACCATGAAACATTCCATACCAATTTCAATATACCCCATTTAATGAATCCTAAGAGAGACTCAATTTTTCAAGAAACAAAACAAAACCCAATACCCTAAACCCCCAAAATTAAAATATGGCATTTCCAACTATAACCCAAGTTTTGTAGAATAGTTAGAAGAAGCAGAATGTAGGCTAAATAGGAAGAAAAAGGTCATAGCGCAATGGCCACAATATTTATTAGGTACTGCCGCCCCCGCCCCCAATTTGTTGGTTGTTGTGGTGGTGATTGTTGTTGAACCTGATCTTGTTTTTGGCCAGAGGAAGAAACTTCGGGGAAGAAAGGCTGTTATGCGTTTGGAAAAACGGGACTGGCTGGTACAGGAGGGGCGGTACGGTGGACAATGGTGGTAGTGCTTAACTTTCAGGGAACAATAGTTCAAAGAAAAAAAGCTTAAATTCATCCCGACCCGTTCCACCTGAAACCAACCTGACTCGACCCGTTCCAAAACTTCATCTTCTCGACACGCAGCTCCAACGTAAAAAATCTTGTAATGCTCTAATGTTCTCTCTCGGAATAGTTCTTTTTTCCTTTGGTGATTTTGCTCTCTCCTTGGCTTCCATTTTCAATGCTCATTTTAGCTCCTCAAACCCACATTTCTTCTTCTCGAAACCTCTTCTCAATTCATCTTTCGTCTCTATAATTTGTAGAACATTTTTCACTTTTTCTTGTTGCAGATTTAAGCAAGAATTGAAGGGAAAGAGGTTAGAGAGGCTCTCGTTTGAGGGTTTGGCTTTTGTTTAAATTGGAATTCTAAGGTTTTCCAATTCTTTGGAATTCCAAGAATTGGAATCCTAAGAAATTCCTATTACAAATAATTGAATTCATTTGTTTGCTAAAACTATGGAATTTATATGGAATTCAATTTAATTCTAACTTATTTGTTTGAAATACCAAAAAAATCACACAACTAAAAAATATATGAAAAGATGCATCTAGTGTGAAAAGGTTAATATTCTCCTAATACAAATAGCCAAACTATCTTTGAAGTAAAATGACAAAAATACCTTTGTTAAAAGAATTATCAGTGTAAATGACGAAAATATTTTTGGTTGCAAAATTAAAAAAAAATATTCATGGACCGGGCTATCTGATTTAGGGATCAACACAAGAAGGGAGCTAGCCATGGACCGGGGCAATGGAAGGCCAACCCAGAAGTCTCGGGCTGCCTGAGTAACATCATCATCAATGATATCCCAGCATGACTGAAAGAGCTGCCATGTAAAGCCATCGGGACCTTCTGCACTTGAAGGGCTCAAGCCGAACACTGCTTCTTTAACCTCAGCCTTACTTGGTATAACATCAAGTGTGTGACGATATAACGTTATTTGTTAATATGATAGATCTTTTGGAAGCTTTAAGAACTTCAAGCTAAATCCGCAAAGTTAATGCCATAAGTACACTATGAAGATACAAGATATGCCAACATATGAAGAAGCCTCGAAGACTTAGGTATACTAGTGTAGATTAGCATTTCCATATCTTGTAAACCACATGATCTAATATGCCAATATGTTTCACACTTGACATGCATGCACTTAAAATGTTTTCTAAAATGGAATGCCTTGTGCTTTGAAAACTGTTGTTTTGATCATTCGATCCAAAAAAGAATAAATGTGTTTGAAAATGTTTCGCAAATGTGTTCTTTTAGCACAAAATGACTAGCATGAGTTAGAGAACATTTGAATAGAGACTTAGTGGAAAATTCACTTTAGACCCTCACCTAGGTCAAGCGAGCCTCAAAGCTCGGATGACATCATGAAGGTCGGTCGACCAACCTGCAGTGGCGGAGAATAGTTAGGGCAGGAGGGGGCCCCGGCCCCCACAAAATTTTCAGAAACGACGAATTTCGTATAGGAAAAAATTATTTTTTTGATAATTTCTTATAAATGTTGTATTTCGCCCCCCTAAAAAAATTCAGTAAGAAATTCGCCCCCTATGACAAATTTATGGCTCCGCCAGTGCCAACCTGTGTGAAAGATCGACTGAAGTGTGAAGTTACACTTAGTCACTTTTGAATGTTCTTGAACTCCAACGGCTAGTTAGTACGGTCGACCTATGCTATAGTTCGAACGACCGAGCTCTTGCTCTGGTCGACCAAGTCCCTTTGAGATCGACCGCATGTGTCCAGTAGACTAGTTAATACTGTTCGAACAAGCCTCGGACTACCCGATAGCCATGTTGGTCGATCGATTGAGCTGTCTACTCATTGGGCAAATACTAGTTGTTGAAGCATTAAAGCACTTAGATTTTGAACTCCTTATAAGCACCAAAGGTTGATGTTTTGATAGTTATCCAAGCCATTAATTGCCATTACGTTCTACACTTTAATGTGCAAAACAAGTGTGATTCTTATCATTTGAGCTTAGAAAGATTGAGCTATAAATTTTTATTTATCCATCACATAAAGTGTTATTAGTTTGGTTAAATCTTTCCCTCTACTCTCTTTGTGAGTTAGCTATTTGTGAGTTCTACTTTTTTGTTATTCTATCATGTTATGGTGGATGATTATATTATGCGATGGATTCTTTATCTCATTGGTACACGAGGCACTGCAAGTCACCCTCTGTTTATGGAGTGTGACAATTTTATTATTCATATTCTGCGAAAGCCAAAAATTCAGCAAGAAACATCATATATGAGAACCATCTACTGTCTACAATAACTGAGTTTCAGCAAGGTTTATGGTCATGCATACGTAAAAGGTGCAAATGGAAGAAACATTCCCAATAGTTTAAGCATGAATACAACAGGTGATGGCTAAATTAAAGAACTTTTTCAAAATGAGCATGAATACAACAGGTGATGGCTAAATTAAAGAACTTTTTCAAAATGAACCCAATGGCTTCCCAATAAATAAATAATGTCTACGTCTAACCATATTGAATAAGTGAGGATTACTCTCTTGTGCATATAACAACATCCACTAGAAATAAACGATACAGAAATCATAATAAAAAAAAAATCTTCCATATCTATTTAGCAATAAGGGGGGGATAAAAAGGGAACGAAAGGAGAAAACCCACCCTATCTAGATTTTGATATTAAAATAGTCTGGGTCAAAATGGTGTAGCCTTACATATCCATCTTCACCTCCACTCGCAAAACTGCTCAAAAGAACAAAGATTTGTGTTACACCTCAATACATACACACATGGAAGGAAGCTTTAAAGAAACACTTCATACATACGCACACATAACATAAGGCAGGAAAATTTCTTGAAATCTTTGATGAAGTGGCCCAATTAGTTACCAATGCATCTAACGTGTTTCTGCTTTCAACTTTGTTTTATGATTTCATCATGTAAAAAAATTCAGTGAAAATAAACTGAGTTTCAATAATGTAAGACATGCGAGATGCAAGTGAACCCAGCCATCCTACTGCAAATAGCTTAAACTGTTGAATAACTCAATCAAGATAATGCACAATCTATTATATTGAGCATAAGAATCTAGGATGATAAAATCCAATCCTTGATAGCTTTACTCTTAGATGCATTAGAAGTCCTCTTTAAAATTTAGAAGCAATTTTGTAGCAGAACAGAACCCGTACTAAGTGCAATCCTTCCATAGCAAGCAAATGGTACGTTCGGAGTGACTTTCTAAGATCTAGTCAATATTGATAAGAAGCACAATCCAATAAAGCATAAAGACTTTGGTAAGAATTGGAACATTTGTAATAGAAAAGGAGTAGGCTTTAGCTAGTCGATCAGTTATGCAATGAGGGTAAGCTAAAAAGATTAGCTTATCCCATAACAAACAAGTGAATACGTTCAAGTACACAAATCATAAAAGGTCACGGGTGCTTAAAATATGAAGAAAACACTAGATAATTGATAGATAGTCTGGAAAATAACGCAAAAGATTACCTTTTCCCATCAGGGTTGAATGCCAGGGCATTTATTGGCCCGAAGTGACCCTTGACACCTCCAATTTCTTCTTGAAGGATCTAATAAAATGAAATATATATCAAGAAAAAAACTTTATGAAGCAAGAAATTTAATCAGAACTAAATGACAATCATCAGCACTTTTACCTTGTCATAGAATTTTGCCTCAAACTTCCCAGCACGATGATCAGTTGTTGTAACAGCTGATGCATCCTGACCACCTCCCAGTACCACCTACAGATTTGTGATATCACAACAGTAGGGTGATTAGCGAACTAAAAAAAATACACAACCTTGCCCAAACTGAATGGGCCACCTGTCATTCCAAATCAGTTAACAAGAGACTGTTGTTCCTATGATGATCAAATGCTCATTCTAAATAATTGTACTACACAGGCCTTTTTGCATTGTGAACAAGGAGCTATCAATTTCAGAACAGTAAACTTGTGATGGCACAAACAATTGTATAAAAAAATAGTGTAGTACTGTTTGACATATATGCATACACTGTCATCATAAAAACTTCTGTGCAATGTGCATACATAAAATGGGTCCATGGATGCAAAAAGACTCTGAAGGCTTCCAATACAAATTCCTTAAATTACCAACTAGTGCAAACTTCACCGAAAGTTCAGTTTGCGAAAGATCTAAGGATAAGAAAGTTATAATAGCACTAGACATCAACTAATTAGGATTCTAGCACTTCAGAGAGTGAGGCATCCTTAATTTTAAAAAAAAAAAAAAAGAAAACTCATCACTCTTACTGAAGAATGAAGGCTCAAGTATTCAAACACCAGTTTCTTTCTTTTACTCTGCCAACTGATATATGTGAAACCATCAAAAACACATGAACAATCTAACTCCATAAATTAAAAAAAAAAATCTTATGAAGTAAGAAAACAATGAAAATTACAATTCCAGATGGAAGTACATACATGGTCAAGAAGCGGAGACATTGTAACTGCATTGACAGGACGTTCAGTCGCATAGGTCTTCAGAAGTGTCAATGTCCTTATATCCCAAAGCTTACAAACCAAGAAGAAAATGAGTAAGAAAAGAACGCTGCTGAAATAGAAAAGGGAAATATAAAAGTAAACAGATACTAAAATAGAATACCTTGGCCGACTTATCAAGGGAACCGGTTATGAAATGTGATCCATCTATCGATTTTGAAAGTGATGTAATTGTCTTCTTGTGACCAGACTCCTTATCAGACTCTCTGAGTAATTTACCCGTCTAAATATAGAGCAGAGTTTTTAACTTCAAAATTTTAAAGGTAAAGAATAAAAGAGGGTCAGGTCTCAGCACGCAGAAAACAGTGTTCACTGTTCCGGTCAGTGTTATCAATGGCGGATGGCGTGCTACAGCGGGAAGCCAAAAATTCGCCATAGAAAATAGCAGATGGCGAAGCAGGTCTTGGCGGCCGCTATGGTTGCTTTAAAAAATATATTTATATATGTAAATACACCAAAAAATACCTGCATAATATATTAACATTGTTATATAGATTTTAAACTAAACAATAAATACCTGCACTATAAATATTATAAACATAACAATATACTGATACTTTCTAGTCTGATTTCATCATTTTCCTTTTGGATTACAAGTTATTCTTTGATGCCATTTATGAATTTTCAGTCATTATAAAGTATCAAACAAGAAATACACTTAAATCACAATATAATCAAAACGAAAAATACATTAAGAATTCCTAATGAATTCAAATATTCCCTGAAAAAAAGGAAAAATAAATAATAAAAAAGCAGAGAAAGAAACATAAGAAAAAACTAATTTGCACTGGCCAGAGCTGGTCACAGGAGGATGGGTGGCCGGAGGTTAAGATGAGGGAGAAGAGAAGTGTGTGACTATGACACAGACCACATTGTTTAGGGTTTTAGTGTAGATTTTATTTATTTTTAAATTTTTTTTAAATTGGGATGGGCAAATAGCCCAAGCCCATCTCTAGTTTTGGCCCAAAATCCATAAAAACCCGCCATTTACGCAATATCCGCTGTAACCGCCATATCCTCCGTCGCAAAAGCGGCCACCAAATCCGCCATGCCACAGGTTTAATATGGCAGAGGCCGCCGTATCAACCGCTATGTAACAACACTGGTTCAGGTAATCAATGAACTTCAATAATGTGAATTCAAGTAATGAGTACTAAAATTTTGCACCTCTGTGTGTTGATTAGTCACACATTTCCTACCAGAAGATCAAGTTTTAAAAACGTTTTTAAAAAGCTCCTCACCTCTGCATCCCAGATACGTACTACAGAATCTTCTCCAGCACTTATGATTGTTCCGTTCAAAGGTCCCCAAACAGCTCTGTTGATTCTACCCTGAGGTCCTTTAAGTAAAAGTACAGATTCACCTGTCTCTGGAAAACCAATGAAGTAGAAGAGCTAGTCACCAAAAAGTACAAAAATATAGAGAAAAAAGCAGTACAGCCAAGGCTACAGTAAAGTAGGAACCGCAGAAAAAAGAATCAAAAGCAGCAAAAAATATTACTCCCTCCGTCCCAAAATAACTGTCCACATTTCCTTTTTAATTTGTCCCAAATTATTTGTCCACTTTCTAAATAAAGGGCTCATTAATTGCAGTTTTTCCAATTCTAACCCTTACATTAAATGTTGAAGAGAGAAGGCTATAGAGAGAAGAAGAGGTAGAATTAAATTGGAGTAATATTAAATAGGGTCATGTTTGACATTGTACCATATTCCACTATAGAATTTGATGAAACCTTAATTCCCGTGCAAAATACAAAGTGGACAGATAATTTGGGACGGAGGGAGTATAAAAAGTGACTAATAGCTGAACTCTAAATTTCATTCAGATATGGTAAGAACTGACAAAAATTATTACCACCAAAATATAAGGTTTTGCAAACATCTAGAGCGTAGTAATTCCAAAAGATCATAATTCAGTACGCATAATTCCCATGGTAAATTTCAGAAGATAAGAGCATCTTAATAAGAAAGACCTTCAAATTGCTGCTGGAGCACTTGAGCATCGTGATACAATGTTATTGGATTGGACAACAGAATTATATGACTAGACATAACGAAAACAAATATTGAGATATGCATATGACTCCACTAATTCAAAAAAAAACTTCAAACCGGTATCAGGAAAATCAGATCGAATTTTGTCAGTAACAGTTGGAGGATACAAGAACTTACGGTCAACAGGATCTGCAGCGATGCGCTTGACATGAATGGCAGAAGGCAAACCCATAAAAGGGTCAGTTGTTATCACTGCAAGCTTATCACCAACTGCAAGATCAACAGACCTGGTCGGCGAATCAAAGTTGAAAGTGTACAGCTGAGTCCCGGTTTTAACAGTCCACAACTTTGCAGACTGATCCGCACTTCCAGTAATTAGCAAACTTGAATCCCCTGTAAAACAAAACCAGCCATCATTCGTACAATTCAATTGCTAATATCTGAACTACCAGCATAATCAAATTTAATCTCTTATTTTTTAGCACATAAAAAATTCAAACTTGCAACCTGACCCATAAGAAGGCTGGCTCAAGTACACAAAGCAGTCCAAAATCATGCACATTGACAATATAAAATATTCAGACTCTTCCCAAATCCTAAAACTCACTCCGTTACAAATTACATGGAAATTTAGTACACGGCGAGCTGTTTAATAATTTCTTAAGCTCCATTAAAGAAAAGGATGGCACTAAGTAAAACCTTATACAATGGTTCTCTATTTTCAAGTAGGAAAAAGTGACTAAATTAAACTTAATAGGAATAGAAGTAATAAATGGGAATTGACAACTCCCTGTGCACGAAAAAATCCCACAATCAGGCAGGCGGCCGCATCCCAAGGGTGTATTTTAGGCAACCTACCTTGGAACAAATGGGTATCGACAACTAAATACCTAAAAAAAATAAAAAAAAAAGGCAAAAGCAAGCTGTAATTACGAAACAAGTTTAAAGGAAAAAATACTTTCATATAGAGCGCTTTATACAAAAAGAATAATTATACAAAAAAAAAAAAAAAGAATAATTATACAGAAAAAAAGGAATAATTATACATGTATCTTTATTCATATAGAAAATTAGAAGAAAAAAATAGTACAAAATTGGACACAAGATTATACTTACGGGAAACGTCGCAGCACCAAACAGCACCGTTGTGGCCTTTGTAAGTTCCCAAGCGTTCTCCGTTGTCAGCGAACCATACGGTTGGATTGTGGTCCTTAGCACAAGAGAATAGGAGGTCACCATCTCTGTTGTACTTGAGAAACGTCAATGGCCTTTCGTGGCCTTTCATCAATATCGGCCTCATCTTCACAAATAATCCTTCCCACCAAATTACACAACAACGATTGAATTTCAGAAGCGTTTGATTCGATTCGATTCTGGCTTCTCTCTTTTTCTCTCTCACAGGATATTTGCTCAAAGGTCTCTTAGGACAGTGAAGCAGAAAAACCCTAATCTATGGTGTGGTAAAGTGGCGGTTAGTGTGGAAACGAGACTAAGGGGTGTATTAAATGTAGAATCAATAGGATTTTGAAAGTCTATAGGTATTCAATTTGGATTTTAAAAAGTCCAATGAAATCGAGAGGTATTCAATTTAAATTTTAAAAAATCCATTCAATTTCAGAGGTATTCAATTTAGATTTTAAAAAGTCTATTAAAATCTAAAAGTATTCAAAACTCTATAGATTTTCATAGATTTCATTAAAGGTAGGATTTTGATGGATTTCATAGGCTTAAATGTGTATTGTGAAATCTCTTCTAATTCCTTAAGATTTTGATTTTCTCTCATTAATATTAAAATTAAATGTATTTGATTAGAATTTTTTTTTACTGATCTCACTTCTTTAAAATTATAAGAAAAATAAAGAAATATCCAAAACTAAAAAATGATATTTTTTTAACATCGTTAGAAAACTTAATATGAAATTTTTATTTCTCAAAAACAAGATTTATTGTCATAATAACCAAACAATTTTCTTCTTAATCATCTTCAAATAGAAATTAAAGAAAGCAGACAATTTTTCTCTATTTAACAACAAATTTCTATTTTCAAACATGGATTTCATTTCCTCTTAAATAGAAAATCAAAGGGAAAAAAGAGTTGAAACAAAACCCATCACAAAACATATCTTAATTAAACTAAAGGAAAAAATACCAGTAAGTAAATTATACAAATCTTGAACAAATAAATCAAAAAAAATCGCAGTTACGTGATCTTTAAAAAAAATGAAAGACAACCGCCAAACTTTTTAAATTTTTAACAAAATGATTTAATTCAAAAAAAATGATTGATAAACATATGTTGACTCTGGATATTCAACACCGCTGGATCTGTATAATACACCACTGGATCAGTATTTTCTTTATTTCTTGGTGTTATTCAAATAATATATAGACTTTATAAATCAAAAGAAATCCTGATAAATCAATCTGATAGAATCTGATAGAATCTGCGTAGACTCTGCATAGAGTTAAAACAATCCATAAAGTCAGCAGAATCTATAGACTTTTGAAAACCAGTTAAAATCTTTTAATATCCGGACTGAATACACCCCCATAAGAGTTGAGGTTATTTTGCTCCAGATCATCTCAACTCGACTCATTTATCTATAAATATTTTAAAAAATAAGGTGATTTATAATATGAATTTAATATTCAACTATTACAAAATAAATTAAGTAATTTTCTTAGCACAATGACATATAATAGAAGTTTAATATTCAACTAATACAAAATAAAAAGTGATTTCTTAGCACAATAAAATATAATAGAAGTTTAATATCTCTACTAACTATAATATGTAAAAACTCCGGAGAAAAAAAAAAGAAAAATATTAACAAAATAAAAAAAAAAAAAATTTTGCTAAGTAACAAAATATAAAATTAAACTAACAAAAGTCTAACTAACAAAAAATTTAATCCTTATTAATAAACAGTAAAAGTCTCTGAAACATTCTTATGTAAGGAATTTAATTTTGTGGGATGATCATTCACCTAAAAAGATGAAAATATAGTATTGTCATAAAAAAAGAGTATTTTGTAGACTAATAAGTGATGATTATCAGTAATAAAAGACAAGTAGTTATATAAATTGGATTTCTTCTTAATGTCATAAGTGACTCGAAGTCAACCTCCTTCACAAATCAATTATTCATCTGTTTACGGATTCAAAGAATCTCAATATAAATCAATAACTCTTCCACCTTGAGAGAAAAGATGAGAAGATTATAAAAGATTTTTAGGGTTTTCTTTGTTTATTTTCCTTGAGAAGATGTGCGGCAACTTTATTAAGCAATCTCTTCAAAGATGCAAACTCACATATACCAGAATTTAAAAGATGTCATGAGATATAATATGCAAGCAATTCTTTGCAAGAAGGAACATGCTCTAAATGTCTGTAAACATACGATAATGAAGGGCGGGATAAAAGGTTTTTCCTTCATGGACTTGTGACCTTCTATTGGAAGGTCTTTGAAATGCGTTATATTTTTCTATTTATTTAATCGATAGTTTGTAGGATAATGTTACTTTTTAAAATCCTTTTATCTCTTCTATTCTTTCCTCATTCATATTAATTTAAAAAAACTTATGCATTTTTTCACTTCAGAGTTGAAATTTATATGATTTTTTATAGATTAAGTACATGATTATGAAGAAAGAATTGTGAATTTTCACTCCTTTAACTTTTCCCTTCATAATCGAAGTTTATATTTTTTTTGGTATATATTATGTGCATGATTATGAAGTAAGAACCTTTAATTTACACTAATTTCATTATTATTATTATTATTATTTCTTTTTTTTCTTTACAATCACTAGATAAAGGAAAATTTTTGAGTTAGTTTAGACACATAAAAAGTAAATCGGGAATGATGCTTCAATTAGAAGAATAAGTTTGTAAGAGGTAGATGAAGACAAGAGAAGGTTTGGACTGAAATAATAAAGAGTAATATGGTTGTATTAGATTTGAATGGTTTTATAGTCTTGGACATAAAGCAATGAAGAGAATGTATTCATATTAACAACCACACGTAATTCTATCTTTGATTCATGTAGGCGACCTTAATTACTTTGGATTAATACTTCGTTCCTGTTGTTGTTATATTTCGTTAATCACGTAAAATTGTGTCCCCGCGCATAGCACGGGTCCTTAAGCTAGTGTGTGTGTGTGTGTATATATATATATATATATATATATATATATATATATATATATATATATATATATATATATATATATATATTACGGGAAGGTGTTCTCACACTACAAGAAAACAGATTAAATAGCGACCGAATATAGCGACCGAAAATTTTGGTCACAAATTTAACGATCGAATACCGACCGAATAGAAACCGAAAACATATCGGTCGTTATTCCGTCGCCCTCCGTAAAGCCCAATCGATCCCGTTGACTAAATTGAAACGCTCGTCGTTTTGTTAACCATTAACGCATCGAATACGAGACGGATATTAACGACCGTTTACCGACGGAATATATAACGACCAGAATATCGACGGCGATTAACGACCGAATACCGTCGGAAAAACATAACGGTGTTTATTTTTATAGTAATAAATGAATGAAATAAAACGACGTCGTTTTATGTATGTTAACGACCGACTACCGACGGAATAACTAACGACCGACTACCGACGGAAATTACCGACCGAATACCGACGGAAAGTATAACGGTTATATTTTTAAAGTAATAAATGAAGAAAACAAAACGGCATCGTTTTGTGTGTTGTAGCGACCAAATACGGGACTGGAAGTTAACGACCGAATACCGACGGAAGTTATAACAGTGTTAAAACGACGTCGTTTTGTAGACTGGTTTCTCAAAAAAAAAAAAACAAAAGGGAAGGCAGAAGCTTCTTCTTAAAAGGAAGGCGAAATCCCTAAATCCCTACGACGGAATTCTTCTCCCACTTCCGTCCCTCCACCTCGCCACCTCCATCATTCCACTTCGCGACTGCCATCCCTCCATTTCGCCACCATCTCCGACGCCACCATCTCCGAAGCCACCGCCTAGCATCTCCGAAGCCACCATCTCCGACGCCACCATCTCCGAAGCCACCGCCTAGCATCTCCGAAGCCACCATCTCCGACGCCACCATCTCCGAAGCCACCGCCTAGCATCTCCGAAGCCACCATCTCCGACGCCACCCCACAGTAAGTCGTTCCACCTCGCCACCTCCATCCCTCCACTTCGCCACCCTGCTATTCCTTCATGTTAATTTTTTTTCTCGTTTTATTATTATTATTATTTTTTTGTGTTTTGTTTGTGCGTATTTTTTTATCTTGAACTATTCTGGAATTTTTGTTGATTATTTAAAACTTCAATGTGCAATACCTATGAGAATGAGAATACTATATTTTTTTTCTTTCGAAAATAAAATGCAATATGTCAACACAACTGAAGTTTTTTATGAATTAGTTAAAGTTTCCTCCAAGAAATTGAAGACTGAGCAATTTCTAGTTAGTGATTGTTTGAATGAAGTGGAAATTGATTAATTTTATTCATGTACGCATATTTTGGGAGGTAAATCAAGTGGTTGATGCGTTACCTAAATATGCAACTTCTCTGCCTTGGAACAGTAGCCAAATTTTCTGAATAATCCCAAACTTTACTTACGAATCACGGCTCAGTGACAAGAGAGTGAAAAATTTTCCAAGATCAAAAGTTTCATATTGAATGTAGTTTGTAGTTCGAATATTATGTGTCTTTCAATTTCCTTTTCGTTTTTTCAAGTTTGTATGTTTATGTTCTAACATTGGCTTTTTTGAAAGTCTTATGTATGTGCATAACATTGGCTTTTAATTAAGCTGGTATTTAGGCATACTTAAGAGACGATTTTACTAACTTTTAGAAGTTATTACTACGATAAAACTTTATTCTTCAATTTTTACTGAAAGATATATTATATACTAGACAGGATTCAAATTCATGATAGTCTTATTCGAAAATAAAAAATATATTTGCTTTTTGATATGGATAACAACGTGGAATTTCTTCATCTGGGCTAGCTTCAAGCTGCCGCCCATTTAGAAACTTCCCAAGTTTGATACTCTTATTTATCCTTTTTCCTTTTCTTTATGATGAATAATTAAGTTTGTTCCTCTAATCTGATCACGTGTATTGCTATTCCAGGAAAGAAAACCTAAACCAAGACCATGCTTCCAAGCCTAATTTAGCAGCCCATCTATCTATGTATACGATCTTTAGGAATTTGATCATCTCCAATATATATTTTGGGAGGGAAATCAAGAATATATATAATTTCTCATTGCTTTTGTATCGCCTTGATTAGGACGTTTGCCAGTTTCGATGAAGTAATAAACCTCAATCTTGGATCTAAACTTCACATTTGATTGCAAATGATTGTAAAACTGCAATAAAACAGTAGCATTTCTTGCTAGATACTTTTATATATTACCCGAATCATAGAATTTCTTGGACTTCTTAGGATAGCTTCATTGTTTTATCTACTTATGAAATGAATATTAGAAACTGCTGCTTAGACCTTCAATGTTCAAATTATGGTTGGAAGGGTGAAAACACCATTCTTATATGTTCTTATATTATGAAATTGAGGGAGTACATTATATTATTGCATATATTATTCAATGTAGATTGGCGGAATTTGGTTGTGTTTATCATTTGAAAATTAATGCATAATATTGTACAATATGTATTAATATTAATATTGTAACACATAAGTTTTTATTCTTTCCGTGTATTTCAGAGATGCCTCCAAGGAAAGGTATACGAGTAGCCTTACCATTTGGTTCGCCCGACCACGTCTCGCTCCCGGCCTCCACTTCCCAGCCCTGGTTCATCACTGCGATTTGGTGGAGACACCACGATCCGCTCCCGTGCCCGTTACGACACCTCCATCACAGGCTGATGATGCACAAACATCTCGGGATGCGTTTGCGGCAGTACACGCGACTGAGTCTACGTCGGTAGCAGGATCGGCGACTCACCAATCGACTGTCCCCACGTGCAGCGCTCGATCTCAAGCGGAGTTGCGCCCACAGTAGATACGCGTATTCTCCCTGCAGCCCTACCCTCGCACGTAAGTAACTAATTTATTTCCTTTAAGCTAATTATACTACTTGTCGTCATTATAGTAACTAATCAAATTTTTTGTTTGCTATTATAGTTTCAGGTTGGCATACAGCTGTTCCGCCGCAATTACTTCATTTTTTCAAGATCGTTTCAAGGGGGCATATAGCACCATCAAGGATGTTCCCCAAGAAGAAGAAAATTTGTCGTGGGACGAGTTCAAGGTAAGTAAATTAGAAAATAAGTTTGAATTTAGAAGTCTTTAAATTTAGAAGTATTCGAATTTAGTTATCTAACATTATTTCAAATTGCAGAAAAAGTATCGCTGGGCTCCTAAGCATGAGGATGGCGTCAAGACAGGTTGGCGTACCATACTGACGAGGAGACTAAGCGGCCTTATGAGCGACGCTCGAAAAAAAAATAAGAAACCGAAATGGGTTTCTGAGACGGATTGGGCGCGACTTGAAGAGTACTGGAAGATTCCGGAATTTAAAGCCAAGTCGAAACAAGTAGCAAAAAACCGGAAAGAAGGGAGGGGTGGAAAAGGCCCGATGAAGCACACGGGAGGTTCGCTCAGCCACATTGAGCACCACATGAGACTGGTACGGGATCTTTATTAATTTACGTATTCTTATATTGTATGTATTTTTTTGTTCGTATTTAATGAATTTGTTTAACGAGAAAAGGAGGCTGGGACATGCAGTCCCCATTCTCGGCCGATTATGATCATGTTCATCAACACCATGTCGGGCCAAAGAAAGGCGAATGGGTTGATGTAGATTCTAGAGAGTTGTTTGTAAGTATTTAATTACCGTTTTTCTTTTTTTGATATTAGTTATTTAATGTAATATCCTAATGACAATTTTTTTTGGCAAATGGGTGTTCCACGAGGTTTATGACGACGCCGCCAACAAAGCAACTCAAGCCGGACTGCCTCCTCCGGATTTGCCGACGCAGATTGAGTTGTCTGCTGAGGCTGCGGGTGGGCTAAGAAAGGGCCGTGTCCAAGGACTCGGTTCCTTTAGTGATGTGGTAAAGACAATGAAGCGAGGCGGTCGAGCGGTGTCGCGATCGGACATGGTCCAAATGCGGAGCGAAATGGAAGAAGATTTTAAGAAAAAACTAGCCGAGCAAAAAAGAGAATTCAAGATGAGGGAAAAGAAGAGAAACAAGGGTCTAGCTAGTATGTTAGCTGAAATTTTAACAAATAGGGACCAGGTTGTATTAAGTGCCTCAGAGATAGAGAGCAAATTGAGTAGCATCTTAGACGATGAGTTAGAATCAGACTATGACGACAACCCTTTAACTGTCGATGATGTTTTGGGGAGTCAATAGACTATTTAGTTAATTTTGTATCAATTTGTAACTATTGTTAGCTTTTAATGCTTTTTTTTAAGTTAAGTTTTGTGATTAACTAAGCAAAAATGCAAATTCCAAAATAATCACAAAACTTAACTTAAAAAAAAGCATTAAAAGCTAACAATAGTTACAAATTGATACAAAATTAACTAAATAGTCTATTGACTCCCCAAAACATCATCGACAGTTAAAGGGTCGTCGTTATATAGTGACCCTGTTCTGTTACTGGAAAATTGGCTTCATACCGACCGACGGGCGACCGAATAGCGACCGTCTTAGGGTTTAGGTTAGGGTTTAGCGACGGATTTAGATCGAGGCTTAATTGCGACCGAATGGCGACCGAAACGTTCTTTTCCGTCGCTATTCCGTCGCTATGTACAGTAACAGATATACCGGTCGTACTTCGGTCGGTAAAATCTCCCGGATTTCGTTTTTTTATTAAATAGCAAGGTTTTTAAAGATATATAAAAACCTGAATAGTGAAACAAGTAAACTTATACCTTTTGACAAAATACCTGTATAGACCTGAAGCAGAACAATTCAAGTAAAATATTTGTGTTGACATTTATGTGAATTATTAAGTAGTGTAACTAAAATTTTAATAAATGCTCATTAATGATGAAATAAAATAGGCAAAAGGTTACTATATATCTTTAAAAACCTCGCTATATTATAAAAAACGAAATCCGGGAAAATAATAGCGACCTAATAGCGACCGAATATGCCGAAAGGGTCGCTATTCGGTCGCTAATGTTACATGCCGAAACGGCATCGTCTTGTCCAGTGCGTTGGATCTTTATTTTAAAAAATTTATAAGTGTTCAGATTTTCTTCTGAGCGACCGAATAGCGACCGAATATGCTTAGGTCTACCGAACTGGGACCTCGGCTGATCCGACCAAAAGCTTCAACTCTCTGTTTCGGTTCGGTCGATCCGAGGAAAGCTCGGATGATCCGAACAGGGCGGTCGCTATTCGGTCGCTACCTTTAAATGCCGAAACGGCGTCGTCTGTCCAATGCGTGGGATCTTTATTTTAAAAAATTTACAAGTGTTCAAACTCTCTTTTGGGCGACCGAATAGCGACCGTAATGGCATGTGCGGTCGCTATTCGGTCGCTACCTTTAAATACCGAAACGGCGTCGTCTGTCCAGTGCGTGGGATCTTTATTTTAAAAATTTACAAGTGTTCAAACTCTCTTTTGGGCGACCGAATAGCGACCGTATTGGCATGTGCGGTCGCTACCTTTAAATGCCGAAACGGCGTCGTCTGTCCAGTGCGTGGGATCTTTATTTTCAAAAATTTACAAGTGTTCAAACTCTCTTTTGGGCGACCGAATAGCGACCGTAATGGCATGTGCGGTCGCTATTCGGTCGCTACCTTTAAATGCCGAAACGGCGTCGTCTGTCCAGTGCGTGGGATCTTTATTTCAACCCCCCTTTACATATTCTGCAGCCGCGATTTCTAACTCTACCACCATCTCCTCTAGTGATTTGTTCCAAAATCTACCTTGAAACTCCACCCTCCTCCCATCACCACCACCTCCGGCAACTCCAAGACGGCGCCACCACCTCCGGCATCCGCAAGACTTCCCCAACACCTCCAATTTCAGTTTGGGTGTTTGGTGAGAATCTCTTCATCTCTATTTATTATAATGTTATTAATGTCAATATTTATGCTCTCTTATATATCATTTATTCTTTAGCTTAATCATAATGTGGTATAAGGGAGCAAAAAAAATCATGAGAGCACAAATTGTTCACAAAGAATCAAATTTTAGGGCAATTTACCTTTTATTAGGTTTACAACATACCATTTATTTTTTGCATATTAAATGATGATATGAAAGTGGCAAAATTTTATGCTTCTTTGTATTATCCCAATGATTTTATTTCTTTGTATTATCTCCCATGATTTTATTTCTTTGTATTATCTCCCATCATTTTTTTCTTTGTATTATCTCCCATGATTTTATGTCTTTGTATTATCTCTCATTATTTTATATCTTTGTATTATATTGCAACAAACAAACAACCTAATGTTGAAAATAATCGAAATAGTTGACAAAATTTCATTTAAAATAGTAGACAAGATGCCATTATCACACGTTAATAATTACTTTGAAATAAGGGTGACAAATCATCAAAATAACATTCAAAGTTAATATGCATTTAATTATTAAGTCTTTGTATACGCAGATATTGTGTTTGTAATGGAAGACCGTAGTTGGATGTATATGGATTCGAATAGTGGACCTTGTCATAGTCAAGAATTTATAGCGGGATTGAAACGATTTGTGGCTTTCGCAGTAAGTTCGTCTGCTAATGTACAAATAGATGGGATTAGGTGTCCTTGTGGGGTTTGTAGGAATAAGTATTTTCATATGCCTGATACTGTGAAGTATCACCTTGTTATGAACGGATTCGTGTCTAACTATTATAATTGGACATGTCATGGTGAGGCATTCATTCCCATGCCTCAAATCCCGTTTGTTCATGAAATGGATAATTATAAAAGACACACGACACCGAACAATTATCGAGATATGAATATTGATGCTGCGGGACCAAGTTTTAATGAGCAGCAAAATAGGGACGTGGAAGAACCTCCCAATCCAGAGGCACAAAAATTCTATGACATGTTGAAAGCTGTTGATAGCCCACTGTACAATGGTTGTACAAACCATTCACACCTTTCAATGATTGCCAGGATGTTGAGCATTAAGTCCGAAGACAACTTATCTGAAACTACAATAGATAAATTTGCGCAGTTGATGAAAGAGGCACTTCCTCCAAATAATAATGCTTTAGACGACTTTTACAAAATGAAGAAATTGGTTAAAGGCCTTGGATTACCGGTGCAAAAGATTGATGTTTGTGTTAACGGTTGTATGTTGTATTGGAAAGATGATGTTGAGAGTAGAGAATGCAAGTTTTGTGGCCATGCTAGATACATTAAGAAAAAAAAAATCAAAAAATACACGATTAAAAGAGATTGCTTGCAAAAAGATGTATTATTTTCCGATTACTCCAAGATTACAAAGATTGTATGCATCTGAGAAAACTGCAAGGCACATGACATGGCACTCAGACAGTGAGAGGGAAGAGGGAATAATGAATCACCCACGGGATGGAGAAGCTTGGCAACATTTTGACGTAACACACACCGATTTTGCAAAGTGAAACCTCTGAATGTAAGGCTTGGGTTATGCACGGATGGTTTTGCACCTTTCGGCATGTCGGGAAGAACTATTCTTCTTGGCCGCTTCTTCTAACACCTTATAATCTCCCCCCTTGGATGTGTATGAAGAACAATGTAATCTTCTTAACTATCATTGTACTCGACCCCAAAATCCAAAGCACAAGATCGATGTGTACTTGCAGACCTTTAATCGATGAATTGAATCAACTGTAGGGTCGAAGGAGCGGAAACTTATAATATCTCAAAAAACAAAATTTTAAATTGAGGGCTTCATTACTTTGGACAATTAGTGATTTCCCAAAGATATGGAATGTTGAGTGGATGGAGTACGACTGGCATTCACGCTTGTCCATATTGTATGGAGGAAACACAAGCTGCTCCATTTGCGAGTCCGGAGGGAAACAATCGTGGTTCGATTGCCACAGATGCTTCTTGTCACCCGATCATCCTTTTAGAAGAGATGCAAAGGGATTCTGAAAGGACCGGCGACAAGAGAGAGTAGACCCGCCGACTCGCCTTAGTGGTCATGAAATGTTCCTTAGAGTTAGAGATTATCAAAAAATTACCGATACAGCTGAAGAGATCGGTAAAGAGCAAGGCAGGGGACGAGATCATAGTTGGGCTAAACGTAGTATATTTTGGGACTTACCTTATTGGCGGACACTTTTGATAAGACACAACATTGATGTCATGCATAATGAAAAAAAACGTGTTTGATAATGTCTTTAACACCGTGATGGACGTGAAAGGTAAAACTAAAGACAATGTTAAAGCTAGAGCGGATGTTGAAAGGTATTGCAATCGTCCGGAATTGAATATTAAACACGATGGCCGAGGTAAAGCAACAAAACCGAAGGCATGTTTCACTCTTACCAAGCCTAAAAAAGAAATGGTTTTGCGAGTGGGTTAAAGAATTAAGGCTCCCTGGATGGATATGCATCGAATTTGGCGCGATGCGTTGATATGAAAGAGTTGAAAATGTCCGGAATGAAGAGTCACGATTCTCATGTATTCATGGAGAGACTTATCCCCTATAGCACTTAGAGAAGTACTACCGACAAATGTTTGGGGACCCTTGGCTGAACTTAGTCTGTTCTATAGAGATTTGTGTTCCCCAAAGTTGAGTGTGGCGCATATGCAAGAATTGGAGGACACTATCGCTATTTTATTATGCAAGTTAGAGAGAATATTTCCTCCCGGGATTTTTTTGATGTGATGGAACACTTGCCGATTCACCTTCCGTACGAAGCCAAGGTTGGTGGCCCTACGATGCTTTTAGGTGGATGTACCCATTCGAGAGGTAACAACCATTGTCTTAAGTTATCTCATCTTTGTATTATATTTTTTCATGTACGTATTTACAATGTGATTAACTACATATGTTTTAATTAGATACTTGCACCATCCGAAAAAGAAGATAAAGAACAAGGCTAGAGTTGAGGGGTCAATTTGCAATGCATACTTGGTCGAAGAAGTCGCTACGCTTTTTTAGCTATTATTTCGAACCCCACGTGAAAACGAGAGTTACAACCATTGGGCGAAATGATGGTGAAGACGAGATTAGCGGACCGGATGTATTATCAATTTGCAACTTACCCGAAGATCATTTGGAAAAAAAGAAAGGATTTTATTAATCGATAAAGATTATAAAATAGCAATGAATTATATCCTAATGAATTGTGAAGAGGTCGAACCATATCTTCGAGTAAGTAAACTTATCTATTTGCTTCATTTTTTGTTATATAATTAAAAGTGGCCAAATAATAATATTGTCATTTAATTTGTAACTCGAGAAATTTGTTAGTCAAGTAAATGAACGAAACCCCCGCAGATAACGGAGGAAGAACTTCAAAGTCGGGTTTATAATGATTTTTTCCAAATGGTTTGGAAATCATGTAAGTTGGTATTGTGTAGAAATGTACTTGTAATAAGAATGCATAATTAAAATAATTTAACTTTTATTGCTCAACAGATACATAGCCTTCAGGAAGATTCCGAAATTTTGTTGAAAAATCTGTCTTGGGGCCCGTCAAGGAGAGTGATGTCATACACCGGTTACTTTGTTAACGGTTATAGATTTCACACCAAAGCCCACAGCGATGGAAAAGGAACGACAAACAACGGGGTATGGGTTAAAGGAGATTATTACGGTGAGTTGAAGCAAGTAATTGAGGTTGAACTTGCTGGAATACCTGACCAAAAAATTATTCTTTTCAAATGCGACTGGTTTGATTCTACTCCAAATCGAGGTTTAAGAGTGCATCCTCAATATAAACTTGTAGAAATCCATAGGAAAAGAACCTACCAAGGTTACGATCCATTTGTATTTGCTTCCCAATGTCAACAAGTCTACTACACACCTTATCCGGGTAGTAAGACATCATCTAGTAGCTGATTGGTTGGGTCAGTATGTCATTCCAAACCACGCCTATTTGACGCTCTCGTGTTCCCGGTACCGTATCAGGACGAAGTACGCGAGGAGGATACCAGTCGCATTGATCCAACTATTACTGAAGTTGGTCAACTTGCACACCGGTCAGGGGAAATTGAAGTTGTACTTGTGCCCGGTACGAGCCGTGGTTATGAAGATGATGACGATGACGATGATGAAATTATGTCGGGAGATGACAATTCTGAAGAAGAGGATGAATTAATGACCGATGATGATTTACAATGATTAAGATTTCTCGCTTCTCTTGGAATTCCACATATTGAAAGTGAGTCATATTTGTTGTTTTTTTTTGGTATTTTATTATAATAAATTAATTGTCATATTGTATAACTTTTTAACATAATTCAAAGTAGAAATTTTATTGTCATAATAATTTGATTCTTAAATTTTGCAGATTGCAACTCATGCATTTTCAAGGATATGCATATGAATGACATCAAGGAGTTTATGAGAAATGCACACTTTGATTGTAAGTTTTGATAAATGAAATAAATTACTTTGAATGTGAGTGTTGCAATGTAATGTGCACACTTTGATTGTGAGTTTTGATAATTCAAAGTGTGCACTTTGAATGTGATTTTTGTAATGTAATGTGTACACTTTGATTGTGAGTTGTAATGTAAGGTGCACACTATGATTGTGAGTGTTGTTATTCAAAATGTGCACTTTGATTGTGAGTGTTGTAATAAGAAGTTTGCACTTTGATTGTGAGTATTTAATGTAATGAGAATTGATTGTGAGCATTTTGGTTGTGAGCATTTTGGTTATTAGCATTTTGGTTGTGAGCATTTTGGTTATTCGTTTGCTATTGTCGTTGTGTTCTGTAATAGGGATTTAATTAAATTCAATTTTTATTTTTTTAAATAACAACAATTTAGCGACGGTAAATACCGTCGGTATTCGGTCGCTATATGGTGACCCTCTTTTCCGTTGCTAAGTATCCATCGCTATTCGGTCGTTCCTGGGTCAAGTCAAATGTCGACGAATGTTGACCGGGACCGTCGGTATTCGGTCTCTATATGGTGACCTGCTTTTCCGTTGCTAATTATCCGTCGGTATTCGGTCGTTACTCAGTCAAAGTCAAAAGTCAACAATGTTGACCATTCGGTCGGTATTTGGTCGGTATATGGTAACCCTCTTTTCCGTTGCTAATTATCCGTTGCTAATTATCCGTCGGTATTCGGTCGTTACCAAGTCAAAGTCAAAAGTCAACAATGTTGACCATTCGGTCGGTAAATAGTGACCTAATATTCGGTCGCTAGATATTCCGTCAGTATTCGGTCGTTGTCCAGTCAAAGTCAAAAGTCAACAATGTTGACCATTCGTTCGGTATTCGATCGCTATTTACCGACCTAATATTCGGTTGCTATTTTGTCCGTCGGTATTCGGTCTGTACTTTGCTTAGCGACGAAAAATACACGACCACGTCATTCGGTCGGTAATCGGTCGCTAAACTGAGTTTAGTGACGGATTAGCGACGAAATGTCCGTCCTCGTTACATAGTTTTCTTGTAGTGTCACTTTTTAAGCTATATATATATATATATATATATATATATATATATATATATATATATATATATATATATATATTTATATACTTCAACTATTTTCGGATTCAAAGAAGCTCAATATAAATCAATAACTCTTCCACCTTGAGTAGATGAGAAGATTATAAGAGATTTTTTAAGGTTTTCTTTGTTTATTTTTTTCTTGAGAAGATGTACGACTACTTTATTTGAGGAGTATGTGCGTATTATGCTATATATATATATATATATATATATATATATATATATATATATATATATATATATATATATATATATATATATATTACAGAGCCTGTTTTCGATTTTACCAATCACATTCTTCTAAATCATTCGTGTAATTTCTATGAATTTTGGTTCAATTAATTATTTTATAAAATTTTGATTGGTTGGTTAAATTTTACTTTGGTTGTAAACTCTTGATTGGCTTATAAGAGTATCCACAATGAAAAGTTATATTGTTTTTTGAGTTTGACAATACTATAAAATAGAGTACTTTGACATGTTTTGAGTGAGAAATTGGGCTGACATTTCAGCCTATCAAATTAGGGAAGCCCACTTATTTGCTTCTTATATTTTTTATTTATATAAATATAAATAGTTAAAGTTTTGACAAATAAAAGGTAATTCAGATGACCGAGTCCTCTCAATTCCGATTGAGCTTACAATCAAGTCCGATTTAGCTTAGACTTTTGCAATGTTCATTTTTTGTTTTTTATTCTTATGCATCATTTTTATTTTCATAATATCTTCTTAAAAATAAATAAATATGGATATTTAAAAATGAAAAAAAATCACTTCGCTTCGTTTAAACTGCAAAAATAGGTGAATCTTCTTCTAAACTCTCTAAAACTAAAGTATTAATTTGTAGAAATTTTAATTTCTAATCAAATAAAAAAGTAAAAAATATTAATCTAAAGTCATATAAGAGAATTAACAACAATAAAGCCACATAAAAAAAGAGTTATTATATTTAAAACTTGACAAATGACAAGACTATAAAAGAAAATTAATGTGTATAAAATTTATACTCCCTTCGATTCAAAATAGAAGTTTTATTAAGAGTTATTTTTTGTTGAAAAATATAGGTCTTTTTACAAGAATTGTGCATTTATTGGCTAATTTACCCTTACATTATTTTCTCCATATAATCATTTTTGTCAAAATGTGTAGTTTCCATGCAACTCTTCATTAATTTATTTGTTCTTTTGGAGTATTAATTAGGAATACTTTAGTCATCTTGATTAGTATCTTAATTTGTGTGAAAACTCCTAAAAATATTTATATTTTGAATCGGAAGGAGTAACTATCTATATTTATATTATAGAGACTGTTTTCAGTAACTATTATAGAGACTGTTTTCAGTTTCAGCCAATCATATTCTTCAAAATCCTACGTGTAATTTCCATGAATTTTGGTTCAATTAATTATTTTATAAAATTTTGATTGGTTGGTTAAATTTTACTTTGGTTGTAAACTCTTGATTGGCTTATAAGAGTATCCACATTGAAAAGTTACATTGTTTTTTGAGTTTGACAATACTATAAAAAAGAGTACTTTGACATGTTTTGAGTGAGAAATTGGGCTGACATTTCAGCCCATCAAATTAGAGAAGGCCACTTATTTGCTTCTTATAATTTTCATTTATATAAATATAAATAGTTAAAGTTTTAACAAATAACAGATAATTCAGATGACCGGGTCCTCTGAATTCCGATTTAGCTTAAACTTATGCAATGTTCATTTTTTGTTTTTTATTCTTATGCAGCATTTTTATTTTCTTAATATCTTTTTAAAAACAAATAAATATGGATATTTAAAAATGAAATAAAAAATCAATTCGTTTCGTTTATATTGCAAAAATCAAGTGATAAAACTGCATCAAAGTTTTAAGAGTATATGAAAAGAAGAAGTCTTCATAACCTACTTTTGAAGCAGATTAAAACTGTTTGAAAATTTTAAACTCAAGTGCTTCAAAATTCTGCTAACCATAAATTTTGGCAAACAAGTCTATGTTAATTAGCACTCTCTTTCATTGTAGATGTGTTGGAGGGGATAATAAAAGACCCAGATTTTCTATCTGTTGAATGAACTAAGCAATGTGTAAACAAAATAAATAATGTGTTGTTTTATTGAATGCGCCATATTCAATCATTAAATGCAAAATAAAATAATTTTTTTGATAGATTTTTGATTTTTTTTCATTATATTAATAGATTAAATGAAAACAGAGTAGTGTTAATTAAGCAAATGCACTTAGAGTTGTACATATTGATAATTAAAAGGTAATAATCACACTTATAGTCAAAATATTCTTTTTGCTATCATTACAAAAACACTTTTTCCTTGCATATGCATTTTTTAAGAAATAATGTATGTCTCGTGCATAGCACGGGTTTTTGCTAGTATATATATATATATATATATATATATATATATATATATATACGTAAGTCCTTTTCAAATTTTTAGTTATATCATGTCACATGTCATTTTGAGGATTTTATGTTTTTAATTAGTTATAAAAAATTTGATTTGTGCAAAAAAAAATTGAATTATTTTATTTAATTTAAAATTGGTGGATGGTGGATTCGATCCCATAACATGCAAGTCTAATACCACACCACTTTGTCATCTACTCTAGCAAGTGTTAACAACTATTTTATTCTAATTTAAGTAAACTTTTCCACGATCTCTAACAAATCTAAACTAACAGTATTTTTGGCAACTATTTTATTTAATTATCTAATGTAATTTTCTGGGAGTTTTGAGTTTTTTAAATTAGTTTATTAATTTTTATTGGTTGAGGAGAATTAATATAAAATAATTTAATTGAAAAATAATTCTTATCTTAATAAAATGTAAACATCAGATTACTTCTTCAATTATCTCTACAAATCCTAAATTTTCTTTCATAATCTTAAATAATTTGCAAAAAATTTAATTGGTCTATATTTTTTGTAGTAATTATAAATTATTTATAAATTCAATCGCTTATTTGAACTTTATCTCAAACAATCTTTTTTTTAAAATAAAACTCCTAATAACTACCTACTACTTCCATCCAAAGCCTACTGATTCTTTGCCTTTTTGTTAATTAATATTAATATGCAGTTTTTTTCTAAAAGAGAGATTATGTATATTACTTAGTGTTTCATTTTTCTTTAATCTTACAGTGAAAGAATTGGCGATAAACAAATTTCAAGGTACAATATTTTTTTTTTCATGCATTGCTTCACTCATATTATTATTATTGTGCTTCATAATTTTATTTGTTAAATCATTTTTCCTTCGGTCGTTTTGGTAATGTTAAATATTTGATCTTTCGAAGCTTATTAGATTTATTTATTCAATGAATGATGATATGAGTTCTGTTTAAAAAGTTTGTTTTTAGAAATTTTAATTGGTTATATTGTATACAAATATCAAACCTTTGATGACCTTTTATGGGATTCCATTGTGATTTTATTTTTCCACTCCGTATTCTTTAATTTCATGTATTTGAGAAAATTAATGGAGACAAGCCCTGATAACAAATAATATTTCATTACTTTTTCAAGATTTTCTACTCTTATTGACATTTCGGAAAATTATTTAGTATTTGTCTTTAATATCTAGCTATATATTACATGAAATGTTTTCATTTCTCTATCAAAATTTACTTTTTTTTTCCTCTTTTGAAAATATATTTTAAGTTTTAACTCTCTTAAAATTCTTGATTCTATACATATATTTTGTTTGCTAAAGATATTCTCGATTATATTTCTTCATTTGATCAAAGTGTGAAATTTTTATTAATTTTCTCTTTTAGTTCTCCAACGTCAAAATGTACTATTATTTAGCTACTTTTCTTCTCTGAATTCTATTTTGAGTTTCACATATCTAACATATTCATTATTATAATGATAGATTGTTTGTTTCCCTATGATCAGACCACTCAAGGTTATTTCTTTTAGATCTTTTATATATTTGTAAGTCTACAACTTTATATTTTTTTTATTTTTCTATGGATTTAATTTACCTGGTGTTGTTTGATTATGGAACAAATTATTATATTTTTAATTTATTTGGAGCTTTTACACTGAACCTAATGACATTTTATTTTCATTTTGTATTTTTTTCCGTAATGGATGATTAAGCTCTAATTTTAATTTTTTTGATTGCAACTGGGATGGAGGTTGGTGATAAAATTAAGTAATCTCTTGAAAGATGCAAACTCACATATACAAGGATTTAAAGATGTCATTAGATATAATATGCAATCAATTCTTTGCAAACATAAACAATCTCTAAATGTATGTAAACATACGATAATTAAGGGCGGGATAACAGGTTTTTACCTTCATGAACTTGGAACCTTTTGGTTGAAAGTTTTTGAAATGCGTTGTATTCTTCTATTTATTTAATCGATAGTTTGTAGGATAGTGTTACTTTTTAACATCCTTTTATCTCTTCTATTCTTTCGTCATTCATATTAATTAAAAAAAAACTTATGCCTTTTTTCACTTAAGAGTTGAAATTTATATGTTTTTTTTTATAGATTAAGTGCATGATTATGAAGCAAGAATTGTGAATTTTCACTCCTTTAACTTTTCCCTTCATAATCGAAGTTTATATGTTTTTTTTTTATAGATTAGGTGCATGATTATGAAGTAAGAACCTTTAGTTTACACTCATTTCATTATTATTATTATTATTTCTTTTTTCTTTTTTTTTCAGTTACTAGATAAAGGAAAACAGTTTGAGTTAGTTTAGACACAAAAAGAAAATCGGGAATGATGCTTCAGTTAGAAATTTGTAACAGGTAGATGAAGACAAGAGACTGTTTGGACTAAAATAATAAAGAGTGATATGGCTGTATTAGATTTGAATGGTTTTAATAGTCTTGGACATAAAGCAATGAAAGGAATGTATTCATGTTAACGACCACACGTAATTCTATCTTTGAACTGTTTTCGAATTCAAAGAAACTCGATATGAAGCGATAACTCTTCCACCTTAAAAAGATGAGAAGATTATAAGAGACTTCTAGGGTTTTCTTTGTTTATTTTCCTTTAGAAGATGTGCGGCTACTTTATTTGAGGAGTATGTGTGGCTATTTTGTTGTATATATATATATATATATATATATATATATATATATATATATATATACACCGAGACAAATGAGTCGAACTCTATCTAACTCAAGCTCAATTCATATTTTAGATGAGCCAAAAATCTTGGCTATTGTATCGGTCATTTAGCTCATGAGCTCGTCGAGAAAAATATCGAATCGAATCGTGAGTTACTACGAGCCGGCTCAACTCACTTCCACCCATATTTCTTACCCTTCTCATCTTTATCAAGCTTAATATTAGAGCTCATGGGTGTTTTTCTTTCCTTAGTATCATTCATCTCAAATCTCTTGAGTAGTTCCTTTGTATATTTTGTTTGATTGATGAAGATGCCATCATTGGTTTGTTTGATTTGTAGTCCAAGAAAGAAGTTGAGTTCAACCATCATGTTCATCTCAAATTAATCTTGCATATGCTTAGAAAATTCTTCACACAAGGATTCATTAGTAGTACCAAATATAATATCATCTGCATAGATTTGAACTAGCAATATATCGTTGAATTTATTTGTTTTAATACCTTTCCTCATAAAAACCCCTTTTGAGAGAAGAAAACCACTTAGTCTTTCAAACCAAGCACGAGGAGTTTTTTTTAAACCATAAAGATCTTTAAAAAGTTTGTAAACATGATTTGGAAACTTTTCATGAATAACTGGGAGGTTTTTCTACATATACTTCCTCCTCAATGTAACCATTTAGAAAAGCACTTTTAACATCCATTTGAAATAGTTTAAAACATGTAAAACATGCAAATGCAAACAACATTCTAATAGATTGAAGTCTAGCAACCGGTGTAAAAGATTCTTCAAAATCAATGGCCTCCTCTTGATTGAATCCTTGGGCAACAAGTCTAGCCTTGTTTCTAATGATTTCATCAAGTTCATCTAGCTTGTTTAAAAAAAAAAATCCATTTAGTGCAAGTAACAAGGTGGTTAGGGGGTCCAGGGACTAAAGACCATACTTGATTTCTTTCAAACTGATTTAATTCTTCTTGCATACCTACAATCCAAAAATAATCTTATAATGCTTCAATAATGTTAGTAGGTTCAATTTGAGAGAGCAATGAAAAAATTATCAACAAAGTACCCTCAAGTTCTTACTGCATTGGATGGATCACCTATGATTTACTTTTGTGAATGACCATGAGTGTATTTCCATTCTCTAGGTAGCTCATTTGTGGGTGGATCATTGCTAGGTTCTTCTTGAGCTTCTTTTTTAGGAATCTCAAGTTCTTCTTCTATAGCATGATCCTCCATCATTGGTTATTGAGGATGCTCCTAGTCAATTTCAATTGATGTGCCTACAACATCATCATCATTTCTTGCAATGTAAATGTTAGTTTCATCAAAAGATACATGCACCGACTCTTCAATACATAGTGTTCTTTTATTATAAATGATGTAAGCCTTTTTATTGGATGAATAGCAAAGGAATATGCATTCATCCAATTTCTTATCAAACTTTTCAAGGCTATCTTTAGCACAAAATATTTGCAACCAAAAACTTCGAAGTATGAGGCAGACGGAATTTTCCATACATAAGTTCAAAAGGAGTTTTTCGAATAAAATGTCTCAAGAGAACTCGATTCAACATATAGTAAGCGGTGTTTACGGCTTCGGCCAAAAAATATTTAAGTAAAGAGTTTTCACAAAACATTGACCTAGCCATCTCTTGTAAAGTTTGATTTTTCCTTTCAACAATACCGTTTTGTTTTGGAGTTCCAGGGGGCGAAAAGTTGTGATGAATGTCATTTCCATTGCAAAAGTTTTCAAAACTTTGGTTGTTGAATTCTCTTCCATTGTCATTTCTAGTGGAGATCAATTTTAAATCAATTGAGTTTTGAACTTTCTTAAAGAGATTTGAAAAATTCTTCAAAAGAGTCATATTTTTTAGCAAGAAAGAGTACCCAAGTAAATCTTGAAAAATCATCTACTATTACAAATGCATACCTATTACCACCAAGACTAGTGGTCCTCATTGGTCCAAAAGGTCTAGGTGAACAAGTTCTAAAGGCTTTTGAAGAAGAGACCATTTTCTTAGGTTTAAAGAATATTTTGGTTTGTTTTCCAAATTGACATGAATCTCAAAGACGTCTTTTTTCAAACTTCACTTTTGGCAACCCACAAAATTTTTTTGGCTCGATAATTTATTTAAGAGATTCATACTAACATGACCAGGCATACGGTGCCAAATGAAAGCATCATCATCATTCACATTTAACCATTTATTGTCATAAGCAAGAAAATCGTCTAATTAAGGATAGAACATAGGCATTACCCACACAATTTGCAACAAAGATAACTTCATTAGTCGGAGAATCAAGAATAGAGCATGCATCTTTTCTAAAAGAAACAACAAAGCTATTATCACATAATTGATTAATGCTAATCAAGTTGTATTTCAATAATTCAATAAGAAGTACTCGTCTAATGAGAATTGAGGAAATTTTATCGACATTTCCAATACCAAGGATTCTTCATTTCTTTTTATCACCAAATGTGACGAAATCTATCATTGATAGGCTCCATGTCTCTAATGAGAGTAGCATCTCCCATCATGTTCTTTGAGCATCCACTATCAAGAAACCATTTTGCCGAGAATATTTTCTTGCCATGTAGAACCTATATCAAATGTAGAATAGTGACTTTTGGTACTCACATTTTCTTGGAGCTTGGGGGTTAGTTAAAACACGTTTAATGCACCAAATGGTTTTTACACCATGTTCTACCTTTTGTTTCACATAGCATTTAGTCACTTTATGACCATGTTAATTACCACAATAAGTGCAACGTATGTGAGGCATGCTATATGATGAAGTTCTCGATACATGACTATTGTGTTTAGCATTTGAAGTGTTGTGCACATAGCCAAGTCCTTTCTATTGTGAGCACATGTTTGATGTGGCAGTCTAGAAGAATAAGTATTAGCACAATAAGTGTACCACAAACCACTCTTGTCGTGAGCAATGCGTTGGGAACCAAGGAGTTGTTCCAAATTGTTTTTGCTATAGTTGAATTTGTTTACAAAAGAAGTAAGATCAACAACCTTTTTCTTTAAGGTTTCATAGTCAAAAATCTTTTTCTCAAAATTCATAATTTTGTCAAAAACTTCTTTATGCTGTAACGATGATGGTCTTACGGTAGCAACAAGAACTTCCTTTTCAATTTTCATGCAATCTAAAGATTCAACAAAGAGTTTGTTTTCACAAAACAATTTGAATTATCTTCAATTAAGGATTCAATTTTATACTTCATCTCCTTGTTTTGGTTTGCAATTTTCTTCATTTGAGCATAAATATCACATAGTACATCACGATGAATAAGAAAAAGTGGATTGTACCTCATCCTCAAGTGCCATGAAGCAAACATTGGCTTTCTCATTGCTTGGGTGATCATCTTCATCATCACTATCATCTTCATCCCAAGTGCCAATTGTAAGGATTCATAAGTTGAAACATACACATTAAACCTATGAATCGTCCCCAGATAGATCAGTTCATACTATAAGAACCGAGTAAGAACGAAAAGAAACTTACAATTTTCGGATTTCTTTTCTAATTCAGCAACGATTATGCGCAGCAATTAACAAAATTTGTCCTTTTTGGATTCTCTCTCTACCGGTATCCACGCGACTAAACGAGCAGCGAGTTCTAGCTCTTCAATTTTTTGAGTTCTCTAAATCGAGAGAAGGGATAACGGAATACTTTTGTGGTAATTGTTTTGCGGCTGAGAAAAGAGTCCCCTAGGTTTCGTCTAAAGAGAAGTGTATAAAGGGTGTGAGAGTGTCTCGAAAACAAACTCCTACGTAATCCTAACCTCTTTTGGTTGTGGGAGTTTTTATCGCGTAAGAACTCCCACGTAATCCTAGCAAAAACCAAAAACCAAAAATCAAAATTATCCCACCCTTTATCTCTAATTTGAATAATAATTATTCTCAGAAAATAAATGTCAGATACAATGAATTTAGACACACATTCTAGATTCATTAAATCTGGGCATAAAGCTCGTTAACTCGCCTATGCGTGTGACCCTGAAGGTTCATTTCACAATGGTAATGAAAACATACTTAGCAGAGTATGTATCCATAAGTCACAAGCGGTCCCTAGTAGGACATTGTGACTGCCCAGAGTGAATGAATGATCAGTGGAATGATTACCTAATATCAATCCACTATTTAATCATTTTGTCTCGCGATATCCCAATTAAGCATAAGACATGAATGTTGTCACCCTTATAAAGCTTAATTTTGTACTCGATCTCCAGTTAGACTTTTCAAACAAAAAATATTTAATAACCACTTTATTAAATACATTTGAGCACGACAATGTATTCAAAGTCTTTCCTATTAAGGATCCCAAATAGTATTGAGGAAGTAATACTTATGAATTATGGAACCATGGTGATGCGAAACCGTTGTACGAATACCAAGGTTCGGCTTAAAGGTCCGATCTTTCTCTATCTCGAACAGTTTATGGGGGAATATAAACAACCTTTCTCCCGCAAGGTTGAATATCAATGGGGGCTGAAACACCACAATAAGTATAAACCAAACTTATTGATACAGTAACTCAAAGATGAATGAACTCTAACATAGAGAATCAAACACAAAGTAACTAAGGAATAACCTTAAAATATCATATCAAGTCTAAGTTACATGGCTGCCGAAATCTCTATTAAATAGAGTATTTCGGTTACAAGAGAACCAATCTAACTCAAACTAGGAAAAGGGAAATAAGAGTCCTTGAAGAAGTAGGACTCTTGAATAACAACTTGCTATCAAGTAACTACCTAAACAAGAAGAGTCCTAGTAGATATGGAACTCTTAACAACTAGAATATAAATAACTACCAAATCTATGAAGAGTCCTAGTTGCATTAGGACTCTTATTAACCAACTAATTAACACATGGACAACATGTCCTTTATTATAGCAACTACTTAAATACTCTAAATAAAGTAAATAACAAAGTTGGAAAAACAATTAAAGTCTAGCATAGACTTTAATTGTACAAAGACTAAAATGCCCTTTAAAATTCGTCCCAATTCTGGACAGCTTGTTGGGCCAACTTGCATGACGATTTCGGATGTCAAGAAGGCAGAATCTAATCTCGGGTTCTTCATGAAAGTTGTAGATATGCCTCTTATATTTAATATGCAACTGGAATCAGCTCCATTGGATAAACGGATAGAAAGTTATGACCATTCTGCCAAACTGTTGTAAAGCTGTCCAATCCCTCATCATCTTGTATGATTACTAAAATACCCTTCTTAGCCTCTTTGCTTGATAGGGCCTAATTGTACACTTGTGAACTTGAGAGGCTGCCTCGTATAACATTCCTAGATGTAACTTAGCATCCTCTTTATACTTTAGAACTCGGGTCAATGATGTAGATAGTTGCTTCACGTCCCTTGTTCTAAGTCTCGTGCTTAGTCGATGAATGTGTTCCTTTGACTTGGGCAACCTTGAGGTTGGTACCGTATCATTCATGGCTGGTACCGTATCACATGGAGTATTACTTTTTTTTTTTCCGGATCAAGTCCAATACATTATATCCCAATGTGTATCTATGATATGATTTGTATCCATTACACATGATCAGTAAAACATAATCATCAATCAAACATCATAATAGTTTTATTTCTTGTATATAACATTTCATAAAACTAGGGACAATTAGAATAGTAATTATATAAGCTAATGAGTTTTGCTATCAAATCACATCTTTGATGTTCAAAAGAAAAATTAACTATTCAAACAACATGCTCAAAATATAAAGATGTACAACATATACGCATGGTCCTAGGGCTCTACTAACAATCTCTCACTTGCCCTAGGTCCAATTATACATAATACTCATTGACCTAGTATGACTCTCATGTTTATGTTGTGGAAGTGGTTTGGTCAATGGAGCTGCAATGTTATCGTCTGTATGAACTTTCCAAATTTTAACGTCTACTCTATTAATGATCTCCCTAATGAGATGGAAACACTTGAGAATGTGTTTGGATCGTTGGTGGGATCTAGGTTCCTTGTGAAGGGATTCATGGGCGGAAACTCGTTCCAAACACCCATGGATCCTCCCCTGAAGGATCCGCTCATATGAAACGAATCGAAAATAGCGGTAAAAACTTACATTTTTTACGGATTCAAGAAGCTGCTTCTTGAATGGAGGATGACGTTTCTTGGATTCAATCTGCCACCAATTGATCTCCCTTGCGGAAAGTCCCTCTACCGGTATCCACGCGACGAAACGGGCAGCGATTGCTAGCTCTTCGTCTTTTCTGAATTTCTGGAATTAGAGAGAAAGGGAGAGGCTAAAACTATTTCGGCTTCTTAGGTACTTCGGCTGAAAAGCATTGAAGTCTAGTGGTTTCGGCCAAGAGTTTATTATATAGGGTGTGAGAGTTTGTTCCCGAACTAACTCTCACGTCCCTCAACTCCTCTCGGCAATGGGAGTCCTTAACTCCCACGTCCCTTAGACTTCTGCTGGTAGTGGGAGTCCTTATCGGATAATAACTCCCACGTAATCCCAGCTATAGGTAAAATACCAAAATTGCCCCTATCTATAATTCGAATAACAAACACTTTATTATTTTCAGAAAGACAAATGTCAGATACAATGAACCTAGACACATTCTAGATTCATTGAATCTGACATAAAGCTCGTTAGCTCGTCTATGCGTGTGACCCTCGTAGGTTCATCTCACAATGGCAATGAAAACACACTTAGTAGTAGTATGTGTTCATAAATCACAAGCGGTCCCCTAGCAGGACATTGTGACTACCCAAAGTGAATGAATATACAACTGAACATAATATCAATCTACTATTTAATCCCTTTGTCTCGCGATATCCTAATTAAGCATAAGGCATGGTGGTCGCCACCCTTATTAAGCTTAATTGTATTTATGCTCGATCTCCGTGTAGACTGCTTTCGACAAATAGCATTTGATAACCACTTTATCAAATACATTTGAGCACGGCCATGCATTTAAACAGTCTTTTCCCTATCGAGGGGCCCATGGATATCTCTCTCAATAATAGAGAGGGACAAATTCCTTACAATGTCTCTCACATTCAAGCTATGATAGGACACTACATCCGATCATCAGTCGTATTGATTACTCGTTACAAGTAACGCTCGATCGAGTCAAAACGTGGCTCCATTCATACTAGAATCAATGAAGACATAAGGTCTAAGGATACTAAAAATAGTATTGAGGAAGTAATACTTATGACTTAAGACCATGAAGTATTACTTCTATGACGGATCACGTCCAATACAATGTATCCCTATATATTGCATCTATGATGTGATTTGTATCCATTACACATGATCAGTAAAACAAGATCATCAATCAACAATCATACTAGTTTTATTTCATAGTAATTAAGCATTACATAAAACTAGGGACTTCTAGAATAGTAATTACATAAGCTAATGAGTTTTACTATCAAATCACACATTTGATAATCAAAAGCAAAATTAACTATTCAATTACTTGCTCAAAAAGATAACAAAACGCACAACATGTGCTAATGGTCCTAGGGCACTACTAACACCTTGGCCTGTGAAATGGCACCAGTATTATCACAATAAAGGTCCACTGGGTTCACAATGCTAGGGATTACACCTAAATCAACAAATTTCCTGATTCAAACAGCTTCTTTAGTTGCATTAAAGGCAGCCACATACTCAGCTTTTTAATTGTAGATCGGCCACGGTTTCTTGCTTTGAACTCTTCCAGCTCGCAACACCTCCATTCAAATAGAACACAAAACCAGATTGTGATCTAAAGTCATCTACGTCGGTTTGGAAGCTTACGTTTGTGTAACCATTTACAACCAAACCTCTTTCACGACCTCCGTAGACTAAGAACATATATTTAGTCCTTCTTAAATACTTAAGAATGCTCTTGACAGCAGTACAATGTGACTCTCTAGGGTCAGATTGAAATCTGCTAGTCATACTTAATGCAAATGACACATCCGGACGAGTGCATACCATGGCATACATAATAGACCCAATGGCTGAAGCATATGAGATCTTACTCACGCGCTCTTGGTCTTTCTTTATAGAAGGTCCTTGAGTTCTACTGAGTTTCATGTCGTGTGATATGGGCAAGAATCCATTTTTGGAATCTTGCAAACTGAATCGTTTCAGTACATTGTCAATGTATCCACTCTAACTTAGGACAATCATTTTGTTGGATCTATCTCTATAGTTCCTTATACCCAGAATGTTCGCCTATTTCTTTCATGGAAAAGCACTTTCCCAACCAAGCTTTTACACTTTGTAATGTGGGGATGTCATTTTCAATAAGGAAGATGTCATCTATATAAAGCACAATGAACACTACTGCATTATTAGTTACTTTCTTATAAACACAAGGCTCATCTTGGTTTTTTATGAAACCAAATTCTTCAATTGCTTCATCAAAACGACGATTCCAGCTTCGAGATGTTTGCTTCAATCCATAAATGGACCTTTGAAGCTTACCCACTTTGTTAGGATTTGATGGATTAAGAAAGGGGCTTTGTGTCATATACACATCCTTGAGAAGGTTTCCATTAAGAAACACAAGTCTTAACATCCATTTTCCATATCTCAAAGTCATAATATGCGGCTATGACAAATAAAATCCTAATAGACTTTATCATAACGACAGGAGAAAATGTTTCATCATAGTCTATACCATGACTTTGTCTATAACCTTTAACTGCTAGTCAAAATTTAAAAGTGTCTACATTACTATTCGTGTCGGTTTTTTTTTTAAACACCACTTATTACCGATGATTTTACAACCTTCGGGTGGGTCAACCAAAGTCCATACTTGGTTATCATACATGGATTGCAACTCAGACTTCATAGCTTCTAGCCACTTGGCAGACTCAGAACTATGAAATGCCTATTTGTAGGAAGTGGGTTCATTATGATCAATCAATTCAATATGATGATCATCAGTTACGAGAAATCCATCTCTCTCAAGATATTGATGTACCCGACTTGATCTCCGCGGGCATTGTGTCAAAGATTGAAGCTCAGTATTAGCATGTGAGCTTGCTTGAGGTTCCAAGGTTAGTTCATATGTTGTTTGTGGATCTTGAATTTCCTTAAGATGGATGTTACTCCCACTATCCCTTTTGGAAATAAATTCCCTGTCAAGGAATACACCATTTCGAGCGACAAACGCTTTGTTCTCTTATAGAAGATAGAAATAATATCCTTAAGTTTCCTTAGGATATCCCACGAACAAATACTTGTCAGATTTAGGGGGTGAGTTTATCAGATAATAAGCGTTTTACATACGCTTCGCATCCCCAAATCTTGATAAATGACAAACTAGGTCGTTTCCCAGTCCATATCTTATATGGAGTCTTCTGAACTACTTTAGAAGGAACTCTATTTAATATAAATGCAGCAGCTTCTAGGGCATATCCCCAAAAGGAAATTGGAAGACTAGTTTGACTCATCATAGATCGAACCATATCTAGTAAGGTGCGATTTCTTCGTTCTGAGACACCATTCCATTGTGGTGTGCCAGGAGGAGTTAATTGTTGAACAATTCCACAACCTCTAAGATGTTCGTCAGACTCTTGGTTAAGGTATTCACCACCTCGATCTGATTGATGTATTTTAATACTTTTTCCAAGTTGATTTTGTACTTCATTTTGAAATTCTTTGAATCTTCCAAAGATTCAGATTTATGTTTCATTAGATAGACATAGTCATATCTACTGAAATCATCTGTAAATGTGATGAAGTATTGAAAACCGTCTCTAGCACTAGTATTGGTCCACATACTTCAGTATGTACGAGGCCCAATAAATCAGAAGCTCTCTCACTTTGTCAAGTAAAAAGAGCTTTAGTCATTTTGCCTAACAGACAAGAATAAAATGTTTCATAAGACTCTAAGTCAAATGATGCCAAAATCCCATCTTGATGGAGTTTTGATATGCGTTTCTCGTTGATATGGCCCAAACGACAATGCCAAAAGTAGGTTTAAGTCATTTGATTTAAACCTCTTTGTATTAATGTTATAGATGTGCTTGTTGATGGATTCATTTAGGTTAAGAATATAGAGTCCATTCATCAAAGAAGCATCTCCATAGAAGATACCACTTTTATGAAGGGTACAAATTTTATTCATAATATTTAATTCAAAACAATCAATATCCAAACAAGAAACTCAAATAATATTCCCACTAAAAGTGGGAACATAAAGACAATTATTCAGTTCAATAACAAGGCCACTTGGCAAAACTAAATTAAATGTCCATGTAGCTACTGCAACAACTCTTATTCCATTTTCTACTCGAAGGTCCGCTTATCCTTTTGCCAGTGATCTACTTCTTTTGAACCTCTGCATATTTGTACAAATGTGAGATCCACAACCGGTATCTAATATCCATGAAGTAGGAGCAGTAATTTTAATCTCAGTAACATAAATATTTGGAGAGACAGTCAAACTAGCTTTCTCCTTTTTCTCTTTTTTCTTCTCTTCCAAGTAGAGCTTGCTGTTCCTTTTCCAATGACTTGGTTCATTGGAATGGAAGCAAACTCCTTCCTTTGGTGCCTTGGCCTTGGGTTTGGGCTTTTCTTTGCCTTTGCCCTTTTTGGCCATGGGTTTTCCCTTTCCTTTGTTTTTTTTTTAAATTCCCCTTTTGATACATTAAAACATCAGGAATTTTCTTACTGTTCAATTTAGCATGTTTGAGTATCCCATGCATCTCATGTATGGACTTCTCCATATTGTGCTTGTTAAAGTTTATGACAAACTGGTCGTACTTAGACGGTAATGAGCCCAAGATCATATATGTGGTCATGTCATGACTTACGGGAGCCCCAACTTTGGCAAAAACGCCAATTTGGCCCTAAATGTATTTTCACCTTGAGGTTTGTGTCATATAGGTTTAATTGTCTCTTTTTACATCCTATAAGTATTTATGACCTGCCATTATTGTCCTTCCGTCCATTGTTTGTTAAAATACTCTTGTTAAACATGCAAGACCAAATAGGCATTTTTGCCCCCCAAGTTTCTCAAGTTGGTCAAGATATCCCTTCATCTTCAGAACATGTGCACTCTCAGAAGTGCCAGGGGAATCTTACAACTGTTCAACGCGTTTGTGGGGAGGAACATTTCTTGACGGGTTTGCTCTTGGAACATTTTCTTGAGCTGGCCCATCATCTGGAAAGCCTCAACCTCTTCAAACTGTTTTTGAATTTCAGAGCTCATTGTGGCCAACATAAGGCAAGTCACGTCATTAGAATCCCCCACATGCTTATTCCATGCATCTTTCTCAGCTCCAGGGGCGTTGTTTGTAGGCTGTTCAGGAATATCAATATCAAGTGAAAGGAAGAAATTCGAAATCCCACAAAATAGCAGCGGAAATAAAATGGGATTCGGTTCCTTTACAGAATCTTTTCACGGGAGAGAACCAATACCTTGTGAATAGGAATATTACCTTTGTGTGTAAACTGATATAGCCAAAATCTACCCGGATTTTCTACTTTGAATCACCAACGGCACCGTGTCAAACTTTCGTCTCTACCGGTATCCACACAATCAACCTAGTGCTTGTTCGTCGAGCCACTTAAGCTAGTCACGAGTGCTTCGAACATTGAAGACGATCTTCATGAGCTTTGTTGATATAGAATGAACAAAATGAAGCCCGAAAAAGCAGAGACAAGAAAAACAATTTTTCTTTCTCTTTTGTGTTCTTGAAAGTGTGTTTAGAGAGATAGAAAATTCAGAGATTTTTTCTTGTTTTCTCTCGGTTGGATAGGTGAGAATGAGAGTGAAATTAGAGTTTTGTGGGAATGATGAACAATTCATCATGTGGTGTTAGTGGAACCACCCACTAACTCCACATCCCCACTTTTCTCTCCCCACTGCTCCTTTCACACACACACACACACACACATATACTCTCCCTCACACATGTCTGTGCCAGTTTTGACTTGGTCCAACTGGTTTGGTTGACCGAATAATGGTTCTCGGCCGACCGGAGTGACAAACCTGCTCGGTTGACCTGAAAAGGTTCTCGGTAGAGCAGGTCCGATTTTGCCCAATCCAATTGAATGGTCAATCCAATTGAGCCTGCCCAATCTAATTGAGCACCTACATCAAATGTAAACTCCAACAAGCCCAATCCAGTTGATTATAGCGCGCGACCCTTTAGGAATTTGCTATGTTGGTCGTTGACAACAATTTCAACAGTAATGAGAGGTATCTAGGAATACATCATTACTCCCAATTGACAAATAGTCTGGTGATTCAAGTAATCACAAATATGATCTTTTGTACTAATCCATTTGTCCTTGATATCTAGATTGAACACAAGTCATGGAGAATGTCACACTTGTATAGTTCAATCAATTAGTTTCTTGATTCCCGAGTAGACTAATCAAATGACATTAATATCTCATATTAATTCATTTGTTCATGACCATAAATTAGTCTCACTCCATCAAGGGGCCCAATATATCACTCTTGTTATATAAGAGGGACAAATTTTCTATCTATCACACCTCATCCTACATATGGTTCATAAATACACCCACCAAATGCCTTTATAGCCCATCTTGTTACAGACGGCGTTTGACACCATCAAAGTATACCATTTTCCATGTAAGAAATCTTGTATGATCTCAAGTCAAAGGATTCAGATATAAACATAATCATTATAAGAACACTGTTGACATTCATATAACAATTCATGAAGTGTTCTTATAAGCGGGTCAGTCCATTATCAAATACCCATGTGTTTGACTTAATATCACCATATTTAATCACAACACATACTAGTCTCCACACATTATTGTTGTCCTCAACATTCCGCGATAATGATCGACTATAGACAGTTTAGAATAGTTTAATGTAACAATTACATAACTATCTAAGGATATTATTATGTTTTAATACATTTGAATAGATTAGAAACGTGTTCGTAGTCCTTGACAAGTACTTCAGGATGTTCTTGACGGTTATCTAGTGACGTTCACCGAAAGTTGACTGGTATCTGCTCGTTATACTCAAAGCATACGAGACATATGGGCGAGTACACAACATAGCATACATGATAGATCCAATTGATGAAGCATACAGAATCTCACTCATGTGTTCTTTCTCATCCAGTGTCTTAGCACATTGTTGTCTTGAAAGAACAGTACCAAGTGCTATAGGACAAAGCCTCTTTTTGGACTCTTGCATGCTAAACCGATTTAGCACTTTGTCTATATATGTACTCTGACTTAGGCCAAAGAGTCTACATGATCTATTTCTATAGATCTTGACTCTTAAAGATGAAGTTTGCTTTACCTAAGTCCTTCATAGAGAAACATTACCCCAACCAGACCTTTACAGATTCCAATGTTGGAATGTCATTCCCTATAAGTAGTATGTCATCTACATACAAAACTAGGAACACAACCGAGTTTCCACTAAACTTTTTTATAAACACAAGGTTTATCAACATTCTTGATAAATCCGAACTTGCGTATGGCTTCATCAAAACATTGATTCCATCTTCTAGATGCTTGCTTTAGTCCAAAATTTGACTCCATTAGCTTACATACTTTATTTGCATTATTTGGATCGACAAAACATTCAGATTGTATCATATACACGTCCTTATCAAGGTTTCCGCTAAGCAAAGCTGTTTTGGCATCCATTTGGCAGATCTCATAATCATAGTATGTAGCTATAGCAAGCAAGATTCGAATGGATTTGAACATAACTACAGGGGAAAAGGTTTTATCATAGTCATTAGTCAATACCATGAATTTGTTTAAAATATTTCGCGACAAGTCGCCCCTTGTACGTTTGAATGTTCTCTTCCATTTCAGTTTTTAATTTTAAAAACCCACTTGCACCCTATTGTGGTCACCCCATCAGGCGCATCAACCAAGATCCATACTTGATTAGTGTACATGGAATCCATCTCGGATATCATGGCCTCAAGCAATTTCTTAGAAGCTGGACTAGTAATTGCTTGTAGGTTTGTAGGCTCATCATGATTAATAAACTTAACATCACCATGTTCTGTTACGAAAAATCCAATTTTTTTCTAGTGATCTACGAGCTCTACAAGACCTACGCAATTCTTGTGTTTTCGGAACTGGTTCCACAATACCATGTGCAGCTTGTTCCAATTCCACCTGGTCACTTGTGCCTGGAACTTCATTAAGTTCCACGTGGCTTCCACTTGTTTTCCCAGAAAGGAATTCATTTTCTAGAAAAACTCTGTTACAAGCAACACACACTTTGTTCTCGTTAGAGATGTATAAGTAGTACCGTTTAGTTTCCTTAGGATATCCCATAAATATGCATTTGACCGACTTTGTGTTGAGCTTGTCCAAAGCTGAACCATTCACAAATGCCTCACAACCTCAAATCTTTGTGAAAGACATACTAGGACGCCTCCCAGTCCATATCTGATATGGTGTCGTTTCAACAGATTTAGATGTAACTATGTTTAGTGCTAAAGATGTTGCTTCTAAAGCATGTCTCCAAAATGAATTTGGAAGACTTGCATGACTCATCATTGATCGAACCATATCTAATAGAGTTCGATTTCTCCTTTCAAATACACCATTCCATTGTGGAGTAGCCGGTGGAGAAAGCTGTGAAACAATTCTACAACCCTTTAGATAATCATGAAATTCTTGACTTAAGTATTTCCCACCTCGATCGGATCGAAGTATGTTAATACTTTTGCTAAGCTGGTTTTCTACCTTGGACTTGTGTTTAATAAGAAACACGTATCCGAAATGACTATAATCGTTAGTAAAAGTTATGAAATATGGATAACCACCTCTCTCATGGATATTGAATGGACCACATACATCACTATGTATTAGTTCCAACAAATCCTTTGCTCGTTCTCCAGTTCTAGTAAAAGGAGAAGCAGTCATCTTACCCATTAAACAAGGTTCTCGTGTATCATATGATTCAAAATCAAATGATTCCAACAATCAATCTTTATAGAGTTTGGAAATGCGGTTTTCGTTTATATGGCCTAATCGACAATGCCAGAGGTACGTAGGATTAGACTCTTTAATCTTTATCCTCTTTGTATTTATGTTATAAATCGGTGAATCGAGGTCTAACAAATATAAACCACTCACCAAAGTATCACTACAATAAAAGATAGCATTTAACGATAACAACATTTGTTGGTTTTTAATATGAATATCAAAACCCATCTTCAGAACATGTCTAATTCCAGATGGCAAACTAAGACTAAATGTTCCTACAGCTCATGCAGCAACTCTTGCTCCATTGCCAACGCATAGGTCCATTTTGCTCTTTGCGAGCTTCTTACTCATCTGTAGTCCCTGCACATTCATACAAATGTGAGAAACACATCTGGTATCTAATACCCATGAGGAAGTATTAGTAGACATCTCAATAACATAAATACCTGAGCAATAAGTAACATTTGCACCCTTTCCAAGCTTTTTCCCTGCAAGATAGCTCTTACAATTCATTTTCCAATGTCCTTGCTCACCACAATGGTGACAAGTATCATCATTAGCTACACCACCCTTGACTTTCAGTTCTTTCCCAAAATGGCTAGGTTTTCCCGAAGGCTTGCCTTTAGGCTTACCAAAGCCCTTGCCCTTGTTATTAACCATATAATTGGTCTTAGACTTGCATATTTCCTTCTCGGCAGTCCTCAACGGGTTCAACAATTTTGGGAGGAGTTTTTCTATCTCGTTCATGTTGGAGTTCAGTACAACCTGACTGAATGATTCAGGCAACGATTGCAGAATCAAGTCAGTAGATAGCTCCTGGCCAAGAGGAAATCCCAGTCTTTTGAGGCTCTCAATATAGGCTAGCATCTTCAGAACGTGAGTTCTGACATGTGTTCCCTCTGCCATTGTGCACTGAAATAGAGACCTCGAATTCTTCAAATCTCTCCTGGCGAGCTTTTCCCTGAAAGAGTTGCATTAGATGATTAATCATAGTTCATGGTCACCAACATAAGACTTGACACATCTAATGCGTCATCTAAGTGCTTACGATACGCATTTCTTTCCGCGGCAGAAGCCCTAGTGGTTGGTTGTTCATGAATAGGATTTTCGAGAACATACAACTTTTTCTCGTGCTTGAGAACGATTCTCAAGTTCATGTACCAGTCATGGAAGTTTCTTCCCTTGAGTTTGTCCTTCTCAATGACGGATGGCAATGATAAAGAGTTTGATGCAACGATTGCATTTGCCATTATATCTACAAAGAAGAGTTTGCAAAGTTTTAGCTGTCATGTTTTAAAATTAATGAGTCTCACACTATTTTCTTCAAATGAATAACCCTCAAGTATTCATTCGGAAAGTTCAAAACTTTCTAGTAGGCCAAGATCCATATATCACCATTCTCAAGGCAGCTTTGGTTAATAAAATCAAGAACGACTGCTTTGGTAAGCAACGTTTGCTCATCACATCAATTATGTGACTCTTGGTTGGTTAAGTAGGTAACACTTACCCTCAGTACATAAATGCACATCTCAACCCTTTTGCCTCCAGATTTTTAACTATTGAGATAATCAAGTTAAGTATGATCTAAGATTGTACCGGCGGATATCACTAGCTTATCCTTCGCGCCTCACCCGGATAGACAGGCGCTTATTGCACTCGCAAGTTCACACTACTGTCGATCTAGGCCTTGACAAGGGCCAAACGGTGCATAATCTGATTGTACGTTTGAATTAACATGTTATAAAAGCAGTAAATCGTCCAATAGGTATCACATGCGAAATGCATAAAGCAGTAAATAAAAAAATGACATAGTAATAGCCCCTATACGGATTTTCCAAGCCACCCAAAAATCCTAAGGCAATCTAAGGTGAAAAACAACAAACCCTATCTATTCTCTTCCGCCTCCTTGTGATTTCCTCCATTTGATGGACGCCTTTCTTCATCAATTGTTACATATGTATAATATAAAATCTTATTCTATACTTTTACATAATAAGAAATAATTCTCGAGTTACATTTGAGATTTAAATTACAACAAGAATAAAGAGATAAGGCATGACACGCATGCCGTATTATAATAAATCACTGGGTCAAAGGCTATTACTATGCACCATGCTCAAATAACATGGCAATCATGCTAAAAACACAAATATACATTGCCTGCCCCTTTTCGGTCGACCCAGGCCATACACCGGTCGACCACGATAAATGTAGTAATAAAAACAGTGTAAAATTAGGCCACCTCGGTCGACCCAGAACATTCTGATCTACCAGCACAAACACAGACTAGCTTCGGTCGATCGTGATTGCTCACTGGTCGTCCGAATTCTAGGCAGTAGCAAAATTCCATTTTTCAGAACATGTTCGGTTTGCCGAGAACCGCTTCCGGTCGACCGATCTTCTTCCAGAAAACATAAAACAGCCAAAAACACGAACAAATCTTCGTTCCGGGATTCGTTTAACACTTAAATGACTTCCAGTGGCTGTTTAAAAGTACAATACATCATATGACATGCATTATCCGACTACTAAAATCACAATATCACATAATCAAAGTAGTTGGGTTCTCATGATAGGCCATTATACCACTGAAAGCAAGAAATTCGGAATCCCCATAGAATAACAGCGAAAATAAAATGGGATTCCGTTCCTTTATAGGATATTTTCACAAGCAAGAACCAATACCATGTGAATAGGAATATTACCTTTGTATGTAAACTGAAATAGCCAAAATCTGATTTGCTACTTTGAATTGCCAACGGCAGCGTGTCAAACTCCCGTCTCTACCGGTATCCACACAATCAATCTGGCGCTTGTTCGTTAAGCCTCTGATGCTAGTCACGAGTGCGTCGAACGTTGAAGATGATCTTCGGGAGCTTTGTTGATATAGAATGGACAAAACAAAGCCCGGAAAAGTAGAGACAAGAAAAACCATTTTTCTTTCTCTTTTGTGTTCTTGAAAGTATGTTTAGAGAGAGAGAAAATTCAGATATTTTTTTCTTGTTTTCTCTCGGTTGGATAGGTGAGAATGAGAGTGAAATTAGAGTTTTGTGGGAATGATGAACAATTGATCATGTGGTGTTAGTGGAACTACCCACTAACTCCACATTCCCACTTTTCTCTCCCACTACTCATTTCACACACCCTCACGCATGCCTTTCCAATTTTGACTTAGTCCAACAGGTTTGGTTGACCGGAGAAATTGTTCTCGGTCAACCGGAGTGACAAACCGGTACGATCTACCAAAAAAGGTTCTCGGTCGACCAGGTCCGGTTATGCCCAATCCAATTAAGCCTGCCCAATTTAATTGAGCACCTATATCAACTTGTAAACTCCAACATCAAGAACATATAAGTTTTTTTCTTGTTTAAGGACAATCCTTAAGTTGCGAGCCCAATCAAGGAAATTGGACCCACTTAGTTTTTCTTTTTCAAGAACAGATCACAATGAATTGTGTGAGGTGTTTGTTGCCATTATCTACATAAAATATTTGCAAAGTCATTAATTAATTTTTGAGAAAAATTACTTTCCACAATTATTCAACACTTGATAAGTAGTGGAGAAACCATTTTTCAATAATTATAAGTAAGATTTGTCTTATCATCCATAATTAGGTAAAATCGAACCATGGGATTGACATCTACATGTCTCGGCTATGTCCCATATTATGCCCTAGGCTCAAAACTATTTGGATATCCTAGTTAAGTCGAACCATATATAAGCATATGGAAATCACTATTTTCCCATCTCCTTTTGCCTAGATAACAACTTATCTCTTGCTTTGACAAGTAGACAATATGATGATCCAAGCTTCAGAAGTGCTTAACAAATGGTAGGCATTTTTTAGACTTAATTAAAATCAATTTTATGTGACAAATATGTTTGTTTGGCCCTTTTAGACAAGATATAAGCATCACATGCAAAATACAAAAATAAATAAGCGTAATAACCATAAAAAATGACGAATATGTTTGTTTGGCCTTTGTTGGTAGTGGGAGTTTTTATCGCATAATAATTCCCACGTAATCCTAGCAAAAACCAAAAACCAAAATTATCCCATCATTTATCTCTAATTTGAATAATAACATTTTATTATTCATAGAAAATAAATGTTAGACACAATGAATTTATACACACATTCTAGATTCATTGAATCTGGGCATAAAGCTCGTTAACTCGTTTATGCGTGTTACCCTGTAGGTTCATTTCACAATCGTAATGAAAACATACCCTGTAGGGCACTACTAACGCCAATCATTCATTCCATTCTTTGAATTGAAGAATCACTTATTCTTTCAATCCTAGTTTTCTTTTACTTTTGATTTAGGGCAATCCCTAATGAAATGTTCCATACTACCACACTCATATCATCTCATAACACTTGAATTTTGAGAGAATTGTCCTTTGTTAACTTGAAATGGTCTTTTTCTCTTTCCTCAATAAAATACCTTTCTCATTCTAGTAACCAACATAGCCATTATTTAATCATTGAGATCAATTAGCTCTTCATCATCACTTGTTTTCTCTTCATGATCATTTTTGTTTTCACTAGCTTTGAGTGCAATTCCTTTTGGTGCATTTTCACCGTGTTTCAAGTTAGTTTGCCTTTTTAGTTTCATCTCATGAGTGAGTAGGGATACAATGAGTTCCTCCGTTGGATAAGCTTTTAAGTCTTTTGTCTCTTCAATAGCTAAGGCTTTTGCCTCCCAAGCATTTGGAGGAGCATTGAGAATTTTCATGTTTACTTCAAGGTGATTAAACCAAAAAAGGAGAAGACAAGGCTCTGATACCAAATGAAAAACCTAAGGTCAGTGAATTGGGTTTTTGTGAACTTTTAAAATTTTATTTCCAATGTGATGATAAGTGAGCTAATCAAAGTTGCAAGCTAATAAAAAAGATGAAAGACACAAGATTTATAGTGTTTCGATTAACTAATAATCTACGTCCATTACCTTGAGACTAACCCCAAGGATTTCAACCACACACTATATTCCCTTTTAAACTTAATGATTGTTGGATGAAACCAATATTACACAAGTGACTAACTAACTAAGAGTTTTACACAAATACCACTTCACAAGCTCACAAAGAGCTACTAACTCGCAAAAAGTAGAACTCACAAAGAGCTTCTAACTCACAAATAGTTAACTCACAAACAGAGTAGAGGGAAAGATTTAACCAAACTAATCACACTTTATGTGATGGATAAATAAAAAATTTATAGCTCAATCTTTCTAAGCTCAAATGATAAGAATCACACTTGTTTTGCACATTAAAGTGTATTGAAAGTGTAGAACTTAATGGCAATTAATGGCTTGGATAACTATCAAAACATCAGCCTTTGGTGCTTATAAAGAGTTCAAAATCTAAGTGCTTTAAAGCTTCAACAACTAGTATTTGCCCAGTGATTAGACAACTCAATCGACCAACAAGGCTGTCGGGTAGTCCGAGGCTTGTCCGAACAGTATTAAATAGTCTACTGGAAGCATGCGGTCGATCTCAAGGGGACCTTGGTCGACCAGAGAAATAGCTCGGTCGTCCGAACTATAACATAAGTCGATCGTACTAACTGGTTGTTGGAGTTCAAGAACATTCAAAAGTGACCAAGTGTAACTTCGCAGTTTTGTCGACCTTTCACACAGGTTGGTCAACCGACCTTCAAGAGGTCATCCGAGCTTTGAGGCACGCTCGACCTAGGTGAGGCTCTAAAGTGGATTTTCCACTAAGTCTCTATTCTAATGTTCTCTAACTCATGCTAGTCATTTTGTGCTAAAAGAACACCTTTGAGAAACTTTTTCAAACACATTTATTCTTTTGTTGATCGAATGATCAAAACAACAGTTTTCAAAGCACAAGGCATTCCATTTTAGAAAACATTTCAAGTGCATGCATGTCAAGTGTGAAACACAGTGGCATATTAGATCATAGGGTTTACACGATATAGAAATGCTAATCTACACTAGTATACCTAAGTCTTCAAGGCTTCTTCAAATGTTGGCATATCTTGTATCTTCATAGTTTACTTATTTCATTAACTTTGTGGATTTAACTTGAAGTTCTTAGAGCTTCCAAAAGATCTATCATATTTACAAATAACGTTAGATCATCACACACTTCATGCTATACCTGTTAGAGGAATAACCGGGTTTAAACAGGTTATGCAGCGGAAATAAAACGACCCGCCTCTAATAGGATCTTTCACGAGTAAGAACCTTAGACTATAGGATAGTATTATACCTTTCGAAGTGCGGAAATCGTCTGAAACGGTTTCAGTTGTCACAAACGGAACACCACCAACGCAGGCTCCGCCTCTCCCAATATCCACTAGATCTTCCGGGGATGGTCCTCTACCGTTTGGTGCTAGCCAACGCCTCGTAGAAGTCCTGAAGACACTCTTCAAGATGGAGTATATATATATGGTGGATATATGACCTTTCGAAGAACAAGAAACAGTTTTCTTACTTCTTTTCTATTAGCCAAAGCTAGAAAACAAGTATATAGAAAAGTTGTCTTTTCTTTTTATTCAATCTCTATTGAATGCTCTCTATTTTTCTCTCTATTCTTAGCTTTCAAAAGCTGGAGAATAATGACTTAGAATGCTAGGAAAAATCAGCATTTTTCTTAGTCATTCAAAGGATAGTGGGGAGAGAGAAAGTGGGAGATCATGGAGGAAACCACTCTTCCACATTCTCCACCACTTCAACCTCCTTCTAGGAGATAATAGTTGAAAATATATCCCATTTTTTCAGCCATAAGGTCGGTCCAAATGGGTTGGTCGGCCCAATCATATTGGTCGGCCCAACCCGATTAAGGGCCCAATCCAATCCCGGCCCAATCGAATTGGCGCACCTTAGATTAAATGTACTCCAACAAGCCCCCATCCAGCTTGATCTATGAGTGCGACCCGAGAGGTATCTATGATGTTGGCCGTGACATCATATGCCACAGGTAATGAGAGGTATCTAGCAACGCATCATTACCCCCAATTCATAAATGTCTGGTGACTATCATAATCACATCATTTGACATTTGTATTTAAATCCTTTTGTCCTTGATATCTAAATTGAACACAAGTCATGGAAAAAGTCACACTTGTATTGTCCAATCTTTTAGTTTCTTGATTCGCGAGAAGACTAATCAAATGACATCAATATCATATACTGATTCATTTGTTCATGGCCATGAATTAGTCGACTCCATCAAAGGGGGCCCAAGATATCGCTCCCTGCTATATAGGAGGGACAAATCCTTTCGCATCCCATTCATCCCGAACAAGATTCGTGATATACCCAATAAATGCCTTTATTGCTCACCCTCGTTACTGGATAGTGTTTAACATTATCAAAGCATAACACTAGCCATGCAAGAACTCTTATGAGACCTCAAGTCGAAGGATCTCATATGCAACCCTGAGTCAAAAATTGAGAAACACCGTTGACTATTATATAACAACCCATGGTGTGTTTCTCATGTCTGGGTCTCGTCCCAAGATAGTGATTCTCTAATCATATATACCCATGTGACGATCTGATATCTTATATCAATCACTGCACATACTAGTCTTACGCATTATTATTGTCCTCGAAGATTCCATAATAATGTTCAACTAGGGACATTTCAGAATCATAACAATTATGAATACTATTCTAAGGACATATTATTTTATTATGTTTTTAAGAACGCAGAAACATAAAAATAATACTGGAATTTATGCCTTTTTATTCATCAAAATGAAAATTACATAAATACGATACAATAATCTCCCACTTGCACTAAAGACCCAAAATCATCTAATGATTGGTCTTTAAGGGCATACTAATGACTGTCTTTAAAGATCAGCCCTCCAGATATCGGATACCCATGGAGCTAGTGTGACGATCATGCTGCTGCTGCGACAGTGGCTTCGTCAGTGGATCGGCGACATTGTCTGCCGAATCTACTCTACATATTGAAGGGAATCATGGGCGGAAACTCGTTCCAAACACCCATGAGTCCTCCCCTGAAGGATCCGTTCATACAAAACGAATCGAAAAACAACAAGAAAAGACTTACAATTTCGGGTTCAAGAATCCGATTCTTGAATGGAAGATGTTGTTTCTTGAATACTTTGTTGCCACCAACAGAATTCCCTTTGCGAAATATCCCTCTACCGGTATCCACGCGACGAGACGGGCAGCGAGTGCTAGCTCTACGTCTTTCTGAGTTTCGGAATTGTAAGAGAAAAGGGAGACCGAAAACTGAAATCGAATTTCAGAGAGTTGGTGATTTTTGCGGCTGAAAAATTCATAGGCTAGGGTTTCGGCCAAGAGATCATTATATAAGGTATGAGAGTTTGTTCCCATAACCAACTCTCACATCCTCAACTCCGCTCGGCAGTGGGAGTCTTTAACTCCCACGTCCCCTAGACTTCTGCTGCTAGTGGGAGTCCTTATCGGATAATTACTCCCACGTAATCCCAGCTATACCGAAAATGCCCCTTATCTCTAATTCGAATAATAACGCTTTATCATTCTCGTAGAAAGTGAATGTCGATACAATGAACCTAGACACATTCTAGATTCATTGAATCAGACATGAAGCTCGTTAGCTCGTCTATGCGTGTGACCCTGTAGGTTCATCTCACAATGGCAATGAAAACACACTTAGTAGTAGTATGTGTTCATAAATCACAAGCGGTCCCTAGCAGGACATTGTGACTACCCAAAGTGAATGAATATACAACGAAACCTAATATCAATCCACTATTTAATCCCTTTGTCTCGCGATATCCTAATTAAGCATAAGGCATTGTAGTCGTCACCCTTATTAAGCTTAATTGTATTTATGCTCGATCTCCAGGTAGACTGTTCCAACAAATAGTATCCAATAACCACTTTATCAAATACATTTGAGCACGGCCATGCATTTAGACAGTCTTTCCCTATCGAGGGGCCCATGGATATCTCTCTCTAATAAGAGAGGGACAAATTCCTTACAATGCCTCTCACATTCAAGCCATGATAGGACACTACATCCGATCATCAGTCGTATTGATTACTCGATTAAAAGTAACGTACGACTGAGTCAAAACGTGGCTCCATTCATGCTAGAATCAATGGAGACATAAGGTCTAAGGATTCTAAAATAGTATTGAGGAAGTAATACTTATGACTAAGGACCATGAAGTATTACTTCTCTAACGGATCACGTCCAATACAATGTATCCCTATATATATTGTATCTATGATATGATTTGTATTCATTACACATGATTAGTAAAACGTAATCATCAATCAAACATCATACTAGTTTTATTTCATTGTAAAATAGATTACATAAAACTAGGGACAACTAGAATAGTAATTACATAAGCAAATGAGTTTTACTATCAAATCACGCATTTGATGTTCATAAGCAAAATTAACTATTCATATGAAATGCTCAAAAAGATAAAACGTACAACATATGCTAATGGTCCTAGGGCACTACTAACAATCTCCCACTTGCCCTAGGTCCAATCATACTTGATCCTCAATCCCATTGACCTAGTATGACTCTCATGTTTAGGCTATGGGAGTGGCTTAGTCAATGGATCTGCAATGTTGTCTTCTGTATGAACTTTGCAAATACTAACGTCCCTTCTGTCGTAGAATCTGCGATGGTCGATTGCTTTGAACTGCGCCAGCTCACAACACCTCCATTCAAGTTAAACACATATCCCGATTGCGCTCGGAAATCATCTCCGTCGGTTTGGAAACTAGCATCGGTGTAACCACTTACAACGAGCTCATCCGCCCCTCCATAAATCAAGAATGTATCATTAGTCTTTCGCAAGTACTTGAGGATATTCTTGATCGAGATCCGATGGGACGTTCACCGTAATTAGATCGGTATCCGCTCGTAAGGCTTATGGCAAACGAGACATCCGGGACGAGTACATAACATGGCGTACATGATGGATCCTATGGCGAAGCATAAGGGATCTCTTTCATGCGTTCTAATTCGGCAGAGCGTTTTAGAACATCTGTTTGTTCGACGTAACAGTTACCATGTGCCATAGGACAAAGGCCCTTCTTAGACTCTTACATGCTAAACCGCTTTAGCACCTTGTCTATATATGTACTCGACTTAGGCCAATGAGTCTCCCCGGATCTATCTCTATAGATCTTGACTCCCGAATATAGCTGCATCGCCTAAGTCTTTCATAGAGAAACACGTACTCAACCAAGCCTTGACGGGACTTTAAGGTTGGTATGTCGTTTCCAATGAGTAGTATGTCATCTACATACAAAACCAGAATACGATTGAGCTCCCACTAACCTTCTTGTAAACACAAGGCTCATCCTCATTTCTAATGAAGCCAAACTCACTGGACGTCATCATTAAATCGGATGTTCCAGCTTCAGAAGCTCGCTTGAGTCCATAAATGGATCTCTCAAGCTTACATACTTTTTCCAAAGATTCTCCGGAGTGACAAAACCTTCAAGCTGTGTCATATACACATCCTCTTCAAGTTTTCCATTAAGGAAAGAGGTTTTGACATCCATTTGCAAAATTTCATAGTCATAGTAAGTCTGCAATAGCAAGCAAAATTCGAATGGACTTGAACATAACTACAGGGGGAAAAGGTCTCGTCATAGTCAATACCATGAACTTGTTTGAAACCTTTCGCGACCGAGTTGCTCCCTTGTACGTGTGTACATTCCCTTCCATGTCGGTTTTAATCTTAAAAACCCATTTGCACCCTATGGGAGTTACCCTTCAGTGGATCAACCAAGATCCAGACTTGGTTTGTGTACATGGAGTCCATTTCGCATCTCATGGCCTCAAGCCATTTCTCGAATCCCAGGGCTATTAATTGCTCGCTTTGTAGGTCGAAGGTTCATCGTGATCCACAAACATAACATCACCATGTTCTCGTTATGAAAAAATCAAATTTTTTCCGGAGGTGGACGACGAACTCTACCGGACCTACGCAATTCTTGTGTTTCTTGAACCGGTGATGGCCGCACTAAATCTGCTTTGTGGCACTCGCCGCACAACAACTTGTGGAGTCTGTCTCAATTTCCATCTTATCATTAGTGCTAGGTTGAGAGTCCTGAACTTCAAGAAGTTCTACGCTACTCCCACTCGTGTTTCTAGAAATAAATTCTTTTTCTAGAAAGACTCCGTCATGAGCAACAAACACTTTGTTTTCGTTAGGGATAAAAAAGTAGTATCCTTTAGTTTCCTTAGGATAACCTACAAATATGCACTTTTCAGATTTTGGAGCTAGCTTATCGGAGTTGAGCGTTTTACAAAAGCTTCACAGCCCTCAAATCTTGAGGAAAGACAAACCCGGGACGCTTCCCAGCCCATAACTCGTATGGCGTCTTTGCAATCGATTTAGATGGAACGCGGTTAAGTGTTAAAGCCGTTGTCTCTAGTGCGTGTCCCCAAAAAGAATCGGGGCAGCTCGTGTGACTCATCATAGAACGAACCATATCTAATAAGGTTTTGTTCCTCTTTTCGTATACACCATTCCATTGTGGAGTAGCCGGGAGGAGAAAGTTGTGAAACGATTCCACATTCCTTTAGATAGTCACGAATTCTTGACTCAAGTATTCTCCTCCTCGATCGGATCGAAAAACCTTAATACTCTTGCCAAGTTGGTTTTCTACTTCTAGTTTAAACTCTTTAAACTTAGCAAATGCTTCGATTTGTGTTTCATCAAGAACACATATCCATACCCCTACCGAAGTCATCAGTAAAGGTAATGAAGTAGAGGTAACCACCCATTGCATGTATATTAAAAGGGCCACATACATCACTATGTATTAGTCCCTAATAAAGCATCGGCTCTCTCACCTAGCTTAGTGAAAGGTGATGTCGTCATCTTACCCAACAAACAAGATTCGCATCGATCATAAGATATGAAGTCAAATGATTCCAATGACCCCATCTTTATGGAGCTTGGATATGCGATCTTCGTTTATGTGGCCTAAGCGACAATGCCAGAGGTATGTCGGATTAGAATCATTAGTCTTAATCCTTTTTGTATTTATATTTAAAATTGGCATATCAAGGTCTAAAATATATAGACCATTAATCAAAGAGAGCGCTTGCATGAAAAAATATTATCCAAAAATAACGACAATCGTTGGTTTTTTATTGAAATCTCAAAACCTTTCTTGTCCAAACAAGAAATTGAAATAATATTCTTAGTTAAACTTGGTACATAGAAACAGTTTTTCTAAACCCCAAAACAAGCCCTCGCAGCAAAGTAAAAGTACAAGTCCCTACAAACTAGTGGCTGCAACACGTGCTCCATTGCCAACTCGTAGTTCCACTTCACCATTTGCCAACTCTCTACTCCCTTTGCAGCCCCTCGCACATTAGTACAAATGTGAGAACCACATCCCAGTATCAAGTACCCAAGAAGTAGTTGTATTTAAATTGATATCAATCACATTAATATCAACAACATAAATACTTGAGCCCGAAGCAACATTTGCTTTCTCCTTTTCCATCATTTTTCCTGCAATATAGCTTTTGCAGTTCCTTTTCCAGTGACCCTTTTCACCACAGTGATGACAAATAGAGTCCTTGGCTACACCACCCTTAGATTTCAGTGCATTGTTGAAAGTGGTTTGCTTGCCCTTGGGCTTACCTTTCGGTTTGCCTTTAGATTTCACAAAACCTTTGCTTTTGCCCTTTTGCACCATCAGTATGGTGTTGGGCTTCGACTTGCCTATTTCCTTCTCGCCAGTCCTCAGCATGTTCAACAACTCAGTAATGGCTTGTCAATTTCATTCATGTGATAATTCAGAATGAACCGATCGAATGACTCAGCAACGATTGCAAGATCAAATCGACTGACAGCTCTTGCCCCCAAAGGAAATCCCCAGCTTTTTCAAGGTTCCGAACATAACCTATCATCTTAAGAACGTGAGTTCCTACCGGCATTCCTTCGGACATTTTGCATTGAAAAAGAGATTTCGATACGTCGAATCTCTCCCCGGCGTGCTTGTCCCTCGATATAGTTGCTTCAGTGAGCCAAAGATCTCATAAGCCCCCCATGTCCTCATGTTGCTTCGAAGCTCGTAGTTCATGGTGACAAGCATGAGGCTAGACACATCTAAAGCATCACTACAATGCTTCGATAAGCACTTCTTTCAATGGTCGAAGCGCAAGCCTCCAGTGTATCGAGAATAGGTCGTTTCTAGAACATACAAACTTTTCTTTCATGCTTGAGAACGATTCTCAAGTTCTTGAACCAATCGAGGAAGTTAACTCCCTCTAATTTGTCCTTCTCAAGGGACGTAACGCAGTTGATAGTGTTTGGTTTGAATTTGCCATTTTTCTACAACAAAATACATATGCAAAGTAAGTACCGATAAAAGAAATCATTATTAGGGCTTTTATCTTTTTAATGATTTCTCCCACTATTTTCTTCGAGTGAATAACCCTCATTATCAACTCGTAAAGTTCGTTAACTTTCTAGCGGGCCAAGATCCATATTTCACCTCGTTCTGAGTCAGCTTTGGCTGATCGCCCAAAACTTAGTTATTTAGGTAGGCAACGTTTGCCAATTACATCAAATTATGTAATTCTTGGTTAGTTGAGTGAATAACATTTATTCAAGCGTATCATTATACACTTTTCTCAACTCTTTTGCCTCTAGATCCTCAATCCATTTATTGAGATAATCCAGTTAACTAGGACCCTAAGTTTTTTGCCAGCGGATATCACAAATTATCCTTCGCGCCTCACCCTGAATAGACACGTATGTACAGCCTTTGGCATGTCCCATACTAATGTCGATCTAGGCCTTGACGAGGGTCAAACTTAGGAAGGCACTAATTAATATTTAATTGAGGGGTTTTGTTTTTAACAATCTCACCGTAAAAGCATAAATAAAACAGCTTTATGCTTATATACATATGCATCCAATACATAAAAGTAAAAATGCAATAGTAATCGCTATATCCTATTCGGGTTTTTCCAAGCCAATGGAAAAACCGTGAAGTCAATCTAAGGGTGTGTAAAGAAAAATTCTATTTTACACCGTCTTGACCTTCAAGTGGTTGTCTCCAAATCATCATCATTGTCTGTATCTTTCTCCTAATCTAGAATTACATAATTCTAAGGAAACCTCGAGTTACATTCGAGGGGATTTGATGAGAAGAGAATTACAACTTTTGATAAAAATAGATAGGCACGATACGCAGATCGTATTTATAAAATAAACCGACAGGGTAAAGGCGATTACTATGCATCATGCTCAACTAACATAACAATTTATGAAAAAATGAGCAACCAAAGAAATGAACATTTCATATTCTCGTTTCAGCCGGTGGACTGCCACCATGCTCGGTCGTCCGAACAAAGTACTGAGAGTACTCGGTTGACTGAACATACATTTAGGTCGACCGAACAGAGTACTGAGAGTACTCGGTTGACCAAAACAAGCATTTCGGTTGACCAAAATTCTCGACTCTCATACATAAAAATGATGCAAAAACATGTCATACATGATATACAACATTTCTAGCAATCCTAAGGCATGCAAAATATAGATTCATAATCCATATTAAAATACTATAGCACATTAAGTCTATAGGGTACTCGTGAGTGGCTCTGATACCACTGTTAGAGGAATAACCGGGTATAAACAAGTTATGCAGCGGAAATAAAATGACCCGCCTCTAATAGGATCTTTCACGAGTAAGAACCTTAGACTATGGGATAGTATTATACCTTTCGAAGTGCGAAAATTGTCTGAAACGGTTTCAGTTGTCACGAACGGAACACCACCAACGCAGACTCCGCCTCTCCCAATATCCACTCGATCTTCCGGGGATGGTCCTCTACCGCTTGGTGCTAGCCAACGCCTCGTAGAAGTCTTGAAGACACTCTTCAAGATGGAGTATATATATATATGGTGGATATAGGACCTTTCGAAGAACAAGAAACAGTTTTCTTACTTCTTTTCTATTAGCCAAAGCTAGAAAACAAGTATATAGAAAAGCTATCTTTTCTTTCTATTCAATCTCTGTTGAATGCTCTCTATTTTTCTCTCTATTCTTAGCTTTCAAAAGCTGGAGAATAATGACTTAGAATGCTAGAAAAATCAGCATTTTTCTTAGTCATTCAAGGGATAGTGGGAGAGAGAAAGGGGAAAGTGGGAGATCATGGAGGAAACCACTCCTCCACATTCTCCACCACTTCAACCTCCTTCTAAGAGATAATAGCTGAAAATATATCCCATTTTTCCAGCCATAAGGTCGGTCCAAATGGGTTGGTCGGCCCAATCATAATGGTCGGCCCAACCCGATTAAGGGCCCAATCCAATCCCGGCCCGAAACCCGGCCTGACCCAATCGAATTGGCGCACCTTAGATTAAATGTACTCCAACAATACCAAGTAAGGCCGAGGTTAAAGAAGCAGTGTTTGGCTTGAGCCCTTCAAGTGCAGCAGGTCCCGATGGCTGTACATGTTGGTTCTTTCAGTCATGCTGGGATATCATTGGTGATGATGTGACTCAAACAGTCCGAGACTTCTGGGCTGGCCTTCCATTGCCCCGGTCCATGGCTAGCTCCATTCTTGTGTTGAACACGAAAACAGATAGCCCGACATAGTTTGGTGAGTTTCGCCCAATATCACTATGTACATTCTCAAGCAAGATTATTTCTAAAGTCGTTGCAAATCGATTTTCCAAGTTATTGAACTCTCTTCTTAGTCGATATCAATCGGATTTCGTCAGGGGACGGGTCATAACGGATAATATTCTTATGGCTATGGAGATGATGGGTTCGTTGAATAAAAAAGTACGAGGTGGCAACATGATTATAAAGATGGATATGATGAAGGCCTTTGATCGCATATCCTACACTTTTATTATCTCAGTTCTTCAACGCTTTGGGTTTAGTGCTCACTTCATCCATATGGTTTGTCATCTTCTAGAAAATAATTGGTTCTCAATTTTGATAAACGGTAGCCCAAATGGATTCTTTTGTTCAGGAAGAAGGGTGAAGCAAGGTGATCCATTATCCCTGCTACTTTTCATTCTTGTCGCGGATGTCTTCTCCAAAGGCCTAGACCGATTACTACTGAATGGAGCATTTCGCCGTTTGTGGTGCCTCCATCCGAGATCATAGTCTATCACTTATCTTATGCAGACGATGTGGTGATCTTTTTGAATGGTGGGAAGCGCGGCCTTCAAACGCTTATTTCTTATATAAAACAGTATGAATCCTCCTCAGGGCAAAAAGTGAATGAGGGCAAGACATCCTTCTATGTCTCTGGTCGGACCTAAGCTCGACAAATACAAATGATTCAAAGGGTGACGGGTTTTACGCGAGGTACTTTCCCACTAATCTACCTCGGCTGTCCATTATATACGGGTAGGGCCAAAGTTATTTGTTTCTCTTCTATAATTGAGAAGATCTCAGCAAGGATGGCGGGTTGGCAAATGAAGCTTCTCGGATTTGGTGGATTGTTAATATTAGTCTGTCACGTCCTCACTTCATTGGTATTACATATTCTGGAAGTTTCGAGTCCTCCAAAACAAGTGTATGTTGATATCGAGCGCATTCTCGCTAAATTTTTGTGGGGAAAATCGCAATTTGGGGAAAAGAGGCATTGGATGTCTTGGCATCGTCTTTGTCGGGACACTTTGCAAAATGGGTTGGGGCTGCACTCTTTAAAATCGTATCAACAAGCGTTTTCATACAAGTTATAGTGGAGATTCCGAACTTCAGATTCTCTATGGCGAGATTTCATGCTCAACAAATTTTGTCGCCAATATCCGCATTCGTCCTGGTTCCCAACACTCATTTCGGTACATCGATTTGGAAGAGACTACTACACGCCCGTGATTCAATTGAGACACACATTGGCCTCCTTATCAGATGAGGAGAATCATTCTTTTGGCACGACGATTTCACTCTAGATGGATATCTTCGGGTATGGCGGAAACTGGGAACATCACGGAAACTAGGAATATTAAGGACTTCCTAGGTATATCTGGATGGAGTGATGAAGCAAGGCGATTGGTTCCAGCAGCCTCACGATCCCTTCCACATATTGCCATTGGTTCTGGGAGAGACGAGTATATTTGGAAGCTCGAACCAAGAGGATAATTCACCATCTCCTCGGCCCTTAAAGTAATGCAGCCGAAAGGTATCCTCCAATTCTCTCGTAGCCAGATTTGGTCCTCTGTTTTACCCCTTTCCTTGAGCGTATTCATGCGGAGTCTTTTTAATCGGTTCCTTGCTTTAGATGAGATTCGACAAGGTTGGTAGTAAGTCTAGCATTGCATTGTTACCGTCATCATGGAACTGAGACTTTTAACCATGTTTTCCTTGACTGTTTTGTGGCTCAATTTCTATGGAAGCATGCTTGTGCCTCTGTTGGAGTCCCTTGGCAAGATTTGAGGTATGATTCTCCTCTATCACTTATCAAACAATTGTGGTGGAAAGGGAAAGGAAAATGGCAAGATATTAACACCATTTTGTTTGCAAGTGTGTGTTGGATACTTTGGAGGGCTTGATGTCGATTCGTGTTTGATGGGGCTCGCTCTAACGGTCGGAGTTTGCTAAGGGAATTAGACTATTATGTGAAACCGAAACTCCAATCCGCAGGGCTGCTAGATTTATTTATGGGAACACACACGGCTAGTTGGACTGCTCGCGGAAAATCACAGGTGGTTAAGTTGTATAGCCGAGATGAAACACCCATTTTGAATGTGGATGGAGCCTCGAGGGGCAATCTCGGGCTTGCGGGAGCAGGAGGCATATTGCGTACTCCACTTGGTATATTCACTACAACAAAAAAGGTCTATTGTGACCTTTGACATATGTCGTGATAAGGCAAAAAAAGTCAATATAGATTTATACCAACATTTATTGTAAATGTCGAATAAATGTCGCATTTGTTTGTGTCGTTATGATTTTGTACGCCATTTGTTACAAGCGCCAGTGTCTATCTATTACGACGTTTGTTGTGTCATTTCCAATTGTATCAAAAGGTCGTTTTGCCGTCATTTGTAAATAATCGTAACAAGTTGCCTATTACAATGTTTGTAAATAGCGTGAATAAGTAATTATTGCGATATCTGTTACGACATTCATAAATTATGAAGCCAATCTGGTCGAGCCGAGCCAGAGCAGGAGCCAGACCCTATACAAGCCGAGCCGAATCTGGAGCTGAAGTCTAGACAAGTAGAGTCGCCGAGTCTAGGTTGAATAAGTTATTATAAAGTTTCTCCATACTCAATGGGATGAGAATTGAACCCGCGAACTCCCACATGTATGTCATGCGGTAGGCCGCTGTGCTAACTAATCATTTGTTATTTTTTGTTCCTGCTATTATATTTATTATAATGGATTTTTGGATTTTGTACCTTTAGTTATTTTAATTTCTCTTTGTGTTTTGATTTTTTTCCATGAATCAAATTAAAATTAATACACTCTCATTAAATTTGGAATACTTAAATTTCTTTATTCTACATGATATAAATGTCTCTTTAAGAGTTGCAAAGGTAACTATTTAATGACAACGTTTAATGTAAATGTCGATAACTAACATTAAAATGTTGTATGAACATCTATATTACAACCGTCGTTAGAAACTTTGTTAAAAAATAGCGACATTTATATGAAATGTCACATGATCTAACTATATAATATATAAATGTCGCTACATGAGTCGCAAAAAGTAAAATTTATAGCAACATTTGATCTAAATGTCGCTAATGAAAATCAAAATGTTGATTTGAACAACAATTATTATAATCTTCTCTATGAAAAGTCGTATAAAAGTCAATTATAGCGATGTTTGTTTGAAAATGTCACAATATCTAACAACATAACATATAAATGTCGCTATATGAGTCGCGAAAGAAACCATTTATAACAATATTTAATATAAATGTCATTATCCAAATTCTGATTTTTTTTTTTTTTTGTTCAGCTTACCTCCTTTAATCAATACATAGGATGGACATATCCAAATTCTAAGATGTTCAAGATTTGGCTTTCGCCCGACCCACATCTCAAAGGGAGTCTTCAGTACGGATTTGGAAGGTACCATATTCAGAATATATATAGATGTTTCTGAGGAATACCCCAAAAGGATATACGAAGAGTAACATGAGACATCATGCTTTTGACCATCTCCATAAACGTCTTATTTCTCCATTCAGCTACACCATTATGCTGGGGAGTACCTAGTTTAATCAAGTGAGAAACTACTCCACACTCCTTTAAGTAGTCATGAAATTAATCAGATAGATATTCTCCACCACGATCGGATTTCAACACTTTAAGTTGTCTACCTATTTTACACTTCACTTATTTCTTTAACTCCTTAAATTTCTAAAACGAATCAGACTTGCGCCTCATCAAGTAGATATAATCAAAATGTGTTTTTTTCATCTGTGAATGTGATGAAATACTCGTATCCACCTCTTGTAAGGTGTAGATACAGGATTGTATACATCAGGGTGTACTAAGTCTAGTATTTCTTTGGCTATAGGTACCCTTTGATTGAACGACTTTTTGGCCATTTTACCATTAGGCGGGATTCCCACTGATGCCATTCTTCCACTCTTAATGAGCCCAAAGGACCATCATTGATAAGACTTTGAATCCGTTTGACATTTATATGGACCAACCTAAGATGTCACAAATACGAGTAATTTGATGTGATCTTTCTCTTTTTTATTAATAAATCCATTTATGTATTAAGAGATGAGAAAATGTTCAGTACTAAACTTGTCCCCAAAATGCATGAGAAACAACCTTCCTTGAGTTTATAACCAAACCCCATCAAAATACTCGGGAAAATTAACCAGGCAAAACACATGATCTTTTTTTACCCCAAACAACCTCATGCCACCACCCACAACTTCATACCCCATATTCCTGGCTGCTTGTACAATGTAAAACAAATATATTGAATTTTACAAATTCATAAAATCGTGACTAAATTGTATGTTTTTTTCCTTGATAACTGTCAAGAAAGCCGTGGCCCAGTGAGGCAAGCCTTTACCTGTGACTAAGAGGTCTCAGGTTCGACACCCGCCTCCTACGTGAGGCCATAAAATTCTCTAGGAGAGAATTAAAGGTGCTGGAAAAAAAAACTGTCATTTCTATTTTATCCAACCTATTAGTACACATTAAATTTCTGCTAATAAAAAATAGAATCAAAATTAATATCGTTCAATAACTTTAATCCGAAACAAACATGAAAGATTCATCAAAATGAAAAATAAATTTTTTTCAATAACTGTAATCTGAAACAAATAAGAAAAATTCATCCAATACAAAATAAATAAAAAAGATTGTTCAAGAACTTCACCTTTGCTGAAAAAGACTAGGAACACTCTTTTATCTCCTAAACAAATATGCAGCTGAGCTTTTTATTTTGATTGGAGAGAGAAACATGTAAATGTGTGTTGCTTATTGTGTTTTTTATTTTTATGTTTGGTAATAAAGACAGGATGTTTTGAATGGTTTAAATTACTGGTGGAGCAATACTAAAATATTCAGCAAAAAAAGAAGAAGAGCAAATAGCTTTTTCTGGCACAAAACTAGTTATGAGTGCTATATTTGTCACAAATCACATTTTCGTGCTATATCTACCACAAAACTAGTTACAAGTGTTATATCTGCCACAAATCGTTTTTCCATGCCTTTTTTGCCATTAAACATTTTATGAGTGCTAAAAATGCCACAAAAAGAGGGAGGGTGAAGGGAAAAATAGGTAAAAGATCAAATTAATTTCAATTAGACCCTAAAATCAAAATTTTATATTATATTGGGTACCTAATTTTATTTTATTTTTAATACTTGACCCTTCTTCCCAAATTTACCAAAACCCTCACCGCTACCTTCTTCTTTCTTCTCTTCCCACATCGAGCCACCACCACCTCTCATCCCGTTACCCAATCCCTGCCCCCACCCATACCAAAGAGTACCAAATTTGACAAAAAATGACTATGTGAAGATTTGGAGAGGCGTGGTGAAGGTGATAGCCTAGCAAAAATGTCTAAGAACAATTAGATATTCTTTGGAAATTGGTCTGCATTTTGCATATTGCTTTGCGAGTGTCCTTTTTGTTCAAGAATTCTGATGGTTTCAGATGCAAAGCATCTATGTTAGGTTAATTATGTACTGTAAATTAGTCTACATTTTGTTTAGTAATTTGACTGGTATGTATTTTGTTTAAATTTTTTTGATGGTTTTAGCAGCAAAGCACTTGGTTAATCATGTAGTGAAAATTGATTAGCGTTTTGCTTATTGGTTTGACTTATATGTATTTTTTAAAATAGTTTCTAAAGGTTAGAGGAGCAAAGCATTTGTGAAATTTGTTATATGTGTCTGAAATATAGATCTAGAAGTGCTTTCATCATATGGATTTGCTATTCTTGGTTAATTTTCAGGGGGTATGGGTGGGGGTTAGGGATTGGGTGGCGGCGGTGGCTCGAGGTGGGAGGAGAAGGAAGAAGAAGGTGGTGGAGGCTTTGATATATTTGGGCAGAAGGGGTCAATTATTTAAAAAAATAATTTTTTGTACCAATTAAATATAAAAATGTGATTTTAGAGTCTATTTGAAATTAATTTTATCTCTTACATATTTTTCCCTTCACCCTCCCTCGTTTTGTGGCATTTTTAGCACTCATAAAATGTTTCATGGCAGAAAAAGGCACTGAAAAAATGATTTGTGGCAAATATAGCACTTGTAACTAGTTTTGTGGCAGTAAAAAACACGAAAATATAATTTGTGCGAGATATATAGACTCAGTATTAATTTTTCATGCAGAAAAAGCTATTTGCATACTAAAATACGAATGTTCTACTCATTTAAAGCATTTGATACTATTATTATGTTATCTCATACTATGCAATATTTTTACTAGCAGTTTTATGTGGTATTTACACATCCATGGCAGCATATTATAATAGTAAGTTTGTTACTACCTCCGTTCCTAAATATAAGACTTTTAGGACAATGAGCAAAAATTGAGGAAGTAAAAATTAAAATATTTATTTAAAAAAAATATTAATACATAATATTATCTTAAATAGAATTAGTGGCATACAAGTTATATTTAAGATAATAATATTAGTACTTTGATTAAAACATCTTGAATTTTGTTTCATTAATTTTTGGAGCAATTTGCGTATTTTAGACTTAAACAATTTTTGCTTTTCACTTTTTGGACTTAAACTTTGTTTTCGACCTTTTGTAGACATAAACAATTTACGGGCACCCCGATATAGATTTTTTTCAAATTTCCGACCAAAATCGGTCACGTGACAAAATCGTGCTGATCAAATTGGGGGCAAAATTGGAAACTCAAACGATTTCTTCAAACTCATTTATGACCCGACCCGACCCGGCTCCTTATTCATCTTCTCCATTACCACCATCTCCTTCTTCTCCATCAAAACTATCACCATCTTCTCAAACAATTAAACAAAAAATAAAAAATTAGACTCCCTAAAACAACAAGGAAACCAATAGGTGCATGGATGCAGTAGCCAAGGAAGAAGGCAAAGCTCTCTTCCATTATATTTTTTTTAACCATCTCCTCCCACCTTCTTTTCCCTTCCTCCTCCTGCTCCCTCCACCGCCGGAGCTTTGGTGAGACTTCAGAAATCGCCCCCTCCCGTCATAAACCTTCTTTCCCCTCCCTCCTTCCTCATCGAATCCCGAACCACCTTCTTCTCCCTCCCTGTGAACCACCTTCTTCTCCTTCCCTCTTCTGATCCCTCCACTGCCGGAGCTTTGGTGAGACTTCAGAAATCACCCCCCTCCCGTCATAAACCCATTTCCATAAAACCCAAATCATTTTAGCAAATGGACCGGTAGAAAATGGAACCATTTCCACTGCTGGATTGTTGGATTTGTATTCAATTTTACACACTATTTTCCTCCAATTGCTGCAATTGATTTTACCCTAAGATTGATTCAAGTGTCTTTGTTGGTGGTAGTTTAGATGGGTGGAGGAGATGGGGTTTGGTTATGGCATTGGGAACGGTGGTCAGTGTTGGTGTTGGAGGCGGTGGTCGGAGATGGAGATGGAGTTGGAGAGAAGGGGTCCGACCCATTGTGGTGATGGTGTTTAAGGTGGAATTGTTAAAAGATGAAATGACATTTTTGTCCCTGTTAAAACGACACAATTTTGAATGTCGGTGAGTTTTTTGTCGAAAATTTGAAAAAAATCTATATCGGGATGCCCGTAAATTGTTTATGTCTACAAAAGGTCGAAAACAAAGTTTAAGTCCAAAAAGTGAAAAGCAAAAATTGTTTAAGTCTAAATATGCAAATTGCTCTAATTTTTGCTACTTGTCCTGCAAATCTTATATTTAGAAATGGAGGTAGTACTTCTGTTGATTATTCATGTCATGATATGTTATATTTAATTATTATGATATAAACAATTGCATTTAATTTGTGTATGACAGGAAATTCTAAGAATATATTGTAGGATGCAAGAAAAAATGCCTGAAAATGTAACACTGTCCAATGAGATTAGTTGTAAATGGACAACTAATGTTATGGAGAGAGTTGTCATTGAAGGTTAAGAAAATTTTATTGTGGAAAACGAAATAACTATGATGGACACCATTATACTTGGAAAGGAAGCTGATGACCAGTTCATGTTTTATGTGTTTGGAGAAAATGATCTTCAGAGGAATGCCCCATTTGGCAGTGCCACGCAATTATGTCGTATAGTGGAATACAGCCAACAACTCCATGAAATGGTAAATAATTCGTATTATTTGTCTGTATGATTCCTTTAAAATCTCCCCCGACTTTCTTTATCAGATTATTTATTTCTTATAACATGTTGTGCAGAAACTCCCAGATAGTATTGTTATCAAAGAAAGACACCAACATGAGAGAACAATCATGATGTCTTATGAGAAACGGATGGTAGAAGAGGGCGGGAAATATATTATTCGGAGAGGATGGAGTCGTTTTGTGAGGGACATTGGGATTCAGTGTGAACATTCTGATTTTTGAAATGTCCGAGGGGGAATTCCTCTACTACAACGACGTGTGTGTTACAACTCGAATACTGATTAGAGATAAAAACAACAAAATGATGGCGCCAGACCATCTAATGCACAACAAATTGAGGGATACCAAACTAATGAAAATGTTAATGAAGCAACAAGAGATACCACCAAGGCAAAGAGTGCAGAAAAGTAGTATAAACCCACAAGTCTTTCTTAGAGCCAAGCTAAAGAACATTATGCAAAAGGCAAGTTAAACCTACTCCAAATTTCAGCAAAATAGCAGAAAAGTATTCGTTTAAACACTAGGAACAGAATCCAGAAGCCAACTAAAACATACATAGTGAGACTCTGCAAACAGACCTAAAGGAGAAGAAAAAATGTAACCAGCTAAACGGTTTAGACAATAAACAACTAGGAGATCCAGCAAATCGCTCCATGTTGCTTCTATCGCAGCCTGGCTAGTTCCTAACGGGGAGCAGCATCAGATAATGATAAAACCAGCCTTACAACCTGCAAAACATCATAATTTTTTTCATTGATAATGCTTCTTGGTAATAAAAGATGATTTAATTTAATAAGAGAAGTACAAGAGAATGAGTCAAAATTCTTCCCATTTATTTATAGTGGAAGGAAAAGAAAAATGTTCATTCTGATAATGCAGTGAACATTATCAGTGAAATTTTTTATCAGTTTGCACATTTTCCATTTCATTCCCACTTTAAATACATGGGAAGAACTGTTGCCAACCACCTCACCCAAAACCAAATAAAAAGGATAAAAATAAACTCTTTCCTCTCTTTCCAAGTATCTCTGCAAGAAAATGAAGAGATTCACTTGCCAAAAGTCATATCAAATCAAAAAATTGAGGGCTCTAAAGTGTTGCTTACCCTCAGTGGAAAAAGATATCCTCAAACCCAAAATTCTCATTGTCCCAATAATCCTCATGATCCCATCTTGTGTAGTCATCATAATAATCAAGATAATCATCATCACAATAACCAGATTCATAGTCAAAATCAGATAATTCCGAAAATTCACGATCATGAATCATATCAGGAAATTCATAGTCTGCTACAGAGTCATAAGGGAGCCTCAAAGATTTAATTTGTTGCAAACATCTTTTCCCTAGATCCCCACTAAGCTCAAGACCATAACACTGCCGCAAATCAAGTGATTCTAGGTGGGGACAACCATCAAGAATGGCTTGCAACCCTTTATTTGTTAAGGTATTTCCAAAAATCCGAAGGTGCTGCAATCCAGGCATGCTCACTGCAATACTTAATGCCTTTTTGTCACAGTCCTCCATATAATCATCATCTAAAAATGTAGATCCTCTGTCATTCAAGGAAAATGACTTCAACAAAGGGCATGAGCGGCCAACCATTTCTAGAGTACCATCGGAGATCGAAGTATAGAAAAGGTGTAGCTCCTCTAACAATGGAAATCTACTCAGAGGATCACCAGATATGTCATAGCAACAAGCAATTCGAAGCCTTCTGAGCTGACTACATCTGCAAGATAAAGAGTGAAGATCCAAAGACATCAAGGCTGGTATCAGGAGTGTAAAATCAATCCACAGACGTAGCATGTTAAGACAAGTAATATTTTAAAATGTTTTGGAAATACAGTGGCTGTGTGCCAAGGATATCTACCAACGGTTAGAAATTCATTATTATGTAGTAGTTACTGCATCCATCCTTCAGCCAAAAACAACATAAGCATGCATGGACAAAACTCGTATTATGCACAGGAAGAAAAGAATATGCGAAGATGCAATCAGTGCCGAAGTTACAATGATCCCTAAAACATCAACCACGCAAATATTCGAAAATAAGAAAATAAAAATCAAGGTTCATAATAGAAAAAAGAGAGGAACCATCCAGTGAATTACGTGTTATCTTAAACAGAACTTTCTATTCTCCATTCCATACTAGACGAGCAAGGAGGTAATTCTTTCTGAACATCATTACTAACAATGAAGATAAATGATTCATTAGTTGTATGGAATCTCATGTATTCTTTGGTTGATGGATATGAAAGCACATGACAAACAAGAACAATACTACAGAGTCTTGTTCTAGGCAGTCCACAACATATGGAATCTTGTACCTTCAGCCTAAAAATTGTACTCTACAGAAAGGTAATCATAATGCAACCAAGAAAAATCTTACAGGGGCCTATTTCTAGGCCGTCCATAGCATTCAAATCTTTCACCTTCGCTTAAATGATTTATTCTATTAACATAATTGAAGGATAATGCTTTATGGCTAAGTAAAATTGGCTAAACTTGACTAAAACTCCAAATTAAACACTATTCAACCATGTTGGTATAATGGATTCAACAAATTATTTACAATTTAGCCAATTAATTAGCTAAGTCTTAGCCATCTAGCAATCACCCAATTGGAAATTGTGTAAAAACCACCAAACAAAAAAACCCTAAATTATAAAAATAAATAAAAAATTCACAAAAACAAATATAATAAAGAAAAGGGCTTCTTATTTTCATCGTTTATAAAATGCAAATTAACATTTACCTATCAGCGATATACCCCAGCAAGTCGTCGGAACCAAAATAGTCAATATTAATATCAATTAACTGCCCCTGGCTAAGATCCACGGCATGGCGGCACATGATTTCTAAATCGTCAAAATCGTAAGGAGTGACATCATCAAGTTTACGCATATTAATCACTCGCCAAAAGGAGGGATCTTTGCAAACATTGCGCCAGGTTGTACACACTTTCTGTGCATTCTCCAGTATATCCATCACAGCCAGCCGCTGCAGAATGTTAGCGGTTATGTCTCGAGGCAATTCTACCCACGGCGGTGGTGGCGGCGGCTTCTTCCGCCATACTTGCTTGATTTTCTTCTGGCCTTTCCTCCGGTTTCCTTTCATTTCAGAGAAGGCTTGGTCGAGACGGTTGTTTTTGTTTTGTTTTTTTGGAGAGGGCATTTTTCCGTAAGTGGGTAAATACTCGAGTAGGGAAATGAAATAAAGTAAATTACCCTTATGTCCATTTATTATTTACGAATTTGTTTCTTTTTCCAAAATTTATTTTGTGCTCTGAATTTGCCCACTAACTTTTTTAAAAGGTAAATTACCCCATTTATTTTTAAAAAGTTAGTGGGCAAATTCAGAGCACAAAATAAATTTTGGAAAAAAGAAACAAATTCAAATAATAAATAATATATATATATATATATATATATATATATATATATATAATAAAGTTAGGCGAAGCTCTATTACGTCGACACGTGGTGTATTGTAGATTATCCTTCAATGTGAAGCTTACACGTGGTATTTGGAGCATTGATTATTTCCTAGGACATTGTGCCTCATTAACTAATGACATATATAGAATATTTGGGTAACTATGGAGCTAAACTATTAAGCAAAATAATTTATGTTATCTATAGCTATTGTAGAAGAGCTAATAGTTACAATACTTTACCTCTTTATATAAAGTTTTTGTCTTGCTCTCTAAGATTAGAACATTAAATTCTTTAATTACATTAAATTCAATGTATTGATGTAGAGAATTGAAAAATCTCTTCTTCTTATAAACATTTTATAACCTAAGTTCAAGTCACAAGTAGTTATGGAGATAAATACTTTATCAAAATAGTTTAGTATAATTTTCTTCAACAATTAATTCATAGGAGAGAATCTTAGTAGATGATTAAATCTAGAAGTTTAAAAAAGTTGTAGAATATATTAAACATGCTAAATACACGAGTTTTAAACTATTCATATTCAGATGGAATATATGTAGTGATCTAATCTTTTGTTTTTGTAGTAATCTAATCATTTATGATAGTATCGCAATAATGAACTTTTATCAGAAATCTATATATACACCATTTATGTAATTCATTTAGCTACATTTATAAAATCAATAAATGAATAAAATTCATTGAATAAAACAATTTAACAAAATAATTGAACGAATGTATATATATATATATATATATATATATATATATATATATATATATAAAAGGAAAAAACAGAATTTCAAACTTGCACGATGAATCAATTTTGTTATTTTTTAAGAAAGTGACTTTTGACTTTTTCGGAAAACCAAAAAAAGTCTAAGACTTTATATATTTTATTTATTGTCATTATTATTGTTATTGTTTTGTCGGTTAGGAAGTTGGAGGATTTTTTTCTTCTTATAAATAGAGAAATGATATGAGCAAATATGTCATGGTCTTCTTGGTTTCCATAGGTAAGAAATTCATTTTTTTTTAAATAATGCAATTCATGTTTTCACTTAATATATTAATTTCTATGTTTATGAACAAACATCTAATAATTTTGTTTTAGAGACAAATTATTTTTCAAGTACCAAAAATAAGATAATATGCGTCTCAATTTTCAGAACATGTTTTTGTTTATTCGAGGCAGAGAGCCTGCCACCTGGCAAACATGGGTAGTAGAAAATCTTAAGACTTGATTCAATTATTTTCTTGCCTTTTTTTTGGTTTTTTTTTCTCTATGTAATTATTTCCTGTTTTTGCTATGTAATTATTTTCTTACTTTTATTTACTTGAGAATGAAGATGGAGAACATGTAATACGCTATGGAGGGTGAACATTTTTTTCCTTTGTGCAAGTATAATGGTTCTTAAATGTTTCCAAAATAAGCTTCTTGAAGAAGAGTAATTAGAGAATGGGCGCAAGGGAGTTGATGAGAAATGTAGCTCTTTGGTGGTAGAAGGGAAAAAATGTAGGCTATAAAGTTCTTGGAGGATTTCATTTGAATACATATTTTATATCATATATAGAACAATTATAAAATGTGAAGGCTATTTTGTTTTCTAAAAAAATATATTTATGATGATTTTGTTTTTAGACGAAAAAAATGAATTAGCAACATATGGACAAAACTCGTATTATGCACAGGAAAAAAAGAATATGCGAAGATGCAATCAGTGCCGAAATTACAATGATCCCAAAAACATCAACCACGCAAATAGTCGAAAATAAGAAAATAAAAACCAAGGTTCATAATAGCAAAAAGAGAGGAACCATCCAGTGCATTACGTGTCATCTCAAACAGAACTTCCGATTATCCATTACATACTAGATGAGCCAGGAGGTAATTTTTTCTGAACATCATTACTAACAATGAAGATAAATGATTCATTAGTTGTATGGCATCTCATGTATTCTTTGGTTGATGGATATGAAATCACATGACAAAACAGAACAATATTACAGACACTCATTCTAGGCAGACCACAACATATGAATCTTGTACTTTCAGCCTGAAAAATTGTACTCTACAAAAAGGTAATCACAAGGCAACCAAGAAAAATCTTACAGGGGCCTATTTCTAGGACGTCCATAAATCTTACACCTTCGCTTAAATGATTTATTCTACTTACATAATTGGAAAGGATAATGCTTTATGGCCAAGTAAAATTGACTAAAATTGACTATAACTTCAAATTAAACATTATTCACCTGCTATAAGGGATTCAACAAATTATGTATAATTTTGACACAAATTTAGCCAATTAATTAGCTAAGTCCTACCAAACAAAAAAACCCTAATTTATAAAATAAAAAATTCACAAAAACAAATATAACAAACAAAAGGGCTTCTTATTTTCATCGTTTATAAAATGCAAATTAACATTTACCTATCAGCGATATACCCCAGCAAATCGTCGGAACCAAAATAGTCAATATTAATATCAATTAACTGCCCCTGGCTAAGATCCACGGCATGGCGGCACATGATTTCTAAATCGTCAAAATCGTAAGGAGTGACATCATCAAGTTTACGCATATTAATCACTCGCCAAAAGGAGGGATCTTTGCAAACATTGCGCCAGGTTGTACACACTTTCTGTGCATTCTCTAGTATATCCATCACAGCCAGCCGCTGCAGAATGTTAGCGGTTATGTCTCGAGGCAATTCTACCCACGGCGGCGGCGGTGGCTGCGGCGGCCACCATACTTGCTTGATTTTCTTCTGGCCTTTCCTCCAGTTTCCTTTCATTTCAGAAAAGGCTTGGTCGAGACGGTGGTTTTTTTTTTTTTTTTTTTTTTGAGAGAGCATTTTTCCATAAGTGGGCAAATATTTAAGGTATTCACCAAAAAAAAAAAGGGTAAATATTTAAGGAAAATTTTAATATAGAACATGTTCATGTGGATCTTATGGTTCAGAACTGAACATACCATCACAAATTATCTCTTTCTTCATTATTTAGTAATGTGTCTAATTCTGCAGCACAAGGTATAATAGACCTGTTCTATATCAGAATTATCTAATACTCCCTCCATTCCTTATTAATTGTCGTTTAGGAGATATCTAGATATCCAAATTAATTGTCGTTTAAGGTTGTTTTATTAGTTATCAACAATTTATTTCAATTATACCCTCAAAATTTTTTTTTCTTTATGACAAAGAAGTGAGAGAGAGGGAAGGTGAGGGGATAATATTGGAAGTTTAAGTGAAAATAACTTCCTTAATTTTCTCAAATTGTCTAAAGAGTTTTATATTTAGGAATGGAGGGAGTACTAAAGTAGGGAAATGAAATAAAGAAATTACCCTTTCTTATCCATTTATTATTTACGAATTTGTTTCTTTGTCCAAAATTTATTTTGTGCTCTGAATTTGTTTCCTTGGTATCGCATAGTCTTCAATGTATAAAATGTAGATAAGAAGCAACAATGGAGTTGTGAGCCAAAGATTAAGGGTTTATGGAGCAAAATCCAACAATGGATTGAAACTCGGGGCTAATTTTTGGGGAGCTAGAGGTTATGGGAAGGGAGATGATAGATATAAGAGGGTGAAGGTGAGAGTATTTTTTTTATTTGACCATATTACCCTAATCCATGAGCATTTTAATTGGCTTGCCTGAGTTTTGACGCCATCATTGCTGGATTCCGCCGCAATTAGACAGATTTAGCCCTCGTAAAAAGCACGAGTGGGCAAATCCAGACTACAAAATAAACTTTGGGCAAAGAACAAATATAGGTGAATAGTAGTTGGGCAAAAAAAGACTAATTTCTCAACAAAAATAAATAAGTCCAAGAAGCTTGCCCTAGTGGGGGCAAAGCCTTTGGTCCATTCTGTTGAGCGTGAGTTCTACATCCGCCGTAAACATGAAAATATTTGGGAATGGCCTTAATTTTGCATAATGAGCTTGTCATGGCATGTTTTGTTTTTTGTCAAACAATTTTAGCCAGGATGAATTTAGGGAAATCCGTCATGGGCTAATTTAGATCACATTTTTAGACGTCGGTCCAAATTAGGCCAGGACAGATTTGTGAAATCCGTTTTGGACCAAGACCGATTCCCTAAATCCTTCCTCCCCTGAACCTTTTTTCAATATTTTGTCAGATCTTAAAAATCCTACCCAAATATTTTTCAGAAATATTCAAAAAATTCCAAAAATCTCATAACACATATCCACACACACTCCCAATAAATAACCCTCCTCACACTCCCCATATTCTATCTGTTAGTAGTGCCCTAGGACCATTAGCGTATGTTGTACGTTTTATATCTTTTGAGCATGTATTTGAATAGTTAATTTTGCTTTTGATTATCAAATGTGTGATTTGATAGTAAAACTCATTAGCTTATGTAATTACTATTCTAGTTGTCCCTAGTTTTATGTAATGCTTATTTACAATGAAATAAAACTAGTATGAAGTATGATTGATGATCATGTTTTTACTTGGTCATGTGTAATGAATACAAATCATATCATAGATGCAATATATAGGGATACATTGTATTGGACGTGATCCGTTAGAGAAGTAATACTTCATGGTCCTTAGTCATAAGTATTACTTCCTCAATACTATTTTAGAATCCTTAGACCTTATGTCTCCATTGATTCTAGCATGAATGGAGCCACGTTTTGACTCGACCCGTACGTTGCTTTTAATCGAGTAATCAATACGATCGATGATCGGATGTAGTATCATTTCATGGCTTAAATGTGAGAGGCATTGTAAGGGAATTTGTCCTCTCTATTATTAGAGAGAGATATCCATGGGGCCCCTCGATAGGGAAAGACTGTCTAAATGCATGGCCGCTGCTCAAATGTATTTGATAAAGTGGTTATCGATACTATTTGTTGGAACAGTCTACTTGGAGATCGAGCATAAATACAATTAAGCTTAATAAGGGTGACGACTACCATGCCTTATGCTTAATTAGGATATCGCGAGACAAAGGGATTAAATAGTGGATTGATATTAGGTTCCACCAGTAAATTCATTCACTTTGGGTAGTCACAATGTCCTCGCTAGGGGATCGCTTGTGATTTATGAACACATACTACTACTAAGTGTGTTTTCATTGCCATTGTGAGATGAACCTACAGGGTCACACGCATAGACGAGCTAACGAGCTTCATGTCCAGATTCAATGAATCTAGAATGTGTCTAGGTTCATTGTATCTGACATTTATTTTTTCTGAGAATAATAAAGCGTTATTATTCGAATTATAGATAAGGGGGCATTTTCGGTATTTGGTTAATAGCCGGGATTACGTGGGAGTCATTATCCGATAAAGACTCCCACTACCAAATAGAAAGTCTAGGGGACGTGGGAGTTAAAGACTCCCACTGCCGAGAGAAGTTGAGGAACAAACTCTCATACCCTATATAATGATCTCCTGACCGAAACCCTAGCCAATTAAATTTTCAGCCGAAATACCAAAACCCACAAGAAATCAGATTCTTGTACTGCCTCCCTTTCTCCCTAATTCCCGAAACTTAGAAAAACTCAGAGCTAGCACTCATCGCCCTGCTTTACGTCGCGTGGATACTGGTGAGGGAGTAATTCCCATGAGGGAGGACTCAAGGTGATCATTGCATCCGAGCCTTAAAGACATGATCTTCCATTCAAGAATCAGATTTTTGAGCCAACAATTGTAAGTCTTTTTCTCGGTTTTTCGATTCGTTTACGTATGAGCGGATCCTTCAGGAGAGGATTCATGGGTGTTTGGAACGAGTTTCCGCCCATGAATCCCTTCACTATCTTCCACCAAATATTTACCGTCCACTTCAAACCCTTGTCCTCCACTAAAACCATTTTTTTTCTCCACAATGGCCTCGAAGTTTATTAAAAAAGATATGATGACCTTGAAATTTAGAGAGGTTGATTTTAGCAAGGACTGACCTCTTGTTTTCGAAGCAGTTTTACTAGATATTTGTTTTCAATTCAATTTAGACAGTAAGTACCAACATAGTATTCCCCCGCTTTTACACCGAGAAATTGTCCACAATTTAAATTATGTCACTAGCGGACATTTCATAATGAGTATGCTCGAATTCTACTTACCAAAGCTCTGTACAGGGTTTTAGGAGTTTCAGGCACTAGTGGATAAGTCGTGGGTAAAATATGATCACATGACGAACAAGGTTGATTTGGACAGATGCAAAGACAAGTGTGTTGTATACAGTATACGTGAAGGTTATACATCTAGTTTCATAATTTTTTTACTCCGAATTACATTTAACATGGTTTTTCCCTACATGTAGGCTAATCCAAGAGCCAAAAATACCGGAGCAAAGGGGAGCACTGATTTTTTATTCTATGAATCATGTTCGAATGCGAAGGCCCGCAAGATCCCGCATACTAGAAAGCTTGGTACAATGCTCATGACGGAGCTGCGAGGAGGCTGAAAGTTCTGTCGACGAAGCTGGAGATTGTTCGAATCCACCAGAAGAAGTGTTTGTTGAGGGTCCAAATGAGTACTCGGTGTCGGAGACCTCGTGCAACGATAGTTCTCAGTGGGAGCATATTGCACCGAAATTGCGTAGACCCAAAGGTTTAAGGAAGTACCCAAAATCAATGCCGACAGAAGATGACAACTTTTGTAATTCATCTGCAAATTCCAACTATGTCTCCTACTCGGTGAAGCCCTCATAGATATGAAAAAAGTTTATCCATGTCCGTAGTTTATGCATGTCTGTCTAGTTTTTAATAATTTTATTTTTCTGCCACCGGTGTTTTTTAGTTTTGTAAGATTTTGTTCTTTTTAATGCAATAAAAACGTCATTTTTGTGTGAATAAAAGTGTACATTATGCAAAATTGCCCACACTTGTAGCAAATCATTTATTTACTTGTCAAAACAATAATTCAGAACAAAACTCTTTGCAATTGTACAATTATCTCGGAATGGAATATACTTAGAAGTGTCAAACAGACAGCAGTATCAGTACACACCTTTACTTTTTTTACTTGTCAGAACAAATTTTTGAGCAAAAAAAAAAATCTTCGACATGAATTTTTATACAACCCTGCCAATTCATGACAGATTTGACAAATCCGTCCTCAATTGATCCAACATAAAACATTGACGCTAGACCAGAAACCGAAGATGAAGGGGGGCGACGACGGTTACGAAGATCATGAAAATAATGACCTTCCAGAAGAGCCTGAAATTGCCGAGCAAATTCAAGAGATGGAAATTGCCCAAGACATCCAAGCCTAGGTTAGACTCCTTTAAAGTCATCTGGGGACATTAAACATGCATAGGGTATACTCCTTTATATGCTAGAATTTTCCTTTTTTTTAACAAATGGATATATGATTTACTGTTAAAGGGTAAAATTGTCCAAAAATACCCTTTTAGCCAATTTTTATCTGATGTTCTTGATGAGCCTAGCATTGTCCTATTTATTTACAATAAAAGACTTGTTTTAATTTGGCTATATTTTGCACCATGCAGAACATTTTGTGGCTGTCAGATTCTGTTATCCTTTGAGATTATGAGAGGATCAAGAATATATTGGATCAGATATTTGGGATCAAACAAGGATTAAGAAGGCATAATCTCATATCAAATTTTAACAATCAGTTTCATTTTATACTCTTTGATATTTTTTTATCCAATTGATTTTATCCAACAGTCATTATTGACTGTTGTATCCTGTATTTGTGCGCAGCTGCAAGTGAGAGCTTGAGCATCAATTCATCCTTCAACCCAATTCAGCTCTCAGCTTGATCATCAGTTTCCTGTCCATAATTCAACACAGCCAAGGATAAAAAGATTAAAAGGAACTCCTAGATCCTTCAAGAAACTGAAATTCAATTGTCAAAAGTCGGATCAAATTCAGAAATTTCCTTACCTCAGTAGAAGTCAGAAGATACCCTCAAAGTCGGAATCCCCCCGACCAAGCCTTAAAACTTTTTCCAATATTCCTTCATAGTTCTCCCGTTTTATCAACACAAGTACTTCTATTGGTATCTCAATGAATCCTTCCATAATCCTACAGAGAAGGGAAGGGGACAAGATTGTTCCATGGCAGTCTTGCAAATGTCCTAGGAAAAAGTTTTCCACAAATGTGGAGCGGTATCACATACTGATAAAACCAGCAAAACAAAAAATCTGCAAATCACCAAAATCAATTTCATTGAATATGTTTACTTCTGTTGCTTCCCACTGTACCATAGGAAGAATTGATCCCATACTTTAAAATGAACTCCCCCTTTCCATGTATCCCAGCAACAAAGTAAAATTCAATTGCCAAAAGTATATATCGAATTCAAAAATCGAGGGAATTGCTCCTTACCCTCAATAGAAGCCAAAGAAATTCTCAAAAGACAGAATCCACGAGGCCTTAATAGTCCTCATCAGAATCTTCAACAAAATCTTCATCATGAAATTCCCAGTCGTCAACCGAGTCATAAGGAAGCCTTAGACTTTTAATTTGTTGCGAACATCTTTCCCCTAGATTCTCACTAAGCTCAAGTCCATAACACTGCCTCAAATCAAGCGATTCCAAGTGGGGACAGCAATCAAGAATGGCTTGCAACCCTTTATTTGTAAAGGGATTGCCAATAAGTCCAAGGTGCCGCAATTCAGGCATGCTTTTTGCAATAGTTAATGCATCTTCATCATATTCCTCCTCAGGATCATAATCATCTACAGACGCTCTGTCGTTCAAGGAAAATGACTTCAACAGAGGGCATAAATGGCCAACCATTTCTAGAGATTCAATGGATATCGAAGTAAGGAAAAGGTGTAGCTCCTCCAACAACGGAAATCTACTCAAAGCTTCACCAGATGGGATATGGCAATAAGTAATTCGAAGCCTTCTGAGCTGAATACATCTGCAAGACAAGTAAAAACACTTGAAAATGTTTTGGAACTTCAGTGGATGCTTGCCAAGGATATTCACTACTGGTTTAGAAGAAATTCATTAATCATGTAGTAGTTTTTGGAACACATTTGATCCATCCTTTGAGGAGAGACAACATAAGCACACATTTAAAGAACTCGTACTATGCCCAGAAATCAAGAATTTGCAGAAGATCTCCACAAAGGGTATTGCATGAAATCCTCATCATATCAGGAAATTGAAGATTCAGCAAATGAAACTAAATACATAAATGCAAAGAGTGTCTTCTAAAAGGCAAAGCTACTCCAGAATGAACTCCTGATTCACATTTTATGGGCCAAAGAACAGGAAGAAAAAAAAATCAAAAAAGACTAACAAATAATGGTCTCCAACTTTATCAGGTACATAGAATGTTGTCTTCTTAGGCTTTGGTTCCAGACCTGTCAATAGTAAGATCCACCACCCCCCCCTTCTCCCCCCCAACAAAAAAAAAAAAAATAAAACGAAGAAAAGCATAAGAATAAGTGAAACAAAGAACAAATTTCAGAAAAAACCGATACCCCACAAAACTTTGGATTGTTTTTCCTGATCATTCCTCCTTACGAAGTTGATTTGTAACACCATCTTTGAAATTTTATTTATTTCTATTAAACTAAGGGTTCGTGTCAAACTCTCCATCATCAATGTTGTTAAAATCGCGAGTTAACTCGTAAAATCGCAAGATTCTACGGAAGCAAAGCATGTTAAATCGGGAGTAGAATCGCAACCTGGTAGAAATGGAGTAGAATAGTAGAATCGGATTGTAAAATCGTAAAAACGTACGTTTCTATCGAGTCTACAAAATAGTATGGCGGGTCGGGTTATTTTTAGTTAGGATCGTGTCGCCTAATTTGGAGAGCAAGACCTAATTCAAATTTGATTTTTGATCAATTTCAGAGCCTATTGAAGGGATTCATGGGTGGAAACTCGTTCCAAACACCCATGGATCCTCCCCTGAAGGATTCGCTCATATGAAACAATTCGAAAAACAGCAAGAAAAACTTACGTTTTGGATTCAAGAAGCTACTTCTTGAATGGAGGATGACGTTTCTTGGATCGGATGTTGCTACCGATTGATCTCCCTTTCATGGAAAGTCCTCTCTACCGGTATCCACGCGACGAAGCGGGCAGCGATTGCTAGCTCTTCGTCTTTTCCGATTTTCGGGAATTAGAGAAAAAAGGGAGGGGCTAGAGTAGAAAACGGTTTTCTAATTATCGGTATTATTTCGGCTGAAAACTTATTCCTAGGGGTTTCGGCCAAGAGTTCATTATATAGGGTGTGAGAGTTTGTTCCCATAACCAACTCTCACATCCTCAACTCCTTCTCGGCGAGTGAGTCTTTAACTCCCTACGTCCCCTAGACTTCTGCTGGTAGTGAGAGTCCTTATCGGATAATAACTCCCACGTAATCCCCAAAGCTATGGGTAAAATACCGAAATTGCCCCCTATCTCTAATTCGAATAATAAACACTTTATTATTTTTTCGGAAAGACAAATGTCGGATACAATGAACCTAGACACATTCTAGATTCATTGAATTTGGACATGAAGCTCGTTAGCTCGTCTATGCGTGTGACCCTGTAGGTTCATCTCACAATGGCAATGAAAACACACTTAGTAGTAGTATGTGTTCATAAATTACAAGCGGTCCCTAGCAGGACATTGTGACTACCCAAGGTGAATGAATATACAACGGAACCTAATATCAATCCACTATTTAATCCCTTTGTCTCGCGATATCCTAATTAAGCATAAGGCATGGTGGTCGTCACCCTTATTAAGCTTAATTGTATTTATGCTCGATCTCCGTGTAGATCTGTTTTGACAAATAGCATTTGATAACCACTTTATCAAATACATTTGAGTACCTGACATGCATTTAAACGAGTCTTTTCCCTATCGAGGGGCCCATGGATATCTCTCTCAATAATAGAGAGGGACAAATTCCTTACAATGTCTCTCACATTCAAGCTATGATAGGACACTACATCCGATCTCGGTCGTATTGATTACTCTGTTACAAGTAACGTCCGATCGAGTCAAAATGTGGCTCCATTCATACTAGAATCAATGAAGACGTAAGGTCTAAGGATTCTAAAATAGTATTGAGGAAGTAATACTTATGACTTAAGACCATGAAGTATTACTTCTCGACTGAATCACGTCCCAATACAATGTATCCCTATATATTGCATCTATGATGTGATTTGTATCCATTACACATGATCGAGTAAAACAAGATCATCAATCAACAATCATACTAGTTTTATTTCATAGTAATTAAGCATTACATAAAACTAGGGACTTCTAGAATAGTAATTACATAAGCTAATGAGTTTTACTATCAAATCACACATTTGATAATCAAAAGCAAAATTAACTATTCAATTACATGCTCAAAAGATAACAAAACGCACACCATGTGCTAATGGTCCTAGGGCACTACTAACACCTATCAATCTCAACTCTCAAGCTTCTGACAACATATTTCCTATTCTTCATCAATTTCTTAGACTACTAGAAATCCAGCAGGTAATCAAAGTTTTTAATTATGAGTTCGTAACTTTCTGTCAATTTGTTTGTTTTGCATTTCCAGTATATATGTGATTTTTGCATTTTTCGTAATATATGTCATTTCAGAAACCGATAAATGGTTCGGTCTTTTTTATATTTTAAAAGACTTGTAAGTTCTTTATTGTGAATTTTGTTGCGATATTGTCTTTTGAAAAACTTGTTAAACTGTGTTTTATGGATTTTTCTCATATTATTCGACCATATGATATAATTTATATGTTACTTATTATTATTTACATATCAAATATATATTATCTTTTTGGTGTGATTTTACGATTTACGAGTTTACGATTCTACCCCTCTTTGCGAATCTATGTAGAATTTAACAACCTTGATCACCATGACATATGAGTTTTATTAAAGAAAGAGAGAAAAAAAAAACCAAATGCCAAAACTTAACATTAACGTCCTTAAAATTTACAAAATAATGCCTAAAAAAGTGCGCTAATTTACAAAATAATACTCACCCTTGTCCCAAATTAGGTATCTTGAAACTTACTTATTTTTGTCCCAAATTAGTTTTCTTGGTCATTTCATGAATCCAATACAACATTTGTTCATCTTTTCCAACATTACCCTATCATTTATTTAATTCCGAAAATACGCTATTTATCGAATCAAAATGTTTAGATGGTTTTTTGGTCAACTCATTCAAAAACTAACCTACTTAACTATTTTTAGATGCACATTTACCTTTCAGTGATATACTCGAGCAATTCATCGGTTTCAGCTCCAAAATGCTCAACATTAATATCAATCAACTGCCCCTGGCTAAGATCCACCAAAAGCCGGCACATTTTACCCAAACTGGAAGGCTTACTATGACAACCAAGGTTATGCATTATGTCAATCATTCGCCAAAAGGTGGGATATTTGCACACACTGCGCCAGGTTGTACGCACTTTCTGTGCTGTCAAAAGAATATCCCTCGTACTCAGCCGGTGTAGAATGTTGGCGGTTATGTTCGGCGGCAATTCTACCCACGACGGTGGCGGTGGCTCCTTCCTCCATACGTGCTTCATTCTCTTCCCATTAGGTTTCATTTTTAGGGACATGTGAATTGAAGGAGACGGTGGATTTAGTGGAGAGATGATTTGGGAAATCTTTTAGAATTTTGACTCAACACTTCCACTTGAGAGTAAGCCAAGAGTTTATTTAGCAAAAAAATGAGCGAGTAACTAAATTTTAGTATTACCTCCATCCCCAAATAAAATTAACATTTGAACTTCAATTTTTTCTCAAAATAATATTAATATTTAGACTATCAATAGAAATTTAATTAACTTTTACCATTTTTACCCTCCTTTTACTTTTCCTTCAACTATAATTTTGATTTCGAGGAGTTAATGGAGATATATTATTCTTTAAACTTTAACATTTATTGTTTTTAAGAATTTCTTAATCTACGTAAAAAATTCAAATGTTAAACTTATTTTGGGATTGAGGGACTACAATTTGTAATGTGACTGATATTACAATCTCTCACATTAATTGAGAAGAGTTTACATCTATAGATAAACCCCGCCCAATTTATATAAGGAAGTTGTGGGACAAATCTAAAAAAAAGGGTCATATAATTAAAAAAAAAAAAGAAAATGAGTGACAACGAAACACATCTCATTCGATCGAGAGTTCGAATAATGCCAAAAAAAGTGATCAACTACTATTGATCTTCCTAAAAAAAAGTTTGCTAGTGATGGTTTTTTATTTACTTTATACCTCGCCAATGGCGTTCTAGTTTCAAGTTCGACACCCCTCCCCTAAAAAAAAAAAAACAGCTGATTTACATTTGAAGTATTGGTTTTAAAATAAAAATTGGTCCATCATTTTCGTTTTTCTTTTTTCATATCGATCCTACCAGTTTTAAAACAAAAGAACCAATCGATCCTACATAATATATTCCATACGTATTAATTCACTTCGTGTGTTTTAAAAAAAAAAACTTAAGGACACTTCTACAATTTTTTTTTTCTTCTTTTAATCTAAGTTATGAGTTGAGTCAATGAACAATTAAGAACATATCAATAATAATTTATTTTAAACAAAAAATTATAAATAGTTATTTGTTAGAGATGGAATACAGGAATAAGAAAGAAATATCACCTAAAAAAGGCCTAAAAAAGAAATAGATTGAAACAGATGATACATTTGAAGTCTCTCTAGGCATAGCTCAGCGGTCAAACTCATCAAGTTTAGTGTTGTGTTAGTCTTGCCTTCGCTTAGGGGATGGGAGTTCAATTTCTGTTAAGTTTAGAGGTCGGCCCCTTCTAAATTGTTGGTGTACAAGCAGCGCTATATGGGCCCAGTTACATCATATCCTACGATTTAAATACACTAGCCCTAACCACGAAGAAATGGGAGTCCTTAGGGTTGAGGTTCAATCATTTTTTTAGATAAATACATTTGAAGTGTGATCTTCTAGTATATATTGATCATATTGTCTAGTACACAAATAGAATCATTATATGTGAAGAAATGTAATAAGTTCAAACCCATTAAATCACTTTAGTCTAATGTTACTGCTAAAAACGGAGCAGTTGTATTAGTATATTAAGTAACGTACTAGATGATATGGAGTTCTACGACGGTTCGTATCCTCTACACAATTTTATGCAACACTTTATGTAACATATTTAATTATAGAAAAAGCTTTATATATCCTAATAAAAAAATAAATTCTAAACTAAATAACATACATCTTGTTGTAAATATATAATGAATGACTCTTCAAGTAACACTAGAAGTCCTAGAGGCTCATGAAACTATATGGCCTTACCATCCATAAATAGAGGACTTTGGTTCACATCATAATACGAAGTATCTGAAAGGGATTCATGGGCAGAAACTCGTTCTAAACACCCATGAGTCCTCCCTTGAAGGATCCACTCATACAAAACGAATCGAAAAATGCAAAGAAAAACTTACGTTTCTTGGTTCAAGAATCTGATTCTTGAGTGAAAGATTCTGTCTTTGGGCTCTTAGCAACAATCACCTTGAGTCCTCCCATGCGGAATTACTCCCTACCGGTATCCACGCGACGAAACGAATAGCGATTGCTAGCTCTTCGTTTTTATGAGTTTCGGGAATTAGAGAGAAAAGGAGAGGCAGAGAACAAGAAAACTAATTTCTTGGTTTTAGTATTGTTGCGGCTTAAGCATTAGTCCTCTAGGGTTTCAGCCAAAAGAGGTTTATATAGGATATGAGAGTTTATTCCCATAACCAACTCCCACGTCCTCAACCTCTTCCGGTAATGGGAGTCTATAACTCCCACGTCCCTTAGACTCCTACTGGTAGTGGGAGTCTTTATCGCATAATCACTCACACGTAATTCCAGCTATAGACAAATACCGAAAATGCCCATCTTTAATCTATAATTCAAATAATAACGTTTTATTATTCTCAGAAAATAAATGTCAGATACAATGAACCTAGACACATTCTAGATTCGTTGAATCTGGACATGAAGCTCATTAACTCGTCTATGCGTGTGACCCTGTAGGTTCATATCACAATGGCAATGAAAACACACTTAGTAGTAGTGTGAGTTCATAAATCACAAGCGGTCCCTAGCAGGACATTGTAACTACCCAAAGTGAATGAATTTACGATGGAACCTAATATCAATCCACTATTTAATCCATTTGTCTCACGATATCCTAATTAAGCATAAGGCATGGTAGTCATCACCCTTATTAAGCTTAATTGTATTTATGCTCGATCTCCAGGTAGACTGTTCCAACAAATAGTATTTGATAACCACTTTATCAAATACATTTGAGCACGGCCATGCATTTAAACAGTTTTTCCCTATCGAGGGGCCCATGGATATCTCTCTCTAATAAGAGAGGGACAAATCCCTTACAATGCCTCTCACATTCAAGCCATGACATGATACTACATCCGATCATCAGTCGTATTGATTACTCGATTAAAAGTAACGTCCGACTGAGTCAAAACATGGGTCCATTCATGCTAGAATCAATGGAGACATAAGGTCTAAGGATTCCAAAATAGTATTGAGGAAGTAATACTTATGACTAAGGACCATGAAGTATTACTTCTCTAGCGGATCACGTCTGATACAATATATCCCAATATATTGCATATATGATATGATTTGTATTCATTACACATGATTAGTAAAACATAATTATCAATCAAACATCATACTAGTTTTTATTTCATTGTAAAGAACATTACATGAAACTAGGGACAACTAGAATAGTAATTACATAAGCTAATGAGTTTTACTCTCAAATCACGCATTTGATGTTCAGAAGCAAAATTAACTATTCAGAGACATGCTCTAAAGAAATAAAACGTACAACATATGCTAATGGTCCTAGGGCACTATTAACAATATCAGTCTATGATAGTTCTCTACTTCCCCTTGATCTCTCTAAACCTCTCATCCCTTATCTCATTTTAATATTATAACACGTTATCAACATGATTCTTTTGTATACGGTACAATAATTAATTTGTATTCAATACAAATTCTTTGAATTTGTCATGATTTTCTATATCTGACATAATTTCTTGATTTCGGTGCGATTTAATGTTTCTAATACAAGCCTATATCCAACACAAATCTTTATAGTATATTGTTCGAGTTTTTCATTTGAAAGCTTGCGTCGAAGAAAAAAATGAATCTGCATTCGAGGTAAGTTCAGGTTTTCAATTTCCATTCGATAAGACATGTTTGAAGATATATTTGAGTAATCATCGGACAAAGATTTAATATTTGGTGCTCTTTTCTATTTTATTTATTATTATCCAATATTTATGATCCAATATTCTCGAAGAATATTGAACTATTACTTCTGGAGTAGTAATAGTGTAAATTAGTAACATTAAATATTCTTAAAGAACAACATATGATATTCCTACCTCTGAACTAGAAGCCACCTGCTAATGGTTTTTTAAAGCTGGATGCTTACGGCGCGTGGAATAGTTGCGTCGGTGGTCCCAAATCCTCCAATTCACTTTGTCCCAGGATTGATCGACAAAGAGTGTAGTACCCAATAGTTGGCATAAATATATCTTCACCCAAACAACATAATCAATTCCCTAAACAGGAAATTCTTCAAATTACTTAAAATGGACGCCTTTATCTTTTATCTGTTTACTCAAAACTTCAAAGTCCATTTGATGACAAGCGGCTATATCCCACAGTACAGTGGCTTTAATAAACTTAGGGTCATCATTGGCTGCACCCGCAACAGGAATACCGAGGATGTGAAAGATATCATTTAGTGTAACTGTCATTTCACCCTACGACACATGATATGAGTTAGTATACGACTGGCACCTCTCCATAAAAGCAATAATTAGTACATCATCATGATCACTGCACATACAACGCCAGAGATGTCCAAAAAAAGATTGACTAACCCAATGCTCTACAATCCGATCAGTCATCACTCCATCCCATTCAGTGGCCACTTCATCATTCCCAGTCTGCACCTTTGGAATTTCCCGTTCCTGCCCTTTAAAATATCTTTTATAATATGTCCCGGGACGAATAGGAAAGAATCTGGCTGGGAATAGCCGGTCCGATTGGAGCTTGAGTCCTCTCCTTCTAATCTACCTTCTACCTCTTCCTCTTAGCTAGTGGTAGCGAGGCTGGGATATTAGGACCATCATCCCGCCGTGTAGAAGCTTGAGTACTCTGGGAAGCCTTTTCCGAGACAGAATGTCTCAGGGTCCAGTATGATACTGAAGGTCTAGGGGCCTGAACTGATACTGAAGGTCTCGACAGGGTATCAAATGCTTTTGATAGGATAAGAACATCAACTAGGGTCTGCCTCCTTCAAGAAGATCTGCTGGAAGATCTAAGGGTCCCTAAGATTTTCCTAAACATACCACCCCGTCTTGGGGAATGAACTGTAGGTGGGGTACTCTCATCATCATCATTATCATCACCAGTGTTCTCTGCAAAAATATCATCATCATCACAAGTGTTCTCTTAAAAAATATCCCCCTCACTTTTAGATTACTTAACATAATTCTCCTCAAATTCGACACCATCCCCATGTAGGTAAAATGAGCTATCCTCTATGGAATGGCGAAGTGGGTGTGAGCTACCACTGGCCACCCATCCTTGGTGGGAAGAGAACTCCGTCAAATAAAGTATGGGGGCAAGTAAAGTAGGGTCATACCGGACTTAGGGAACACTATCAATGGGCGGGGGATACTAAAATAGGGAGCAACAATGGAGGGGGTGTGCCCAGTGTAAACTCTAGCAAGTCATGAAACATTCCGAGAATATTTGCGTGTCTACACTGCCGATGACTCAACCAAACTGACCAATTAACCGGTCTATCGACCACTATACCCTCGGCCCACTAATCCGACATAACTGATCATTTGTCTATCTGTGATAAACATCTAAAATAATAAAAAATATTTTTAATTAGTAATCAAAAAAATTAAAATAATGAAATTAACTAATATCTTTATTACATTGCTAAGCTAGCGAATATAAATGAACTAACAAATTTAAAATAAAATACATTAATCAAACTAATATTAAAAGCATGTATTAAACTAATGAACAATAATAAATTAATTAACATAACAGTGCAAAAATAATGACAAATAACACACTACACTATAATCACTAACATACAATAATAGAAAAATCTAAATAGAAAAAATATTTAGACACAAAACAAAAATGTACCAATTAATTATAATGATTAAAAGATTAACTAAAAAAAAACCTCTCTTACAGGGCTGCATGTGAACTGGTCCGCAGTTAACCGGTTTACCGCATGTTGGTCTTCTCCGTGAGAAGAGCCTGCAGCGCGTGCCAGCCATACGTGGGGGACTGGGACACCGAGGATTGTGCTACACGCGCGCGGTTTGCAACATGTTGGATCTAACCTGATGTGACCAACGATGTGAACGAGACCCACAACTCCTGAAATTTGCCCAAGTATAGGTTTGGATGGGGACCTTCAACCTCTAATCAACAAATAGGAAGGATCCTACGCCGTGACTAGTAACCTAGGTATAATCGACTTATAAGGAAGACGCAACAAACGAAGGTGAATAATTCGTTTGATAAGTCAGTTTGAACGCCACAAGGAAATCATTGATAAGTTTGGTAAGTCCTTTCAAGAACACAAGATGAAAGAAAAAGCTTACATTTTATATATGTGAATTATGTGAAAACAAAGGATGTCAAATGCTCCTTTTATAAGGAGATTTTCGGCCCAAGTTTCCTATTCCTAATTGAATTGAAATACGACATAGTTTTCAAGTTCAAGACAAAGTCTAATCCTTCTTGAACTGAACTACGACATAGTTTTCAAGTACAAGTCAAAGTCTAATCCTTCTTGAACTGAAATACAAAATAAGAAAACTATTAAATATCTACTTTATTAAACTGCCTAGAATAAAGAAACTAAACATAATGCAGGAAATAATGGTCTACATCATGCATGGACGTTTAAACCACGTTTAAACCCACGTTTTCCATTCCTCCCAGTCGGCCCATGTCTGTGTCCACTTTGACGAGTGTAATCAGCCTTGACTCACTTTCCTTAATAAACACATGATTTTCTTGTTCTTGGACTCTTTGAACCAAGCTATTAAGTTCTTTGAATGGTTTTGTTTGAGCCCTCGTCGTTGGTTCAACTGGTACTTAAGCAGGATCTTGAATTGCCTCGATATTTACATCATTCCCCTTATTGAGAAGGATTTTCCCTCAAATAATCACCTACATCAAAAGGACTCAAGTCAGTAACATTAAAAGTGGCACTAACATTATACGCACCTGGCAACTCAATTTGGTAAGCATTGTCATTGATTCGTTCTAGCACTTTAAAAGGTCAATCTCCCTGAGGTAGTAACTTGAAACGTCTTTGCGCTGGAAATCGTTCTTTGCGCATGTGTAACCATACCCAATCACCATGCTCAAAAATCTGCTTGCGTCGTCCCTTGTTAGCTTGTTTGAGATATTGTTTGGTCCATTTCTCTATGTTAATTTGTGCCTTCTCCTGAAGTTGATGAACTAATTAAACCTTCCTATTGCCATCTAAGTTAACATGCTCAGAAACAGGTAAAGGTGACAAATCCAAAGGAGTTAAAGGATTAAAACCATAAACAATTTCAAAAGGCGAAAACTTAGTAGCAGAATAAATAGAACGATTATAAGCAAACTCAACATGCGGTAAACACTCCTCCCAGATCTTAATATTCTTACTAATGACAGCTCTTAACAAAGTAGGCAGGGTTCGATTAACCACTTAAATTTGTCCATCAGGTTGAGGATGACAAGTAGTAGAAAACTATTTTGTGCCTAGTTTACCCCATAGTGTCTTCCAAAAATAGCTCAACAACTTAACATCCCTATCTGACACGATTTTCCTCGTCATTACATGTAATCTTACAACTTCCATAAAGAACAAATCTACCACATTAGATGCATCATCAATTTTATGACAAGGAATAAAATGAGCCATTTTAGAAAAACGGTCAACCACAACGAAAATAGAATCACTTCCACGCTTACTCCTAGATAAACCCAAAACAAAGTCCATAAAAATATCAATTCAAGGTGAACTAGGAATAGGCAACGGCGTGTAAAGACCATGTGGTTGTACCCTAAATTTAGCTTCTCTATAAGTAATACACCTACCACAAATTCTCTCAACATCTCGTTTCATTTGTGGCCAATAGAAGTGTTTCTGCAAGATGGCTAAGGTTTTAGCAACCCCTAAATGTCACATCAGTCCTCTCCCATGAGACTCTTGCACAATCTAATCTCTCATGGAACAATTAGGTAAACACAATCGCTTTTCTCTAAACAAGAATCCCTCATGCCTATAATACTTTCCCTCGACATGTTTTTCACAAGCACCATAAACATCACTAAAATCTTGATAAAGTTCTTTAATATGTTCAAAACCAAAGAATTTAGCATCAAGTGTAGAGATTAAGGCATACCTGCGGGAAAGGGCATCAGCCACCACATTCTCCTTACCTTGTTTGTACCGGATGACATAAGAAAAATTATCAATGAACTCAACCGATCGGGCATGTCTCTTGTTCAACTTGTGTTGTCCTTTCAAATGCTTCAAGGACTTATGATCTGTTCGAATCACAAACTCCTTCGGCCATAAGTAATGATGTCATGTCTCTAAAGTCCGAACCAACGCGTATAGCTCTTTGTCATAAGTGTGGTAGTTAAGGGCAGCGCCGCTAATCTTCTCACTAAAATACACAAATGGCCTTCCTTTGTGCATAAGAACAATGCCAATTCCTAAACCATAAGCATCACATTCTATTTCGAACGCATTAGAAAAATTAGGTAAATCAAGTAAAGGGGCATGGGTAAGCTTATGTTTAAGAAGCTGAAATGCCATATCCTGTTCTTCATCTCATTTAAAGACTACGCTTTTCTTGTTAACTTCAATCAATGGTGCAACAATGGTACTAAAATCTTTCACGAATCTGAAGGGATTCATAGGCAGAAATTCGTTCTAAACACCTATGAATCCTCCCCTGAAGGATCCTCTCATACCATAAGAATCGAAAACATACGAAAAAGGACTTACGTTTTTCGGATAGATATTTTGTTTTCGGGCGCTTAGTTGCAACCACCGAAGTTCTCCCTCGCAGAATTACTCTCTACCGGTATCCACGCGACGAAACGAGTAGCGAGTGCTAGCTCTTCGTTTTCTGAGTTTCAGGAATCTAGAGAGAAAGAAGACCGAAAATCTGATTTTAGGGATTTTAGTTTTGCGGCTCAAAAAGGTCTAACCTAGGGTGTCAGCCAAAAGATGATTATATAGGGTGTGAGAGTTTGTTCCAAGAACAAACTCCCACGTCCTATCAACCTCTTATGGCAGTGGGAGTCTTTAACTCCCACGTCCTGTAAACCTCTGCTGGTAGTGGGAGTCTTTATCGCATAATAACTCCCACATAATCCCAGCTATAACCAAATATCGAAAACGCCCCTCCCTAATCTCTAATTCAAAAATAACGTTTTATTATTCTCAGAGAGATAAATGTAAGATACAATGAACCTAGACACATTCTATATTCATTGAATCTGGACATGAAGCTCGTTAACGCATCTATGCGTGTGACCACGTAGGTTCATATCACAATGGCAACGAAAACACACTTAGTAGTAGTATGTGTTCAAAAATCACAAGCGGTCCCTAGCAGGACATTGTGACTACCCAGAGTGACTGAATGTACGGTGGAACTTAATACCAATCCACTATTTTATCCCTTTGTCTCGCGATATCCAAATTAAGCATAAGGCATGGTAGTTGTCACATTTATAAAGCTTAATTGTATTTATACTCGATCTCCATGTAGACTGTTCCAACAAATAGTATTTAATAACTACTTTATTAAATACATTTGAGCACGGCCATGCATTTAAACAGTCTTCCTTATCGAGAATGGATATCTCTCTCTAATAAGAGAGGGACAAATCCCTTACAATGCCTCTCACATTCAAGCCATGATAGGATACTACATTCGATCATCAGTCGTATTAATTACTCGATTAAAAGTAACGTCCGACTGAGTCAAAACGTGGTTCCATTCATGTTGGAAATGATGGAGACATAAGGTCTAAGGATTGCAAATAGTATTGAGGAAGTAATACTTATGATTAAAGAACCATGAAGTATTACTTCTCTAACGGATCACGTCCGATACAATATATCCCAATATATTGCTTCTATGATATGATTTATATCCATTACACATGATCAGTAAAATATAATCGTCAGTCAAACAAGATACTAGTTTTATTTCATTGTAAAGAACATTACATAAAACTAGGACAATTAGAATAGGAATTGCATAAGCTAATGAGTTTTACTATCAAATCACGCATTTGATGTTCAAAAGAAAAATTGACTATTCAAATGACATGCTCAAAAAGATATAAAACGTACAACATATGATAATAGTCCTAAGGCACTACTAACAGAATCTTCTATAAAAACTAGCATGTCCATGAAAAATTCTACAACACTGGAGGAGGTCATCCAATCCAGGATGGATTTGACCTTCTCTTCATCAACCTCAATTTCGGAAGCACTCACAACAAAACCTTGGAAAACAAGCTTATCGGCACAAAAAATACACTTTTTCAAGTTAGCTTATAACTTCTCTTTCTTGAATACTTCTAAAACTAATCCCAAATGTATGGAATGATCATCTAAGTTCCTACTATAAATTAAGATGTCATCAAAATAAACAATACAAATTTCCCAATGAAAGCACGCAAAACATAGTTCATTAATCACATGAAAGTACTAGGCGCATTAGTTAATCCAAAAGGCATGATTAACCATTCATACAATCCATATTTAGTTGTAAATGTTGTTTTCCATTCATCTCCTTTCATTCGAATCTAATGATATTCACTATTAAGATAATTTTTTAAAACACACAAGAACCATGCAATTCATCTAGTATATCATCTAAATGAGGAATAGGGTGTTGATATTTTACTGTTATATTATTGATGGCTCGATAATCAACAAACATTCTCCATGTTTCGTCTTTTTTGGGCACTAGAATGATTGGGACTCGCAAGTGAAGAAACCCAAGAGGGGGGGTGAATTGGGTTTCTAATAAATCTTGCAAACTATTTCCAATTTAAACAATGATAGTGCAAGTTTAACAAAAGCTAAAGCAAAACCCAATGCAAATCACAAGACAAGAGATTTAGAGTGGTTCGATTCACTAAGAATCTACCTCCACTACCTTGAGCCGCACCCAAGGATTTCACCAACTTCACTAAGAAGAATGTGCCCACACAAAGTAGGACTTTACACTAGTGGCTAACTCACCAAGAGTTTTACAAACAACCACTATAAACAATTTCCCACACTAAGTAGGACTTATACAACAATAACCCTATCACTAAGAAAGGGGATAAGATGAAAGATTAAGCACAATGTTGTTCACTCTTCTAAGTGAAAGATAATTACATTTGAAGCTCATCTTGTTGGCTCTTTGAACATAATAAGCTCACCCTTTGTCTTGCTTTGCAAATTCACCTTTGAATGCATTTAGATCATGACAATGAAGTGCATTTGCTTTCAAGGTGTTTAGACTTGATAAGGAATCAATAAGAATATGTTTTGCAAGTCTCTCAAAGTGTTAGAGTCATTCTAAAGCTTTGGAGTATTTATACATTTCAAAAATCTCACTGAAAAAGCGACTCGGAACGGTCGGATAACTGGCTAGTAACAATGGCACCTCGGTTGACCGAAAATCAACCCTCGGTTGAGCCGAACCAAACTTCGGTTGACCGAACATAAAGTCGGTCGACCGAACTAAGCTAATCTCGGTCGATCGAACCACTACTTGGTCGATCGAACCAAGACAGCACCAACTCTCTGCTTTCTTCCTAGTTGATCCGAGATAATCTCGGTTGACCGACTTTCGAGGCATTCGGAGAGTTGTCTTAACACACGTTTTGAAATCTTTTGAAGTCTAAAATGTTTTCTTAATATGTAACAAGTAAGAGCACTTTGGAAAACCATTTTACAAGACTTATACTTTGAAATCGAAGGCTTTTGAAATACGAACACTATTTGAAACTTAGCCTTTCAAAAACGTGTTTATGAAAACATGCAATGCAAGACTATAGTGTAGAGCTTATGTCCAAGAGAGCGTTGGTTAGAGCTTAAGGATAAATACCATTTTCAACAAATCTAATCTAACCAACCTAAGTCTTCAATCTTCAAGCTTGACGAAAGTGTCTTGAATGAAATCTTTGAAGCTTGATCAAGGCTTGATTGAAGTACTTAGAGCTTCCATATTGAGTTCCAATATTCTATCACATAGATGAAAACATTAGACGCAAACATCAAGTGTTTGTCCATCATCAAAAACGAGTTCGTTTGCCCTCAAGGCTAACAATCTCCCCCTTTTTGATTATGTCAAACTTTGATGTAATTAGATAGGATATAGACAATATTAAGAACAAGGAAGCATGGCAAAAGGATATAAGAACAAGTAAGTGCAACGACTAATGCTTAGAATATAAACCAAGTAATTATGGAAGCCAAAAGCATTAGTAGGATTACTTCTTTTGCCATATTCATAAGGGACTCTTTGAAGAGCCCTATTTCCCAACCAACCTCCTTGCCTCCTTCCTTCCATCAAGTAGCATTCTTGCGTGTAATAAACATACCTTAGTTTTCACAAGAAGCTAACTTACCATTTTCATCAATGTTGATGTGAGTGCAAAGGATCCTATTAATAAGAACATGCTCACACAAACATTAGAACTCTCAATGGTTTGTTATCATCAAAACAACATAGAGTCACTTTGCCCTTAGGGCTAACAGCAAGGACTCATGCTTTCTCTTACCTTACCTTCCCATTCTCCATTAGCTCTTCTACTTGCCTTTGAAGCCCCTTCGTCTCCTCCGGATTGCTCCTATAGGTTGGTCGATTTGTAAGTTTTTACCGCTATTTTCGATTCGTTTCATATGAGCGGATCCTTCAGGGGAGGATCCATGGGTGTTTGGAACGAGTTTCCGCCCATGAATCCCTTCAGTGGTATCAGAGCCTTGCTCATACGATTCGTATTCGATATTGTTAATCACATCTTAACATATATCAAATTCGATTTGGTATGTGTATTTGTGAAAAACAGAAAAGATTGGTTCTTTCATGTTTCTGTGATTATAATACCGCATAAACTGTTTAATGCGTTTAAAGATTGTCTCTTTGATCATGATATGTGTGATATATGAACTGCTGTTTGATGAACTGCATTGCATAAACTCGTCATTGTATAAACCGCCTTAGCATGATTCGGTTTGAAATTAAATTTGATTAATTTGCATAAACCGTGAATCGTGATTAATTAGATTAATTCGGTTATATGCATAAACCGTTTATGATTATGAATGCATTTTATGAATATGATTATATGCATAAATCGTTTATGAATCGGTTATCAACTCGGTTAATTCGATTAACCGATGAATAATCCGATTATCTAAGTTAGGCGATTGAGGGTAAATCGGGAGGAAAACCTCATTCGATGAGCTGATGTAGAATCGATTTTCCTTCGGGGGCGCTCGCCCGGAAAAGCCCTGCAAGGGGGCCGCTACCCTCGACCCCCGCCCGAAAAACCCCCGCAAAGGGGGCCGCTCCCCAATTAAGACTTTGTGTATGATTTCATTGTGCTTTATGTGATATTAGCATGGTGAATAGCATGGCCTACTATACCCCCTTGTTTTACATATTTTGATTGTAATTTTATAATACGACCTGCGAGACGTTTTTCAATGTTGTAAAATTGTAATCGCTTCATTAGATTAGCTTTACTGCTTTACATTGAAGGCTGGGTATGCCCATGCAAATATGTAACAAGGCTGGAGGTACAAGATCGAAGACATTATCCATGAGATGGATTTTTACCTAGATTGACCCTTGACTCCCACAAGGCTCGTGGGAGTCATTATAGGAATAGGCCATGCTATATCACATTTACTTTTTCGCTTAATAACCTGCGTGTGATGTTTATTTTATGTCTGGATGGATTTAATTTTTGAACGTCACATTAAATGGTTTTAATTAAGTCTCAAAGTGCCTACCATATCCTAAGCACTCCATGAGCTTGGATCATCATTATGTCCGCTTGCCAAAGCAGATGGATAAGTGGTTATCTAGGCGAGAGGAGATGGGAAAATAGTGATTTCCATATGCTTAGACATGGTCCGACTTAACTAGGCTATCAAAATAGTTTTGGGCCTAGGGCATAAAATGGGAAATAGCCGGGACATATAGATGTCAATCCCATTAGATGATTTTACTTTAATTGTGGGTGTTAAGCCAAAGCTTTCCTATAACTATTGTAAAATGTTTTTACCCACCATTATCAAGTGTTGAAATTGTGGAAAATGTTTTTGCTCAAAAACTAATAACTTTGCAATTAACTTAATGTAGATAATGGCAACCAATTCATCACACAATTCACTGCGATCAATCCTTGAGAAGGAAAAACTAAGCGGGACCAATTTCCTTGATTGGGCCCGCAACTTAAGGATTGTCCTTAAGCAGGAAAGAAAGCTGTACGTTCTTGAAACGGACATTCCTGAACAGCCTGAAAATAACGCCCTAGAGCTCTAAGAGATGCTTGGAAGAAGCATTTCGATGACTCTAACGATGTGACTTGTCTCATGTTAGTCACAATGAGCCCACGACCTTCAAAAACAGTTTGAAGGAGTTGAGGCTTTCCAGATGATGGGCCAGCTCAAGGAAATGTTCCAAGAGCAAGCTCGTCATGAAAGATTCCTCACAACTAAGGCGTTAAATAGTTGCAAAATGGCCCCTGGAACCTCTGTGAGTGCACACGTTCTTAAGATGAAGGGCTATTTTGACCAACTTAGAAGCTTGGAGCTGCCGTAGGTCATGACATGGCCACATATATGATCTTGGGCTCACTCCCACCGGAGTATGACCAATTCGTAATGAACTTCAACATGCATGCCATGGAGAAGACCATACACGAAATTCACGGGATGCTCAAGCAGGTGACCGAACATTAAGAAATCCCCGAAGTCTTAATGGTTCGAAAGGGAATTTCAAGAAGAAAGGCAAGGGAAAGCCCATGGCTAAGAGAGGCAAAGGCAAAGGCAATGACAAGCCCAAGCCCCGACCCCAAAGCCAAGGCACCAAATGAGGGAGTTTGCTTCCATTGTGGTGAACCAGTGCCATTGGAAACGGAGCTGCAAACTCTACTTGGAAGAGAAGAAAAAAGGGAAAGACCCGGTTTGACTGTCTCTCCGGTATTTATGTTATAGAAATTAACATGTCTGCTCCTACTTCATGGGTATTAGATACCGGTTGTGGATCTCACATTTGTGCAAATCTGCACGGGTTCAAAAGGAGTAGATCACTGGCAAAAGGAGAAGTGGACCTCTTGTTGCTGTAGCTACAGGGACATTTAATTTAGTTTTGCCAAGTGGCCTTATCATAGAACTAGATAATTGTTTGTATGTTCCAACTTTGAGTAGGAATATTATTTCAGTTTCTTGTTTGGATATTGAAGGTTTTGAATTAAGTATTATGAATAAAATTTGCACCATTCATAAAGATCGTATCTTTTATGGAGATGCCTCTTTGATGAATGGGCTTTATATTCTTAACCTCGATGATTCAAATAAAAGGCCCATCTATAACATTAATACTAAAAGGTTTAAATCAAATGACTTAAACCAGACCTACTTTTGGCACTGTCGTTTGGGCCACATCAACGAGAAACGCATATCAAAGCTCCATACAGATGGAATTTTGACATCATTTGACTTAGAGTCTTATGAGACTTGTGATTCTTGCTTGTTAGGCAAAATCACTAAAGCTCCCTTTCTTGGACAAAGTGAGAGAGCTTCGATTTGTTGGGCCTCATACATACGGATGTTTGTGGACCAATAAACACTAGTGCTAGAGGAGGGTTTCGATGCTTCATCACATTCACGGATGATTTCGAGTAGATATGGCTACGTCTATCTAATGAAACATAAATCCGAATCTTTTGGAAGATTCAAAGAATTTCAAAATGAAGTACGGAATCAACTTGGTAAAAGTATTAAGATACTTGATCGGATCGAGGTGGCGAATACCTTAACCAAGAGTTTGACGAACATCTTAGTGGTTGTGGAATTGTTTCACAATTAACTCCTCTCGGCACACCACAATGGAATGGCGTGTCGAACGGAGAAATCGCACCTTATTAGATATGGTTCGATCTATGATGAGTCAAACAAGTCTTCCAATTTCCTTTTGAGGGCTACGCCCTTGAAACTGCTGCATTTATATTAAATAGAGTTCCTTCTAAAGCGGTTCGAAAACTCCATATGAGATATGGGACTAGGGAAACGACCTAGTTTGTCATTTCTCAAAAATTTGGGGATGCGAGGCGTATGTAAAAGCGCTTGTTATCCGATAAACTCGCCCCTAAATCGACAAATGTTTGTTTGTGGGATATCCTAAAGAAACTAAAGGATATTACTTCTATCTTCCATCGAGAGAACAAAGTGTTTGTTGCACGTAATGGTTTATTCCTTGAAAGGGAATTTATTTCCAAAGAGGATAGTGGGAGTAAGATCCATCTTGAGGAAATTCAAAATCCCCCAAACAACATCCGAACCAACTTTAGAAGTTCAAGCAAGCTCACGTGCTGATCATCGAGCTTCAATCTTTGACACAAGGCCCCAGGAGGTCGAGTCGGGTACATCAACGACTCGAGAGATATGGATTTCTCGTGGTCGATGATCATCGAAGTTGAACTGATTGATCAAGATGAACCCTCTACCTACAAAGAGGCAATTCATAGTTCGAGTCGGATAAGTGGCTAGAAGCTATGAAGTCCGAGATGCAATCCATGTACGACAACCAAGTATGGACTTTGGTTGACCCACCCGAAAGGGTGCAAGGTCATCGATAACAAATGGTGTTATAAAAAGAAAACCGACATGGATGGTAATGTACACACTTTTAAATCGCGACTAGTAGTTAAAGGTTATAGACAAGTTCATGGTATTGACTATGACGAAACCTTTTCCCCCGCCGTGATGATAAAGTCAATTAGGGATTTTACTTGCCATAGCCGCATATTATGACTATGAGATATGGCAAATGGATGTTAAGACTGCGTTTCTTAACGAAACCTTCTCGAGGATGTGTATATGACACAACTCGAGGGGTTTGTTGATCCAACAAATCCTAGCAAAGTGTGTAAGCTTCAAAGGTCCATTTATGGATTGAAGCAAGCATCTCGAAAGTCTGGAATCGTCGCTTTGATGAACGTATTAAAGAATTCGGTTTCATCAAAAAAGCGAAGACGAGCCTTGTGTTTATTAGAAAGTAACTAATAATGCAGTAGTGTTCCTTGTGCTTTATGTGGACGACATCTTGCGATTGGAAATGACATCCCCACATTACAAAGCGTAAAAGCTTGGTTGGGGAAGTGCTTTTCCATGAAAGACTTAGGCGAGGCTACATACATTTTGGGTATTAGAATCTATAGAGATAGATCTAACAAAATGATTGGCTCTGAGCCGAGTGGATACATTGACAAGGTGCTGAAAGCAGTTCGGTTTGCAAGACTCCAAAAAGGGATTCTTGCCCATGTCACATGGCGTTAAACTTCGAGCAGAACTCAAGGACCTTCCACAAGGGAGGACCAAGAGCGCATGAGTAAGATCCCATATGCTTCGGCCATTGGGTCTATTATGTACGCCATGATATGCACTCGCCCTGAGATGTCTCATTTGCTTTAAGTATGACTAGCGAGATATCAATCGACCACTGGTGAGTCACATTGGATGCTGAGTCAAGAGCATTCTTAAGTACTTGAGAAGGACTAAAGATATGTTCTTAGTTTACGGAGGTCGGGGAAGGAAGTCCGGTAGTAAATGGTTACACGAGACGCAAGCTTCCGAGACCGAGCGTAGATGATTTTAGATCGCTGATCTGGTTTTGTGTTTTGTTTGAATGGAGGTGCTTTGTGAGCTGGAAGAGCTCAAAGCAAGAAATCGTGGCCGACTCTACAATGAAGTCGAGTATCTAGCTGCCTCTGAAAGCATGCTAAAGAAGTCTGTTTGGATCGGGGAAGTTTGTTGATGAACTAGGTGTCGTCCCCTAGCATTGTGAACCCAGTGGACCTCTATTGTGATAATGCTCGCGCCATTTCACAAGCTAAGGAACCTAGATCTCACCAACGATCCAAACACATTCTCGAGGCGTTTCCATCCGATCGGAGAGATCATCGACAGAGGAGGCGTTAGTATTTGCAAAGTTCATACTAGACGACAACATTGCAGATCCATTGACCAAGCCCACTCCCACGGCCCTAAACATGAGAGTCATACTAGGTCAATGGGATTGAGGATCATGTATGATTGGAACTAGGGCAAGTGGGAGATTGTTAGTAGTGCCCTAGGACCATTAGCACATGTTGTGCGTTTTGTTATCTTTTTTGAGCATGTAATTGAATAGTTAATTTTGCTTTTGATTATCAAATGTGTGATTTGATAGTAAAACTCATTAGCTTATGTAATTACTATTCTAGAAGTCCCTAGTTTTATGTAATGCTTAATTACTATGAAATAAAACTAGTATGATTGTTGATTGATGATCTTGTTTTCACTGATCATGTGTAATGGATACAAATCACATCATAGATGCAATATATAGGGATACATTGTATTGGGACGTGATCCGTCGAGAAGTAATACTTCATGGTCTTAAGTCATAAGTATTACTTCCTCAATACTATTTTAGAATCCTTAGACCTTATGTCTTCATTGATTCTAGTATGAATGGAGCCACGTTTTGACTCGGTCGGACGTTACTTGTATGCAGTAATCAATACGACCGATGATCGGATGTAGTGTCCTATCATAGCTTGAATGTGAGAGACATTGTAAGGAATTTGTCCTCTCTATTATTAGAGAGAGATATCCATGGGCCCCTCGATAGGGAAAGACTCGTTTAAATGCATGGCCGTGCTCAAATGTGTTTGATAAAGTGGTTATCAAATGCTATTTGTCGAAACAGATCTACCCGGAGATCGAGCATAAATATAATTAAGCTTAATAAGGGTGGCGACCACCATGCCTTATGCTTAATTAGGATATCGTGAGACAAAGGGATTAAATAGTGGATTGATATTGGGTTCCGTTGTATATTCATTCACTTTGGGTAGTCACAATGTCCCTGCTAGGGGACCGCTTGTGATTTATGGACTCACACTACTACTAAGTGTGTTTTCATTGCCATTGTGAGATGAACCTACGGTGGTCACACGCATAGAGCGAGCTAACGAGCTTTATGTCAGATTCAATGAATCTAGAATGTGTCTAGGTTCATTGTATCCGACATTTGTCTTTCCGGGAAATAATAAAGTGTTTATTATTCGAATTAGTAGATAGGGGCAATTTCGGTATTTTACCTATAGCTGGGATTACGTGGGAGTTATTATCCGATAAGGACTCCCACTACCAGCAAGTCTAGGGGGACGTGGGAGTTGAGGACTCCCATTGCCGAGAGGAGTTGAGGGACGTGAGAGTTAGTTCCGGGAACAAACTCTCACACCCTATATGATAAACTCTTGGCCGAAACCCTAGACCTCAATTCTTTTAGCTGAAATTAACCAAGAAACCCGAAATTAGATTTCAGTTTCAGCCTCTCCCTTTTCTCTCTAATTCCCGAAAAAGCAGAAAAGACGAAGAGCTAGCAATCGCTGCCCTGTTTCGATCGCGTGGATACGGTAGAGGGACTTTCTGCAAGGGAGATCAATTGGTGGCAGATTAGCATCCAAGAAACGCCATCCTCCATTCAAGAAGCAGCTTCTTGAATCCGTAAAATGTAAGTTTTTACCGCTATTTTCGATTCGTTTCATATGAGCGGATCCTTCAGGGGAGGATCCATGGGTGTTTGGAACGAGTTTCCGCCCATGAATCCCTTCAAAGATGTCATCAAAATAAACAATACAAATTTCCCAATGAAAGCACGCAAAACATAGTTCATTAATCACATGAAAGTACTAGGCGCATTAGTTAATCCAAAAGGCATGATTAACCATTCATACAATCCATATTTAGTTGTAAATGTTGTTTTCCATTCATCTCCTTTCATTCGAATCTAATGATATTCACTATTAAGATAATTTTTTAAAACACACAAGAACCATGCAATTCATCTAGTATATCATCTAAATGAGGAATAGGGTGTTGATATTTTACTGTTATATTATTGATGGCTCGATAATCAACAAACATTCTCCATGTTTCGTCTTTTTTGGGCACTAGAATGATTGGGACTCGCAAGGACTCATGCTTTCTCTTACCTTACCTTCCCATTCTCCATTAGCTCTTCTACTTGCCTTTGAAGCCCCTTCGTCTCCTCCGGATTGCTCCTATAGGTTGGTCGATTTGGAATCGAAGAACCGGGAACAAAGTTAATTTCCTGTTCAATTCCTCGAATAGGTGGTAACCCAGGCGGTACATCATCGGGGAATACATCTCCAAATTCCTATAAAATAGAGACAACAATACTAGGCAAAGAATGGTTAAGTTGGTTAGTATTAAGAGAAACTTCTTTGTACCAAAGTACAATTACACGTTTCTTGGAAAACAATGCTCGCTTAACCTCACTTGCTTTTGCAAAGAAATTCTTTTTTCTCTTTGGCCGAGTATTTCTCTTTTTTTTTTTCTCACTGGTTTTGGCCTTACTTTTTTCTCACTCCTTTTCTTTTGCTCATTCTCACTCTCTTATGCACTCAATTTGTTTCTCTCCATCCTCACTTGATCCTCAAATACTTGTTTGGGAGTTAGTGGAGCTAGGGTGATTGCTCGTTTCTTGAACGTGAATGAGTACTTGTTGGTGAAGCCATCATGATGTACACGTCGATCGAACTGTCATGGTCTTCCTAAAAGAATGTGACCAACTTGCATGTGGACCACATCGCACAAAACTTCATCTTTATATTTCCCAATAAAAAATGGCACCATAACTTGTTTAGTAACCTTCAATTCTCCATTATCGTTTAACCATTACAATCTGTATAGGCAGGGATGTTTGATTGTGGGAAGCTCCAACTTATCCACCAAAGATTGACTAGAAACGTTAGTACAACTACCTCCATCAATGATAACGCTACATACCTTATCTTTCATATGACAACGAGTGCGAAAGATGTTTTCTCGCTGCACTACCTCTTCTTCTTCCTTAGCTTGCAAGTTCAAGACTCGTCGTGTGACTAGTGCAAGCATCTCCCTATGTTCGGCCTCAAACTCATCTTCATCCTCAAACTCTTTTTCGTCATCGGACTCTATATCACCATTGTCTCAAACCACCATTACTCTCTTATTTTGGCATTGGCTCAGTATGTGTCCTTTCCCTTGACATCTGAAACATCTGATATCACTAGATCGAGATGAATTATGGATATTTTTACCTTGATTAGGCGTGTTTATGTGAACGAGGTGGATGAACTTTCCTCCTTTTTGGGGTAGTTTGTTCTCCAAGGTGTTGCATTTGAACTATGTGGGGCTGGTCTAGACCATGTGCCACCCCTCCTTAGTTGTCTTTCCACTTTGATTGCCATAGGTACCAAGTCGTTCATCTCCACTTAGTGGTGTGGCTCAATGGTGTTAGCAATCTCCCTATTTAGCCCATTCAAGAATCTAGCCATCGTTGCCTCTCTATCTTCCTCCACATTGGCTCTTATCATAGCCATCTCCATCTCCATGTAGTACTCATCTACACTTCAGTTCCCTTGGTAATGCCCTTGTAACTTGAGGTAGAGCTCACGATACTAATGAGATGGTATAAACCTCCGCCTCATTACTCTCTTCATTCTGTCCCAAGTTTCAATATGACGATCTCCAACACGCCTCATATTAGTGCACAACTGACCCTACCAAATAATAGAATTGTTAGTAAATTCAATGCTAGCAAGTTTTACCTCCTAGGGGGGTTTGGATCAACTAGGGGTTGCCCACGTTGTGCTCTCTCTTCAATCCTATCCATCCACTCATGTAGTTGTTCAACTCACCTCTCCACAATCATGTCATCTCTCCCATTATTGATTCGATTGCGAGATTTGGGATGGCAGGTGGCGAAACTTTTGGTGTGTTTTGCGCCATTAGGAAATCCTGCAAACAGAGGTTAGATAAAAATAACAAAAAACACTAGGTATAAATACCTTACCACACTCCCTTACGTGTTTCACTCAAGTGATGATGGTCACTCAATTTTCCCTCGTGTTTCAATCAATTAAATTCGGCTTTTACCCTCTGTTGTGCTCACACCTCTGCCTTTTTCTACTCGAATTCTTCTTCAAATTATTTTATGACTAGTCTGATCGATCTCTAATGGACATCTTGTAGCAAATCACAATGACTAAAGGTCCGAATATGATAAAAACTAAATAAGTTTTTTATACTCTTGCATGGGGTCTCTATAGAAAGATCTCTTGAACGTGTCGAGAATAACAAATAATTATTTTTTTCCGAAAAATTATTTCTTTACAGGCAGATTAAATACCAGGGCATGCAAATATTCTGCCAGATTTTTATTTTTGGCCTATTTTTTTTCTTTTTTTCTTTTTCTCTACATTCTTGATTCAACAACAATTCAAAACTAAGAAAGGAATTTTAGTTCAAGAAGAAGAACAAAAATCCTTAAAGAATGCAGAAACGAAAAATAAAACAGTAAAGATAGTCCTAACCGGACAAAACTCGGCTATGATACCGAATGATGTGAATCTTTGCCAACGATGTGAACGAGACCCTCTTCAATTCGGCAACAACTCCAGAAATTCTCCCAAGTATATGTTTTGATGGGGACCTTCAACCTCTAATCAACCAATATGAAGGATCCTACGTCGTGACTAACAACCTAGATATAATCGACTTATGATGGGTGGAAACCTCGACCTCTAATAAACACATGATTAGCAACCTCGGTATAACGAAGACATCACAAACGAAAGTGAATAATTCGTTTGATAAGTCAGTTTGAACGCCACAAGGAAATCCTTGATAAGTTCGGTAAGTCCTTTCAAGAACTCAAGATGAAAGCAAAAGCTTACGTTTTATATATGCGAATTGTGTAAAAACAAAGGATGCCGAATACTCCTTTTATAGGGAGATTTTTAGCCTAAGTTTCCTATTCTTAATTGAATTGAAATATGACATAGTTTTCAAGTTCAAGACAAAGTCTAATCCTTCTTGGACTGAAATACAAAATAAGAAAACTATTAAATATCTACATTATTTAACAGCCTAAAATAAAGCAACTAAACATAATGCAGGAAATAATGGTCTAGATCGTGGATGGACGTTTAGACCACGTTTCAACCCACGTTCTCCATTCCTCCAAGTCAGACCACGTCTGTATCCACTTTGATGAGTGTAATCAGCCTCGACCCACTCTCTTTAATAAACACATGATTTTCTTGTTCTTGGTGGGAAGAGAACTCCGTCAAATAAAGTATGGGGGCAAGTAAAGTAGGGTCATACCAGACTGGGGAATAGGGGAACACTATCAATGGGAGGGGGGCTACTAAAATGGGGAGCAACAGTGGGAGGGGGTGTGCCCAGTGTAAACTCTAGCAAGTCATGAAACATTTCGAGAATATTTCCGTGTGTACGTTGCTGATGAATCAACCAAACTGACAGATTAACCCGGCTATCAACCACTATACTCTCGCGCCAACTAATCAGGCATAACTGATCATTTGTCTTTCTGCGATAAACATCTAAAATAATAAAAATACATTTTTTTTAATAATCAAAAAAATTAAAATAATGAAATTAACTAATATCTTTATTACATTGTTAAGCTAACGAATATAAATGAACTAACAAATTCAAAATAAAATACATTAATCAAACTAATATTACAAGCGTGTATTAAACTAATGAACAATAATAAATTAATTAACATATCAGTGCAAAAATAATGACAAATAACACACTACACTATAATCACTAACATATAACAATATTAAAATCTAAATAAAAAAATAATTAGACACAAAACAAAAATGTACCAATTAATTATAATGATTAAAAGATTAACTTAAAAAACTCTCTTACAGGGCTGCGTGTGAACTGGTCCGCTGTTAATCGATTTACCGCATGTTGGTCTTCTCCTTAAGATGAGCCTTCAGCGCGGGGGTTTGCATTAGACTGGCACTGATTTAGAAGAAAGAACAAAACATGGCAGCAAAAAAAGATGGGACAACATTTTTGTCCGTGACGGAATAGAAGTGGGACTTCTGTCCTGGTTGACGTGGCAAAACTTGGATGGGCGTTCTGCCACGTCAGCTAGGACGGAAGTGGCCCATGCCCCAGAAATAAATTCCAACTTTCCTCTTCCCCTTCCCTTCACGCGAACAAAAAAATCCCCAAGGCAAAAAAAAACAAATGCCCCACTCCCCTTATCGCTTCCGCCGTCGTTGCCGCGCACCGCCGCTGCTTCGACCACCTTCCTCCAACACCTTGCTTTCTCTTTCATCTCTTAATCTCTCAATTTGTGATGTAAAAAACAAATTTGAATTTGAATTTTTTTTGGGAAATATAAAATTAAGTGTTGAATTTAACTATAAATATACTAATTATGTTTAGGAAATCAAAATAATTTTTTGATATTGTGAATTATTTGTGAATTTTGGGTATTTGTGAAATTATGGCAATTATGAATTTAGGGTTTTTGTGAATTTGGTAATTTGTGAATTTATGCATGTAGAATTGTGAATTTGGCAATTGTGAAGTTGTGATTGTGTGAATTTACACTTAGAGCATTTGTGATTTTAGGGCATTAGTGTACTTGTGAAATTGTCAATTTGGTAATTTGTGAATTGTGAATTTAGGGCAATGGTAGATTTGGAGATATAACATGTGTTTTTTCTGATAGATTGTATGTATATTGTTTTTTTGTATAGATGGCTGTACCCGCTCATCTTCAGCCCGGTCCTTTTGATCTCACCATTTTAAACAAACAACCATCTCATAGATTTTTAAGAATATGGCACGGGGAGAGACACTCAACGAACCTTTAATGGTTATTACGAGTTCGGGTAACTTTTATGCAATGTATAATAGAGAAACCAACCCTAGAGTAATAAACCTAATAGACCTAATAGGTTTTGGAGGATGCTGCAGACTAGGTAATATGAATATAGATCACGCTCTTGTGACTGCATTAGTTGAGAGATGGCGCCCGGAAACCCATACGTTCCACCTACATTGCGGTGAGGCGACCATCACACTAGAGGACGTAGGATGTCTTCTAGGACTACCTACCAGGGGACAGGTAGTCTCGTGGGGTGACAATTACAATTTCACCAAGGGTCAATGGGTTCATCGCGTGTTCAAGCTTTTAGGATTTCGACCCAGTGATGCTGGAATTAGGGGAAACACTTTGCAACTGGTAGAGGTTTATGCTCACATTAGTGAGCCCCTAGGACATGATGTTACTGACCGCGAGGTACAACAGAGGGCTAGGGCTTTGATCTTCATCTTGATGGGTAGTTTCATTTTCTCAGATAAGTCGGGGGCCCAGGCAAACTAGAGCTTGACACGACTTCTTGGTCCAGCGATTTACTCGCACATTTGTATCGCCAGATGTGCATCTCGTGCATGGATGATTCCAAGGACATTAACGGGTGTTGCTTGCTGATTCAGGTTTGTCCAATTTATATAAATTTAAATGTGAATTTGTGATTTAAAAATTTAATAATCGATTTTGTTTGTTTTGACCAGTTGTGGGAGTGGGAGCGTATTTAATTTCTCCGTCCGGCGAACCGAGACAACATTCCAGATGAGATTCTCGCTGACGGTAGACCTCACGGGGCTAGGTGGAATGGCCCCCGGAATTTCCGTAATGCCCCGAAATCGCAGTTGTTGGTGTTTCGCAAACAACTTGATTTGATGACAGAGACACAGGGGGTGAGTTAATTTCGATGTTCTTGTATTTTTTTTTTTTTTTTATTAACTAAATTGTTTTACATTAACAATTATCTTTTTTGGCAGTTCATGTGGAGGTCGTACCGTGATTCAGTATATGAAGAGAGGGTGGCTCGGGATGTAGACTTCTTTAGGACGTGTCGAGCCCGTACGCCACTCATCTGCTTTGAGATGGTTGAGTACCACTTGTTCGACAGGGTCATGCGTCAATTTGACTTCCACCAGGTGGTACCAATCCTGGCAGGGACAGAGGGCACTGTCGAGGGTCGAGACCTCTACACAGTGAATGAGATATCGACAAAGAATTGGTAGATTGAGCACAGCGCATACATTAAATTATGGGACTTACGTGTCGATGCACTGTAGGTCGCTGCTCCCTCCCTCGATAATGTTATTGCACCAACCCGCGAGTACATGGATTAGTACAATCGCATTACAGTTCACCGTATGAAGAACCCCCAAAATCGGGATTCCAAGCCACTCCCGATTGGTATTCAACCCACCGCTACAACAGAGGACATTTTGGTAAGTTTTATTCGTTTATTTTTCATTGTTAATATTTTTTCTTCTTCTGAATATACTAATTTTAATATTATGTTACAGGAAGAGTCGTACAGGGTGATGCTGGAAGAGTTCGAGAAGTCTGCCACTCGAACTAATACGCAGTACAAGTCACTCCTCACCTGGGCAACCAAAACGATTAAGGATGCCTTCGCAGCTGCCGTTCTGCAACCTTCCACACAGCCGATGGAGCATGTTCCGGAGAGGGCTGCGGTTGGGAGGCAGGGTACTCATCGGAATTGCCATGCAAATCAGGAGAATCTTGCAGCGCGGCGCATGAGGCAGCGTGGCGGTGAGGCGGGATCGTCCCAAACGCAGCAGCAACCGACTTAGTCTCCTACTCAGTTCGAGACTTAGGGTGATGTACCCCCGAACATGAATACCAATTTCCAAGCATCGACACTATTCTCCGGGTATTGAAACGGGGGGCCATCCTGGTACTGGGACTTCTTCATCGGGGCAGTCAGAAGTCTATTTTGGTGCGACGCCCTTGTACAGCCTCGACCTGGACCAGACACAGACGCTGCAGTAGACTCCACAACTCCAGCCAGATTTTCCTGATGAGGCGATACTTATCGACACGGAAGGTGCATAATTCTTTGAAACGGAGCATGGTAGTGCTGTGCGAACTAGGGACGGCAACACATACTATCTCCGGACTAACTCGAGAAGGACCCATAGATACACCCCATCGGGACCGTAGATAGGATTTACTTTGTATTTCATACATTTGTTTTATTCTTGTTACAAACAAATTGTTTTATTTATGACATACATGATTCCTTTGTTTTTTTCGTTGTTCTTATTTTATTAATGAAGTCGGTTTCGTCAAAGTAATTTTTGTACACATATTTTGGTAAATATCTGCTTAAGTGAATTATTTTGTTGTAAAAAGACCCAAGCGTCTCAGGAAAAAAAATAGTCAGGTTAGAACGAAATTGTCACTTGGCAATTTCTGCCCGAAATGAAAAAATCCTTCAGTTTTTGGACAAATTTTCTGCCAGTTGAGCTTCCGTCCCTGGGCCAAGACGAAGACTTCCGTCCTTACTGACGTGGTAGAATGCCCATCCGAGTTCTACCACGTCAGCCAAGACGGAGAAAAATGTTGTCCCATATTTTTTTGCTGCCATGCTTTGTCCTTTCTGCTAAATCAGTGACAGTCTAATGCAAACCCCTGCAGCGCATGCTAGCCATACGTGGGGGACTGGGGCACCGAGGATTGTGCTACACGCGCGCGTTTTGCAACATGTTAGATCCAACCTGATGCGAACCTTCGCCAACGATGTGAACGAGACCCACTTCAATTCGGCAACAGCTCCAGAAATTTGCCCAAGTATAGGTTTGGATGGGGACCTTCAACCTCTAATCAACAAATAGGAAGGATCCTACGTCGTGACTAGCAACCTATGTATAATTGACTTATAAGAAAGACGCCATAAACGAAGGTGAATAATTCATTTGATAAGTCAGTTTGAATGCCACAAGGAAATCATTGATAAGTTCGTTAAGTCTTTTCAAGAACACGAGATGAAAGTAAAAGATTACATTTTATGTAGGTGAATTATCTAAAAACAAAGGATGCCAAATGCTCCTTTTATCTGGAGATTTTCGGTATAAGTTTCCTATTCCTAATTGAATTGAAATACGACATAGTTTTCAAGTTCAAGACAAAGTCTAATCCTTCTTGAACTGAAATACGACATAGTTTTCAAGTCCAAATCAAAGTCTAATCCTTCTTGGACTAAAATAAAAAATAATAAAACTACTAAATAACTACTTTATTAAACTATCATGGCTAGATCATAAAAAATAATAAAACTACTAAATAACTACATAATGCGGGAAATAATGGTCCAGATCATGGCTAGACGTTTAGACCACGTTTAAACCCACGTTCTTCATTTCGCCAAGTCGACCCATGTCTGTGTCCACTTTGATGAGTGTAATCAGCCTCGACTCACTCTCATCAAGGAACACATGTTTTTCTTGTACTTGGACTATTTGAACCAAGTTATTAAGTTCTTCTATGAATGTTTTTGTTTGAGCCCTCGTCGCTGGTCCTATTGGTACTTGAGAGGGATCTTGAATTGCCTTTATGTTTACATCACTGCCTATTTTCAGTCCAGTTCTAACCGGATTTGTTTTCCAATGTTTTTAATTATTATCCGAATATCAAATGAAATACTCACTGTTTTTCAAGTTTTTAGAGTTGTTGCCTGTCGGAATTTGAGTTTTTTGAGATTTTGGAGTTGAATTTGGCCAAAAACTCGAAACATACGATCGATTTTTTTTTTTTGAGTTTGGACAAAATTTGACATTCATGGGAGAGTCAACTACGGTCAATGGTGGCACAGCGGCCGCGACGGCGGGACCAGGCGTCAGTGGAAGGGGGTTGTTTGGGGAGAGACTTGTAGGGAAGAGAGAAAATTTTGAATGGAAATGAGCGAGGGTGTGAAATTGCTATTATAGGGGTGTTGTCATATTATTCCCCATCGCAAATTGCAAAAGGTTATATTTCTTACTTTTTGTTATTATTTAATTTAAAATGTTTAGTGATTACTTAGTTTCTTTCAGTTTTTCTTTAACCCCCTGAATTTGTCCAAACTACGAATGGACCATTGAGATTTATTCAAACTACATGCTCCCCTTAGATGAAACAAGTTTCTAACCAATTCATCACTATCGTCTCCTTCTGTTAAAAACTAAACAGATGTCAGGAATAATAAAAAGTCAAACCCCAAAATACCCTTCTTTCAAGAACTTGCCCAAAGTTTTAATCTCTCTCAACAACAGGAAAAGAGACAACAACAACTTCTTGTACTGCCACTAAAATACACAAAGGGGCTGGGTGAATTGGGTGTTAAATTTATTTCACAACTTTTCCGAAAGTAAGAACCCTAAGAGAGTAATGTTGATATGATAGCAAGATGTGCTCAAAGTAATCAACAAGTAATATGAGCTCAAGTATAACACAAAATCATAAAGCACACATGATGTATATTGGTTCGATCACCAAGATCTACATCCACTACCTTGAGCCTCAACCAAGGATTTCCAAACTCTCCACTAAACATCCATTTTCAACCCATTGATGGCGGGAAAGACAAATACAAAGATGGACAAATCACCAAGAGTTTTACCCCTCAAGCACCACAAATCTACAACTACCTCTCCAAGAGAAACCAGATCCTCTATACGGTCTCATTTATGAATAGATCTAGCAACCAAACCTTAATTGAGAAAACCAAATAAAGTAAACAAAAAATAATAATTAGGATGTATGTGGTGGATGTTACATTTCAACATAATAGAATTACACTAATGATGGATATGAAATTCTAGCACCACACATTTCACTCATAGAGAAAATCACAAAGATAGGCACAAATATGAGCTTGGAATGATTAAGAAGATATAAATGATAGAAACAATTTAGAACAACTTCTCGCTACTCTCTTGCCTCTTAATTAGACTTATAAGCTTTATAGAGGTGAGAATAACAGTTTGAATTCCAAAACAACCGTTGAGCAACGATTAGTTTATGGCCAAGCCAATGACATCACACTTAACCGAACTGGCACTGTGGCAAGGTTTTCTGCATTATTGGAACGGTTAACTGGACATGATTTCTGTCAATCGGATGCGCCAACGCAAGATAGAAAAACAAAAACAATCCTTCCTGAAAAACATAGTAACTTTAGTATCTCGGTTCACCGTGCATCAAGTGTAGTCAACCGTGGTGATAATTGTTTTTCTTCTAAAAACAAGTCCAAAAATAATAATAATTCACTCAAGTTCTGTTCTAGGCCACAAACGAATTAAACTATAAAGCTCTGTCTAAAAAAAAAATTTTAAAATATTTTTATACGAATTGAAAACACATTTGATCAGAGTGACCAAATGCTTGAAAGAGATTTTCAAAACATTTAAAGTCTTTTACCCGTTTAAGCTCGATGACATTTTCAGAGTGATTCAACTGAGTGAGCAAATGTTAGGGTTTACAAGATATAACTATCAAGACCGACTCTAACATCTGAGCCTTCAATCTTCAATAGCAAGTCATTCTTGATATCTTCTGTGAATGTAGACATGATATTCCACAGAGCATGCTTGAAGTACTTAAGCTTACTCTTTTATTTGTAGCACTATCAAAATGAGCACGTGACATTAGATATAAATATCAATGTTTGTTATGCTCAAAACTTAGTTAGTATAACCTCAAGATAGAATGTAGGCTTTGAAATTCCGAGCTTTTATAAAACCAGAACTACATTTATGCTATAACTGCAGTTAACTAGAATTGACATTTTTGCAGAATTTATGCATAAAGATATGACTATGAAGATTCAAACATGTTTTAGATATACTAACACATTTGAGTAACTTTTGAGTGGTGAACATTTGAAAATTGTTGCTCTAAGTTCAAAACAAAAAACATTCCTTATTTTTTTGAGATAAAGTTTTAACCACTAAGGATGATAAATTCTCAACACCACACACCCAACACCAACAAGACAACCAAGATCAGAGGATAAAGTTGGAGCACAAGAGGTTGTTGGTTAATAATGAACTTTCTCATTCTTAACTCATATAGATATAGCAAATATATCAAAACTATAATACACTTATGTCATATCAGATACCAAGGCAGCATGATAGATAAAGATCAGTACAGAGCCTGCCAATATACCATACTCAATACATATAACCTGCAAGATAGACCAAATAGCAACATGAGATATATACTAAGATCATCACAAAATGTAACCTTCATGATTAGGACTTGAAAAGATAGAAGCATAGTAGCACAAAATATAATAGCTTATCACGTGTTATCACGATATTTCTTTCTCTCCCGCTTATCATTATAAAAAGGGGGAGGGATAAGAAATAACGGGATGTGGGAGCATGCGATTTTCCCTCAGTCATAGGATATCTTCATAAAGAAACCTAAGTTGTTATTCAGACAAGATGTATCAAATATAAATATCTAAAAGATGATAAAAGAGACTAAGTAGATATAACTCAAAATATATAAATAGAAAAATCCAACCAAAAGAGATATGAAAGCAAGCAACAAAACATATTAAAAGACCATCAGCCTAAAAAACATAAATACAAAAATATAAGATCCAACAAAGGTATGGTAAAGGATGTTCTTCAATGTATCAAGACTTACTAGCTTCTCCCCGATGTCAAAGACTTGGTTGGATGCGGGTTCTACTCCACGAGGAGCGGTACGAACGTATATGATATCACTAGTGCTATGGCTTTGGCTTATGTAGATAAAAAATGATGAATGAGATTGTGGTCCAGTACGATGAAAATTGTAAGCTGTGTTCGGGGGGGGGGGGGGGGGAGTTATTGGCTATCGTTGGCCTCTATGGTAAAATCAGTCGGGGGCCTGAGAGGCATTTGTTGAGGAACAATAGGCCGATGGCGGCAGTGATAAGAGCAGGCTTTCATACCCGGCTGAAGTGCTTACCGGTGCCCTTTACACATCCTGGCCAACAGACCTTGTTGGTCCCTCCGAGAAACCGAATCCCTCATCGGTGAATTGCCATTTACTAATCCTCATCTTTTACGGAATCGATCCCCTTTGGTTTAGACCAATCACAATTTATCACCATCTTTCCCGCTTCCAATTGATGACTGGCTAATGCAAAATGAAAAAAGGGATAGAAAAAAAGGATCCCCCGATGGGAATGAAATTCAATATCTACTAGAGGAGCAGCAATGAAGGCGATAATAAATACAGATGTTGCGCAGATCTATTTTGCTTTAATTTAAAATCTTTGCGTGCTTGTATTTGCAAAAAGAGTCTTTTTTGTAATATTGGCCATTTATATTCCTCTTTTCTTTACATTTTGATTTCTTGATTTGCAAACATTCCACATACTCAACATCTTCCATGTGTATGGCCATAAATTCATCAACATCTTTTAGAGAGTTTTCAATAGGATCAACATGATCAACAGGAAGAGAAACACATCCCTTGTAGTATTAGAAACACTGTTCTGATGACGAATTATGGAAACGAAGAGGTTGGAACTGTCAGAAAACTTGGGAGAATGAGAATTCAGCGTAGGATATAGTTGAATATAAGGGATTGGAGTGAGTTTTGAGTCTGGGATTGAGCATATAAGGTAAGGTTCTTACACTCTTGTACTTTGTGTAAAACAACATGTAAATCCCAGAATTTGTGCTAAGTTGTGAAATGTGTTGAAATCATTTCAACATTGTTTTATTGCATTACAATTGGATGCAGTGTTGTAAGCTATGAAAAACACATGTTGCGGTTTTCTGTTTATGTGTTCACATTTTTTAGTAAAAGTTATGGTTTGGATAATCTGTAAAATTTGAAAGTGAGGTTCCCAATCTTGGGCTCTTGTGTGTGAATGAGCCTATAACAAGATATTCCCAAATTGCTGATCATATGATCTGATCATATGATGTGATGTGATATATGTCTGGCCCTTGCCTATCAGGTATATTAGTTAGGGCTGCTAACAATAGTTGTGGAAGTCTTTAAGTTGAGGAATTATTAGCCACTTTGATCATCAACGTTTTTTCGCCTAGCCACTTTGGTCAAAATTCAAGTTTTTTTAACTTATTTCATCATTAAATATTTTTCGGCCTGCTATTTTGGTCATAAATGATTTTTTTTAACTTTTTTCATCACTAAAGTTTTTTCTATCTGCCATTTTGATCAATAAAGTTTTTTCATTCTGACATTTTGCTCACTAAAGTATTTTCATTCTGCCATTTAGGTCACTAAAAATTTTGACCAAAATTTTGACCGAAAAAACTTTAGTGACCAAAATGGCAGAATGAAAAAACTTTAGTGATGAAAAAAGTTAAAAAAATTATTTTTGACAAAAATGGCAGGCCGAAAAATGTTTAATGATGAAATAAGTTAAAAAACTTGAATTTTGACCAAAGTGGCTAGACGAAAAAACGTTAATGATCAAAGTGGCTAATTATTCTTAAGTTGAGAGTGATGACATAAAAGATGTATCCTTAAACTTTTGGGCCCATCGTCTGGGGTATAATACTCAGACCTTGGGATATAATAAGTGTGGCCTTCCCTAGAGGGTAATAGCAGTTACAGGCTGTTAGTGGTTGTTATAAAGTCAACAATGGACAATTGAACTCGATTGTGTGAATTGTGTTAAGTATGTGAAGTAAGTGTGTGTGTGTGTGTGTAAAGAATGGTTCTCGAAGTACTGGATGTGATGTATGTCTGTTTGGTATGAAAGATTGTAAAGTTTGCACTGTTTGAATTGGTAAAATTTGGGTTTTGGGAAGGGGATTTCGAAATTGCACAAAATGAGTCTCCCTTTGAAGCATTGTACAGAACAATGATGTTTCTGAAGTGTGCGGACACATATTTCTCCTCTCTATTGTCAGCAGATATACTGGGGGCTTCTGCAATTATCTCCGACAAAGGTCTATATCACGGACGATATGCATCGTTTGCACCTTCGTCCAAAGAGATACTAGGAGCATATGTAATTATCTCGGAAGATGCACCATATCTCGGAGGAGGTACCTCGTCCGCGATTTTTTCTGTATAGGCAGACGATGCTTCGTCCAGGAGATTGTCCGAGGCTTTGTTGGGAAAGTTTTTGCAGTGTTTCCAAATCATTTTTAAAGCCTTTCTTACTTTTAAATCCTTTTCCAACCTTCTTAAAATGTATTTTCTAAATCTTATGAGTTCAAAGTCAAGTTCAAGTACGTAAATGTTTTGGGAAAAAGGATAACAGTTTTCTGTCAAACGATGCTCTATCCCAAGGGTTTTTGAACTTTACGGGTCTAGTGTAGCTCATTCCTTACTATTTTGCATATACTTTTTGTGTACGATTATGAGGAAGAAGTCTGGTATGGGATTAGGAAGAATGAATCCAGTGGTGAATGATAATGTAATAGATATTATAGAACTATTTATATATGATGTTTAGACCTTTACCCATTTACCTTAGCATGTAATAAGTAGGGGTGAGCACCGAATTCCAAATTACCGAATTCGAATTCGAATTTACCGAATTCGAATTCGAATTTCACATGTACTACCGACCTTTTTCGAACCGAATTCCGATTTACCGAATTCGAATTACCGAATTGGCGAATTCGGAATTCGGTAAATTTACCGAATTACCGAATTGGCGATGGGGAAGCCACTGCAAAGACAGAAAGCGAAAAAAAGAAGAAGAAATTTTTAGAAATAAAGATGAAATTGGGGATTTAGGGATTTTGGATTTTGGGAAAAATTAAAATAGAGGGAGAAGAGGAGAAGAGAGAGAAGAGAAGAGGAGAAAAGAATGGAGAACGATGGAGGGTGGTGACGGGAGGAAGAAGAAGACGAAGAAGAAGAAAGGGGAAGGAGTTTGGGGCTGGAGTCGTTGAAGAAGAGGAAGAAAAAAAGGGAGTAATCTAGTGTAGGGTGACATTTTTTTGTTAGAAGTAGGGATTTAGGAGAGTATTTATAGTGTATTTATTTTAGTATTATTTATTAAAATATTTTTTTGAATTCGAATTCGGTAATACCGAATTCACCAAAACCATATACCGAATTCGAATTGAATTCGAAAACTTCGAATTCGGTATGATCCGAATTACCGAATTGGTCTGAATTACCGAATTCGATTTACCGAATTCAAATCGAATTCGGTCGGTAAATCGGTTTTTACCAAATTTGCTCACCCCTAGTAATAAGTATATTGAGGACAACTTTAGTATTTTTCTATGAATTGTGTAAGTTGTGAATTAAGTTAATCAATCAAATCATGTTGAAGTTATAATTATATAAGAGTTTGTTATCTTATTGGTGAATAAGGTACTGCCAAGTCATCATACGGATACGGGGTGTGACAAAAGTGGTATCATAACATGTTCGAACCTTAGGCTTAAATTGATGAGAATAGACTAAGTATGGAATCATAATTTAGGAAGGACTTGTAAGATTAGTTAAGATGTGATTCGTGGGTAGGAATTGTGTATTAGGAGTTATGTGTTTACCTTCCTACCCTATGTGTTTATTTGAGAGTTGACGCGATCTGAATTGTGTAAGCTTCCTAGCTTAGTTTTACTGCTTTGTATATTCTTGTGGTGGGTCACATGTGTTTAAGATGGTACAGTAAGGGAGAGATATTGATGAGGAAGTGTGAGAGGAGTTTATTTATTATATCAGTCATTTGAGCTTGAAAATATATTCGAAAGGGTTGTGATGCTTACTAGCTTACGCAGTTGCTAAAGATGAGAAACATATTTAGCTTGATGATGTTCCGGTGGTTAAGGACTTAGTGTACACGTTTCTAGAGGATATACCGGGGGTGCCCCTACTCGTGAGGTAGATTTTGAGATTCTTCTACAATCAAGTTTAGAGCTTATTTCTAAGGCCCCGTAGTATGGGGCTAGCTAAGCTGAGGGAATTGAAGGTGTAGTTGCAAGAATTTTATCAGGTTGAATTTATCTCCTTATGGTGTACCCGTATTGTTTGTGAATAAGAAAGATGGCAGTATGAGGATGTGCATTGATTACATGGAGCTAAATAAGATTACCATTAAGAATAGGTATTCGCTTCCCAATATTGATTATATTTTTGACTAGTTGAAGGTTGCTACGGTCTTTCCTAAGATAGGCTTGTGGTAGGGGTATCACAGAATAAGATTTAAACCTGAAGACATATCGAAGATTGCTTTCAGGACCAGATACGGGCATTATGAGTTCTTGGTGATGCCTTTTGGGGATGACTAACGCTCCAGCATTGTTTATGGATATGATGAATCGGGGTCCTCAAGGAGTATTTTGGAAACGTTTGTGGTAGTTTGCAGTGATGATATTTTGTTATACTCTCCTTCTGACGGGTCTCATGAGAAGCATCATAGGTTGGTGAATTTGTGGTTAGGAGGGTGGCTTTTACGAGTCATGTTGTATCAGCGTCCGGAGTATTTGTGGATTTAACAAAGATTAAGGCGATAGTGGATTGGGCGGACGAATGTGACGGAGATCAAAAGTTTCTTGGGTGTGTCATATTGTTACCAGAAGTTTGTGTAGGATTTCTCCAAGATTGCTACACCACTATCTAGATTAAAGCAGAAGAGAGCTTCCAGAAGCTGAAGAATAAGTTGACTACCGCACCGGTTTGGCTTTACCGGAGGAGTCTTGAAGGTTTACGATTTATAATCACGGCTCATGACTTAGATTGGGATGTGTATTGATGCAGAATGGAAATGTGATTGCTTATGCTTAACGACCGTTATTGAACTTGGTGGCAATTGTTTTTGCATTAAAGATTTGAAGGCATGATCTCTACAAGGAGCCGTGTAAGGCTTTCACTAATCATCATAGTCCGAAGTATTTGTTTACTCACTAGGAACTCAACATGAGGCAAAGACGGTGGTTGGAGTTGTTGAAGTACTATGATTTTACAATCAACTATCATTTCATCCAGGAGCTTCGCAAATGTATAATGACATAAGGAATAATTTCTGGTAAAATGAACTAAGAGGGGGCATAGCTGATTTTGTTGCCAAGTGTTTGGTTTGTCAACAAGTGAAGGCGGAACATCAGAGACCTGCAGGCTTGCTTAAGCATTTGGAGATTCTTGTTTGGAAATTAGAACACATTACAGTGGATTTGGTGGTAGGTTTGCTGAGGGGAAAGACTGGAAGGACACTATTTGGGTGGTTGTAGACAAGTTGACGGAATCAGCTAATTTCTTACCAATAGAGATTACATTATCGATGAAGGTGTTAGTTCAGATGTATATGGATGAGATTGTTAGACTTCACGGTGTACTTGTCCGCATTGTATCGGGTCAAGATTCGCGGGCGGTATCTTGTTTTTGGAGGATATGTTTAGAGTGTGTTTGTGTGTGTGTTGAACTTCAAGTGCAGTTGGGTGGATCACGTGACTTTGGTAGAGTTCTCCTACTATAGCGGTCTTCAGGCTAGGATTCGGATGACCCCTTATTAGGCACTGTATGGGAGGAAGTGTAGATAGTTGGTGCTTTGGGATGATAACGGAGAAAGAACTGTGACTGTACCGGAATTGGTACAGGTAATTTTGGAAGGGGATAAGAAGGATTAGGTTCTGCGGCGGAGGACTGCACCTTACGTGAAAATACAATGCCTCACAACACCCAACGTGAAACGGTTTGGGATATGGAAGAGGAAGCAAAAAAGACGTATCCCCACATTTTTTCCGGATTGAGGGGCATAAGTTTTAAGGACGAAACTATTTGTAAGGGGGTAATACCCATCTCCTTTCGATTTTAGTTAATTTGAGATATTTGTTTCGTTATGTATTAATTTGGTGGCTTATGAGTTCCAGGTAGTTTAAGGAAGTTTAAGGACTTAAGTAGTAATATTATTTGATTTGGGACGGTGGTTAGGTGGTTATGAAGTTTAATGTAAAATGTTAAAGTGTACAAATATCAATAACTAATAAAGTGATAAAAGTTTCGCATTGGACATCCAACTCTTTAAACATGACCTGATTCGACCTACAACTCTTTAAACATGACCTGACTACTCTATAAACACGACCAGAGTGGAAACAAATAATAAATCACTTACTACTACCAATAAAGTTTCCATGTGGCCTTATTGGTGTAGTAAGACTAATACTCGTCCATCCCAAATTGAATGTTATTTTTTTATTTTAGTTTTCTCTAAAATAAATATTTACTTTTTAAGGTAAATATACTTTTTCTTAACATCCTGTAACTTCATTCTTAGTTAAGCTACTTTTATTAATTATAATGAAGATTATTTATTGACATTTAATTTAGTACGGTGGAAATATTCATTATTTAGAGATCAATAATTTTGTATATCTAGTCCATATTCTTTAAATGAATGACATATTTTTTTAAGGGAAATGATTGTTAGCTAAGCCCGATTAGCTAAAAATCAACTAAAATGGGTCAAAATTGGTCAATGGACAAAATTGCCCTTGGAAGAGTTTTTATTAAAAATCGAAAAAAAAAAAAATTTGGTCCAATTTAAGGTTTTTGAGGATTGGTAGGTGGCTATTATTGATTTTTGAATAAGAAAAGTGTCTTATCAATCATTATTACTTTGACTAAAAAAATTGTGTATGCGGAGGATTGTTGGCCATTGGATGAATATGTTATTGAAGGTCCAGATATTCCTCTAGGGTATGTCCGGATCGATGACATGACATGTATAATTGTAGTCAATTTGCAACCCTAAGTCCCTATATAGAGTAAATTTACAACCCTACAGCCCCTTAAATAAATTACTTTTCAGTCCCAAATATTATAAAACTTATATAATGACTCCGAATTCAATAATACTTGACCTCAAAGTGTTTATATTACTATTTAAAAATTATGAATTGAACCCAAAAGTTTGTAATGAAGTGTACAAAAATTATAATTCGACCCCAAAAGTTCGTAAATAATGTTACCCTTGATAATGATCGTTATATTATTCAGTAATAAAAAATCATTTCTAAAATAATAATAGTACTTATAACTCTTTCATATTAATAATAACAATCACTAAACTAATTACCTATACAATGTTCTTTATATTTAACGTTATTTTGTTAACTAGTATACAATACTCGTAATTCTTTCATATTGGTAATTAGTGATCACTAGTCTAATTACATTTGGCGGACCTTGAAAAATCCCACACACAAACTATAATTGATCGGTTCATAAATTCATAGTATTAGCAAGTGATAGCCTTATATGGAATTATAACGAACCTTACATGGTTACTTTAACAAATTCATAATATTAAATCTTTAAGACTGAAATTTTCTATCCCAGTAATTTTATAACGTTAAGACATTGTTAGTTTATTAAGAATAATGTTATAACGTTAAGACATTGTTAGTTTGTTAAGAGTAATGTTGTAACTATTTTATATTGGTAATTAGTGATAACTCTTTCGTAGTATTAATAGACTATGACTAATTATAACTAAATATTGGTAATTAGTGATAGTTAGCTTATTATTACTACCTCCAACCACACTACCCAAGCCTTCCATTTTCAATTTATTGACTTGGCCCTAACAAAAAAAAACAAAGCGAGACTGCTTCCCAACAATGGATCAAAATGCCACAAAATCATCATCTTCGCGAAGAACACTACCAAGAACACCCAGAAATCTTAAAAAATCAAACATATCAGATCATGAAATAAATTAGATATAAGAGTTCCCCAGTCACCAAATAGTTGCAAAAGGATAAAAATAGGCCGATCTGTTCCGATAAGTAGTTCCCCTAGAAACTTTTGCTTTTCCATCACATGAAGCGCGTAAACACAAAGGAGGCTGCAGCTATACATCCGAATATGAAGCGATTTACAAGGCCTTGGTAGCTTACCTTCCTTGCCAAAGATAGTAAACACAAGCCCGCGATTCGATCCCCTTTGGATTAAGGATTTTTTTTAATTTATTTTTTTTTTTTTGTTGTGATTCATGGATTTTGGGAACATGATTATTCTTAATTTATGGAGGTTTAATTTGAGTTTTTCATCAAATATCATCAATTGAAAATGGAAATGGGTTATTGTTGTTAAGATTTTTGTGATAAATTTTATTTTTTTTACCGAAAAATATTATTTGTCGCCGGAGAAGATGACCGGAAAAGGTGTTTGGTCGCCGGAGTTTGATGGAGTTGGAGTTGATGTTGATGTTTACAAGATGAAGTTAGTGATTAATGGAGTTGGTCAATGTTTGGAGTGGTGAAATTTTTTGCAGTGGGTAAGAGATTGGAGAGAGAATTTTTTTAATATATTAATAGTCTTTAAATTAATATTATATGTAATATTAGGCCCAAAAAAAATTCATAAAAATCAGTAAGGGCAAATTCGGTATTGAAAAATTCAATTTGGAAATTTTTAGGGATTTTAGTCAATATATTGACTAAGTTTGAGCCATATAGCATCACTCTTTTTTTAATACTACATAAAGACAACGAAATATATTATATTATAGTATTAAAAAATGAGTAGGTATGGAGAGTAATGGGCACATGAAGCCAAGTGTTATATAAGAAAGTCAAGCTAGCAATAACCAACGAAAATGTCAAACAATTGCCAATGATTGCGCAAACAATAGCCATTATTAACCAACCATCCTCTGGTCAGCTAACACCGACAAACATTGAATGATATGGATTCTGAAAACACCTATTTTTTAGAAAGAGAGATCAAGATAAAAAATTATTCTTTTTAGAGAGAGGTGTCTAAAAGCAACCTCTCTTCTTTGGATAACTTAAAATTTGTATTTTAATTTCATTGGATGTTATTTTTGTTTTAAATTATTTCAAAGAGTACCATTTTCTTCTAACTTCAGCATCATCCTTCTTCTTCTGTTTTTTTTTACCAAGGACTTGATGTTCTTGAGCTTTGGTCTTATTTATTGCGAGATTTCATATTTTTTTCTTGGATAATTTCTTTTCATATTTAGAGTAAAAATGCATAGAATACGTACAGGATCAGCTCCTGATCTGAGCCCTGTAGCTGAAGCGATAGCACAAGAATACGATGATTCGGCTTTAGAGGGTAAATTCTCTCTTCTTGTTCTTGTTATTTCACCAGTTGATGGATGATCAAAGAAATTCACTGCATTGGTATATATGAATCCGTTTTATTCAGAAAAATGTTGTACGTTAATATAATGTGTGAAATTTTGTATGTCTTGTCATATAATTTATGTAAAAGAAATGTGAATTTGACTCTTTGATAAAGAAAATTCTGTATAATTTCAGGAGTGGCTGCACATGTAAAGTTATTGTTAAAGCTAATCGAAGATCACAAGGATGCAACGAACAATAACAAGAATGACGGGAGAAAGATGCTTAGGGTTGCCACAATGATGACCATTCTCGACAATGTTAGGACCCGAATTCAGAGATGTCAATTTAGGAACAAGAAACCAGCAGCAGAACTGAGGCGATGCAACAGTAATTCCAAAATTTTGCCTAGACAGATTCCGAGGGATAGTAAACAGGTAGGGGGATCGGGAGGAGATCAACATCCGGCTACTGATGAGAAAGAAAGGCTAAAAAAGGCCTTAAATGCGAGCTTAGCAGCGCGAAAGAGCCTTGAGATAATGTGTACAGGGTTGGGGAAGGAGAAAGAGATTATGTCAATTGAACTAGCTAAAAGGATTCATTTAATGAATGAAATGGAAGAACTTATTAGTGATTTAAAAGCACAGAATCAATCATTGACTGATAAAGTACGGGAATTTGCTTCTGAGAATAGAGAAAAAAGGGGCGGCGGCGGTGGTAGTAATAATAATGTTGGAGAAACACAAGGAATTTCAGCCTTACAAGAGAGAAACAGGGCACTTTCAGAGCATCTTCAAAGAGCGTTGGATGGGTATCGATCAATGAAAAAGAAAGCGAGAGAATTACACGAGGAAAACATGATGATTCGCGCAACAATTGAAGAAATGGGGGAAGAAGTTAGAGGAAGCTTAGAAAGGCTTCATAGCTTCAAAGCCAGCACAGCCTCAGGGGCTGATAATTCTACTAGCATCGAAGAAGAAATAGGGCGATTAGAGCATATTTTTGAGTGTTTTGAAGGGCAAGTTTTGAAGCCAAACCAGAAGAAAGGAGAATGTGCGAAGCCAAAGGGAGAGATCAATGCGTGTACACCTTCAATCTTTGCATGAGAAAACAAAAATTGTGCACAGTTATCAACTTTTAAATTGCATATCATGACATATGTGTAATTGATTAGTTTTCAGTTGTAAATTAACATTTACAGTCTTTCCTTTTATATCTTGTGGCAAAAAAATTTGAGTAGAATATTAAGCTTGGGGAGAAGTCTCTTGCCTTGTAGTTTCTGGACAAGATTTAGAGTTAATGTTTCTTGTAGCATCAGAAATGTATTCACCTAAATTGAATTCCATGATAATATAAATATTATTGTATCCTCATAGTAATGCCAAAAATCTATCATAACTTGTGCCTTATTAATTCATATTTTGATTCAGAGACTATTAGTTCAATTGAAGGGCAATACATGAAAGTGCCCAAGGGACTTCAAACACATTCCCTTGTTCTGCTATACTATCATCTTTAGTAAAGGTTGGACAGTACAAGTGGAAAGGATTAATATGGTAGTTCATTCACTTGTGATAGTGAATGTTCCTTAGTGTTGAAAGAGTTTGACTTGCTACTGCCTTGCATCAAATACATTATGTATTGCTTGTAGGGTGTGCATTTTGGTGCGATTTGGTGAAAATCATTTTACTAATACGGATTTTATACCGTTTTTAATATATTGTTTAAAACCACGCCCGCACCATTTTGAGTCGGGCTAAAATTCAAGATCGATAATAACCGATGCAAAAAACTGGAATTAATAGCCAATTTGGTCATCAAAGTATTTGCGCTTAGCCAGTTTCATCATTTGTAACAAAAGTTATCCTTTTTCATCCCCAAAGAATTTACGGGCAGCCAGTTTCATCCTTCCGTCCAAAACTTAGAAAAAAAACGTCAAAATTGACGATTTGACCGAAAGTTGACTTAATCCCCTCAATATTTGAGGGGTATTTTGGGAATTCATATTATATCTTTGATAATTTTATGGAGTGAAACAAGATTAAAGATGTGCAAATGATGATGGCAATTAAAAATCCCTTTTTTCACAAAGAGAAAATAAAATACTGCACTTTTACGTTTGATAAAATATATTTAACCTTATAACATTATAACATTACCAATATTGCATGATAACAAGCTTGTGCTTCGTAACTGCTCTTAACGTTGGCATTATTATTGGTTTAAGAAGGGTTGTTCTGTGGCAGTTATTGCAGTTTTTATTCTTAACATTATTATTATTTATTTTGCTGTGGTTATGTTGTTCTGCATTGTTATTGTTGTTCTTTAACAACTTATTATTCATTGGCATGTGTGTGCACTCTGAATATGTTTTGGCATGCATTGGCACATGTTATTGTTGTTAACGTTGTGGTAATCTATATTCTTATTATTGCTTATATCATTTATTGTCTTATATTATTGTTATCGATTATTACAACCCTTTATGACGATCTTTATTTTATATTGCATTTATACTACTTCATTGTTCTGTATTACTTTTGTTTTATATTACGACCTCATTCTTATTATATTTTATTAATTGATTATTGTGTTGTGTTACAACATTATATATATTTTATTATTACTATATTACTTTGTTTATTGTGTTATGCATTATTGTGTTATATTTTGTTGTGTTTGAATTTTATATATATATACATATGTACAAACATTGTTGGTTGTGATTCATTCATAATAGCATATCTGTGTGTTGATTCTTTATACTTCATACTTGTATACATATTATATGTTTATTGTTACAGCCATATGCTTTTTACTTTGT